>OV743433.1:50617424-52041566 GCA_928269145.1 Agriphila tristella | reverse complement strand
TTTTCTCGTGATATAGTTAGGTACTTGAAGTAAGCACGCAGCTGCAACCGCCGAAAACGCTCCATACAAAACGGACATGATATATGACGTCACATGTCACGTTTCAGGCGCGTTTACTATGGAGTTAGCCAAGAATTTTCAAATACTTTCAATTATCTCCCAAAATTTTGCGTTTAAGTCATATGTGTAATATAAAAAAAAATCTTTATTCTATCTGACTGTCAAGTGCATTTTGTCAGATGTGAAAAAAAAAATCGTTGTTTTTCCCTGATATCATCATGTGATAAAACTAAAATTATACATTTTTATTTTTATTTTTCTGTTGCATCATGTTTTTATACGTGTCCGAAGCGATTCAGCTCAAATTTATCAAATATGCATATTTCCTATTACTCTGACTTTTAAACAGCAATAACTAAAAAAATATGGAATGTTTTGATCGTAATCTTATTTAACGAAATGTGACAAAACATTTCTTACTTACTTATTTATTTTTATAACTGCTGCGTCGGCTGGTAGTTGTTTATACATTTAGTAGAAGCAACCATTTCCATTTAACTGCAAAAAAACTTTCAACATTGCCTCGCTCGAAAAAAATTAAAGAACTTTTAGTTTGATTTGAGGCCTGCTGTTAAGACTGTTAAGTCGAATAGACTAACGTCCATACCATTGAATATTTATTACAACAATCGGTCCCCATAGAGGTTGGACGGGCCAAACCCTTCTTATCCTTACTAAAAGGAACCTCCATGAATAATTTCAAGTTACAAGCGTGTCTGAGAATTTGGATCGACGTCATTACCACTTATCTTCTTTAAGTTCTTTCGCTTTGTGACGTCACTAACTAATTTATAGATTCTCTATTTATATCTTCGACCCCTCCTTACGATTTTTATGGTACGGTCTTTTTACCTTACGATTTTACTTTTTACCTTACCTTATGGTTTAGGTATGTGATTGTGTTATGTTATGGAATATTCTCTTCTTTATTTAAAGTTGGCTTTATGATCGACTTATTTATTTTATATTCAACAGTATGATGCGAAATATACTTCATCGTAATATACAAATTAGTTAAAATTACTACAAATATTATTGTTTTCCCATTGGACACCTGGCAACCCTGTTAACAATTAAGGTGGTGTTGTTTTATTTCCGCCTTTAATAAGAAAATATAAGCCCAATTCAGGTGCCTTAAATTGAATTTTTACCTTTAACAATTAAGGTGTTGTTGTTTTATTTCCGCCTTTTATAAGAAAATATAAGCCCAATTCAGGTGCCTTAAATTGAATTTTTACCTTCTATCATGTCTTAACAGCCACATTTCCTTTCTCCCACCAGTGTATTTTTAGTAGAGAATACTTGATCTATTTAAACTACCATATTCGCACAAACTTGACGACTGGCAACACTTGACACATTTACTGAGTGCCTACGAGTAATACGTCTCCAATCTAGAAGAGATGATAAATTACCACCAACGTCGAAAGAGACCCGTCACTTCTTTAAAATTCCCGTCGCGAAACACTTTTTCGTTTCCAACATCGTTTTTCTAGTTCATTTCACCTCGGTTGGGTAATTTAAATGCTGAAACAAATTTGTCCCCTTTAAGGGGATTTAAAAAATGACCTGTCTTTAATTAAGCTATCTGGGAAATGGTTTTCTTTCACTTTTCGAGAATTAGTGTGAATTTTGACAGGATATAATTTAATATCTTAAAACTTTACTATTAGCTCCGTGAGCTGTAGACCTCGCGATAAAAAGTGGCTCAAATTGTACAAAAATGTAACGTTGCCATGAGGTTTTCAAAGCACACAGTACGTGCTGTTTAGTATTTTATTAGGAGTATTCGCAGCTAGATGGTGCTTCTAATTTAGATTAATTTTGGAAATGGGTAAATATTTTATAGATAAATTTAAAAAAACTGGCTCGGCTAAACAATTCTAGATAATTATCGAACCTGTTTACACAATTTCACCAGAATCGGTTGAGAAATGCGACCTGTAGAGGAAAACAAACAGCTGAAAAACCGGACTGAAATATTTTTTCAGATATCTCCGTCATTTAAATAAATTTCAAAAACTGTCTCAAAAAAGATTCTGTACATAACCTCAACCGATTCCGGTAAAATTTTCACCGGGATCGGTTGAGAATTGCAACCTGTGGAGGAGAACAGACAGCGCAGCGCCGGAAAGCCAGACTGAAATAAGACTTTTTTATACATAATCTCCACCATTAAAAAAAACCTGACTTAATTTTTAGTGTAATTCAATTTTAGTGTGTAATTGTTCTTTTAACAGCAGATGAATCCTTTTAAAAGTAAAAAATAAATTAATTTAAAAAATATTTAAAACACGACTGCCCTGCCAAAAACAATTCGTTTTTGGCAGGGCAGTCGTGTTTTTAATATTTTTTAAATTTATTTATTTTTATTTCACACATTTTGGTAAAATATTATATAGTTTTGAAATGAGCTCATTGTGGCCTTTAATTTGATGCCCATATTGTAATATTTGAAGAAAAATTTTTTTTTTTAATATTTGAAAATGGCGTCCTACAGTCGCCATATTGACTTTAAAATAAAGATATAGCCAGTGTCACTCGGAATGCTGTAAGGATTCCAACGATACCCCATCCATTATCCAAATCAGTTGAGGCATTTAGAAGTTATGGTGGAATAAGGAAACTCACATACCCACAAACATACATGAACCCTGAACACATAAACACTTTTTTTGCTTTGGGCAGTCGTGTAAAAATAAATTATAATAATATGTATGTATTTTTTAATTTAATATTGTAAAAATACAAAAGACTTAATGGAGACATAACATCATACGTGCTCCTAGGATGGCCAAGAAAAACCAGCTAAACTTTAAAAAACTATTATAAGGCTCTACTTGTTTGCTGTTGACTCTGAAACTCATTACCTGCTTCATTAAAGCGAGTGTACACTTGAAAAGCACTCACAGACTTTTTCAGTAAACGCCTTTTAAAGTAGTGCAAAGATTCAGCCCGGAGTGTTCATAGTTCTTATACTTTTTTCATTGTTGAGTTATGATTCCTCCAAGCGGTCTTTTTCAGTTTAAGCGATCATGAAGTTTAAAATTTTTGCTTTAAGTGTGATGTTTTTATGGTAAATTTTATAATGCCTAGATTTAAATAAAATTGCAATTAAAATTCCCGTTAATTGTTTTTTAGGCCTGTAAACGTTATCGATGAGCCCGTTTAACATCTGTTCTGTTACCCAAACATGTTAAAGTAAAAAAAACAGAGATTTTGCCGTTGTTGTTTTTCATTTTCATAACGGAATCTTATATAAAATTGATAAACTGTTATTTTTCATTAATGGAATAGGAAAGCTGATACACGTGTAGCGCCTTAAGTTGACCAAAAGTGGTGCCCTCAGAGGTTTTTATTTAATAAGTTGTCAATAGAAAAGGATTTTTATAAAAATTTTCATGGTAATTTTAGGGCTCATAGTTAAGTATTTTTAGAATATATCACTACATCCCTCGCAGTTTTCACTTTCGAAGAAGTAGATAGTAAATGTGTCAAAAACTGCCACTTTTATCAATTTTGCTATCTACTTCCAGGAGTGACTATGAGGGAATGTAATGGTACCGTCTAAAAATTCCCCTGATAATTCCACGAAAAGGTTTATTAAAATTGTGTATTAGAATTACAATTGCCACATGTGTCAGGAAAGCGCCGACTAAAAGAAACTGAAGTTTAATAAATTTTCACACAAAGTGAAGCTTATTTAATATTGGAAGCCAACATTATATCTCCAAGATATTGATCTAAAAAGTAAGTAATCAGTCATTGATTATCATCAGTCATTACAATCGCAAGTCGTTACAAAAAGGAAACCATCACAATTCGGGTCCATAAACTGTTTTGCTGGTCCCTTCACGGCCTTTAAACTGTCGTTAGCGGGTAACTACTACTAATATTTCAGGCTATATAAAACTTTTTGACAATGAGCTGTGAAAAGGGTGGCTTTTTGTGATTGTTTTGCAACAAAACAGTACCTATGTGGTTTGCGTAATTAACATAAAAAGGCCTTTGTTCAACTCTACTTACGAAAAACTTGGTGTAATGTATAATGTTTTTATGGTAAATTTTATAATGCCTAGATTTAAATAAAATTGCAATTAAAATTCCCGTTAATTGTTTTTTAGGCCTGTAAACGTTATCGATGAGCCCGTTTAACATCTGTTCTGTTACCCAAACATGTTAAAGTAAAAAAAACAGAGATTTTGCCGTTGTTGTTTTTCATTTTCATAACGGAATCTTATATAAAATTGATAAACTGTTATTTTTCATTAATGGAATAGGAAAGCTGATACACGTGTAGCGCCTTAAGTTGACCAAAAGTGGTGCCCTCAGAGGTTTTTATTTAATAAGTTGTCAATAGAAAAGGATTTTTATAAAAATTTTCATGGTAATTTTAGGGCTCATAGTTTAGTATTTTTAGAATATATCACTACATCCCTCGCAGTTTTCACTTTCGAAGAAGTAGATAGTAAATGTGTCAAAAACTGCCACTTTTATCAATTTTGCTATCTACTTCCAGGAGTGACTATGAGGGAATGTAATGGTACCGTCTAAAAATTCCCCTGATAATTCCACGAAAAGGTTTATTAAAATTGTGTATTAGAATTACAATTGCCACATGTGTCAGGAAAGCGCCGACTAAAAGAAACTGAAGTTTAATAAATTTTCACACAAAGTGAAGCTTATTTAATATTGGAAGCCAACATTATATCTCCAAGATATTGATCTAAAAAGTAAGTAATCAGTCATTGATTATCATCAGTCATTACAATCGCAAGTCGTTACAAAAAGGAAACCATCACAATTCGGGTCCATAAACTGTTTTGCTGGTCCCTTCACGGCCTTTAAACTGTCGTTAGCGGGTAACTACTACTAATATTTCAGGCTATATACAACTTTTTGACAATGAGCTGTGAAAAGGGTGGCTTTTTGTGATTGTTTTGCAACAAAACAGTACCTATGTGGTTTGCGTAATTAACATAAAAAGGCCTTTGTTCAACTCTACTTACGAAAAACTTGGTGTAATGTATAATAAGATTTTGAGATAGTAGTATAAAGAATGTCAACATTTTCGATTACAAGGAATCACGCGGAAAATAATCAGGTATACATGGTTAATGAAAATATGAAGTTTTCATGCTAAGGGGTTATATAATGAGGTTTAAACAAATATTTATTGAACGATAACTTTTTGTAGAAAAGTTAATAGTTTTTGAGATAGTTGAAATTAATTAACTTTTAACCAAAAGTACGCTTTAAGGCAAACAAATAAATTATAAAAGAAAACTATTGCAAAATAATAAATATATGGAATTGATTTAGTAGTTGTCTTTTATTTGTTTGTATTTTGAATCGTACTTTTGGTAAAAAAATACTTAATTTCAACTATCTCCTTAACTATAACAAAAAGTACATATTTGTTTTAACCTCATATCTATAACCCCTTAGCAGTAATATTTGATAAAAGCTCATAGATAGGTATTTTTATTATTTTATTTACGCCTCCCGTTGTATTTGCACTTTCTATTTTTACAAGCTACTTTAAATAGCTCAATCGATACTAAGACATAATAAAAAAGCACAAAAATGTTGTCTTTTAAATAACTTAAATATTTTTTGATAAAAAGAGTTATGTCACAATCTCAGTCGTAAAATGCTCCAATGTCTACACGCAAATTTAACAACCAATGGTTGACCACAGCAGTGTGGTTTTATGTCATTTTTAATACAAAATAAAATGGCTGGTGTCTGTATAACATTACGCATTTGCATAAGGTTTTTAATTAATTTATATGAAAGCGTAGACTCTTTTATATTAATTTAGCGTAGGTATTTCTAGTGCTTGCATATTTCTCTGTTTTTCAAATTTCAAAATAATAGTTAACAAATTATGGTCTCAGCTTTTGTTAGGATATGGATTGACAACCATATTTGACAACCATATATTTATATCATTTATCATAGAGAATCCATCCAAAATAACTACTTATAAATTTTGAAGAATTTTTCTAACTTTGTTAAATAAGAAAGTTAACCCATCCACGCCTGGAAAATGAGACACAATAGAATTTCTATTGTTTTCCGAACGCCGGCATCCACGCGGTCATTGATGAATTAAAGGAAAGTTAAATATTAGGTGAGATAGATACTAAAATAATAATATTTTTACCTCTCTGGGAATGTTTTAAAAGGTTCAAACGCAAAGCCTACTGAATAAAGTGACAGAGCTAAAACAAAGACTGGTACAACGAACCGTTTCAAAAATTTAAATTCTTGACAAACGCACACGCGATTCAACTGTTTGTCATCGGGCCTTTCTCGACACAAGGGACCTCATCGCCAAAAACAAACTCCAGTCGGATGTCCTCGGAACTTCCTACTTAATTAAATGGATGTTTGCCCCAACCGACATTTTGCACACTACATAGTCTTATTAATGTTGGATTTACACGGGTGACTAAAGCCGCACGGTGAACATTGACTATGTAAATGGCAATCCGACCTAGGCCGCATGTGTCTGAACAATTTTATCTGATCCGGTGGCCAAAACTAGAACTAAGGGTGAGTTGCACCAAAACGCTGTCAAAGTTGAAGTTATCGTCAAATGATAATGCTACCTATTTGTCACGTCAAACTTGTCAAAGGTCGTCATGCTGGCTGGCAACCTCTTTTTTTGACTAACTTTTGCTTAACCGGAACTTTAACAAGCTTGTTATTGTTAAATTAAGCTGGTGCAACTGAGCCAAAGTGTTATTACATATTATTTGACCGAGCAAGCACGGAGAAGCGTCTCTGCTTCAGTTTGGACAAAAATACTGTCGTATGTCCGTTTGTTCTCCTTTACAGGTCGTATTTCTCATACGATTCTCCGATTTTGTAGGCAGGTTCGATAATTATTACAGTTTTTTTTTCCAACTCAGTTTTTCGAAAAAAGAAACTCAATTTGAAAACTGATCAAAATTAAAAGCGCCATCTATCTTCAAATATATATAAAAAAATATACTTACCAAACAGCACTTAATAACACTTTTGAAAACCCCGTGGCTTAAAACATCTATAGTTTTTTTTTTAAATAAGATACAATTTGAGCTACTTTTTAACATACAAACGCTAGGTCTACAGCTTACTGAGCCACTAGTGTTACCTAGGTTACGGTTACATAGACGACAACGATGGTACCAATGTAACTAGGTGACTAAAGTCAACCGTTACAGGTGGCAAAAATCGACCCATGTAAATAGCCCATAAGCAAATTAGTCTAACTTTGCAACAATGCTTTGTTTCCTTGGACACTAAAGGGTGGCATGTAGGTTATTTGACTAACAAACTTGGGATTGAGTTGGTTCATTGTGAATTAAATTAAGCAACTTTATCCTTTTTGTTTTTATCCTGTTGCGTTTCTTGTTTGGGTTAAATAGTACTTCAGGTTAGTACTTAATAAGTATTTCCTCAGATTGATGGAATAACGATGACTTGCAACGAAGTAAAAAGTTCTAGAAAATTTCGCCGTTCCCACTAGTGACTCGGTAGTATAAATTGGTCAGTGCATTGGGCCGGTCAAGGTTCGAACCCCGTCTGAGGTGCTACGGGTGAGTCAATTTTTTCTAGTATATTTTAATTTTAATTGAAAAAAGCATTGAAAAATTCAAAAAATCTAAAATAGAACAAAGTCGTTGACATATTGAAATGTCAAGACATTTTGTTTTACTTCTCATCGTGCTACTCAAGAAGCTTAACCTCCCTCCAATGGAGATTGCACGGCCAGTGTCATAGTGAAGATAGAAAAAATTTCCTTGAGTGACGTGACGGCTTATTGCAACCTCTTTCTTTAGTGTTACAATACGTGTTCGTTGTTCGTCGTTCGTTCGCACGTGAGAAACGAAAACGTATTGTAAAACGAAAAGAAAGAGATAGCATTAAGCCGTGACGTCACTAAAGAGTTTTTTTTTCAATCTTCACTTTGATACTAGGCGTGCAATATCCATTGTGGGTATAAGCTTCTTGGTGCTACTTTAGGCATTTAATTTAATTTTTAAACTTCTTGGTTGGGTCCAGTGGACTTTTAATTAATGTCGTAGATCTAGTTACCCAGGTGAGGCCAAAGGTCATCTGTTTTCTCGCTATGTATCTTACTCAATCCAACCTCATCAATAAAACTCATAACAGTCATAACCTGTAATATGGCGAACTGGTGAAATAAGACTCTTTCTCTCCTTTTCCATTACCTGTTTTCTTAAATGACATTGGAATGTAATAATTGTCAACGTGAAGGGTATGATATGTCTTTGATCACAATGTCAAATTTAATATGACAAGTGATACCTATGACAAAATAAAAGGACAAAGCCCTTCATATAACATCGTCCTTCAGCCAAATCAGACTGTGACATACGTGACTTTTATATGTAACTTTCAATTATTATTTCACAAAAAATCTACTTTTAATCTAAAACCTTAAAAATATCAAACTCTATCATTATTTCCGCGTCCATTTAAAAATACACTAACGCAATGAAGCTTAGCACCTTGGGGAATTGAAAAAAATTCAAGGACTGTCCCACGCCATGACCCGCGTCCGAATACACAAGTTATCCTAAAATATTCAGGGTAGGCCGTACGAGCACGCATGTTAGTCAGCCATTTGTACTTACGGACACAACACGCGATGGCCGGACAAATAAAACGATTCCATTTGTTTGTTCTGGACTTTAAGAAGAGTTGGTACGTTATGACAGCAGTGTGATGTCAGATTTTTTGACAAACATTTTTGAAACTGCGTACATAAATCAATAAATATGTTATCAACGAAAATTAGGTGAATGTACTCGTAAATATAATACCACAGTTATTTGAAACTAACAACATTCTTTGAGATGAAACTATAACCTAATTGAATCAAATAATTTTATCTTAATTGAGCAGTTCAGTAAGTACTTATGTAGAATTTCGCATCCCTCAAAAGTTGCGTAATGCGACATAGGGTTAAAGGAAAAATAATTAAAAAATAAGCTTATCACTTTGAGCCCTCCACTGGCGATCGAATTTTATAAAATACTTGTTTTTCGTAAAAATCAATCTTATTTTTTGAAATATTTTTTCTTAAAACCACGTCGCTTTATGCAATTGTGAGGCATTTTGTGATGCAAAACTCTAAAAATGATTATAATCGGCCCAACCAATTGAGCAGTAATGAAAATCGACAAAAAGAAAAGTACTAGGAAAGCATAAGTAACAAAGATTACATCCTCAAATCGAAACGTCGCCTATACAGACGAACTCAATTTTTCTAAGAGTGATCATAGCTGTTATAAATTGTTCACCTTCAGTAAACAACCATCCATCTCCCTGTCGCAGTAGTATGGATATCTTTATTCTGCGGCCTGAGAAATGTGAGAGGGAATCCAGTTTATTGGTGTAAGAAATCCATTCTCAATGATTAACCTTTTATCACTGTTTTTCTTCGCAGACTTTTATTTTATCTCTGCCAAGAAATTGTACCTTTTTAGGGTTCCGTACTCAAAGGGTAAAAACGGGACCCTATTACTAAGACTTCGCTGTCCGTCTGTCTGTCTGACTGTCTGTCTGACTGTCTGTCTGTCTGACTGTCTGTCTGTCTGTCTGTCACCAGGCTGTATCTCATGAACCGTGATAGCTAGACAGTTGAAATTTTCACAGATGATGTAAAAATAGAATAAAATAAATATTTAAGGGGGGCTCCCATTCAACAAACGTGATTTTTTTGCAGTTTTTTGCTCCATATTGATAACGACTACAGGTAGACAGTTGAAATTTTCACAGATCGTGTATTTCTATTGCTGCTATAACAATATATGATAAAAACAGAATAAAATAAATATTTAAGGGGGGCTCCCATACAACAAACGTGATTTTTTTTGCCGTTTTTTGGTATGGAACCCTTCGTGCGCGAGTCCGACTCGCACTTGGCCGGTTTTTTTATACTTTCTAAGCCTGTGTTAAGTTCGAGAGTTGCGACATTTAGGTTTGATCTTTAGCAATCATATATGTTCATGAATATGATTTCTAATAAAACAGATTTAGTCTTAAATTCGGCTTTGATGTAAGTAAATTGTGTGAGATTGACTACATAAACACTTGAAATAAATCAGTTTTTAACGGATACTAGCGCGGTTTTATTGAAAGTGCTTTGGTGATTAGTTGGTATTTGGTTTTATTTTTATTTTCCCGACGTTTCGGCACCTTTTCAGCTGCCGTGGTCACGGGCACTGAAGCTGAAGGTGCCGAAAAATCAAACCAAATACCAACTAATTACCAAAGTACTTTCAATAAAACTGCGCTAGTATTCGTTAAAAAGTGTTTCATTTCATGTCTAGTGAGCGCGTAAGCTTGAGAGTGAATTTATAAGTACTTTTGAAATAAATACTTAAATAACATAACGAACAATAAAAGGAATTAAGTTTTAAATAGGAATACCTCGAACAATAAAAGGAATTAAGTTTTAAATGCTGTAAGCTAAAAATTAATGAAACTCAAACATATTTACTACAAAAATACTTTAGAGTCATTTTGTACCTATCGCAAAGCCATTTTGTCACCAAACAAACAGACGTTCAATGGACGATCGTGACTTTTGTTTCAGTCAAAATTTTAATCTCCATAAATTCAGATGATGTGAAAGTTTCCCCCTTCAGTCTGGAAAGTGGTTGTAAATCACGTCAAATTGTCTACCTTGTAGGCTTTCAAGGCTCTGATGAAAAACAACGACGCTCCTTTTCGCCAAATATTTTGCCAAAGCTAAGATTTTGTGACAAAGCAACGAGTCTGTTGAAGGTTAGATTGACTATTGAGATTTGAAGTGATTGTGAGTTTTTAATAATAATTTAAGTACCTATTACTTAAAATGGAGCTTTTGTCATTGAAAATGACTTTTAGATCGCTTGGTACTAGGTCCCATTTGGGAGTTTAATACGACATGGCGATTGTATGGAAGCTATTGGTAGTTCATAGATAAATAGGGTGTCAAAACACGCTGATTGACGAGATCTATCAGATGGTGAAGGAATTAAAAAAAAAATGCAAAAAGTTTTGGTCGAAAATTTTTTAATTTTTGACTTTGGGCCATTGACCTGATTTTTTTTTCTATCTTTGGGCCCAGATGTCTCGAGAACTAAGTCAAAAAAAAAAAGGTACTAGGTTATTTAGTTTGTTGTCGAATGAGATCAAAATTTTTAAAATAAAAAAAACTACGGGCTGTCGGTGCGCCCTCAAAAAAGTACCTCGGCGAGTGACTTGTATCGCATCATGGTTATACAGTCTGTGGTATGGAAGTTGGGTGTGTATGAGAGTTTATTTTGTTGTAAGTGGTGAATGGAGGATTTTTGGAATATTTTGAACTTTTTTCGATTTTTTTTTTAATTTTTGATTTTGTTATTTCGTTATGCCTGAATTTCATTTTCAATGTCCTAGTAGTTCGTGCTATGCTGGGAATCTGTGCATTTTTTCTTAGTCGAGCTGAGCTTAGTTTAGGAAAGTATTCAATGCTTAAAGGCTGTATTTGACCACCAACACGAATAACTTACATGTGTTGTTCAGTTGTTGATTGAAAAAAATGTTATTCGAAATTCGTAGAGTTTACTGACGACAATAATGTCGTGTTAAACAAATAGAAAAATCATAAATCTTTTAAACTTACTTAGTTTAAATGTTATTCGAAATTCGTAGAGTTTACTAACGACAATAATGTCGTGTTAATCAAATAGAAAAATCTTAAATCTTTTAAACTTACTTAGTTTAAATTCACTATTAAATTTAAGAGCTTAGGTATTCACTCACTTTTATGTCACCAACCATATCAAAACTACTGTGTAACTGCCTCAAAAGAATTTGCATAAGTTCTCGAACTTACAAAGCAAGCACTTCGCAAGGAAAATCTACTCGTAGCAAAATTTTAAGTTATCTCGGAAGCAAGAAGATATTTAAAAAGAAATCGACCCAATCAGCGCTTTTACAGTTACGTCATGAATGCTTAGCTGGCCTTTTCCTACAAAACGCAAACGCAGAAGGTGAAAGAGGGCCATTATTTCGATAATGTGACAAAGCTTTATAAGCCTTCTTACCTCTTTCATACTTTCAGACGGTTATGTTAAGTCATCGCTTTTTTTTGCACTTTTATTCTCGTAATGGGATAGTCGCGAAGAATACTTGCTTTGCCAAGAAGCCATTTTGCAAGAAAATATTTCTTTTGTGGAAAAGTGGAAGTTTTTCATGAATTCAATGCATGCATTGCCTTAGGGATTTAACATAAAAAACTTGAATATTGTTTTAGCATTGAAAAATATGAAAATATTAGAACCGTTATTGTTTTACGGTACCAAAACAATTATTATTTAAATTCGTCAAAGTTACGTTTGGCACATTGGTATTTTTTTCTATCATAATATAAATTACTTTTATTAAATAACCTATTTCCTAAACTTCCTTTATCAACATTAAATTTTGATTTAATATATTATGCATGGAGACTTTATAATAACGAATAAAAAAAAGAAAAAAATACATAAATGACAGGTAGGACAATGCATGATTTCATACACCAGTGCCTCAGTGACACAATTATAAACAATGCGAGACCGATATACAGCTATTATAATGGGTTGCTAAGAAAGATTAATTTCCTTATAGCCCTCAAGCCATTGTAACCCTCAGCTCGCTGTCGCTCAATTAATCACGACAATAGACTCGTTAATGGACTCGTTGATCAATAATATCACTCTGAAGTGTAGCAAAAAGTACTACGTGCGAGATATCAAGGGTTTTACAGGTATCTTCGACTGCATGGATAGTATTTTGTCCATCCCTCGGGAACAGTTCCTTTTTTCGGAATGTAATATGTCCTTTTCAGCACCCCTGAGGATATGTATGCAAAATTTCACGATGATCGGTTGTGTTGTAGTGTGTGTGTTATAGAATTAGTTATTAAAATAAGTTAGAATAAGCACTTTACTTGCATATTACCGATTGCGCATCGATAGATGTCGCTTTACTTTCACCATTCGCTGTCAACATGTAAGAGTTTACTTTATAATAAATACCTTAACATTTAAAAGTCAGTGTTATGGTTTAAGTACTATAAAATCTACGCAACACCCTACATCCCTGGATGGAGAACCTTTACCAGTCGAAGGTTGGATAAACAAAGACCGAGGTGAGGTGCATTGGGCGGCCATACAAGCAAGGAGGACGTGGTTATAGCTCAAACCGTATCCGGTGGCAATAACCAGTCACAGCTGGAGCAACTGCAGCATCACCTCAGCGCCAACAACGTCGTTATGTCCGTCTTGGCCATATTTTTTGTAATTGCTCTGGTCATAGGAGGAGCTGGGTACGCGAGGAGCTGCGTAAACAGAACATTTGTCTGGTGCTGGGTATCAATAATCCAGCTTACGGAGCAGCATCAGTTTAAAATCAGTGAGTTTTATACGTTTTCGATGATCCGTGTGCGAGCGATTTATTGTGTCCGTCGTAGTTAGAAAATAAAGACTACGTGGCGGTAACTTTCTGCGTGGCAATCGGTTAACTAGGTCGTGTAACTAAGTCTATTTTAGAGGTATTTTTTTTTGTTATTTATGATGCCTTCTTGTTTAAATCTTAATGTTTTCTTAGTAAAACATGAAGGTGTAACAAACAAACGGACTTTCGCATTTATAACATTAGTAAGGATTGTTAATCTGTGATATTAGTAAGGATTTTGAAACTATTTTGTTGGCTATGAACTTAAGGCCATTGTAACCCTCCGCAGACTGTCACTCAATTAATCACGACAATAGACTCGGTAATGGACTTGTTGATCAAAATTATCACTATGAAGTGTAGCAAAAAGTACTAAGTATGTGCGAGTAATCAAGGGTTAGGAACAGTTGGCTACAGAAAAAACTAAACATTTTATTACTTTGTCAAAACATAAGTAAGATGTGTGTGTGATAAAGTGAGCAGCTATTTCTAACTAAACTAAGGCTTGGGTAATTAAGTAAAATGGCCTATTCCTATTGTACCCCACTTTTTTCCCGTACCGTAAAAAAAGTATGAAAAAAAACTTTTTTCCCGATATCTAGTGCGGGACAAGAGAAATAGGCCAGTAAAATGGGTCTAAACATACCTGAAACGAGGTGAGTTCAACGAAAAAGCAGACTATCATCGACAGGGTTATGCAGCATCAGCTACCAACACAAAGTCGTCGACGGTTCCGTCGACTGGTCATGTTAGTCTTCAACTGGTTCTCAAACGCCCACTGTCCACGTACAAAGTACAGTGTCTACACATTTCGTGTCACTTCACTATTGAACACTTTGCTTAGAATACAGTTGAGTCACTTAGCAGTTTGTGATGGGTGTTTTGTTGCGAGTTTTGTTCTTTAAATCAGATGATGATTATGATTTGGGTTACCATCATTTTCTTTTGGTTTTGTTTAGAAAAAAAAAATTAATGCAGATAGTATTTATTTTTATTTTTTCTAAAGAAATTAAAATAAGTCAGCCCTATTCAAATTAGTAACTTTCTATTCCTTTGAATGTTTAATGCTAACATTTACTTAATTGTCCATTGTATATTTAAATCTTTAAGTTAGCGTTAGCCTCAGACGAATAGAAAGTTGGCAATTTGAATAGAGGGACAGGCCTAGAGTTGATTAATTATTTTACTTTACTGAGCATAATCAAAAATTTTCTCATAGCTGCAGAGAAAATAAACCAGCTATTGCTGGTTTTTTTGCAAACAAGACTTCAAATCAAACAATAAAGTCTTGAATATACATTTCAAACCCCGTATGCAACTCGTATACAGGGGTTTATCAATTTCACCAACAACGTCGTTTGATCCATGCAGACAGCTCCTGCACAATGCATATACATCAAGTTGGAACCTTGTACATTCCGTTTTGGGTGGATTTCAATATAGCGAGATGGTTTATTGTTAACTAGAGGCATATTAATAAACCACATGCCATCGGCAGTATTTGGATTCTCTGAATCGAAATTAGTAATTGGAAAAGAGGTATATGACAAACTATGCCTTTAGGTCAATTTTACTAACATCTTTTAACAAACGTAACGTGATTGCATTTCAAATTTAGCTGAATGTACATTTCGAATTTTACTTTATCTTATACGTCGAAAATAGTAGCTCAAGTTTTCGACGGGTCGAATATGAGTGATTTGGCCACTAATAGTATAAAGTAATATTGTCATAATCTGATAAAAAATTGTTAACAATTTGTCCTTCTAAGTCATCGAATAAGCAATCACAAGGAAAATATTCGCAAAGCGAAATGGACTGAGAAATAATCCAATCAAATTTGAATGCCTTCAATTTGCATTTGATTTTAATTGGGCAATTTAATGCAAAACGAACTCTATGATAAATCTTATTAGTTCTCTATTTGTTTGCTTGTTGTTTGTCAGTACAAGTTCTATTGATTTACCACATCCAATGACTCAATTTTGTCAAAGGTACAATATTGTTTTCGTGACAGAATTATATTATCAATCAATTCCATCTCACTTCATCAAATTCAGTGATCGTGTTTAACTTGTTTGAAAGGGTCTAAGATAACAGGTTTACTAAGATAGTGAACTAAGGTTTTTTGCTAACATTGTGATTAATAGTAGTACCTATTATATTGTATTAAGACTAAAAAGGTATAGTACCTAATTTACCATAATACTATTATTAAAACTTAACAAAAACATTACTGAAATATTTTTTGTGTTTACGTAACGTTTCCAGAAAAACTTTTCTATTGATATAATTATTAAGAATACTTACTTTATTTTTGAAAAAGTAGAGTAAAAGTAAAATATGAAATTAAATTCCAGGTGTTTTTTAATGAGTGAAATTAAGAGTACAGTTTTACGACCCAATACACTTGAGTAACTTAAAAAGGAATTTTAAAAAGATATTGTATTTCTCTGCGAAAGCTTCCGATTATTTATAAATTGATCATCATTGTTGGATGTGAGGATCCTAACAAGGCGGACCACGCGAGTGGAAGTAAAAGAGGATATTTAAATTAAACTTTTATAATATTGAGAGGCGCGTTTACAAGTTGAGTGCGCGACGACGACTGCCGGCACCTAGTTACACAATACAAAATTGGTTTGGTAATATGAACCTGTAGGAACATACTGTGTCCCTACACCATTCCCCTCCTAAGAGGAAAAAAAAGGTAAAACATACAAAATATTAAAATTCTTAAAAATAAGTTTAGATCGACGCGAAAAAAATCATAACATAACAAAAGTCGCGTCATAACAAAAAAAATATAACACAAGTCTTTATGAAATACATTAAAATTTACGGCATAGAAATACAATAACATTATCGATTGTAATTGTGTAGCACGTCAGTCATCATTAGAAATGTTGGTTAAGTATAATACATTTAAACTTAAGTGAAAGAACAGAGGCTTCTTGTTAAAATGTTATCGGAAGCCTAAAGTATAATAAATTATGTACCAGACCCAACTTGAACTTACTGTAAACATCCTGAATGGATTTAGTCACAAAAAACAATAGCTCACTTCGGATGCAATAAAATGTTGTTTTGTTACGAATTACGATACGACACACTTGAAAGGGTCTAGACGAGATTTGAAGTTCACTTATGTTGGAAGTTGTAAAGTAGGTAACAATATCATATTTTACTGAGTGCTTTTGTTGACTCTGAATTGGGGAAGTGACCAATTAGAAAGAAAAAGTACAAGAGAGTATTATACAGATTATTTTTAACAATGCACAATGTGCTGGCAAACAAAGAAAATAAGTAAGTAGTGTGTACTATCGTTAATAAAAATAACAGCATAGTAAACATCTACAATTACTATTGTAAAAATAAATTGATAACATTCTAAATAAGTTTACAAAGTAGGTATAACAATCAAATATAATAAAAACTACAAAAGAAAATAACAAGTTCTCTAATCTGATATCTAGGAATAAAGTATAAAATGTAAAAGATATAAAAAAGTATAACCATAAGTTTAGATTTCTACCAGTCAACATATGACGTAATAGGTATGTGTTTCAACATAATTTATTTATAAAATGATTTGTTTTTCCGACATTACATCAGAACAAAAAACAGAATTTATTTAGTTGTAAAGCAATTACAAACAAAAGTTAAATTCAAATTATATAAGTAGGTACAATAATGGAATGGTATGTAAACTATAATATGAAATTACAATTTAAAGTTAACTTACTGACTAATTACATAGTTTCTATAGCGCAAAATTTTCAAAAGTATACTAAAAACTATTAAATATTATAAATGTATTTATCTATGTAGGTATGTATTTAAAAAAAAATCTTAATTAGGTAATAGTTAACTATATAAAGGAAAGATTTAACTAAAACGTACTGGTGGTCGGGTTATACGACCGTAATGTGTTACACGGTTCTCACATGAGTTATTGTTCATGGGCATGATTCGATTGTCCTGTACCTCATTAGGTTGACTATTACTATCTAATATGTAATTTTTCTTAAAATTATCATTATCTTGCTCTATTAACATGTAGGCTGGCTTCAATCTGTCAATTGAAATGCGAGCCTCACGGTTAGGTAATTGAATTAAAAATACTTTAGAATTTCGCTCTAATACTTTATATGGACCGTCGTATGGCGGTTTCAACGATTTGTGAACCGCATCATCTCTAACAAAAACATATTGACATGATTTTAAATCTTTACTTACGAAGAATTTCTTTGAATTTCGTGATAATTCGTTAATTGGAGTAAAGTTACGTAAATTTTCTTGAATTTTGTATATTAAACTAGATGGGTCACTAGGGTCGTTTTTCGTAGATATTTCATAGAACTCTCCGGGTAAACGAAGTGTTCGACCAAAGGTTAATTCTGCGGCGCTTATGCCGTTATCACTGCGGCAAGCGGCACGCAATCCTAGCAATGCTGTAGGTAATTCATCAACCCAAGAATTATTATTTAGGCGAGTCATTAACGCTGCTTTAAGAGATCGGTGCCAGCGTTCGATTGCACCGTTACTTTGGGGATGATATGGTGTTGTGCGTATTTTATTTATCCCTAATAATTTCATAAGATTTAAAAATAGATTGCTCTCAAATTGTCGACCTTGATCGGTAGTGAGCTTTACAGGACAACCGTATCGTGCGATCCATTCGTCAAAAATTGTTTTTGCGACAACTTCAGCTGTAATTTCTTTTAAGGGAAAAGCTTCAGGCCAACGTGTACACCTATCAATGATAGTTAAACAAAATCTATATCCTTCTGGGGATATTTTTAGTGGTCCAACAATATCAACCATAATTTGATCAAAGCGATTGACAATTGGGAAGCTACCTAATGGCGAAATTGTATGGCGGCTTATCTTCGCCTTTTGACACTTTATACATGTTTTAGCCCATACGCTTATATCTTTATTCATCCCAGGCCAGAAAAATTTATTGGATACTAATTTACGCGTAGTTCGTATGCCTGGATGACTTAAATTGTGAATTGTATCAAAAGCTATTTTTCTAAATTCTTCTGTTAGATAAGGTCTAATAATATTTTCTGTAACATGACAATATATTGATTTATCACAAGTGGGCAAAGAAATTTGTTTGAAACATGTTTGGTTGCTATCGTTGATTTGTTGTAATAAATATTCATCTTTAGCTTGGGCGTCTGCAAGTTGACTGTAGTCAAGTACGGTTGGACAAAAAATAGTTTCGACGCGTGATAACGCATCGGCTACTACATTAGCGGGACCGTTAATATATCGTATGTCGGTCGTAAACTCACTGATAAAAAGAAGTTGTCTCGCACGTCTCGGAGTTTCTTTATTATCTTTACTGGACTTAGTGAATGCATGGCATAAGGGCTTGTGGTCTGTATAAATTATTAAATGGCGACCTTCGAATAATTTTCGAAAATGTATTATCGCTGAATGTATAGCGAGTAATTCGCGATCATAAGTACTATATTTTTGTTGACTCAAAGACAATTTTTTTGAATAATAACCCAGTGGTTGCCATTGTTCGCCACATTTTTGTTGTAAGACAGCTCCAATGCAGTTATCAGATGCATCTGTCATCAATGCTAGCGTGGAATCGGTATAAGGATGAGACAGAGTGGCGGCGTTTTGTAATGCCGTTTTACACTGCTCAAATGCATTTTCAGCTTTTTCCGACCACGTAATAATTGTTTTATCGTTTCTTTTTGTATTTGTTAAATATTTATTGAGTTCTGACTGATATGACATTGTATTCGGTAAGTGAGAGCGATAAAAGTTGACCATGCCTAAAAATCGGCGTAACTCTTGAATGGTTTTAGGTTTTGGGAAATTGACAATAGCATTAACCTTTTCTTGTAAAGGTTTAATACCGTCTGCGCTTACATCGTGACCTAGAAATTGAACTTTACTTTGACCGAAAGAACATTTAGATAGGTTAATCGTAATACCGAATTTTTTGAAACGCTGAAATATAATCTCTAAATGAGTTGTATGTTGTTCTTCGTTATCGCTTGCAATAATGACGTCATCTAAATAATTATAATGAAAATCTAAGCCTTGCAATACATGATTCATAAAGCGTTGAAAAGTTTGCGCTGCATTACGTAAACCAAAGGTCATTCTAGGGAATTCAAATAAACCGAATGGGGTAATAATAGCTGTTTTTTCAATATCATCAGGATTTACTTTTATGCAATGATAAGCTCTGTTCACATCTAATTTAGAAAATATTTTCTTTCCTGCTAATATATAAGTGAAATCACGTAAATGGGGAATAGGATATCGATCGGGTTTAGTAATAGAATTTAATTGGCGATAATCTCCACAAGGTCTAATATCTCCGTTTTTCTTTGGGACTATGTGTAGTGGACTTGCCCACGGACTTTTAGAAGGTCTACATATTCCTGCTTCTTGCATAATACGAAATTCCTCTTTAGCTTTTTTATATCTGTCCGGTGGTAACGGACGTACACGAGCGTGTACAGGAGGACCGGAAGTTTCAATATAATGAAAAATATCGTGCGATTGAGTTTCCTGGAATGACATCGGTTTCGTAATCTCCTTATATTTACATAGTAAATCGCTATACGGATGTCCATGACTAATTGTATTTATGGAAGGTTCAGCAACACTTACCACTGAAGCAATTACATTAAGGTCAGTCACTTGGTCTCTTAACCTACGTGCACTAAGGTCCACTAAAAGTTTATGATAAGTAAGAAAGTCCGCACCTAATATTGGTTGTTTTACGTCAGCAACGATGAAGTCCCACCTATACGGTCTGCGAAGTTTAAAGTTCAGCACCATAGATTTCACACCGTAGGTTTTAATTTCAGTTCCGTTTGCTGCGTATAGTTTATAATCAGAACACTGCGATTGTGAATGACACTTATTACGGTTGACGGGCAATACCGAAACGTTTGCTCCTGTATCTACTAAAAATCGGAGTCCACTATTAATATCTAAAATACGTAAGCGGGCGCAAGGTGATACGGCACAGATTTCCGCTGACAACTGTGCCTCGCTTCCTAGTTTTCCGGCGGCGCTGGCATTGTGGCCTTTTTGTTCCATGCGCAGGGTTGCACGCATTTATGAGCCTTTTCTTTGTATTTCTCATGGTAAAAACAAAGGTCTCCAGGACTTGAGTGTTGTGGTCGCTGCGATGAGTGATTTCTGTGCCGGCTAGATGACCTCGATGAGTACCGGCGATATTGATTGAAATCTCTATATCTCGGACGAGAGCGTTCTGCGTTCAATAGGCGAATATTTAGTTTCGCTATTTCTGCTCGCAACAGCGCTATTTCGTTTGTTGTGTTAGAGGTGTTCGTTATCGCAGCCACTTGACTTGAGCGTGTCGCTTCAGCTACGTTGTCTGCGACCGAGGCTAGGTTTTCTAAGTCCTTCGTGTCTGTCACGGCTAATACTGCCTTGACTGTGCTTGGCAAATGTCCTTGCCAGAGCACGCGAAGTGTGTCATCCGGGATTTTGTCACGGGCCAGATCTCGCATCCGTCGCAAAAGTTGGGAGGGTTTCTGGTCCCCAAGCTCCATTTCACTGATAAGTTTTTCTATTTGTCTAGCCTTTGAATCTTCCAGGAGCGAAAGTAATTTTATTTTAATTGCGTTGAATTTACCGGACGCAGGTGGATTTGATAAAAAATCACTAATTTGAGTAATAATGTCTTTTGGCAACTTTGATACTACCATGTCGAAACGCGAGTCGTCACTTAATTTTTGAGGTGCTAATATTGCTTCGGTTCTTATAAACCATACGCGTGGTTGATCCGCCCAAAATTCTGGAATTCGCGACGCTAATTGAATTGCCATGATGTCGGTTGTCGGCGTAAACGATGGTATAGGCGTCGGAGGCAGAGACTTTTCCGGTTTGTCGTTTTCAGTATTCGACATAATTACACTATTTTAAAATTTTATTGTCCGAAATTTTATTAAACACTTAATTAATTATACACTATTTATTTTATCGTCCGAGTTATTTACGCGTATTACAAATTAAACTTCGTTCGGGGTCACCAATGTTGGATGTGAGGATCCTAACAAGGCGGACCACGCGAGTGGAAGTAAAAGAGGATATTTAAATTAAACTTTTATAATATTGAGAGGCGCGTTTACAAGTTGAGTGCGCGACGACGACTGCCGGCACCTAGTTACACAATACAAAATTGGTTTGGTAATATGAACCTGTAGGAACATACTGTGTCCCTACAATCATCATCATCATATCAGCCACACGACACCCACTGCTGGGTATAGGCCTCCCCTAAGGATCTCCACAACGATCGGTCCTGCGCTGCCTGCATCCACTGGCTTTCCGCGACCTCCACCAGATCGTCGGTCCACCTTGTCGGGGGCCTACCCACGGAGCGTCGTCCGGTGCGCGGTCGCCATTCCAGAACCTTTCTGCCCCAACGGCCATCGGTTCTTCTCGCTATGTGTCCCGCCCATTGCCACTTCAGCTGAGCAATCCTTCGAGCGATGTCGGTTAATTTAGTTCTCCTGCGGATCTCCTCGTTTCTGATTTGATCACGTAGGGAAACGCCGAGCATGGCTCTCTCCATTGCACGCTGAGCGACCTTGAGCCTCCTTATGAGACCCATAGTTAGCGGCCACGTTTCACTGCCGTAAGTCATCACTGGCAACACACACTGTTCATAGACTTTCGTCTTGAGACACTGAGGTAAGTCGGACGCGAAGATTTTTCGAAGCTTTCCGAATGCTGCCCACCCGAGTTGGATTCGACGAGAGATCTCTTTCTCGAAGTTGGAACTACCTTACTGGACTGCCTGTCCTAGGTATACGTAATGGTCAACAACTTCAAGTGTAGTGTTCCCAACATGAACTGGAGAGGGTACAACATGGGCATTTGACATAATTTTCGTTTTATCCATGTTCATCCTAAGACCCACTCTTTGGGAAGCACTACGGAGATCTTCGAGCATTGTGTTCAGGTCTTCCATGGTCTCAGCCATAAGGACTATATCATCGGCAAAACGAAGGTGTGTCAGGTACTGGCCATTAATTTTGATGCCGAGCCCTTTCCAGTCCAAGAGCTTAAAGATGTCCTCCAACGCTCCTCCTTATAAATTGATTAACAAATTAATTTGCGTAAGTATTAGACTTTGTTTTCCCAACTTCCTCGTGATCAATACATGAAAACAATTTATAACATAGTAAAATAGTATCTTGGAGGCATAAATAACCTACTAATTGGTTGATATTCGTTTGATAGTTTATTCATAGCTGATTAGTTCAGTAAATTGTAGAAACAGTAAGAAATAACTTGAAGTTAACTTAACGTTAACTTTAAGTAACGTATTTATTTTATAAATAAATAAAACTCTGAATTCATGCGAATCCCATTTTAAAATTAAGCTGCCTTTTAAGCACTAGCCGTAAATTAAAATAATTGCTTTGAATCTCGAATAACGACAAAATCCCATTTTTCACCTTCCGAACTCATTTGATCGAACAAAATGCCGAACCAAAGAGTAATAACATTCTTATAGCGGTTGGATTTAATGTTGGCTCCGAATGTGTTAACACGTAGCTTTTCCCAAACAAATTTGTCTATGCCCACACTCAATTTGCTTACTTCGATGGCGCCAACGTTTTATTAGGTCCAAAACATCAGACAGCTGAAATTATTCTTCATTTGTTAGCTAAGAAATCAAAAACAAAACAATCCTGTGGGAGAAAAATAGATTTCTATTTATTCCCAAAACGAAGAACTTTCGAATTTCGAACACTTATTAATTATGGGACAAGAAAACACACAGAATAGAAAAATAATAACAAAAAATATAAAAATGTTTGAAACATTTTATCAAAATGAAGACGAAGTTGCCAGTAATATATTTTAGGCTACTAAAAGTTTAATTATAGACAATTGGTCATAACAAATCGGTCGTGACGTGACCGAAGGTTTTTAAATGCCTGACAACATTTTGTGTATTGGTTATTATAGCATTTTATTATAATGTGAAATAATAGTATAGATTATACGTTCCCCTAAAATTTATTGATTGACGTTATTAACTACCAAATGCCATAAGGTGTAGGCATTGTTATCTGATTTTTATTTAGGTTTAAAGACATTTTATACATACTTACCTATTATTTTTACGATTCACCTTACTTTACCTTTACTTAAGCTGCCAGTAATATATTTTAGGCTACTAAAAGTTTAATTATAGACAATTAATCATAACAAATCGGTCGTGACGTGACCGAAGGTTTTTAAATGCCTGACAACATTTTGTGTATTGGTTATTATAGCATTTTATTATAATGTGAAATAATAGTATAGATTATACGTTCCCCTAAAATTTATTGATAGACGTTATTAACTACCAAATGCCATAAAGTGTATGCATTATTATCTGATTTTTATTTAGGTTTAAAGACATTTTATACATACTTACCTATTATTTTTACGTTTTACCAGAGAAATGGGTGTTTCTTCCCCAGAAGAACTTTGTAGCAGTTCTTTACAAATATACCGTATACAATTGGACTAGGATTTTTACAATCGAACTTTGACCAATATTGTTACATTTTGTTCCACCGAAAAGGAAATTTATATCGATTTGCCAACTTAAAATACCTTCAAAAACATACAGAGGTCGGCGTGGGAGCTCAAAATCGAAAGAAAACCGTAAATCGATCTACAGGATAACTATCTTTAAGCCGAGGTTTAAATAAAAGTGTCTGATATGTAATGATGTGTTATATTTTTAAGTTTAGAAAACCCTTTCATTGGAGACAACACGCAATAGGTTTTGGAATAAAAATAAAAAATACATTAAAAAAGATAACATTGTAACTCTTTTCGTAAGGACTTTTTCTAAATTAAAAAAAAGTTTTATGCGTGTGTCAAACGGCCATCATATTCATACATCGATTTGCTGTTTTTTTTTTGCGTACACCTAGTACTAATAATTCGGTGTCCGCTAAGCCGCAAACACCGCTTGAGACTTAAATAATGTTTTTTTTTATCTCAAATATTTTGTTAAAAGATGCACAAAGATATCTATTTATACTCATAAATTTACCTATAGAATCTCCTCTCAATTACCGAAAAAGAAATAAATATCGGTTTTTCAAGTAAACAATAATTCATAAAACATAATTCAGTATCCACAAAGTCATAAACACTGCTTGGAATATAAATAATGTTTTTTTATCAAATCTTTCGTTAAAAAGATGGACTTAGATATTTATTTGTACTCATAAATTTACTTACAGAATCCCCTCTCAATTACCGAATAATAAATAAAAATATCTGTTTTCCAAGTAAATAATACTTCTTAAAACATAATTCAGTATCCGCAAAGTCACACACACTGCTTGAGACATAAATAATATGTTTTTATCTCAAATATTACGTTAAAAAGTAGACTAATATATTTATACTCATAAATTTACCTATAGAATTCCTTCTCATATACTAAAAAGGAAATAAATATCGATTTTCCAAGTAAACAAAACTTCCTAAAACATAATTCAGTATCCGCAAAGTCGAGACGGCAGACTCGCTGGCGACAACGCCCGGTCGATGCACGCATCACAGACGTCGCCGATCGTTTGTACCCCGCTTTAACGACCCAATTAATAAAATAGTATAAACTTTGTGGACACCGTTTTTGTGTTTCGACGTGAGATAAAGAAACAAAGGAGTAACAAAATTATACACTTCTAAGACTTCTGCGCGTACAGTTCATTAGTAATAGAACTACGGATGATTACGAATTACGATTAAAACTAAACTGAATTGATACCAATATACGAGCTGTAATCCTTAAAGAGTGTTTTATTTCTAGTAACATTTGTTAATTCTTGGTGGATCTGCGTGGGTATACTTTGATGAAAAAAATCTTTTCAGTTATTACACGTACTATGGATTCTAGTCTGTCATTGTAGTAAGAACTTTTGCGTTTTTACTAGCTGTTCTTTTTTAAAGATTTTAATTTATCCGCTTTAATATAATTTCAAGAATCTATTTTAATTTTAATCAACTATAAATTATAACATTATTTTAACTAAAAATTAAGCACAAAAATTCACGTTGATTTCTTCAAACATAATTAAATAATTAAATATTAGTTCAAAAGATATGCTGATCAGATATCTAATTAGTATTTAGTACAAAAATCAAACATTCGCTAATTTATTCCATTATGAATTCTGTCTATAGAATGTTTCATAATATCGTTTCTGTTTGTAGAGGACGGCGGTAGACCTTTTTCAAGTAGGACATCGATTGCTAAATTAGATTTGAATTAAATTTAATTATACGAAGGATGTCAATTCGGTACTTTTGTTATTTGATTGCTTCAACTGTCTTTTTTTTCCTACGGGACGTGTATTATCGGGTCAGAGTTCGATAACCTCAGTTCAGTCTGGATGTTCAGTGTTAAGACTTTCCTATCTATTTTCGAATTATTCATTGAATAAATTACTTTCATGACTTTATATTTTAATGGCATGATTCCATATCACTGAATTCCTATGTAGTTTGCGATGTAGTTAGTTTAAAATACTTATGACGTGTTGCATATCGGATGGCTAATAAGAAAAAAAACATTTTAAATACAATTCAAGAAAGGCACAATGCTGGAATGATGAGGGTTCAATCAAAAACTCTACCTATTTTACTTTTATTGTCTATGGTAGTATTCCACGAGCTTGATCTTTTAATCAAAGATCCAAAAGCTTAGAAGATGAGAGTCACGAGTTTTTTTGAAGAAAACACAAACTTATTAAAATGCTGAAATACTGAGATTTTAAATTTTCAGCATTTTTAATTCAGCTAATTTCAAAAACTTTGAGAATGGACTATCATCGTTTAGCCTTGTGATCTTTATATATTAAAGTTAAATCAAAAAAATTACGAAAAATTTGGTTGTTTTAGCTTAATTTAGTAATTCAGTGAGCAATCGTGTTTTCAAAGCAAAACATTAATGAAGTTCAAAATAAGACCAAAGATTTTTCACGTGATTGTAACCATAAAGACGTAAGTTCAGAGGATTTGACTCTTTAGACTTACACCCGTATTCACAAACATTACTATGAGATCTCACAGTACCAGCGGACGCACAGCGACCCATCTACCCGTAATACGTAAAAAACGAATCAATTACATAGCTCTATTACAACGCAGTGCGTTCGCATAGGCAAGGGTCATTTGAGGTTTTTTTTTAATACGGGTGTTAGTGACATAGGAAGTAAAAACTATAGGGAACTATTTTCTTCTCTTTCTTAATAAAAGATAAATATCTTGATATAAAAATCTATGGCGTCACTATAAGATACCTAAGCAAATAATACTACCAATTTGCTCAGCATTAAAGACATCGTCAAAAATTAAGTAAGTAAATAGAATAACGAATATCGTAGTTCTATTTTCGTAGTAGGCTCTCAGCTTTTTTATAATTATCATTGAATAGTAGTACCATACATAGTAAAATACATATTAAGACCACTTTGCAAATTTTGGCACAAAGTTGGCAAATATTTTCCACTTGATGTATCCAACGAATCTTCAAAATTTTCTCGTAGACTGACTCATCTTAAGCTTTTACCAAGAAATTTGAATATGTCTAGATAAAAATATTTTATCACACAGAGATGTTTTCTTGGTAAACACATTTGGACGTCTAGTCACTTCTACAAGTTTTACGTAAAAGGATTTTTCTAACGAAAGTTCCATAGTTTATTTACTTCGCAAAGATCAATCTCTTATATAAATGTTGTGAGTATACACTTACTAACTATTGCTATATACTTATTTTAATAATTGTATACTAATATACAATTTCCCTAAAATAAATATCCCTATACCTATCTTACGATTTATGACAATAAGCGTCATTATTACTCGTTCCGGCTAGTACAAATCTTTTATTTTAATTGTAAAGTGGAATAAAATTTAATTAAATTATGTTTGAGATAAAAATATCTAAAAGATGATTTCATTAAATTATATTCCTTTTGGTACCGCATTCGTAAATATCGTTTTTCAAACATGTTGACTGGTAGAGAATGCTACTAGCATTAGGTCCGCCTTTTGTACCGTTCTGTATTGTACAGCAAAGAAAGTTAAATAAAATAATATTCAAAAAGTAAAACTCAAATACCAAAAAATCTCGTAGGTTAAAGAGAAATAAGTATTTATAAAACAGTTTTCTAAAGCATAGAGCGAATGAAAAAATAATAATTAATAGATACTTGTTTTAAATGTCTGTTAATTTTTTTAATAAAAGCTCATATTCAATTTTCTACTTTTCATTTTGCCATGAGCGCACGTCAAGTGATATTATTTTTAAATTAATGTAAAACCCTCAACATATCGCTGAAGGTATCAATTAAAGTAAATGTATAATAAAATTCTATAATAATGCTGCTACAATGCTATAATTCAGCATAGCAATAATTTAAAAAACTGCTACATATATAGAGCTTTTCTTACAAAAATAAGTTACTTTACACACTTACTTACTTAAGCATACCTATCGGTCTTTTAATTACATTAACTTAAATTCAGTTTTTGAAGTCAAGACTGCCTGTTGTAAGCATACTAAAAAGTTCCAAAGTTATAATGAAAACACGCAAATATAACACGAAATATAAAATGAACATGACAGCCTATTTTTGTGCTTACAATTTTTTTTTATTAATAAATGTTTTGCTCTTATTTTGAACATAGTAATTCCTAATTTTTAACCGATTTCTAAAAGAAAGGTTTTCAATCCAATAAAAAAAAGTCTCATTTTGTAAAACATCCTGAAAAAGATGTCTTTGACTTAGACTAGAAAATGTAGGTTAAGTATATCTTTCGTAATAGGAACGTATTTTATGGTCAGAAAAGTAGGTTTAGTGTTAATTTGTGTCAGAATTAGTCATAAATAGTGACCATATAAATTAATTAAGAAAAAGGTTAGTCTTAAGCTCATTCTTCTAATGTTGTGCCCTTTTGATAACGTTTAACTTAAATGTGTAGTAGAGTTAAATAAAAAGCCAACTTACTAATTAATAAGTGTTACAATTTAATTTTGACAATGCGCCAATACTTGCCAATTGTTGCTACAAAAGCCTAAAGCAGTTTTTTTTTAATAAAAAAATATTTTTATACCCAGCGACGAAGGTTTATATCACAGCCATTGCAGATGCACTCGGGCATTAGGTATGTCCATTTATTGTTATTGTTGATAATCGGCCACTTAAAAATTAACACTTATCTTTAACACTTAAACGCTTTACAAAGGTGGAAAACACAAATTAACTCAGGCTTTTATAGTGATTTAATTGAAAACTAAATCTAGAGTCGCGGAATGTCACGTTTCTATTTATATTGGATTCGCTTGACAGCCGGCGATCTCTACAGGGTTAAAATGAGTTTGCATTTTAAAAACCTAAAGAGGTTTAGTTCACTGGATACTGCTGAACGATTTCAGTGGATGGATAAGGTGATTTCATCTCGGAAGATTTTTCTCAGTGATTATGTATTGAGCGGGGTGCTAACGCGACACTACCCCGTACACGGTTAGGGTTCAACTGAATCACCACCGATTCGATGCCCCCGCCCAACATAGAGCGCTTGCTCGACTCACACCTGAAATGAAGTTAAACTCTCATCTCGTCACGATAAAGTTCAAATTGGCTCGCACTAGAAATTGTGGTGAAGAAGATTCGTGCTTCGGTTCGTATAAGCGGCCAATACGCATGTCCACGAGATTGTATATAAATTTGTATAGGTTGCATAGTTTCCTTGTACATTTGGATTTTCTCGAGCTCAAGGACTTTGTTATATGTTAGAGTTTTTTGAGCTAATAATGTTTTTGTTGAAGTGTCCTCTCACTTGACGTAATTATTAAATGCGTATAGTTGGTGCTAAAGAAAAAAAAACTTTTTCTCGTTGCTCCTTACGAGCGGACTTAATAAAATGCGCCAATTAATCCCTTATTAGTTTCATTCAGTAATACAATTGGATTTCAGTCGTGATAATCTGGTATAAATAAATAGTAAGATCTTGGTAAGTCAAAGAAAGAAATCACAAGTTACAATGCACGATTCGTCAAAATAAACTTAAAATGTACGTAAAAAATACATAATTATAAAGTTAGTCTTATAAAAGCATACCAAATCAATACCAGTATTCTACATACTTTTTTGTGTTCTATTCATAATACAATGAATACTACAAAAGCAGCGAAAAGTGTGACATCTCAAGGGTATTGGAGGTCGATGGTACCCGTAGGTGGATTACTGGGTAACCCTGGGTAATGTCAATAATGTCAGAATCAGAATATGTATTGCTATTCATAAACTTTACAATACAAGCGTACGAAATTGGTAACAAGTTTATGTCACGTAAAGTACAATGTGCCCTTAAGACACTTAATAAATATTGTCACTAAATCAAACAAACATTTACCAAATTCACTTTATTTGAATGTAAATTTGTCTTAAATGGTAATTTATCGTTATCTAAAAGCACATACATACTAAACTTTTGATGCATCTGTAAAACCTAGATGAAAATTAAATTAAGTTGTCGACACAAAGCATGTTCTCAATACTTTAATCTCAATTTAAAACAAAAAATATCTACATGCTCACAAGTTTTGCATCTTCTAACTAAAAAGAAAAACCATAAGTTGGAAAAAGACAGACAGTTCCCTGTAACCCATAAGGAAAATCTGGCAAAAAAGATTAAACATTAATTTAAAATTATCCGTAAAGAAAAAATATTTTAGCAATCCAAAGGAAATAAATTGCAATTAGCCGTAAAGAAAATATATTTTTGCAATCCAAAGGAAACCAATAAATTGCTTAAGCTGCAAAAGCTCTGCTAGGTAAAACGCTATTTTCGGTCCGCACCCACTTAACATCGGAGGGTATTTCTGAATATTTCAACTCTGTTATCGCCCTATTATACAGATCGTGGATCTTGCTTAAGGCCACGTACGCACTGACAGGCGGTGGCTTGCCTAGAGCCTAGATAGTCACCTAGCGTGTAGCGAAATGAAAGGTATACATTCTATAATCTTCATATCCAGCCGCACTGCGCGCTTGGTTCCTTCGCTATGAGGCCGATAGCGAACATTATAGAACTTTCTTTTCAATTCGCTACACGCTAGGCTCTAGCTAGGCGGTGCAGCCAGTTACAAACATTATAGAAGGTTCCTTTCACTTCGCTACACGCTAGGTGTTTATCTAGGCTCTAGGTCCTTTAGGCGCATAATATCAGAAACGCAAGATAGCTGATTCGCCAAAAATGAGATTCTTATATTATCAGATTCTCTCTCTCTCTTTGCATTTCTGATATTATGCGCCTAAAGGCAATAGGTGCTAAGCAAGCCGCTTGTCAGTGCGTATCTGGCCTAAGAGAATAGCAAGGGAAATTTAGCCAAGGTCAACAGAGAAAAGCCTGAATCTACAAAATTTATAATGTGCGTACTTCCAGGATTATGTTGTTCAATAATAATGTATTTTTGCCGATTCACCGGTATAACTGTGGCTTTCATTTTTCTTTACACTAAAATAGGTACTTATAAAAGGTAAGGTAAATTTATGGTGCCTACTAAGTTTTAAATACTAGAAAAAAAAACAGCTCTACTAGTACTCAGATGGGAATCAAACCACGACTTTTCGCAATTCCGGTTGAATAATCTGACTAAAGTCATTAGTCAATCATAAAGTTACATTTTATTTTTGCTTTGGTAAATTATGCGGGTGTTATTATTATTATATTATTATTAGGCGAGTGTAAAACACTTTTTTACTAATCTAAATAAAGATGATTTAGAATGGAAGTTTCATTATGATATTTTTAAACCTACTAAATAAAATATAATCTTCGATAAATCAATTTCGTTTGCATTAAATACTACTTAAGTTTTAACGAATGCAAAAATAGGCAGACGACTGCAGAGTTTTTTTTAACGACACCACTTTGATTACTATGAAGGAAAGCATAATATGAGTAAATTATGGTTAATCGTACGATAAGACTTCAATAATAAATGTAGTAGTAATACATGGGTTAACGTTATTATAAAATACAGCCAGAGACAGGGAAAAGGATAATAATAATAACACTTTAAAAAAACCGGTCAAGAGCGAGTCGGACTCGCGCACCGAGGGTTTCTGTACCATCATAATAAATACACTGCAGAGTAGAACAATAATTTTTTTTTTTTATTCTTAGGTCAGCGCCATCTGTTGACTGGTAGTGGAACTAATGAATTTTTTGTTTGTTTTTTGAATTTCAAAAAAGTGTGTTATATTAAGATATCGTTTTATTTTTCATGTAATCTTTACATAAATTACTTTCACATAGAATTATTTCCGATTTTTCTTTTTGCAAACTTTGGAGATAAGGGGGGGGAGGAACGGTATTTCTTAAATTTTTCATCATAAGTTGAAAACATTGCGGCCTAAAAAAAGAAAAAAATGTTTTAAAATATGTGCAAATAGCGTTCTTTCATATGATACCCCACATGCCCTCTAGCCGCCCCACTTCAAATTTTTAAGACCCCTTTTCAGTTCCTGTTGTAAAAAAATATGTATTTTTTATTTCTTTCTTATTTGCAAAATAGTTGGACAAACGTCATCTTAAACAAATTTCAAGTTGTTACCATTAGTAGTTCTCGAGATATCCAGCTGTGACAGACAGACAGATTGAGTCACACCGTTAAGGTTCCTTTTCACCATTTTGGTACGGAACCCTAAAAAGACACAGCTTTCAGAAAACATGACTATTAAATTGGGTCCCTAAGTGACAATGGAGGACTGATTTATACTCGTATAATTAAATTTTATCCTACTTTTCTTATTAATATCCTATATTCTACTAATATTATAATGTGAAAATTTGGACGTTTGGATGTTTGTTACTCAATCACGCAAAAACTGATCTGGATGAAATTTGGCATCGATAGTTATAGCCTGTATTAAAACATATAATACTTTGCATCTCAGTCAAAGGTTATAATAGGTTATAATTGTGTCTAAGCAGTTTTTTCTTTTACACACTAAATTAGCCACTATCGTTAGTTCATTTGGTGTTTTGGGCTCAAAAATCCTTTTTTATAATTTTAGCAGCCGTAAAGTGATTAGGAAATTATTTTCATTTGTAAGAGTGAAACAGGGCAACATGTTTATTACTCACTTAGTTTCAGTTTTTTACATTGAAAAAAATAGTGGAAAGTTAACAGAATGCGAATGATGCACAATATGCATTATCTGATATAGAATTGCATCCATCTAGTCTCGTTACTCAGAACACGCTACCCAGTTACCTTTGTTTCCTATTTTCCAACTCCATTTTACAGTTTACGTCAATAAGCTTTCTGTATTTTACGCTCTTATTCAGCACGCAGTAGTTGTGATTTGATAGATTTGTGAGTATACCACTCACTTTTAGTTTCGTTATGATATCCTATTTGACTGGGTATCAAATTCTTGAAATTGTGTTTAAGTATTGACTGCGAAAGCTTCACATTGTATACAGCTTATGCTTTACTGGTTTTTATGTAGTATATGACTAAGTATAGGACGTTTAACATAATTAATAGCTAAAATGTTCATACAAAATTAATAACAATAATATCAAATGTATAAAACAGCTGTTTTATTCGTGATTTCAGAGTTGGTCCCGTCCCATAGTAAAAATTGTTTAGTTTGCTAGTCCATATCTGCCATATTCTGGTTAAGCTATTAATTTTGCTACTTGTTGTATATTTTTGTAAAAACCAATTCTGAATATATTGATGAGGTTATATCTTGTTGAAACTTTTTTCGTTGAAATAACAGTTTAATTACAAAAGTTTCAATTTTGCTCGTTGTATAATAGTTTTAAATTTTAAATTTAAATTCTTCGGTCTCGTACATTCGTGGACCGCAATCCGAATTTACTCCTTCAAATTTACTCCGAATATCAGGAAGCCTTGTTATATGAAGACTTTCTGATGGCTACTGACCACTGAAAAGCCTGCGATCTGGGTATTGCGTTACAGTGTATTGGTGTTTCAAATACGGTGTTTGTGTGTAAATGCCTTTGTGTTACTTTAACATGTTCATAATACGGATTTAAGAATTCCTAAATACGGATTTTGTTTAAGCTGTCTTTTACTTAAGCTTGGTCTAGAAATTAATATCGTCAATTAAAAATGAATAAGTTTTCCAAACTTTAACTTCAAAATCGTTAAAAAAAATCACATTACTTTAGTGATAAATGCAAATGCTGGAGTGTATAATTTGTAATTATTATTTACGCACAATATTGAGATTTATTAGTTATTTAATTAGTTTAATAACTTTAATATAGTAATAATAATAATAAAAAGTAATAAAATAAATTTATTTTTCATTTAAACCTTTTACAATTAATGCAATAAGTTGGTGTCTCTCCATTTAAACTGCAAGCCTGTGTTTGTTGAGACGCCGCTCTTCCGTACTTAAATAACAAAACAAGTAAACTTATGGTCTAACTAATCAATATTACACTGTGATACAAAAGAAAACAACTATTCACTTGCTGCACTTGCTCACAGCTTAAGTAAAAAAATGTCCAAAAAATTTATAGGCTTCAAAAGAACAAAAATCGACCAACACAGTGTTTTCCAATGAAAATTTTCGGTGCGGTCAGCGGCGACGTCCCGAAGAGTAGACCGCAAGCCGAATTCACTCCGGAAATCACGAATCTGGGGCTTAATGCAGACTTTTTGTCGGCAGTGGATAGCCGCCATGATGGCTAACGAGCTACTATATTTGAGTCTGGGATAAAAAAGCAGCATTTTTTTTCTTTTTAAAAGTTTAAATTTTAGGTGCATTTGTTTGGAAAGGGTTTTGTCCCTCTTGCTTATTCATCTTAGTGTCGAACCCTCCAATGTGCATTGGATTAATCTAGGTTATTTATAATCACAAGCTAAATCAAAATTTATTTAGTTTTAAAGAAACTTAACACTGGCTTTCACATTTCTTCTAAAGAGGGGTCAATTAGAAATGATTGGAATTTTAATTTTAATTTTAAAAAGTCAATGGCTAAAGAGCACTATAGATTGGCAATAGAACAATCCAGCCAGAGTAACATTCAATTGTTTCTTGTACAAATTTTCTTTGAATTTTGCTCCTCGTTTCTATCTCGAAGTAGACAGAATATCCAGTTTAGTACTTTTGTTTGCATAATTGGCTAAAAGTCGCCAAAATCTTGATCCCATAGTATTATGGGCATTACACGATCTTTCTAACTTAAGGTCTTTAAAACTATTTTAAGAATAATCCTTTTTAAGAAAGGTGTTTGACTTGGTAACGGATACAAATTTTAGGAATAGAAATTCGCTCTAAATATTTTTAAGTGAATAATTGTTCTGAAAACTGAACAATAAAACTATAAACGGCGTTTCACGTTGAGCCATGAAGGCTTAACGGTGGACATCAAATATTCTGGAAGCTTTTAGTCTGGAGTATTTATAGAAGACTTTCGCGACCTAAAAACTAAAATCGTTGAAAACAAATATATACTTACTCAATTTATATTTAAATTATAATTCGGGAATATTTATTTAAAGTGCAAATTTCAGTTTAATTTATTCGTTACATCAAAATAAAGATATGATTAATGGTTCATTAAGAATTCTGTTGAGCGTGAACCATCTAAATTTCTCATTTATATTTTAGTTACTTCAAATAATTTGTAAAATTGATTAATAATGGAACTAAATAATGAATTATACAAAACATGAATTTAATTTAAATATTATTTTCATGTTTAACAAAAACTGTTGTCAACTTCAGAAATATATTTTTGAAATGTTTCATACTCGGTTAAATGAGTTAAACTGAATACAAAAACTAAATATGTACATTGCTCACTACTAGAATTTACACAACACAAATTATTAAAATTTGGTTAATTAATAGGGTGGGGATAAAAGCGGTTCAAAAGCATTTTCCTAACTGCTTCCGCGTCAGTGTATTGTCGAAATTCACTGCACGCACACCTATTGAACGTCCAGACAGGAAAACGTTCGTTTTATTACACAAAAGCCCCACCCAAGTGAATCGTTCACCTCAATACGAGGCGAGAGCAAAAAAAATACTTCAGACTTGAAACCAAGTGAATATCAACCTTCTTCCCAATCATTAAACCTCCTATTTTGTTATTCGTGGAGTGTCTTTGCTGCTTTTTTTCCTTAGAAGGTATTCAACGGCAAAATGTAAATAAAGTGGAATGCATTAATTGCTAGGTTTTCACAGTCTGTTTATCGGTGGGGCAGTATCATTCGCTTTATAATGAATACGTTGTTAAATTGGGTCAGATTAGATTCTTTTTGTAGTAAAAGCGGAATATCTTAATTCTTATCTGGTATATTTTGTAGTAAAAGCGGAATATCTTAATTCTTATCTGGTATATGATTACCTTTAGTTTAGTCTGTGTGTTAATTGCGTGAAAATCTAACCGACTCCCGTCCAACTGTGCTACCTAGCATGACCACCAATACGATATGATATCGTGTTATATGGCGTTTTATCGACACTCAACAGTCAAAATCCACTGTAGTCCGTGAGCCCGCGACAGTATTGCCTACGTCATATGACATCATGATGATATGCATGGCACACGGTTGGAAAAGTTGTGCTGAGCGAGGATCAAAAGATTATGGTAAATAAAATTGGCCGGAAGCTCGAGAAAATCTTCCACTACCGGTCAAAATTTTAAGATTATATTTACGTCATGTGACATCAGTAAGATACCCGTGTCATCGTTTAGTTTTCAATCGTAGAGAGAGTAAACATAAGTCTGTTAGTTCTGAAATGGCCGTAATACCATAAACTTAAAAATATAGTTTTTTAGTCATTTCAGAACTGACAGACTTATGTTTACTTTCTCTACGATTGAAAACTAAATGATGATACGGGTCTCTTACTGATGTCACATGACGTAAGTATAATCTTAAAATTTTGACCGGAAGTGGAAGATTTTCTCAAGCTTCCGGCCAATTTTATTTGCGATAATTTTCTGATCCTCGCTCAGCACTACTTTTCCGACCGTGTGCCATGCATTTGACATAGGCAATACTGTCGCGGGCTCACGGACTATTGTCTTTGACAGTTAAACATGATAATTGGCCATATCATATGGCGATTCGGTGGTCATGCTAGTGGGGCTGGTCAAGTTATGATATTTAGCTGCAGTTTCACTTAAAATTATTCTTCTCACCAAAAAATGAAAATGTTTGAAATAAAAGTAATAAACAGACAGTTGCATTTCCCATTTAATTTCCCCTAACAAGTTTCGTTGGTGTAAAAATAACAAAAATGACTAGCGGATTGTCCATCATGGTTTTGTTCGCTGGGAGCGCACAAAGGGGATAATAACGGACAGACAATTTTAAAAGCTTGCTGTCTAACATCCCTTTGTTTCTATCTGACGGGATTTTATCGGATTTCAGAAATGGGATAACAACGTCTGGCTCTTAAAGTTTAATGCAATATTCATAAAATAACATTTTGCAGAAAACTGGACCCTAAGAACACTAGATTTATCAGGTTCTGGATAAATTTCCGGTGCAGGCGAGTTTGTGCGGGTCGATGCTGATCAGTGCAGGTATAATTTTCCTGAAAGAGGGATATTATCATGACAAATATTTGAAACCCAAAAGTTTTTACAACTGCTTTTTACTGAAGTTTTGTGGTTAAGTTAAATCACTTTTGATTGAAAATATTTCTTCTAGTAATAACTTAGTAAATACTTATTAAATATTTACTTAGAATTTAAATAATTAAGCATTTTCACAATACATTGAAACGTTCTGATAACATATTCAAATAGAACTAGGTACATCTCGAATGCATTCTCAAAATATATGGATATAAAATATAAAAGAAACGGGTTGGATTCACAAGGAAAATCTCAAGCGAGATTACAGTTAGACATTGTTCAATTTTGCAACCGTATTGTGCCATCCATAATGTACTAAATCGATTGCTCTCTTGATATGATCACGATCGGTAATCCTTCGAGATAAGTGCAGCTATGCACTTTGATAAATGCAATATTCTCATCTGTTTGCTGGGATTTGTGATATAATTTCGCGACTTGATCGTGGTTTGAACCTTTTTAGTGACTGAAATTGAACTTCCTATGTTTTTTTTCAGTTTCGGATGTTTTTAGGCTATCTAGTACAACTAGTAGCTCCGTGAGCTGTAGACCTTGCAATAAAAACAGGCCCAAATTGTACAAAAATAAAATGTCGCCATAAAGTTTTTCAAAGCACACAGTTAGTGCAACTAGATAGAGCTTCTAATTTTGATCATTTTTCGAAATGGGTAATTTTTTTAGTTAAATTTGGAAAAACTGAGTTGACTAAACAGTTATATATAATTATCGAACCTGCTGAACAAAATTTCACCAGAATCAGTTAAGAAATGCGACCTGTAGAGGAGAACAAACAGCCGGAAAGCCGGACTGAAATATGTTTTTTTACTTAACCCCGTCATATAAAACGTGATAATTTAAAAATTATAACATCGAAACATGTTCATTGACTTAGCATTTCATAAATTTTTTGTAACCTTTTTTTATACTCAACAACCGTTACTAAGAAATAACGACGGATGGGAATAGTAATGCATTTTTTTTCATATCACAATCTAAGCAACTAATAAAAATGATTATATCATATTAGTTACACCAAAAAAAATTATGTAATCCATCATTATCATCAACTATTTTAATGTCCCCACTGCTGAGTCACAGGCCTTCATGCTAGGCCATAACCACGTGGGCCCATTGCGGATCAGTGGATAATTTTGTTACTCTTGACTTTGATTTACTAAAATATATTTTCACGTATTTCTACTTGCCCTCACGTTCAAATAATAAACAGCTTAGTGATTTACAGGTAGGCACTCTTAAGGGCAACATACAATATGTTACACCTGCGTTTTGGAGGTAATTTTGTTTCGTGTGTTACGCAATCTGGATTATGCCAGGCTTTATATGGAAGTCGGGAAAAGTAAACAGGAAGTCGGGAAAAGTATACAAATACTTAGCGTGGAAATCACGTAGCGCATTTGATTTCATAAAAAATGTTTATGATGGCGTTTGACAATTCGTTATCATGTGTTAACTTTAAAAGTAATACAAAGCTTATATTCTTTAAAATATAAGTACAACACGATATATTTTATATTATTTATTTGGAGAAAAAAGAGTTGATCTTTTTGTTCTATTTTATATATAACTAGCGGCTGCCCGCGACTTTGTCTGCGTGGAAAGGTTTTTTGCTATCCCTCGGGAACAATACTTTTTTTCGGGATAAAAGGTACCCCACACACACACACGCAGACGTATCCACACACACACAGGCATATGTTCACACACATACATACACCTATATTCATAATGCTATGCATGCTTGGTAACTTAAGTAGTAATTAAGTAGGTATTATCAAATTAATACTGTTGAACCGATGTTTATAGCACAGTTATGAAAATATGTAATGGAAGAGCGGAGTCATTTGGTAGGTACAGGCAATAATTACTTAAAAGATGACTTCGATCACTAATTATTGTATAAACATACTTTTAAACGAAATAAACTTTATTATTATTATTTTAAACTTATTTTGTTTTTCTCAAATATTATTATTATTATTACCTTATATCCTTCTCTATACCCCTGACAACGTGTATGCAAAATTTCATGATGATCGGTTTAGTAGTTAAGACGTGAAGGCGTAACAAACAAACAAACAAACGGACTTTCGCATTTATAATAATAGTAAGGATTATTATTATTATTATTATTATTATTACCCTATATCCTTCTCTATACCCCTGACAACGTGTATGCAAAATTTCATGATGATCGGTTTAGTAGTTAAGACGTGAAGGCGTAACAAACAAACAAACAAACGGACTTTCGCATTTATAATATTAGTAAGGATAGTTTTTTACCCACGACCCGGGCGAATCAGAACGGAAGCGGTATGTACGTTTGGGGTTAGAGGTTGTTTGTTTGTATATTATGTATGTAACCTTTTTTTTATAAAAATAAAAATATTTTAATAAATTTTATTGTTTTTCATTTGTTTTGCGTTTGCTAATATTTTCAATTAACACATTAAAATAAAACATCCAATAACTTCAATGGATGAACCAACTCTTTAAAATACAAGTATATTTCTTAAATTAATATATCTTTAAAAACCCAGACATGGACGAACGGACTCGCTCACCGAGAGTTCTGTACAGATTTTTCACACAAACGACGGAATTCGATATTTCTTGTATAAACAGAAAAGCATTTGATCCAAGCCCCTGGCCAACATGAAAGCTAATCGGTCTGTGAGTTTAACAAACAAAACGAAACAAAACACTTTTGTCATCCAGTTTTATTCAACAAATTGTTTTACAAATACCTGTGTTAAAAAAATATACCTACCTATGCTATCTAAAGCCCACAATGAATCTTAGATTTTTTCAAAACTTAAATAATTAAGAATTTAGATTTACAATTATAAACTACTAGGCATAGCCATTGCAGTGATATAGTTAAATATGTTTTGATCTTTTTAATACAATTCAACTATTCAACAAATTGTTTCACGAATACCTGTGTAAAAAATATACATAATGATATCTAAAGCCCACAATGAATCTTAGATTTGATCAAACTTAAATTAAGAATCAAAATTTAAAATTATAAACTTCTAGGCATAACCATTGCAGGTAAACATAATAGCTCCTTCATATTCAAGCTAAAACTGGCAACATCTACTTTCATTATTTCCTCGCAGTTTCATTCGAAATCAGAAATATGGAACATTTCTAAAAACTACGTAGCTAATCTTGAAACTAAAACGAAATTGGAAATTCAATTCAACCATTATAATTACTTTACGGGTATCGTGTTCGAATAAAGCCTTATTTATTTTTATATTGGTCAGATAGTAGTGAAAGTATTTAGGATAATGTTGCTACTAGTAAAATGATAATTATTTATATTTTCAATGGAATATACAGAAGTAAACTTATAACTACTGAAATTTCTATACATGCTGAAATTTTAATCATTTGGTTCCCGCAGTGAGATGGTTCCACTCATAATTACAGGCAACTTTTACTATGGGGCCAACTCTGATATTGCGAAAGAATTGTAATCATGAGTGGAACCACCCCACTGCGGGAACCAAATGATTAAAACGCCGTATATGTGCATAGTTTTCAAAGTGGTATAAAGTTTTATTATCAGCGAAAATATTTTTTAAAGCTTCAAATCACAATAAAATTTACGTAACGATATTTTACTGGCACTCCATAAGCAAATCTGAATTACGTCGTTTTGCCAATAGATCGAACCCCCTAGCCAATCAGTGAATAGGTCAGAAATAATCCCACTGAGCCTGTCAGATCAACATAAATCTGTGTTTAGCCTAATTTATCTCAGGGTTAAGCTACATTATGCCATAAATTCTGTCTCTTTTCCTCATACAAAAACAACTTTACTTGAGAAAAACCGCTTGGAGGATTTCGCCCTCTTGAAAATCAGTCATCGGCACACTCCTAACGGGTGTAACAAGACACTCAACGAAGCCGAAGTCCACGCATTCCGCTCATCATCAGGATCATTTTTGTTTTTTAGACTATACCTGGGAAATCAATAGCTACGACGTTATTGAAGGTCGAAGTCATTTTTTTACAATATTTTATTCGTTATTTCCTATTTTTTGTCTACAGACACATTATCAAAATTGTATGTATTTCGTAACAAACAATGGCTTCAAAACGTCTTCAATCAATGTATTTCATGAGCACGCACATAAACGTTGCCTTTCAACTCGGCCGCATGCAGCTGTGTAGCATTCACTCGCAGGCGCGGTCTTTTGTAGGTACGCGTTACATTGCGTGGTAATGTATCCAAGCCTTTTTTAACACCAAAATGAAAGTCGTTTCCCAGCAATAATTTTGAACAGAAATGGTCCTGATGATGGGCAGAATACGCAGACCTCGGCTTCGTTGAGAGTCTTGTTACACCCGGTATAATCAAAAGCTCTTAACTATTTTTCATAGTTTCCGACGAAACAATCGATTGAAAATCATCGTTATATTTTATCAATCTTTCAAATTGAAAAGTTGACATAAAAAGATACAAATTGATTATGCATTTCATTAATATATCAGATAAAATAAAATTAAAGTTGTTAAGAGCATACTAGCCTTTAATATTTAATTAAGTTAGCTATAGGTGTATATAAGCTTTCTTATTAACAGTAGGTGTATTAGTGTTCATTATGTAATGATAATGCATTCGGAAAATCTCTTGTGTTTAGTTTGACTTTAGCTCATCAATAAAGCTCATTTAAATTACAGCCTCAGATTAATTGAGTCATGTTCTCTTATATTGTGATTTTCATTAAAAAATCATCTTATTACGCCATCGGAGCTTCTCGCGATTTGTGCAAACAAGTATAGCAAACATTGGAGCTCGATCGCGAAGTGGGTTATCGCCCTGCTAAGCAACTTCCGCAAGGGTTGGTTATTGTCATGGGATGGGTGACCAAAAATTTATTATTTTGAGCTCCTCCGTGCTTTGGAAGACACGTTAAGCCGTTGAACTCGGCTGCATTTGCAGTCGTTAACACCCATAAATTACTGGATTGTGGATTATACCCCTCCTCCTTATCCACACATAGGGAAGGCTAGTGCCCCAGCACCTTACGCATCTTACGCTTCGTACACGTTTTAGCTGTTCTCTTAGAATAATTACACTTAGAACGATAATTCCCTACAAAGCGCGCTGTCAAAATTGAGGCAACTAAAATTGTTAAAAAACAAAAAAACCGACTTCAAAAAACCTGCCTATAAAAAGCAAGAAATAATATTCAAATCATTAGATATCTATTGAAGTCGGGTGGGGCTGGAGTACAACTTTTTCTTTTTATTCTTAAAGCCCCACCCGACTTCAATAGATATCTAATGATTTGAATATTATTTCTTGCTTTTTATAGGCAGGTTTTTTGAAGTCGGTTTTTTTGTTTTTTAAACAATTTTTTATTTTTTTATTTTTAGTGTAAGTACCTTCTGCATTAGGTATATTATTTGGGTAAAAAAATCAACTCAGCCAAACGTGAGATAATCGCGGAGAAACATACATACATACGGATCAAACTGAGAACCTCCTTTTTTTGAAGTCGGTTAAACAAGACTACACTAAGGTATCCCTTTTCTAACAAAATTATCATCTAATTCGGTTCATAAATTAGAAAGTCGTCAAGGTAGTTAATGCAAAATGATAGTATTTTCAGGATTACTTGAAAACTACTTGACCGATTTAAAAAAAAAATGGGACCATCTCGCAAGCAAACTATCGAACAAAAAAAGAATCATTAAAATCGGTCCATAAATGTCGAAGATACGCGCGAACAATGATAAAAAAAAACATACAATTGAATTGAGAACCTCCTCCTTTTGATGAAGTCGGTTAAAAACAGCCAAAATGGCGTCGTTTTCAGATTTTTATTGTCCATTATTACATAATCATACCTAATAAGTACAAAACAGTTTCAATTTCCCTACCTTAAAGAGATTAATTATTATATTATTAGACTTTAGTTACGATTAGGTAACGTATGAAGGATATAAATCTGAAAACTGAGCCATTTTGGCTCAGTATAAGTTGCCTCACTTTGCATACGCGGACACGGCTTCTAGGTGTAATTATTCTAAGGCTGTTCTATGAACATTTCGGTAATATACATTTTTTATTGGTTATGCCTACGTCATAATAACTATCTGTGTGCCAAGTTTCAGTTTGATTCATCAAGTGGCTTGAAAAGTGAGCTGTGCGATGATGGTTCAATGAGTCAGTCAAGACATGTTATTTTTGGGTACAGAAAGTTTTTATCTTTTTATGTATATTAGAGATATTTATTGCTCTGGAACGTAGTCTGGCGTAACGCCCATTTTAAGACAAAAATCTCACTTTATTATTAGGTATGTTTAGTTATAAGTCATTAACATAATAATAACAATGTAAAATAACTTTGTGTTGTAAAGTTGTTTCTAAGTTCTGAGTCGAGAATATTTAAATAAGATAAAATTACTGTTAAAATAATCGTGAACTTTCATCGAATCTAATAATATAACAAATGTTACAGTGCCTTTTTATAAAGAGTATAATAAAGTTGATTTAAATATCGACCCCGTAGCAGTAACAAAACGCAAGTAATGCTGTGAGCGAGGGGTGCATACGAGTACACCCTCCAGAAAAAAAACTTGGTAGGTATATGGTGTTTTTTCTCATAGAAAGCACGTGTACTTATCTTTAAAGAAAATGAATAAAACCTTGTCATAAACGAAACTCTGACAATTAATACGACAAAACAATAGTGAATCAAGATTCAAGCCTTAAGGTGAGTAAGATTCTCAACAGAAGTTCTAATAAGCCATTAACACAGTATGTGCCATTAACTTCTGAATAGGTAGGTATTGAGTATTTTTTTAATTTTCTTGCGGTAGGTGATTTTATGATTATTATATCCATCATCATCAACACCATATCAGTCGCATGAGTCACTTCTGAGCTTAATTTCTTATTTTGTCTTCCTTAAGAAACTCCATGGCAATCGGCCATACGCTACCCGCATCCAGCGGCTTCCCGTGACCTTCAACAGTTCATCAATCCACCTTGTAGGGTGGTGACTATACAGAAATACTTAAAACAGTAATAATACTGACTCCATTATTATAACTAGTTAAAATCGTATTTCTATTGTACCTATCGTAACAAATTGAGCTACAACATACGCGAAAAATCTCTTATTCATTTGATGTAACCAAAAGAAAGGGTAAATCACGTTACTTAAACATATATAGTACAAAAGAGTGTTTCGTACGTCAAACGTCGTACTTTTATTCAATACAGTAAATTGAGTTCCCACTTCAAGAAGAATAACGTTACCTTGTTACTTCTCGCTTGCAATCACCTTTGTAGTTGTCACATGCATTGTGTTAAGTCGTATCACGTCAACACGGCTTACGTAACGTTCGTATATCGGGAATCGATGTCACTTGCGTGCCGCCGTCGTTCTATACGAATAATTAATCGGTCAACCAGCGTTCTACTTTCCGGAAAATTGGTCCCCACTTTTTCGTCTGTCTCTCTCGTGCTAATAAGATTTGTTGCTGCCGAGGGGGCGAACTCAGAGATGCCTTTACGGATGCAGCCACCGTGAGCTTCCGTAAATTTCGCCTGAAGACTGTTTTAGAAACTTTTGGGCAGTTATATTAAAATTTAATGACATTTGAAAGGTTCTTGGAGCCGTTTCTTATGACATCATAATGAGTTCATATTTTTGATACTTAAATTATGAAAAAAATTAGGCAAGTATTTTTTTTTTACATTTCCTTTTTTCTCAATTCTTTTGTCAAGGAATATTTTATTCAGTAAGTAACCTTGACCTTCTTTACAATTGCTTTCCAGGTATTTCTGAGGAATAATGAAAAAAGAATGTGACAACATTACAGTAATCTTCGTGATAGCCCATTTATCTATAATTGACAAGTTAATCAATGAGCTTAACTTTGCTTGAGGTATTTTCGTTGATATTGGCTTTAGATATAAAGATAAATATAATGTAATATATATTATTATGTTACCGGCAATCTGTATAATTCAGGTTTTCTATATTATACCTAGGCAATGTATGAAACACCTGGGGCGTCCAGGCAAATGTTAAGATAGGTATTATTGTTTATTACATACTACCTAGGTAGCAAAATAATAGAAATAGTTATTCATGAAGATTCACTGCCAAGCAGATAGTAAAAACAATAATACTTACAGTTAATTAGATTTATGTACCATTTACATGGAGGAGCTCAGTGGCGCAGTGGTTAAGCATCTGGTCCTGCGATTTTCGCAACGGTCAGTCATGGGATAGGTGGCCAAAAACTTATTATCTCAAATTCCTCCATGCTTCGGAAGGCATGTTAAGGTGTTGCCGCATTTGCAGTCGTTAACACCCACCAATCCGCATTGGGCCTGCATGGTGTAATAGCCTATTCTCCATATCCACCCATAATGAAAGAATATATGCACCAGCAGTGGGGACATTTACGTCTCGCTACTAAAAATGCGTCTAATTTAATTATTATTCATAAAAATACTTTTTAGGGTGTTCCTAAAAAAGTGGTAAAATTATTTTCAAGTTAATCTTGTGCCTCATAAAATTACTTGATTAATTTCATACATAATAAAATGTCTCATTAATTATGATGTCCTCATTAATCATCATGAAATTAAGTTCTAACATTGCGAAGGGTAACATAGGGAAATAATTATTCGTTGTTTTAGAAACACCTTTCATGTTAAATTAAAGGTATGAAATATTTTCATCACAGTTTGTTAAATTAAACATTCAAATGCAAACTGAGATTTTCTTTTTGATCGTGAAGTATTAAAGACTTGACTGACATCTTAATGTCTGTTAAAATTAACAGTGAAATTATTAAAACATATTTTATAATATGAGAAAATAATACAACTACACGCCAGTTAACACGGCCCATAATCTGAAATTGTTGTTAATTATATCCTTTTTTTTCTTGTACTTGTTACGACTAAGAAACAATTATATTGCAAATAAATAAATAAACATACTTTCACATTATTATTAGAACCATATATTTCTCAAACACGAGTCAATAAAAAACATCACACTGAATAAAAAACTGAGATTGTTGTGTCTCAAAAAGCTTTCACAATTTCAGTTTGTAAAAACGTAAAATTATCGGTTTTCAAAAACAAAACATCAATTTTAAGCATTTTTCTAATTTACCTGAGTCATCGGATCCCGAATTGTACAGGCCTAAAACAGAATATAAAGACACAATAGAAAAATTGTACAACCTTTATTATCTTACTAAATTTTCACTCCAAGTGATTTAAGAAACATTATGCGTAAGCATAAATCGTTTTGTTACACACAAACAATAAACTATATAAGTAAAGCATCGATGTAATGCAAACAATTCCGATGACAAATGACCGCTAAGGGTTGGCTAATGAAAATGTTATGCAAATATTATACACACTTTAAGTTCCTCATAGAATTTGTGACTTCATAAGCTAGCTACAAGCAAATGGTTTTGGGGTTCATGCTTTTTATACATACATACATAGTAATCGAATGAATTTTGATCTTTTAAAGTCGTGCATTTATTTTCTCTCTTAATATTTTATTATTATTAGATTATTTAAGAAGGTAATTTTTAAGAAGACTGTCTAAAAGTTGTCTGTGAACCAACAAAAGTTCCGTTCAAATCAAAATCCAAATTGTTATTTTTTTCCGAAAATTAAATTATTCTAAATGAAAATGAATAACATTTAAATTATTCGTGTAAATTAAATTTATATTGAGGTCGGCAAAAAGTTTACTAAGAATATAAACAACATTTGTATTTTATCTAAATAACAAAACAAAACTGTTAAGAAAAGAGATTGTTTTATAGAATATCAAAAGTTCTTTTCAAGTTTTTCAACTCTTCTTACAACGAGAAAATAACAAATTTTCAAGACTTGGGAACTATTGAAAGTTGAGATGATATCTTAAAAGTTGAATATTGAGTTTTATTAACTGTGCTACTTATCATTGCTGTTTTAATTGAAAAACATCTTCTATATTATCTTTTATATTTATAAGGGAAACTAACGTAGGTGTTTTATTAACTGTAAACAATAATTTTGTTGGTTAAATTAGGTTAAATTTTTGAATACTTATGTGGTATTTACATGTAGTGACTTGGCATGCAACTTTAGTCAATTAGCGCTTTGTATAGACAATCGCTTGTAAAATCTAATCGTAAACCGAATTTCAATGAGAAGGTGATTCGATTTTACAAGCTTTTGTCGATAATAATCGCTAATTGACTAAAGACGCCCGCGCCAAGTTGCCCTCCAAGTCGCTTCATGTAAATACCCCATTAATCGGTAAATTAAAAGACTCTATAAGCACAATGTTTTTTGTGCATCATCATTATTTATAGTAAATTGGTCCCAAAATATTTCCTAAGTTTAATTCTGATTTCACTATGCTCTTTAAAAATTCGTTTCACAACAAAACATCGTTTTGAGTTCATAACTACCAATATTATTATTCAACCAAAATAAAGTATTTTCCGATATGAAAAGTTTTGCTTAAGTGTTTCTGCATCAACGCAACCTGGCACTTAGCCAAGTGAACACAATAGGGTGGGGATTTCTGTAACATCCATTTTTGCGTACGCTTTCAAGATTTATTGAGATTTCTTGACTTGCATTGCATTTAGGTAGGAAACTGTCAAGAAAGAAAGTCAGCGTTTATAAGAGAAATTCAATACTATACGATTCTCTTCAACTGTGCAACGGAATACGAAACTAACGTAGGTAATACATTTCTAAATCATTTTGTTGTTCTTTAGAAATTTGATAGATCAGTTCCGTCACATAATTATTGAATTATTGGTTGTTATATTATAGTAGTGACGATCATCCTTATTTCCAGAAATCTAAAAATGCGTCACAGTTATTTAAAATTACATAAAAGACAACCATAAAACTTTTAAGTCAAGTTTTCAGTTGACAGCACAAAATCTAAATCCTTTTAAGTCTCCTATAAATATCTATTCAAGATGCTTCAGCTACTTGTTTTAAACTAAAACTACTTTTGTAAATGCACACATTCCACAAATGCAGCTGTTCAAAAATGCACAATATCTATTTATTCTAAAGCTTATAAAATGTATTCGCAATGCTTTTGTTTCAAGAATTCAAATCGGATACTTCTAACAAGCATTATTTTATTGCTTAGAACAGTTATTGCGTCTGTGTTGTCTGAGGGCCTATTACGAATCTAAATAATCGAACAATGTTCGTTATTCAATTTAATTTGATTTGAACACCGTCTTCACTTAGTAGCTTTCCCTCTTGCGCTTTGAACAGAGGCATGCCTCTGGGTAGTACATGACTTATCTAAAAAAAAACGTCAAAATTTGCTTGGAGGCAATATTGCATGCATTTGACGCATTTTTCCCCTAAGGTAATCTGCAGAATAACGACCAAGGATCAGTTAAAGCAGGTTCTTCAATTGGAAAAACAGTGTATTCACATAAAAGGGGGTAGACACAAACGCCATGGAAAAGTCTTAAAGAATTCATTAAGTTAGGTTAGTATTGTGACCAAAAACGCACTTTAACCAACTCGATCAATTAATGTGCAGATTAACCAGTAAATTCGCACATTAATGGATTCCGCACTTTGGCAGTAACATAAACACAAATATATAGAAAATACAATTTCAAAAAGCACTACGCAAACCACTGAGGTTTATATAGTGAGTGCTATTATGGAGCCTATACAGACCAATACAGATCTTAATAGAGTCATGGAGTAGGACGAACATCGTTCGACTATCGTGATTATTTTTATGTAATAGGCCCTCTGTTTTCACGTATTTCACTTTGTTGTCCACATGGTTTTACAACGCCAATTCTTCGTTTATTTCGTTAGGTTTTATTGCTTAGAATTTACGTCTCAATTTTGTATGGCTGGTGATTTACGTTATCTCGTCCTTTTTACTACCGTGAAGTGTTTTCTACATTAAATCTCTTCAGAAAGCTTAAGAAAATCCATCATAACTACCACTGAGTATATGTCTTGATACCAAAATGGGTACCTATTGGCGAGTTTTTCATGTATGCGATGGTCCGTTAGTAATATCATTGTTAATAGACGAATCAAAAAAGCGCTTTACTATTCTCTAAAGTTTTCAGCGTCCAGTTGTCACTGCCGCTGCATTGTCTGGCAGGTGTCATATTCCCATTACTGGTTAAACTCTCTGAAATCTATGGCATTTTGCCTAGTGACTCAGTAATGGGAATATGACATTGTCAGAAACTCAGAGAAACGATTACTGACAGTAAAGTTGCATGTTAGAGAATAGCACCCTAGAGTCAAAAACAAAAAGAAGTAAGTATTATGATAATCGCCAAAAAGGTCAAATGATTTGATTTGAAAGTACCTACTTTTTTAAATTGTTCATAATTATTTCCGCAGACGCACAAGTATTTTGCCGTTATTGGATGTTCATATTCGTAATAACTCTTAAAGCATTTGTCGGACTCATAAATTCCTTTACAACCCTTTGTCTTGGACACTCGCGGTATTTATGACCACATATTCCTGTTACGGGAAATAAATATTGAATAGGTATAAAACGTTTATTGTTCGAAATAAGTAGCTACATACTTTGAAACAAATTCTTATTGAATCGATTTAGTTCAGTATCCGCTTCTTTAAAATAAGGGTTTTCAATTTATCCATGTCTTATTGCTATTGAAATGAATTGGAATGAGTAGTATTTAATCGGGTAGAAATAAATTCCCAATTTGGGTATCAAAAATACTAAATAATATAGCGTACTGAAATACTATGTGGGTGACGGACTGAGGGCGACTACAAATATTGAAAATGGATGACTTTAGAACTAGTCATTCAGAATGGGCAGTACTTTAATTACTAAGCGACCAAATTTATATTTAGGTGACAAACCCCTAAGGTAACCACAAAAAAAATAGCATAATAATATATTTTGTTTAAAAAGGCGACTCGGTCTTAAATCTGTTTCCAACAATAATGTATGAGAATATTTATTCCCAAACAAACCAAGTAATTTATCAAGCCTTCAGGAACAAATAGACATAATTATTTACATAAAATCTTCACGGCGAACGTGAAATTGTCTTACATCCAGTCCCTCCTGCGAGTGACAAACGCGAAGACAACTTAATGAAATTAACCACCGCCCTATATTACGACGCTGTTCCTGCGAAAGGAACGCCTAAGGCGATGCTCACACTGTGACGCGCTTCTCGGTTCTAATCCACATTGCGAGGCTGACTTGTGCGCCATTGCCTCGCAAGGCAGCTTCGTAATGTGGCGACGCGTTTGATCCGCGAGCCATCGTGACATTTCCGTACTAACCGCTCAATGTAAGCCTTTGGTAAACAGCAGTAAAGAATACAAAAAAACTGCATCAATATTGGGCCATTCGTTTGGGACTTACGATGCCTCAGACAGATACACAGATGCATACACACGTCAAACTTATAACACCACCCCTCTTTTTGCGTCGGGGGTTAAAAATACTCCGAAAATAAAATGTGCATGTATGGTACCTACGTGTGGTTAAATTCCTAATGACGGCCATTCATATTTATTGAAATCTTATTTTTTGGCTTGGGTTGGAGTCAAAAATAACTGTCCCGTAACCGTTAGAAAGTACCTATCTATATATATAAAATTCAAAGTCCTGACTGACTGACTGAGTGAGATATCAACGCACAGCCTAAACCGTTGAACCTAAAGACTTGAAATTTTGCACATATATACCTTAAATAGTGTAGGCATCCACTAAGAAAGGATTTTTGAAAATTCTATCCCTAAGGGGATGAAATAAGGGATGAAAGTTTGTATGAAAGTCCCTCAGTTTTGAAGCTAGGATCTTCAAATTTTGTGTTTAGGCTGATGATTGAAAATGAATAAATACATGTCTCAGTGTTTTTCAAAATTCTTCCCCCAAAGGGATGAAAAGGGGGATGAAGTTGTGTATAGAAAAAATCCTTAATTTTCGAAGTAAAATCGCTAAATTTATAATTTAGGCTTATGGATGGAAATATAACGCAACATTTATTGTTATTGGTAGTATTTCATCCCCTATGGGGATGAAATGGGGTAAATAAACTTAAAATAGATATGGATGTCGTTATTGTGGTTTTCTGGGATGACGATTGCGAAAATGAAATTTATTTTGAAGTCCAACACGGTCGACATGATTTAACCCCTATAGTGCTGAAAATGGGGTTCAAATTTGGTATGAAAAAGAATATAAAATAGACATTACAACTTTAAACTTCGTAGTAGCATGTCTAAAAATAAGTAGGCAAACATATATTTTGTGATTTTGAAAATCAACCCCTTAAGGGGGTAAATGGGGTAAGTAAACATAAAAATCGATATGGATGTCGTTCTTGAGGTTTTATGGGATGCTGATTGTGAAAATGACATTTATTTTGAAGTCCAACACGGTGGACATGATTTAACCGCTAAAGGGGTGAAAATGGGGTTCAAATTATGTATGGAAAAAGAATATAAAATAGATATTACAACTTTATAATTCGTAGGAGCATGTCTAAAAATGAATAGGCAAACAAATATTTTATTATTTTGAAAATCATCCCTGAGAGGGGGTAAATGGGTAAGTTAACATGAAAATCGATGTGGATGTCATTCTTGAGGTTTTATGGGATGAGAAATGCGAAAATGACATTTATTTTGAAGTCCAAGACGGTGGACATGGTTCAACCCTAGGGGACGGGAACGGAAACCAGAACGGGAAAAAACTAGCGTCCGCCCGCGACTTCGTCCGCGTGGATATTAGAGAAAATCCTTAGGGAACCTTCAACCAGGATTCGATCAGTCGTTTTTACGCGATTAGGCGGGTCCCCACCAAGCGCGCAGCCTCGTGCGAGGCCTGCCACACACGGCAAATGTTTTGCCTCACGAGGCAGCGCGCTTGGTGGGGACCCGCCTAATCGCGTAAAAACGGCTGGTCGAATCCTGGTTGAAGGTTCCCTAAGGATTTTCTCTAATATCCACGCGGACGAAGTCGCGGGTGGACGCTAGTAATTGCATATTATTTGGAATGTAGCTCAATTTATCTCGAGCCGTATACGTCATAACTTACACAAATTGAATTCATCTGAACCAAGAGTACTGTAAAATGAAAACAGATACATAGTAAAAAAAAAATAGAAAGTTAAAACCGATCCGCGCTCTGCTTAGTAAAGCACGTCGCAGGTGTGTGAGCTGCCTAAAACTGAGTACAAACAAACCAATGCGTAAATAAGGACTCCCGAAATGTTGAGTACGAACAAAAAAAATGCTAGGAAGTGTCACAGCGGAATCAAATTATGATTAAGATAACATTCTTATTTTTGGCGTTTGTTTGTAATTAAATCTTTATAATTTCCCATTTTTCCTATTTTAATAGGAAAATCAGGGATAGAATTCATAAACACATTTTTAGAAAGACTTACTAAATTGAATTCCAAACTAAAAATATAAAGTTAGGTTAGAAATTAGATAATAATTATTGAATTTTTTTAGATTTTAGGCATTCACAATGCTATTTTTATATTAAGATAATTAATCATTAAATACTAGAAAAAATCGACTCACTGACTGTTGATTTTTGTTGTATTTTTTCTCTTATATTAATTATCTCGATATGAAAATTAGACTATATTTTTTTTTTGATATTATAAATTTTTCAAATGAGCATTTCCTATTTGATTCCTCATTATCGCACAGATTGCTAGACCGGAATCAAACACGTGACCTCAATCTCAAGAACTTTAATCAAGGCTCTTGAGCTCTTTTGTTCTTTAGTGTTCAATTTAAAGTCTAAGTTGGAATCGTGAAATGCATTAAATATTAACTTGCTTGTTTGAAAAAAAAATTATTAATTTATTAAGAGCCCGTTTAAAAAGATCTGAATGTTAAAATCTGTTATAAATAAGCATTGAATAAATCTAAAAGTTTAAATCACGTGAATCTGGTGAAATTAATGCTATAATAGTACTTTGATGAATCAGCAACCTCGAGGTAGGTTATTCCCTTTAAAATGAAAATTCTATGAATAGACTTGATAAACGCTTTATAAGTAATGCTTTGAACCTAAGTACTCTAAGCAACAATTTAGTACTATGTCGCATAAATTATTGCCATCATATAATAGGGATACAGCGTACTGAACAAGCGATATAGTTCCAGTGATAAAGCTCTAAGGAGTGCAGTTACTTTTAAAGCTAACTGTACTCAGGTAATACTACTAAACTTTTCATTGTTGTCACAACGACGAAGTTAACGCAATTATTGAACCAATGAATACAAACGAATGCCTCTGTAACGATGAATATAGGTATATACTTAATTACCAACCTCGAACTTTTCAAACGAAACTTCACCCTACTGTGTTACAAGTTTCAATGTAACCTCTTAATGCAAATTCATTCAAAACGTACCTATATACACAGGGGCGAATATGCCATGAAAGTTGTATTTTGCTTCAAGAGGTCTCGTTAATATTTCGTGAAATAATTTGTCATCATTAAATCCGCTCCTCCTTTGTTTTAAACTTTCCGAAATAATACTTTGCAGTTGTTTAAGTTGAATACGCTATCAAGTTAACGTTAGAGGTCAAACCGCACTACAGCGGAGCGGCGCAGCACTGCAGCGGAGCGGCGCGGCCTCTCCTAAACGCACTATCGCGGCAGCGGAGCGGCGCGGCGCGGCTCAAATTGCCAGACGTAGCAAGATTTCATTGAAGTTGGACGCACGAACAAAAAGGGAACGCTCGGTCACGCGTTCCCTAGAACGAATTTCGAAGCAACGATTTAACAAGACATTCTCATATTTTTTATTTATTTATTTGTGTTGAGTTATGATTAAGATGATTTATGAAATGATCACGTAAAATACCACTTTATAATTTAATCAAAATTTGTACACTGAAATATCAGTAGAAATAGATATTTCCAAATACCCTCTATAGACTGAAGCTCGATTATGAAGAATATTCGGCCGCGCCGCGCCGCGAGCTATACCGCACTAGCGGCAGCGGAGCGGCGCGGAGCGGCGCGGAGCGGCGCGGCGCGGCGCGGCGCGGCAAAATATTCTTTTGCACCCAAATCTGCAGCGCCGCGCCGGGGTCAAACCGCACTACAGCGGAGCGGCGCTGCGCGGCGCAGCACTGCAGCGGAGCGGCGCGGCCTCTCCTAAACGCACTATCGCGGCAGCGGAGCGGCGCGGCGCGGCTCAAATTGCCAGACGTGGCAAGATTTCATTGAAGTTTGACGCACGAACGAAAAGGAAACGCTCGGTCACGCGTTCCTTAGAACGAATTTCCAAGGAACGATTTAGCAACACATCCTCATATTTTTTATTTATTTATTTGTGATGAGTTATGATTATGATGATTTATGAAATGATCACGTAAAATACCACTTTGTAATTTAATCAAAATTTGTACACTGAAATATCAGTAGAAATAGATATTTCCAAATACCCTCTATAGACTGAAGCTCGATTATGAAGAATATTCGGCCGCGCCGCGCCGCCAGCTATACCGCACTAGCGGCAGCGGAGCGGCGCGGCGCGGCGCGGCAAAATATTCTTTTGCACCCAAATCTGCAGTGCCGCGCCGGTACGCGCCGCGCCGCGCCGCGCCTCTCCGCTATAGTGCGGTTTGCATCATTGCAATCAATAGAAATAATATTTGGCCGCGCCGCGTCGCGCCGCGCCGCTCCGCTGTAGTGCGGTTTGACCTTAAAGGTCAAACCGCACTACAGCGGAGCGGCGCAGCACTGCAGCGGAGCGGCGCGGCCTCTCCTAAACGCACTATCGCGGCAGCGGAGCGGCGCGGCGTGGCTCAAATTGCCAGACGTAGCAAGATTTCATTGAAGTTGGACGCACGAACGAAAAGGGAACGCTCGGTCACGCGTTCCCTAGAACGAATTTCCAAGGAACGATTTAGCAACACATCCTCATATTTTTTATTTATTTATTTGTGATGAGTTATGATTATGATGATTTATGAAATGATCACGTAAAATACCACTTTGTAATTTAATCAAAATTTGTACACTGAAATATCAGTAGAAATAGATATTTCCAAATACCCTCTATATACTGAAGCTTGATTATGAAGAATATTCGGCCGCGCCGCGCCGCCAGCTATACCGCACTAGCGGCAGCGGAGCGGCGCGGCCGCGGCGCGGCGCGGCAAAATATTCTTTTGCACCCAAATCTGCAGTGCCGCGCCGGTACGCGCCGCGCCGCGCCGCGCCTCTCCGCTATAGTGCGGTTTGCATCATTGCAATCAATAGAAATAATATTTGGCCGCGCCGCGCCGCGCCGCGCCGCTCCGCGCCGCGCCGCTCCGCGCCGCTCCGCTGTAGTGCGGTTTGACCTTAAATGTCAAGTGTCAAGTTACGTGAAGTTTAAAATATCACTACCTAAAATAACTTTTAGCCCGGTTTCAGATTTATGTCGATTAGTCATAAACAAATAAGAAAAAAATTACCTTTCCTTCTCTACCTTTGCTGTGACTTTACTACCATGTCCTCAAAACGGCGACAATATACTATTTTATCAGTTATAAACTATGTTTTCATAAAAAGAGCTTTTAGCACTTTCCGTACACTTCCCTTCGTAGTTAAATCTTTTATCTTTTTCTCGTTTTTAGCTTCGCAACTAACATTAGTTGCAATCCGTCATAAGTCGTTACCGCCGCAGCTTCGTCTACAAAAAGTGGTTATCAAGCGCTATTTTTCAAAAGCACTCTTAACTTTTATGCTGCTGTGCTTGTAGATTTTATCATGCTTTGAGAGGGTTAACATCGATAGTTAATAAAAATAAAAACATCCAGTATTGATTTGTTAACGATATAACTATTGACTGACCAGTCTTTCATTGAGTAAAAAAAATCCGAAAGATTGTATATCTTCATCGACTTAAAAACGTAGACTATAATGAGATGTTAAAAATTAAAAATTTGAAACACCCCGACACAAAAAGCTAGCTTCGATAGCCAACTACAATAGATCTACGAAAAAAAAAACACATCTTAGAAAGATGTAAATTCATTAACTTAGCGGTCTCCCGACGTCTATTAAGATGTGAATTTTTTTTCATAGATCTATTAAATTGATGATATTATTTTGAACTTTTTAAGAGTTAGCTTTTTTGTTATTCTAAGGTCGGGGTTTTTTAAATTGTTAATTCAAGTTTTATTTAAAGCTTTTTAAAGGTTCGGTATTTATACTATGAAAGATTCACTTCTTAATTTTTGTAGTTTACGTTAAAATCGCTAATTTAATCTCGATTAATTTAGCTTTCAATTAAAAAACCGCAATGAAATCGCTTGATCCGTTTAGGCAAAACGAATATACGTACAGACTGACAGACAGACATAGGCTTCAAACTTATAACACTCGTCTTGGCGCTGCGTAGTAGGGTGTGTCACTTTTGTATGGAGAAAAAAAAGTGTGTTATTTCTTTGCGTAATACCTCTCAAAAGTTGCAGGGCAATAATAGAAACTAGAAAATGTCAAAATATTTTGAACTTTAATATACTTTTGGCTCGCTCAAGCCACATGAATTTCTGAAAAAAAATAATTTAAGGATAAAGTTCAAAGTCTGTTCAAGTGAAATTTTCTTCACATTTCTTTGTACCAATTTACTTATTATGATTAAAAAATATGTAAATATGGAAATAAAACGATAAAGCATCGAGTTTTATTAATAAAAATTAAAATTAAAAAAACCTTAAAAACATTAATGTTTAAGAAATTTTCAAGAAGAATGGCGTTACTTAAAATCTTTTTTTATTATTTAATTTTGCCTTTATTTGCATGAATTTTGCTTGCAAGCAATAAACCCTTATCTGGCTACTTGCTGCTTCACACAACCTGCAGCTTCAGTTGTTAACTTGACCTGACACATATTTTGACCGATTAGTCTGCGTGTGGTATGGAACTTCGGAAAGTCTTTCCGGACATTTCTTTTGTCTACAATTTTTTAGATCATCGGTTTCCAAATTATGCAATAACGGAGGTTCTGTCAAAACGAGAGTCTTAATACTCTTGCCAGTCGATCATACTAATAATTATCGGACGCAAAGTAAATTTTTGGGACGGAAGCAATAGCTGCGCTTGCTCCATTAGATACTCCATACCGGTCACATATTATTTCAGTTAGTTTCTCTAAAGCTGTTAAAGGTATCTCTTCTTACCTTTATTTGATACCTTTGTTGGTATATTAACTTCAGTAAAAGTTTCAGTCTCATTATCCGTCAAGCCGATTTATATAAATCGATTTGGTGGTAGAGGCACAGAATACAGGTAGAGGGCTGTGGTGCAATGGACTTTCGCTGTCTCTGTGACCTTTTACGCGTCTTCCGAAGCTTTTTAGTAGCTTCTGCGTTGATGTTCCCAATAGCCATACGTCTAATTGTCCTCTGATCAACAAGGAACGAAAGTTATTTAGCAGGAACAGTCTTGTTTTTCACACTTTGGCAAACAGCAAAGTCCTTTCATTTACATGAAGGATTTCGTGATAAAATTATATATTTTATCAAAATATGACCGACTTTTGATTCTCTATCATAGTTTTTCAATCAATGTCGATATTGACTGCAGTAAGTTAATATAAGCTGAGCCAATCTTAGCTCAGTAACAGTTGGAATTGATGAGAGCATCAGAATCAAGGAAAGAGTTTTCCATATTTGAATAATGTCTCGAACAACTTCGGTACTGATACGTTTTGTTTGAGGTTCTTGATTATTTCAGTGCTTCATTTCAGGACGCAGACCTAGTGGGACTTGATGTTCATTGTCACAAAACATCTTCATAAGTTAGTACCTAAGTTGTTACTTTCATCTTTTTAGGAAACTGTCCATAATTCGTAACTTTGCTTTATTTCGAGTCATTTTCATTTAATAAAAATGACATTAAGTAATTTTTATTAAGCCATAATTTTAATAACGTGGTAAAAATCGCGTTAAATGCAAATACGTGATAATTTATGAACCAGTCAATCAAACTCAACCAAATCTCGCGACTAGCTGAGGCGTATAAAACGGGAGGGTAAAACCTACTTTTACGCTCTTGTAAAAGTAGGTATTAAAAACAACAGAATGTCAAAATTAGCATTTTTTTCGCTTTATCGCATTATTGAGGACGTTAGTATTGTTAACATATGATTAGATTACTATTAATGTGTGTAAAAGTAAGAAATATAACTTGGCAATTCGAACACTATTTTGCAATTTTTATAAAACTTCAAGGTCGTCGAGAGAGCCATAAGTAGGTATCTAAAAAAAAATTGTGAACGTAGTTCTTAATGACACTCAAGATGACAACTTTTGAGAGGTATTAAATGTGAATATTTGAAAGTTAAAGAAAATGACACACCCTACTGCGTAGGGGGTCACTGTAGTGTATTGGCTGTATGTCAATACTCACTTGTCTCGTGTGCACACGTCACGGTCGGGAGTCTGATCTGTGGTACAGACTAGACACTCACTGTCTGTCATGGCGGGACAGAGTGAGGACGTGTGGTGGTGCATTGGCGAGCCAAGACGTGGATAGTGGACACAACAGTCACGATAAAAAAAAACAGGTGTAGAACATATCTTAATATACGGACAGACTTTTATAATGTCATGTTTTGAATCAGCGGATACCGTTTATATTATTATTTTCTAATTATCTATACATATATCGACATACCATTATAACTACCAATGATCTGTGAACGTACACAAGCGTTATCGATTCTGGCAACAGCACACAGTAATTATTATTACCATGAGTCTCATATATTACGATTACCATAAGTATGCGGTGGCATTTGAAATCTTATCGGATCGGATACTATTCCGGTTGTATGTCGCATTACAATTGCTAATCAGACGAATTAATTGCCATATCTATCTATTTCAGAGTTGTCAGTGCTCGTTTGGTTAGTCTAATACCTGGGTATGTAACTTCACAATCTATTCCATTGGTAACCATTGAATGGTATATATAACTTTGCTTATAAGGTATCTGTTGTCATTTGAGTGGCAGTCAATTTCGAGAAATAGGCGTTTCAACGTTTATCTACGATTGTTAGTTGAAGAAAGTATTTTTATTACTGAAAAAGAAATTAGTATTATTTAAACTAACAAAAGTAAAACAAGAGCTCTGTACTTTCCAACTTTAAAAGTTTATTTATTAACCAGTTTAGTAAAAGTATTTGGTTTTATTTAAATTTATAATGTTCTAAAACTTTTCTATTATAAAAATACAGTTAGTTCAACTTATAAGTGCTTTATTTAATAAGTTAAATTTTGTTAACCTAGTACCTAGGTAACTTTGTGTTAATAATAAAAGGTACTGTATTTTCTAAAGCTAATTAGCGTCAAACCCTCTCAAGTTAGATGCGGTTTCATAACTTCTGAAGTTTATATTATCGGTGTGCCATGTTTAATATAGTATGTTTATATTACAATATTAAGTTACGTCAAGTCATGCTGAAGCATTCGCCAACACCTGCCACAATCTAGCTAACTAGCTTAGTATTAATTTGACTCAGGTATTATAAATTCCTAACTTATAACCGAGTTTTGCTTTGATGTTAATTATGCCATACTCTAACTTAAATTAAGTTTTAATTAAGTATTCAAATTTATTACACGGAAGTGCATGATGTTTGCGAAAATTTTTGTTACCTACTCTTTTGAGATTTTTAAGAGTTAAGTACTGTCTTTCGGTGACTAACCTCAGAAAATGTTAATTAAAATACCAAAGATACCAATTTATTTTTATTTCAAGTACTCAAAACGCATAACGAAAAAGAGGTATTTGATCTGTGACCAGCAAAAAAGAACAAAATTGTGGATGAGTTAATTTGGACGAGTTGCCCCCTAAGTGAAATAAATTAATCAAACCCACTTTACATGCAAGAGGATAAATAAAGTGCTTTATTTTTAAATCTTTCCATTTAACTTCGACCACTGGACTTCAAAAGGTTAAAGGCTTTATATCTAGCGATCAACAATGTATACATAGCAGCATATATGCCTATACAAAACTGTCTGGTCTTTATTTATTTTATTTATTTAACAAACTTTATTGTACATACATTTAAAATAAATGTTACAAAAGGCGAACTTAATGCTAAAAGCATTCTCTCCCAGTCAACCTTTAGGAAACAGATATCAATGAAGGCGGTACATATGGTAAAATAGTAGGAGATAAATACAACATAACATAAATAAAATATTAATACATATATATAAAAACATAAATACTATACATATAAATAATAATATACAATTTTTATCAAATACTTATGAAAGAGATACAAATATCGATGATTTCACATAACCTATGAGCTTTCTAAGAGTAAGACATGAACTTTCTTTTTGAAGGAGACTTTGCTGGGAGAACTTCTGATAGATTCAGGGAGATTATTCCAGAGACGCAGAGCTTGCATTGTGAAAGAATCAGACATGTAGCCGGAATGAAAGAGTGGAGTAAAGAGAGAAAGAGAGTTAGTTGATCGAAGTTGACGATTGTGAGAGTCGCAAAGATAATGAAACTTGCATTTCAGGTAATCTGGAGTATGGGGATTATTAAGTATAGAGTAGAGCGTGCAGAGTAGCCTTTGCTCTCTGCGTTGACGGATAGGAAGCCATTTAAGCTGTGACCGGTACGAAGAAATGTGGTCGAACTTGCGAAGGCAGAAGATAAAACGGATAGCATTATTTAAAAGGCGGTCCAGCTTGTTAAGAAGATCCCCATTCAAGTCCGGATAACAGACATCAGCATAATCGATGAGTGGAAGGATAAGAGAAGTTACGAGAGTGATCTTAATAGGAATAGGGAGGAAATTTCTGAATCGATTCAAGAAGCGAAGGGAAAATGTAACTGCTCGACTCACCTCGGCAATTTGCGTTGTCCAACTAAGCGTGGAATCAATGTGAAGGCCAAGGTTTTTAACACTGGAGCACAAGGGGATGGTAGTATTGTCAAAAACTATGGGCGCAATCGAGTTGTTATCGATCTTGGTAATCTGCTTAGAACCCCCGACTATGATGGCCTGGCATTTAGACGGGTTAACCGCGATACCGAAGTTTATTGACCAGGTGTTGATGCTAACTAAGACACTATTTAGTAAAGAAACTGCAGAGTCAACATCTTCGGCTGGTGATTGTACATATATTTGTAAGTCGTCCGCGTAGAAATGATAAGAACAGCCAAGCGAAGAGGAAAGAAAATTAATAAATATGGAGAATAGTAAAGGAGATAGAATTCCACCCTGCGGAACGCCAGCAGCGAGGTCATTCCAGTGGGACACATCCGACCCCACGCGCACCGCCTGTTGGCGGCCGCGAAGGTAGTTAGAGAACCACTCCAGTGACAGCGACGAAAAGTTAAAAGACTTCAGAATGGCGAGTAAGATGTCATGATCTACCATGTTGAATGCATTAGAAAAGTCAATTAGCACCAAGACAGTGACAAGTTGACCATCCATGCCCAGTCGGATATCCTCAGTTACCTTGAGGAGTGCTGTTGTTGTACTGTGCCCAGGACGGAAGCCAGACTGGTAGGGAGTGATAAGGGAGTTGGAATAAATAAAGGAGGAAACTTGTTTATGCGCTACGGCTTCTAGGATTTTGGAGAGGAAAGGGAGGATAGAAATAGGTCGGAAGTTATTAAGAATTCGAGGAGAGGAAGTTTTCGGCAAAGGAGTGACATAAGCCTTACGCCAAAGGAGAGGAAATTTACCTGTTTGTAAGGAGTAATTTATAATGTGGACAATTACGGGGAGAATTTGTTCCAGGACACAGACAACCATTTTCCTGCTGATATCATCACACCCTACAGCTTTAGATTTAAGGGAAGCTACAACCTTACTGATTTCGTCTATGGTCACCGGAGAGAAAGAGAAGGATTCAGAGTGTAGTAGGCCTTTGGAAGCAATGTCGGAGATGGTGTTAGATTTGATGACAGGGTCCAGAGAGGGAGCAGAAGAAAAATGGTCATTGAAATCGTTGACTGAAAAAGGATAAGTGTTGGAGTGGGAGGAAGATTTTCCCAGACCAAGAGAGTGAAGAAACTTCCATGTATTGGCCGAAGAAGTGTTAGTGACATTGTCATGAAAGTATTGACGCTTGGCTGCCCTTACCATTCGGTTGCAACTATTCCGCGCAGTCTTATAGAGTGCCCAGTTCGACTCAGATCTGTCATTCTTAAATGCACGAAAGGCACGATCTCGGCGAGTCATAGCCATGCGTACACCGCGGGTAATCCAGGGGGCAGGTGGCCGCTTTACTCGTACAGCTTTTAAAGGTGCGTGGGCATCGAACAGTTGGAGCAAATTTTGATTGAGGTAAGAGACTTTGTCATCAACTGACGATGAACCGAGGATTGTGTCAAAATCAAGCTTACTGGCATCTTCCTTTAACTTGTCGATGTTGAGTCGAGCAAAATTACGCATCCAAACTATAGATGGTTTGGGCTTAGGCGGCCTCAGACGATATTGGAGGAAGATAAGGTCATGCTTGGAGAAGCCCGGTGCAAGTAACTGACCATGATTTAGGACATAATCTGGAGAGGTAATGATTAAATCAAGCCATGTGTCACGAGAAGAAGAATTATGATGCGTGGGCTCTAGAGGCAGAATAGAGAGGTTGACAGACTTGACAATGTTAGAAAACTTTAGGGATTGGATTGAGTTACACGACATATCGGTGTTGAAGTCACCCATGATTATGAGATGTCTGTAGTCCGAGCATAGTGGTTCAAGGACAGACTCAAGATGAGAGAAGTAATCTACAGTGGGAGCACAATACACAACAGCAAGAACAGCTTTAGTACCAGTAACACAAATTTCCAGAAACATATACTCAGCTGAACCGGAATAGAGTGATGGAGAGGAAGCAAGAATGTTGTAGGAAATATCGCAACGCAAATAGATGGCAACACCGCCACCACCTTTACCGGTGCGGTCATTTCTGATTAAGGTGTACCCAGGAAGTGAGTAAGAAGAAGAAGGGAGACATGGCTTTAGCCAGCTTTCCGAGATTAAGATAGCATGAAAACAGGTAGAAGAAAATGTATCAAGGAGATCGGAGTAGCTAGAGGGTATGCTTTGGGCATTGATATGGCAAACATTAAAAGAAAAAGGAGCAGAGTCAATGAGGTTATGGAGAAGGGAGCCTAGCGTTTCCGGTTCAGACTGAGGTAGGTCACTAGAAGAGGAAGATAAGCTCACGTCATAGGCGGTGTGAAACGAATCATCATCGGACATTACAAAATATATATAATAAATAAGTTAATAAGATGAATATGAAAATATGATTATATCTAAAAATTACGCTAATAAAACTATATCTAAACTGTCCTGCCAGTTGTCAGTGGTAAGAAATTACGAGAGAGAAAGTAAAAAAAGAATAAAAAATAACAATTGATTAACATTACAACAATAATAATTTCAAGTTTAAAAGGTAGAAAGCTATGGAAAAATAGCGGATATAAAACAGTTAAATTGCTGAGTGCTATTTAGCTATTAGCGTCACAAAAGGCAGAGGGCCATAAACAAAATTACTTTACATGGTTAAAATGTGAAGATCGATGGCCCAGCGATTGGTCTGCTGGAATGCACCTAAACTATCTATCACTGTCAAGTGTCATGTCACACACACACACATCTGTCAGAATTAAGCAAAACAAAGTGACTTCAAGATATTGAAATAAAACAAACGAAAAGAAAAGTGACAAACGGTGGTATACGGTAAAAAGAGCAAATTTAACTGAGGTAGTTTTTGAAAGAGAATCAAGAGATTACCTACATGAAAGTTACAAAGCTATACAGATAGAAACGAGAGACATACATGAGAAATTCAGATGGTGGAAATGAATCTTATGAGAAACAACAAAGTGTAGTTACTTCTTGGCCCTGGCTGTCCGCTTGGGTCTGGACCGCGACTCGGGGGAACTTGGTGGGGCCGCGGAAGCCGGCGCCTGTGCCTGTTGTGGTTCGTCTTCGGTCCCAGGGATCGTAGAAAGGTCCTCCGCAGTATAAAGCCGCTGCCTGGAGCCATCCTTTAGTTTTAATATTATGTTTCCGTCCATCGTCCAACACCGTCTTATGCCGAATCTCTTGCGAGCATTGATGAAAAGAGCTTGACGCTGGCGTGTAAGAAACTCTGAGATAGTGTGGGGAGAGCCTTTAAAAGCCGTTTTCTTGCTCCAGACCAAAGCCCTTAGTGATAGATCAGCAAAACGGACCAAAACAGGCCGGCACTTCCCTTCCGTGACACTGCCGAGCCGATGACAAACAGTTAGCTTGTCCGATGATATATCCAAGCCCAACTTACTGTTAACCAAGCCGATAACAAACTTGGGCAAGTCGGTGTTGTTGCTCTCGGGGATGTTGCTGATGAGGATGTACTTCCTGCGATGCCTCATTTCGATGTCATCGATGGACTTAAACAATCCAGATATTTGGTCCCGAAGAATTTGAAGCACCGACAGCATTTGGGACTTGAAATCCTGCAGTTCTTCCCGTAGATGAGCGAGCGAGCCTTCAGCCTGCGGTGGTGTCCTCTTCAGCTGAGCTTCTAACTCCGACATCTTTTTGAACAGCCTTGCTTCAAGGGCGTGCTGTGTCTCCATGACTGCTGCGATGTTGGCCATTGGTGACAAGTAGTGTAGTGCGAAAAAAAAGTGGTAACAGGACAGTGCAGTGAAACACTAGTTGGTGACCATACAGGCTATTAATAACGATAGGTGGTGATTTCCAACTAACGATGTGAAGAAAAATAGTTAAAATATAGCTGTACAGTGTCTGTAAGTATTTTTTAAATATATTTTATGACGAGTACGAACTTTGCGTGTTTCACTCCTACCGCCGAAAAAAGGGTCTTCAATGGGTTATGTACTTTAAAATTTTAAATGTTGAATTCATAACTATCAAGATCTCCAATATTTAAACCTTAACGCTTTGAGATATTAGGTTCAAAATACAAGGTTATTTTTAATTAATACAAAACCTCACGTGGGGTTGATCAGACCATCAAACTGAACAACTTTCATTATGGTACCAACCTCGAAATCACGAAGAAAAAAATTCAGCTGTTCCATACAAAAGTACAATCCTACTCCATCGAAATGTATGAAACAGCTGATTTTTTTTCGCGATTTCAAGGTTGGTCCCATAATGAAAGTAGTTAAGTTTGATGGTCTGATCAACCCCATAACCTTGTATATTACGAAACTTAGTCATTTTATTGTTATCCTGATGTGATGCTGTGTGTACATTCTGGCCCTCATATCAGTTTTATTTACACAGTACCAACTCGTAAACAAAAGTTGCAATCGCATCGTTTGAGTAAAATGTTTGTTTAGCTGAACATTTTCTAACTTCTCTCTGTTGTAGCCTGTAGCCCCGTTTAATTTGAAATATAATGAATTCGTATTTCAGAATATGAAAATAATTTCATCCATTGCTATTCCTGTTCGAGAGCTTAATTAGTTTAGCTGTGTACAGGACTATATTTTAATGTAATTACAATGTTTCAAAATGGTTTACAAAAATGGTTGATGGATATGGATAATGTTTCCTAGATCTTTGGTTAATCACTACATTTGGATATTTTTAAATTGTGAAAGTTTAGAAGCTATAAGGACTAAGCTCCTATACTTTATATTCTGTATTAAAGAAACGTCATTTTGTAAGTGTAAGAGAAAACGCAAATGGTGTTTTTTATCGAATGTGCCTATAAAAACATGAATAACAAATAATTTACTAAAGTTATTAGGGCATTGCGGAAGCTTTTCTTATGAACACGCATACGGCCCGGATGTTTTTAATTTTCTGCTTTGAATTTTTCATGAACGCGACCCTCACCTTATTGTTTAGTCTCTGGGCACTCACCATATTGGGTTTTGTTCGTTTAACCTTACCGAAATATTTAGGCCTGTTAGGAATAAGCAAATAGACCGGAATACATAGAGGTAGACCTTTACGTTTTTGCTCAATGAAAAGCTATAGAAAAAGAAATATGTAGTTAAAAATGAAAATCGTCTTTTGTTTCTTAATCTGCCCGTCCTTATTCAGTCACCTTTTTTGTTCTAATGGGGGGGGGGGGGGGGGCTACTCCCAAACGTGGAGATTGAATTGGTATCGAGTGAATGTCAAAATGGTACAATGGAAACCAAGGCAAATGTTTTCAATGTATGAAAATAACAGATTTTTGACCTTTATTCGGTTACCTGATGTGAACTCGATTTCATTAATGTGGTATTTACATGAGTGACTAAAGCCACACGACTTTGGCCGCATGGCAAAAGTCTACTGTGTAAATGAGAATTCAAACCTAGGTTGCAGGTGACTGAACAAAGTTATCTGATCCGGTGTCCAAAATTGGAACAACGTATTATTACATATATGTACATACATACATACACTCACGCCTGTTTCCCATGGAGGTAGGCAGAGACTATGGATCGCCACCTGCTACGATCCTTGCACACTTCTTTTGCTTCATTCACATCCATCAATCTTTTCATATACTTAGGTTACGCCATCGACTATATACTTTAAAGATGACAGCACCGCAATCACCGATGTGTCACCTGCGATCCAATTTGACAGGCGACTTGCTAGGTGACTGGTGATAAAGCCAAACCATGTAAATAGCCAATTATTCCCTAGTTGGTCCAGAGTAGGGGGGCTGGTAACTAAGACGTAATGATTATTTCCTCTGTGCTGGTATCACGTGATAGGTACATAAATACTTTGTGATTATAAAATATGTCTGTCTGTGTATGCATTTACTGGGTCTTGTTATCACGATATTTTTTTGTTAAGTAACCAAATAGGATTAATTAATTTAAACTGCTAACTGACGATAAAAAGGAGAAGGCTTATCAAATCACCGCATTTTTTATGCACGCCTTAACTTTTCACTGGATAGCCATTTTTTTTAAATTCTTTTTTATTTGATACAGTACGTCCCAAAGCGTAAGTTCAATTTTAATTTTGGAAAAAGACTGCCAAAATTGTTTGTCAACAAACTATTTGATGAAAGCACAACGTAAGAGGCAATCTTCATATTTTTGGCCCTTCCTTCCATCAGTTGAAAAGTCAGAGACAATTTTCGACGATATGCCGATACAATCTGGCTCGAGGTGAAGCGAAGAAAAATGAGGCGAGTCGACCTATTCCAATAGTGTTGTCTGCAAGAATTTAGTTTTTAACATTGAAAATGTTTCTCGTTCGCTCCAGTATTAAATTCCCCCATTTTTGCTGAAAGTGCGACTCGCTCATGATACCCTGAGGTTTAAGACCACGAGGACGTATGAGGGCACAAAAGACGCAGAACTTAAAGGGCTTTAAGAAGATATAAAAAATATTTTGTAAAAGTCAAAAAGTTTTTTGAAAATGGAAAAAAACACCTTTTTCGACGAGAAAATTTTGAGAAAATTTCCGATATCTCGAGAACGGGGCCGAATTTAATAAAAGCACCTCGGTATTGAACCAAGGAGAATTTTAGGTCATTACACTTTTTTTCGATATTGGTGACGGTTGAGGCTGTAGAGGTGCCATTAGCCGCAAGTGTTGCGCGGCGCGAGGTGCGATATCACGCGGCAGGTGGCTCACGTGCGGCCACGAGGACGTTTGAGAGCTCAAAAGACGCGGAATTTGAAGGGCTTTAAGATGATGAAAAACATCTCGTGGAAAAGTTGGTTTTGAAAAAAAGAATTGGGTTTTGAAACAAAATTTAAAATTTTTGACCGAAAAATTACGCGTTCTTACTAAAAATTGAATTGAACTCGGGACTCCTGCGTCTCTTACACGGGTGGGCGAACCACTGGACCACAGAGGCGGTTAAAAGGTGTTTTTTCTATCGTGGACAGAAATGAAATTTCGAAATTACTTCTTTTTATAACATCATCTGTTATTATTATTACAAAAGTTTAAAAATACTGAAAAAAATAAAAAAGTTCTTCAAGAAGAAACCAAGCTATACAATAAATCAGTCTTTTTTATTACAAAACTTTAAAAATACATAAAAAAAATTAAATCCTTCGTGAAGAAAAACAAACAAGTTACAACACTAACCAAAGTAGCACAAACGCTATCTCATTGACAAAATGGTCCGCCAACCTTGGTCCGTAGTAACCGAAGAAAGTTACGTTATCGACCTTGGGCGAAACTACGATCCTTGGCTCAATTCCATATTTTACTATTTTGAAGTTTTTGTTTACTGCATCACTAGGAGTGCAAACATATTGTTCTTTAAAACCAACTGTAACGTTGGAATTTGCTACATTGGACTTAAGATTTTAAAGCCTTTATGAATAAGGTTTAGTTTACTTGACAACATAACGTCGTAAAAGAACTAAGTCAAACTACATTCAATATTATGAACTTACGTGTCAATGTCAAGTCGACAGAATATTTTTTGTAATATTTCAATGTCCTTAACCTTATTTCAATTAAAAGCATTTTGATGTAACAACTTTGGTGTTTTTTACGTGCCTTTTTATTATTTTACTGAGCTAGGTTCCAATTTTTAATTTGGTATTTATCATAAAAAGCCAGTTTCAGAATTCCCGTGCCACTATTGGTTGGACGCTAAGCTTCTAAAATATTCTCGAAGGCATTACAGTTTCATTTCCCCATAGATTCTAATATGCAGGAAGTATTATACCTATCTTAGGTTAGGAAGTTATGACTAATAAACGAAAATGCGACTTAACGTTCATGTGAAATAGGTACTGGACTTAAACTGCACTAAGGCAGGTGTTGTTTTGAAGATACTTTACAAGCTGCAATTAAAATATTATCGTGTGAAAAGTAATAAAGCATTTCTTCCTATTCTTTGGTATGTAAATTCGTCGTCACTCTATGAGCATTGAGAATGTCGGTGGCGCAGAGGTGTAATGCTTGGACCTGCGATTGCGGAGGGTAAGTAACTTTTGCAAGGGTCAGTCAAGGGATGGGTGACCAAAAATTTTTTATCTAAAGTTCTTCCATGCTTCAAAAGGCACGTTTAGCCGTTGGTCCCATTGGGCAAGCATGGTGGAGGGTGGGTTTTAGCCAATCCTCTTTACCTATTACACTCATAAGAAAGGCCTGTGCCCCAGCAATGGGTACATTAAAATTGTAAGTATTTCAATTTGCAGATATACCTTAAATGAAAAATCTTTTTTTTTATTATGTAAACTTTTTTGTTGCCGATGAGGAAACTCTATGGCTAACTAACTACGTAACCAAAATCTGTTGTGGTTTTTTAATATTTTCCACTCTAGGGTGGAATGCAGTGTTTTTCACCCGTTGCTCCATTTAAGGTGGTTACACCACCGAAAGTGGCGCCCTCAGATGTTTTTATTTAATAAGTTGTTAATAGAAAATAATATTATAGAAACTTTACGTAGAATTTTTAGGGCCCATCGTCTAAAGTATCTTTAATTCGGTATATAAATATCAATATATTCCCTCGTGTAGTTATGCGTAGAAGTAGAAAGAAAATGTATCATAAAGGCCACTTTTAGCACTTTTGCCATTAATTTTTAGCGATTTGAAGAGGGAATGCAAAAGTACCGTTTAAAAATACTACAATATGGGTCTTAAAAATTACACGTAAGGTTTTGTTAAAATTGTGTTTTAGAATTACAATACCTATTTATTAAATAAAACTTTCAATCATAAAACCGCCTTAAATAAATATACATCACTTTTCGAATAATAAAACTAAATCGGTCTTTGATACCAAAGGTTAAGCATGAGGATTTAAATCTTTTGAAATATATTCCATGATAAGTTGAAGTGGTTAAAACCTTTTTCGTAATAGCCTCACTGTTGTGTTTAAAAAGTGGAAAAATGAGATGTAAGTTCAGCGAACCGTAACGAGAACATTCGGGCTACGTCAAAATCACATTTGCCCGTGTGAATAAGTGCCGTTAAAAACTATATAGCACTGAATCAAAATCCTTTTATGCAAATAGGCTCAATGATTTCTGTTTCAGTTGACGTTTATCGAAGCTCAGCTCCCGTATTACAACCTCAGTTTTCTGAATTGATAGCCATTCAGAAAACTGCTGTCAATGTGTCTCATTTATTAGCTATACAGCGAGAAAGAGATGTAACTACATATATGATATATGTAGTTATATCTACATATATGATATATATGATATATCAATTCATAAACCTGGCAAGTTTTAAGAGGTTGTAATACCCCCTTGAAAGAGGTTCAATACCGCAAATGCAGCCGGGACCAACGGCTGAACGTGCCTTCCGAACACACACATTTTTGGGCACCCATCCCATGACAGACCCATGCGATTTTCTCGACTCGTCCAAGAGATTATCTTGCCAGGCGCTAAACAACTAAACAACTGCGCCATCAGCATCGTGTCAATTACAAACACCATAATCCCGTAGCACCCGTAGTAGTATGTAGCATCAGAATTCTGATGGAGCACGCTACGTAACTTTCGTAGTGCGCGCTGTGCTACGAGCGCGCGGTGTTCATTTTCGTCCGGTCTATTATGGAGCTTTTCTTTTTAAGGCAACATTGGTGTTGTTGACACGAGAACTTTTAAGGCCTGGCTATACCGGCTGCGTAGAATCGCGCGTGTACAAGCGCGTAGTGACGCACGTAACCCCCTGTTTGTATATAAAAGAAATCAGAAATTTATTAGAAATGACTTTCTGAGTAGTCAAATGGTGTAAAAGACGCAAAGAAGGCAAAAAGATGCAGAGATAACGTATCATGAGTATATTAAATTTGCGTATAAGTATAGAAAATATTAATCAGTATACAGATTGTGGTCGCTAATATGTAATAATCAGTGTTCAGTCGCTTTGTGCTGCTTAACTAAACTGCCAGCATTTTTAGCCCCGCCCACTTAATTTTTGTGTGGTGCAATTTTTTGATCGGAACGTTTGTTTCAATAAATTTTATTTTGCTGGGCATAACATAGTTTTTGGTTACTGTTTACAGTTTGTTTTTGATTACTTCCTTAGTACTATACTTGACTTTTTTAGATGAATTTAAAGTGTCTTATTTACCGTCGACGCCTCAAACTTTAATTTTTTCATGTTTGTTACCGTTGTAAGGACAAAATTCAGTATCTTTTACTAATAGTCTTTTAAGCTTTTTTTATTGTCTGCCTGGTTCCTTAATATCCGCTTCCACGTAAAAAGTAATGAAACATCGACTGACCTCAAAGTGATTTTTTTTCCATTAGCACTTAAATTTATGGAGTTACATTACTTTAGTGTTAATAACCTTAAACGGGTTATTTATGGAAGCTAAGATAAGTTAAAATGGAAGTTATTTAAACCACTATCTGTTTATTATTACACAGTTATTTAAAGTTATGAATAAATTATGTTAAGAAATTATATTATGAAGATGAACTTGATGTCAATGTATCTAATCTGAATTGTACTTAGTCTAAGAAGGTCATGAGATTTTTGTACAATACGTGCACAAAACATTCAAATTAGTACCAATAGGGTTGCTTGAGTAGAGTGAAAATCATTAAAAGAACTTAATTAAAACCGAATGACTACCCACAAGTTCCAGACATTTTGAGTATTGGAAAATGGTTTTATTAGTACACTATCTGTTTGTATCTATTTCAATCTCCAGTGAATTTTATTCGAGAAAAAACCCAAATCCAAGCCGTAAATCTTCCTAAGACCAAATCCAAAGAAAAAAGAGATACTCTTTATTGAAAGGAACTGCAAATAATTTCGCACGTCGTTCCGGACCTCTGGAGAAATATCCTCGGTCGTAAAAAGGATCATAAAGTTAATGTGCCAAATACAACTACGGTCAGTGGAATCGAATCATCTCAAACCTTATAGTATTTCAGGCGCAGACTCTGAAAAATGCATTGAAGTAAGTATTGATGAGGTTCTCGGTAGGAGAAAATGGTTATGGGAATTACTTTTGGTTCGTTTGGTTGTAGATTTAATAACTTATTATTCTTCAGGCATTGTCTAGAACTTAGCTAGAAGATAAATTAAGTTACACTTGGAAAATGGTTAGGTTAAATAATGGTAGGTACTGATATTTGAAAAACTTTATGATCATCATCATTCATTGTCAACCAAATGATCCCTACTGCTGACTACAGGTTTCCCTCCAATCCTGAAGCAATTTTTTCTTAATTTTTGAACCAAGTTCCATCTTCACTAATAATATAAATGCAAAAGTTCGTTTGTTTTTTCGTTAGCCTTCACGTCTTAACTACTGAACCGATTTTAAAACTGATCAAATTTTGTTGTCAAGGGTACAGAGATGAACATAGGGTACAGAGATGAACATTCTTCACGAAAAAAGCATTGTTCCCGAGGGATAGCAAAAAAACATTCCACGCAGACGAAGTCACGGGGGGCAGCTTGTTTTTTAATAATCGAGTAAAATTCACTATTGAACTAGTTCAAGCGAACCTTAAGACAAACTGAATTTATACTTGTTGATTTTCTTTTACTTCAATTTTCAGTAAACAATAATTATTCGCAATAACAAAAAGTTAACATAAACTCCAGCTCCTTTCCAATCAATTCAATTATTTAATCAGAAACTCGCTACCTCTTCTATTTCTAGAACGCTGAGCATAAGGAATTTAATTATTCAAAAGATCGTAAAGAATGCATGCCTTGTATCGGAAAATAAACTTTATATCCATTGTGATAAATACTTTTCAGATAATTTTAAACATGAACTTTGCTCTAGTTTATACTAAATTATATTGCTAAGAACAGCAATACTTATCAGTTTAATAAGTACAAGAAATAAAGATACACTTGCCGTTCCAAGAAGGCTTGCAAAAACTAAAGGTTCATTTATTGGGAAAGGCATAGCCTATATTAATAAAGTTCCACAACAAGTGATTGATCTTCATTTGCATGAATTTAAAAACCATGTTAAAAAAACGCTCACGGGTAAAGGTTATTATAAAGTAGACAATCTTAAAGATCAAAATGCGTGGAAATTATGTAACACATAATAAATAGGTTATTTGTTGCCAATAATCCTGTCACTCTGTTGTAATTATCTGGTAACGATATATTTAAGTTTGTAGATATCTTTACTTATGGCTGTTAAACCTGATAAGTTTCTTGCGCTCGTTCTTCTTGTCAGTTAAAAAAGTCTGGTACGGATGGTAGGAAAATATAGTCGATTCAAAAGTGCATAATAATTAAGTTTATTTGAATAAAGCTTTTAATGTTTTTGACTTTGACTATAAAACTTACATTATAGACACACAAAGTATCCATACCAATATTATGAACGTGGAAGTTACTCTGTTGTCGTTACATGCTTGAACCCATTTTGATGAATTTTGCTATCTGTGTTTGCTATATAGGTAGATAAATTGTTTATACAGGGTGATATCGAAGTTATTGGCAAACTTTTAAACTAAGAATCTAACCGCGATATTGATAATTTTAGGACAAAAATATTACAGGCTTATTGCGTAAAAACGTCCTAAAATTATCATTTATATTATTTATAGTTTAAAAAAACAAAGCAAGAAATAAAAAAAATATGACAAAAAATAAATACCACAGGGTTTTGTTCAAAGACGGAACTTGAAAAAAAAAAAGAAAACCATTTTCTTTTTTAATTTGGAAGCTTAATTTTTTTTATACCGTTCGTAATTGACTAATGACTGGCGGTAGTAAAATGTATCTAGTAATTACTCAATAAGCCCTCTTCCGCCATAAATTACGAAGTTATTGATCATCCTGCAAAAAGGTTGAATTGCCGTCGTAAAACTGTAATTTTTGCATTACCTTAATTTTCGTAATCAGGTTTTCTTCATTAATCCATTTTATTTCTGCTTCTTTTAACAATTTTTACATTATTACTAAAATATTGTATTATGTATAATGCAGAGTAACTATAAAAATAAGGCAAACACATTATATGACATTAAATATTTTTTATATTTTTTTTAAGCATCAGACTTAGGTAAGTAAGATTTAAGTAAGTCTGACGCATTAAAAACAATTTAAAATTGTTGTCTTAGAGTGATGAGGATTCCGGGTGTAGAGCGCTTCCATCTTCTTCTTCCGCTTTATCGTCACTTAAAATCAGGTGAGGTGAAAGCCAAGCATCACCATTCCGTTATGCATAAAAAATAATGCAAAAAGTTGTCCAAATAAAGACTAAATTCAGCCTTATTATAAAACCGCATTATTATCACCGTAACATTTAAACTCGCCGTGAATTAGAATAGCCAATTATCGGAATTTCGATTAAAATCTATACTCGATACCCGTATCGTATACCGATCACGGACGCATTAGTCCAATGTAATGGAACGCATTGTGCGGTCACATCCAGAGCATAATTTATATGACTAGGTTGTATGTACAGGCTGAAAGAGGCGCTATTGTGTGTTATTGGAACTCTGCCATAATCAGCGCTAGAGCATTGATAACGCTTGGCTGGACGCGACAGTGCCAAAGTGTCGTGTTTTTTCTTTTTTAGGGTTCCGTATCAAAATGGTAAAAAGGGACCCTTACGGTGTGACCTAAGTCCCTTTTTTTTAGCCGCATAATTTTGGTATTTTCATGAAAAATGTAAAATAAATATCGTTCCTTCATCTCCGAAGTTTGCATAAAGAAAAATCTTAATTTATTATGTGAAAGAAGTTTATATGTATAAAGATGACAGGAAAAAAACGATGTCTTTAAATAGCATACTTTTTCAGAAATTATCGACAAAAATTTTCATTAGTTCCACTATCGGTCAAGAAATGGCGCTGACCTAAGGCTGTAATATTTTACACCGCAGAGTACCTATTTATAAATCTATACATATAAAACTCTAAATTGATTGATTCATTCATTCATTCATTGTTGGGATAAGCGTGGAGCCCTAACGGCTGAAGGTAAAGACACCATTTTTGGAGGGTAGATACCTTTCATAATGTAGATGAGCATTAAGAAAGGATTTTAGGAAATTCCTGTTATACAGGGTGCTACAGGTTGTTTAAATTTGTATGAGAATTTGTATAGGGTTGAAGTAGAGACACCATTTTTGGAGGGTAGATACCTTCATGGTGTAGGTGAGCACTAATAAAGCGTTTTGTAAAATTCCCTTTATACAGGGTGTTCCAGTTTGAATAGGAATTTGCATAGGGCTGAAGGTGGAGACACAATTTTCGGAGGGTATACCTTTCATGGCGTAGGTGACTAGGTGAGCACTAAGAAAGCATTTAGGAAAATTCCCGTTATACAATGTGCTACCTACAGGCTGTTCCAGTTTGTATGGGGATTTGTATGGGGCTGAACCACTTTTGCTGGTAGAGATACCATTTTTGGAGGGTAGATTCCTTTCATTGTGTAGGTAAGCACTAAGACAGGGTTTTGGAAAATTCCCGTTATACAAGGTGCTACAGAATATTCCAGTTTGTACATGATTTTTTTATGGGAAAATTTTAATGTGTGAAAATAGGTTTACTGATAAATACCTAGGTATATTGGTAATCCGTGACTTTCAAAATAAATGTACAACTATCTTAATCACGCGAACGAAGACGCGGGCAAAAGTCGGTGCGCGAGTCTAACTCGCTCTTGACCGATTTTTTCTTATAAACTGCTGCGCTTTATTGCTGTGGTGATACATTTTGAAGTTGTGTTTGTCGCGAAATGTGTAATGTGTAATATTATTTTCAATTTATTGAAAGAATTATGTCCGTATGGATTGAAGAGTCACTTTTCGTATTTTAATGAAATTAATATACTTACTTAACTATTTAGTAGTAAGTTAAATTATTTTGTAAGATCTATCCTTGACTTTGTAGTATAATATTTCAAAAATTATATGAACATAAAGGTGGCTCCTCAATCTAAATGTTTGGATTGAGGAGCCACGTCAGACCTAGGCACATCATGGATTAATATTTATCATAATTTGGTGTGATTTTGTAGCATTTGAGAGTAGTTTGTAGACAAAATCTAAACTCGATAGTATTAACATTTAAAAAGTTACCATACATTATTATGTGGCTCTTCAAAGAAGCAATTGTTCCATAAAATCGCAATTTTTACATCATTTAGTAGTAAGTATATTAGACTTGTAGGACAAAAGTCCGTAATTAAAAATGAGTGAGTTGGGTATATGGTAAATTTTAACTGGCAGCTCAATTGAGATGCTTCGGTGAATAGATTTGCCTCAAATCTACTGGTACTTGTGACGAAATTTACAACAGCTCCTCCTCCTCCAAATCCTCAATCCAAACATTTAGATTGAGGAGCCACCTATAATTTTTTTTTGTTTGTTTAAGTATTATACTACAAAATCGAGTATAGATACTACAAAATAATTTAACTTAATACTTAAGATTTCTAAAAGTGGCTTCCTCAATCCATACGGACATAAAGAATTAACATGCTCTTTGATTCAGATTTATAAATCCCCTTTAGTAAAAGTGGTGTAAGTCGTATACCAAGATGTTTAATGAAAATAATTTTATTAGACAAATCCTGATTTCCTGGGATTTAATTTTAAAGTATTTGAGGTAGAGCCAGTTCAATGGGTTATTTTATTTTAAAAGTAAATAGAGCCCTGTTTTCCAACGTAGGTTTAACAGTTATCAGATACTTTTTATAAAATATAATACCTATAAAAAACAATTTAGTTTTTTAAAGTTCTTAGTTCGTGAAGAAATAAAATACTGAATAATAGCATTGAAATCTTAAAGTTACAAAATTTCGTCATTATTATTTCAAGTTCCAAAGTTTAGTTTTCAAAGTCATAACTTTTCAAAACTTTTAGCTTCGTCTACGACTCAAATCAAAAGTCTTAGGTCTCCTAGAATCACTTAAAATGATTATCAAACTCGTCAAACGAGCTTCAATTACAACCCCATTCTGCATAACCACATCCATAATAAATAAACTTTTACGTCTTCAAAAGCGGTATTCTTTCTGCTATAATATTTTTTAAGGCCAATAATAATTCATAATGATAAAACTTTGGAATCGTCACAGTGCATAAAGGTAAAGCAGTACCTCAACTATGCCCTTTCCTCGTAACGCCATTGAAGCGCTATGGTATTTTCAGAGTGCGCCGGGGCATGCGGAGCTGCGGAGGGAGCGAGCGTGATGTGGTATTTACACGAGTTGACTATAGGCAGGCGAATCGCTGGTCGATTTTAGTCAATTAGCTTTTTATCGACAATCGCTTGTAAAATGTAATGGCAAACCTGATTTGAATAAGGTGGCGATTAAAAAAAGCGCTAGTTGTGGCTACCTTGGTTGTGGGCTCTGAACTGCGTACAATGCTTAGGCCGCATTCGCATCGACAGGTGCGTAAGTATATTAGCACGAATGTTTGCAACCGGCCGCACTGCGCGCTAGGCTCCTCGATACATGCAGGTGACTGCCTAGAATGTATCATAGGCGTGAGGTTTACAACCAAAGACGATGAGACTAAGGCTCCTATCCTAGCGACCCACCTTCCAGTGCGGTCACCGTGTATCCTAGATGAATCTAGACACTAATCTAGGCACCTGTCGGTGCGTAGGCAGCCTTAGAACTTCGTATCGACGTAAGTATGTCTGTATGAGTACGCTGATTTGGACGTTTGTGGACCAAGTGAGCGCGGAACATTTCCGTTTCAGCTTGGGCATAAATGCTTTCGTATGTTTGTCCGGCTGTTTTTCTCGACATGTCGCATTTCTTAACCGATTCTCGTGAAATTTTGTGAGTAGGTTCGATAATTATATGGAATTTTATTGTCGATTCAGTTTTACGAAAAAAACAAAATTGCGGAGGTTGAAAACGTAAAAATGTTTTTAAGGTTTGTGTTTAAAAATTTGTATCACTTATTCAGCTATGCAAGGCCTGACTCGCGAATTCTACAGATGACAGAGCCACAGTATGTATCTGTAATGTCTGTTTGCTGAAAGTTGATTAATATAATAAAAACGTCTCTAAATAGCGACTGGTGCTTATATCTATCGCAATATGTATGATAAGTGTCACTAAATCGCCGCACACACTGTTTTGCGACGGAGCAGGTTGTCAAAGCTGCTTACGTCCGAACCACTAGCGCCTGTTGTAGTAGTTGCAGTAGCTATTGTAGGTAAATAAGAAGCGGGCCGCAATTTGTAATGAGTTTAGAATCCCTGATCATACTTTTTCTCAACTCTCCGCGAAATATAATGCCTTACTGCTTTACCTATATTATGTGTAAAATTCTTCGGAATTGTACTCAAGGGAACAATATCTGGCTCACGTGCCGGCTTAGCGCATTAATCGGAGGGATGTTACCGCTCGAAGAGACCGCTTGCATAATAATTTGGCTTCGGATCTAGTGGCTATCTTTTATTCTCAATCGTGGTGTTTACCTTCTTAGTTGGATTAAAGGTTACCGATTAAGCAAAGAACTCTTCTATAGATAAACCTGATGATAATGGGGAGGGCAGTGAAGTAACGGATACAATTATTGTCAATAGTAAAACGCGTACCTATTTTATTTTATACCATTTCAAACTAAAAATATGTCATCATTTATTAAATGCATCTTATTTTTGGTTTCCTGATTATGTGTAATTTAACGTATTTTGAAATAGCAAATTAAGTAAATTATCATTACCATAATATAAAAATTCCTAACATCACAACATAAAAATAATAGGAAAGATAAATAGAAACCAACCTACCTGAGCACCTACCCATTTTAGTATACCTAGGGCTTGCATGACTGTTACCTTATAAAAAAAATACTTTAAATGTTAAAAAGAAATATTATTTGTTTTGTTTTGGCTGCTAAATTCAGTACATATACAAACTCAAGTTATTTCCCATTTCCTCCAAAATGTCGAACTACGCATTACTTCGTAAGTCCCTAAAACAGCAACGTTGCTAAGAATAATTTCGCATAATAATATTACTGTGCAAAATTAATATCAGAATATTATGTATTTAACACATTAATAACTCGTTCATTTCCAAACAATGCTCGTCTAATCTAACTGCTCCCAAATAAAGCAATTTACGATTTCACATATCATCTAAATAAACGGTTCGTCAACAGATTTCAACGTTCTAATAAAACCTTGTTTCGTTGTGGTAAGTGTCATGTTTGCAATTGTAATTTTATAATGTGCCTTTTGCCAGAGCATTGTTCTGTTCTGCGGTCGGATGTAATTATCTTCATTCCAGCCACATAACAATTTAGGATAAGGGAAAATTTAATCAGCGCTTTAATTGAAAAGCACGATACGAATTTTCATTGGAGGTTATTTGAGAATTGGTGGTACGTTGCAGTCGATTTGACGTAATCAAAATTGCGTATAGTTAAACACGTGTATAATATGTGATACTATGGAATGAACCATCTTCCTTATGTGATCTGGTTTAGGGGTACATACCTTCCTTATACTTATAAGGATATCCACTCGGATAAGGATAGACCATAACCCAACACGCGTACCTAATGTGGATTGGTAGGTGTTAACGACTGCAAATGCAGCCAGGATATATTTTTGGTCACCCACGGACCGACCCTTGCGATAGTTGCTTAACCGAGCCTTTTTTCGGCTTTTTAGATGATGATGGTCAAGTACAGACCCACGTGTGTTTGCTCTCAGTCTGACCAAACCCTTAAAATACTGCGCACTAGGGTATAAAATAATGTTCTAAAGCTTATATTGTTTAGTTGTTGTATGTAAATTGGGCAAGGTTGTCGAGAAAGCAACATCTATTGTATTGAAGATGATTTGATGCCTGAAATTTGCTGGGAAACAATGGAACCACGATATGAATTAACAATTTCTGATGCAAATTTAATACCAACATTATTATAAATATACCACAAAATTTGCATTATCTGTTAAGTTTAGTTATTAAGCTTTTACAATATAATTTTCAGTTTCAAAAATGGATAAAACGTTATTTTGTAACCCAAATCAAATTTGACGTTGCGTAACAAAACATTACACAATTCCAAAAACAAAGGCGTTGGAGCTAAACTAGACTTAAAATATTGCAATGTAGGTTATAATGACACAGCCATAGAATCTCAAATCAAACAGAGACAAAGCACAAACCTTTAGGATTTTATTAAAATTGCAATATGGGCACCCGAGTCTGTTACTTTGTTACATTTTTCTTGTTAATATATTTAAGTTATCTGCATCTTTTATGACTAAAAAAATATCATAAGCATATTTATAAATAAAATAAATAAATAAAAAAAAAATCATTTATTTCAGACGTAAGTCCATATTACCTACACTACACAATATGATTTATAAAATTATTATTATAGGACGGCTTAGTGTCCTTGGAGAGGTGGACGCGCGTCCAGTGTTGCATAATTGCACTATCCACGTCCAGCCTTGCCGCAACCGTCTGTAGGAGACTGTTGGAGCTGCCCCGCACCCGATGGATCAGGGATGCAATGCGCTTTCTTATGATGGCTGCGAAGCTATCTACCTCCGCCGTGGCTAGCATCCCTGATTCACTGCAATAGCGAGGCAGCCCCATCAACCCCCTAAAGGCGTTGTTATATTGGGTGCGCAGGGTCTTGTATGCTCCTTGGGTGTAATTCATCCACAGGCTGCACGTGTACAGTGAGTGACAAAAAGTTTTAAAAAGGGTTATTTTAACTTGCTTTGTACATCGTGCAAACCTGCGAGAAAGCATATTAGCTCTTATACACAGTGCCCTACGCTCCCGCTCGATATCAAGGTCATCCTTGAGCGACTCGGTTACCCAATGTCCCAGGTACTTGAAACTTTGTACACGCCTAAGAGGAACCCCATTTAATTTCACAGGAGGAACTTTATATGTCTTGTTAATGTTATAATGTCCATACACATTTTGGCGCTGATTGCCGATCTCTCGCTCGCACATTTCATGATTTCTAAAGATTTCTTAAAACTGAGTGCGCAATTGAAAAATGTGTCTCGGCCACTTTTCGCAATATAAGATTACGGACATTTCAACATATATTTCAGTTTCGAGTTGGTTTTTGCCAGTTCAAATAACTGTCAGAAATGGCAACTCTTTATAAATTTTTTATACAACATACATTGTATTATAAAAAAAGTTTTAAAACTCTTTAATGCCATGTTTCGGTTGTGGCAGGTGTTGGCTAAGGAATCATCTCCATTCTGCTGTTACTCCCGTAATTTATAGAAGACGAAGTTTTTTTATTGTTTTTGAATTTTTTTACCGAAAATTCTGAAGCTTTTTCTGTTAATAAGGAAGCTTATTTCTACCTACAAAAATATTCAGTCGATTTTTTTCAGATATTCCCCACTGTGTCTGATATTTTATATCTGTTCGATTTTGTGACGCTGTGGCATAACATCGGACGCAGATGGGTGCCCATTGAGGACGGGCAAGATTCCAAAAGTTGATTATATGGTGTCTAGCTGGTAGGCAACCGAGCTCTCCAAGACTGCTATAGTTGCTTAAAGCACCTCATAAATTGTCTAAATTATTGTTATCTACAATAAAAGGTACGAAACGACCTAAGCTTGGTTATTCAGCATGTAGTTTGTAAGGTTATGAATATTAATATAACTAAATTGTTTCTGGTCGCTTACTCCCGAGTTTCCGAGATTTAAGGCATTATTATACAAGAAAAATCTTTTGTCTTTTGGTTATAGTGTAAAAACTAACTATGTAGTAAAATTATTCCTTAGGACTTTACTGTTTTATGAGTCATTTATGTAGGTAAAAAAAAACATAGTAATTATTCGACGGATTATTTATTTATACATACTATCCAATATCTTCGGACGATACCTACTTAAGTAATGACGAAGCTGAAAGTGGAAGCAAACTTTACACAGTCAACGAGGAACAATCTATCTTACTCCTAACTACTAAACACAACTATGTTAACATTGCTAAAACGACATGCTTAAGTGCATGCTTAAGTTTAAGTGAGATGTCAGCGTAAGTTCCTGAAGGAAATGAAAGCAGATAGGGAACAAGGCTCTATCACCAATTGATATAAAAAGTTATGCTTGGGAAATATAACACAAAAATGTTTTGGTCCAAACATTTCTCAACGAACTGCGGACGACTATCGTGGCCAAGTGACTGCGTTACGCTATTGCGTACGTAATTTTCGTAATAGGCCCCCAGATTGGGCTGAAGTTTGGCATATAGTCAGTTATTATAAGATAGGCTTCCAATAAAAAAAGGACTTTTGAACCTCAGGGAGTCGAATTCCATGGCCGCGAAGTCGCTTACGGAAGCTGATATTGGTATTACTCTTAGCCACATTCAAAACCCTAAAAGGCTGATGATGGAGCGAGCTTGCCCAAAAGAAGCCTATTTTAATTGTAGCTGTAAAGTAACCAGACCACAGAAATGGTAATAGTTCTGAAATGTATATTTCCAGTCTACTTTGGTCAAAGACAGGACGCTTATTGAGGAGCTCGGTGGCACAGTGGTTTAGCGCCTGGCCCAGTGATTGCGGATGTTAAGCAACGTTCGCAAGGGTCGGTCACTGCATTTGCAGTCATTTACACCCACCAATCCGCATTGGGCCCGCGTGGTGGGTTTTGGCCCGTCCTCCTCATCCACCCATAAGGAAGGCCTGTGCCCCAGTAGTAGGGACATTAAAAATCGCTGATGGACATAGTCAAAGACAAAATCCCGGCTATGAGCTGCTAATACATTAACAAAATTATACTTAAATACAGGAAGAGTAGTCTTAACTATCAGAACGAGGTAAGAACTTATTCATTGTAAGAAAAAGTAACGGAAACTCGAACCAATTCACTTACAAGTTGGCATATTTTCTGTTATAGTACAGCGGTCCATTAGGGATAAATGAGGTCCGTATTCCGTTACCAAAACGTAACGTAAACGTACACGAGAAGTTTGCCAGCACAATAACCGAGAACTGCCCGTGGCTAATGATCTCTAACTCCTTATAATTATCTTCCTGATGTTTCTTAGTTTCTGTTGGTTGGATAGCAGTTCAATTACATTTTTAGTTGTATTTTTTTATATAGTTATGCGCATTGTGATAACAGTTGTATTTTTTTCTTCATACTCACTTACGAATTGGTTTGTTAGGCACGAATTAATGTTCCTTTGACTTTATAGAACTATCATGAGTTGTTCAGGAAATATCGTTGCTACGTATGTGACTAGTTATTTATGCTCGTCAGCGTATGATTAGTTTGCATGTAAATCTCTGTCCAATTACGTGAACATCGGAATAGTTTGCTCACTCACAACGCTCATGAAACCACGTTATTTCATAATTCAATCTAATATGCAAACTAGCTTCCGCCCGCGACTTCGTCCGCGTGGATATTAGAGAAAATCCTTAAGTAACCTTCAAACAGGATCCAACCAGCCGTTTTTACGCGATTAGGCGGGTCCCCACCAAGCGACTCAGAACGCTCATGAAACCACGTTATTTCATAATTCAATCTTATATACAAACTAGCTTCCGCCCGCGACTTCGTCCGCGTGGATATTAGTGAAAATCCTTAAGTAACCTTCAAACAGGATCCAACCAGCCGTTTTTACGCGATTAGGCGGGTCCCACCAAGCGCGCTGCCTCGCGAGGCAAGACGTTTGCCGTGTGTAGCGGGCCTCGCACGAGGCTGCTCGCTTGGTGGGGACCCGCCTAAACGCGTAAAAACGGCTGGTTGGATCCTGGTTGAAGGTTACTTAAGAATTTTCTCTAATATCCACGCGGACGAAGTCGTGGGCGGAAGCTAGTTTATTATCATAATCAGAATTGGGTCCAGAGATATTAGTAGGTATCCCGTTCCCGTTTCTGTTCACTTTCCCGTTCCCGTTCGCGTTCCCATTCCCGTTCCTGTTCGCGTTTCCGTTCCCGTTGCCGTCCCCTGGGGATGAATCATAACGCGTTGGACTTCAAAATAAATCTCATTTTCGCAATCACCATCTCATAAAACCTCAAGAACGACATCTATATCGATTTTTATGTTTACTTACCCCATTTAGCCACCAAGGGGTTGATTTTCAAAATCACAAAATATATGTTTCTCTATTTATTTTTAGACGTGCTCCTACGAAGTTTAAAGTTGTAATGTCTGTTTTATGTTCTTTTTCCATTCATAATTTGAACCCTTTTTTCACCCCTTTAGGGTGTAAATCATGTTCACCGTGTTGGACTTCAAAAGAAATGTCATTTTCGCAATCGTCATCCCAGAAAACCCCTATAACGACATCCATATCTATTTTTAGGTTTATTTACCCCACTTCAACCCCATTTCATCCCTATAGGGGTTGAAATACTGCCAACAACAATATTCGTTGCGTTTGATTTCCATTAATAAGCCTTAATTATAAATTTAGCGATTTTTACTTCGAAAATGAGGGATTTTCTTCTAAACACAACTTCATCCCCCTTTAATCATCAGCTTAAATACAAAATTTGAAGATCTTAGCTCCAAAACTGAGGGACTTTCATACAAACTTTCATCCCTTATTTCATCCCCTTAGAGATAGAATTTTCTAAAATCCTTCCTTAGTGGATGCCTACACTGTATAAGGTATCTGTGTGCAAAATTTCAAGCCTCTAGGTTTAGCGGTTTGGGCTGTGCGTTGATATCTCAGTCAGTCAGTCAATCAGTCAGTCAGGACTTTGAATTTTATATATATAGATAACAGTAATCCTTATGATGCTAAAAATAAGTCTCGAACAATGCGTTAGAAAAATACGATTACAATTAGAACAGATGAAAAAAATAACGATTACATAATAAGAATAATACAATTATACTACTTGCTGCAGCATCTTGAAGCAAGCTTTTTCAGTAAAATGTTTTTCTAGAAATAAATGATAAAGATATCACAATGTCCATTGTAAAAGTATAATAACTACTGCAAACTTCATGTTCGGTAGGCGAAATAGTAAGCTTCGCTAAGGAAAATAAATGTTCCCGAGCGATCAGGTGAGAGCTTTTGTCGTGCCGACAATAAATGATGAAGTGCCTCAGCGCAGAATAATCTCCAATATCATGGTTGCTTACTTTACCAAGCGGAGGCCGGGATCTGAGCTCAATATACCTAAATCGAGTGAAAATTTACCAATCTGGTTCAAGTGTCGTTTTATAAACGGCTGGCGCTGAAGTTAGGATGGTTATTCACAGGCTGCTTTCGCATCTAATGTAACAGGTAACAGTTCAGATTCATGTAATACACTAGTGAACGAGTAATCTGGTAAAGATTAACAGAGCATATCTGTAAAGTAAAAAAAAAATCACAGATCTCGTGCCTTTCACGACCTTCTGGTACATTGAAAATGAATTGAATGAATAAAAAAAAAATATTCCATTCTAATAGACATTAATACTCTATTGAAAGGTAACCTTAGTACTATGTATAACTAAAACATCTGAATTTCTAAATTAATTAACCCTAATAAAAAAATAAATCAAAATCAAATGCAGCATGCGAGACTCTCGCGTCGACTTCATCATCACTCGAATGTGCGATAACAACCCTCATGTTTACCTAGGCATCATCATCACACTCTCATTCTCAGAGATCGTTGTAAAAATTCATTTGGAATCGCAGAGTCACTAAGAAAGACGTGACTGATCGAGTAATTTCAAATCTCGAAATTGAAATAACAGCAACCCACGATGTAATTATAATATTTTGGATCTAGTAGAGACTAAAACCTCTCTTCTGTTCAACTTTCGCTCAAGATTCATTTATCCGTTTATCTACACACAAAAACTCACTACGCTACGACGCCTAGCACGTGTACTGGAGATAATAGCGTCATCTCTTTTGCTCCTACAGTTATTGCTAACACTACTTTCTCTTTCGTTTTCACATAGTAGGCGACGTCACTTACTTGAATATGGACTTTTCTATGTACAAAAAATGTGGAAATAAATACAAAATATAAAACGCTATTACAAGCTTTGAAATATACAATAATTTACAAACTTCAATCGTACTACGTATTATTATTATCCCGCGCCGCGCGCGTCGCCCGCGGTATCCCAACATTTCGCTACATAAAGGATAAGCTACAGCCCAGACCGTAAGAGTCAGGGACATATACTATTTTCAATAGGTAGCCTAACTCAATATCTCTAGGCATTTTTTTCATTTTTTCGATATCGCTTTTCGTTTTTGAGAAATTGTCGATTTAGTGAGAAAAGACCCGAAAAAAGTGTGTCATTTTTCTACATTTATGCGATTTTCGAAAAAAAAAATGAACTTTTTCAAAATTTTTTTTGTAGCCCTTGCTGAGACGCATCTTTTGACATTTACTGCACATACACGTAGACCCAAAACTCACGGGACCAGGGCAATGTCTCACTTTGGCTGAAATTGGGTACCTTACTGAAGCGATCGAAAAAACATTTTAAATGTTAAAATGCAGCAGTAAATAAGTAATTTGCCATTCAAACAACAAATTCGACTCATTTGAAATACAATTTTCTGCCTATTCAGAAATTTCCTAAATACTACATCGTGGACACGTTCTTGCAATAAACTGTAACAATGTGTGAGGTGAGCATTCGAACACATGCTCACCACAGACTTTGTTACAGTTTGTTTGATTTATACACGGTGTTTGGTAATAGCCTTATAAAGCCGAATATGGTAGATAGGGACCATCGAACTGTACTGAACAACTTTTAATATGGGATCAACACTGAAATCACGAAAAAAAAACAGCTGTTTCATACTTTTTGATATTTTTGTTATTAACTTTGGTATGAAACTGCAAATTTTTTTTTCGCTATTTCAGAGATGGTCTCTTAGTAAAAGCTCTTCAGTTTGATGGTCCCTATCTACCTTATTCAGCTTTAAGGCTATTACCAAACACTCTGTATACAGATGTGAAAAAGCTGCTCGTCAAGTGCGTCTAACTGATGCGGCTTCGTTACGTAATTCCCAAATAATCTAGAATTGTTACATTAAACATGATTGCACCCAGTGAATGACCGCCTCAAAACGAGTAAAAATTTAACCAATCTGGTAAAAATGTCGTTTCGTAAAAGAATTGCGTTTGTGATTGTTACAAATTTTACGAGGATTCTTAGTACCTACAAACTCGGAACATTAAAATAAGCCTTGATGCATGAGAATTTTCTGGTTGGCACATTAAATGATAACGGGTCGCGTTTTACTTCAGTGAATTATCTTTTGGGGAGTGGTCCGCGGGCTGATTATCTAATTAAAAACCACCTAGCGACTGGTTGCAGTTCACAGATGATCGTGATCCATTGCTACTTCTTTTTGGGTTAAAAAAAACATATCAAAGAAAAGTGGCAATGTATGTCAAATGAAACCGGTCGCTAAATAGTTTCATTTTAGATAATCAGGGTGCCAGAATAGAGCCCTAGAATTATAGAATTTGAAAAGAATAACACAGGGTTTTAAACTGTTACATCAATACTTTGTTACACACTCACTTGTTCATAATTTGTAAACGTTATTATTTTAATGTAAACATAGTAATTATTAACGTAGATATAAGAAATTTTGGTTTTCTGTCAAGTTTTCGTTTTTAATGATAAATTCGAAATATCACTAATTCAGTCAAAAATATTTTTGCTAATAGGTATTTTAGCTAGCTTACAAAACATGTAAAATCCATCTATGAACTAAAAGCATTGTTGTGCGGTCTATTTTTTTTCTAGGGTGCAACATCATTTCCATTGATTGTGTAGGCATGAAAAATACTTTTAGCAAGAAAACACATCAGAATCAACAATCAAAAATAGAGTAATTTTGTAAGGAAAATTTTAGTTCTTCCTGTGGAGCTAAATAACGTTGTACCGCTTTCCGTACAAAAGTACGCGTTTAATTTGACTTTGATAGTTTTCGTGGTAAAAGTACTAATAGCAATGTAGGTGCTGTGTAACAGTGTTTATTGCTTGGGTTCCTTGAAGCGGTGACAAAAACTTTTCCACAAATCATTAAAAAACTCATGATATGATGTCACGAAGATGTAATGAACATTTTGAATGATTTGAAACCATTGAAGCGTATCTCCCATTTGCCAAGAAAGTGCTCGGTGTGGTGACAATTTTTTGCAAGACATAGTGATGTATTGAAAACGATTTGTTCGTGAGAAGCATTTTTTGTGCTGGGCATGTTTGGGGGGTGGGGGAATCTAATCTGTGTTCTATAATCGAAGCTGAAGGGAACACATTCGCCATCTAATATTACATTAGTGATGCCACATCTATCTGTTCTTCGATTGTACAACCTATAGAGTTAGTTATGATTTTAACCTAGTGCCTTTAACACGATTATTTTCATCACAATTAACTTTAATCGTTTCTACCTAAACTAGTATGCTTAAGTCTCTAAATAATCTACTGCACTAAGATTGTTGAGGATTACATTACATTAGACCTCACAGATTTGTCAATAGCACTATCTCTCTCCGGTGCTCATAAAAAGTCGTTAGCTAAAGTGAGAAAACCGCTCGGCGTCATCCGGCTAACCTATGCCGATGAGCGCCTAGTGGCTTTCTTGATATAGTGTAAGGACTTTTCTATTTTACAAAAAGATATAAAGCTACGGAAGATGCGGTGCCTTGCGGAACAATGTAGCTTAGCAGAGTTGCTTTTTGTTTCATGTTTTTGTTAAATTTGGTTGTACAACCGATTTCAGGTTTTGGCGGTGCATAATTCGAATAATTTGAATCCCACCGTTTTAACGTAGGTAACTGTATCCCCTGTGGCTTCAGTGAACGCACGCCTCAGACGCGCCCGTCGAGTCTGCGACAGTGTTTGCGGACAGAGGAGCAGCCCCGCCTGCGATTAAAAAAAACAAATCAAATCAAACAAAATTGATTTGATTTCAAGGACCACCCGTACACCCTTACACAGCACTTACAACTGTAAACATTCAATCAACACTAAAACAGTGTAAATGAAACGTCATAATGGATATGATGTCTAATGGTTCTCATGTATTGAATGATGATGTTTTTACACTTACCGTTACAGTTGTTACGTCATGCGAACTAATCACATTAACGTAGCGATAACATTTAACGCCATTCTATTGCTAAAATGACTGCTATGGCGCGAAAGCTCCAACGATTTTAATGGCCAAGTGTTGGCAGGGCGGGTATTAAGGAAAAGCTTCGAGTCTTTGAAACATTAATTAGTTAAGACCCGTTTCGCGTCGATTCTTTGCTTACAAATTCATTTGTTTTAAATTAGTTTCGACTATATCATGAAACTGTTAAGAGGCCGTAGCGATTTTGCCGCTGACTGCAGCTCTCTCGCTCGCACATTTCATGTTTTCTCCAGATTTCTTAAATCTGAGTGCACAATTTAAAAATGTGTCTCGGCCACTTTTCGCTTTATAAGATTACATACATTATAAAATATATTTTAGTTTTTTGTTGCTAAAGTACAAAAAATTATCGTTTCTAACAGTTATTTGAACTGGCAAATACGATAACTTTTTATACTTCAGCAACTCGGAACTGAAATATATGTTGAAATGTCCGTAATCTTATATTGCGAAAAGTGGCCGAGACACATTTTTCATTTACGCACTCAGATTTAAGAAATCTGGAGAAAACATGAAATGTGCGAGCGAGAGAGCGGCAGTCAGCGGCAAAATCGGTACGGAGTCTTAAATTAAGATACGTATTTTTCCAAAATTAGTAAGAGAAGTTAAGAGTAACTTTTAAGTGATGTAGGTACCTATTCTTTATTACCTGCACTTTGAATTTAAACACAAAAATTAGAAACCTCAAAGTAAAATTTTACAAAAGAAAATTTCATCCTTGTTTCAAATAAAAGTCTGACGTCTATTTGATGAACAGCATAACTTAATAATTAAGAAAACAGCGAAAGCCATTTGCGACATAAAATTTCAGCTCGCGTCTCACAACTAGCGCCATCTAAGAGCGGGAGAACTTACCTGTTTGAAAGGTCGCATTCCCCCGTTGATACGTAGTGAGTCGGCTGCGATGCCGGCGATTCCATCCCCTGGTTCTCTCAGTTGCCGCAGTGAGGCGCTAGGGTGATGATGGGCGTGGTGAGGACAGTGCGCCGCGCATGCGCTGGACTCTGGTTGTGAACTCTGTCGGATGATTCTATTACTTGTCGCTGGTAACAATAAGGCTGGAGGTTGAATGACAGGACAGGTACTGACAGCGTGTAGTGAACTACAACCACAAGGATAGTGTAAAGCAGATCGTACACTTTCTCTGGACACAGATCGCGCTAGTTGCAACGCCGACATTGGTGCTGTGGACTGCCTTCGTTCACAGACGCGACATCTTGCGTACGAGTGTGGAACTAACTGGCAGGTGGTAACTGAGCCTCTGTGGGAGCAGGTGGCGACAGGGGAGACTAATGTTTGAGGTCGGTCAGATTGGTCGCGGCATTGTAGTTCTATATCGGGAACACTTCTTGCAGACCCTTCTTCCATTCTGACTGACGTAGCACTCTCTTCGCTGCCAGGACCACCGGACAGTTGCGGTCTGAGATGGGTCGTGCAATCCTGCCTTTGTAACACGGGTTTAACAGTTCTGTTTTCAGTTGGTACTATTACGGTTACAGAAGGCCCTGAGATGAGTAAGCTGGCAGTTTCGTCGCTGCTCCCGTATCCAGAGTTTGTAATTGCTTCGGTGCTATCTGTTGTTGGGGCTGACATTGTTGGCTGGTTATCTGCAACAAAATATGAAAAAATATAATTTCGACTTCTGATTTCGACAACTACATATTATATGCTTAATGCTTTTTATCAAATCTATAATAATGACTACTGGTACCCAGTTGATCGATGGTATGAGTACTGAGTATAGACATCTGTAGATAATTGGGAAAGACCTTCAATAAAAGACGTGTATAATTAAATTTTATAAGTCTTATTAAATTAGCTGGATAATTTGTCATTAGACTGTGAATGATTACAAACCAGTAAATAATATATTGAACCTAATTAATAATAAGTGAAAACTTTAATTAAATAATGTGAACGCCAATTCTAATTAATAATGCCGTTCAAATTGAACTTTAATTTTATGTTCCGGTAAATAGGTTGAAACTGCTAACCAATGATTATCGTTGATCGTTGATAATGGGCCGTATATTTGGTTGTTAATTAATTTTAAGGAAGTTTTAATAATATAGTAGACTTTATTGATCGGCAATTTTGTATATTTGACTTGTGAATGGATTTTACTTTTAAAGTACAATAGAGGGAAAAATAAACCCCTACGCGTTATTTTGACTCTTGATGAATGATTCACTATTCTGTGACGTCACATTTCACACCGCGTGGCCCATTTGTATTGTGTTTGTGATATTATCTAAGCAAAAAATGATTTCACAATAATGTTTCCTTAACAATATTTTTTTGTAATTACTTATGGATTCTAATGATCAACACTATTAGGTCTCACTGGAGCATTTTGATGTTTTACAAACTTTAGAGTCTTACAAATCATAGAAAAATTCGTCAAATCGAGCCAAAATTTCGCGTAGGGCTTTATTTTACTTCCCTTTCTGCTCTATTGTACCTTAAATATAGAATCCATTCTCAAGCCAAATACCCAATTGCTGTAATACTTCAATGTACCTACTAATATTAAAATTCAATGATTCATTTCTAGGAATCATTGAATTTTAATATTAATAGTACAGTATAGTACAGTAGCCCGTACATTTAAATTACGAAAAAGGTTACCGTTTGCCGTTGTGATATAGTTATAACGTAACCTTTACTTGTACGATATATTTCCAAAAAACAATTATTTTTTATTTTTCGAGGTTTACCATATGGTTTGGCTATTGTCGTGTTCTACAGCTTTGTTTGATTGCCACTGATAAATAGTAAGACTATGAAAAATAGCCATAAACATATTTAAGACCAGATGAAAATGGATGGACTTTATCTGGTCTTAAATCTGTGTAGGGTCACTTTCCAGTCTTACTATTATCAGTGGCAATCAAACAAAGCTGTAAAACAGGATAATAGCTAAAACATGTGGTAAACCACAAAAAAAAAAAAATTGGAGATATACAAATTTAGGTTACGGCTGGTTGCGATCTATAAATTTGGGTTAAAGTATCTATAATTTCGTAATAAATAACTATATCACACCAGCAAAACGCTAACCTATTTCGTAATTTAAATTAACTACGGGCTACTGTACTGTTACAATTGTCTCGAAAATTAAAACTTTAAATCATCTTGAAAACCTGGGTTTGAATCCTGAATTCAATAGTCATATAGTTTTGTTTTGTTATGAGCAAAACATTTTGTTTAAGGTATATCTGAAGTGTGTTTTTACGTTGTCTAATATCCATAAAAATATGTAGAAAATGCTAATATACTCAGAGCTAGCCCCGGAAATAGGTGGACAATTTATAGAGCGACGATATAACTTGTTCGCAATGAAACATAAGTTCGATAGAAACAATATTTATTGATACTGAGAAAGGTTAATACATTTTGTATGGTAGATTCAGCAAAGGGAAAAGTTATGTGAGATAAATAAAGCCCGTCGTTCGCAGACGGCGGTCAGAGGGCCAATGTGTTAAGAGACGTGGAGCGGGCGGCGACGGCGTGGCGGCGCGGGCGGCGGGCGCGGGCGGCGAGCGGTGGCATTTCCCCTCTCGCCTCTCGCCCCGAGCGTGGAGCGCAGATCGGCGCGAACATACTCCGGCCCGTTGAAAGCTCAGCTTTCAACTATCTTCAGATGAAAGCAAGGGGCAGATTCTGTTGAGTGCCCGTCTGATTGTTCCTTTAGCTGTTTGTAAGTCGGCTACACGGGGGACTCCATCGGTACCGGGGAAAAGCTTTATTACGCGTCCCATGAGCCAGTGCAACGGCTTCAGGCCATCCTCCTTGACGAGCACGAGTTCTCCCAATGACAGGTCCTTGCGGCGCTCCCGCCACTTGCGACGCTGTTGTAATTCGGATAGGTACTCCGTTGACCATCTGCGCCAGAAGTGTTGCCGTATCTGTTCCAGTCTTCGGTAGCGGTCCAGACGGTTAGGGTTGCAGTCGTGCAGTGGCGGAGCTGGTAGCGACGTCAGAGGCCTGCCAACGAGAAAGTGCCCTGGTGTGAGCGGGGAAAAATCATTGGGTGAGGGAGAGAGAGGGCAGAGTGGTCTGCTATTTAGAATCGCTTCAATCTGACTAAACAGTGAGGACAGTTCCTCAAATGTGAGATGTGTGTTCCCTAAGATGCGTTTGAGATGATATTTTGCAGATTTTATGCCTGCCTCTACGTAGCCGTTGAAGTTAGGGGCGTAAGCCGGTGAGAATTTAAAATTAATTGCTTGCTCAGCTGCAAACTCACTAATGGCGTTAGCATTATGATTTACAAATTGTCTAATTTCCTTTGCAGCTGCGACAAAGTTACGACCGTTGTCACAAAACAATTCAGTAGGTTTACCGCGTCTGGCGATAAACCTACGTAGCGCCAGAATGAAGGCGTCCTTAGAGAGTTCGCTTACTGCCTCTAAGTGAACACACTTGTACCTTAAACATATAAAAAGACATAGATAACATTTGGTTATTTTACAGCCGCGCCCACGCCTGTCTGTTATTAAATATGGGCCTCCGAGATCAACAGCGGAGGATATGAAAGGAAAGTCGGCGTTTAGGCGTTGCGACGGTAAATTACCCATGATGTTTTTCATAGTTTCACCCTTTGTGCGTTTGCACGTGACACAATGGCGGACCGTGGAGCGCGCTAGGTTTCGTCCTCCAACCGGCCACACTGTCTGCCTTATGGAAGATAAGAGAAGTTGCGGTCCTGCGTGTAAGAGACGTAAGTGTTCACGTTCAAAAAGTAATATAGTGAGTGGGTGTTTAGAGTCGAGTAGCATGGGATGCTTTTTATCGTAGCAATATTCGGAAGCATCGAGCCTCCCCCCTACTCTCAGGATGCCCTGAGAGTCTATAAAGGGTGTCAGAGAAGAGAGCGCTGATTTTGGATTTATATGTTTTTTATTTTGTAGAGTCGTGAGTACATCATTGAATGTTTCGTGTTGTGAAAGTTTGACTAATAAAGTGAAAGCGTTGTGTAGTTCGGTTGCACTAAATGTGTTTAATAGTTTCGTATGATTGGGTTTGCAATTATTTATGAATCTAAGTATGAATGCAGCAGTGTACTGTAGGTTTTTGAACTTAGAGAATCTTGTAAAATCTAAGTCGAGTAGATTATGTTTTGAAGTGGTGAGCATGGTAGTCAAGTTAAGTTTGGTTTCTGGTAAGCTTTCGTGTGTATCACATTGGAGGGAAGGCCACCTTGATTCGTCCAGAAGCAAAAAAATTAGGTCCATGCCACCATAATGAGGCACTAGATATGTGCTGGGGGTCTACGCCTCGCGAAGCCAAGTCAGCTGGGTTATTAGTAGTTGGTACGTAACGCCAGATACAGTTTTCTGTTAGTTCATTTATAGTCGCGACCCTGTTGGCCACGTACAAGTTTAGTTTGGGGATATTAGTTTTTAGCCAAGCTAAGACAACTGTGGAGTCAGTCCAGAATATGGTTCGTGAGACTGGCTTTCTCAGAGCTTTTATGACAGCGGCGTAAGCTTTAGCCGCGAGCAGGGCCCCCGAAAGCTCCAAGCGGGGCGTACTACTGGGGTGCATTGGGGCTACTCTATCCTTAGCACATAGTAGATTGACAGATTGCTCACCAGAGCTAGAAGTTGATTTTACATAAATGCAGACAGCAAATGCTGCCTGGGAAGCATCACAGAAACAGTGAAGTTCTAAAGTTGTAGGTGGCGAGCCTGTGAGTACGTATCTGGGAATCGATAGATTCTTGATGTGGTGTAAATTATTGAAAAAGCGTCACCATGAACGTTGAATATCTGGTGGTACAGGGTCGTCCCATCCCACCTTGGCTGCCCAAAGCTTTTGCATGAGGATTTTTGGTTTTATTGTGCACAAACACAACAAGCCCAAAGGGTCAAATATACCAAATGTGATTGATAAAATTTTTCTTTTAGTGACTGTTTCACTGTTAATATCGGTGAAGGTAAAGTGCAATGAGTCTTGGTTTGGATTCCATCCTAAACCGAGAGTCTTACAAGATTGACTTAAAGCAAGATTGTCTGTAAGATTTATACTGTCTGATTGCAGGAGCTCGTTTGAATTAGATCTGTACTTGCGTAAATTGAAGCCACCGGCGGCCAGTGCCTTTGATACCGCCGATTGTAAGTGAAGTAGGGCAGATTCACTATCAGCTCCGGTCAGCAAATCGTCACAGTACATGTCGGATTGTAAAGTAGTTTGAACTTGATGGTCGTTACAGTCTTGCCCTAGTTGCCACAAACATCTGGCGGCTAAAAAGCTCGCACTAGCAAAGCCGTATGTTAGTGTATTTAATTTTAGAGATCGTATGGGAAGACTTTCATCTTCACGCCACAATATAACTTGTAAATTTCTATCTGATTCGTTAATAAGAATTTGTCTAAACTGTTTTTCAATATCCCCTGACAAAACGTATTTGTAATTGCGGAACCTGAGTAAAATATTAAACAATGAGTCTTGAATATTGGGGCCTACCATTTGTATGTCATTAATAGAGTAACCTGATGAGGTTGGACAAGATGCGTCAAAAACTACACGTAATTTTGTGGACTCGCTATCCTCTTTAAGGACGGCATGATGAGGTAGGAAGTAGGGGTTAGAGAGAGAGTGGGCTTCAGACAGATGGCCTTGACTCTCGTACTCATTGATGAAATCTGTGTACATTCGTTTGAGCTCAGGTTGTTTATTAAATCGTTTTTCAAGGTTGATGAGCCGTTTTCTGGCCATATGGTAAGAGTTACCTAAACAATCTGGAGAATCAGTAAGAGGTAGCTTTACTACAAAGCGTCCGTCATCTTGACGGTAAGTATGTTCGACAAAGTGTTGTTCGATTTGATCTCGTAAGGGTGAGGCACCAGAGGTGTTAACTTCTGGTGGAAGTTCTTCAGTTTCCCAAAATTTTGTCATTTGGGTAGAGAGATCGGTTAGAGAGAGATTAGTATGAGTAACTGGCCTAGGGGTAGGGTTGCTCATTATAGAGCCGGTAACTAACCATCCGAGTTTGGATGAAACTAGGAAAGCTCGCTTGTTACCGGTTAGAGGTTTACGTTGATTGCCTAAAATATTCCAAAAAATGTCAGCACCTAGTAATACGTCTATCTGTGAGGGAATATTGAAGGTAGGGTCAGCTAATTTAATAGAAGTATGTATATTTAATTGATTAATATCAAAGTATTTCTTTGGTAAGTTATCGGTGATTTCCTTTAATACTAAAAAATCTACTTTAAGCTTGAAATCATTAAGTTTAGATTTGATTTGAGCTGTACACCGGTCGGGAGTACACTTTAGTGGCGTATTGCCGATGCCTACAATGGTTGTGGCAACTATGGGTTGACTGGGCAGTTTTAGACGTCGTTGCAAACTTTCACTCATATAAGAAGACTGGCTGCCGCAGTCAAGAAGAGCTTTTACTGTTTCTATCCTATTGTTGCAAGGATTTATGATTTCAATTAGAGCCGTGGATAATATAACTTCACTGCTGGACAGAGAAGAGTTAGCAATGGAGGTACGGGATGCCTCTGCATTGGGTTCAGCGGATGCCATAGTAGCGGCGGAAGTAGGGGGTAGTATCTGACTGTGAGTCAGAGAAGAAGTGCCCTGATCCATGCTAGCGCTACCAGGTGAGGGGTTAGAATGTGTTCGTGTAGTGTTTGCGTGTTTGTGTAAGTATGTGTTGTGACGTCCCTTACACACACGACAGCCACCTAGCTTGCAGCGGCGCGACTCGTGATCCGGCCGCAGGCAGATGTGGCACAGCTGGAGGCGGGAAACCTGAGCCCACCTCTCGTCGACAGACATGCGCCTGAAGTTGACGCAGTCGTAGATTCTGTGGTCCTTGTTGCAAATGGTGCACGGTCCGCCTTTGTGGACCGTTTGTTTATCTGTAGTTAGAAAAGATTTTTTAGTAGTAGTCTCTTGTTTATTTTTAAACTGTTTATCTGTTTTAGCTCGATACAGCGTTTCTAAAATATCAGCGCGTTCCTTTAAAAAGAATTTAAAATTATCTAAAGTGGGTAAGTCAGAAAGTTTACTTTTATATTCTTCCCACTTCAGAGAAGAATTGGAATCTAATTTCGTTGACATTAAATGTATGACAACAGTGTCCCACTGTTCAATAGGTTGGCCGAGCGTTTTGAGTGCTCGCAAATTTTTAGTAACGTGGTCACTTAGAAATCGTAAGGATTTATCAGATTCGCGCTGTATGGGATCAATGTTAAAGAGACAATTTAAATGGTTAGTTATCAGCTGTTTTTTGTTGTCATAACGTTCGCACAGGAGATTCCAGGCCTCAATATAATTGAGGGCTGAAACCTCAAGGTTAGAAATTACTCGAGAGGCTTCACCTTCCAAATAAGAATTGAGGTAATGGAATTTATGTATGTTATCGATTCTTTCATTACTATGTATGAGAGAAGTGTACGTGTCTCTAAATTCCATCCATTTGTAATAAGAGCCGTCAAATTTGGAAATTTTTATCTGTGGTAACTGAAAGCCCACCGGTCCACACTGATGACAACTATGTGCGGATTCAGACTGAGGAGGGCGTAGGAGTGGGATTTCATTGGAAGGCGCGACCTTGTCGAGTATACATTGTGCAGTTGCAATAGATGAATGGAAATCATCTTCAATAATTTCCCGTTCAGAAAATTCAGCAGCAAAATTATTACTATTACTAACCTCAATGCGAGTCTGCAGCTCATCAAAGTTCGCCAGAAGTTCAATAATTCTGGTTAATTTCAAGGATAATTCTTTAGCCTTTACTTCCTCGAGCGGTTCCCCCGTATTAATTTTCAACAAATAATTAGCAAATCTAGTAACTTGTCCCTTGATGGAACTTCGCTTTACCTTTAGTTGAGCGAGCTGGGTAAGCTCGGTATCGATGTTAGATTTAGACTTTGAAGGACTAAGAGTAAGTGTAGGATTTTTGTCCATGTAGTATAGTTACACAAAACGGTAAGACAAAATTTAAATTTAAATTCGAATTTTAAAAGCAAAACAAAACAATAGGGAAAAACCGCAAAAGGAGTCAGAAAATCAAAAAATTGGCAAAACGGCTTACGCCCCTTATTAATCCAGCGAAGCGGGTGGATGATGCAACGCAGCGCGAGCGCGCGAGCGGCACGTGGCGCCGGAGTGGCTCGTAGAGGCGAAAGCGGCCAAGAAGCTACGATGTGCACCGGTAGGTGCCGACCGAACGCGAGCCGCTTGAATGGCTCGCGAACTCAGGTCGCGCTGGAATGTGCAAAATAAAGAAATTGCAAATGGCGGAATGGCTAAAGGCGTTATATATGATGGCGAGCTTGGGTACTTATTGATTGAGAATTTGATTATGATTATGCGTGCGTGCTATGCCGGCAAAAGGTGCAAAATAAAGAAATGTTGAAGGCTAGCGGGTAATTTACGAGCATTAGAAATGAGCTTTACGTGCTTCTCAAATAAAATGTTTGAACAAAATGCATGAGGTAATTATTTTAAATTGGGAAACTATGTGGTTTTATTTAACTAGCTTAGCACAATGAAATTACGAAACAAGTAACTATGTATCAGATTACATTAAGAGAAATTCGTTAAATTTTAAGTAAGAAATTCGTTAGGTAGGTACCTAGGTAAATATTTCAAAGAAAATAAGGTGTGCGAAACAGAAAAAACAGCTGGATAAGACTGGCCTTGTTTTCCACATGGGATTGCGTTGCCCTGACGTGGTACCACACACTCACACTTGATGATGTGACACACTGTAAGTAGACTGAATATTCGACCACACAAAAAATATTTAGGTTAGGAGATTAATTTAGATGGGAAGGAATTGGGGCTCACGGCACTTCCCTTGGCAAGCAGATGCAGCAGCGGATGCGGGCGGATTCGGCCCGGCGCGGTGCGCTGGCGGGCGGCCTCGGGCTGGCTGCCACGTGCCCGTTCGGTGCGGTGTCCTGTCACGGTCGCCACTACTTATGTTCGCAATGAAACATAAGTTCGATAGAAACAATATTTATTGATACTGAGAAAGGTTAATACATTTTGTATGGTAGATTCAGCAAAGGGAAAAGTTATGTGAGATAAATAAAGCCCGTCGTTCGCAGACGGCGGTCAGAGGGCCAATGTGTTAAGAGACGTGGAGCGGGCGGCGACGGCGTGGCGGCGCGGGCGGCGGGCGCGGGCGGCGAGCGGTGGCATTTCCCCTCTCGCCTCTCGCCCCGAGCGTGGAGCGCAGATCGGCGCGAACATAACTAACTAGAGGGATTTCGTCGTTCTGTAATTGTCCACCTCCGGGGCTAGCTCTTAGTCCAGAAGCATTGTTTCATAGTTAATGACGTCCCCTAGATGGGACAAAGGAACCTTGATAGTTAATAATTAATTTGAATTTGTTCTTGTTCTTTTTTAAATATAGAGACATTTATTAGGGGCTGTACAACGTGAAATACTCATTTTTGAGCAACAGAATTACGTAATATACAGAGTTATTTGTAAAACACCAATAACCTCGCAGGAGTTAGATTACTAACATCATAAACAACAACATTTGTTTTACGTCATTTCCGAAAAAAGACAAAAACATCAACTTTTCATACAATACTCGTATATTTGGTTGTAATAAAACTCGATCAACTGTTTGGACATTTGTATAGTCGTTTTTTGTTTTGTTTTTGAAAAGTCGTAGATCAAAATAAACCAATGTTGAAACCAAAATTAAAAAAAGCTAGCTAGCTCAATTTTCCAAATAATAAATAGTTTATTAGTTATTAATTAAAAACGATCATGTTGTCAATAATATCGATCATTTTTAGTAAGAAAATTTCTTTCAGCGTTGATCGCCCCCAAAAATGTAAAAAAGCTTCGGCTTGCACGACCGAATTATGAGGAGCGTGAGGATTACTTCATAGTTAGGATTGCAAGAAAATTTTTCCACAAGGACGTTGACCTTCCACTCTCCCTTGTACCATCAATTTCCAATGAGATTTCATTGCGGATTATATGCTAAAACATATTTAGGATTCGTACTTGCACAATCGATGAAAGTCTTTTCTTGATACGAAGCTATTTCAAGATGGAAACGTTTGTCCCCTAAGGATCTCCACGACGATCGGTCCTGCGCTGCCCACATCCAGTGGCTTCCCGCAACCTTTACCAGATCGTCGGTCCACCTTGTCAGGGGCTTACCCACGGAGCGTCGTCCCTAACACTCAAATAATATTAATAATAGGACTTAATCTTATCATGTCACAGTCTCTTCCTATGTTAGCTAATAAATATCTTGAATGTATATATATTTGAAACTTTCTCTCCGTATAATCCTTAATAAAGACAGAAGCTGAGATAATATTGTACAGATTTCTAAATTTCTAAATCTAAAAAGATTCTAGCACACTGAATAAAATAATAATTGAAACATAAAAAATTAAAATAACTTATTTGATATATATTTTCAGATAACATTGATTATGAATCAGTAAGCTGTAATGGCATTATTATATATTCTGTGATTTAAACAGCATACCATTTTCATAACCGCTTTTTCAATAAGAAACATTTAGTATCAAAAATCAGAAACAACAATAGTAGAAAGGTATCTCAATGTTTAAATCAAAAGCCATTTTCTAAAGAATTATGTCAAGCGCGAAAAAATAAAATAAAAAACACCCTCAGTTTATTACAAATTCTCCACAAAGTAATGAAGAGCTTCCAACAGACCTATACTTCTACAACAAAGCCTCGATTCAGTAACGTTAACGTAAGAATTGTGTATCAGTTGTGTTTCAATGGTATTGCTTCTGTAAAGGTCGTCCGAAACGGTCAATTTCAATTGTCAATATCTACGTGATTGATGCAAAAATGTATCGTTTATTGGTGTGCAATGACAGCAATTGACAGACAATTGATTTTTAGTTTCGACTGTGGCGATACAGTTGCATATTTGATATTCATTGATAAATAAAAAATCTGTTTATTTACTAGAGAGATAAATATGATGTTTATAATTTTTCATATTTGCATAATTTCGTTCGTTTTCGGTTTTTTTATCTAATTACATTATTATTTTGGTAATTTTAGTTGATTTTATCTGAAGCAGAATCATAAAAACAAGATCAATCGTAATAAAATGATCGAAATAATTTTAAGTTTGACTGTTAAAGCTGTCATTTATTATTATTACATTATTATTTGGCGTTTGAAATTAGTATTTTGTATTTGTTGTATAAGTAAAAATTGACAATCGCAGTTGACCGTTTCGGGCGGCTTTTCGGGGGATACATCAAAAACTTATCAGTTTATGATGTAATATAATGACAGAGGTCGTGAAAAGATCCTAGGGATCTTAAATTACGATATATATTTCTTTATATTTTTCTCCAGACACGTATAGAACTAGAAACACGATTCAGTGATTTTGGCTCGATACATTTATAATTTCAAAAGTACCTTTTAAAAATTATTAAGATTGAAATTACTTAGAAACAACGTTAGGTATTCAAGTTGAAATGGCTTTAAATATTGTGTATCATCAGATCAATATTCACAATTGAGTAGAAGCATTTCTCTTAAATTGCTATATTTATTTAAAAATAAAAATAAAAAATAAAAATAGCTTTATTACTGAAATCATTTTACAATAAATTTACGCCGAGACTTCCCGGTAAGTAATCAAAGATACTTGTGGTGAGAATGACTCGTAACTTCCCAATTGGATTACAGCAACGATTTAATTTAAAGGGTTACAGCAAGCTTACAGTTAATTATATTATAATATTTGTAAAATTACGATTAAGTTAGTACGTGTGTGCGTGTGTATGTGTAAGTGTGTGTTGGTGTGTGTGTGTGTGTGTGTGTGTGTGTGTGTGTGTGTGTGTGTGTGTGTGTGTGTGTATGCCTATATGGGGTGTATTCATTTTATTCGAATAAGTAGATTTTCAATTTCCTCATATGATTGAGATTTTAACCAATCAGTCACTACTTTCTTACATTTGTTCAGCTGCATAGGATACATATTAAGTACACGATTAATTTTATTGTAAAGATAAGCGGATTGGTCATCATACTGACGTCTGGCGAAAGCAGTGCGAGTAGGATATGATGTCATTACAATATCCTTTCTTCGTTTGTTTAACTTAGCTTGGTCGAACTGTGATGATTTATGACATTTAAGTATAATATTAAGAATGTACAATTTTCTTACTGATAGGAGATCACTGATCTTGTACAGGGTATCTGTAGGAAACCTAAAGGGCTTGAAGTACATCACTTTAATCAGTGATCTCTGCGCTCTTTCGACGTTTAGGAAACTGGTCTTGTCCGCACCTCCCCATACCGTGATGCAGTAGTTGATAACGGATTGTGCCATAGCAACATAGATTTTATTTAATAGCTCAGTCCGCATCACGTGCCTCAATGTTTTAAATAACCAAATCAGTTTCCTAATTCTGTTCATAGTTGCTTCAATATGAGAGTGCCAGCTTAGTCTTTGGTCTACCATTATGCCTAGGTATTTTGTACATGTCACTTTTTGTAAAGCTGGACAATCGCAATCCAAGGACGTAGTGTCTGAGCAGCCATGAATCCTTACACAGAAGCTATCTCCAGGCTGGGAGGCAATATTAGGAGTGAAGCAGATGTAATTTGTTTTCGATGTGTTTAATGTGAGGAGATTATCATCAAGCCATTTCGAAATCACAGATAAACCCCTCTCAGTAATATCTCTAACGTGCTCCCAAGAGTTACCCGCAAAAACTATCGCCGTGTCATCGGCATAGGAGAATACCTTTCCCCCAACGCCCTCCAGGTTACACAGTTCGTTAATGTATACCAGGAAGAGCGTTGGGCCAAGGACACTTCCCTGCGGTACGCCAAATAAAACTACTTTTTCGTCACTCCTATATCCATCAATTTTAACTTCTTGAGTTCTGTCATGAAGATAACTTTTAAAGAGAGACAAAGCTGTACCTCGAATTCCTATTCTTTCTAACCTATGCACAAGGATGGGGACAGATACAGTGTCAAAGGCTTTTTTTAGGTCTAAAAAGACCACAAGACATTTGTTACCTTTATCCACTTCCCTGACAATCGAAGAAGTAAGGTCTATGATAGCATCCTGGGTGGATATTCGCTGCCTGAAACCGTATTGAGAGCCAGACAAAATTTTGAATTTATTTAAGTAGCTTATTAGTCTTTCGTTTAGCAGTTTTTCAATTATCTTGGAAATAACGGTCAACACGGAAATAGGCCTGTAGTTATTAAGATCAGTTCTGTCGCCACCCTTGTGCACGGGAGTCACGATCGATCGCTTCAATGCTCTAGGAAATACCCCAGTACGGAAACAAAGATTAGCTAATGTGGTGATGTGGGGTACTAAGAACTCTCTAGCAAACTTAATAAATTTGGTGGGTATGCCATCCCAGCCAGGAGCACTATCCGAGTCCAGTCCCCTGAGAATGCGATCAACTTCACATGGATCAGCGTCCAGCAGAACAAATGAAGATGAGTGAGCCATTTGAGTGCCAGCAACGATAGAATGAGAGTCTAGTTTTTGGCCGACCCGTCTTCTGATGGATTCTGCTAAATTTTGACCGATGTTCACAAAGAAATCGTTAGCGTGGTTCACTGAAGTTTGGGGGGATGCTGTAATGTTTAGAAGTTCTGTGTTCGTAGTTTTTGGTGGTTTATACTGAGTGATATTATTTATAGTAGACCATAGTTTTTTAGGATTATTTATTGTTTGATTTATTTGTCTTTTATTGTATTCTCGTTTTAACTTTTTAACTAGATTACTACAAAAGTTGCGAAAGCGTTTATAGGTAATTTTTAAAATTTCATTGTGTGGATTTGTTTTAATTTTCATCTGCATACTATTCCTCAGTTTTATACATCGTATAGCACCCAACGTAATCCATGGCTTCAATATCTTAGTTTTACTTGGAATAGGTATATTTTTAGAGTTTTCAGCTAACGCTGACTTGACCATACAAATTAATGAAGATGCAAACACATCAGGATCGTTATAAATGTTAAGCATAGATGTATCCGCAGACAAAAGAGTATTGAATGATTTTTCGTAATCGATGACCGTTTTATACTTACGTGGAGTATTTATCCTACCAGCCTGCTCAATGTTTAGATAAACCGATTGATGATCGGTCACGGTAGTATTCAAAACTGCAACGAAGGCTGTTTTAGTGGTACTTACAAGTTTCAACATGGCATGATCAATACAGCTGTTCAATCTTGTGGGGAAAGTGTGTCCAGGTTGAAGTCCAAAAGACGATAAGACATTCAAATAATTTAACCTATTGTTGCGTTCATGGGCTTTTTCAGTAGGCGAAACAATCAAATCTATATTTATATCGCCTAAGATCATTATGTTTTGGCACCTTGAGAGACAATCCAGGTGAGTATGTAGGGAGCTTAAGAAGTTTTCTGCATTTATATGCGACGGTGAACGATAGATTCCCAATATTATATAATTTGACACCTGAATTTGAAGACCGGTAGCTTCAGATAAGTTAAGTTCGTTAATTTTAACATGAATATTATTTTTTATGTACACAACGACTCCGTCATTTTGGTTTAGCAATTTAGTGGTATGAAAAGAAATATAATTTAATAATATTGGGATTGGTTTCGATAAGTTCAACCTACACTCAGTCAGTATAAGAATATCCACTTCTTTAGTTAATTGTGACAAAGTTATTTGTAAGTCATCGATGTTCTTATAAATACTTCTCATATTTTGGGTGAGAATAGACAAGTTGTTATTGTGCGAGTCCGCATTAAAATAATTCGATAATGATTCGATATTGCACGTTACCGAGTTCGCTGGTCGAATATTGTCTAAATCCTGTATTAAGTTAAACCCGTCCATCATAAAGATAAATATAAGTTAATTTACTACGAATTGATTTAGTGATTTTTTCGCCAAATCTGCCGAATCGGTCTTGCTCCCGCACGCGTCGTTTTCTCATTGCTATCTCGCTTAACGATTTATTTTTAACATAGTCCCTTAATGAAAACACTGTCAAAATCAATATAATTGAAACACCATTGAGTTACGATTGTTAAGTTAACACAGAATCGGGACCCATTATAATTGATATATTTTTGTCCTCTCTCCACTGGGAGTATGAGTAGGATTACTGAAGGCTTTGGTAACCCACAGGGCGTAAGTTCGATAGTCGCGAAATGGGATAAAGAAAATTTATTGTTTATCTGAGAAAAGGTCGTGTTGAGACTTTGAGACGTATAAGGAAACGGGTGCTGTCTTTTCAACTAACAATATATCGAGATATACTACTGTCAAGGGATACTTCGACAAATTATTGAGGGCAGAAGTTCGCGAAAAACTTGATAAGTAGTAAAAACATAGCAAGTATGGATTAGATTGAAGACAAAAAGTTAAGTTTCTTTTGTGAGTAAGATTATGGAATGTGGATGAAAGTTACTGCTTTAAGTAACTATGATACCTAACCCTTCCGCCAAATAAAACGTTTTTAAATTACTTTTTAATTATGTGGTGACAAAAATATTTTTCTAGAAAATAAAATAGTTAAGTATCGATTTTAAGTTTTGTTTACGTTTAAAACGTTTGATAATCCGAAAAGGAAACAAAAAAGTTTCCCATTAAAAAAATCATAAGCCGAGAAGAGGAAGGTAAAAAAAGTTATGCTATCATCAATTAATTAAATATTAAAAAGCGAACTCGGTTAGAGGTAATTAATCATCTAAGACACGTCAAGAAACCCTTGAATATTTGAGTCAGTTTTAACAGCTTTTGATGTATTTATAATGAAAAGATGTTTCTTCAACACACACTTATAGGCGTGACGACAGTATCAAATAATCAAAGATTTAATTATTTTAGTGTATAATAGACATTAAAAGGATTTAATAGACTGATTTGGTTTTATTAAGACATCTGAGATTAACTAGATTTTTAATAAATTAAATAATTAAAATAACAATTTAAATAATGTTTGGAATGCCGTCAAGATAATGTTTACCTAGGCGTACTGAGACCTTTTTTCGCGCGCTATTGAAAAAATATTTAAAATAAAAAAGCTTTGAACTTTGCTAAACTCCAGTTTATTACCGAAATAAAGTGTTTTTCGTAAATAGTAAACGTGTACCTATATTACAGAAGAGGATTTCAAAATCATTCATCATGCCTATTGCATATTTTAACAGAAATAACAAAGTAACATCACGATCTCTGTTTAAACTAGGATTTATTGAATTTGATGCCATAATTCCATATCAAAAATGACGATTTAGCCGAAATAATTATTTTTACTAAGTGATAACAACAAGGTGTTATATTAATTAAAAACAATCGAAGATGCACACCTACAAGACAATTTATAATACGCTAAACTGACTTGGAATTAAGGCCAGTATATTCGAAATTATCAAATTTGGCCTATTTTTTATTCAATAATAAACATTTGATTCAAATCAAATATTCTTTATTTTGAGCAGACAAAAATATATGTTGAATTTTCATAAACGAACTTGATTATTTCACGGTTAAAAATACGATATTCATATCTTCACTCGACTAAAAAAATATGCAAAAACAAAGAAAATTTTCATGAATTTTATATTTTTTGGATAATTCTTAAATCTCTTATTCACGAAAAATATATATAAAAATAGGTAATGACATATTGAAGAATATTCAACGGTTACTTTTTCAAAAAGTGACTTTATGCTCAAAATTACAACAAAAAATGGATAAAATGAAAAAGTGAGGTTATTTTCATCTTTTCTTTTCATCTTCACACGTAAAGAAAAAGACAGAGACAGATTTTTTGGAATATACTGGCCTTAATCTTAAAACATATTTTGATCATCCTATCTGAACGAATTTATTATTCAAATAATTGACATAAGTAAGTACTATATAGTTACATACTTGTACCATCACGTCAACTGACCGAGCGAGCGCGAAGCGCGAGCAAATCGAATGCAAAAATTATTTCGTATCTTTGCGGTTGTCAGGCTGTTCTCTTCTACAGTAGCACTACCATGAGTTTACAAAAACTATTCTCGATATCGACTGCCGTAAGCAATTTGTATGGGAAATTGAAGCAGAGCCTCTAGTGGATACGCAAAGAACTAAAATCCATAGTAAGAGTGCTCGTCGCATTTTTCAATCGATTCTGGTGAAATTTTGTGAGCAGGTTTGATTTACTAAATTACTCTTAGAGCATTTAATTGAATGCTCTAAGAAATTACTTATATAGATTTTTGTCGAGCCAGATTTTAGAAATTTTGCAAAAAATTCACCCATTCGAAAAATGATCAAAATTAGAGGCACCGTCTAGCTTCGAATAGATATAATAAAAGAATACCTAACCAAGGTACTGCTTTTCAAAAGCAGTGGCGACATCTATTACATTAAACTTTAAACAGCATACAATTTGAGCGAGGTGAGCTAGTAAGCATTGAATTTTTAATTTTAAAACCACTTAGTATCTTTTACCTTAAAACATTCGTTTTATAAACGAACCTCTTTTAGATGAAAATGTAATGGCCGTGATATATTCTTAACATTGTTATTTTTACGCTCGCATCTCCTAAAATGGTGGGTGATTGGTTAAAGAGACAAAAGGATTCTACCATTCTATTTTATATATCACCTTCATTTCCTTTCCGATTTTTCTTGTGAAAAGGGCTTAGTAGCTACTAAAAGCAAGCACTTCATTTTAATGCTTTCGTTTGTTTTGCTTGAGACAAAAAAAAACTCAGCCAACTGTTCTATTGAAAATTGAACAAGCTTTTCCTCTCCAATACTTGTTTTTCTCTTTCAGTAGAAAAACTAGTTTAAGAAAATAGAAAACTTGAAGTTATAGCTTTAGAGTAAAAAAAAATATGCAGTCCGTACTCCGTATATGCAATCCCTAGCATTTATTTGTATAAAATCATTGTAAGCAAATGCTGTAAAAATTTACTTTTCATCATCACATTTTAAGGATTCTGTTGAGAAAATAATATAATAATGATAATCGTGATTTGAAACATAATAAGTATCTCACTAGAGATATTGTATTACGCCTCCTCCTCTGCGCTGGAGTCTTTGTCCAACGTCGAATTTTGAATTTACTTGATGAAATAATTTCAAAAATAATAATTTTGAACTAAGTAGTTTTTGAGAAGCTCGATGGCACAGTGGTTTAGCGCCTGGCCCAGAGATTGCGAAGGTTAAGCAAGTTTCGCAAGGGTCGATCATGGGATGGGTGACCAAAAATTTATTATCTCGAGCTTCTCCGTGCTTCGGAAGGCACGTTAAGCCGTTGGTCCCGGGTGCATTTGCAGTCGTTAACACCCACTAATCCGCATTGGGCCAGCGTGGTGGGTTATGGCCCATCCTCTTTATCCACCCATAAGGAAGGCCTGTGCCCCAGCAGTGGGGACATCAAAAATGGCTGATGGTCAAGTAGTTTTTCTTCAACAAAAACAATGTATATATATGTTACCGGCAATGTGTATTCTCCGGCATTGTATACAATGCCTAGGCATTGTATACCTACAATGCCTGAAACGATCAGGCAATGTATGAAATGATATTCATTTTATACATTGCCTAGGCATTGTATACAATGCCTGGTGGTCCACCGGCAATGTGTAAAATAAGTTTATTTCTGCTGTCTGTTATAAAAAAATAACCTCGAAATTTAAGGCTCACGCTCCGCTGCGCTACGCGCTCGCCTTAAATTTCTTACCTAACCCGGGACCTACAGGAGTAAAGCAGGTTCGGTTCCAAACTCAATAAGCCGCCCTCGAGCCCCCCCCGAGCCCCTCCGAGCCCCCCGAGCCCCCCGAGCCCCCCCGAGCCCCCCCGAGCCCCCCTCGAGACCCCCCGAGCTCCCCCAAGAACCCTCGAGCCCCCCTCGAGCCCCCCTCGAGCCCCCCTCGCGCCCCCCTCGAGCCCCCCTCGAACCACCCTCGAGCCCCCCTTGAGCCCCCCTCGAGCCCCCCTCGAGCCCCCCCTCTCCCCCTTGAGCCCCCCTCGATCAAAATCTTTTTATTTTACACATTGCCGGTGGACCAGCAGGCATTGTATACAATGCCTAGGCATTGTATAGAATGCCTAGGTAATGTGTGAAATAGACAATAATATTCATTCTATTTCATACATTGCCTAAAAGGGCCAGGCATTGTATACAATGCCTGCGTTTCATACATTGCCGGTGACATATATAATATATATATATATATATATATATATAATATCCGTAATACAATTTTTTGACGATGTATTGAAAACATTCACCGGAAATAAATCAAATCATTTATTATCTTTAAAAAAGTTCAAAAGTGTGAGTGAGACAACCTATCTGAGCTTCAAAATGCGTAAATAACATTTGAAATGTAATTTTACGTCAACTCATTTGTAACTTTACAAGTAAGCTTACACAATCTGTAAGAAAACGCTTTAGAACTTGATTGAAAAGTACATATTTCAGAAGAAACCTTAATTTCCCAACGCTTTTAGCTTGTTTCTAGGACAAATTCCCAGTTACAAAGACACAACAGTTGGAGTTGCTCTCTCGTGTCACAGTCGACACTCTAATGCACTTCCGAGATTACCTGTTAAAAGGTAAAGTTCGCTAAGATACCTCCGTCATGAACTGTGTCGAGATAACTTTAGAAATAAACACGTACAAACAAGAAACGAAGTCTTCTTGATTCGTGAAAATTATTGAAATGAAAAGGCTCGGTTGTGGCAAACAGAGGAATTAATGTGTTCGGCATAATCGGCATAAGAAAATGTCAAACAATTATAACTGTAAACAGCTCCTTGAGATTGAGATTTCTCTTTTCTCCCGCATTATATTTTAATGACATTCTTCCCACGCAATTAGTATAAAATTACTATAGTATATTGGTAATTTCATCAAAGCGCATCATGGCCTAACTTGTATAGAAAAATCGGCATAATCACTAATATTCAAAATTAATTTCTCGCAACATTCATATCAATATCGATAATTCATTATTTAAACTATCCGTTCTGAAGCAAAAAAATCTGAGTCTATCTATATGGTTCTAACCATGTTCTAACTGCAAGAATAAAATGTGCCGGTCGTAATATTTTAACCAGGTCAAGCACACCCACGTGGTCCATTGTCCGGGTCACACGTTCGAGTAGCCCATTATGTGCCCGCTGCATTAGGAACGAAAATATTATTTTTCACTTCCAACAGATACCTTAGTACTTTGTAAAATGGTCGTGCATTTAAAAGAGATGAGACAAAGGTTATTAAGATACTGTATTTTCTGTGTTAATAGTTATTGAATTATTTCGTATGTCAAGATGTAGTTATTGAATATTTGAAAATGTTATTGAGTATTTATTAGAAAATATTTTGTCATTTTGTTTGTAAATTTGATTGTGTAAGATAATGCCTAATATCCATTTTAAACACTGAAAAAATTCAATGTAACAGAACCATAAAGCAAATCATTAAGGAAACCATATGACACACTTCTTGACTTTTTTAATATACAAATGCATAAACAAACAATTTTTACAAGCTAAATTAAAAGTTTCAAGTTATATTTATACTATAACCAATTTCAGGTAGCCTTTTCATCGGAATGGAGGAAATCCTATTCTCTAGTTGTCATCTCGAACACACGATTTCTTCCGCCGCAGAAATATGTGTGGTAAAGTTCTCTTGTAATAGAAAATTGTACGGTATTTTCTGGTCAAATATACTGTAACGGTTTTCCTTAACCTTTTTTTATTTAAATCAGCTAACCCATAATATGGTTACATAATAAATAAAAAACCTTTCCAAAAAAATAAAATCCACTTAATACAATAACACTATAACTAGTTGAACATTAAATAAAACTTAATTACAGAACATATCTACTTAAATCTAAATAACAATAAATATATATATCAAAATAATTAAATTGACAAGCAAACCCGAAGCGCATCGCTTGTTGTCTAATTCTTTTGTTCGTGCGCTTGAATACCAACCGGCGGTTTGAAGGTCATGCGCGCTGGATCGCCACCGCGTCACTCGTTCTATAGCACCGGCTCGACAACACGTACTAAATTGTGATCTGTTCGCTCGCCGCTCGAGTTCTTTAAATTCATATTTTAATACCTAGTTGATATTGAGTTGCTGTTATTTTTAAATATGAAAGTGAATTCCCCATATTGGGTAAGTGTTGCAAACTAATACTCGCTTTTAGCTGTAGTTAGAATGTGCAAATCATCCGCTGTCATGAAGGTCACCTTTAAAATTTAACGACTTTTTATTTGTGTTTTATTCTTACTGTTTTGAATAAGTTTAGTAATTATCTTTATAAACCTTTGATGGTGGTTTTCATTGATTTTAGTCTAAGTAAAATTATAGTTTAGTGTCGGTTAATTCCCACTACTGGGGCCGATGTAGATTTAAACTATAGGTAGTGTCGATAAGTATTTCGCGGCGATTAGCCCGCACAACGTTATTATTGTACATACCTAGCTTTTGAATGTAAGCAGATAGATGTCGCGAAATAAATAATTAAATTATAATGTTTTGTTTGAACCACTGTTTTTATCTATATAGATTATACTGTAAGTGCTTATTGATTTCATGTTTGTCTGCCTCATCATTGATCACTATTTATGCTAGTCATTCCACCTGTACCTAACTGCTTTGCTTCGCACTACTTGGAAATCAATGATGTTGCAGTCAAACCATGAAGTCCGGATGTCGATAAGGTGTCTAATTTTGACATCGTTTCAGGGACCTACCACTGGCTAGAATCTGCCTAAGACTACCTACCCTAACTGAGATCGCGACTCCTGCTGCAGTGTTACCCCGCGTCAAGATCCCGAAGGACACCAGGACAGTGGTAGACCAGAGTTAATTTGTGCGACGTCGGTACATAATTGTAAAGAACCCACGACTATACTTTGTAATATATGTGTTAATAGAATTGTGTAGTAGTTATTTCTCTACCCGCCACATTGGCGCCTGACTGCAGGATTCAGTTGGTAACCGCTTCGCACAAATTAATATCTCGCGCATTTAGTAGTTATCTTTGGTGTTGGCATTTAGCTTACTAGTTTTTAGTATAGTGTATGTTTGTGAATGTTGTTTAATTCTGTCTGGCCTAAAAATAGTACACCACGGCCTTTATGTTTTTTTGTGTGTTCTTTTAGTTTTGCGCTAAATTATTACTGTTTTTTTCTGTAGTGGTTTATTTGTGATTTTTCATCACGCTTACGTCTAATTATTTGTCAGCGACTAACTTGTTGTGCAACATTTACCCAACGTAGGAATAGAATTTTAAGATGGCTTATCCTATTAAGTTTCTCTCATTGCAAAAAGCTGAATTACAATATGAAGTCGAACTTCGAGGGGGCACAGGTGAATCAGTGCAAGAACTTCGGAAGGAAATAGTAAAATTAGCAGTATTATTGCCATCCGAAGATATTTTAGAGTCACATTTGACTCCTGTCGATGATTTGAAACAGGTTAAGGAGTCCCTTATAAAGTCACTAAGTTCCTTATCTACTTTGAAGTCTAAATTTGACAAAAACGTTTTTTCTAGAACCGAAAACCTATTAAACCATGTATACCATAGACTGGCGAGAATTGCTAATACTCCCGAGACTAATGATATCTACAAAAGCTGCGTTTCTAACTTAAATATCCAGTTTTCTGACTTATCTTCGTTGAAACCTCCAGTTTCACAACCTAAACCTGTTACTGTACCCGATAATTTCTCAGAACCACTTGGTACTACTTCTATAGTTGTATCATGTGAGCGCAACTTATTCAACGATATCAGCAAATTAAAATATTCTGGCTCATCTTGTGTTCATGCCTTTATTCAAAAAGTTAACGAGTTCGTTCATTCTAGAGGCATCCCTTATGAGAAATTACTATCAATGTCATACGAAATTTTTACAGATGACGCGTTACACTGGTATCGTTACAACAAAAGCAGGGTTAATTCTTGGGAGGAATTATGTATCTTATTGAAGGAGGATTTTAGTAATAGTGATTACGACTATCGACTATATAATGAAATTCGTGCTCGCACTCAGGGCGACCAAGAAAATATTACAATTTATCTTTCCATTATGCACGGCATGTTTTCAAGATTAGCTAAATCCTTGTCCGAAGAGGAGAAATTAGATATTATAATGCATAACATTCGACCTTGTTATTCCAATACTTTAGCAGCTTCCCCTAATATCAAAACCCTTGATGAACTAAAGACGATTTGTAGGAACTATGAAAGTGTTATATCCAGATCTTCCCACTTCCACGAACCAGCAAGAGCTAACAGCTCTATGGTTGCTCCTGAATTTGCCTATAAGAATAAAACTTCATTCTCTTCTAGATCTGAACAACAGGTAAAGTATACGAGATATAACACTAACAAGGAATATACACCTAGAAATAATTACACAAATGGCAGTTATTCTTACAAACATAATTCTGCAAATAATAATTACAATGCTAACTTACCTAATACTAATATGTACAATAATTATTATAGTCAGAATAGACATAATGGCGTTGGAGCTGTGTCTGCTGGAGCAAATGGGGTTGTGTTCTGTCCTAGATGTAGAACGAACTCACATTCTCTTGGGAATTGTAATCAAGAGAGATTCTTAATTTGTTTTAAATGCGGTAAAAAGGATGTGCGTTACCCTGAATGTCCTGATTGCAATCCCGTCGAAAAGGAACTTCCAAAAAACTAGAAAAAATCGATTGGCGCGCTCGAGATAAGGAATGGTTAGAATGGCTTAAATTTATTAGACATTTTTCTACATATAACTCCATCGCGTCAATCGATAATTCTGATGAATCCATTGCCTATGAAAAAACTCGCCCTTATGTAACAGTTAGAGTTAGAGATAAGAAACTAACAGGTCTTCTAGATACGGGCTCTTGTGTCACTATCTTGGGGAATAAAAGCCACGATAAATTGCTTGAATTAGGTTTCACTCTGAATAAATCGAAGCATTCTGAATTTGTAACTGCAGGGGGTGAGAAACTAGAATGTCTGGGATCAATGAACTTACCAATTGATTTTCAAAACACAATTCTTTTTATTGAAGTGTTCGTCGTGCCTGAAATTAAGACTACCTTAATTTTGGGAATTGATTTTTGGCGAACATTTGGACTTTTCCCTAAGCACTTGGACGCTATTTCATTCTTTAATGACTCTGAAATCTCTGTAATAGCACACTCAGAAACTAAAACTGTAGCACTGTGCCCTTATGACTATTTAACTATTGAACAAAAAGTAGCTGCTGATAACCTAATTACAGAATTTGAAGATATTTCCTACGAGAAACGTGGTTTGGGTCGTACGTCTATTATAACTCATTCCATTGATACGGGGGACGCTGCACCCATTCGTCAACGTTATTACCGCATGTCACCAGAAAAGCAACGAATTTTGATCGATCAACTTGACGATATGATAAAGGATGATGTAGTAGAACCTTGCGAAAGCCCATGGTCTTCTCCGGTACTCCTCACACCCAAGAAAAATGGTGAACTTAGATTCTGTTTAGATAGTAGGAAGCTCAATTCTGTAACCAAGAAAGATGCTTATAGCTTACCCTATATAACAAAAATTTTAGATAACCTTCGAGATGCTAAATACCTCAGCAGTATTGACCTTTCAAAAAGTTTTTGGCAGGTACTTATTAAAGAGGAGGACAGATGTAAAACCGCGTTCTATATACCATCACGCGGAACTTACCAATTTAAGTGTATGCCTTTTGGACTAACCAATGCACCAGCTACACAGCAAAGATTGGTTGATTTTCTATTTTATGGTCCAGAATTTGAGAACAAAGTTTTTGTATACGTTGATGACGTTATAATTATCTCAGATTCCTTTGAAAATCATATAACACTTCTAAAACGGGTCTTGGAAAAACTTCAGATGGCAAATTTGACCATCAATATGGCGAAAAGTCAGTTTTTCCGTAACCAACTAAAATATCTAGGCTATATAGTTGACGTTAATGGCTTACACGCTGATCCCGAAAAGGTGCAAAGTATTACAAATTACCCTACCCCTACTAATCGTAAAGAAGTGCGGCGTTTTATTGGAACTGCGTCATGGTACCGCAGATTTATACCTAATTTTAGTACCATTTCAGCTCCCCTTAATAAACTTACATCACAACGTAAAAGCGCTCCACCTTTCACTTGGTCACTGCAAGCCGATGAAGCTTTTCAAAAACTTAAAACCTGTTTAGCCTCGGCACCTATACTTTCGTGTCCAGATTATTCTAAACCCTTTATAGTACACACTGACGCAAGTGACTATGGATTAGGCGCAGTTCTTACTCAAAAGATAAACGGCATGGAAAAAGTAATAGCTTACATGAGTAAATCTTTAACTCAACAGGAGCGCAATTATGGCGCTACTGAACGCGAAGCTCTAGCAGTCCTTGTAGCTATCGAACACTGGCGATGCTACTTAGAGAATGGGCTGAAATTTATAGTCTACACTGACCATTCTTCATTAAAATGGTTTTTAAATCTTAATAATCCTAGTGGAAGGCTTGCTCGCTGGGGTATTCGCCTTTCAACTTTCAATTTTGAAATAAGACACCGAAAAGGGTCTGAGAACGTTGTTCCAGACAGTTTATCTCGTTCGATACCTAAACCGGTAGTAGCTGCAATTAATGTTAATGTAACGTCAAAGCAACGTCAATCCAACACTGAAGATGAGTGGTATTTAAATTTGTTCAACGGATGTTTGAATTCTCCAACATCCTACCTAAACTATCGTCTACATGATAATAAGCTGTACCGATTTATGAAAAGCCTTAATCCACTTACTAGAGAGTTTGAATGGAAAGAAGTCATTCCTTTCGAATATCGTCAGGATATCATATCAAAAAATCATTGCGATGTTACAGCTGGTCACTTCGGTATATTCAAAACGTACAAACGCTTATCATTGAAATATTTTTGGCCTAGTATGCACTATGATGTGACTAAATTCGTGAAGAATTGTGATACATGCATGTCCTATAAGTATCCAAACCATGCTACTCTAGGAACAATGGGTAGACCGAAAGAATGCTGCCGTCCCTTTCAAATGTTAAGTTTAGATTTAATGGAACCCCTACCAAGCACAAGGAAACAAAATAACTATTTACTTGTAGTCACTTGTTGTTTCTCAAAATATTGTCTAATTTTTCCCATACGTCGTGCTACAGCTGATGTAATCGTTAAAATACTAGAAGAACAAGTATTCCTAGTACATGGGATACCTAGTACGCTGTTAATGGATAACGGTAGGCAGTTCATCAGCAATACTATGAAAGGACTTTTTGCTGCATATAACATTCCTAATATTTTCTATACTCCCTTTTACACTCCACAAATAAATACTGTTGATGGCTATAATAAAACCATTATCACCGCTATTTCTACGTTTATTGAGAATGATCACAGGTCTTGGGACACTTATGTACCAAAAATCCAATTTGCCTTAAATAGCGCAGTTAATGAAGTGACAGGTTACACGCTCTCGTTTTTAGTATTCGGACGAGAACTCATCTCTTGTGGTTCCCACTATGTCGACGCTGATATTGAGGATCACTTAATCTTCTCACCTCGAGATGCCTATGCAGAAAATATCGGTCATTTACGTAAAACATTCGATAAGGTTCAAGCTTCCCTTATAAAGGCACATTCAAGAAATAGTAATAACTATAACCTTAGAAAGAAAAACGTTGAATTTAATGTAGGTGACGTTGTTTGGAAACGTACCTTTTACCAAAGTGACAAAGATAGTAAATTCTCAAAGAAACTAGCACCTAAATTTATTAAATGTCGTATCACAGGGAAAAGGTCTAGGTTGGTCTATGAACTCGAAGATATGTCGGGACACAGGTTAGGAACATGGCACTTAAAAGATTTTAAACTAAATTAGCGTTATTGTAAGTAATAAGAAAGCTGAGTGATTTTATAAGTAAAATCCTAACCTGAAAAGGGGGGTATGTAACGGTTTTCCTTAACCTTTTTTTATTTAAATCAGCTAACCCATAATATGGTTACATAATAAATAAAAAACCTTTCCAAAAAAATAAAATCCACTTAATACAATAACACTATAACTAGTTGAACATTAAATAAAACTTAATTACAGAACATATCTACTTAAATCTAAATAACAATAAATATATATATCAAAATAATTAAATTGACAAGCAAACCCGAAGCGCATCGCTTGTTGTCTAATTCTTTTGTTCGTGCGCTTGAATACCAACCGGCGGTTTGAAGGTCATGCGCGCTGGATCGCCACCGCGTCACTCGTTCTATAGCACCGGCTCGACAACACGTACTAAATTGTGATCTGTTCGCTCGCCGCTCGAGTTCTTTAAATTCATATTTTAATACCTAGTTGATATTGAGTTGCTAATATTTTTAAATATGAAAGTGAATTCCCCATATTGGGTAAGTGTTGCAAACTAATACTCGCTTTTAGCTGTAGTTAGAATGTGCAAATCATCCGCTGTCATGAAGGTCACCTTTAAAATTTAACGACTTTTTATTTGTGTTTTATTCTTACTGTTTTGAATAAGTTTAGTAATTATCTTTATAAACCTTTGATGGTGGTTTTCATTGATTTTAGTCTAAGTAAAATTATAGTTTAGTGTCGGTTAATTCCCACTACTGGGGCCGATGTAGATTTAAACTATAGGTAGTGTCGATAAGTATTTCGCGGCGATTAGCCCGCACAACGTTATTATTGTACATACCTAGCTTTTGAATGTAAGCAGATAGATGTCGCGAAATAAATAATTAAATTATAATGTTTTGTTTGAACCACTGTTTTTATCTATATAGATTATACTGTAAGTGCTTATTGATTTCATGTTTGTCTGCCTCATCATTGATCACTATTTATGCTAGTCATTCCACCTGTACCTAACTGCTTTGCTTCGCACTACTTGGAAATCAATGATGTTGCAGTCAAACCATGAAGTCCGGATGTCGATAAGGTGTCTAATTTTGACATCGTTTCAGGGACCTACCACTGGCTAGAATCTGCCTAAGACTACCTACCCTAACTGAGATCGCGACTCCTGCTGCAGTGTTACCCCGCGTCAAGATCCCGAAGGACACCAGGACAGTGGTAGACCAGAGTTAATTTGTGCGACGTCGGTACATAATTGTAAAGAACCCACGACTATACTTTGTAATATATGTGTTAATAGAATTGTGTAGTAGTTATTTCTCTACCCGCCACAATTAGGGCTTGCAAATATTCGATGGAAATCACTATTCGAATATTCGAAATTTTTTATGGAGGTATTCGAATATATTCGAATATTATTCGAATATTTCTGTAAATTTAAAAAAAATTGTTGTAATTAATAAATATTGTTTATTTTTCAAGTTAAACCAAAGTTTAATGCTTCGTTTAATGTATCATCTTTGACTTTTGCATTTTCCCCACGTTTTTAGGTTTAACTTCTGTACATGGTCATAAATCGTTACGGGTTTTCAGTTCGATTTTTTTACTTTATAGTACGTTTTTAAAACGTGTTTCTATATAGTTTTTTGTCAATACATTCTGCTTTTTAGTCTTATCTATGTTTTTCTGTGGTATTTCCGGTTTCAACATCAGACCAAGGTCTAACACCCATCCGAATACTTGTCAAAATGAATCAATCGAGCCTTCTCCTTCTTGCGGCTCCATCATCAAACCCTGGAAACCGTCTCATATTAGAGTACTAGTCAAGATGAATCAAACGAGCCCAAACTAGATGGGGTTGCATGGTTTTATTACAGAGTTCTTGTTGCTTTCTTTCGGCTTCATCATCAGACCTTGAACACTATTTATTTTCCCAACAGAGTACTTGTCAAGAGACAAATCAAACGAGCTTTAACTCGATAGATTTGTATGATTTTATTACAGAGTTCCTATGATCTTCTTCCGGCTCCATCATCTAGCCTTGGCCACTATTTCCCAACAAAGTACTCATTAAGACAAATCAAATGAGCAAAAATCTCGATGGGGTTGCATGGATTTATTACAGAGTTCCTGTGGCCTTCTTCTGGCTCCATCATCAGACCCTGGAAACCATCTCCTATTAGAGTATTAGTCAAAACGAATCAAACGAGTCCAAACTAGATGGGGTTGCATGGTTTTATAACAGTGTTCTTGTGGTCTTCTTTCGGCTTCATCATTAGACCTTGAACACTATTTATTTTCCCAACAAAGTACTCGTCAAGACGAATCAAACGAGCTCAATATGGATTTGTATGGTTTCGTTACAGAGTTCCTGTGATTTTCTTCCGGCTCCATCATCAGACCCTGGATACTATTTCCCAACAGAGTACTTGTCAAGACAAATCAAACAAACCCAAACTTTATGGAGTTGTACAGTTTTATTACAGAGTTCCTGTGGCCTTCTTTCAACTCCATCATCAAACCCTTGAAATCGTCTCCCACCAAAGTACTAGTCAAGACGTATCAAACGAGCCCAAACTAAATGGCGTTGCATTGTTTTATTACAGAGTTTTTGTGGCCTTCTTCCGGCTTCATCATCAAACCATGTACACTTTTGAATTTCCCAACAGAGAACTTGTTAAGACGAATCAAACAAGTCCAAACTCAATGGATTTATGTGGTTTTATTACAAAGTTCCTGTGGTTTTCTTCCGGCTCCATCATCCGACTCTGGCCACTATTTCAACGAAGTACTCATCAAAACAAATCAAACGAGTATAAACTCGATAGGGTTGCATGGTTTTATTACAGAGTTCCTGTAGCTTTCTTCCGGCTCCATCATCAGACCCTGGAAATCATCTCATATTACAGTACTAGCCAAGACGAATCAAACGATCCTAAACTAGATGGGGTTGCATGGTTTCACTACAGAGTTCTTGTGGTCTTCTTTCGGCTTCATCATCAAACTCTGGACACTATTTCACAACAAAATACTTGTCAAGACGAATCAAACGAGCCCAAACGCGATGGATTTGTATGGTTTTATTACAGATTTCCTGTGGTCATCTTTGGGTTCCACCATTAGATCAGCTCAATGACAGTATATTATTTCATCGTCTTCCAGTTCTGACTTCTGACCTGTTCAAGTATTTTGCTCATCGTGAAGCTAGATTAAAATGGTTTACAATATCTGGACAAACAAAGAACATTAGGTCAACAAATAAATAAACGTGAAAGTGACCGTTAACGAACGCTTCATTCTAGCGCTATTCGGGTATTTAATGAATGACTTTCGCCTAAATCTAACAAAATAGAAAATATTCGAATATTCGAATATCACCGACTTGAGTATTCGAATAGCAAAATAAGCCGAATATTCGAAGTATTCGAATATTCGAATATTCGAATTGCAAGCCCTAGCCACAATACTATTATTTTTTAAGTTATAGCATTATAGTTAAGGCCAGACCTAATATTATGTAAAGCAAAACACTGGTTATTTAAATCCGTTCTTTAAAATTAAGGTTTATTTTACTGCAAAAACAAGTGTTAAAGTGCAAGCTAAAATATTTGCTTTAGCACATACTCATAATTATTATTATACTTTGTGTTATGAAGAAATGTTCGTCTAAACTTGTAAGAACTTCTGTTAAGACAGCCTAAAAATAATATAAAGAGTAACCTTTTTATATCCTTTATATATATTTAAATTTAACTAGCCTTTCGTCAAATAAACTGGCAGTTTATTCTGCTATTTCATTATCAAAGTGCGATATTGTAAATTCAAAAACAATAACCTATTTAAACAGAGTATGCTTCTAGTGATTTTTACATGATAGCTTATTTTCAATTTGTCTAACATTTTAGATAAGAGAAGTAAGGATACATGGATTATTACTTATTATTGCAAATATTGTATTTATTCTAGTTCTAATACAGAAGGATTGCAGTTGCTTACTTGTGTGTAAGAAATTACAAAAGAAAAATTGAGCACACGAAAAACGATGATTGCCGAAAACCATTAATAAAACACAGCACTGTACAAAGATTTCTATCACTCAGTTCTGTGAACTAAATTGCTGAAATCGCGACATACCTTTTAAAAGCTTCCATACACTCCTTGGGCCACGTCACATTGACAAATGTGTGTAATAAAGACGGCTTATGTTACACATTTTTCGTTATGAAATATCGAACACGCATTCAGCTAAAATAAAAGCTTGATTCTTTAACAGCAAAAAAATCTGAGAAATTTATACTTTCATCATGTGACATATATGATGAAAGTATAAATTTCTCAAAGCCTTTGAGACACCACGAATACCGGACGCGTGGAGATTAAGTACAATAGTCCCGCTCTATAAAAGCAAAGGTAACAGATATGAGTGCAACAGCTATCGTGGAATTAAACTGATGTGTCATACAATGAAACTGTACGAAAGAGTGTTAGATGCCCGGTTAAGATCTGAAAGCTCACTCTCAAACAACCAGTATGGTTTCGTTCCCGGCCTTTCCACAATCGACCCAATGTTTGCCTTAAGTACGATCATGGAGGAATATAGAGCTAAAAACCAGCCATTGTACGTTGCGTTTCTCGACATGGAAAAGGCATTTGACCGCATACCTCGAGCTACCATCTGGTGGAGTCTTCGGAAGAAAAATATCCCAGAGAGGTAGGTCGCAATCATACGACACCGTGCGATCGGTCATCAGGACAACAGTGGGGCAAACAAAACCAATAGCAGTGACGGAGGGAGTACATCAAGGCTCTGTACTCAGCCCATACCTCTTCTGCCTTGTTATGGATGCTCTAACTGAAAACGCGCAGACCCTGGCTCTGTGAACCTTTATATACGCCGATGATGTAACCATTTGTGCGAGTTCCCGTGAAGAATTGACGGCGGAAATGGAAATGCTAGTGGAATGGAAACGACAACTAAGTGTGGGTGGCTTAGTACTTAGTGTTTCGAAGACCCAATACATGGTATGCAATATCCCAAGTTCGCAAGAAGATCCACTGATTATCGATGGACAAGAAGTAATGCCGTGCGACGAGTATAAATACCTGGGAACTGTGATGCACAACTCTGGGGGGATCGAGACAAACATCCAACACCGAATTGCGCTTAAGTGGCGGGAAGTGACTGGCGTAACATGTGACCCGCGAATGCCCGTCAAATTCAAGGGGCTGGTATACAAATCAATGATTCGACCTGTGCTTACTTACGGAAGCGAGACCTGGTCCCTTACCCGGAAAACCACCGAGACTATACAAGTAGCCGAGATGAAGATGTTACGATGGATGTGCGGAGTGACGAGACTCGACAAAATACGCAATGAGTACATTCGCGGTAGTCTTGGCGTGCGCGATATTGCTGACAAGCTACAAGAGAGTAGGCTCCGGTGGTTTGGACACATTCAGCGTCGACCACCAAATTATGTAGGTAACCAGGTGCTCAGTCTCAATCTCCCTGGGCCCAGAAGGAAAGGCAGACCAAAACGAAGGTGGCTAGACTTGGTAAAAACGGACATAGGCTCAAACAACATCTCTCAGGACGACACCCTAGATAGAGCGAAGTGGAGGAAAAATATACGGAAGGCAGACCCCACCATCATGTGGGAATAATAATTGCGCAGGAGAGAGAGAGATCATGAAATTCAAAATTCAAAAATAATTTATTCAGTCTAGGCTGTTACAAGCACTTGTGAATGTCATAGAAGCTACGCCATCGGTTCGCAAACCCTAAGCGGGAGACTTTGTAACGAGAAGAACCGGCAAGAAACTCGTCAAGGGCTGCTTTTTTCTCCCTGTATATTTCATACAGAGTCGTCAACATTGAAAAATGAGCTCCACATTTAAAGTGAGGTCATTTTCCATCACAATAATTAACAAAAGTTTGCACACAATGGGTAGGTAGGTTGAAATTAAATACCTACAACATGTCGGATACGTAATGAGAGTAAATAACTTTCAACTAGTTGAGAAATCACTGTGTCTGCTACTCGAAAGTGCACCTAAGTAGGCAAAATTTACCAAAAAAAAAACACATGGTACAAGACATAAAAAATAATTAAAAAAAATGCAATTCCTACAATTCAATATGCGTTAAGATAGGTACTCAGAAGTAGACCCTTTCCACTGGCAGCACCCGTTCACGAGCATGACGCATGGACCAGCCATCGCTTCGCTCAACCATATTTGAGGGAACGTAACGACCCGCCCCACACGACACCACCGCAGAAATGATTAAAGAGAGCATGACATACTTAGGCTACCTATCCTAAGGCACCGAATTGAAAACTAATATCCAAAAGCTTTTCATAGGCCTTTACTTACAAAACTAAATATACTACTTAATATAGGAAGCAAAATGATTGCAATTAAAAAAAATGAGAAATCAAAACAAGGTTTAGTTATTAATTTAAATTTTGAGTAAGAAGTGCCATACATATTGATAATATTAATCAGAAAAATAATATATATAAATATACGACGCCCTTAGTACAAGCAGACAGAAGCAGACCCATTCCCACTGGCAGCACCCGTTCACGAGCATGACGCATGAACCAGCCATCGCTTCGCTCAACCATATTTGAGGGAACGTAACGACCCGCCTCATACGACACCACCGCAGAAATGTTTGAAGTGAGCATGACATACTAAAGCATGTGACATATATATAAGTTTTCTTTCGACTCGGCCCCATTTGATTGATAATTTTTATGTAGCTATTATTAATTTATTGATAATTCACCGGCCACCGCCATTATGACTGACCACCAGTTCAAAGTACTATCAGCTGTTCTGGAGATATTTAGAAATGAAATTAAGTCTCAAATTTCTTATGTTTTCTATTATTTTTATTTATAATTCAATTCAAAAAGCAACCGCCCATGCCGACGCACGGCTTGCTTTTCCAAACGTAGTGAATTACTTGCTCAGTGGCTTTTCCATCGACTACCGATTTTAAACTTCAAATGATTGAAAAATAAATTCAAATTGCATCCAGCCAACAATAGCGGCGGCGCGCGGCGGCGTGATAGCCATTTTTCAGAGTGGGAGCATAGACGACCTTTACCTTCAGTACTATCCCCGCAAATCGCTAATGAACCTAGCGGCCATGTTTTAACCTCAAAAACGAAAAATAATTGTAAGATATTTATATTACTAGACCCTATTTTATTGAAAATAATAATTCTATAATTAATATATTTTACCAATTAGAAATTTATTGTTACAAGTCATTTTTAGTTGCGGATGACGTCAAAGTGTATGTTTATGTGACAAGGTTCCATCGTATTATCAAGAGTGCTTAAGGTACATTGACCTCACGAAGAGTTTCGACAAAGCCTAAATCATCTCATTAAAGGTCGTGTACTATTTACGCTTAAAAAGGTACTCTTAATTTTGTATAGACCGAATAAAACCTAATAAATGTTTGTAGAACATTGATAAGGTCTTTTGTCATGTTTTGAGTTTTCGACTCAGCACGTGGATTTGTTCCGGATTCGTCATATTCCTGACTCGTCGTATTCCAGATTCGCCGAATTCCAGATTTGCCGAATTCCTGATTCGTCGTAATACGTACAATCGATGACAATGGCGCTTTACTATTTTTAAGTTTAAAATTGCTTGCACGTTGCTCCATCACGTTGCGCATGTCAGAAATGGTCACACAATAAAATAAACTACTGGAATGGACAAATTATCAGCGAAATAAGTGTCAATTTTGTGTTTATTTTTTTTATTACGAACATGCTTCAGATTAATTTATATTTGAACTAAAATGTAATGTAGGTATATTATGCTGGTTTTATTAAATAAATACTTAGATAAATTAATAAAAAAATATGTCATCGACTGTATTCCGACGAATCTGGGATACGTCAAATCTGGAATACGGCGAATCTGGAATACGACGAATTAGGAACATGACGAATCCGGAACAAATCACACAATCATTACCATTCATAAAAAATTGTAATGAATCTTGAAAAAAATACTGAAATAATAACCGAAATGAATTTAACACTTCAGCATTTATTCTTTGTATACTTTAGGAACCATTTTGGAACCTACTTTTTTGTGAACTTTAGAATCAATTTAACAAACTTTCCCAAAGGGAAACCAAAGAATAAAGAAATAATTAAAAATAAATCCTAACTAACAAACTTCAGTGTCAGTGATTTCAGTAAGCACTTATAAATCCAGGAAAGCGTTTCATTTTAATGAATGTTAGGAAAAGTTTGTAACGCAGAATACAGAGATTCAATTTAAATCTCCAAGCACGAGTGAGTTTTACTCGCGCACCAAGGGTTCCGTACTTATAAACATGTATTTAGAGATACATATATTATTATAATGAAGCTGTAGAAAAGTTTTGTCTGTACAAAGGAAATATTATGAAAAAAAGTGGTTGGGGTGTTTAATAATAACCAGTAGAACCAATTTCTAACATTTTTGGATTTTTTGTCTGTTTGTCTGTTTCTCTGATTGTCTGTATGTTTGTGCGTTAATAACGTAAGAATTAACCCAATTGTGATGGTGTTTACACACATAAACTGTGTAATTTGCAGAACAATCATATCATTATTTCATCGCAATTGGTTGACTAAATTAAAACATATTATTATACGAATATTAAGTTTACGATGAATTCGTTGTAATAATGTCTTTGGTAAGAACCTCCGATCAGCTGGTGTGTCCACATCTGGCACAGTATAATGGTCAATGGCAAAAATTTAACAAAAAAAAAAATCTTTTTTAAAAACACGTTTTTAAAATGGACTAAATTATTACAAAAAAATCGGACTAAAAACATTAAAACGGACTAGTTCAAACAGACTAAAAAGTAAAAAATAATTTCTTCTGTAAATATTTATAACCATTAATATTTACAGAAGAAATTATTTTTTATATAATAAAATAATTTCTTCTGTAAATACCTACAGAAATTTTAAACCTAAAAACATGGGGTGCATTTTTGACATTGAAAATGTCTTTTCATTCGTTCCAGTATAGGCTCCGATTTAACGAAAAAGTGCGATCCCCAAATGTCTCAGAAGGTTGTGAAGATATGATATTCAAAAAAGACTCAAAAGACGCGTATTTAAAAGAGCTACAAGGTTCAAAAAGAATTTTCGGGAAAATAAAAAACTAAAAAATTATGGCCGAAATAGTGGAAAAAAAACATTTTTTTTCCGATTTTTCGATTTTGGCGCTCGATATTTAGGAAACGAAGAATGATATCAAAATTTTGAGAAAAATCCTCTGAACAATTTAGTTAGCTACAATTTGAGCTTAAAAAAAGACGATCGGGTTAAGGGTTTGCCCTGTAGCTTAACCTTTAACATTGAAAATGTTTTTTTCGATCGCTTCATTATAGCCCCCATTTTCGCTCAGAGTGCGACATTGCCTTGGTGTCGTAAGTTTTAAGGCTACGTCAAATCAAAAGACGCGTATCAACGAAGGCTGCAATACGTAGCGTGTTGGCGTAATTTCGGGAAGCGCGCTCCTTAGACGCGCGTCGCGTCGCTCGCTGAGTTGACGTAGTTGAAGCCCGAGGCGAAGTCGAGGGCTTCAAAATAAATCTTAGAATTTTTTATTTAGGTTATAGTTACTACCTTTCTATTAAAACAGTATTGTTTATAACAATGAAATACTTTTATATGAATTTCATACACACGAATCACAGAAAAGCACTGACATGAAAAAATGATTTTCTATTTAACAGAAAAGTAAATCAAAAATTTTTCATGGCGTTGCTGTGATTTCAAAGTATTGTAAGTACTAATTCAAACAAAGAAATATATTATTTATAAAATTCAATAAATTCATTTTCAATGTACCAGAAGGTCGTGAAAGGCACGAGATCTGTGTTTTCAAATTAATCATCCATATTGTCTTTAGCATGCGACCCACGTTTTTAGGTTTAAAAGTTTTGTAGGTATATGGTTATAAATATTTACAGAAGAAATTATTTTTTACTTTTTAGACGCATCGGGAAGCTAGTATAAAATCGTTCGCAAACTTTGTGGAGAACCAAACAGACGAACGAACAAACAAACACACAAACGAGAAAGTAACCTAACAAAAACGTGTTAATAATAAAAAAAGTGTCGAGTTTTGGGTCTATTTTAATTTCTCAGAAACATGCACGTGCATGCAGTAAAATCAAAGTATTAATTATGTTTTAATGTCCCACCTTTTATTATATTATTTTCTACTAGCTTCCACCCGCGACTTCGTTCGCGTGGATATTCGAAAAAAATCTTAGGGAACCTTTACCCAGGATAAAAGTATTATTATGTTTTAATGTCCTGCCTCGCTAGTGAGGCAGCCTAGGCAGCGCGCTTGGTGTGGACGTGCATCGCGCGTGGCAGGCCTCAGGTGAGGGCGTACGCGACTGAGTGCGATGTGGGGCTGCGCGAGGCCTGACGCAAGTAGCAAACGCCCTGCCTCGCAAGCGAAGTACGTCCACACCAAGCGTAGTGCCTAGCGGGGCAGAATGTTAAAACATAGAACACTTCTTACCCTGGTCAAAGGTTCCCTAAGGATTTTCTCGAATGACCACGCGAACGAAGTCGAGGGCGGAAGCTTGTCATAAATATAGGAATGATAGATAATATACAGGGTGTTTGGTAAAAGTCTTATAAAGCCGAATATGGAAGATAGGTTACAATGCCTCTAACCCCGTAAAATTATTACTTATAAACCCTGAAAACCACCAGTTTACAATAAATAAATTAAAAAAAATAAAAAACCCGCCTGCATAAAAAGACAAGTCAACTGAAAAGATGCAAACAAGATTAAATATTAAAGGCAACATAATAACATGCAGTCGGGGGCATATAATTCAAATCATTCATAACGTCATTTCTTTATGCATGCCTCCGACTGCATGTTATTATGTTGCCTTTAATATTTAATCTTGTTTCCATCTTTTCAGTTGACTTGTCTTTTTATGCAGGCGGGTTTTTTTAATTTATTATTTATATCTTTTTAGTTATTATATATTACAGTCATGATATACCTTTTTGAAATTCTTAAAAGGAGCCCTTTAATTTGACACCCATATTGTAAAATACTAAAATTTTTTTTTCGGGCGGGCCGGGACTCGAACTGAACGGAAACAGTCTTTGGAGCGAATGGGTAACGACTGTGAGGTATTTGTTTTCTTTTTGGGTGGTGTAGGAAGGTTTCTTTTGGCAAAAAAGAAGGAACCGAAGCGAAACGAGGGCGGGTCGCTAGTAAGTATTTATTCTACCCTTATCACAAGATTTGCTTAGTTTGGGGCTAGATGGCGCTATATGAAATTGCCCAAGCATTTATTATAATTATTTTTACACTTCTGGTTAAAAATAGCTTCTTGTGTAAAAGTTCATACAAAATGACTTGAAGTATGGAAGTGATTATCTTAGTCTCCAGCAGTTATTTCGTTTCGTTACTAATGAAATTCCTCTGGGATCTATCTATTTCAGCAGCCATTGTTCGCTGTAACTGCGTGTTCATTTGATATCTGATACCACGATTTAATTAAAGAAGTTATCTTTTCGCAAATAATAATAGTGTGGTATTTACTTTTGACTTGAATAAATATACGCTTGAATGTATTTCAATCATTTGGTTCCCGCAGTGGGGTGGTAAACTCTGATATCACGAAAAATATTCACACCAAAGCGGAATACCTACTCAACCTTAATGTATGGAACAGAAAATTTTTACTCACGATATAAGAGTTGGCCCCATAGTAAAAGTTGCTTGTAATCATGAGTGGAACCACCCCACTACAAGAACCAATGATTAAAATTTCACGCTGAATTAGTAGGTTGAATAAAGATAACGCAAAAACAAAACAACATTGTTGGTAAAGCTTGTTTTAAAGCTTCGAGCAGCGACGGCTTCGTCCCGAATTTTAAAGCAAGTACTTATACTCATGAAATTTAAAACCAAATAATCTATCTAATTACTTAAAAAAATGTCGAAATTTAGGAACTAAAAGTAAACAAGGAAAAACGAGTTTTACACTTTAACTTATTGTCACTTTAAGATTGTGTTAGCTACTGTAAAAAAACAAAAGAAATAAACTTATTAGTTAAATCGTAATTAGTTAACGGCTACCTACTCAATAAATAATCAAGTTTAATCAAACTTTGTCTGTAATATTCTTTTAGTAGGGATATAAGCTATATTCAGTTAGTTAGAAACAAATAAATCCACACTACTTTCTAAACGAGAAAACTTTGTACTGTTTATTTATTTATGTAAGGTTAATTATATTAGGATTGCGGGCTAACTATCCCGAATGGAGGAAGCTCAATATATATTACACATCCACTGACTGTGTAAGCAGTATCTCTTCAACATAATGTTGTTTTCAACGAAAAGAGAATTATTACACCACCGATGTAAGTTTTAAGGATCGTGGTCCAGTGTAGGCATAGAAACTTGGGGTTGTAATTTTAATTTGACGTTGGTATGTCTTGCGTGAATTGTTTTAATACAAAAAAATATACATCTATCACAAAAAATGTTTTTCTTATTCACTTTCTGCTTGATGCAGCAAAACATCAGTAAGAATATGAAAAAAAAAAGATCTTTTGTTCAATGTTCTTTTAAGTATTTTGCCTTGCGCGATTGAAGAAATAGAGATAATCAATGTATTGACCTTATTTAAAACATTCATAAAAAGTCAGAAAACTGAATCTTCTGATATGACTAAAAGTTAAAAAAAGAAAATACGGAACGTTAAAAATAAATAAAATGTTAAATATCAATCTGCTGGGCGATTGCAAATCGAAACTCGCAACTCACTTCGAAAGTCACCTCACTTCGCATGAGTTGGATATTGGAAATTAGATTAAAAAATAAGTTACGAAAAGTAAAATAAGATAACTACAGAAGCAACCTGAAATCCCTTGCAGTTAATAAATTTGTCTATTATTATCTTAATTCTAATATCAAACTCATGCGAAGTGAGTTACAAGTTCCGTTTCGGAATAGCACGGCAAGACCTTACTTCAGCTCGTGTCGTTACGACCGGTATGTCGTAACTACTTAATGATTAGTCAACTTCTGTATTACAAGTTGATCAACGATTACAAGCTGTAAAGATTTATGTTTTATTTCGCTCTGACAACCAACAAAACTATTTGTGACGTGACATTATATCATTAGGCATTCTCGCACGCACTATTTAGCTATTTCTTTTCATAATCATTAATGCCGTTTTCGAGAAGTTTACAAGACGTAATGATTTATCTCTCTTGTTATTTTAAACGCATACCGTTTAAAGCCGTTAATTAAACGACTGTAATGTAAATAGACTCATACTAATTTTAGTAGATTCTTTCTTTTGATTACAAACAAATATACTTACAACGCCCTTTCTTCGCAAGAGTACGCGACCGATTGTCTCTGAGCAGAGTAAGGCCCTGTCCTAATTGGCCATCGGTCGTACGATAGTGAGTCCGTCCGATGAAACTGGTCGTGCGACCGTGCGATCAAACCAAGTGATATCTATTGAATGTCATAATTGACGGTCGCGCGATCATGCGATTGTCTATTGTTCAGTTTCATCGCACGATGAAAACGCAACGCACGATCGCACGACCGATGCCAATTAGGACAGGGCCTTAGCGTTAGCGAAGTCATAGCATTAGAGCATATTATTCTGTGGTCATGGCAATATTCTATGATCATGTTTATGGCACAGAGTGGCTAAGTACATTTCCGAACGTCTCATTTGACAGCTATTTTGTTGTGTCGATACTCAACTAGCGAATCGGCTATTTTGCGTTTCTGATATTATGCGCCTAACCCTTTATTGTCTTTTGTAAGTTAAACGTGATAAATTGCTATATCATATCGTGTTTCGGTGGACATAGCTGGAGAAATATTAGTGGTTTTTTAAAGCGCAATATTTCTAATAGGATTACAAAAAATACTTTATGAATACACAGGTTGGTCAAAAGTTCTGTTACTGAGTTTCTTTATCGATTACTGGCCATTAAAACAAATGAAAAGAAAAAATAAAAATGACATATTATTGACAGTTTTATAAGCTATAATTCCATACCACACGTATAAGCCCAGTAAATGAAAAGGTGTAGAGGGAAATGATTGGAACACAATTTTTGACTTCGTAACTTTGTTTGGACCAGTTAGGAGGAGAACATATCAAAAGTCCCCGCCCGTAGTCCCTATGCCGGGGGGGAGGGGGGGGTTTGAAGGTCCCATTTTTCGGTTTTTCAGATATATCTCGAAAACTATGCATTCCAGCGACATGAGTTCTTTTACAAAATAAAAGCTGATTAAATTTGAGACAAGATTTATTATGGAAAATTTTTCGATATCTTGTATAGTTTTTGAGATATCCGCTCCTGAATATCTGTAATTTAGGAAAAACAATATTTTTTGATTGATGATGATTCGCCCCCATTTCATCCCCATAATGGCTGAAATACTAACAATAACGATAAACGTCGAGTTAGATTTGCATCCATATGCCAAAATTATAAATTTAGCTATTTTTACTACGAAAATGAAGGATTTTCTATACACAACTTCATCCCCCTTTTCACCCCTTCGGGAGTAAAATGTTCAAAAACGCTGGGACACGTATATATTATTTTTTTATCGTCAGCCTAAACACAAAATTTAAAGATCCTAGCTTCGAAACTGACGGACTTTCATACAAACTTTGGACCCCCGTTTCACCCTTTAGGGGGTGAGTTTTGAAAAATCCTTTCTTAGTGCATCCCTAGACCTCGTTAGGAATCTATGTGCCAAATTTGGAGTCTCTAGACCCAGCGGTTTGGGCTGTGAGTTGATATGTCAGTCACCAATCAGTTTCTTCTTTTATATATTAAAAAGATAAATTACAGACTTTTAATAGTGAATATCTCGAAAACTATACAAGATATAAAAAAAAAACTAAATTTAACATGTAGCAAATTTAACCAGCTTTCATTTTGTAGAAAAACTCATGTCACTGGAATGTATAGTTTTCGAGATATATGTGAAAAACCAAAAAATTGGACCTTCAAAACTCCCCCTCCCCCCCCGGCATAGAGGCTACGGGCGGGGACTTTTGATATGTTCACCTCCTAACAGGTCCAAACAAAGTTACGAAGTCAAAAATTGTGTTCCACGCCTTTCCCTCTATACCCTTTTTTGAGCGTTTATTTCCTGAACTATATATCATATTTTGTTTATTTCACCATGGAATGGGGGTTGAAGGAGAATCGTGTCGCTGTAATTGCTCTGCACAAATGTGGGCAGCCACCGAATATGATTTTCAAGTTGCTACAAAAGTTGAAAATCAACAAGCAATTTATTTATCGCACTATCCATAGGTACAGTAATACCTTGACCGTCGATGACCGAAAAAGATCAGGAAGACCACGCACCGTTCGGACACCAGCTGTGATCAAGGCAGTGAAGGCGAGAATCACGAGAAATCCCGTCCGGAAGCAAAAGTTATTGGCAATACAGATGACTGTGAAGAGAAGTTCCCTTAAAAAATTATCAATGATGACCTTGGGCTTCACGCTTACCGTAGACGAAAGGGCCATCTGCTAAACGCACGATTGAAGGCTATGAGGTTAGCACGAAGTCGCGCTCTACTAAAGCAGTACGCACAAAACGGCCATCGAAAAATCTTGTTTACTGATGAAAAAATCTTCACAGTCGAAGAAAATTTTAACCGTCAAAATGATAGAGTATACGCTAAGAATAGTAAAGAAGCCAGCATGATTGCTCCGAGGGTCCAACGAGGTCACCACCCCTCATCAGTGATGATTTGGCTGGGGGTGTCCTATTCAGGGCTAAGTAAGGTTCATTTCTGTGAAAAAGGTGTGAAAACTGGCGCTAGAGTCTATCAAGATACCGTTCTGGAACCTGTTGTCAAACCCTTAAGCCACACTTTATTTCAAAACCAGCCATGGGTCTTCCAGCAGGACTCTGCCCCTGCGCACAAAGCAAAATCTACACAAGCATGGTTTCGGGCTAACAAAATTGATTTTATCGCGCAGGAAGAATGGCCATCCTCCAGCCCAGACTTAAATCCTCTGGATTATGCCATATGGCAACTTATTGAGGAGAAATCATGTGCTAAGCCCCACATGAATCTCGCATCGCGCGCTATTCTCAAGGCAGTCGCAGAATTGGATATGGTGGTAGTTCGTGCTGCCATCGATGACTGGCCTCGTCGTCTAAAGGCGTGTATTCATGCCAGAGGCGGTCATTTCGAATAATTTTAATACATGATAATCTTAAATATTTGTGCTTTCATTTGGTATATAATTCATTGTAGCATTATTTGTAAATTTAGTATTATTCATGTTTTCCATAGTTACAGAACTTAGTAACCAACTAGGTAATATCGTGTCTATAAAATATATTTCTCGTTAGCAAAAGATTATAAAAAAATCTGCCAATCATTAACAGTTCTGAATATTTGAACGAACTATCATTTTGTCTTAGTACAGCCTAGTTAATTGGTTTTCACCGGTAAACCCAAAAATAAAACACAAATCTTTAAAAAAAATATTTAAAGTTAAATCCATTTAAAATTCAATCTTTATAGATTGAAGCTTTAGCATGAAAAACTCAATTTAATTTTTACTCGTAATTGGAACAGTTCGAGGATATTGTTTCAGTTAAAAAAAATATCGCTCTTTTCTTTTATGTTTTATACTCGCACGTTACTCCATTTTCGTTTATCTTTTTAAATTTTCATAGTTTCATTTTAGTTTGTACTTTTCCTTTTTGCATACTTTTTCTTATTTATAGTAATTACGGTTCGCTTTCTACGTCTAAAACCTATTATGTCATAACATCCAAAATAATAAAATGTACGCTTGTGTAAAGTCCAAACGCCTGACCAGCAATTTGATATGCCTTTGAGATATTGTGTCAGAAAATAAAATTAGAAACAATCATACATAACAGAATTTGAAGTAATGATTTCAAATGGTTGAATCTAATAAGCCGCTAAGTTTCTCAATTTGCATAGTCATATAGTTAGTCAATATTCCTTTGTCGGAGTTTCTCCAACCAACACATTTACATACAAACTCATGTAAATGTTCAAAGCAAACTAAACTGCTGTTTGTGTTCACTTGAACGTGGATAAACAATATCATTTGTATTCCTGATTCAGAAATGATGTGTTAACTGTTAACATTTACACTAACATTTAACAATTTACTTCAGTGATTTTTACAAACGAAGAATTCTAGTTAAACATATCGTCATAATTAAATATATTTAAAACTGATAGATAACAATGACTTAACGTACCTTCCAAAATAGAAGAGCATAAAATAGTATATGTAACTAAAAGAAACAAAAATTAGAAAATAATTTTCCTTAAACAAGACCGGTCGTTTTATACTACCATCACAGCTGAATTTAAAATTAGCGTCATTTTGATGAATCTCTGCAATTTTTTGTATATAAAAATATTCTAAAAACCGAAATACCTAAAGCAATTAAGTACATTTGGCGCAGCGAAAAGGGAAAATTTTTCTATGTCTATGTTTGCAGTCAAAGTCAAAGCCAAATTAATCTTTAACATAAAAATTAAGCGCTGTAGTGAGTGTGTCTTGGTTGGATTTACGTAGAACAATATTTTACTGTCTGATTGTTCTTAGTTATCAATACTTATTTACAGCGTGTTTTACATTAGTTTTTTTATTCCAATTAAAATACGCAACAACAGTATACTAAACCCAAATTTGTAGTAAAGCTTCCGTGCCACAGTCAAATCTGAAGTCAAAGCAAACGATCTAAGTTTAAGCGTTAGCTAAATAGTCGTTCATAAAATAAATGAGCTACATTTCAACAGGAAAACTTTCAAATTTGTAGCGGAATCCGTGAATAGTCCAACTTTAATCGATAAATTTAGTTTACCTCTACGAAGACACATTAAAATTTGGCAGATTGTGCTTGATTTTCTACGTAACTTCATAATTTGGCGGCCCATGTTTATTTCTTAACATTTATCCCGAATAAGTAAGTTGAACACCGTTGATTCGCTGTCAAACAACTTACGAGTTGAGATTGAAACTAAAAAATCATTAAGTAGTTAGCAGTGGCGAAGGGTCCATACAAGCCGATTCCCATCGGCTTACCTTTTGGAAATCCTACCCCACTGATCCACTGTGCAGATCATAACATTTTTCATATTTTTTGTAGAGCAGCTTACCTTCGCCATAATTTCACCCCTCGCCACTGGTAGTTGGTCACTCGCTATGAAACGAAAATATTAATCATTTAATTCAATTATCTTTTCATCTACACACTTGTATGTTGTGCTCATGAAAGACTACACCATTCCTTCTTCTAACTAAATAATCCTTACAAATATTATAAATGAAAAAGTCCGTTAGTTTGTTTGTTACGCCTTCACGTCTGAACTACTTAACTTAATGGCATCATTAAATTTTACATACACGTTGTCAGGGGTACAAAGAAGGATATAGGATACCTTTCATCTCGAAAAAAAGTATTGTTTCCGAGGGATAGCAAAAAAACTTTCCACGCAGATGAAGTCGCGGGCGACTTTTCACGTAGACGCTTGATGTGGTTGTGAAAAACTATCATATTCCTGTTTCTTCTTCCTACTAAAGAATAGACTATAATTATTCGAATGTGAATTTCTTTCTGATAAAAAGAGTATGCTGCACTATCTGTTTTCCCTTACTCAATACCACAGGCACAGGCGAGAAGTGATTATAAACGGCGCCATTTCTAATCCCATTCATTATCTGCGCGGGTTGTATAACCTTGTTAAATGAGTTTCGTCATTCAAAACTTTTTCAAGTTACACCGACACGTGACTTTAAATTTCGGCCTTTGTGGTAACTGCTATTCTTCGTCAAGTTCAAGTTTATTCAGAAAGGTCGAATCATGACTCCCACTAGCCCGTATTGACCTCGCATGAACTACCCGCATTTATGAAAGGGATTGTATAACAACGGCACAGAATACATAATAGTACAAGTACAGAAGATCCACTCCGCAAAGTCATTTAAATAAATAACGACTCTATTCCAAACCCAATAAAGTGCAATTCAGGTTGCACGCCGCTCTCTTGCCTACAGTTATATTCACCTAGAAGTTGCCTCTCTTTCTATCGCGTAGCTCTTATCTTTTCTAACGACTTCAGGGTTTCTTCTTTTAAATAATGATTAAATAACTGGTAGTTAATTTATTACAAGTTATGTGTTTGTGAAATAATGTGTAGTTAAATACGTTTAAAAAAACATAGGCTAGGTACAGTCAACGCCACATCAGACTATACATGCTGGCTTTAAAGCAATTGGCTTTATTACGAAATGAAATTGTAATAATAATTAATTTTATTTCGACAGTAGTACCTACCTAATCTATAAATTATTATTTCAATAAATAGTTGGGCGAAGATTGCTTAGCAAATAAGACAAGTAAATACCTAAGAATAAACGGATACTAGTTACTAACTAGGTACCTAGTAGACTAGCACTTCTTTCGTTTTGATGTCGTTTGGAACTTTTGGAAGAGTGAAAAACGTGAGGTTCGGATCCTTTTTATTCGTATTAAGGCATACTATCGAAATCGAACTGCTAATGTGCGACCCAGCCGGCACGCGGTAGCCCTCTGAAATTAGTCCGTCTGGACGGACCCGCTACCTACTTGTAGCTTTGTACCTAAAGCGCGGAGTGCGCTTAGCCTGACAACGGGTCAAATTGACAAACAGTATGGCATCTTGAAATATTTTTATAGAAATATTTGAAAATACAATAGACATTGCTAAATTCAAGGAGGTAATCATATTGTGTTATAGAATATGTGCTGGAGTTAAATGAATATATTTACCTAAAATCACATAATTTTTGATTCAACAAAAGTATTAAATTGCTATGCTTTTTGGATAAGGTAATTACAATTTCCAGCACCGGTCTTCATAACTAGTCATCTAATGCAGGCCACACACCATCCAATCGATCGTCCAATCGGCATGAAACTACCGATTGGATCCAACCAAACTGACTGTGTGTGGCTGGGGATCGGTTGGACGATCGAACTGACGGAAAAATCAAAATGGCTGGATCATGCCGATTGGATCATGCCGATTGGACGGTGTGTGGCAGTGGGCAATCGATCGTATGATTTTCTTAACCGACTTCAAAAAAGGAGGTTCTTTATTCGATTGTATTTATTTGTTTTATCATTGTTCGCGCGTATCTTCGATATTTATAGACTGATTTTGATGATTATTTTTTTCTTTTTTCTTTTAACCGATTTCAAAAAAGGTAGGTTCTCTGATTGACCTGTATCCGCGACTATCTCACGTTTGGCTAAACCGATTTTAATGCGGTTTTCAGAAAAGTATTTGTTGAATTTAAGAGAAGGTTTTAGTATTTTAACCGACTTCAAAAAAAGGAAGTTCTCAGTTTGACCTGTATATGTATGTTTGTCCGCGATTATGTCAAGTTTAGCTGAACCGATTTTGATGCGCTTACCAGTAAAACATTTGTTACATTTAGGAGAAGGTTTTGGTATTTTAACTGACTTCAAAAAAGAAGTAGGTTCTCTTTTGGATTGTATATACAGGGTAATTTTTGTACCCCTTTTCAAATTTTGTCAGGTCATTCTATAACAGCAGTACAATCAATTTGTGAAGTAAAAAAAAATTTTTTTTTTCAATTTTGCCCCAAACTTTTCCCTACACACATTTAAATTGTTGTCACTGTTTGCGCATCGCACGGTCGACCCGCGCGAGCCCCCCTCCCGCCACCCGCTCTCCTCCGCTCGCGTCCCACGCGCGAGGGTAAGCGTGCGCGCTTAATTTTTTTGGACATAATAAGTGGCTGAAAACTGTGAATTTAAAAAGAAATAATTCATAATTATGTCACCAATCTTTTTTAAATTACTTCCTTGAACTTACATTTGATTTTGTAAAGAGGTCGCAAAATTACCCTGTATATTTTTTATCATTGTTCGCGCGTATCTTCGATATGTATGGACCGATTTTGATGATTATTTTTTTATTTCAAAGAATTTTCTTGCGACATTTTTTCTTTTTAAAATCGGTTCAGCAGTTCTCAATTCAAGTAATCCTGAAAATACTATGATTAACTACTTTGATGACTTTATTTATGAACCGAATTATATGATTTTTTGTTGGAAAATGGATAGACAGCGTGAATATGGAAATTGAGTTGAGTAATGACATTAGCATTTTGAAAATATATAGAGTTAAAAAATATTATACGCATAGCTACCACTAAAAAGCTGAAAATAAATAAGCCTTAAAAAAATAAAAATCTCTTTCAAAAACCTAAAAATAAAAACAAAAACAACTTTCAAATTAAATAACAATGATGAAACATTTATTATATACAATCGAATTATAAGAACCTCCTTCTTTTTTGAAGTCGGTTAAGAAAATCCTACGATCGATCGCTACTGCCGATTGGACAGTTAGAATTGATCGTGTGTGGTGTGTATGGACGAGCTGCAGATTGGATCCAATCGGTAGTTTCATGCCGATTGGACGATCGATTGGATGGTGTGTGGCCTGCATAAGACTGATATTGTTAAAATTTACAGTTGCTTTTTACTACTATTTGTGGAGAAATAAATAAAAATTTATAATTATTATAAATTTTTTAAATCGGCAACAATATTTTGTCATAATTAATCCATTCAAAAATTAGAAACTATCTCTGACTGTTTATTTGTTGCTTTACTTATTTAGAAATTGGATAAGAACATAATAGAACACTGAAGAACGGGGCAGAAGATAGTTTCTTAGGATATAGAAAAAGTTGCTTTTTCCCAGATTCACACACCTAGAAATCTAGTTTTTCACGATTTGGTGTGTTCAGAAATCTTTAGGTTAAAAAAAATCCTCTACCTGTGATTTGCAATGCGATGTGAAGTTATTCTACCGATACTGAGCTTATACTGCAACGTCATGTTTATTGTGTTTTGACTTAGTTTAATTGAAGGCTCAAAATGATATACAACATGCTTTCAGGTTAAAGACACGATTCAAATTCCTTGATACAATTAGGTGTTTAGTACCTACAGTGAACAACACTACGTTCATCATCATCATATCAGCCACACGACACCCACTGCTGGGTATAGGCCTCCCCTAAGGATCTCCACGACGATCGGTCCTGCGCTGCCTGCATCCACTGGCTTTCCGCGACCTTCACCAGATCGTCGGTCCACCTTGTCGGGGGCCTACCCACGGAGCGTCGTCCGGTGCGCGGTCGCCATTCCAGAACCTTTCTGCCCCAACGGCCATCGGTTCTTCTCGCTATGTGTCCCGCCCATTGCCACTTCAGCTGAGCAATCCTTCGAGCGATGTCGGTTACTTTAGTTCTCCTGCGGATCTCCTCGTTTCTGATTTGATCACGTAGAGAAACGCCGAGCATGGCTCTCTCCATTGCACGCTGAGCGACCTTGAGCCTCCTTATGAGACCCATAGTTAGCGGCCACGTTTCACTGCCGTAAGTCATCACTGGCAACACACACTGTTCATAGACTTTCGTCTTGAGACACTGAGGTAAGTCGGACGCGAAGATTTTTCGAAGCTTCCCGAATGCTGCCCACCCGAGTTGGATTCGGCGAGAGATCTCTTTCTCGAAGTTGGACCTACCTAACTGAACTGCCTGTCCTAGGTATACGTAATGGTCAACTACGTTCACATAGTTTTTTTTTTTTTATTTCTTTAGATGTAAAGAACTGTTTTTTTATAGAACGTTTAGAAATAATGGTAAAAAGAAGTACATAATCATCCTATAAATAAGTTATTAAATTCAGTAATATTTATGTAGTGTAGAAACTCGATAGCAAGTGAGCTTTTTGTTTACGATACGTCGGTCGAAGCATTCTGTCAAGCATCTTATTAGTATTTAAACCAAAAATCTTGAAACAGTAATTGATTATAAATTCATCTTTAATGGTTGATCTATATAAATATATTATAATAAATTCATCTTTAATGGTTGATCTGACAATATTTCTAATGTTTTTTAATTAATTTAATAATTCGAATTTGATATTTCTTGACATATTTTCTTATTTTTGTGAATTGACATTTTATTTTTAATTAATTTTACTTGTATATTTGCATGCTATTTCTATTGATGGCGAAACATGTGCACCTTATTACTCTGTACCACCTTTCATACCGTGTTTGAAGCAAATAAATGTTTTTATGATTTATGATTTATATATATACATATAGGGTGTTTTTTTTACAGGTATAGAACTTTAAATTGCAATAAAACAACGATGGATTATTCGATTGACATGATTTTTTTTTATTCGAAAGATAATCTTGTGGCAATACATTTTAAATATGATTTCTGGCATATGACTGCCACGGCTGGCTCGGATGTAGTCCGATCTGGACGTCCAATTTTCGATGACTTTTTTCAACATATGTGGCCGTATATCGGTAATAACACGGCGAATGTTGTCTTCCAAATGGTCAAGCGTTTGTGGCTTATCCGCATAGGCCAATGACTTTACATAGCCCCACAGAAAATAGTCTAGCGGTGTCAAATCACAAGATCTTGCAGCATCTTGGAGGCCAATTCACAGGTCCAAAACGTGAAATTAGGCAGTCACCAAACGTGTCTTTCTTTTTTTTTTTTTTTTTTCTCTTTATTGGGGATAAACAAACAGTAACAAAGTTGAATATTTCTTACAGAATAAGTACAGTATAGATTAATTACTCTGTCACCAGCAACGTTTACCACGTATTAAAACAAACAATCTATGAGAGTGGTACATTAAATAAACAAAGATACAAAATTTTAAACTTCTTAACAATATAAAAAAGCAAAATTTAATTACCTAAATGTTAAATTAAATTTAAATTAAATCAAATCAGTAAAAACACATAATTTAGAATTTAAGGATGAACTTTTAAATATGGTTTAAATGTTACAATATATTTTTTTTTTTGTCACTTATTTTATTACATATTTTTGACAATATAATTTTCTTAAATATACTTGGTCGGGTTGCCGCTATGTCGACTGTGTGAAACGACTCGTTGTATGTGTGCACAAGCCTATGTAGGGGTGAGCGTTTGCCAGCATTTGTTCGGCATCGAGGCGTTGCAAACAATCGACAAGGGGCACGAGTATGAACTCTAGTGGGTATCTTGTAGCATATTTTGTTAATAATAGGGACACAATCATACCTGTTGTGGCATAAATCATACAACATATTGGTACCAAGCTGTATACGTCTATGTTTTAAGCTAATGAGTTGATACTTATGAAGTAGCTGTTCATAAGTGATGGAACTTCGAGCGCACTTGTAGTGCATGCAACGTAAGAATTTCTTTTGCACTCTTTCAAGTGCGTCTGTATATTTATTATAAAAGGGATTCCAAATAGGCACAGCATACTCAAGTTGTGGTCTTATCAATGATTTGTATAGACACAGATATGTCGAGGCACTTGCAAATTTTTTGCTGATACGCATTACAAATCCATAAATCTTAAAGGCATTATTAATAATATTATATACATGTATATCGAAATGCATTTTAGAGTCTAATGTAACTCCTAGGTCTCTTATGGTTTGTACTAATTCAAGCTGTTTGCCAGATAAGAAGTAATTGTAAGCCGTTTGTTTTGTTTTTTTTGTGAAGGTGATAGTCTTACACTTACTTACGATTAAATCTAGTTTATTCTTGATGCAATAAATAGAAAAGCGGTCAAGGTCAGACTGAAAACGCCGATGATCATCATCATTTTCAATAGTGTGATAAATTTTTAAGTCATCTGCGTACAGCAAGTATTCACAAAACTGAAAACAATCACCTACATCGTTTATGAACAGTATGAACAGTAGTGGCCCCAAAATAGACCCCTGCGGAACTCCTGAGCTTATGGAAACATACTCCGACTCATATCCATTGATAACAACTTTCTGGCTACGGTTAGTTATATAAGATTTAAACCATCTCCAAAGATCCCCGCGGATACCATTATATGCCAGTTTATCAAGTAATATTTTGTGATCAACTCTGTCGAAAGCTTTTCGAAAGTCAGTGTAGACGCTATCCACTCGTTTATTAGCATCCATGCTTTCAAAAATATGTGATACATAAATTAGAAGATTTGTGCATGTTGATCTTCGCTTTACAAACCCATGCTGCTGATTGATGATTATCTTATGTATAGAGGGATAAATATTGTTGTGTACCAATCTTTCAAAAAGCTTCGACAGAGCACACAGGATGGATATGGGGCGGTAATTGTCGACCCTAGATCTGTCACCACCTTTAAATACCGGGACAATACGTGCAGCCTTCCATATAGTTGGAAAAACACCTTCTTTAAGACATTTGTTATATATGTATTGCAATGGATGACATAAGGTCTTGGCAGTGGATTTTAAGAAAACAGGCGATATGTTGTCGACTCCAGAACCCTTGGTGGTATCTAATTTGAGCAATTCTTTATACACGTCTTCAGCGGTCAAAGTGATATTGCATAAAACAAGATCAGATGCTTGATTATTATCCGGAATGGTGTTCACATCATAATCGTCAGATAAGTCAGATGGTTCAAATACCGATTTAAAAAATGATGAAAAGAGGCGACACACTTCATCGGGATTATTGGCAGTTTCATTGTTATAATTTACTTTACTAGGAATTTCTGCTGTGGCTTTCATATTATTTACATAGGTCCAAAAATATTTTATGTTATCTTGTATGCCGTCTTCCACGGCCTTCATGTATGATTTGTAACACTTATCAGATTCTTTTTTGAAACGAGCTCTGTACATTGAAAAATCTTCGTAGTCACTTTGATTCTTAAATTTTTTCCACTTAATCCAGGCATTGTTTTTGTTTCTAAAAATGTGAGTAAGTGATTTAGTGAACCATATAGGAAATTGGGAAGGAAATCTTTCAATAAATCGAAATAAAACTGCACAATTTGTAGGCGTTGTTCAGACGTGAGTCTATTCATGATAAATTGCCAAACCAAACTGAAAATAAATCAATTGACAGCTGTCAAATCGGTCGCCATCTTGAAAAGTAATGCCAAGTTAAAGTTCTATACCTCAAAAAAAAACACCCCTTATAAGATAAACTATACATATAATATATAACTATATAATAGATAAACTATACATAAGGTTTCAGATTACTTAAGTTTTATTTGCAGACTATTCACTGCGAGGCGCAGGGCTTGCTTACTGACTCTGTTTGAATCGCAAATGTAACCTGCATACTAATGCTTTTCACCACAGAATATGAGGTTATCCGATAACCTAACATACATAAAGTAATGTATATGTGTATATACATTTACCTACCTTTGTACCGATCAAAGTAAGGACCAAATCATGGGAAAAAAAATTAATATTTCATGTAATATCAACTTATCAATAACCTAGCTTCCGAACGCAACTTCGCATCGACCGCGTAGAAAGTTTTAATTTATATCCCTCGGAAAAAATAATTTTTTTTTTCGGGATAAAACCTTTCTCTGTAACCCTGACAACGTGTATGCAAAATTTCATGATGATCGGTTCAGTAGTTAAGAAGTGAAGGCGTAACAAACAAATTATAATATTAGTAAGGATCAACTTATCATTTAAATCAGAACTACATAGTTTCATTTACGCACCAAATAATTAAATCATAATCTGATTATGACACGTTGTTAATAATTATGTAAAATGGAAAAATGAGAAATTAATACAGAGACAAGATGTTTTTTTTTTTCATTAAAACTTGAATTTTATTAGTATTTCGATTGACTTGAGTGAGCAAAACAAGAAATAAAGTCTAAATATTTTTGTTTGATTTAAGTAATATTTTAAATCAAAGTCAAAAGTCTTTATTCGAATAAACTTAATAATTAAGCACTTTTGAATCGTCTATATTTACTACCACCCGTTCCAGACTTTTGTAACTGATAAGAAAATCGGATGCAAGAAACTTAAAATAAATTTACTTAAGTTAAAATAAATTTACTTATTTCAACTCCAATTTTTTCCTACAAATCATTTCACTATAATAATAACGAATAGCTGGACATGCAAAAGTATATCATTATCATACACCTAATCATTTCTAACAATCATAACATTATTTTTCTTTATATAAAAAATACACAAGTGAAAAGATATATGGGAATTACGGAAAGCATAAGATAGAACATCTATTCAAAAAGTAATAATAATAATAATAAGTTAATAAAATGTATACCCTCCTCCCTTCTAATTTGCTGCGCCCGACAGGGCCCATAATGTACCATTTTGTAAAATTAAGACCGAACAACCATTGTGGAATAGCAATAAAGCATTGAATTGAATTGAATTGAATTGAAAAGTATTTTACTTTATGTTAGGTATGTTTTTTTTAAATACCATTATTGTTGCAATGGTATAATTTTGTTTACAATTAGCGCTTTTATCGACAATCGCTTATAAAATCTAATTGCGAACCTAATTTCAATGAGGTCGCATTTGATTTTACAAACAAAAATGAACATCCATAAATATTGTAATTGTAAAGGTATAAGTACTTAATCGATAAAATCGACTTGTTATCGAATGTCAGAAACTATGCCGAGGTCGTCACGCTATAGTCCTATTATATTGACATGGAGTGTCACAATGATCAGTAAAGTTTGTACAGCAAACTGGTACGTTGACGAGAATCGTTTGTATGAAAGTAACACCTATTTATAGGACCTGTGATGTAAAGTTTTGGTTAAGTTCCACGTACATACTTGACTTTAAATAAGTATTCCTTTTCATTCCAAAAATAATAAGTAAGTGAGACGAGACGGAACCTGTGAGGCCTTCTGTAATATGTAGATCTGAATACAAGTGGATCAACTCAATTAAAAGTTGTTACTTGTTATCTAAAAACAAATGTCTAGAGAGTAATCTAGGTTATTTATTCACGCCAGTCGCCATTTCATCGAAATGAATTGCGGTTACAATCTACACATTACTATGACTATCGCTCGCCTTCACTATGCAAATTCTAGATTGCAATCAGTTGTAGAGTGCAAATATCTTGAGTGCATTTGTGTCATTATCATTTACATTTTATGTGTGGTTTGTTCTAGATGCAGGACTTTTTTAATTATAACTTAATCTACAACATAAAGTATATTTATATTTGTTCACTAACACTGACCGCGTTATCGAAACTACGTAAATGTTCATTTAACTCAATGATCTGGTTAATAATAGTCTAAGACAATTTAAATGGTATGAAATTTTTCAATTGTTTAAAATTATATATTTGAAACTAAAAAATAAAAACAATTACTTACCATTTTCACACAATTCAAAATGAAGAAAAGAAAAGAAAACAATAAAGGAACAGAACAAAAGCGCGTTTATCTCAGGACAGGTCATTTTTCAACCATTCTGTATCCGACGCGAAAGATTTTCTAATGTGTTTTTTTAAAGTGTGGCAAATTTTTCACAAAAGCTGAAGCCCAGTTACAGTTCAAAAAGTGTGCTATGTACTAAGTTCTCCGATTGTATAGTTTAACAGTAATATGTTTATTATAATATGTATTGATTTCGTTATATTTATTCAAAAAGTATTATTACTCAGTGGCTTTGTAAGCTGTAGACTTCGCTTTAACATATCTTCGCCATTTTGAAAAATTGTCTGATTGACAGGTAAATCTTTATTATTATAGAACCTGCTCACAAATTTTCACGAGAATCGGTTAAGAATGTGACTTGTAGAGGAGAATATCTGGATGGCTGGACAGAATGACAAACAAAATCATTTTGGCACAAACTGAAACGAAGACGCTTCGCTCGCACTACTCGCTCGCTCGGTCAATAATAATACAATGGCATTTACGAAAAGGAATGTTTATTTTATAAAAATATCCAACAAAAGTATTTTTAAAAAAAAAAAAATCTTTTTACTTAAATACGCTTATATTTTTACCATGTAAATTCTTAAATGTCAGGCAATTAAAACAAACTTTAGAAACGTTATCCAAACGAACTTGGTTTTCATGAAAAATAACTTTTCAGAGCAATTGGAGTCAAATTACTTCCTTTACAAATGAAAATTAAACTCTGAACATTTCGGAATATCTCATTAAGTTGTGAAGAATATTTGGCTCGACTTTGGAGTTTGTTATTAGAAGTGAATGAAAACTTTGTTCGTAGACTTTCCAAGTCCATTTACTTGTACTTTTAGAACTTCGTAGTCTAACGCAGAATCTTAATTCTTTTGTTCGATTCCTTTGTAGGTCCATCGTAGTGAAATCCAAATTCCAAATTCCATAAAAAAATACCCAATAATATAATAAACAAGATACAAATTTTCGAATCGTTTCTTTGAACTCAACATAATTGGGCCCTTTAACACATAAGGCGGCATTGAATTCCCTATACACCCCATTCATCGCAAAAAATCCTTTTAACTTTAATTCAAAATGGTTTTCACCAAAGATTTCAGATCACTGGAGCCATTATTTTCTTAATAATGTCAGAATCCTTAAAATATTACTTATTCCCGTCTTTTTATATATTTTTGAAGTCAACACCTGAGACTTTTCATATTGATATATTTGCAAGTCACAAGTTGAAATGGGTCGCGTATGTTACAAAATCGGTAGGTACAAGTGACGCCCTGCTAGGGCACAGCAAACATGAAGGGCAACTATCGCCTCTCACTTATTGACCAAGCGAGCACGAAGTGTGAGCGAAGCGTCTTTGCTTCAGCTTGGGCAAAAATTCTTTCGTATGTCTGTCCGTTTGATCTCCTCTACAGGTCGCATTTCTCAACCGATTCTCGTGAAATTTTGTGAGCAGGTTTGAAAATTATATAGAATTTTTCGCTGCGAATATACCAAATACTTAATATACAAAACAGCACGAACCCTACTGTATGCTTGAAAACCTCGTGGCGAGAGGGCGGCATTATTTTTTTTTAAACTTACATTTTGAGTTACTTTTAACGCGAGGTCTACAGCTAACGGAGCCACTAGTAAATTAAGTATTCAAATCAACACATGCATTGGTGATGGGCTCTTTTCTCCGCATTTAGACTCCCATTTGGTCTGTTTATGCGTGAACACTAAATTGGTATGGCTTGTCAAGCCATAACAGCTCCTTACAGAAGCGCAGAAGCCACCTGGGGCGTTCACAGGCTTCTAGGAGCGACCTCACGTCTTTGAGGATTTCTGCCCGTTGTGCGGCCAAACCCACGCACTCCAGGATAACGTGGGTGGCTGTTTCCTCTGCGTCCAGACATCCTCTACATAGGGGACTGTCTGTCGCATTCATGATGAATAGATGTCGGTTTAAAGCTAGGTGACCTGTAAGTGTACCTACAACTATTCGGAGGTCAACCACGGCGAGACTGCAGTCATCGTCAACTTGGACTGTCTACAGCTTGTTAGATCTACCCAACGAGTATTATGTGCAGCACGAGTACGTTGTCTTACCCATGAGCGCAGTTGGCTGAATGGGAGTGGCAGAATGGGTATGGGTCCTGCCACTATTGTGGAAGATCCCCTTCTAACCAGCTCATCGGCGGTGCCCCGTTCCCGTGTATTAACACGTCATGCATATAAACTAACAGTGACAACTTAACTACTATTGCAACAAATGCTTTGATACCTAGTTTGATATAATATATTATGTCTAATTAACATTCATCATTATATTATTGTACCAATTTCATAAATTAAATTGCACCATATGTTCATTTAAGTATTCATATAGTAAATTACTTATCACATTACACTTAGAAGTTAGAAATTTTAAATAGTAGATTATACAACAAGTGAAAAAAGAAGTAATTTATTTCGAGGGACTAAGTTGGATCCCGAAACTTTAATTCAAGTGAGTAGGTATTTTTTTATTATTTTTTCATGAAAGATAATATTTTTATCGTTTTCTCCAACAAATGACAGTTATTTTATTATTTTACATCTAACATATTATTTAAAATCATGCGAGAGAGTCAAGTATGCAGTAAACAAAGAAACGTACATTAAACATATACAATTGGAGATCCAGCTGCGTTATTAACAGTAACAGTTAATATTTATATAATTCGTAGTAAAACCTTGTTATAAATTTTATAAAAAGCTATAAAAACTGAAATTCTTCACCAGAAAATCTACACAAACATTAAATCAAAGTGACGACGTTTAATTGTGAAACAATGGAATAACTAATTATACCTAGATAGTTAAACCCGTTCAAAGTTTTAGTCACAAAGGTTTACACTTCTATTGTGTCTTAATTTCATCAGTTATGAATAGAAGGAGAATTCATAATTGGAATGAAATTTTCAGTACCTGCAGCCAATCTGAGCTTTGCAATTGCTTTGTTCGTTTCTTAAAGTCACAGCAAGTTTGATTAATCTTTATACTCAAAGCTCCAATAGGTACGCCATATTGACTTTAAAAGCTAAGTTTTATATTATAAAGAAATGAGATATTTCTTTTTATTATTTAAGGACACCCTTAGAGTAATAACACCAGAAGCTGTGTCCGTGTATACAAAGTGAGGCAACTAATACCAAGCCAAAATGGCTTAGATTTCAAATTTATATCCGTCATACGTTACCTAATCGTAACTTTTAAGTTACCAAATTGTCCTTATTAAATTATTATTTTTTAACCAAATTTTCCTATATCAAGGAGATGAGTTACTATATTATTGGATTTTCCAATAATATAGTAACTCATCTCCTTCATGTAGGAAAATTGAAACTGTTTTGTACTTATTCGGTATGATTAGGTAATATGGAAGAATAAAAATCTGAAAACGGAGCCATTTTGGCTGTTGCCTCACTTTTGACAGTGCGCTTTGTAGAGAACTATCGTTCTAGGTGTTATTATTCTAAGAGGACAACCAACAAGGCAAACACTAAATCAATGATCTAAAATACAGGTTGCAACTTTATCTAGGAATAGTGTCACCTTCATTAAGGGTTGCCTCGGCATCATGCCGTTGGGGTGAATGCCACCCTGGGCCCCCATGCAGCGTAATGGCTGGCGGCTTTGGCGGCGAGTGGGCAGGTGCCGGAGGTTTTTAGTGGGTATTCCCTCCTCCCGTGATCCCATCGAACCAATGGGTTGGGTGGGATCACGGGAGGCAGTCGTGGAGGGAGCTGCAACGCCGAAGTTGCGGTCCCCTCCTGGCAAGTCCTACATGCCCCCCTCTCGCTTACCTGCGGGAGGGGATGCGCGTAAATGCGTTTTCCTTCGGCATACAAAAAAAGGGTTGCCACGGCATACAATAATGATTATAGTTTACTTTAAACTTAAAATTACATTAATTAGACACCTACCTGTCTTAAATTAAATACCTGGCTATATTTAAAATTTTCTAAAATTCATAACCAAATTACCTCTTGAGTGCCTTGAATAAAATTTTCTTAGCTATAAGTTTTATTTGTTTTTACTGTACTTATAAATAAACGGTTAAAATATTAAGGCATAAGAATTAGTTTTCCTCTAAGCAATTAAGTACTTAAAAAAATAAATTAAAAAGCAACTCGTCTCTATCTTTATATCAGATGGACTCGATCCTACGTTCTTCCGCAATAATTTGTTTCGAATTATTTACCATCTTATTGAAGACTTCTCTTGACGGTTTCAATTACCTGTAACCATAAAACATTTATTTCATTAATTTACGAATACAATATTCAAAATACATTGGACTAGCCAGAGAGAGAATACCTAGGTACTATACTTTAAAAAACTTCAGTGGACAAAATTTAACCACCTGAGGGGCTATTCCAGAAAGGTGTCCTAGCTGGAAAGATGAAGTTGTCAAAGACCTGAAAGAGCTGGAGGTGCCCGACTGGTCTCACTTGGCACAAAACAGGAAGGAATGGCGCACTTTAATGTCGGAGGCCAAGATCCACTTCGGGTCGCTGAGCCAGCGTAGTAAGTAAGTAAGTGAGGGCCTATTACAAAAAAGCATCGCGATAAGCGTACGATGTTCATCCCACTGTGTGACACTATTCACTCACGAATAAGGTTCAATATTAAGTAAATTGAACAAAGAATAGCGTCCGACTATCGTGATTCTTTTTTGCAATAGGCCCTCATACGTATATTGGAAAACAACGTTCGTATAAATACAAACTTATTCTAATATTGAAAAAAATATTGTCAATTCTAAGTGTACTTCTATATTCGTAAACGCTTACGCTTACGACACATTTAAATGCAATGCTATTTTTAACAGAGAGCAATGCTCTTCGAGATACTGTACGGTACGACTCATGAAGTTAATTTTAACTCGAGCTTTGCGGAAGAGTAATGTCTAAATTAAGAACTGCAGTTACATAAATACCTTCTCGTATTTACTTTTGCGTACATTACTACAAACGTTATTAATTTAGTTTTTAAAGATAAAATCAAGTAAGAAAGAAAGGTAAATATTTCCGAGAGTGGATGTTAATAAAAATTTAAAATAGATTTTCAGATTGGTGTTCTAAAATTGCACATGCGGATTTCACTCTGAGTAATTGTTTCCGTTTACATTAGCTTTCATTAACACATGCCAATCGCATTAGGACTGCGTATTTATCTTTAGTTTTACTAGAAAGATCCGTCATAGGGATCCCTTGTTTTCACATAATGGTTTTATACCTAATTTGATTTGTCATAACGGATTTGGCATATTTTTTTTGTCATAATAATATTTAGGCATAATTGATTTTGGCATACTATTTATATAAGCATAATAATCATCTAGATTAATTTGTCTATTCGCCTAATGCTATTTAGACATACAAATCAAAAACAATAAGAATAAGGTATGTATTAAAATGCCGAAAATTCATAACACATACGACCGAAATATCGACGTATAAAACACCTATTTTCAAAATAACTATAAAACCTAAATATCGATATCCGTTAGACCGTTACTTAAAAGATCGATTATTAAATGACCGATAGTTCGAAATCCCGAAAGTTAAAATGCCGATAGTTCAAAATCCCGAAAGTCTGTTAAGGTCTATTAGGTGCGACGACGAGCGAGCATAGTGAGCGAGGAGGAGGTGAAGTTTCATTGCGACCAACAACGCACGAGCTGAGCGAGCAAAGTGAGCTTGCCGCGGCAGCGGCCGGCGAAGTGCTAGAACCGACCTGCTGGCATGTAACCCTCAATTAACCTTCAGTTTTTTAAGCTTCGGGATTTTAGTTCAAATGTCCTATCGTGATTTTAAACGTACGTAACGTAGCCATTAGCCATGCATGTGACAATTAATATTTATATTTATTTCAAGTGTTAATTTTAGCAATAGCTTTTAAATGTGCAATTTTCGAAGTGTATATTTTTAATGTTTATATGCGTTAATAACATGTTTAAATTTATGCTAAAGAATATTATGCTTAAACATGATTATGCTAAAATTAGTTATGCCTAAAAAATATGCATAAGCTGTTATGACTTAGTAATATTATGATATGAAATATATTATGCTATGATATATTATGCTTTAAATTTTTATGCAAATACATAGGGAACCTCCGTCATAGTGTGGGGCATTTTTATTCAATCGATATTTTAGTATATTATTTTCACGTACACTTCCTGATATCTACAAAAAATATTAAACAATACACGAGTTAGGTTTCAATTTAAAAGATGTGATTGAATACGATATTTTATAAATCGACAGTTTTTTTATGTTAAGAGCACTCGTCTTCAATATTACATTCGTTCAAAGTTTAACCTTCTACAATTATAGTAAGTTATGCCACTCAATGTTTCCGAACTAAATCAATATCGAAATGTTAACCATTTTGTTATATAACTTTCATTTTACGACTTTGCAGAGAATGGACTATTTGACCCTTACTAAAAAGTTTGGCAACGCACTTTATTTCCATTGAGTAGGTCACATTCTGTTCAATTTACATTTCCGTTCGAGGGGCAAAGAGCTTTTTATGTAACTATGTATGTGCTTGTTCGGTTTTCGTACTTTTTACTTCGGCATCATCCATTTTATTGTCCCCACTGCTGGGGCACAAGCCTTCCTTATGGGTGGATAAGGAAGATGGGCCATCATGACCCACCACGTGGGCCCAATGCAGATTGGTAGCTATTAACCGATGCAAATACAGTTGGGACCTTTCAAAGCACGTAGGAGCTCAAAATAATAAAATTTTGGTCACCCTTCCTATAACCGAACCTTGCTAAAGTTGCTTAACCTCGACAATCGCAGGTCAATGCGCTAACCGACTGCGCCATCGAGCTCCTCAATTTTTTCTATATCAAAATAAGGTTTTTATTGCTCTCATTAAGTTCCAACTTTATACGGTATATTTTTATTCAAATATTATGTACAATCTATTAGGGCTTAGAATTCAGATTTTTTTAGTCTTCATGTACTGTTAAGTATTTTTTATTCACTAAATGTGATAAATAACTATCCTATCATTATTGTAGACACCGTTTCTCACACAATACTTACAAGTAGAGTCTTGTCGAAGTAAAACTTGTTTTGCCGGTGGAATTTTCCAATAAATTAACAATTCACAGGTATACATGTAAAATATACCAAAACAGAACCACCTAAATGTGTTTCAGCTGCAGAGTACCTTACCGTGCATTTTCACTGCATGACTTGTAAAACCAAAGCGAACGCGTTTCGAAAATGCTTTTGTATAATAATATCCGGCTGTCCGTATGTTCTCCTCTACAGACGCATTTCCCAACCGATTCTCGTGAAATTTTGCGAATAGGTTCTATAATTATATTTAATTTATTGTCGATTCAGTTTTTTGAAACTTTTCAAAATGGCGGTGAAATGGCAAAAAACATATTTCAGCATTCAAAAAATGTCACAAACGTAATAGTTATAAACATTTTAGACAAAATTGTGTTCTTATCAGCCAGACATGTAAATGCACGGTGAGAAATATCAATTTTCATAATTATCATTATTTTATTCAATAGAGGTTCAGGTTAAGTTAGAAAGAGTCAATCGAATTCACTTGAAAAAAAAAACCGAACAGCATTTGAATTCAATGCTCAGAGCACACTTCAAAAGTTAACCCACACTCAGGCTAATATTAAAATCGCCTCGTTGTCGCCCGTTTACGATTGCAAAAGCGAACCAGAATTAGCATCGCATTCGACATTCGACATTCATGAAACGACAGACTTTGAGCACCTCTCGGTCCCATCTGCTTAAAGAACAGGGATGAAATTAGAGCACTCGGATTTAGACTTTCATATTCGAAGTTCATACGCTAATAGGGAACATGCATAAGTCACCAATTTTGATAAATTTGAGCTTGATTGTCCGCAGGACACGTATAAAACATGATGGAACAGAAAAAAAATGAATAATTTTAGTTTTATCACACACGGGAAAAAACTATATATTTTTTTCATTTTCGGATATAATGTACTTAACAGTCAGACAGAATATCGAATAAGAAATAATATTTTGTATTACACATATTATTATGTACTTAATCCCAATATTTAGGGAGATATTTGAAAATTCTTGGCTAACTCCATAATAATGCGTCTGAAACGTCACAAATGTTGACCGTTTTGTATAGAGCGTTTTCGGCGGGTGCTGATGCGTGCTAACTTCAAGTAACTATATCAAGAGAAAAAACGCAAGAGAAAAGTTTTAATATTACAGTTGATTTTCTCACGCATTATACTTTTGATTTTGATACAAAAAAAATTGATGCATGTTCCCTAACATACACTATATTCTTTAGAGTTCATCAAAATTTTAAAGAGTTATTTCTTATTTCTAGTGTGTAGGTTCAACATATAAGCAATAAGTTTTAGTTATTGTCTAGTTCTAGATTTGACAAAATTACAAATAGTAAAAAGAAACAATAATCGGCCAATTTACAATACAATAAGGCTATTAAAAATAAAGCATCCATTGTCATATTAATTTTCAACACCTGCAGAACCTTTGTACATATTTATTTCTCAATACTTGCAAGTTATTTTTCTCAAACCAATAATTGTGGCAATAAATTTTATTGTAAAATACTTTTTTCTGCATTCAACCCTCCTTAATCCGCCTCTGTGTCAGCTAACAAAGTTTATCTCCTCGAAAGCAATAAAACGGCAAATAGGGCAGTGCCCAATTACTAAAGCAAACGACGAGCACACAACTCCTAATGAAATAAAGTACTGATATTATGGCTGTAAAAAATAAATTCTAATAAGAGACGAAATGTGTGTAAATGTCTGTCTTAAAAGTCTGTCTAAGATGCATTTTCTTTACCGGAAAGGAAAAAGGGATTTTCATTATAATTATAATCGTTTTCATGTAGTGATTTAGTTACAATAACAAGTCTTGACAGTAAGTAAAATATTGTTTCTTAGTCTTAAGTTGTAAATGTACGATTGTTATGAGAGAGAAATAAATAAATATATGTATTAGGTCTTAACGAATTAGCGTTTTTATAATTCATAATTCTTCATTGCACAGTCACATGTTATAAATAACTAAATATTTAGGTTTAAAAAAATATAAGGTTCTCGAAAGGGTTAGCATTTTACTTAACTAAATAAATAAACAGGCTTGCTTCTAAAACAAATAGGATATTAGCGGGGCGACAACACATTTAATTTACTTAGCAAAACACGTGACTCGGGTAATTTAATTAAGTGATACCAGTTGCCAACAAGGGTTGTCCATAAGTTTAGAAATAACTACTAGTGGCTTTGAGAGCTATAGACCGCGCGTTTGTGACATTTGTGAACATTTTCGAAATGGCTAAAATATGATTTTCTCCATATTTCCGCCATTTTAAAATACTTCGAAAAACTGATTCGACAAAAAAACTATATAATTATATAGGTAACCTAACTTCACGAAATTCGTTTGAGAAATGGGGTATGTATTACAATGCCGAAGTAGAAAAGACCAAATTTCACAAAACCTATGGACGAAAGACAGAAAATCAAAAGGATGAGTGGTTGTTTGGCCGTACGTTTAAATCACGAAAGGACATTTTACCTAAAAGACTAAATCCCGAAGCTTAAAATACCGAAGCTTAAGAAACTGAAAGTTAATTGGGATGTTGACAACTTTTTTATTTTATATTACCTAAATTACCTCTCAAAAAAAGAAACATTGGTAAAATAATTATTTCGCTAGCTTGAAAACTGCCCGGGACATCACAGTGTGAAATGCATACAAATGGACTCGCCCAAAAACGCTCCATACTAACGGCTACTGAATTATGACGTCACGCCTCAGTAGTTTGTATGCAACGCGTAGGAAATTTGTTCGGCAACTATATTAATTAAATATTGTGTTTATCAAAATGGTTCCTTAGACAAATTTGCTATACATTTTACGAACTAATTAAAGGTATCATTTATTTTAATAAATTTTATACTTTTTAAATGGACTTGTCCACCCAACTTTGAAGGGTCATAAAACAAATAATATGCAATATATAAAACCAAAAGGTATACAAGCTACTCTAAAAGTTTAATATGTTTACGGTTTTTATTAGTATTTCGTTATTTTATTCATTAGTCAACATCCCAATTGAAGGTTACATGCCAGCAGGTCGGTTCTGACACTTCGCTGGCCGCTGCAGAGCGGCACGCTCGCTTCGCTCGCTCGGCTCGTGCGTTGTTGGTCGCAATGGAACCTAACCTCCTCCTCGCTCGCTACGCCCGCTCGTCGTCGCATCTAATAGACCTAAACAGACTTTCGGGATTTCGAACTATCGGCATTTTAACTTTCGGGATTTCGAACTGGTCATTTAATAATCTTTCAAACTTTTTAACGATCTTTCAAGTTCCGATCTATCGGATATCGACATTTAAGATTTTCGATATTTTGAAAATAGGTGTTTTATACGTCGACATTTTGGTCCTATATGTTATTAATTTTCGGCATTTAATATAAAATCCGAGAAATGCGATCTGTAGAAAAGAACAAATGGACTGCCGGACCAATACACGAAAGCAATTTTGCCCAAGCTGTCAATGAACTTTATACATTTTTTGTTTATCTAATATTTTCATAATGGATTTTGGACTTTATTACAAAATCAAAGGAAAAAATATGTAAACAGTTATACAGTATTGTTATCAAATCTCACTACTACTTTGCATAATTTCGTAAAAGTAATTAAAACGAATAGGTACTAACAATTTATTTAATGCTAAGAGAAAAAAATATTAAATACAGTCCGAAGGCATTCTGGTCTTATATAAAATCCTTGCGTGGGGGTTCTAACTACCCCAAACAAATGACATATCGGGAAAATATGGTAAGCAATGGAAGGGACATATGTGTCGCTTTTAACGATTTCTTTAAAAACGTTTTTGGTGTTCCATCCGTCGGCTCAACTGAGGTTGAAGATATTAACATAGTTAGCGACTCAATTTCCAAGATTTACATTGAAGCATCACTAGTCGAGAAGAAATTGAATCTTCTTGATGTTTCAAAGGGTGCTGGGTGCGATGATATTCCACCATTATTCTGGCGTAATTGTGCAAAAAGTCTCTGTTTTCCTATAGCTATTTTATTTAATATTTCACTCCGTGAAGGTATATTTCCTGATATTTGGAAAAGAGCGCATGTGGTGCCTATCCATAAAAAGGGTAGCAAAAGTGTAATTGAAAATTACAGGGGAATCTCCATTTTAAATACAGTTAGCAAAGTCTTTGAAAAAATAGTGTTTGACGCCATATATCCTGTCATAAGTAAAGGCCTGCCAACAAATCAGCACGGCTTCCTTAGACAACGCTCCACTGTGACAAATTTGGCATGTTTTACCAATTATATACTTAAAAACATGGATGGTGGTGGACAGGTTGATGTGGTCTACACGGACTTCGAAAAAGCCTTCGACCGTGTAGACCACGTCATTCTTTTGAGAAAACTTCAGACGCTAGGGATTCATGGGGATCTTCTCAGGTGGATTGAATCCTACTTACATAATCGGTCTCAAGCGGTTGTTGTGGGGGGGTACAGGTCAGACTTTATTGAAATACCAACAGGCATACCGCAGGGATCCCATTTGGGACCTTTATTCTACGATGCTTACGTTTATGATATATTTCACTGTTTTTCATTCACAAATCATTTAATGTATGCTGACGATAAAAAAATATTTTTCAAAATTCAAAGTGAAATAGACTGTTCGAAAATGCAATTTGATTTAAACACGTTACAAAATTATTACTCAGACAACAATATAATAGTGAATATTGATAAATGTGAATGTATTACCTTTACCAGAAAACCCAATCCCATTTTGTACCCATATAACTTTAATGGTATACCAATACGTAGAACATCGCTTGTTAGAGATCTTGGCGTATACTTTGACAGTAAAATGCTTTTATCTGAGCACATAGATAAAACAGTAGATAGAGCTTTTAAAAATTTAGGATTTGTCATTAGATCAAGTAAGCCTTTTAAAAATATCAGCACATTAAAAATTTTATATAACGCATATGTCCGTAGTATCGTGGAATACGCGTGTCCCATCTGGTCCCCCCAATATGCCATCTACATTAACCGTTTGGAGCGCCTACAGAAAATATTTATTAAACATTTAAACTATCGAAATTTTGAATTGGCATTACCTACCTACCGTGAGAATTGTGAACGGTTCAATCTACTTACCCTTGAAGACAGACGCAAATTGATGGAAGTATGTCTACTATACGATATAGTCCATGGACGCATAGACTGCCCTGAGCTGGTGGCAAGCGTAGCGCTTAACGTGCCCACACGGCGCCCCCGCCGCGCCACACGAGGCCCACCGCCACTCCTTAGTGTGCCGCGCACACACACTAATTACGCGAGTAATGCACCTTGTTCGCGTCTTCCCAGCATTTATAATAATTTTTTTAGTGATGTAGACATCTTTGATCATAGTAAAAACGCTTTTAGAAAATATGCCATAGAAATACTTAAATCAAACTAAATATAAAATCATTCCAATGACCATTCTTACTTCCCATTCACGTTGACTTGTCACTGCTTTTTTTTTCTATAAGTTAATGTAAAATGATGAGGACTATGTGTGAGTGGCTGCTATGACCGTGGAACACTGGTATTCGATGAGTTCAATTTAAATTGACAGTCAGAGAGTTATGTGGTTTTGGATTGCTAATCAATCTTTATTGTGAATTTTCTCTATTTCAGCATTTAACTATTTCCGTTTTAGTAAGCAATTTAAAAATGACATTAAATACGCAATTTTATGAGCTATAGGCTCCTCTGAACGCGATAATTGATAAAATCAACATCTTGACGGGTCAGAGACGAGCATCCTTCTTTATACGGATGGCCGTAAACTAATTTATTAAATTGTTTAACTGAATCAGTGTGGTGTGTATTGCGGGTGCACGAGTATTGTTTGTCTGTTTATTTTATGTGTGTTGATGAGGAAACTAAGTAAACACTTAAATAGTTTGCGTTATTTCTATGTACGTACATATAAACTTAAATTAAATATAGTATAAATTACTCGCATTAGTCTGTATGTTACGCTGAAATTATACTCAATTCTAGTTATTAAGAGAAATCTGTTATTGGCCTTACTGTTAAGCAATTATTAATGTTATAAGATATTGTAAAAAAACTGTTGGTTTCTAAATAAAAAAAAAAAAAAAAAAAAAGTATATTTATTTCTTACTTCCGGCCGCCCGCGACTTCTGCGTGGAAAGTTTTTTTGCTATCCCTCGGGAATTATACTTTTTTGGGATGAAAGGTCCTTCTCTGTACCCTTGACAACGTGTATGTAAAATGTTATGATGATCGGTTCATTAGTTAAGACGTGAAGGCGTAACAAACAAATAAACAAACGGACTTTCGCATTTATAATACTAACTAGCTTCCGCCCGCGACTTCGTCTGCGTGGAAAGTTTTTTGCTATCCCTCGGGAACATTACTTTTTTTCGGGATGAAAGGTACCCTATGTCCTTCTCTTTGCCCCTGACAACGTGTATGCAAAATTTCATGATGATCGGTTCAGTAGTTAAGACGTGAAGGCGTAACAAAGAAACAAACAGACATACGGACTTTCGCAATTATAATATTACTAAGGATAAGGATTCCTCTTTAAAAATCATTGTATAGGTATGTACACATGCCTAAGTACACCAGAAATTGATTTATTTTCAGTTACTTGAAAATTATAAAAGTCGAAAGAAACTATCACAAATTTAACCACCACCGTTTTTGTTGTACGTAGGAGTACCTACATTAAAGTAATTTAGAATAGATTTACGCCTACATGTATGTATGCTCTAAATGTCACAAGAGGATTACTTAATAATAAATTCACAGACTCATTTTTAAAAGTAGTAGGTTTTATTTATGATTTGCCAATATTAGAGCCAAGTATTTGAATCAACATGAAAATACTTTTTCTTTTTATGACTATGGTGTAAGTATGTAACATTTAAGTATTTATTTTGTTTTGCGTTAAAAGTTTTTAGAGGCTACTACATATTGTTTGAACAGAATTTCAAACAATATGTTTTTTTTTCGAAAACTTTAGATGTGACCTTTCCACCTCCAAACGTTATTGTCATCGTTCGATTTAATAAACTTTCGACCTCACGAACTGTCGATGTGATGAACGATCTAGATGTAGTTATCAATATGAGGTATCGATGCACATGAAGATAGGAAACTTGAATTCACTACCTCTTGAATAATTTAGTCCTTCAATAGAAGTTTGTTGAGGATGTTTGTTAAATGCAAATTGGATCGATCGCAGCCCTATCAGTAACCACGCCCAGTGGCTTAAGCGCTTAATGTATTGGCTCATATGTCTCTGTTCCAAAGTGTTGAATTTTATTGCCATTCACTTTTTGTATTAAAACAATTACTAGTGTTGGTCTTTTTACACGACTGCCTAAAAAAACAGAAATTGTAATGACTGTGTTCAGGGTTCATGTTTTTTGTGGGTATGTGAGTTTCTTTATTCCTCCATAACTTATAAATGCCATAACGAAATTGGATGTATGGGGTATCGTCAAAATTCTTACATCATCCTGCGTGACACCGGCTATATTTATTTATATATTTGTACGACGCCACATTATATATTATGTGACGCAACTTTCAAAAGTGAAAAAAAAAATCTTCAATTATGATGATGCCCATATTGTAATAATTGAAGATTTTTTTTTACTTTTGAAAGTGGCGTCACATAATATATAATGTGGCGTCGTACAAATATATAAATAAACTATCGGCCACCCGCGGTTTCACCCGCATGGTTCCCGTTCCCGTGAGAATATCGGGATAAAAAGTATTCTATGTTTTAATCTAGGCTATCTACTATCTGTGTGCAAAATTTCAAGCAAATCCGTTTAGTAGTTTTTGCGTGATTGAGGAACAAACATCCAAACATCTAAACATCCAAACCCACAAACTTTCACATTTATAATATTAGTAGGATGGGCATCAAATGAAAGGCCTTGATGAGCACATTCTAAAACTGTACAACTTGTTACTAAAATGTGGAAAATAATAAAATAATCAAAACACGACTACCCTGCCAAAAATGAACCAAAAATAGTTCAATAATAAGAGTTATTGCAATAGGGGTATCTCATCGATTAAAAATTGATTCACATAATGGTCCCCCGACTGCAACGACACTCGTTATTTAACTTTTAGTTCGTTTTTGGCAAGGCAGCCAAGTTTTTTTTTGTAGTTCCGTATCTCATAAAGAAAATTGATACCCTTATAGAATAACTTGGTTAAAAAAATCAAGCATCTAAGTTATCTCTATGAAAATATACTGCTATTTACGTCGAACATTTTGACTCTGTACTCGGATCGTCATGGTGGCATTTTGGTATAAGTACCTCAACACCTCGATATACCTATAGTCCACTTGGCACCTTTGGAGAGACTGCAGCACCGCCCAGGTTTCAATCGAATCAAAGGCTTTCTCATAGTCCACGAACGCCAAGCAAAGTGGCTCATTATACTCCTCGGTCTTCTGTATAACCTGCCGCAGCGTATGGATGTGGTCTATGGTGCTAAAGCCTTTTCGGAACCCGGCTTGTTCGGGAGGTTGGAAGTCGTCGAACTTGCGAGCGAGACGATTCGTAAGGACTCTCGAAAACAACTTATAGACATGACTCAGAAGCGAGATGGGTCTATAGTTCTTTAAGAGGGACTTGTCACCCTTTTTAAAGAACAAGATCACCTCACTTATGTTCCATGTCTTTGGCGTTCTGCCCTGGACGATGACGGAATTAAAGAGCTTCTGGAGGACTAACCAGAACACAAATTCTATCCAACTGCAGCGTGGTGTGAGACAGGGAGACGTTATTTCTCCGAAACTGTTCACAGCTGCGTTGGAGGACATCTTTAAGCTCTTGGACTGGAAAGGACTCGGCATCAACATTAATGGCGAGTACCTAACACACCTTCGTTTTGCCGATGATATAGTCCTTATGGCTGAGACCATGGAAGACCTGAACACAATGCTCGAAGATCTCCGTAGTGCTTCCCAAAGAGTGGGTCTTAGGATGAACATGGAAAAGACGAAAATTATGTCAAATGCCCATGTTGTACCCTCTCCAGTTCATGTTGGGAACACTACACTTGAAGTTGTTGACCATTACGTATACCTAGGACAGGCAGTCCAGTTAGGTAGGTCCAACTTCGAGAAAGAGATCTCTCGCCGAATCCAACTCGGGTGGGCAGCATTCGGGAAGCTTCGAAAAATCTTCGCGTCCGACTTACCTCAGTGTCTCAAGACGAAAGTCTATGAACAGTGTGTGTTGCCAGTGATGACTTACGGCAGTGAAACGTGGCCGCTAACTATGGGTCTCATAAGGAGGCTCAAGGTCGCTCAGCGTGCAATGGAGAGAGCCATGCTCGGCGTTTCCCTACGTGATCAAATCAGAAACGAGGAGATCCGCAGGAGAACTAAAGTAACCGACATCGCTCGAAGGATTGCTCAGCTGAAGTGGCAATGGGCGGGACACATAGCGAGAAGAACCGATGGCCGTTGGGGCAGAAAGGTTCTGGAATGGCGACCGCGCACCGGACGACGCTCCGTGGGTAGGCCCCCGACAAGGTGGACCGACGATCTGGTGAAGGTCGCGGAAAGCCAGTGGATGCAGGCAGCGCAGGACCGATCGTCGTGGAGATCCTTAGGGGAGGCCTATACCCAGCAGTGGGTGTCGTGTGGCTGATATGATGATGATGATGATGATGATTTTGACTCGTCCGCTTTAACAGTTACAGGTTGCATCTCAGCATTTGTATAAAATTACACATCAACTTTGTCGAGGGATACAGGTGATATTTTCATACAAACGAGGTAACTTTGAAGCCTTGGTTTCCTGCCAGGGATGTACTGTGCTGTGATCTGATGATGGCTATCCAGGGAGTTAATGGAGGACATTCAGATCGCTCTACACACCCAACTGATCTGACCAGCATTCTAAACTTACTCTTCTCACTCCCTGGATGGCCACCATCAGATCACAGCATGGTACATCCCAGGCAGAAAACCAAGGCTTCAATGTTACCTCGTTTGTATGAAAAATAACACCTGTATCCCTAGACAAAGTTGATTAGTATATCTGGCAGGTGCTTTAAATGCAGCAGAACTGCAGGAAGAACTGCAGAATAAATTGTTATCAAAGGGTATTGTTTTGCTATACTTATATAATATACTATACAGCATATACCTATACAGGTATCTAGTACTTGTAAGGTATTGGAATTAGTATGGTAGTGGTAATGATAATGAGGCCTCTTTCTCGGGCCCATACTAGGGTGGGTCAAAAAATTTTTTTTTCAATTTCTGTATTCTAATAGCAACAAAAGGGTGCTATATGGACTAAAAATGACACGTGTAAAATATTATTACTTTTGCATATGATTAACTGCCTCCGGATTTACTTCAAAGTTTCGGGAAATATGGTTTTAGGAGGTAACTTCGAGAGCCTGTAGTTATTAATTAAACTGAGAATTTTAAATATTTTATAGCGCCATTTGACAGAAAATATTGTCATTTTGCTAAATAAGGTCAATAAACCTTTTGCTGTTAGCAATTGGAGGCATGAGGTAAAGAAGCGGAGGTCACCGATTGTACTTAGCGCGACACATTTCACGAGTCAGTTTTCACTGAAACTAATTAAGTGGTAGGTTGTTTTGCTCGTTGTTACAATGGAACGCTATCGAAACTCGACGAAATGTCCCTTTTTTGGTGAAACTTGTGATCTGAAGGTAAATATATTACCTTCTTATGAAGATATAATGAAGTTTTATGAGTGGACGAGTGGCGTTTAAAATTTGAACAAGATACAAAAAAAAAGGAGCCATCATTTCAAGAAATTGCGAGTTTAATATCTACAGAATTGAAGAAATCAGAGAAAAACCATCAATGCCGACTGTTTCAAATACCATTTTCATACAAATGCTGAAGTCGTATCATTTAAAATGCAAAAAAATACGTAAATCCTACCCTCAAATACTAGACAAACGACTTGAAGAGTTCCGGCTTGGTAGCAAAGCTCTTTTCGATATTTCCTCATGCAAGTGTAAAGATTTGAGCAACAGTATTTCTCCATAATTTAGTAGAGTACCTAGAAATTAACACAACTTCCTAATAGCTCAACGTACCTCAAGAAAAATGTTTATAAGAAATATTGATATCGCCACTACAAGTCCAGCTAGGAAATTTTTGAAAAGGAGGCTCCAAAAAGCAAGAATCTTTGCACAAATATCAAGAAGTACGTAAAAAGGAGACATCTTCAATTCCACTTGATACGCTTTCTACTTCTTCCTATTTTGGTGAGTCCAATCACATCGATAGCGAGCTCGTGCTACATGCAACAACTGATATAGCTCCGCGGATTTGATTAGCTCATCCTGCTTGCAAGGATGGAGCACGACACCTGTGGCAGCTGATTTCTGCATTTAGGTACCTGTCAGCCAAACTTTAAACCAAGGTCGATCCTGTGATCCAGAGAAATGGTTATTTCGCCCACCCCAAAAATTATTGACAACGCTGACTGATGACTGATCCCATTCGTGAGTTAGCTGAGCTCGCACCATCACACAGATCTAAATCCGCCTAGGTATCTGAAATTCTGCAGATAAACTTAGATGTATCTTCCTACATAGATCTGATTGATTGGCAGCATAATATCAATGAAACCATCAATTTTAAGGGATTAAGTGTCGAAATTTTTTGGTCTTTTGTTGACCAAAAAGGTGAGGGTGTGTTGCCTCTGCTACGTCTTCCCTGTCATACCCAAGCAGTAGAAAAAGCAGTCAAGACTGTGACAGAAGCCTCCCTCAAGTACATTGTGTAGCAAATTTGCAAGAAAAGGCTACACAAAAGCCCAGATAGCGTTTCGCAAAGATATGTTAAAATTCGACAGTAAGAAGGATTTTGTGGTTAATTAAAAATAATAAATTAAATATAACAAGATTAGCTGCGGCATTTAATTTTTAATATTTAACAATTATGTTCTATAAACTAAGATTTAATTACAAAATATAATATTTAAAACCAAATTAAGTAGGTACTCCTTGAGGGGATTTACTAAAAACCTTTTATTTATCTTTTTTTGAAATTTCAAGGTCAATCCGGAGGCTGAAGATGATACCTGATCGTAACCATTTTTTGTATGTCTAAGAATAACATATAATAGCACCTTTTTATCACTATTATGTTTGTATGTACGACATTTTTTTTTCTCCATACATTCGTGACCCACCCTAGCCCATACGAGATCGTTAACCCGGCCTCAGGCAGGGTAGAGTGACCTTCTCTACATTTCACTGGGGTAATTCTTGTCCGGCGCGTCCACGTCGCGGGGCTGGACATAGCTCACTTCAGTAGGCCGGAGCGAGACTATGACTAAGTTCGGACAGTGACCCAGCTCTATGGGGTATAACATAGAACCCTTGCCCAGGGTTACAGGTGACGACCTCAACGGCGGAATGAGAGGAGACATCAGATGTCAGAACGGCCAAATCGGTGGAGGAGGAGAGCCACAGGGGCGTAGTGCCTGGACCCTGGTGGAGGGCAGCGGTAGCCACCAGTACCTCAGTGAAGCGCAAAGATAACTAGTCTGAATCTGAACCGGTTCATGAAAGAAGTATTATAGCCAATGAGGTTATGATACCGCGATGTAGAAAGCAAGGGGAAACTATTACATTATTTATCCCATGAGAGCTGTATGATGGACACAAAGAAGTTAAGACAAAGTTTGCCTAGCGATCCGCGTAGCGACCGGAGCCCTGAACAAGGCCACACAGAAGGGAAGAGACCACGAGGCCGCTCTCCGACTCGACATCAGTGAGGAATATGCTATCTTACCTCTAACTGCCGGAACACAACAATGTTTGATTAAAAAAAAGTCTGGAACGGGTGATAGGAAAAATAGACGATTTAAGTTTATTTGAATAAAGCTAATAATTTGCTTTATTTGACTTTGACTTTGAAATTTGTTGTTATGGCGTCAGACTTAGGTAAGATGATGGTATATTGCCAGGCGGACTTGAAATAAGACATACCACCAACCAAACCGCGTACAAATTGTACCCCCCTGGGAATCGAGCCCGTGACCAGTACGTCTTACACGGGTGGGCGAACCACTAGACCACAGAGGCGGTTAACAAATAAAAACAAAGTAAATCACAAGCACAATTTGCAAATCACCTCAAATTTGTGTAAAGCAAATATTATCAAGGAGCTAATTCTAACATCACTCTTGCGTTATAATAGGGAAATGAATCCAATTTTTCTCCATCGCTGCTTATTTTCTAAGCTGCCGACTATATTGAAAAAATCTGGTCGGAAATAGGCTATCAGTGGTAAATTGGGTTTCAGTGGGCGTTCGACAGGTTTATAATCGAGGAAATTTGGTTGAATTTAAATTGGTTCCTTTATCGCTTTCATCATCACTTGCCGTTTTGAGTTATCTTTCTTTTTAATCTGTGAAAAGAGTACCTAAGGAAATTACTGGATTTATTTATAATAGGTGGGAAATGAATGACTATAATATTTTGTAGTCATCTTGTTAGAGGAGTTTGATAGCGAAGTGGTTTAACGCCTGGTCCGGCGATTGCGGAGGTTAAGCAACTTTTGAAGGGGTCGGTCATGGGATGGGTGACCAAAAGTGTTCTTGAGCTCCTCCGTGCTTCAGAAGGCATGTTTAGGCATTGTTGCCGGGTGCATTTCCAGTCGTTAGCACCTACCAATCCGCATCGGGCCCGCTTGGTGGGTTATGGCCCATCCTCCTTATCCACCCGTAAGGAAGACCTGTGCTCCAACAGTGGGAACGATAAAAATGGCTGATGGTCATATTGTTACTTGAGCTGCTATGAATGAATTGAATGAATAAATTCATCCAATAATTAAGAGTTAAATTAAATGTATGAATAAATCAATTTAACCCCCTCTCGAAGTCTTTATAAGACTCCTGAATTAAGACTTGTGCATTTTTTATATTTTTTAATAAAAAAATTAATAGAAGAATATAAAAATTATACATTATTAGCACACTTTTTTTTTCAATTAATTCATCAACAATCATTAGGTACTCTAACATTTTTTGTAAAGAAAACTATCAATGTACAGTAAGTCAAGGTATTTACCTTGTTTATAAAATAGTAGTGTTTGCAAAATAACAGTTAAAATTCATAAAGTCTTTGTATCGCGCTATAACTATGTACTGCTATTTTATTTTGTGCTAAAAGGGTCATATTCGTCGCATGCATCGTTTTCACGAAAATACACGTCGCTGTGCCAAGAAACATCGCGTGCCTGTATAACGTAACACAAAACGCAGTGTTTTGTTTTCATTTTGCCGATGCGATGCACAAACACCGCATACATTTTCAAATTTGGCGGTAATAACCCAAAATAATATTATATCGAGAATCGCTGTAATTTCGAGATTTAAAATTACTCGATCAGGCATGTCTAATGTCTCTCTTAGGCGTGAAATACGCAGAAGCGATGCGGCTACGGTGCAGATGTGAGACTTTCGGATGCTTTCGGCAAAGGAAATACACGTATCGCCGCTGTATCTGCGCCTTATCTCCGCCGCATCTCTTCTATGTATTTCACGCCTTAGTTACGCTACGATTCCAAATGAATTTTTACAACGATCTCTGAATGAGAGTGTGATGATGATGCCTAGGTAAAGTTGCGCATGCTGCATTTGATTTTGATTAAATTTTTATTGGGTTATTTTATGTAGAAATTCAAATGTTTTAGCTAAACATAGTACTTAAGTTTTTAATTTTAACCTTTCAATAAAATATTAATGTCTATATCTATAACAGTAAAATAAGAAAAAATGTTTGTTTAATTCATTAAATTCATTTTCAATGTAACAAAAGGTCGTGAAAGGCACGAGATCTGTGATTTTTTTACAAGATAATTTGGTTATTTTTACGAAAGTTGTATTATTACAGCATGAATAAACAAAACAAAAACTGATTTTAGAATTAAATTCTGTTTGTAAAGTTGGAAATTAATGTGGTTTATAAACGCGTTTAAATACTTTGTTAAAATCAATCGGAGTCCATAAAATAACAATTCAAGGTGCTACAAATAAAAAAAAAAATTATCGTATTAATTCTACGTGCAAAACCATTAATTTGATTGTTAATTAGTTAAACATTTAACGACGTCTACAAAATATAGTAATTAATTGCTTTAATCTTCTTTTATGTGATTCCATTAAATGCTTGATTTACTTCAATCACAATTCGCATTAGGAACCATTTAAAGTTCTTCCTGGAACTTCCATTAAAGTCATGAGTTTGTGGAGTAATTATTTATCTAAGTAAGTACTTAAATAAACAATTTACTTCGAAACTTAGGTGATTGTATAGGTTCTTAATTTAAGATACTTCTGTACCGGAAATGGGTAGGTATATATATTCTTTCGATTTTGATACATTTCCTATAGATTTCATTGGGCAATAGTTTCAATGTATCATTATTTAATATCAGTACTAAATGTTGAAAGTACTCGGCATCAGCCATTTTATTATCTTCACTGCTGGGACACAGTGTTTTCCTTATGGGTGGAGGATGGGCCATATCCCATCACGCGGGTCCAATGTAAATTGGTGGGTGTTAATGACTGCAAATGCAGCCGGGAATTGCGGCTTATTTTAGCCTCCGGAGCACGGAAGAGCACGAGATAATACATTTTTGTTCACCCATTCCATGACCAACCTTTGCGAAAGTTGCTTAACGTTAACAATCGCAGGCCAATGCGCTAACCCACTGATCTCATCCAACTGACAAACCACTATGTCCATGTGGTTGGTAGGTACGTATCACTTAAGAAAATCTAACTTATTTTGTATTGTTCCGAGTGTTGGTAAATGCGGTATTTAGATTCGTTCCATTTTTACAACACAAGAACCTTTCTTTTTATCCACAGCGACAACACAACTTTCACTTGTTATCTTCAGATCAGCACAATTGGACGTAGTTTTGCAAACAAGAACCAACCCTCATTTTAGGTGAAATTGAGTTACATATTTTAATAAACTCCCTACTACGTTTTCTACGACCTTAAAAAACTCCCAGACCGATATTCGATGTCACAACAAAAAAAAAGAAGGCTGCTTAGGGTACCAACACTGGATAGAGTCACTTTAGAAAAACTAAATGGATCCATGTCGCATGGTACCTATAAGTCTTCAGCAGTTTAATTACGCAAAACGGAACCAAGCCACATGGTTCTCAAAAAAAATTAATTTACATTGTTTTTGCCTTTTTTATCTGCTAAAGGGAACCATTATGATACTTGGTTCTGTTTAGCATATTTAATAAAGTAGCTTTTAAAATAACCATGAGGCTTAGTTCTACCTAGATTACTACTTACTGTAACATTAGTCGAAGTTTGACAGAGTAGAAAAATACTTAGTAACCCACAATAACCTACCAAAACATACCGCTTTTGCAATTTTCTACTCTATCACATTCTTTTTAACAGTATAGGTATATGTATGTTCTTAATACAAATAATAATTAAAAACATGTTTAATTTGATTTTCGTTTGACAAAGCTTTATAGAAATCTTTATTTTTAGAAATTTTCTATACATTAATAACCTACCAAAACCTACCACGAATGCAATTTTCATAAATAGCAACACAAAACGAATTATTCCACTTTGCCCTACCATGGCGCCCCACTAGTGGGCAAAGTGGAAATGCCTTAAAATGTAAAAAGTGGAATCGGCAGTTTCTACAGCCAAAAAATGTAGTGAATTCTGCCATTTCTGCCCCATTAGGGTTGGCACCATAGACCGACGGACAGACATACAGACAGACAGTTTATGATTTAATCATTATTATATAGTTTTCAGATTTTTCCTTGTATTTGTAGTATGAGATGACATTACTTGCCAAATTTTATAGCTATAGGTCAACGGGAAGTATCCTCTGAGTTTTGATTCCCTTGAGAGTGTCAAAATATGCTTTTTTTGCGGCATAAACGGCCGTATCTCTTTTTTTGTAAAACTTAAAAAAAAATTTTTTAGAGTTTTAAGGGACTGTAGATTTGAGTATATAGTTTTAATTTCAACTCGATATGCCTTCTCGATATAAAGAGATTAGACTGACCGACGGTCAGACATACAGACAGTTTATGATTTAATAACAAATTTAAAGTTTTCAGATTTTTTCCTGTATTTGTAGTATAAGACGATATTATTTGCTAAATTTCATAGTTCTAGGTCAACGGGAAGTACCCTCTTAATTTTGATTCCCTTCAGAGTGTCAAAATATGCTTCTTTGCGGCATAAACGGCCGTATCTTTTTTTCATGTCAACTTAGAAGCTTGTTTTTTTTTACAGCTTAAAGGGACTGTAGATTTAAGTATATGGTTTAAATTTTAACTCGATACCTCCACGCGTTCCTGAGATAAAAGGTCTTGACAGACAGATAGGCAGACAGATGGACAACAAAGTGATCCTATAAGGTTTCCGTTTTTTCCTTTTGAGGTACAGAACCCTAAAAATATGTGTTTTAAATTATTATCATAATTATTCTGGTTAACCATAAAACATAACATATTGTTAAAAAGAACCAACCCACAAAAGAGTAATTTTTCAATAAGGAACCATCAGGTTTTTTATCTAAAATAAATACAAAACAAAAGAAAAATCTGAATTTGCTTGCTTTGATAATATTGTGATCAATATTAAATTTTAATTCCGTAAGTTGATATGACAAATAACCTGCATATTTTTTTGGACACACTCTTAAAATAAAAGTTTAATTATCTCGAAAGTAACTTTTTGTGGGTTGGTTCTAGTTTGCAAAACTACGTCCAATTCATTTAGCTAAACCTATTGTAAAAATCTTGATGTAAAAAGAAAAAACACTATTGGCCTTCACAGCACTTCTTATACAAGTCGCCCAAAGTCAGGCACATTTTTCATCATATTTTCAACCTCATTTTAAAGAGGTCATTTGTAAAGAAACCATAAACTTTCACAATAGACTAAGCTCCCATTGCATGAAACCTTACCTCACAAGGTGGAAGAGCAGAAATGTGTTGCAGTAATAGATATTACTTAGGAACACTGGATTTTAGTGGGTTGCCTTCGCATATCCTGGAAGAACATATATTTTTTTTCGTTTTCGTACCGCTATTTTGATCGAAAATTACATCATGAGGTGGAAGATTGAAATGTTTACCCATCGAAAGAGAAACATTTGGAGGTCAAAACCCGCATGGGTTGCCAGCCCCTACCCTGGCAGGTTTCAAGGTCAGCCAAGTTTTATGAGGCCCAAAAATGGGGTCACTTACCTCATCAGGTGGAAAGATAAAATTGATGCAGATCGATAGCCCTCGACGTGCCATTCATGAATATATAGGGTTGCCTGCCTTCAGCCTGGCAGTTTTTCTGGTCAGCCACCTCAAACAATCTTTATCAATATCTTGGAAAAACGAAAAAGTCATGTAAAGATGCAATGATCGAGGGCAAACCCTGATATTAAATTAAATTCTACGCACTGGCAGCCTTGCGCCTATTATGGAGTTAAAATAATAGGGTAAGTGCACCAGTTACGGACATTTTTCATTGGTATCTTCAAATATTGAAAAAAGTAATGTAGCTGTTTAACGTCATCAGGTGGCTCGATGAAACTGATGCAGATCGATAGCCGTAGACGTGCCGTTCATGAATGTATAGGGTTGCCTGCCTTCCGCTTGGCAGTTTTTCTGGTCAGCCACCTCCAACAATCTATATCAATATCTTGGAAAAACGAAAAATTCTTGTAAAGACGCTTTGATTCGGGGTATATTTAATACAAACCATGGTATTCAATTAAAATCTATGCACTGGTAGTCTTGCGCCTATTATAGTGTTGAAATAATAAGGTAAATGCACCAGTTATGGTCATTTTTCATTGGTATCTTCAAAATATTGAAGTCGAAGTCGCGGGCGGAAGCTAGTATTATTATAAAATTATGAAAGTTTCGATGTTCGTTACTCAATCACGCAAAAACTCTAATTATTGCTTTTTCTGTGGCAAAAACGGCTCAACGGATTTAGATAGGGACACAGATTGTTGAATTAAAATATAGGATACTTTTTATCGTGTTTTGATTGTTTAAAAGCTAAAATCCTGAGGAACTAAGTATGCAATAATACTTTTTATTTAACTGGTTCATTTTTGGCAGGGCAGTGATGTTTTTTTTTATTTCATACATTTTAGTTACAAATTATTAGTTTTGGAATGTGTTCATCAAGGCCTTTAATTTTGTAATCATTGCAAAAAATAAATAAATGGTGTCATGCAGCTGACATATATTATTGTCATTTTTCAAAAATCTATTGTTAGTGTCGTTTGGGGTGATGTAAGGATTCTAATTTAACGATACCTCTCACAGCCAAATTTGTTCAGGTGTTTTGATGTTATAGTGAAATAAGAAACTCACATACATAATACATCAAACCCGAACACAATACACTTTTTTGGATAGTTGTGTAATAAAAATGACTTACTAACTCTGTTAAATAATCCTAAATATCACCAAATAAAAGTATTTACTTCAAATCGTCAAATTTAGTATTTTTTACGACATTAATATTCCAAAATTTAATATATTAAAATTTTTACATTTTTCTAGCGAAGTGTCAATTAAAAGCTATGCAATAATCAATCAGTTGTAAGAAAGAGAAGATTTTGTGAACTCCCTGGTTTTGAATAAAAAAAAGTATGTACGTGATTTTGTATTTCCTTTTTATGTACATTTTTTACAATTGTAATATCAAAATAAGTTATACGTAGTATAAGATTATCACTCTGGTATGAGAACGCTAAAACAGATACCCTTTACCCTATTATTTCAACACCGTATAGGCGCAAGACTACCAGTGCGTAGATTTTAATTGAATACCACGGTTTGTATCAAATATACCCCGAATCAAAGCGTCTCTACAAGAATTTTTCGTTTTTTTAAGATATTGATATAGATTGTTTGAGGTAGCTGACCAGAAAAACTGCCAAGCTGAAGGCAGGCAACCCTATATATTCATGAACGGCACGTCTGGAGCTATCGATCTGCATCAGTTTCATCGAGCCACTTGATGAGGTTAAACAGCTACATTACTTTTTTCAATATTTTGAAGATGCCAATGAAAAATGTCCATAACTGGTGCATTTACCTTATTATTTCAACACTATAATAGGCGCAAGACTGCCAGAGCGTAGATTTTAATTGAATACCACGGTTTGTATAAAATTTACTCCGAATCAAAGCGTCTTTACAAGAATTTTTCGTTTTTCCGAGATATTGATATAGATTGTTTGAGGTGGCTGACCAGGAAAACTGCCAGGCTGAAGGCAGGCAACCCTATATATTCATGAACGGCACGACTAGGGCTATCGACCTGCATCAATTTTATCTCTCCACCTGATGAGGTAAGTGACCCCATTTTTGGGCCTCATAAAACTTGGCTGACCTTGAAACCTGCCAGGGTAGGGGCTGGCAACCCATGCGGGTTTTGACCTCCGAATGTTTCTCTTTCGATGGGTAAACATTTCGATCTTCCACCTCATGATGTAATTTTCGGTCAAAATTGCGGTACGAAAACGAAAAAAAATATATGTTCTTCCAGGATATGCGATGGCAACCCACTAAAATCCAGTGTTCCTAAGTAATATCTATTACTGCAACACATTTCTGCTCTTCCACCTTGTGAGGTAAGGTTTCATGCAATGGGAGCTTAGTCTACAAGTACACCGTATTGCTCCTTGACACGTAAATGGGGATAATTTGGAACAACTTAAAAAACCCTTGACCATAAATGCCGTGCAAAAAGTTAAAATGGATTCAAAAGGTTGTTCGTGTGAAGGTTATGCCGTGGCAAATATTGCCGAATTCTTTTGAAAATTATACTTAAGCTGGATATGCAAAAAATGGCACAGCAAATATCATGAAGGTGAGAAAGTAGGACAGCAAATAGTCTAACAAAAGCATTCTCGTAGCATCACGTTTTTATAACATATTTGCTCAGCATTACTTCCTTTCCTTTTCAGCTATTGTTTAAGCGAAAGAAAATCAAACATCGGAAGCTTATCGTAAATCTCGCTGTATGTATATATGACATAATTTTCGACGTAGAAATTTATAAGGTAAACTTAAAAACTTGGAACAATGGCAGACAATGATCATATTATAATAGCATTATTTAAAACAATCTTAAAAGGCAACTACTTAGACCACTTTTAGGTATTAGAGAACTAAAGGTATTAACTAAAGGTTATAAAAAGGGTAAAAAATGATTTAATATTCGTCCAATTTAGCAAATCATCTAAATGCTATTTGATCACTCAAATCCAATTTACCAAATTCACGTGAATCTGGACGTTTGTTCCCAATAAAAGTTGATCGATAACAACACAATTCTAACAACCAAACAATCAAAGCACGATCTCCAAACCGAATACTCGAACCACATTCTCGGTGTGTTCATCTAATTAGGCCTAAACAATTCAATTAAGCTCGGTTCATTGTCAATAGCAATCTGAACGAATATTTGAACTTAGCCAGAGCAACAATATTTGTTTTTGTTTTTATTGAGGGTATCCTTTTTTTTATTGTAAAATCCTCTGTCCACGAAGGCAAAGCGAAAAATCGATGTGAACAAACTGTATGCGAATCGATTGCTTAGAAGAACGAAATAACCATAGGACTGGTGGCTTGAATCTTTAATATTTTGAATATTAAGATCTATAAATAAAATGTTTGGCATATAATGTGTTCTTAACGAACTGGATTTCAAAGGTCAACTTCGATATCATTTCCAATTTATCAAATTTATATATTGCTGGTTAATTGTAACTCATAATATTGTTATTATCATCATCATCAAGTTACCCGCAAGACGCACAGTGATGGTTATCTACGACAAAAGGTTTTTCGCTGCCCGCATCCAGTGGCTCGCACTGAGGCACTTTGATCTAGAAGCGACTTTGAAGCGTTTGTAATATGGAGGTCCACAGTTTCATCCACACCTTGCGAGGCATTCGTTGTAAGTCTGGATCCATCTTAAGAGGTACAATATCATCATACAATCTATATGAGCAAACTGCAGACACTGCAACTGAGTGGTCTGTCGAGATTTTACTGTTTTTTTTTTCAGCCAAATGTGCAGAAGGAAATTGTTTCAAAACAACCTTTTTGCTTGACTTTTTGTTCGTCGAAACAAAGACTTGTTTGATTTACTTCTTAAAAATTATGTCTTTTTTTAGTTGCAAATCAGAAGTACAAATTAATCTGGGATTTACACTAGTGGATTTTCCAGTCGTTTGGTCGACAAAAGTCGAGGAAGTCAAGTAACAAAAATTTGCAACTTGAGATAATAAGAATATAGTCAATAAAGTGGATCAGTCAATATGCATTATTATCGCCTTCTAGCAAACTGCTTCTCCATTCAAAACTAAAAAAAATACTATAGTAAATCTTACGATCAACGCTTGGAAGATAATTCTTATGAAGTCATGTAATATTTTTCACTGCCATTCACACTCGATATTCGAAACCTTTTGTCGATACCATTTTCTATAATAAATCATGATTATATCACATAAAGGGTTAACATCATTATGCTGGATTTCTGATAAATCTTCTTGTCAGTTTCGTGGCGTAAATCCATTTTGAATCCAGTGTGCAATGCGAGAATCTTCTCAACGTTTATTCGGGTCAAATACATCAATAATTTCCTTTATCATATTGCTGCATCGCAAACTTTGCCATAGTCAAATGCTTACCAGAAAAATCCCTTTCTATTTGTCTTCATCAGCGTAGGTATATCAACGTTACAAAAAATAAAACTAAATTACATTACATGATCATATGAAACTTTCTGACTATCTATTCTAAATCGATAGTAGTTACTATCGAATGAATAGACTGAATCGATGGTCTTCACTAACGATTTGTGTATTGTAATCGTTATTGAAGACCATCTTTTCAACAGTTTCAGTAGAGAAAAAATTTACAGCTTTTTACCAATAGATAAATCCAGCAATAGCTAAAACTGATGTTATTTAACTTTTATAGCAACAGCTGTTGCTTGTTGTTTTAGATCCAGAAATTTAAATTCCTAAAGTTGACTACTTGTTTTATTGATAAAAACGGTCTTACTATAAAATCAACTGAATAGTTACTTTGTCGATAGTTTTACAGTGATCCCACTCAAATACGTGGTTAAGTTGGCTAAGTTTAAACTTTTTATACTACCTTGATGTTAACTATGACGATTTATACCACAATTACCATCCATGAGTTATATTGTGCGATGGGTCTCTGATATTATGTAAATCAAGTATTCAATTCAACAATATTTCAGACCGTTTCAGGTTTCTATTGTCGGAGTAATATGCTAATGAAATGTCGACAGTATTTCGCGTCAATGAAAAATTCCTTTTGTGATAAATATTTAAATCTTTTCTGCCTTTACTTTTAGTAAAACAAGGTCATAACTATGTGTATGAAAATTACCAAAATAACACTTTTGGATGTTATTGATGGTTTTTCAGGGCATTCTATATACCAGGTGTGCCCATACTTTTTCTTAAGGAGATCGACTTAGCAACAATTTGTGACCAAGAGATCGACATTGTTACCGATATTGGAAAAAAAATGCAAAGTAAAACTACATTGGGTGCAAGATGTCAAATCTGTTATCCTTGGCGATCGACCTTATAACCTCTCGCGATCGACCGGTCGATCGTGATCGACCGTTTGGGTACCTCTGCTATATACCTTATTGATCTGATAATTTAGGTAGGTATCTAATTTATTTAAAAATATCTAGCTTAATGCAATTTTACTTTTATAGTATTTAGTTAAATGCTGATATTACGTAACATTAACAACAGCTTTCAAAGAATAAACCCATTATTCTAAAAATTTTCATTGATTTTGAACAAATTCATTGATCAAAGTATTATCGTAATTCCAAACGAAATCAACGAAATGAGTTAACTTTTCATACATACATACATACGCTAACGCCACACAAAGACTTGGCCGAATACTCAAACGCTTAACTTTGAGCGGCTCTCAAACAGCATGCTGTCTTTGTCATATCTTTGACATTTAATGCGACAGGACGACGTTTGAGAGCCCCTCAAAGTTAATTAGCGTTTGAGTATTCGGCCAATAGTCTCATAGTCTCATAGTCATATGGCCGAATACTCAAACGCTACTTAACTTTGAGCGGCTCTCAAACAGCATGCTGTCTTTGTCATATCTTTGACATTTAATGCGACAGGACGACGTTTGAGAGCCCCTCAAAGTTAATTAGCGTTTGAGTATTCGGCTACTAGTCTCATAGCCATACTCTCATAGTCTCTCACGATAATAAAAATTACGTTTTACGCTATCGAATTAAAGTACGATATCTAATTCATTATCTGAACTCGTTAGCTACCTATCTATTGATTACCAGTAAACATGAAATTAATTAAGATAACATCGATGTTTACATATCGATATCAAAGCTTATCGTAAAGCGAATGTAGGTATGTAAAACTGAAAATATTAAAAATGTTTTTGTCGGTACTCAAATCTCTTCGCGTATTTATGCGAAAAATGTTGCTTTATTTGGAATGAAAAGAATGAATAGAGGATTCGATGGCAAAGGTCAACAAAGGGAAACGCTGAAACGTCAGGCTTATGAAGGTACAGGTACAAAATCGCCTTTTCTGTTTAATAAAGGATATTGTATGGTGCTACCTGAATCTCATGACGTGAAAAAGTTATTGAAAAACATTTGTAAGGTATTTCGTTTTATCAAAGAGCATTTTTTAAGAATAATATTTGATAATAAAGCTTAAATATAAACATTTAATCAAAATTCATGGCATATAATAAATAAGTATAAAGTACTAAGTAAATGACAGATAAATAGCTAGAACGCTCAGAAAAGCCAGTACTGCAGTCTATTAAATAAATTCCAAATATAAATGACAAAAATAAGATTAAAAGTAAAGTCATGTAGATAGAAAACAATAAAAATGACGTTTCAATTAATAGGGATTGTCAGGACCAAAAATTGATGTTCGATGTTGACAAAAATCGCTCTTTACTGGAGTAAAAATGGATTTTCAAGCTACCGAGATGGAAAATTGGAACAGACAAGATTTTATCATAAAACAGTCACCACGCCATTTCTGAGTGACCTAAATGGATTAACTTCGTAACGCCTTCATTATTTTAATTTCACAAAAGGACATTATTTTATAATGTTTCGAGCACTAAGGCAAAATTGAAATCCCACGCAGAGGAAGTCGCAGGCTGCCACTAGTGAAATATAACGAGGTAAAATAATTACTTCAGCTTAGAAAATATCAACAGATCGTTTTACATCTCATAATAAGTTAAAGCAAGACTTAGTTTAAAGTCATTTACTCAAATTTCACTTCGTTTAAACTTCAAAATAGTTAAATGTTGTTTACTGTTAAAATAACAAGACAGTATTATTAACCGACTTCAAAAATTTGAAAAGGAGGAGGTTATCTATTCGTCGCGTATTTTTTATTTTATTTATATGTATGTACACCGATTACTCGAAGACGGCTGAACCGATTGAAATGATTCAAACGTTATAACATGACGTTTGTTTCCAAGTTGGTCCCATTTAAATTTTGAAATCGGTTTAGTAGATTTCAAGTAATATTGAAAAAACTGTCGTTTTCGTTACCATTTTATATGAATTCAGGCGGATTTTCAACCATTACTTTTTTTTTTGCACCGATTTAGATGATTCTTTTTTTGTTTGAAAGAAGACACCTTAAGAATGGTACCATATTAACTTCATTGGTATTGGACTTTGGATTTTGAAGATACACAAGGGAACTCCTTAAAATCAAATAGGAACTGGGGCCGTACCGGCTAACGAATCGATTATCGAAAAGTCTGCTGGGTTTCAAATTAAAACAGATAAATCGAGCCCCAATTGGGTCAAAATGGCGAATTCATGATATCACACGAACATCGATATCTTCCAAATTACGTCAACAGAAGGTACAAAAAGAAATTCCTTACTTTGATTTTTCTGTTTTAATTTGAAACCCAACAGACTTTTCGATAATCGATTCGTTAGCCGGTACGGCCCCTGTACAGTGATTGAAATATTGGCAGGTTTATGACAATCTAAAACAAGTTAAGTACCTATTTATTGTCAAGGACCTGCTGGACTATGGTTGAACTGCGAAGGCCCAACGGAACTCTTGTGGAAATTGAGTTACTCGGGGTATACCATTGAAAAATATGAAACATTATAACGTTTTATTTTATAAAATCATCACTTACATACCTACCACAAAAAAGTTTAAAATAAAAAAGCTTTTTAAAAAAAGCACAACCTCCTTCAAAAATTAAAAAAAACAGCTCTATAAAAAGCAAGAAATAATGTTCAAATCGATTAATTTAAACACGTCTATTGAAGTCGGGTGGGGCTTTAAGAATATAAAGAATACAATAAATAAAAAAATCTTCCAGCTTCACCCGACTTCAATAGACGTGTTTTAATTAATCGATTTGAACATTATTTCTTGCTTTTTATAGAGCTGTTTTTTAATTTTTGAAGGAGGTTGTGCTTTTTTTTAAAACCTTTTTTTAAATCGGATCGTGCTCAGTGGCGTGCACTCGGAGAGGCCTATGTTCAGCAGTGGACGATGATAGGCTGATGATGATGATTATTTTAAAGCAACAAGATAAATCGTGCCAACAAGTAGCAAATATTTGTTTAGTGTACTTTAACCGCCTCTGTGGTCCAGTAGTTCACCTACCCGTATAAAACACCCAGGTTCGATTCCCAGGAAGGGTACAATTTGTACTCGATTTGGTTGGTGGTACCATAAGAATAAACAATACTACTAGAACGGACTCTTCTTTGTGCGAGTCCCAAATGCCGCCATTTATACAGTGTGTGGCCTAGAATCGGGGATAATATTAAAAACGGAGCCTCTATAGGTCACTAGTAATTGAATCATTAAGGTCCCAACTAATTAAAATAAAATCTTAACTTTTTGATGTAATGCAAACAACAGTTCCGCTCAACTCAATCGACAACACGCGTACTACTCATCGTACTTATTCGGAGCTACTCGGAACGTCTTTTTGACAATTTATGGGTTGTCTGACACAACTTGTATCGGCTGATAGAAATGAACCACTTTCTCGTCAGTAGTAAATTATTTATTGTACAAATAAGAAACACAGACACAAAGAAGCACGTCGCTTCGCTACATAGGTCGATGTTCAAATGTCTGCCGCTCTGCTGTATGCATGTAGTGTACCGACTGATAATGTTATTGTGAACGGTTCCTAAATCCACGTTGAATAGCATCATGTAAAAATGTAGGATCTGTTGCTCTCGTATTGATGTCCGGGGACAAGAGCACGGCTATCACATAAGCGTTGTAATCACGCGAACATACCTCGGGTGCCTTCTGTTTGGAAACAACACCAGGGCACGTGATGCATTATACCACGAGCTTCTCCGCACAACAATATCATATCCACAAATGGTCTAACCATTCGCACATTACAAATTGGGTAAATTCAAATATTAAATTAAAATTAATTTCAACTGAAACCAAAGAAATTTTCGTGACAGCATTTTGACTTTACTTATCAAAATTTTTTTTTAATATTTTTAAAAAGATCGTAATGTAAAAAGAGTAACAAAAAGTTCTTTACTCCCTGAAGAAGAGAGTAGATTGCCAAACCAAAAATAAGAGGAGAAGATTGACATGTGATTTTTATGATGGATAAAATAATTTAATTGAGTAAACAGATTACTTTCATTGCAATAATAATTAATTACTACAGATTTATATTAATTTGAAATAGATTTTATGCTGTGTTGAAAGAAGCAGGGAACGGTTCTATTCAAGGAGTTAAAATTAAATTATCTAGTGGATAGTGATAATATCATGACGTTTTGCGGTTAGTTTTTTATTATTCCCTGTACCACGATAAGTTCGAAACGTTAGCGATAATGTCGTTTTGGAATAATACACTGATTATGAATTGCAACTTTAAATTTTTATTGTGTGTAACGTATTGGTTTTAAACAACTGGAAACTTTTCAGAACAAACACTAATACCCTAAAGAGTCTTTATTTTCTGTATTATCCCCGGTTCTAGGCCACACACTGTATAACCACCCTTCACGTCGCTACGCCCCGCTGTCGTCCAAGCGTGTTTGCCAGGGTTGCTTACTGTTAAATATTGCTTACGTTTAAAGATCATATCGCTAAGATATGAGTTTTTCTTTAGTTTAAAATCATTATTTTATTCTAGTTAGTAGATACAAAAATGAAATAATAACTTTTTCTGGGTAAGTAAGTACTTACCTACTCCTGAGTTTGTATAAATAAAGTAAATACCTAAACATTTAGTATGGAAATGAAATGAAATTTTGAACAAAAATGTACTTCTAAAACATTTTTAGGCTTTGATCTGCTTACTGTTTCGTTGTGTTTCAACACGTAACGAAATCCAAACCCAAACCCAATTATGAATATAAGTAGGTAGATATTTTCTTCATTCCTTTTATTTTATATTTTGGCACAGAACTTGTGTAACGATGTCTTTTTTTTACAAGTGTTCATTTTTTTGATAAAAACTCAGGTCAGGTCCTTTTTATTAATTAGGTAAGTACTACGAAAATGAAATAATATTTTGATAATATTAGGTTCTTACCTCATATCATCTTTGGGAAAACTAAAAAAACTTAATTGTGGCATTGTTTTCGAATTGTTTGCACAACCAAACACAGCACAATAACTTGGCGCCATCGTTATACAATTTAATTCTAAGTGTCCGGGCACGAAAACTGCGACGGCGGAGCGGCAGCGGGGCGGCGCGACAGCGGAGCGGCGGCGATGCATTCAACAGTATGGCACAGTATGGAGACGCGCACGAAACGGGCGGTGGCGGCGCGGGGCGACGAGCGATGCACGGGCGGGAGGAGAGCGACGAAAACAAATGAACAAACTAGTTTGATTTGGTAGCCCGCGATTACAGTAGTGTTGTGTTGAAAAATATAATAGTGTCTGTTTGATTACTAGGTAGGTACACCTATTTATTCAGTATGGATGTCGGCATCTTGGACATCATTTAAAAAACACAAGATGAGCAAAGGATCCGATTTTGAAACTAGTTAACGCCTATAGACCAATTTTTTTTAACTAAATAAATTTTTTAGACATAGGATATATTTCGTCCTTTGAACATTTTTCGGTATTAACAAGAAATTGTTTCCATAGCAACATCACATTTGACACATCAATAGAAAAAAAAATAAGAAGTTACTTTAGTGGTATACCGTGGTCCTACCGGTAGGTCAAATCGGTAGGTCCACGGGCCCTTAATGGTATTTAGCCCATCTGTCACAACACTACTAGCGCGGCTGACCGGCCGCTAAGTTTCGTGCCCACGTTCTCATCGCCCCGCCCCGCCGCCGCTCCGCTGCCGCGCCGCCCCGCCACCGCTCGGCCGCCGCCACTTTCGTGTCCGGACACTAAGATTTACGCACAGAGAAAATATTACGGAACGCAAAAACAGGCAAACGCGCGCGCGCGTGCGGCGACGTCGGCCGTGACAGCCCGACTGAGTATTCTGTTTAACAGACGCGCTTATATCGTGACCTTGAGCCCGTTCGGAGCGGAAGTGTCCGTTCTAGTAAGTTTTATTTATTCTTATGGTGGTATGGCTTATTTCAAGTCCGCCTGGCTAGCTACCACCATCTAACCTAAGTCTGACACCATAACAACAATTTAAAAAATGTTTTGTACCGGCAGTTCGAGTTAAGATAGCCAGTTCCTCAGTGATAAGGATTCCGGGTGTAATGCGTTTCCACCTTCGGCCTTATCGTCACTTAACATCAGGTGAGGTGACGGCCAAACACTACCAAAAAGCATAAAAATCCTTTTTATGCTTTGAATACGAATGATACAATTGAAGCTTTATATTTTTGTTATTTTACTCCTTATAGTTATTTTGTATAAGTAGCCAATACCTAATTACAACACTATCGCGATCTTGATTTTCACCAATAGAACACTGAACTTTTGCGAATTATTACTATATATAATTTTTCACTGTGAGATCCATTGGTGCAACTTCTATAATTACATTAATTTCTGAATGCTATTGTATGTTTTAATTGAATGGCAAATACGCAAAGTTTCAAGAGCACTCCATTTGCTGTGCATGGAGAAACCATAATAGTCATACGTTTACGAATTCTCACGCAACCTGAGGGTCTATTCTGAAAGCTAAACCGCTCTAATCGAACGACGTTCGTTCGGCATTGTGACATTATAAACTCGGCATTCCTAGTTCAAGGCTGGCCTCAGACCTGTTGGTTTCATTTCTTTACTTTGCTGTTCTAGAACATGGCTGCTTTCCGAGATTCAGAGTGCAGTTGTTTGGTTTTGGTTTGGTTGGTTTTGGATAATACAAAGTCTTAGTTTTCCATTTAGAATACAGATAATATAAACTTTCTTATACACTAAATCAAATGAAATCTGTTTTTTTGAGGAGCAACCATGAACTTTTTGAAATTTAGACGCAAAAACGTCAAAATACAAAATGATGTCAAAGATAAACAGAGCAGTCAGAGCGATTTTCAACGACCGATTTTGATGGTTAAAATGTTGCAACGCACTAATGTTTGGAACGCCGTTAGAGCCTAAAGTTGTACTCGGAGCGTAGGTTCTGAATGCGCCTCAAGCAAAGATGAAACCGGTAGGGGGGCGTCCATTAATCACGTGATGTTCCTCCCCCCTGGTGATACATGGTGAGGTTTTACGTTAACCCCCCCCCCCCCCAAAATGAAAATTGTTGAGATTATTTTGGTACAAAATAATCTCAACAATTTTCAGTACGAATATGTCGCAGTGGGCGGGGAAATCGTCCTGGTAATGGTGAGTCAACAATCACACACAGTTTTCGGTTAAAAGTCACACGTTTAACGAAAAAAATTAATACACGTGATATTTCACTACACCCCCCCGTCCCCCCTTGTGATACCAGGTGTAGGTCTGGGGCCAGTCAAAGCTACATTTACAAATCTTCGCTATGAATATATTAATGACGTTTGAAAAAGCAATAAATAGTTAACTAAAACCTAAATTGTTCAATAGTGAGGCGACGGCGAAGATTTTCAAATCTTTGATAATGTAATCATCTTATATGAAATCAACTTTTAATGTAATAGACTTAAATTCAATTTCATGTGGACAAATTACTTCAATCTAAAATATTCTTTTAAGATATCTATTAAAACTTTGTGGGATGGGAATAGCTACTTTAAGCACAAGAAAATATTTCCGAATTTTTTTATAGCAATATCAAGTATCTACTGATCTAATAGCACTTCATCGACGAAATGTGACATTGGCTATAGCTTTATACCTGTATAGGAAAAAGGTCGAAAAATAAAATAAGTAACCCGAATGACGAATATCGTACGATTGTCGAATAACCTTTTTTGTAGTAAGCCCAGGGTACGGAAATAGCTGGGTATTTAGAAACATCAATCACAGCTGGTGTTCCACGGGCAAACAGAACGGTTGCCTAAATTGTTCATTTGGAACGGTTTAAGTATAATTTGAAAAGCAAAACAACATTGTTTTAAAATAAAATACGAAAGGGAGGAAAATATGAAAGGTACAAAATTTTACCTTTTTCAATCCTCAGATAACAGATATCAGTCAGTTAAATAAATTAATAACCAAATAAAATAAACGGCATTCGAAACATTTGTCAGACAAGCGAATGACAAACATTTTATTTTCTACGTTATCAAGGGAATCCAAGTATTGAAAATTCAGCCATATTTACAGCGAGGGTGCTTTTTTGAATCCAGAGCGAAGTGAGGGATTCTAAAGTAGAATCCTGAAAGTAGCGAGGGATTTAAAGTACGTCGCCCAAGCCAAAAATACATTTTGCGGCTGAGTGATAGACTTTGCTTTTTTCATACCCGTCTATAAGAAAAAGAAATAAGAGGCACTTCTAGATACAACTAATGAATGTATTTCTTGAAAATCGGCCAAAAATACAGTTTCCGAAAAAGAATTATTCTTTAATAAAATTCACCTTTTACTTCTCTCTCACATACGTTATTTATTATGAACAGTCTACCCAATAATAAATAAATACTATACAAGAAAGGATTGGGGCACACAAAACTTTGTTATCTACCAAATAATAATATACCAGATACACGTGTTTTCCCGAAGCCCCAGATGCGCAAATATCGTGTATGACAAATAAGTTCCTTGTAAAATTACCTCCAAGATAGGTTATGTGAAGTAAATTCGAAAAGGGAGGAAGTATTTTATTGGGAGCTGGTAATAATATTACCTACGTGAATGGAAGGGGGAAATTCTTTTGAATATTTAAGGGCGCTTACATATCTGACCGAAGATACGTTGGATGTATGACGATCATAATACGAGTACTCAGTACGTGTTAGGGTCTAGTTGTAAAGTTTTTAAGCCCTATTAAAATAAAAAAATCAAAATAGTTTAAAAAGCTGGCCCGGCCTGTAAAAGAGTTCCGCAGTTACCTTATACAATTACTAAATGGCTTTAAACTTATATTTACTAACGACTATAACTAAGTATAATACTTATCTATTCAATGAAATTTATTCTACGATTTTTTTAATTAATATTCACATTCATGCTAAATTACAGCCTTTTAGCACCTACTTAGGGCCTCTCTGAGCTAAGCCGCGGACGGACAGACAGACGGACATGACGAAACTATAAGAGTTCCTTGTTGACTTGACTATGGAACCCTAAAAAATATTGAAATGACATGTCACAAGCTTTCAAGTTATCATTCAAACGAAAAGAAAGTTTGTCACTTGTCTACAGCATACAGGGTTGCCTGGGTCAAAGATGACGATGACTAGCTCTCTCACACACTCTACTTTTTGTATTAAAAACATCTCAAATAGATGATACCAAAGATTCAATCCGATGCAATGAAGATTCAATTCTAAGGAAAGACATAAATTTAATCTGTTTACTGTAAACTTTGGAATGAAACACCACAACTCAGAGTTACGACTTAATTATACACAAAACTAGAATCTGGTTACGCTTTCGTAATCAAAAGGATTTAATGACGATAACATGGTTACCGTAAATTTAATCTAACTCCATAAAATGACGTATTAATAACGAAATATCAAGATTATGTATTATTAAGACTATTACAAAGACCGCATCAAAATTTATCCATTTGTTTGTGAGCTACGTTGTCTCAGACAGACACGTAAATTTTATAACACCCTTCTTTTTGCGTCGGGGGTAAAAATCAAGAAGAACATCAACAACATTAAGAATTACCTATTTTAACAGACGATATTTTAGTTACCAATACTATCACTTTTCTACTATTATAATAAGTAGTTTTTATATTTATTTATTTTGTGTACTGCAGCTATATACGGTGTTTGTTAGTAAGTTAATAAAAGTTCGGTTTGGAAAAACTCGAAAAAAATCGGATATTTAAAAAAGGGCTTCCAATCAAAATGTTTAGTCACATGACCTCATTTTGCATGGGAGACCCAATATTTTTACTCCAAATTGTTTAGTTTTGCCTAGATACCTACTTATTGTTTACTGAGCAGTCCCCTTTCGGATCGGACACTTAAGAAATTACACCCTGTATTCAAATTACGATTAGACATTCTAATAATCTGTCTCGAGATAAGCTTATTTTTTTTTCAATACTTAAACAAAAAACTACACGTCTTAATTCTCGAGTAGGGAGAAAAAAACCGCCTCTGCCGAGTTTTTGCTAGTTCCTTTCTGTTCAAGATCTCCTACAGTAGCTTCTTGATATTCACAAGTGCTTGTAACAAGGTAGACTGAAATATTTTAAGTTTGAGTTTTTAACACAATTTTTTATACAGCTTTACTGTTAATCTACAATGAAGACTTCGACAATCTTTGACGTAATATTGTTAACTAGTTTGTACCATAAGTTAACAATATACAAAGGTTATTAATTCAAGTTTTTAATACAATGTTATTGTTTATGCACAGTGATTATACTTTAAAATTCATATAATCTCTTTGACTAAACTGGATTTTCGCTTAACTTTTGACTTTGATAAGTTCACTCGCCTAAACATAAGCAGTCTAGACTCAAACAATTATTTTGATGCATATATTTTTTAACTAAATTAATTATTGAGATACACTGCATTAGTATAATTTAATTTATGTTTTAGAATATGAGACAGTAATTATATTACATCTTAATTATATGAAATTTAGTAAAACATTTTGTAACTTCTACTATTGAAGAAATTGCGAGCAAAAAAATACTTAATGGAATGAAAACAGGATCCTGACTCTTATATTCTTGTATCTTTACTAGCTTCTGCCCGCGACTTCGTCCGCGTGGATGTTAGAGAAAATCCTAAGAGAACCTTCAATCAGGATCTGACCAGTCATTTTTACGTTTCCCGTTCCCGTTCTGTTCCCGTCCGTTTCCGTCCCTTTCCTGTCCCGTTCCCGTACCCCTTCCGTTCCCGTTTCGTTCCCGTTCCCGTTCCCGTTCCCGTTCCCGTTCCCGTTCCCGTTCCCGTTCCCGTTCCCGTTCCCGTTCCCGTTCCCGTTCCCGTTCCCGTTCCCGTTCCCGTTCCCGTTCCCGTTCCCGTTCCCGTTCCCGTTCCCGTTCCCGTTCCCGTTCCCGTTCCCGTTCCCGTTCCCTCCGTTCCCGTCCCGTTCCTTTCTCGTTCCCGTCCCGTTCACGTTCCCGTTCCGTTCACGTTCCCGTTCTGTTCCTGTTTCGTTCCCGTTTCGTTCCCGTTTCGTTTCCTTTCCGTTCCGTCCCATTCCGTTCCCGTTTCGTTCCCGTTCACGTCCCGTTACCGTCCCGTACTCCTTCCGTTCCTTTTCCTGGTACCGTTCCCGTCCCGTTCCTGTCCCTTTCTCTTTTCCGTTCCATTCCCATTCCGTTCCCGTTTCGTTCCTGTTCCGTTCCCATTCCGTTCCCTTTCCGTTCCCGTTTCATTCCCGTTCCCTTTTCGTTCCGTTTCCATTCCGTTCCCGTCCCGTTCTCGTCCTGTTCCCGTTCCCTGGATGTGCATGTCCAGGTCCAGGTCCATGATGTGTCATGTCCACCGTGTCAAACTTCAAAATAAATGTCATTTTCGCAATGACCATCCCATAAAACCTCAAGAACGACATCCACATCGATTTTCATGTTTACTCACCCCATTTACCCCCTAAGGGGTTGATTTTCAAAATAACAAAATATATGTTTGCCTATTTATTTTTAGATGTGCTCCTACAAAGTTCAAAGTTGTAATGTCTATTTTATATTATTTTCCATACAAAATTGGAACCCCATTTTCACCCCTTTAGGGGTTAAATCATGTCCACCGTGTCAGACTTCAAAATAAATCTCATTTTCGCAATCACCATCCTATAAAACCTTAAGAACGACATCCACATCAATTTTTTATGTTTACTCACCCCATTTACGCCCTAAGGGGTTGATTTTCAAAATCACAAAATATATGTTTGCTTATTTATTTTTAGACGTGCTGCTACAAAGTTTAAAGTTGTAATGTCCATTTATTATTTTTCCATACAAAATTTGAACCCCATTTTCACGCCTTGAGGGGTTAAATCATGTCCACCGTGTTGGACTTCAAAATAAATGTCTCTTTTGCAATCGTCATCCCAGAAAACCCCTATAACGACATCCATATCTATTTTTAGGATTTTTTACCCCTTTTTACCCCCATTTCATCCCCGTAGGGGTTAAAATACTAACAATAACAATATACGTTGCGTTAGATTTCCATCCATAAGCCTAAATTATATATTTAGCAATTTTTACTTCGGAAATAAAGGATTTTCTTTAATACACAACTTCATCCCCCTTTTGACCCCTTCGGGGGTAGAATTTTGAAAAACACCGAGACCCGTATTTATTAATTTTCAATCGTCAGCCTAAACACAAAATTTGAAGATCCTAGCTTCAAAACTGAGGGACTTTCATACAAACTTTCATCCCTTATTTCATCCCCTTAGGGTTAGAATTTTCAAAAATCCTTCCTTAGTGGATGCCTACACTGTATAAGGTATCTGTGTGCAAAATGTCAAGTCTCTAGGTCCAGCGGTTTGGGCTGTGCGTTGATAGATCAGTCAGTCAGTCAGTCAGTCAGTCAGTCAGTCAGTCAGTCAGTCAGTCAGTCAGTCAGTCATTCAGTTTACGATTTTATATATTAAGATTAAAATAAATTGATTTCAATACTGTCTAACGTCACTTTATGAAGAGGTTATGAAAAAGAAATGAAATTGCTACCTACATAAAATGCTTACAACTTGGGCAACATACGAACTTCATAAATATATTATTTCTGTGCAAAGTTATGACATTAAGTGTTTTATGAGCGGAATGGGGCTTATTACGACACAAAAATTCATATATCACTTGAAAATATTCATCAAACTTAATATTTCATTTTTATTACAGCTTCTCGTTACAAAATGGAGAAACATGAAGAGTTTTTAGCTTTTAGAAACTCCAGAGAAATATACTGAGATGTTTCGTAAAAGTAAGCGTAGCGTGTTAAAACGTGAAATTAGAAACAACAGCTAACAACAGTAACAAATTTTTAAAAAATGGCCACGAAAATGCAAATACCGTTGGATCATAGGATATACATTCTGTTAGTACTTATGTATATTCTGTCTAAAACTGGGCTGTATTTAAACCAGGGATTGAAATACCGTTAAAAAAAATAACGATAAAAAAATAACGTTAAAACATTTTATCGGTAAATTTACCTGTAAAAATAACATTAAACATATTTTACCGGTAAAATTAGCGTTAAATATAGCGTTAAACTTTACCGGTACAATATACCGGTAAAATAATCGCTAAAAAAATAACGTTATTAATTGGAATAACGTTAATTTTAAAGTTTAACGGTAAAAAAGTAAGAAATAACGTTAAAATTAACGTTATTTACTGAAATAACGTTAATTTTAATGTAACGTTATCTAAATTAACGTTATTTATTGACATGACGTTAATTTTAAAATGAACGGTAAAAAAGTAAGAAATAACGTTACATTAAAAAATAACGTTATCATTCCCTGATTTAAACAAAATTATTTATAATCATTATGGAGCAGGAAATAAAGATTTTCTGTTTTGTTTGTAATGTAACTTTTTCCTGATTTCAATATTTGTGTGCGTTGAAAACAATATAACTTTTGATGCGGGTGATCCGTCCAGGGGTTGATCTGAACACGGATTTAATCCGTTGTAGTATGTACGATTTAACTTAAATTTACATTTTGTAAGCGGATTCCGGCTACTACCCTAATGTGCTTTGACTGCAACATTAATTTAGTTATTCTCACCTTACCTCACTAAGTAAAAATGTGATTCAAATGATGATTTTATTTTTGATACATAAGGTAAATGCCTCTTTGTTATTTTGAATCCGTAATAATTTTCAGTCCAAAAGCTTTGATGTTTTTTTTAAATTGTAAATATGCGCCCCTGTTTTCTTTGACATAATAATTATTATAAGATTGAGGACCTCCGTACTTGAGTCTTATCAAGTTATATCGGGTCATTTTGAACTTACCATCCAAATATTAAGGATGTGTCCAGTCCATGAAACTAAACAATTTTCTCTAAGAAACATGTGTCAAATTTCGCCACAAAATTTTGGTCATCCCATACTAAATTGATAACGTGATCCCTTTGATTTGTATGGAAAGTCGATTTTTATTTTACATATTGGACCACATGTTCCTTAGAGACAGTTCTTCAGTTTCATGGACTGAACACATCCTCAAAATTTGGATGGTAAGTTCCAAATGAACCGATATTTTCTATACGGAGTCGTCAACATGAAAAATGTTTTATTCCATTTTGTAAATTGAAAGTTTACCTATTGTTTTCAATATAATCCTGTGTTTTCATTCTGCAATTACCTTACAAGTTAAATACCTATTGAAGTCCCACCATAAAAGCACAAACAAAGTTTCCGATTTAATCCAAAAATAAAAATACAATCCTTTCCAAACAACCATTGAATATTATGCTAATAGCTTAGCTACCGGTATCAAAATATTATCAGTGAAAACAGACACGACATTTTCGCTGAAATAATTTTGACAAATTTAATATTTTTATAAAAAAAAATATGTTACCCTTTATTTTATACTTAAATAATTATAGCCTTTTCCTAAAATTGTAGCCAAAACCGAGTTCTTTTAATTATGATGAACCTGTTTCATACAGGTCTGCTTAAATTAATGAGTTATTTTATCATAGATCTTGATCCGCTCATTTATTTAAGTCGCTTTATACAGACCAGGTGAGAATTATGGAGGAAAATTATTTCCGTGTCATAATCTAGTTAGCTATTGTGTTTCTGAACTATACAATACGCCAACCATTTTTTTCTGCATTTTATTATCAGCATCGCATGAAAAAATAGCAGAACTTACACATGATTTCGAGATCGTTGCGCATGAAAAAATAGCATCTTTAAATTTTGAATTCGTGTTTGATCCTGAAAACCAATTTAAAGGTCCATCAAATATGGCATTATAAAAAATAAAATACGCAGTCGAAAAAAAACCTCTGAGTTTTACTCACCTCCGAGCTCAGTCAAAACATTTATAATAGACCTGACTAAAGTCTTAAATACATGTATGCATTTACAACTTTACTGCAATACCATAATCAATATCAATCAACTAAATACAGCCCGCATACAACCATTAATCCCGGTAGACACTAAGCGAATATTCGAGATGGCTATCGGTCAACGTACAGCGATACGTATCGACGAGTAATGTCGTACGATATACGGTAACAAGGCAGTTGTACGTAATTTGAACATTGGTATTTGAACTTTGAGAAATTGTGTGCAATTCACTAGATATACATACGAGTACATAACCACTTTGTTAAAAAAAAATATTTTTATATAAGATTAAAAAGATTAAATTGATTAGATCAAACTCCAAATACTAAAAAAACTGTAAATAAAGACCCATTCAAATGTTTGAGAACTCATCAAGTTACGTTTTCTGAATTATCAGAAAGTTTGAACCTATTTTGACCTAGTGCATTTTCTTTTGAATTAACGAATATTCTAGATAGCCATTGGTCGCGGTCGGGATATAATATCGATACCCGATACACAGTAACAAGATTGCTGTAATTTGAACGCCTGGCGGTATTTGAGCGTTGAGAAATTGTGTGCAATTCGCTCAGTATAGGTAGTACGTCCAGAACGGTTGCTATCCCTTTGTTCTAAAATGTTACTTACTACATTTTAGAACAAAGGGGCCTACTGGGTAGACTAGCCAATTATTGGCCCCTTAAGCAATAAGTTACCAAAAATCTCCTCAAATACAATAGATTTCCTACATTTATTATTGATTTATCCGTTCAGATAAATAATTATATAGTAATTATTACATACAATATGATTTTTCCAGTATTTTCAGTCGTTTTAAGCCATTAAACTCGTTTTTTCAAAAATAGACCCATAGTCCAATTATTGGCCGGTACTGCGCCAATTATTGGCCATGCCTAGTATCAATAGATAATAAATCATATTATCAGTAGATACATAGATGGGCCGATCCATGATGGATCAGGAATAAACATTTTCTAATCGAGGATGAAGTTCGTTTAGCTGTCTTCTTTATTTATCTCTGGTTTCATCTTCAGTACCTTAAAATGGAATGTAATTATTTATTTATTTACAGTTAATTAAAAATAATATAATATATATATTAGTACGTATGCTTTCACCAGTTACTGGCATTACTAAAAATTGGATTTTCAACTATTACCATGAGTCTAATATTTGGAAAGATAAAAAAAAGGATTATTTTCATTAATCGATGAAAATAACATTAAATAATTCTGAAAATAAGGTTCCAATTGCACAAAATTATATGTATAATATCGATAGTAGGCTAATAATTGGATATTGAGTCTTTCTACTATACCAATTATTGGCAGGGCAAATTAAAATTTACTAGTAAAAATAGCAAAATTAACGAAAATACATACTCAAATTTCATAGAACACTAAGAAAAGAAAACAATAATAAAAAACCTCAATAATTACTACATAAACAATAGAAACAGATGACACTTATCGTAACAAAAATTTAAGAAACTGCTCACGTAACATGAAACTTGTTGCAACTTCAACAAAGTTTGAAAATTTTACGGCTGTTTTAAAAAACTGTTGTCTTAAAAACTGTTACTTCACTGTTGTCAAATTATTAAAAGAATATACTAATAATTCAGTTTTACTTTAAAGCAACACAGTTTATTAATTTAATTAATATTCTTATTTTTGATGTTAAGTTTAGGGGGCCAATATTAAGATGATTTATCCTTATAATAAATATTATTTATTTATCATAATTATATTTACTAATAAATATTATCAATATTAAATTGAATTTCGCATCGTCTACAAATACATCGAAATCAGGATAAGCTAACAAGAGTACGTGTTAAGGGTGTTTTGCATACGACAAAGTGGATACTAATTGATTTAATGCAAAATGTTTTAGTACTTTCCACATAAGCACATAATAATATTTATGGTGAATAGCTGCGTCTCATTTTACGTGATGATTCTGCCAATGTCCGAGTTAAAAGACAGTGTATTACGATACTGTTCGGTTTTTAGTGATACTGTAACTTTCCACAGAAAAAAAAGACACTGAAAACACAAAAAACTTAAGTTCCACTATCCCAGTAAAATATTTGAGACGTCATAAATTTAAAATTGTTAATACCGTAAATACGTCGGTGTAACAATAGCATTTATTGATGAAGAAAGAAACCCGAAAAAGCCTTGTTGATTTAACTAAACAAACATGATGTTTATTTGGGTTTTCTATTTACATTCGGTTGGAATAAAGATGTGAAAGGGACGTTGTTAAAACATCCATTAATTTTTAACGAACGTATTTAAATTCTTTGTGAGGTTTGATTTTGTGTCCATTACAATTGGTTTGATTCGGGTTTGGTATTTAATTTTATTTATATTGGTGGTTATAAAAGTAGATAGAAAAGTAATAAATGGCGTAAAAATAATGTCAAATCTGTTTGCAGACTTAAGTCATTTATTTAATTATTTGTTAACGGGGTGACTAACATATAATTTATTATCTGCCTGCCTCTATATTAATTATTTTTTATTTAATCACTAGCGACCGCTCGCAACTTCATCTGTGTGGATAGTATTTTGTCTATCGCTCGGGAATAATTCTTTTTTTTGGGTTGAAAGGTACCCTATGTCCTTTTCTGCACCCCTGACTATATGTATGCACAAATTTTACGATGATCGGTTGGGTAGTTAAGACGTGAAGTAATAACAAAAAATAAAGAAATAAACGGACTTTCGTGTTTATGATATTAATAAAAATATCAGTTATATTAATAATAATAAGCCAAAATTTTTGACTGAATCAAATTGTATTTTTTTCTCTACATTCAGAATATCTTTCAGCTCTCAAGAAAGCTTTGTTAATGCGAATAAGTTATTACTTACTATTTGGTAGAATACAATTATGAAAATGTATGAAAGTTCAAAATTTAATTTAAATAATATATTTTTAGTATGGATTAAGAAGTACCATAAAAGTAGAATCGATAAAAACTGAAACCAATGCCAGAAAATATATTATTATATTTGAAAACACAATTAACACAGAGATCTAATAACATAATGACCTAAACAAATCAAGCTAGGGAGCTTTCGTATCTTTTTCCTTCTGTAACCCTTTTTCTTCCACAAAAACATGTTTTCCTCTGTAACTTTTGCCCTCATCCTTTTTAATTTTAATTGAAGTTAATCCAATGTAGGTACGAGTATAATGCATGGATGGAGAAAAGACAAAGTCGTGGGCATTGGCATTTGGATGACCTTTCACGCACAAGCGACGTTACGAAAAAGATAAAAAGCCTAAGATAACTTTGTTGAAGCGCTTTACGTACAAAATAACATGACGTCACAAAAGAGTTTAGGCAGGATAAGAATAAAAATAACCTTTGAATAATGTGATCAATTAAAGTGTAGTTCTGTAGTGTTTGTAACAAAATAGATGAAGCTAATCTATTGAAAGAAAGTACCTACTGTGAGGGAGCATTCAGACAGGAGGCAGTTTCTCAGTATGTATTATTCACAACACATTTTCTTTAACTTAGATTAATCTGTAGTCACTATTACGTTATAACTAGCTGAACGCTCTGGATTAGTATACCACATAACCTAATATGCTTATTAATAAAACATTATTACAATACAATTATTGGCAAGACATTGTTTAGTTACTTAGTGCATTCAAGATTTCAAGAAAATGTAGGTATTTTAATTCTTGGACATTTGAATATAACGAAATCTATTGTAACCTATCTCGTATAAGAAAACCAATATTTGTATGTAAGCTCTCGCTAGCTAAGCTTTATTTAAGAAATAATAAAATAAAACAACGAAGAAGGAAACCAGATAAAAATTTGAGATGCCATAAAAATGTCACTCTCAAACTGCCCATCTTTATATGTAATCGTTAGAATCAGTCTTCAAGCAAAACCTGTAAATGTATATCTATTTGGAAGTGTACCTTATTGAACTACTGTACTACAAAAACGGTACTGTGTCTACAAAAAAAGTAATCATTGCTAATGGTAGTGCGATCCGCTCACGCGCCGATTCTACGACCTTTACGTAAACCCAGTCGTAAAATTTACTGAAATTTCAAGTTACAAAGTCTTTACAGAAGTCTTAGTGTCTAGACGTACAGACTTAATAAACTGTGGACGGATGCTTATCCCGGTTTTTATTAATGGACACAATATCTCACGAAGGTTTTAGCGTTTAATCTGTGGATATTTTAATCCGCGAATAGAGGTGGATCAGACTTTGTTAGTAAAAAGGTTACTGACTGCTGATAAATTACTGGAAATCTTTTGTTCTAAACAAAATGATTATTAAAAAAGAAAAAAGTTTATTAGACTTTTTAATCCGTACCAGATTTTTTTATATTAAATGAGATGGTATAGGAATTGGGCTTACTCTTAGCCACGTTGAAAACCCTAAGTCTAAGAAGACGTCTAACTAAAATGGAGCGAACTTACCCAGAATCTTAGAGCATTAAACCAAGTACCCAGAATGCCTACTCACTAGGTTAGTAATAAGATTTTCTCTACGAATTTCGTAGCAACGTAAAAGACAATGTAAAATTACCTTATTGTATTAAAGAAATCTTCATAATCGATGCCTATTATAAATTAAAGCCCCTTAACTGCGTTTTTGTCTATTGTCACGTCTTTCTATAGGTATATCGATTTAAATATCGCTTTTACTGATTATTTATTAGAATGATTTACAATGAAGAGTATTTATAAACAATGCCCTATTTTCTACATTTCGACGAAAAATGGACCTGCTGTGGTTTTTAATTTTTTAACAAACAAACCTCGAGAGTTCTTTGGACAGTCATTTTCTTCTCACAAAACTTGACTTTTCACATTGAGAGAGTTGTTGGGAATTTTACGTGACTGTCCTTTCAAGATCAGTTAAAAAGTCTCAACACAAAAACTTCAAGTGTAACCTTTGACGATGTTCATTTGTTAGTACACCCATCCTTTTCCCAAGTTCCTTCAAATTCATTATCAGAAAGAAATCTCATTCTACCATTGTTCTTTTCACTTCCTTTGTATGAAAGCGGACGTGCTCACCTCGATATTAAAAAGGCTATACTTGATACTTTATTGTGTTATATTCGTCCGAACCTTTATGAATTATATATGGGTTGTTTGGCCACACTGTGCAGGGTTGGTCGATAATGAGGAACACGAGTCATTATAAGTTTTTTTATTAATAATAAGGGCAGTCAACGTCAATAAATATTTGAGTAAAACCTTTTACCCTTGTTGCCGTTTAGGTGGCTTTCAACTTTGATGTTTTATAGGAGTGTTATTGAAGTTTTTATTCGTGTTTCTTGCCTTTTTTAATGGCACTTGGGCTTTCACTTTGGATGAAGAATAAATTGAAGTTTATAAAAGCTATTTATCTTTCTTAAAGTGTAAGGACAGCATGAACAAGAAGGCTTTTATGTTTTTTTTTTCGCTTTTGTCAGACGGCACTAAGTTAAATGATCAGAAGATTGAGAAGCAATGAATCTGTTTAGCTACCATACATTATATTATATGTATTACATTGATTACTATGCAATATATATCAATCAGATTTATCAATAATTGCCCACATTACACACGAATTGACCGATTATTAACTATATTGGTGTAATAATCAAATAGAATCCAAGGAACTTAAGTGCCATTCGAAGCATAAAAGGTTGTGATCTTTCGCCTCTCATGGCTTTTGAAATAGGTACTATATTTATCAAGATAGTATCTATGCAATTAGTATAGAAATATCAGGCTTATGACACTCGATAAAATAGATGAGTGTCTCGATAATGACTTGTGTAGGTCGTATATGTCAAAGTCTAAAGTGAATTCTATGTATGTGTATTTAAGGTTGACACTATAATTGTTCGTTATTGGATTGACGCAAATACCAATTGGTGGGTGGTAAGGAGTGGCTGAGTGATCAGTGTGAATGTTGCAGTATGAAAAGTCTCGTCAGTTTTCAAATTGTGAGCCTATGCTGAGCGCGACGTTTAAAACGCAAAATGCTAGCTAAATTCCTAAAGCATATAATGCATGGAATATATAATGCCAAAGGTACGCGTCCACTGCATCGGAATCGGCACTCGGATGCAGTGGACGGCTTGCATGGATTTGTTGCTTTGTATGGATCTCTATGGCACTGCGTGCAATGCATCGGCTGTAGAAATCCATAAAAAGTGACAAATCCGTCCGCTCCGTTGGCTCCGATGCCGATACAGTGGACGAAGCACATTATGCCTGATTCATATCCTTACTAATATTATAAATGCGAAAGTCCGTTTGTTTGTTTGTATGTTTATTTGTTTGTTACGCTTTCACGTCTTAACTACTCCACCGATCATTATGAAATTTTGCATACACGTTGTCAAGGGTACAGAGAAGGACATAGGATACATTTCATACCGAAAAAAGATACTGTTCCCGAGGGATAGAGAAATAACTGTCCACGCAGACGAAGTCGCGGGCGGCCGCTAGTATTTTCATTTATCACAGTACAGACTGTTCAATAGTAAAGTTCAAATTGGTGTATCATATCTAAGAAAATTAATTCAGTAAAAAATGTTAAGCTTAGGTCTATAAAATGTTTTGATGGACTAAAACCTCTTTGTTGGTTAGATATGACATTATTATTTAACTTAAACTAGTGCAAGCAAAAACTGACCTTAAAATGATGAACCTTTTCATTATCATTACCACTAGTGCGAGCAAAAACTGACCTTAAAATGATGAACCTTTTCATTATCATTACCACTAGTGCGAGCAAAAACTGACCTTAAAATGATGAACCTTTTCATTACTCGACTGTAATAGCGAGAAATGAAATCCATACATCTATAGAAAAAACGCTGTATGACACTCCAACTAATTTTCAGTCGTAAACTTATATCAGGAGATATTACTAAGGCATTAAATTATGATTGTATTTATATCTTTAAAAAATATAAGCATTTTACTTTTCCATTTGGTGTGGTGTAGGTATCGTGTGGCTGATATGATATTTTTATAGCTTAATCTATAACTGCTATATTGCAGTCTGCATGCAAATGAACCATTGATATTATCAGTATGAATAGCCCAGGGAAATTAGACTGTTAAGAAAAGTTTTTTTAGCATCGATAACATCACATTTTAATAGCATAATTATTACAAAAAGTAATAACCGGCCAAGTGCGAGTCGGACTCGCGCACGAAGGGTTCCGTACCAAAAAACAGCAAAAAAAAAAACATGTTTGTTGTATGGGAGCCCCCCTTAAATATTTATTTTATTCTGTTTTTAGTATTTGTTCTTATAGCGGCAATAGAAATACATCATCTGTGAAAATTTCAACTTTCTAGCTATTATGGTTCATGAGATACAGCCTGGTGACAGACAGACAGACGGACAGACAGACAGACAGACGGACAGCGGAGCCTTAGTAATAGGGTCCCGTTTTTACCCTTTGGGTACGACTTTTTACCCTTTGGGTACCTAAAAAAGAACTACCGATAAAAAAGGTAATAAAATTAATTGGTGAACCATGACGTGACTTTGTAATTGCCGATCAGTATTATCAATTACCCAAAACAACAACATTTTTTTCTTGCTACTTTATCTTAGAACTTTTACTAGAACAACACTAGTTCTTAAAGTTCGAGAGGCTGGAAGTTTATACTACCTCGAGATATGGGGTTACTTCAAAACGTACCGCCTGGCTGTTTCCAAAGTTGGCGATCGTAAACACCTCGAAACTCGCATCGCGTACGTATTGTGATGTAATGACCCAATCTCCAGTGTGATTGCGAAGGTGTGAAGTTAATACTTTACTGATTCGAAATACTATACTTTCTCCTCTCTATAATTAAAGCAGAGAAAGTATAGTATTTCGAATCCTAGTTCTTCGAGTATGGTTGCGAAGGTTTGAAGTGCAAGTTGATAAACTTCGTGGCCGAGTGGCTTATATCTCTAGATTGGAAAAATTAAACTATTGGCTATTTCCAAAGTTGGCGATCTAAACATCTCGAAACTCTCTTCGCGTATACGTAGGTACGTGATTTAATCACCCAATCTCCAAGTGTGATTGCGAAGGTGTGAAGTATTATAGAGCAAAGAAAGTATAGCATTTCGAATCCTAGTTCTTCGAGTATGGTTGCGAAAGTGAAGTGTTAGTTCCTTAACTTCGTGGCCGAGTGGCTTATATCTCTATAGGTAGATTGAAAAAAATAAACTATTGGCTATTTCCAAAGTTGGCGATCTAAATATCTCGAAACTGTCATCGCGTATGAGTAGGTACGTGATTTAATCACCCAATCTCCAAGTGTGATTGCGAAGGTGTGAAGTATTATAGAGCAGAGAAAGTATAGCATTTTGAATCCTAGTTCTTCGAGTATGGTTGCGAAAGTGAAATGTTAGTTCATTAACTTCGTGGCCGAGTGGCTTATATCTCTATAGGTAGATTGGAAAAATTAAACTATTGGCTATTTTCAAAGTTGGCGATCGTAAACACCTCGAAACTCGCATCGCGTACGTATTGTGATTTAATAACCCAATCTCCAAGTGTGATTGCAAAGGTGTGAAGTATTATAGAGAAGAGAAAGTATAGTATATTGAATCCTAGTTCTTCGAGTATGATTGCGAAAGTGCAGTGTTAGTTAATAAACTTCGTGGCCGAGTGGCTTATATCTCTATAGGTTGATTGGAAAAATTAAACTATTGGCTATTTCCAAAGTTGGCGATCGTAAACACCTCGAAACTCGTATCGCGTACGTATTGTGATTTAATGACCCAATCTCCAAGTGTGATTGCGAAGGTGTGAAGCATTATAGAGCAGAGAAAGTATATAGTATATTGCTTGCTAGTCTAGTTTATAGTATTAAAGCGAGTGGCATATATCTCTAGATTGGATAAATAGTCTCATATGAAAATAACATACTTTCAATTTCTCAAAAAATATAATACGCACATTCACATAGAAATTACTGAAAGGGTTTGGATTGGTACACAGATAATTTAAAACAGAGAATACTTTTTATCCCAGACAAAGGTTCCCTCCCTCTAGAGATATTCCGAATGTCCACGTGGACGAAGTCGCGGGCAAAAGCTAGTCTTTAATAAAACCGCGTTTTCGTAAAAACCTTTTTTTTAGTTTTTGAAAGTAAAATGGAACGGTTCCAAATTAACTCTCGCTCTCTGTGTTTCATTTGCTAACATCCTGTCACACTTCCGCCACATCTTCAATACTATTGCTATCTGTTGAAGAGAGACTTTTCATCACATTATACGGCTAAATGTGATGTACTTATTATTTTAATTAGTTGAATATTTTATTAACAACATAACCGCGGGAGGTAGAAAATGCATAAATATCAAGCAAATTTAAGCATTTTCAATAAAAAAGTTTCTTATTAAATTTTAATGTTTTATTATTTTAGATACATTATCAGGGTACAATACTGAAAAATCATTGCCTGGTATTTTTCTTTCATTTTTAACAAAATGAAAATGTTGCCTGTCTTATCTTAAGCTAGCTTGACAGATCAAGGTTTTTCGCTACATATTTTGATCAGTGCTACACAAAAAGCAATTTCATAACAAACGTACGTGAAAAAGATATTTATAACTTCTAGTTACTTACTTCAATTGAAAGACATATTTTCTTTCAACATTTTACCGTATTCTTTTCTGAAACTCGAAAGAACCACACTATCGAGTACACGAAGCCACTGACCTCTTTAACACAAAAAGCTTTTTGTCTTCATTTATTTGCGGGTGCCATGTTTCATCCAGAAGCTTTTAAGCATTTGAATAACTAAGTGAAGCAAGTGTCACATTACTTTTTCATACTTATTTACTTCAATCTACATATTTTTAACGAATTTGCATAAGATCAAACTACAGTTGCGCGCACGACTATTTTTCTCTGAAACTCTGTCTCCTTTCATTATAAAGAAAAATTTAATAAAGCCCGGCGACATACACAACGGAATCCCGATACGGAATTTCAAACAGAACCTAACCCATACAAATCTATGGACCTACCACACACATAACGGGATTTTTCCATACGGAATTTTCATACATTACCAATATTCCGTTTGGAATTCCGAATCGGGATTCCGTCGTGAATGTGGCCGGGCTAAGAGTGAGAAAACCTTTCGGCCGCTGCAATACTCTACAGCACCGATCGTCACCGAGCGGTATTCTTACTCTAGCAAACGAGATCTTTGAGCTGCAAAAATAGATAAACGAATAAGCTCGTAACTAAGTGGTTCAATAGGTTAACCATGTTCTACCATCGCTCGTCCAGACGCACGACAGATTTCACCCATATTTGGTTGACATATATTCCATGCATGCGCACGAAGCGTTTTTCATCTTCCTTTTTAATGCGCACAGCCAGGGAGTAGAATTCCCTGCCTGCGTCTGTATTCCCGCAAGCATACAACCCAGCGATATTTCAAGCCCGAGTGAATATGCTTCTTCTGGGCAAGCTCGCTTCATCTTCGACCTCTTCTTAGCCTTATGGTTCAGGAATGTGGCCAAGAGTAAGCCCATCTAATGTAAAAAAAACTCTTTCAAAACTGCTATGTTTTTCTGGGGGCAGTTGGCATTTGATTCACGAGTTTGCTTCACGGACGACGCTCCGTGGGTAGGCCCCCGACAAGGTGGACCGACGATCTGGTGAAGGTCGCGGAAAGCCAGTGGATGCAGGCAGCGCAGGACCGATCGTCGTGGAGATCCTTAGGGGAGGCCTATACCCAGCAGTGGGTGTCGTGTGGCTGATATGATGATGATGATGATGATCACGAGTTTTGTCAAATAAATATAAATGCCTATAAGACATCATCCCAAACATAGTTCAGATTCCAAAGTAAGTAGTTAAAACACTTGTGTTAGGGAAATCAGAGACAACGTTGGAACTATAAACACAGACCTGACCTACTTATAGAAAAGTTCGTTTTCTAAATTGACCCAGCCGGGGATCAAACCTGGGAGATTACGATGAGTACCTTGAAAACTGATGAACAAACCACTCGACTACGGTTGTCGTCAAATATTAATAGCTAAAAATGTATAGCTTCTATTATCATTCCACCGAAATTATGTTGATTAAAATTACAAACAAATCGCAAAAGTTGATTAAACATGAAATAAAACACTTTTTCTTCCAACTATGCTTTAATTTCATCACAATCACAGTAAAAACTCACTACAAAGCGAGTCTTTATTTCTCTAGAGCAATAAAAATGAATGTAATCATTATTTCACCGTTTTTTTTAATCGCACCAAAAGGTGCCAATCTCAATGGATTAACTCTATTCAGCCAGCCGATATCAATACTTTTTTTTACGTACGTGTATTATTCGTTTCTATCTTACTTGTTCCAAATTTAAAAATGATTGCTGATAACTTTGATTTAAAAATGAAAGAAATTTAAAAAAGTGATTTGGCGGGAACTTTGTTAATTTTGCTTGACAGTATTTTTAGAAACGATAAAGTGTGATACTATCTGATTTTGAGTGCTTCGGCTTCGAATCAAAATGGAATCATCTACCGACACATTAACTCCGGAATAAAATCTAAATGAAGCCGACAATGTTTTAGAAAATGAAACTGTTTGATATGAGTTTCTTTTATCTACTATTCCTATAGGTAATAGTTGAAAAAAAAGCAGATTATGCACCTCGCCTTAAGTAATTTATATTGCCCTCGTGCCTGTTAGATTAGAGCCCGAGTGTCGCAATAATAAATTACTTTGTACTCGATGCAATAATCTACTATTTATTATATACGGATACTAAATAGCGCAGTTTTATTTAAAGTACTTTGATAACTATTTGGTATTTGGTTTGATTTTTTATTTTCCCGACGTCTAAACACCTTTGCAGCTACAGTGGTCACGAGGGACTAATTAATAAAATTAAGACTAATTAATAATTAGGTACTAAAGTACTTTCAATAAAACCACGCTAGTATCCGTTAAAAAGTGTTTTATTTCAAGAAGTGAATAACTTGATTAAAATTACAAACAAAGCAAAAACTTAAGTTATAGATAAAATAACGTAAAATGTTTAGTAAGATAAAGAGGAAAATCAAATTGACATCGCAAATGTTCTCACTTGGAGACTCGTGGAGAGAGTAATCCTGCCGTTTGTTGTTTTTTTCCTGATAAATCGGAAAGGAATTACGACTTACGAGGGTCGTATCTTTTTAGATGAATTGATTTATGTAACTTTTTTAAGAACAAAAACTTCGTAGGCCATGCCTTTTCGCGCAGTTTTAGAAAATTAAGGTCTACAGGAGTCTAAAAAAACAACTTTGAATGAAACATTTTATTTTACTGATTTGTATCTTTGATAACCTTAAAATGGTGCAATTAAAGGTCAAACCGCACTACAGCGGAGCGGCGCTGCGCGGCGCAGCACTGCAGCGGAGCGGCGCTGCCTCTCCTAAACGCACTATCGCGGCAGCGGAGCGGCGCGGCGCGGCTCAAATTGCCAGACGTAGCAAGATTTCATTGAAGTTTGACGCACGAACTAAAAGGGAACGCTCGGTCACGCGTTCCCTAGAACGAATTTCGAAGCAAAGATTTAGCAACACATCCTCATATTTTTTATTTATTTATTTGTGTTGAGTTATGATTATGATGATTTATGAAATGATCACGTAAAATACACTTTGTAATTTAATCAAAATTTGTACACTGAAATATCAGTAGAAATAGATATTTCCAAATACCCTCTAGAGACGGAAGCTCGATTATGAAGAATATTCGGCCGCGCCGCGCCGCGAGCTATACCGCACTAGCGGCAGTGGAGCGGCGCGGAGCGGTGCGGCGCGGCGCGGCGCGGCAAAATATTCTTTTGCACCCAAATCTGCAGCGCCGCGCCGGTACGCGCCGCGCCGCGCCTCTCCGCTATAGTGCGGTTTGCATCATTGCAATCAATAGAAATAATATTTGGCCGCGCTGCGCCGCGCCGCGCCGCTCCGCTGTAGTGCGGTTTGACCTTAAAGGTCAAACCGCACTACAGCGGAGCGGCGCGGCACTGCAGCGGAGCGGCGCGGCGCGGCTCTAACTGCCAGACGTGGCAAGATTTCATTGAAGTTGGACGCACGAACGAAAAGGGAACGCTTGGTCACGCGTTCCCTAGAACGAATTTCCAAGGAACGATTTAGCAACACATCCTCATATTTTTTATTTATTTATTTGTGATGAGTTATGATTATGATGATTTATGAAATGATTACGTAAAATACCACTTTGTAATTTAATCAAAATTTGTACACTGAAATATCAGTAGAAATAGATATTTCCAAATACCCTTTATAGACTGAAGCTCTATTATGAAGAATATTCGGCCGCGCCGCGCCGCGAGCTATACCGCACTAGCGGCAGCGGAGCGGCGCGGAGCAAATATTCTTTTGCACCCAAATCTGCAGCGCCGCACCGGTACGCGCCGCGCCGCGCCGCGCCTCTCCGCTATAGTGCGGTTTGCATCATTGCAATCAATAGAAATAATATTTGGCCGCGCCGCTCCGCGCCGCTCCGCTGTAGTGCGGTTTGACCTTAATTCATAAAATATTTGCAATTCATTCTATTTTTAAATAATATTTAAAAATTATAATATTTTATGAATTATACAAGGTGTTTGGTTAAAGCCTTATAAAGCCGAATATGGTAGATAGGGACCATCAAACTGAAGAACTTTTACTATGGGACCAACTCTGAAATCGCGAAAAAAAAATCTGCTGATATTTCCGTAAATACATAGGTACATTTTGATATTTCCGTTATTAATTTTTGTATGAAACAGCAGATTTTTTTTTCGCGATTTCAGAGTTGGTCCCATAGTAAACATTGTTCAGTTTGATGGTCCCTATCTACCATATTCGGCTTTATAAGGCTTTTACCATATAACTTGTAATTACATTTCTGAAATAATTTGGAACTTAGAAACTTGGAACATTTATAAGTACCTACTGAACGAAAAAAATCCTTTATAGTTTTCTAACCACTTGGCCAAGGCCACGAAATGACGGGTGGAAACCTATATTTTCGATAGGTATTCTGGCAGCAAAACCTAGAATATTTCCTCTTAATATCTGAGGCGATAAAAAGTAACTTAGACGCGTGTTAAGACGGTGTTATCGCTGTCAGTAAAAAAACATGGCAGAGCGAGTAAGATGCGGATTTATAAAAAATTAAGATCCATCTTCATATTTATCCGGTACTATCTAGTTTACCATCCGAGCGGTTTAATAAAAAGCAAAATTGAAATGTGCCCCTGTACCTTTTTATTCCATTTCACATTATCAATCTTGTGAGTTGCAATTTGCAATTTACCAACTTGGGCGTTGTGCAGTCGATGTGTTTCATTTCAGCGATTATTGAACAAATTTATAAAGTCTTGTAAGTAATTTTAAGTCAAATACAGTATTGTATCAAAATAAACAAAAAAAAATAAATATAACCCTTTTTACGGATTACAGCGCGTAGTTATCTTAGAATTATCTAGTTTGGATTTAATTCATTCCGCGACCACGGCCTCTAGAAAAGTGTCGAAACGTCTGGAAATAAAGAAACCAATTAATTGAAACAAAATAAGGATTAATAATATACCTACGCACCGTAATCCGTAAAAAGTTTTATTCCTAACTAGCGGCCGCCCGCGGTTTCACCCGCGTGGTTCCCGTTCCCGTGGGAATATCGGGATAAAAAGTATTATATTTTTTAATCATGGTTATTTACTATCTGTGTGCCAAATTCCAACTAAATCTCTTCAGTAGTTTTTGCGTGATTGAGGAACAAACATCAAAACATCTAAACATCCAAACATCCAAACCTGCAAACTTTCACATTTATCATATTAGTAGGAAGTAGGATAAACTGTACGCGCGAAAGTTTTAGAAGGGTATAGTATTATTTTGTTCAAAATAATATTCAAATCCTAATCAAACACCGAATTAACCAACTAGGTCTTTAACATACAAAATATCTGACAAGTTTTCATACAAAAAAGAGATTTTATTGCAATATTTTTTTAGCTATTGTAGACGTGCACCGTACAACGTCAAGATATTTGCAGACGTGCTTGAAATAAGCTTGAACCTTGATATAACTATTATTAGCTTTATTCGATCGCAAATCATAGTGCATTCGCAAAATTAATAGGCATTGAATGTATTTTGGTATTATATTGCTAGAAAGTTGCTTGGGATAAACGTTTTAGCATATGCTTAAATATTCCAATCCAAAACTAAATTAGATAACTAAATATAAAGTAAACGTAATGTTTAAATGCCAACAAACTATGCAAGAAGCCAAAATTCAAAACAAAATATATTATGTAGTTTAATGCCAGAACTTCGTTTGGAAGATAGTATAATTGGCATAATTACGTCGGGCGAATGGCAACGGCTGCTTAACAAATGTTTTCCCATAAAGAAAATTTACGGTTTCGTTTACTACGAATATAATTTATGTTTCTCTAAGGTATCCGGTATCTCGGTTATTAAGGTGCATTTTGTTCGTAATAAAATTTAAGGGTAAAATTATAACATGGTTATGAGTTAATTTAGATTCATGATGCATACCGCGTTTCATAAGTAGGTACCTAATTGTTACAGCGGCTTTTCGTATTTGTGTTTTATGATAAGTTTTTTTTTGCTAAGGATAATTATGTAAATCGATTGTAGTGTGAACTTAATGTAACTACGACTTCAACGCTTAGTGCGTTAAAGACAAGAGTATTTTTTTTAGTAGTTGGTCACAATTATTAAAATAATAAAAACTTTAAAGTGTTACGCAGAACGTATTTCGAAAATAAAAATTAATAAGTGAATAACATAAATTGAGAGCACTTGAGAGAGCTTAATTATATTCATAGCAGCAGGCAAACCTACTAACTTAACGTTTCTCTAGTTCTCTTTTTAGGGTTCCGTAGCCTAAATGGCAAAAAACGGAACCTTTATAGATTCGTCATGTCTGTCTGTCTGTCTGTCTGTCTGTCCATCCATATGTCACAGCCACTTTATTCCGAAAGTATTAGGATAACACAGTTGAAACTTGGTAGGTAGATGTATTCTGTTAACCGCTTAACGAATTTAACACAAAAATAAAAGATTAAGGGGGGTCTCCCCATACATGGAAAAAAGTTTTTTTGTTCAAACTAATACGTGCGGGGTATCTATAGATAGGTCTTTAAAAATGACATTGAGGTTTCTAAGACGAATTTTATTCAAAGTCAACCGTTTGAAAGATAAACACTGCCAAAGTGGTAAAATATGTGAGGACACACATTTTCCCTCGAACTTTTGTAATAAAAGAGTGAAAAATCTAAAAAAAATATATGCTGTAGATCTTAATAAACAATTTCAACGAAAATTGGTTTGAACGAGATATAATAATTAGTTTTTGAGATAAAGTACATTTTCCAAAACCGCAAATATAACTTTGTCATTCATACCAACACTGTGAAAAACAAAGTTATTTTTGCAGACGAAAAATAATAGTGGTATTAAATAGGTAACTACGGAACCCTACGGCGCGTGGCCCGACCCGCACTTGCCTGGTTTTTTTCATAGGTACATTTATTTGACAAATAATCTTGTTTTTTAGCGTTACGTAAACGACATACTATATTCTTAAGTTAAGGGTTCATAATAGGAAAACATGGTGTGGGAAGTCTCAATTTTTATTTAGAAAACGTAAAGTTGTAGCCACAAGAAAAGGACATGACAAGTTAAAGAGTTTTCTAGTTGCTCCAAATATTTAATTGCGTATAAACCTCAGGTGATTGAAAAAATTTTTTATAAAATCATCAAAATCGCTTGCGAGATTTATTTTATTGGCGTATAATAGCGAGAACGTATTGAATTGTACATCAAAATACACTTTGCCGTACTGTGAAGTTGGATCAATTACTTTTATTCACAAAAGTTAATTGTGATAATGATAATGATAAAAAACAACGAAAAACATTGAAAAAATGCAGAAGTGAGGTTATTTTCCTTACTCTTTACATGTAAAAAAAGACAGAGACAAATGTTCCAGCGTAACTGAGCCGCAAATTGTTGAAGTTATCTTTATATTGAAGTAAAGTAACTCCAAATAATAAAAATGATCATAGATGCCCCTCACACTGCTGAGTTTAGTCCAAGTAAAGCCACAGTCTCAAAGGAAAGGTCAAACTACAACAACCATATACGTGACTTACATTAAATTATCTAACGCGAATTTCACTCGAGCAATAAATTGACTGCATGAAGCTAAAATTATGTTATAGCAAATTTAAAAAAGCATGAATTGAAAAATACCTCGCAAATGAGTCTTTCATTTACTTGTACCATTAATGTTGTCCATGTTCCTATTATTTTATTCTTCAATAAAATTGCTTTTAACCAAAAATATAATAAGTAATGTAATTTTCAGTGTTATGGAAAAGTAATCCGAACAAAAATCAAGTAACGCCATTTTATATAAAACTGTGGATTATTTAAGACCATAAAATTTGTATATGTCCAAACCGTTTGTTTTAGCTTTAAAATTTGCGGTGAAAGGGCAGCTATCCATTTAGTAAGACCTCCTATAAACAACGATGAGATACGCTTGCCCTATTTTGGTATATACCGGGAATGTATTTCCTTACACGAGGTGTCAAAAATGTATGGTTAAGTAAAATGTAATTAATTTCTTTTTAGTTTTTGACGAAAAATATCTTAAAAGTTTTCGGAAGCTAAAAGTGGCATACTTGGGGAATTTCATCAATAATTCAGTACACCAGCAATTCTTGGTTGTATCCATTCTTCCACTTTTCAACTATCACAATCGCATAATTGATCTTTCGCTCAAACGTAAATAACACAATCGATTTTTTGCACGAACGTGAATCGCAGTATTTGTGGTTGACCATACATACTTGCTAGCTTGCCCTATAGCAATATTATTTCGTCATTTTTTTTTGTTCATGACTGCAAATGCATCCAAAATAATGTAAGTTCTTGTTTATTACCGCAATTTACAGTGCTTTTTTTTGTTTCCGATGGATAACGCTTTAAGCATTTCATCATCATCATCATCGGCCTATCATCGTCCACTGCTGAACATAGGCCTCTCCAAGTGCACGCCATCGAGCACGTTCCGCGGCTACACTCATCCATTTTATGCCAGTCTCCTTGCGAAGATCGTCGCTCCACCTTGTCTGAGGGCGTCCCACACTACGATTGCCTAAGCGGTCTCCACTCAAGAACTCATCTGCCCCAGCGGCCATCGGTTCAACAGCTAATATGGCATTTGCATTTTTAGCATTTAGTCCGTTTCTTTTATCTTTTAAATATCGTAAGTACCTAGTTAGTAAATTGTATTAATAAATTTTAAACATTCTTCTTTTCCTTAATTTAAAGTTCTTATTTTGTCCAAAATTCTTTTCATAATCATTTTGATTTAGCACTAACTTCAATGGTATTAATTAAACTAAATACGACTGAATTTCGATGAAATTTCTTTATCGGGGATTAGTTCATTTCTAATTAGTTATACAGACATTCAAATTAATCAAGTTGACTAAAAACTTCAAAGCTTCTTAAATTTAAGCACGCAAGTCAAGTCACATTTAAGCTTCAAAACTTCTGAAAAACTACACAATTTATCACTGAAATCTAAATCACATCTATAAATCGCTTTAAGCAGATGTAATCTTTAAAAAACCGGCCAAGTGCGTGTCGGGCCACGCGCAGTAGGGTTCCGTACCTTATACAGTACTATACCTAATACCACTATAATTTTTGTCTGCAAAAATGACTTTGTTTTTCATAGTGTTTGTATGAATGACAAAGTACCATTTGCGGTTTTGGAAAATTTGCTATATCTCAAAAACTAATTACCATATCTCGTCCAAATCAATTTTCGTTGAAAGTGTTTATTAAGACCAATAGCATATATTTTATTTTTCACTCCCTTATTTTAAAAGTAAGAGACATTTTACCACTTTGGCAGTGTATATCTTTCAAACGGTTGACTTTAATAAAAAAATGTCTTATAAACCTCAATGTCATTTTTAAAAAACTATCTAGAAATACTCCACTCGTATTGGATTGACGAAAAATTTTTTTTTTAGTTTTAGATCGATGTTTGGGGAGGTCCCCTTATTCTTTGTTTTTTTTTGTGTAAAAATCGTAAAGTGGTTTACAGAATAATACACCTACCAAGTTTCAACTGTATAATTTAATACTTTTGGAATAAAGTGGCTGTGACATACGGACGGACAGAGACAGACAAACAGACAGACATGACGAATCTATAAGGGTTCCGTTTTTTGTCATTTAGGCTACGGAACCCTAAAAAGAGAAACTCATTTATGTTTTCTTAGGATTTATGTTTAGTTTGAGTATAATATGATTGTTTTCAATAAAGTTTGAAAAGCTTTCGTTAAAAGGTTATCTTAAAGTATTTTTACTAAACTAACCTAATATTTTTTTCACGATGTCGTTATAGCTTCTTTTTTTTTATTTATTTTCCATTAAGTGAGTATACAGTGTTTCACAAAAATAACACCTGCCAAACTGCACAGCAGTTTGTCGGCAGTAATTCTCGCCTTAGTTTTTAACTTACAGTCTAATTGTGCTATAAACTTATTTTAAAATAACAAATCGCACCCCATTTTGTTCATAATTAGTAGGTACAATGACTTATTGAAATTTATTAGGTGGTATAATTTTCTGTCTGAGATTATCTATCTATCTATGAGCTTTTTTTTGCTTTATGTTTTTTTTGTTTTTTTTTTTTTGTTTTAGTGTGTTTTTTTAAGCTTTATTTATTTATGAATATATATAGCATGCATTTGTTTTTCTATTGAACTGTACTTATATTATTTTTGTCTCTTTACATGTATTTGTTTATTTATCTTATACTAATCTTTTGTTATGGACTATTATATTTTTACTACGGGCATAATGACAGGTAATGTTTTTTTAATATGGTTTTGAGATGGTTTTTTGAAAAAGCAGCTTTCAATAAATCCGGAGGAAGCTCATTATGTAGTGTCGGTCTGATCCATCGCCTCGTACGTTTGCCGAAGTAGTTATTGACGCTTGGTACTACATATTTTATTTTTTTAGATTGACGTGTTGGGTAGCTATATTCCCTTTGCTATTTGTGCTCATTTTTATTATATTGTTCTAAAATTAGCTTCATGTTTACCTTTTTATCAACAGGTACAATTTTACATATTTTATACAATTTTTCATAGTCATTTTTGCACATGTTTTTAATATTTTTATCAACTAAATTTTTTAATAACCTTATTTGTAACGCCTTAATCTCGTTTAAAAAGGTTGGGAACGTTAGGCCATAGCTTCCCAGTCCATAATCTATAGTTGCTTCAGCAAGCGCATGATATAGCATAAATAATATTCCTCGATTCGTTATAAATTTTAAATAATATAGTTTACCTAAAACACTACGTAGTTTATTTCCAATTTGCTTTATATGTACCTAATTTCCATGAGAAATCAGTATCAATATTCAAGCCTAGATATTTATAGGATTTTACTTGTTCTATGTGTGCGCATCCGCAATCTATTCTGTCGTTTTTATGTAAACAGTCGTAGGTATGACCCTTGATTAGAATTTCTGTTTCTTTTTGTTTGTTATACGGCGAGGATATTAACATGCATTTAGTTTTATTCACATTAATGATTATGCCGTTATCATGCGCCCATTTTACAGTATTGTCCAAGTCTGTTTGCAATACTTCTTGTATATGTTTCGGATCTTTATCACTATACATTAGGCAGGTATCATCTGCATACATATAAGTTTTACTTGACTTAATCACCTTGCTTATACCATTAACGTGGATAATGTACCCTACAGGCCCAAATACTGATCCAGTAGGAACTCCGTACTTAATATTACCTACATCACTTCTAGCTCCACCTATGCAGACTTCTACTGTTCTATTTTTTAGATAGCTACGGAACCATTCATTTGTGGGTCCTCTAATCCCACACTCTTCCATAGACTGCAACAAGCCATCGTGATCCAGCGTGTCAAACGCTTTTTTAAAGTCAATGAATATAACCATAACTAGTTTTTGTTCATTTAGCGCATTGTTAACGTCATCTGTAAATTTTGATAATGCCATGTCTGTGCTTCTGTTCGGTCTAAACCCATATTGTACATCTGTCAGAATATTATTATTTTCCAAGAACTCAGACAGTTGTTTTACTATAACTTTTTCTGTTATTTTATTGAGTACATTAAGTATGGTTATGGGTCTATAGTTTGAGTAATCTTGATGCGAGCCTTGTTTGTAGATTGGCCTAATTATTCCTTTTTTTAATTCATTTGGATATACACCCTTTATAAGACACATATTAATAAATTTTGCTATCACAGGACTAATATTATTTTTAATTATTTTAATATCCCTTGCTCTAATCTGGTCTGATCCCGATGACTTGTTGCAATTTAGTTGGTCTATGATTTTCGTAACATCCTCAGCAGACACCATTTTATATCGAAAGCTCATACAGCAGTCGTTTGTGTATTGATTTCTATTTAAGAAAGTTTCATTACATTTGTGTTTTATTATATCGATTTCATCAGTAAAAGTCTCGCAAAACTTATCACAAATTATTTTTATCGGCTGACCATCTTGCATGTGTCTTTCGATAATGGCATCAACTGACATTTTCTTTTTTCCTAGCCATTGATTAATTTTACCCCATATTTTACGCATGTCCCCATTACAATTAGAATTTTCTTGTTTTTTTATTCTTATTTTTAGCTTTATTTATAATTTTTTGGACTTTACTTCTGTATTTTGTATATTCTAATCTGTAGTTATTATTGGTTGGGTTTGATTTCCATTTTCTAAATAAATTATCTTTAATTTCTAACATGCTAACTAACTTTTCACTAACCCATGGCTGACTTTCCCTCTTTTTACATTGAACACTTATTCGTGAAAAACCTTTTTCAAAGGAGCTTTTGGTCTCAAACTGTTTTTAAATGTTATTTTTTTCACGCATACTCTTAAATTGAATTAAAAACATTAAACAAATAACAGAGTGTGATTTAAAACCCTAGAAAAATTCAAAAATTCTTACAGTCAGTAAGAATATATAATTAATATTCTTAGTTAAACAAACGTTCGTTGCGTTAGGAAAGATAATTATCCTACTAATTTTATAATAATGCGAAACTTTGGATGTCTGTTACTCAATCCATTGAGATAATATGTACTACGTACTAGAGCAGACGTCTCAACTAGACTGTTTGCAACGCGAGTTAGAGCCAACGCACTCCAACTATATTAGTCTGTCGCAGGCGCTAGACGCAACTACTCGTCTGTGTACTGTGTTTTATTCTATTCAAATATACCTGCTTGTGTGCTGAAGTACTGTTAAAACAACTGAAAAAATACAAACAAAGCCCAAGAAATTACTTTTCACCTGCAAATACACACAAAATTATCTATTTGACATGCAATTGAGTAATAATTTTTCATTGAGTCGCCGAAATATGATGCGGCGGCCTTTTTGTCTGTGTCTGTTGCACTACGTCAAACATGGTTTGACAAAACGCGTAAGCGCCGAGCAAATCACGGCGCTTTCGACCTTTTGATCGCGAGAAAACAACACTCTAGAAGCAATCTAGCGCTGTATTTTTTAATTGATTGAAAAGACGATGAATTATTGTTTTAGCGATGCAGCGAACTTTAGTTTTAACTCTTAACAAAATTAACAAGACTATTTTTGCATGGAATGGATGGCGCCTCTAGTACGTAGTACATTTAACTCGATGACTCAATCACGCAAAAACACTAGAACGGATTTGGCTGGCTTGGCATACTGATATTTTATACCCTGGATTAAAACATAGAATACTTTTTATGCCGGTCAATGATACTCTAGAGATTTTTTCCGAATATCCACGCGGAGCCAGTATATCTTAATTATTTAGTTTGATTTTCATTACGGAACTTTAACCAATAATACTTATATTATTAACTAAACTTAGTCCATTGTGTTGTGTTGTGAAACAGAATAATATTTTTTCCATATTTTAAACTTTTTGCAGAACAAACGAAGTAGGTACTAAGTTTGGAAATAAAGTATGTTATAAGCATACCAGGCTAAAACTTAAAAAGCGAAAACTCTCAACGAGTGCATATTTATTTTAATAAAACAATTGCCAAATAAGAAACAGCAACTCGTCACATTATTATTCTGTTGAAAAAGCTTTGAGGTAAGTATTTCAAGTAAGTTAAAGTGAGTTCATGTGGACTAAATCATCTGAAACAGGTGCTTACTCAGCAGTTTTTGACACAAATATTGAAGGACCATCCATCAAAATTTATAAGATATAAAATATTATGATCTTGTAGCCTGCTCAAATCACAAAAGGGTGTGATTTTTTTAGCTTTAGGTACGTTAGAGAACTTGAAATTGTGAACAAAATTTATTTCGTTTTAGCACAGTGTTTTTTTATTTAAATGTTGCACCTTATTTTAAAACGTCTATAATTTTGATATCACACGGTTAAAGAAGTTGTTGAAACCACAAGCAGCTATGTTATTTTTTTGCTCTGTTTTAAACTTTGAAACCATGTGTGTAACATTTTTTCAAAGTCAAAGCTACTTTTCCTACATCATATGACACACGATTTTCATTGAAATATACACGTAATCGCTTATGATATCTAGTTCTGTTTACGGCGGTGGCATCTAAAGTAATTGAGTCGAGACTCGTGTCATGAAAAAATAAGTTATTACTTTACAAGCTATCAAATTAATGCTAACCTTGCATACGGTATTATTACGTATTTTAATTTGCGATCCGTACCGATACTTTTTATTGAATACATACAGTTAACGTGCTTTTGTGGGACTTCTTTTTATTACATTTTCAAGGATGTCTATTCATGAAATACTGTGCAATCGTTTTAATCAATACAGAAAGTACTATCGTCTTCTTTCGAACTACAATTTTGTATTATTTTGAGGCATGAAGAATATTTTCATTTGATCGCTTTTGTATGAACGAAACGCATTCATAGTGACAGTTCTTGTTAAAACTATGATATCCAGAGGGTAGTCTGATAATTTTAGCCAATAAGTTTCTTAATTTTAGCTGATGCCCTTTGGTCCTGACGTTGACAGTCATCATAATGCAGCTGCGCGAGCAACACCAGTAGGTGTTGATATCTAGGTCTGAGGACTAGTAAGTTCTCAGACCTAGCTATAGGTCTGTGTACTAGTTGTACCTATCTACTATTAGTTATTCTGTGGTACTAATCGATGGAACGCTGTATCACAGTACATATATAAGTTTTTTCAAACAGTAGAGGAGCTAACGTCACTTAGGCCCTTTTGTCATTGCACTCCGTTGGATCGCTAGGGTTGGCATTTTCCGGCCGTCTCGTGGAATGCTACGCGCGAACGGTATGGAAACAACTGCGACGCGATGTCACAACCCTGACCAAAGTACTGCGAACTTTGCTTAGAGCTCTTAGAGTGACGTCAGCCGTCAAATTCGAACGTTTCCATGGAGCTCTCATACTGTTTGAAAAACTTATATATGTACTGTGGCCGTATTGTGAATATCGGACACATTGCAAATAGTGTATTCTTGGTACATTAAGAACTTATTCGCAACCATCAGATTGTAGGCCCTGACAGGCTTAAATATAGCAGCTGAACATCTGTGAGTAGGTAGGTTTTTGACGTAATGTGTTGTTGTTTTCCTTCATTAGATGTCTTTGACTAAATAAAGTGTTTCAAACTTACAACAAGCCGGAAAACTCCGCAAGAATTTTAATTACGTTCATTCAAATCCTCTCCCGAAAAGTGATTTCATCAAAAGTGACAGCAATCTACGGAAATAAAAAAAATCTAATAACCGAATTCCTTCACAATTCCATGTTGAGGGCAAAAGATGTCAATTAAAGTGAATAACAACGTTACTTCCAGCTTAGAGGAGATAAAAATTCAGAGGCATGTTGAAATGAGATTTTGTGGATTCTTCGCAATCCTCCAAATTTTTGGTGACAAAAAAGAAATTTAATTATTGAGATTGACCTACTAATCGGAAGAATTTTTTTTTTTTTTTTTACATTTTAGTTTTCGCATTTTACGCTTATGAAAAAGATAAAAAACATAGACATAAGTTTATAAATGATGGAGATTCCTAGTTTAGAGACGATTAATTTGATTGTAAGCTGATTTAGTTTATTAGTCAATAATTTAAATAATTTTGAACTGTCTTGCTTCTTTTATTTCAACAATGTGATTGTTATGTAATTAAAAATTACAATATTTTACAAAATACCTATTCAAACAATATAATGAATTAAGTTTTTAATCATCATCGAAAAACGTGTTATTTAAAACAAAACTATTTTCGTTTTTAACGGTTTTCTGGTTTCCAAAATCAAAAGCAATTTTATTAATCAATCATTGTTCTACCAAGTAATTTATTATACACAATAGTGAACCTGTATAACAATTTGCATTTGAATGTTCTTCAATTTTTCGTCTACTACCTTTTCACAATAGAGTAATTATCATACTACGGTTAACATGCAAATGACGACAGAAGAATTTACGAATTCGCCGCAAATTCTTTGACAACATCGAACGGTATATCAAATGGTTAGCCATTTGATATAAAAACATTGTTTTCTTAAGAAAACTTTTCTTATGAAAAGGCCGCTGTTAACTGTAGATAATTATAATGTTAGTATAATTAAATTAATGAAACTTTATACCAATATTTTCAAAAAACAAGAAGTAAATTTTAAGTGAGATCTTAAAAAGTAATATTTTACAAAAGTAAGATTTTTGTTTACCCTTTCCAAGTAGGATATGAGGTATTTAATTAAATGTTTATCCCTTTCTAATCCACTATGAAACATATTATATGGCGCCAATTAGGGTTGGGTAAATTTCACGAAAAATTTCAGTCAGTGAAATATTTAGAATAAATTTCATTTTGATTTGAAATATTTCAGTTTAGAGTGAAATTTATTTTTAAGATTCATCTGACTAAATAAAACAAAATTACATGCATTTTGTTAATATAATCAACATAATTATACAACAAAACAATAAACAAATAAGTTGGCTTATATTAAGAATAGCTTTGTTTGGCTATTTTACAACTTTTAATAACAAAATATTCAGAGTCCGTTTCGATTGTCGGCCACGATGGCGTAGAAGAAAAACGCCTACGTGAACATTAGGAAGAAATATGTAGAAAACTAACAATTAAAGTCGCAAAGTAAGTCCAATAATTAGTAAGTCCAATATTCAAAAAGCTGTAAAAGTTTAACCGTGGCTGCGAGATCTAAAGTGGAGAACCGCGCAGCCACACAGTTTTCTTAAATGGAGCTTAGTAGAGGTCTTATTCTTTTGCTAATCGCTGATACAATTTCGTAGAAAAATGTAGAAACTGTAGAAAGTATAAAAAAGCCCTAATGTTTCGATTTCACGGCCTACATACGGCACGGTTAAAACGTGGAAAGCCGCGCGGTCACCCCATTATTTTTGCTAATCGCTGATAGGTACTATTTTGTAGAAAAATGTAGAAAGTATAAAAACGCCCTAATGTTTGGACTTCACGAGTTCTCTTAAACGGAGCTTAGTAGGAGTCCCATTATTTTTTCTAATCGCTGATACTATTTTGTAGAAAAATGTAGAAAGTATAAAAAAGCCCTAATGTTTGGACTTCACGACCTACATACCGCGCCATGGTCCGCGCGGTCGAAACGTGGAGCCGCGCGGTCACGCAGTTCTCTTAAACGGAGCTTAGTAGGGGTCCCATTATTTTTGCTAATCGCTGATACGATTTTGTAGAAAAATGTAGAAAGTATAAAAAAACGAACTTCACGACCTACATAGCTTAAATGCTATGGCCGCGCGGTCGAAACGCACGCAACGCCACGCAGTTTTCTCAAAAGGAGCTTTAAGGATCATTCACACAGCTCCGGCGCGTCAACGGCGCGTCACCGGCCCGTCAACGTCAAAAATATAGTTACATACAAGTTGTACTACACTGTTCACACACATCAGTCATGGCGCGTCAACGGCGCGTCACCGGCCCGTCAACGTCAAACGCATATTGCTACGGCATGCCGGCGACGCGCCGGTGACGTGACGGCCGGCGCGTCACCGGCACGGCGCGTCGCCGGCGAGTCACCGGCAAGGCAAACAGGGTTGCTACTTTTTTGTTTAAATAAATTATTGGTTGCTGTAATCGGTACAGAAAATTACACTGTGGTATGGAAATAAAGTATAATTTATTTATTTCAACTTTGAAAAACAATTATTTTTACTACTTTTGGTAATATATTGGTAATTAATTTACACCACCAGTCTAGGATGAGTATTTTTCGAGATATTCCTGTTTTAAGAATAACAGATGTCCGCTGTCAAACTTAAAACAGCAATATCAATAAAAAAAAATTGTTGAGATTTGCGTACGTCGCGGATGACGTCATAATTTATTTACATATCACAAGACTATGTTTTCCTAGCTTCACTTGTTTTTACGACATTCATTTGTTTACCCGAAGTTCACTCACATTGTTGTATTTTTATTAAAATTCGAAAAAAAATACCTTTACTAGAACTTAGTGGAACATGTGAATTATGTCTCATAAAGTTACCAAAATATTAACAGAATTAAAAAATAAAATGTTTTTTAAAGTTGAAATAAATAAATAATACTTTATTTCCATACCACAATGTTCTTTTTTTACCTATTATAACAACCAATACTTTATTAAAACAAATAAGTAGCAACCCTGTTTGCTTTGCCGTTGACGCGCCGGTGACGTGACGGCCGGTGACGCGCCGGTGACGTGACGGCCGGCGCGTCACCGGCACGTCGCGCCGCCGGCGAGTCACTGGCAAGGCAAACAGGGTTGCTACTTTTTTGTTTTAATAAATTATTGGTTGCTATAATCGGTAAAGAAAAGTACACTAAGTAAAGTAAAAATACACATAGTATATTGTGTATTTTTTTCAAAGAATATAACTTGAATTTTGAAGTACCAATCTTATTTTTCTTATTAGTTTTTGATATTCAAAAAGGCAAATCACAGAGTGCCAACCCTTACACCTTTATTCGTTGCGTCAACTGCCTAGCTAGACGAACAGCGGTTCTAGTAAGGGTAACATTTTTCGAATTTAAATGAAAATACAACAATGTGTGTGGATTTTGGGTAAACAAATGAATGACGTAAAATTAATTGAAGGTCAACAATTTCTATTTGAGATAGGTATTGCTGTTTTAAGTTTGACAGCTGTCATCTGTCAATCTTAAAACAGCAATATCTCGAAAAATACTCATCCTAGACTGGTGGTGTAAATTAAGTCTAATAAATTTACCAAAATATTACCAAAAGTAATAAAAGTAAATGTTTTTCAAAGTTGAGATAAATAAATAATACTCTATTTCCATACCACAGTGTATTTATCTATACCGATTATAGCAATTAATAATTTATAAAAACAAAAAAGTAGCAACCCTGTTTGCCTTGCCGTTGAGTCGCCGGTGACGCGCCGTGCCGGTGACGCGCCGGCCGTCACGTCACCGGCGCGTCGCCGGCCGTCACGTCACCGGCGCGTCGCCGGCAAGGTAAACAGGGTTCCCACTTATTTGATTCAATAAAGTATTGGTTGTTATAATAGGTAGAAAAAAAGTACATTGTGGTTTGGAAATAAAGTATTATTTATTTATTTCAACTTTAAAAAACATTTTATTTACACTTTTCTTAATATTTTGGTAAATTTTATAGACTAAATTTACACCACCACTTTAGGATGAGTATTTTTCGAGATATATTGCTGTTTTAAGATTGACAAATGACAACTTAAAACAACAATTTCGCAAAAAGAAATTGTTGACCTTCACTTGTTTTTCTGAGATTCATTTGTTAACCCGAAATCCACACACGTTGTATTTTTATTAAAATTCGAAAAATTGTACCCTTACCAAAATTTAGTGGAACAGATGAATAAGGTGTCATAAAGTTACCGAAATATTAACAAAAGTTATAAAAATGTTTTTCAAGGCTGAAATAAATAAATTATACTTTTTCTGTACCGATTATAGTAACCAATAATTTATTAAAACAAAAAGTAGCAGCCCTGTTTGTCTTGCCGGTGCCTCGCCGGCGACGCGCCGTGCCGGTGACGTGCCGGCCGTCACGTCACCGGCGCGTCACCGGCCGTCACGTCACCGGCGCGGCATGGCAAACAGGGTTGCCACTTATTTATTATAATAAATTATTGGTTGTTATAATAGGTAGAAAAAGTACATTGTGGTGTAGAAATAAAGTATTTATTTATTTATTTTAACTTTAAGAACCTACTGTTTAAGTATTGTTTTTGGTAGTATTTTGGTAACTTTGTTAGACTTAATTCACCTTTACCACTAAGTTCAAGCAAAGGTACTATTTTTCGAATTTTAATAATAATACAACAATTTCTGTAGACAATGTTTTCATGCCTTCACTTGTGTTCCGGCATTCATGTGTTTACCCGAAAATCCGACATTCGCATACGTTGTTGTATTTCTATTATAATTCGAGAAAATAATACTTACCTTTACTTGAACTTAGTGGAATAAGTAAATTAAGTCTAATAAAGTTACCAAAATATTTCCAAAAAACAATACTTAAACAGTAGGTTTTTAAAGTTGGAATAAATAAATAATTCTATATTTCCATACCACAATGTACTTTTTTCTACCTATTATAGCAACCTATACTTTATTAAAACAAAAAAGTGGCAACCCTGCTTGCCTTGCCGGTGAAGCGACGTTGACTTGACTGAAACGAGCCGGCGACGCGCCGGTGACGGTGATCTGAACTGCTTGTTCACACATATTTTTGACGTTGACGGACGGGCCGGTGACGCGCCGGTGACGCGCCGGTGACGCGCCGGAGCTGTGGGAATGATCCTTTATACAGGTCCCATTCTTTTTTATAATCGCTGATACAATCAGGTAAAAGAATGAAGACAGAATAAATAAAGCCCTAAGGTTTGCAGTAAACGACCTACAGAATTTTATGGCAACGTGGTCGTAAAATGCAAACATTAGGGCTTTATTTATACTGTCTAAATTATCTACGAAATCATATCAGCGATTAGCAAAAATAATGGAACCTCTACTAAGCTCCGTTTGAGCGAACTGCGTGGCCACGCGAGGTCCTCCGCGTTTCGACCGCGCGACCATGGTAAACCTTAACAGCTTTCTGAATACTGGACCTACAAATTTGCGACATTCATTTTTAGTTTTCTACATATTCCTTCGTAATGCAACGTCAATTTCTTTTACGACACCGTGGCCGAGCAATAGAAACGGACACAATCTAGTGGCGCCGTGAGCTGTAGACCACGCGTTAAAAAGTAGCTCAAATTGTATGTTGTTTAAAAAATAATCTAAAAGATGTTACCACCACTTTTTCCCCACTACTCACAAGGTTTTCAAAGCACAAAGAGGTAGGTATATTATTTGGTTACGTGCTGTTTGGTATATAACTTACTTATTTGGTAGCTAATAGCTATGCACATCTAGATGGCGCTTCTAATTTTGAATATTTTTGGTGATATTTTTGATAAGTTTTGAAAAAATGGCTCGACTACAAAGTGTATAAAATTATCGAACTGCTCACAAAATTTCACGAGAATCGGTTGAGAAATGCAACCTGTAGAGGAGAACAAACAGCGCCGGAAAGCTAGACCGAAATGTTTCTTTTACATATCTCCGCCATTTTGAAAAATTTCAATAAAATTGCCTCACCAATAAAATTACATGTAATTTTCGAACCTTCTCACAAAACTTTACGAGAATCGGTTGAGAAATGCGACCTGTAGAGGAGAACAAACAGCGCCGGAAAGCCGGACTGAAATATGTTTCTTTTACATATCTCCGCCATTTTGAAAAATTTTGAAAAATATTGGCTCAACAAAAAAATTATGTATAATTTTCGAACCTTCTCACAAAACTTTACGAGTATCAGTTGGGAAATGCAACCTGTAGAAGAGAACAAACAGCGCCGGAAAGCCGGACTGAAATATGTTTCTTCAACATATCTCCGCCATTTTGAAAAATTTCGAAGAACTGGCTCTACAATAAAATTCCATACAATTTTCGAAACTGCTCACAAAACTTCACGTGAATCGTTTTAGAAATGCGACCTGTAGAGGAGAACAAACGGCCGGAAGGACATACGAAAGAATTTTTGCCCAAGCCCCAATCTGAAGCAGAGACGCATCTCTCGCACTTCGCGCTTGCTCGTTCAATTAACTAAGTCTTAAAGTTTCATTTAATAGTAAAGTAATTCAGAAAATAAGGAATTTCTAGTACTGGAAATAAATTTCACTCAAAAGTGAAATATTTCAACCCGTTTTGAAAGATTTCATAAATTTCACATAAATTTAATTTTCATTTCATTGAAATTTTCACTGGACCCATCCCTAGCGCCAATGTATAGTGACGTCACGATACAGTAATACTGTCCTTGTTTAATCTATAACTTTTGATCTCGGTATCTAGGCAAATACCTAGTAACTGTTTTATAAAGTTTTTTTTTTTCAAGGTTTCGAAGAAAATTTTTATGAAATTAGAAAAGAGCAGTCAGATACTCAATTGTGTGTGATTAAGCGCCCTGTACACTCGAGATGGTGTACTAAAACGGGTACTGTGTACGCTAAACGGACCGATGGAGATGGTCGACTCAATAAAGCGTACTTTATGGGGTGCAATTTCGGCTTAATGGCTGCCACAATCGAATAGATTGTTCCTTTCGACGTTGAGGAGTTTCCGGCCCTAAATCTCAATTTGGTAGGTTCTTTAAACAGGTTAATTGCACGATTTGTACGTTTCCTTTATTGTAGAAATGTTCCGTCCGAGTATACTTACCAGCTGACACGCTACTCGCTACAAAGTAAGCACAGAGGTGTGTTTTTTTTAACCTATTGTTCAATAATGAGGATCAGTAACAGGTTTGAATTTTATTGGTATGTTATAAAAACATATTCATAACTATGAAACTTAGTGAAAGATTTTTTGAAATCCGTTCAGAAATGGTTGAGTTATAAGGGTTTTGAAGGAAATGCCAAGCTCAATGCAATACCTATGTGCTTTATCACGTACGACATAAGGTTCACGTACGTCTCGATGACGTCATAAGAAACCCCAAAATAACAGTGTTTTAGCTCGTATAACTTTTCAGGTTTAAGAGATATTGTAAAAATGACTTCACAGTTAATCATGTGGCATAAGCTTTCTGCTAAGCCACTTAACAAAAATCGTTACTAATCCTCATTGGTGTTATTTCGATGTGTTTAGTATTTATAGTTTTCCAATACAATTCCACTTTCTTATAAATTAATTATTATATTCAATAATACTCAATTATTGCTTGATATTATATCAAAATTACGATTTTATTAGTAGGTGCACCTTTATAATTTTACAAGCCTCCTTTTTCAACGTAACTAAGACTTATTTTAAAGACAATTATTATTAAGTAGGTAAACTAAGAATTTATAAATTTGTACTAAAAGTTGCATACCATTAGGATACGTGGTTGTCAGTTTTAAAAATTAAATAAATTTGTCGTTATGTAACTAGCAACTTTAGAAGACGGCAATCAAATGGGTAAGGACCCAAGACGTTTGTACGTAAATTACTTAAATATCGTTTGATGTTTAGAAACAGTTCTCAATCATTTGATTAATCAAAGTAGCCCCTATAAACTGTCAAAGAAACGATTTCATAATGAAGTTATCCTCACTAAAACCGACGACGGTCGTGTGTTCGACTTTAGCATTATTTGTGTAAAAATATTTATACGTAGCTGATTTTTTTTATGCATTTATTCAAGCCACTTTGGTGAAGTGTGAAATCATGTATAACATCTGCTTGTACAGTTGGAAAAACCTCAACAATATTTATAATAAATTGTGAGTTATATAAATAAATAGGTATTTCGATTCTCACAAATATTTTCGCAATTCAAAAAGTGAAATACATTTATCACCTGAAATATCTGTAGATTTTTTTTTTTTTATTGTTGTTTTATTTTAGATCCGCCGCGCCGGCTGAACTGTGTCAAGTATGCGTTTTAAAATTCTCTCTAAAAATCTCGACAGTGCGAGTTAAAACTAAATAAACTCGCTTCGTAGTACTTCAGGCGTAGCCCTTGTTGAAAACTTTCATCATACTTGGCAAAGATATGAAAATTATAGCATGTAAAATTCTTATGTTGCTCGTATTTTGTTATGACTTATGACAGGGTGAAAAGTTACACGAACAAAGATATTATGAAATGTTTTACACGAAAAGGTCGCTTTTGGTACAAAATACATAATTGCTTTTAGTTTGAAATTTTGTAAAAAAGCGTTCAGGATATTTTGTCAAGAAAAAGTCCTGAACGCCTTTCTGATAGGGTTCCGTTGTAACCTTATACTATACCATATGACTGTAAACTTTCTTTACTCCCTGTTTTACACGATAAAGACTATAACTAACCTACCTACAATACTTAACTATTCAATGGTATTTATACCTAAGGACATTCTGCCAACATTTTGCTGATCGACCATTTACTACTCAACTTGTAAAGCCTACCTAGCAGTGATAGTACTACTGTCCTTAATTTTTTTTGCCCTGAATCCTGAAATATTGTAAAAAATACAATATTTTCAAAAGACCTATCTAACGATACCTTACGCTTGAGATTGACGAGGAAAAATCGTTCCCACTTTACAAGTAGGAAAGAACCGCTTACTAAAAAAAAAATTTTAAGTTTTATTCTACCACTTTTTTGGCGTGATTAATACACATATTCGTGCCAAATAACAGCTTCCTAGCTTTATGGGCCTCCGGGCTAAGCCGCAGAATATAGACAGACAGGCGGACAAATGGTGAAACTATAAAGACTCCTTGTTGACTTGACTACGGAACCCTAAAAAGGCAACAAATCTCAATACATCTTTAGTCATAGTTTATGAAGACCAAGGCTTTTTACGTACACAATACAGACACAATAATGCTGACACTGATCTTTTTTATTTCAAAGTCTTTTGGCAAACAAAATACAACCAGCGCTTTTTAAGGGAGCGTACAATGAAAGCAATTTTCATAGTAAAAAATATCGAATTTGAAACATTATCTATATTAATTTTATTATTAACTAATTTATGTATTTAGATGGGTATTGGTGGGGTGGTTGGGGATTTAGGTGGGTAATAAAATTACCTTTGAAATTACCTATGTAAAAAGACTTTTAAGACAGACTCTACGGTCCCTTAATAGAATCTTTGTATCGTTAATACCAAAAGAACTTTAATGGCAACGGTAGGCAAACGTTATTGATCAAACCATTTCCTCGGGTGTGTATTCTAAGAATTCGCATGTTTCGACCATTTTACTCTTTAACTGTCGACGTCCTATATTTAGCGACTACGCCATTTAAGAATCAATGTGAATGTACATGTATTGGATTTCATACAGCATTAAATTTTAATTATAGAAGATTGAGCACGTGTCGATTGACTAGTGTGCTTGTAACTCGATGTATCGATTCGTGGTATTCGACATAGAAAGGGCACACTTAGTTGAATGGAAGCCATATGCTTGAAGGTAATGTAATAAGAGATTGTTCATAAAGCTTAGGTGTATTAGTTTTACATCCGTCCTTTATATTCATACTAGGTTCCGCCCGCGACTTCGTCTGCGTGGTTATTATTTTGTCTATCCCTCGGGAACAGTTTCTTTTTTCGGGATGAAAGGTACCCTATGTCCTTCTCTGTACCCCTGACAAGGTGTGTGTAAAATTCTTGGACGAATTAACCACTGGACGCGAAATGACAGCCATATTCGCCTTTACCCCTTAGCCACTTACTGTGACCGATAGCCTCAGTAAACGATATCGCGTTGTCAGTGTGATGCTAGAGCTCGTGGCGAAACATTGGTACAAAAATGGGCAAAATGCTCCGTATTGTACAGCAAAAAAAATAACGGGCAATCAAGAAATGTTTCTTTTCACGCGTAAACACAATTTCAACCTATTATAGTAGCTATTTTTCGTAAAATAAATATTTTTTGGTATGTAAACAAAGTAGGGTGCCTTAGCCGGTTTGCCGGCCCCCTTTGATTTCGGCCATTTCAGAAACATAACTAGTCCACCTTCACTTGCTCAAGGTCGCGCGGACAAGGACTTTAACAATGTATTGTGTTTAAAAATGTTGACTTCCTGTAAATCTATGCTACCCTGGTATTTTGGTAATGTAATTCAAAGAAGATAATTAAGTTCCTACGACACTTCTAGGCCGGTAGTGTAGAAGAGAAAAAAAATACACACAACCACGACACTACCAGTGGTGCGTCTTGGACTACCAAGACCACGACACTAGTCGTAGGAAAGAAGGGCGAAAATTGGGATGTTGACTAATGAATAAAATAACGAAATACTAATAAAAATCGTAAACATATTAAACTTTTAGAGCAGCTTGTATACCTCTTGGTTTTATATCGGTACCTAATGAACCTACTACCTACCTAATGAAAATACTAACTACCTAATGAAAAAGGTACCTACTTACACTAAAAATAAAAAAATAAAAAATTGTTTTTAAAAAAACAAAAAAACCGACTTCAAAAAACCTGCCTCTAAAAAGCAAGAAATAATATTCAAATCATTAGATACCTACGCATTATCATTGTTATAATAACAACACGTCTATTGAAGTCGGTTAGGGCTTTTAGAATAAAAAAGGAAGTTTTACTCCAGCCCCACCCGACTTCAATAGACGTGTTGTTATTATAACAATGATAATGCGTAGGTATCTAATGATTTGAATATTATTTCTTGCTTTTTAGAGGCAGGTTTTTTGAAGTCGGTTTTCTTGTTTTTTAAAAACAATTTTTAGTACTGTTATTCTGACTTAAATGCGTAAAGTTTTCGGTGTGATACATTTAAATTTGATAGCCGGGTAACTAAATCCATTTTTGGGAGGTTATTTGCTTATCGGCCGCCTGGCCGAGAACTAATGTATGAGTTTCACAATCCATAATATTTGGCCGTCAATTATGGCCGGAAACCGGCTAAATCACCCTATAATATTGTCATTATTTGACAATGTAATCCCCCCTCACCCCGCAAAAATTGGTTGAACGTGATTTCATACATTTTTCTTACGTTACGTGTCCAGTGGTTAATTCGTCCAAGGTAAAATTTCATGGTGATCGGTTCAGTAGTTAAGACGTAAAGGCGTAACAAACAAACAAACGGACTTTCGCATTTATAATATTAGTAAGGAGTAACAAGGACAGGCCTCCATCACTCGCTCAAGGTCGCGCGATAAGCACCTACCGCTAGCCGTTCCGCCGGCGGAACAAGTGAGCAAAGGGCCGCCACACGCCCGCCTGTGTGTGTAGTCGCGCGGCATCTTACTGCCTGCGTAGGTATTGTCTCTTTATAATAGTAACAATGTCGAGTCGACATTACTGTGCCGTGTACGGATGTCAAAATCAAAAAACCAATAAACAATTGTCGTTTTTCAAATTATGATATATGCTACGCAGTTCATTTATAAGAAGACAACCCTAACGTTGCGTCATTAGAAAAGGTAGGAGCACGCGGTAGAAAGAGAGGCAACTACTAGGTGAATATAAATTGTACTGCAGGCCATTGCGCGACCTGAATTGCACTTTAATGTGTCGGAGCAAAAGTCGCTATTTATTTAAATTACTTTGCGGCGTGCTGCTTTTGTACTTGTACTATTAGTTATTCTGTGGTATTAGTTTTACATCCTTCCTTTATATTCATATAAAGATTTTCTTTCAGTATGATTACGATCATCGTAGAGGCACAGATTACAATAGATAATTATTACTGGGCAAAGCTAATAATAAATAAATAAAATATTTTCTTAAGCTTCGTACAAACTGACGCGAGCGAATCGCGCGATTGGGGCATTTTGACAGATTTTGATCACCCAACTCAAAGCAATAGCCATAGCCATTGCCATAGTAATTCTCTAGCAATTGCTTTGACAATGGCTATGGCCATGGCTATCGCTTTGAGTTACGTGATCAAAATTGCCGCGACGCGAGCGAATTCGCGTCAGTTTGTACGAAGCTTAAAGCTTCTTTGTGCTACAGTCGTTAACACCTACTAATCCGCTTTGGGTCGTGGTCTCGTGGTGGGTTTTGGCTCATTCTCGTTATTTACTCATTTATTTGATTGTGGTAGCCGTAAATTAATTGTTTAATTAAAGCATGAGCTATCGGAGTATTATTTTGAACGAAGACATGCTAAGTAATTTGTTTTGTAATTTAAATTATATTTTACCTACCTACAAATTAAATTAAACCTTACTCAAATCTAAGGCTATAATCACTTCGATGGTTATGCCATTTCATAATTAAGGCGTTGCTCCTAATTGGATTATTTTAAGGGGCCGTATACAACGTCAAATACACAATTTTAAACAAAAATTTCACACAGTACTTATTACTTGATTTATCGTTCCCAAAAAAATAATGTAGAAATTAGATTATTAGTACTCATGTGATTGACAGAAACGTGAAACTCAGCCAAAACTATTCTTGAGTTTTTTCTTTTGTGATTGTCAGTTTTCTAATATGAGAAAAAGTTTAAGTACTTATTAGATTTTTAAACATTATAATGTTGTCAATAATTTCATTAACTTATACTGTGAAATTTTTTCCCAGCGTTGTACACCCCTTAAGAAATGGGTATATTGTGTTTCTGATGATTCAAGTAAAATTGTAATTACTTAAATGAATCTAAATGGTATGTTTCATTTACTGAAATCCATACTATTAGTATTATGAAATTCGAAAGTAACTCTACGTTTTCACGCCTAGACTGATGGACCAATTTTGACGAAATTTCGTACGGATATAGATGGAAATTTGGGAAAGGACATAGGCTACTTTTTATCCCACTGCTGGGCATGGGACACCGCCCGCACTTTATAACCTGCGGGTAGAAAGCTATTTTGTATAAGTCTAGAATCAGAATCATTATGCAAGTATTTAAAAAACACATTATCATTAGTTATTAGTTACATGACTAGAATAAAGAAAACCAGAAGATATTTTTTGTAAGATAAATTATTACATAATCATATTGAATGTTTTTTTTTCAGTAAAAAAACATGATAAAAGTTCTATTTTCCAGAAAGCTGTTAGCAGGTAAGTTAGTATTGAAAAAAATCTTTTTCTATTTGATTTACATACACGCGATGAGATTATATTTTTTTATTTTGATCATACCTTAATCGCTACATTATTTATTAAAACACAAAGTCGCAGACTATAATCACCTGCTTCTTGTAATAAATATATGACATTATCTGTAAAATTGGTAAGCGAATATTCAAAGCCTGTTAAACTTATAATAATTAATAAAATTGAGATTTAACTAAAAGCATACAATAATATGAAATTAATTAATTTTGACCTGACTTTTATAATTATTTCAGAGCCCAGTCTAAAATATTAACCGTTCATATTATGTCGGTCAACAGTATTTCAATTAATTGGATTATAAAATGGCGAAGCATACTGAAAATGCTTTCACGATATTAATTAAAATTTAGTTTATAATGAACAGGCTGTATTGAATTACATTTTAAAATAATTTTATTGAGAAACACTCACGCCTATTTTTCTCCAGCAATTTATTTTATTCACATAATTGAATTACATACCATTTATTCATTATTACTCTCAATACAAACAAGAAAATAGAGATTTTTATTTCCTTACCCACCAATTTTGTTGATTAGATTTTAAATTTACATCTCACTATGGAGTCCATCCACGTTCGACTTAAAAGACTTGATTGCTCGAAGGGTACTGGTCCTGATGATATTCCACCTTACTTCATTTCTCAATGTGCTGACTCTCTTGCTCTCCCACTGTATATCATATTCAATAAGTCTCTTAGCTGCGGTCAGTTTCCCGCTCTCTGGAAAATGGCTAAAGTTGTGCCAATTTTCAAAAGCGGAGATAAAAGTAATATCGCAAATTACAGACCAATCTCCATTTTGTCAGTGATTCCAAAGGTATTCGAAGCGCTTATAATTATATCCTTATTTCTATGCCCAAGTAAAACATCTAATTACCAACCGACAGCACGGGTTCTTGAGGGCTAGATCGACCAGTACTAACCTCATTACCTTTACAAATGTTATAGTGGATAACTTGGACTCCCAGCTGCAAACAGACGCCATTTATACAGATTTCTCTAAAGCATTTGACAGGGTCAATCACGAAATCCTCATAAATAAGTTGTCAAGGTGCGTTCTTTGTTGTTTTGGTTGCAGTCATATCTAACGAATCGCCCTCAGTATGTAACTGTGAAAGGCTACCGTTCTGGTACATATTTTGCCACATCAGGAATACCCCAGGGCTCCCATATTGGGCCTTTGCTCTTCAACATTTTCATAAATGACGTTGTGGATGTTATCAACCACTCTGATGTATTTTTGTACGCGGACGATCTGAAGATAACAAGAGCTATACATATTGTATAGAAGATGCTATTCTACTGCAATTGGACCTCGATGGTTTAGTTGAATGGTGCAAGAATAATAAGATGTCCCTTAACATTAAAAAATGTTACCACATCAAACTGTCGCGAAAGTCTCACCCTCTTAAAACGCATTACAAAATTAATGATACGATTTTACAGGAAGTGGATACCATTCGTGACTTAGGCGTTACAATAGACTCCAAAGTTACCTTTGTTCCGCACATCGACGACATTGTTGCCAGAGCCTCGAAAGCTCTTGGCTTTATTATAAGAAATTTCAAGGTTTTCAAAAATCCCGCAACCAAGATAATTATTTATAACTGTTTCGTCAGAAGTATACTGGAGTATTGCTCGGTGGTTTGGGCTTCCCAATACAGTGTGCACCAGTTACGTATCGAACGCATTCAAAAACGGTTCACACGGCATCTCACATTTTGTGGTGGGCTGGGTAAAAAAGCCAATAGCTACAACGAGAGACTTCGATCTTTTAACATGGACAGTCTTCTAACCAGAAGGAAACTTTTGGATTTATCTTTTCTATTTAAAGTGGTCAGAAGTGTACTGGATTGTCCCGAACTTCTAAGCAATATTAGTATCAGAGTTCCCCGTAAACCACCACGTTATCCACTACCTTTATTTGCTAAACCATTTGCCCGCACTAACGTACTGAGGCACGCCGCAACATATCGTATACCCGAAGCTTACAATAGACTGGCAGAAAAAGTCGACATATTTCATGAATCTTTTCATCAGTTTCGAATAAATGTGTTGGGGTTGTTGAGAGATGTGTAGTTTAGCTTATTCTCATAATTATGTTATGTTCATAAGTAATAATATAATAGATTAATGTTTTAATTGGGTACGTGTTTCACAATTTCTGATTGGGCACTGGATTAATTTGGGAATGGAGTAGAATTTATATAAAATTGCTCATCATGTATGTTAGTTTCAGCTTGGCCGGACTTTGTGAGACGGTCCCTTAGGTTAGTACTTAATGTTTATATAGTCAATTATCCGTCCGTACTATAAGGCATGTTGTGGCCGCCTTCAATAGAATTTTTCATTCTCTATGTTATAACATAAATACCTACTATGTAAGACTCAATGTAATTTTCTCTGGCGGTCCTAATAAATAATAAAATAAAAAATAAATAAAATAAATCTCAAATTTTGTAATTGAATTTATCGTTAATAAATAATTAACCATCCCTACGAAAAATATCCCTAAATATCTTCACTCGCGCTATCTTTCTCTCGGAAATGATATTCCTGAGCGACAGAAAAGGATAGAGTATAAAAAACGCGATTCAGTGTTTACAGATGTGATGTGGGTCATTCCTGAAACTCCATACTCCCATGGGGGAAACCAAACTTCTGTATTACAACGAGGGTACAGACACCCAATTTGACTTCCATCCCTTTACCCCCATAAAAATCCTAAGCAAGCTGGATTAAGGAAAACTACTGTTTTCCGGTGATGTTATTACCACACATTTATTTCTGGTTATATATAGTTATTTTTATTCACTATCCAAATTTTAAGAAGGGTTCAGTCCAGAAAACTAAACAACTATCTCTAAAAAACATAGGGTCAAAAATATAAAAAAATACTATACATACAACTCAAAGAGAGCACGTGATTAGTGATGTAAGGGATGACTGAAATTTTGTGGCACATATTTCTTGCAGAGATTTTCTCAGTTTCGTGGACATAATTTAATTTAAAAAAAATATATATTAAATATAAAATAACCCTGTATGACCGCCCATTTTCTTACTCCTCAAAAAATCACCGGGTTCGAATCATCAGGTTACCTTAACAAATCTATGCTTCAAACGTGACACACATTTGTAAACAGAAATACAAAATGTAAATGTTCAAACCATAAACAATACTCGTACAACAAAGGAAAACCACTATATTGCTCCTGATTATAGCTTGTACGTGTGAAAATATGCTTTTAAATTATGTATGTGGATCATACAATAATTATTCCTTTGAGTAATTATTATAAACATATTGATGAACTGATGTTGACCACAAATTTTGAAGAAAAAGAAGTGTGATATTCGAATGATTTAGGTATCTAATTTAAATCAATAAATAAGTATGTCAGGATTTTCAATAAGAGAATCAAACCATAAAACGGCGGTGTCGATAAAATTTGTCTATAAATACCTACATCTAACAATATTGATTATGCCATGATCGGTACAGGCAACTTGAGATCGCCCGTCAAGCCTGAGTGCTGTCGGCTTCCTACCCAACTTTTCACTTGTTCACTCAGCAATTTTTATGACAAAAGCCCACTTCTGAAGCTTCGGTAGCAGTCACTTAATGTGGTTTTTTGTTTAAGTGTTTTTGGAGGAGCGATTTGAATGAACCCTGTGTTATGGATAAAAATGTGTTCATATCATTGTTTTGTAAAATTATAAAGGTTTTAACATGATAAAATTGTTTTTTTTTTTAACCGAGTCTTTATTATAATAAAATGCGAATTTAAGTTAGATATGGTTTAAAACTGATGATTTCACTTATATTTGCTTAAATTTGTAAGTTTAAACGTATTTTTTTTATATTTAGTTTTCATTAAACGCGAACTAAAGTAAGACATGGTTTATAACGTATGCTGTCAATTTTATTTGCTAAAAGGAAGACATAAACAGTATCGGATTTAAGCCAGGTTTAAGTTTTAATAGAATCGATTTTATATTTCAGTAAATTTTAACAAGACCGTTAGAATGGTCTTGATATTTGGACAAGTCGGAAAAAATAACACCAATCGATTAAGCTACGTCTACACGTAGTGACTAAGGGGTGAAATTATACCGAAGGTAAGCCGTTCTACAAAAATGTTATGATCAGCACAGTGGATCGGTGAGGTGGGACTTTTAAAAGGTAAGCCTAAGGTATGGAAATCGGCTTGTATGGACCTTTGCCTCTGCCACTCACTACCATCTTATAAATGTGACCTATTAGTGACAAGTGGACAACTAGAACACCATAAAACCTCATAAAACCCAATAGCTCTTTTACGGCTTTACAGGAACGTTTAGTACACATGACGGCACGTTAGATAAAACAGTTTTACTGCAAACACATATTTTAATACGTAGGGCACATAGACGGTTTTCAATGTCAACATGTTATGTCTGATGTGCCGTCGTTTGTACATACTTACATTGAATGTTTATTCTTTATTTGCTTTCGTGCATGAAAGACGTGGTCTTACTTCTACGGAAATAAAAATAGATTTACAGATGGTATCTTCGCATAATCGTAAAACATTGAATGAAGTCTGGAATGTATGATAGGTCTTATAATAGACCTAGTTTCAAACAATGCGTTTTATTCAATCGTTGGTAATTTCATTTGCCTTTTTTGTCGCCGATAATTTCTTCCAACAAAGTTTTTTTTTTTTTAATAAAGTGGACTTGCATTCATTTTCTATGTCGCAACAAATTAATGTAATATTTTCAGCTGAAATAAAGTGTCGTTGTTATTATTCTAAGCTTGATTTTATGTATGTACTTTGTAAATAATAGCGATCAAATTGGATTGAAAAAAAAATAAACATATTCTCGTTTACAATGTTTGTTTTAATTATAGATAAAATTTGCGACTATTTTTTAAGAAATAACTTGTTACCTATCAGTAGCGAAAGGTGAAATTACGGCGAAGGTAAGCCGTTTTAAAAAATGGTATGATCTTCATAAGTAGATTTGTGAGGTGGGGTTTCTAAGCGGATGGGAATCGGCTTGTATGGACTTTTAGCCATTGGTAGGTGATAGCGACGGGAAATGAAATGAAAGCTGAGAGGACTGTAAAGTGATATATTTATAATGAAATAATAGTAAATTACCTTTCGAACAAGCTTAATATGTAGGAGCAAAGATGACAGATGCAGAAATATTTGACAAGTAAAAAAGGTGACAGTAACACAAAGAATTTTGATTTCAAAAGGTTTCTAAAAAAATAAACTTAACCTAGCACAGCAAGGAGGTGCGCAACAGTAGGTATAAGAAATAGCGTACCGATGTTCTAAACCTAAAATAATATTATTTTAGAACATATCGGTAGGGCTCTGGTCAAACATGGTCATAAGACCAATATCGGTAGGGCGCTGGTTAAACATGGTCATAAGTCCATGACAACACAGTGAAACAATAACCGAGACAATACAGACGTCCTACCTTGAACTTAATATTCGAAACTTCCATTTAGGAGCCCTTTCTTCGTTTAAAGTAACACAAAACAATAGTAAGACAAGGTCAACATTATTTATTTATGTTCCCAACCTGTCTGTCAATGCCAAGTTACCTTCAATCGATGAAATTTCTAGGTATTTGTATCCATAACTACAAAATCCTTGGATTTTAGTGTTTTACCTAGTTAAAGTTCATTGAAAGCATTTTTTTATTATACCAAAGAATTTACGCCTTTGGCTATTCAATAACTCAATAAACATGGTCCTTTAATACATACACAAGATAAAATTCAAACCCAACTTAGTCTGTTTCGGTCGAGGAGCTTGGTGATTGCTGAGGTTTCGCAACTTTCGCAAGGGTCGGTCATGGGATGGGTGACCAACAATTTATTATTTCGAGCTCCTCTGTACTTCGGAAGGCACGTTAATCTGTTGGTCTCGGGTGATTTGCAGTCATTAACACCCACCAATCCGCATTGGGCCCGCGTGGTGGGTTATGGCCCATCCTCCATTATTCACTGTGCCCCAGCAGTGGGGACATTAAAAATGGCTGATGATCATAGTCTGTTTTAGCGACTACTAACTTATATCTTTACGGGTAATAGGTAGTCAGTTCTCGTAAATATTTTACGATATTATCACTAAAGAAAATATTCTAAACGACAATATAATTTGATAAAAACTAAGTTGTTATCGATTAAATGCATATTATTTAAAAAAAATGGCAGGTAATTTGTTTGAAAAATCTTTCCAAGTTTCTATATTATTAGACAAAAAATATATCTAAATTTACCATTAAAAACGTTAAATAAAAATATAACATCAGTTTTTAGAAACAAAGTTACAAGGGGTTGTGAACTACATTACGAGGCAATAACCTGAGCAAATTCCCGCGGAGGTGCGAGTAACTTTACGGATTCTAATAAAAAAAACATGCATACAAATACGAACGTCATATTTTAGTGTTTTCACGTTTTGACGGAGTGGCTAAAGACCCTTGAATATGCAAACTGAAACAATGTTGAACACACACACACACACGACAAACACACAGACATCCTCCACATTACTTTCTGGCGCTGTCTCACCTTAAACTTTATATATTTGGGAACTCAAAAATACTGGGATCTAGAGCCCCAATTCAACATGTTTAAGATAACGTAAAATGACATTGTAATTGAAGTTGGAATATAAGTCACTTTCCACTTTTTAAATTTTACCATTGAAAATGGTTATCAGATGCAAATCGCCTGAGACGTATTTTTGGCCATATCTCCGAAGATTTTGGGAGGATCGAAATGAAAATAGAACCAAAAATTGAGGAATTTATCGAGACACGTGTGAACGTTTGAATTTTGAAAATCTACTGGTAACTTTTTTTGGAATTTTGCAAAATTCCCGAAATTTCGGGTTTTTTGGGGGATGTTTGTTTACTAAATTGTAAATATTTCGAAAAAAAACCGACTTAAGAAAAAATGAAAAAAAAGGTCCTAGGGTATTAGTTTAGCTATCAAATGGCGAAATAATTTAAAAAAATCGGTTTATAATTGTGACCTGTAGGTGGTCCCTTTAGATTTGGAATTGTAGAAAAACGGCTGTTTCCGTACATAAAAAGTGATGTAGCTTCTATGATTATTGACTGATCGTCATGGTAAAATATGCAGAAGCAGACGAGAAGTGCATTAGTTGGAATTTTGAAAATTGGTTAATATTATTTCGACTGCGTCGAGGCAGTCAGCGGGCGCTTTTGTGACACGAGGCGGAGCCGAGTGTCACAATCGATCGTAAAAATAAATAGGTACTACTTACCTAGGTAACTTTAAAAATATAATAGGACTTTGCAGTTGATTTGATTTTGGTTTATCGTAAATTTTTGTGTTCATTTTCAATGCTCCGATTCTTGCGGGGACGGTAAAATCTGTGAATTTTTTATATCACGCAGCTCAAGTTTTCGTTTAGATTTCAATTGTTTGAAAATGTTATTGGAATACCTACCATCTGTACAAATTGTAAGTCAATTATGGTAACGTAACGTTAACCTATTTAAATGTAGTATAGAAATGCTAACCAATTAAAACAAGATTTAAACGTATGAACTATGTGCAGGATTAACCAGATTCTGACTATTGATACTGACACACCAGAATTCTAGTCTTAATTGTAACAAGTAACAAGCAAACACGATGATACAAATATGATGTATACCTAATTGCTAAAGCCAAGCTTTTGAACAAATTAATAAGCATAGAATTTACACGTCGCATTTTATAGTATTTGAGTTTATCTCATGTTTGTGTGAAGAGCATCCATGCGTTTTGCGTTTAGCATCGAAGCTTCACGTTTCAGTGGCCGTCAAACGTGCAATCACCCTTGTGAAGGTTCAGATTTTATTGTCAGTAAAAGCCGACAAATGCAGTGTATGCTATCTTTGACATTATATAGTCGGGTCTAAATTAAAGATAGTAATATCAAAGCTAATTTTATTTGTCTGGGTTAAAGTCGATTGCCTTCTGCCCTGTCTTCAAAGTCCTAACATATTATGATATCAGTGTAAAAATTTAAATATAGTGCAATTAAACCTATTGCAATTTAATATGGTTCATTATTTTATTATTTTTATCGTTTTTGGATAGCTAATAGCTAATAAACATACAGATAACAACAAATATAAAACTAAAAGCTATTGATAAGCTACTACATGAAGAATTCAAAAGAAATTGAAAACTCATCATAGCCCAGGAGGAACAGGTGCAAAACAATAGTAACATTATACTAAATTTTAAACAGTAACTTAATTACAGTCGTGATGCTGAAAATAAATCAATATCGATATTGTTAGTAATGGCGGAACAACAAGCTTTAATAAGGATGCTATGCCTGTAGTTGGTGTGCACAGAAGGAATAAGTACTAGGTATATGAAACGTTGCGGGGTGCTCTTCTAGGTATTTTAAAACCAATTTTATGAAGTACCTCAGGACAATCCACCAAACCTATATCATTATTAGGACGACCTCCGTGGTCGAGTGGTTTGCACGCCGGTATTCAAGGCGTCACCATCTCTTGAGGTCCCGGGTTCGATCCCCGGCTGGGTCAATGTAGAAAATGAACTTTTCAATATTGTCTCAGGTCTGGGTGTTTGTCATACCACCGTTGTTTCTGATTTCCATAACACAAGTGCTGGACTCTAACCGATTGTTATCGTTTGATATGTTCTCTCCATACACAGGCAAATTGAATGCAACGGGCATGAAATGCATACTTAAAGAAATTATCAGTATATTTCACACTAAAGAAAACATAGCTTTAACAAATAACTTGAATAAAACGAAAGTAAATGACGAAGAGAGAATAAATTCAAATTTTTTTCGTTTATAATCATATTACTATTCTCCATCAAAACATATGCAGCTTACGCAGTAAATCTAACCTGCTAACCCTCCATATAGAAGAACTCTACGCGGATGGACGTGATACTGATGTGCTGTGCTTAACGGAACACTTCATGCTCAATGAGGATAAAATGAACATATCAATATGTAACTACAAACTAGCGGCCTCCTACTCAAGGAATACTCGAAGAGGTGGTTCCTGTATTTTTGTACGCCATGGACATGAATTTAAGACTGTCGATATTTCAAAATATTGTGTTAAATGTGTATTTGAATGTTGTGCTGTAGAACTTTTACTTCTTAATACAATTATTGTCTGTATATATAGGCCACCAAAATCTGACTATGATCTATTTCTAGAAAAATTATCACAAATGTTAGATTATTTAAACCACTGTAAAAACAAAAAAATTGTCCTGTGCGGAGATTTTAATGTTGATAGACTGAAAAAAAATCGAATGTCTATGGATTTTGAAAACTTGCTTCTTAATTATAATCTTAAGCTACAAATTAATAAACCTACAAGGCCTATCAGCAAAACATGTCTAGACAATTTCGCTACAAACATCTGGCGTTGTAAATCTGAGGTACTGGATCTGAACCTATCGGATCACACTGCACAATTACTTACATTTCCTGTCAATAAAAAATGTAGATTGAACTCTTGGCGCATAAGAAAAAGAGACATGAGTAGTGAGAATGTAAAAAAGTTTCATGATGCCATAGGAAGTTTAAGCTTTTCCGATGTATATAAACTAACTGATGTTAACGAAGCTTACAATTCACTATATGAGACGATACGCATGTTCTATGACCTTTGCTTTCCTTATATATTTGTTAACGTAAAGGCTAGAAAAAGACCGAAGTGGATTTCTCGAGGAATAAAACTATGCAGTAAAAATAAAAGAAGGCTACTTTGGAACTATAGAAAATCACCTACCCTGGCAAACAAAGTATTAATTGGGGATTATTCTAGACGTCTTAAAAAAATTATAAACTTGACACAAAAAAGTCAAAATAACTTTACCATTAAAACAGCTAGTAATAAATCCAAAGCTACTTGGTCTGTTATCAATCAAAACAAGAATAATTTTCCACGTGAGACAATTAAAGAGATTTCCTCCAATGGCCAAACTATTACTAATCCCTGTGACATAGCAAATGCGATAAATAATTATTTTGTAGAGCAAATTAACTCTACATCAAAATTGACATTGAAAAATAAGAAAGTTGACATTAAAACGCAATCTAATCCGAACTCTATTTTTTTGACACCAACTAGTCCACCCGAAGTACATAAGACTATATTATCTCTAAAAAACACAAATAGTGTGGGCTACGATGACATATCTACCGCAGCAATTAAATGTTGTGCCAGACATCTAGCTTGTCCATTAGCCCATATAATAAACTTGTCTCTAAGCCAAGGAACGTTTCCTGAGGCCTTTAAATTGTCTATAATTAAACCTATACATAAAAAGGGTGATACTAAAGATATAAAAAATTATAGACCTATCGCTCTTATAGTAATCCTATCAAAAATTTTTGAAAGAATTATATATAACATAGTCTACTCATTTCTTGAAAAATTTAATATTTTTTCTTCCCAACAGTTTGGCTTTCGTCGAGGTAAATCCACAAACTTAGCTATTTTTAACTTGCTGAAATTAGTGACTGACTCTATCGACAAAAGGGAAAACATTTGCGCAATATTCATGGACATGTCAAAAGCTTTTGACTACGTTGACCATGGTATTCTCTTGCAAAAGCTCTACCATTATGGAATACGGGGTATTGCATTAAAGTTGTTTGAATCTTACCTTAGCAACAGAAAGCAACAAACTGCTATCAAAACAATCTGCAAACAAACTTTAATAGAAAAGGAACATATTTCAAAATGTAGAGATGTAGAGTATGGCGTTCCTCAAGGGACAATATTAGGACCTCTATTATTTTTAATATATATTAATGACATGCCAATATCCATTGAATATCCTATGACATTATTTGCCGATGATAGTACAATATTGATAAAATGTAAAAATAACTTGACGTATGAAAATGAAATCAAAATGACATTAGCAAATATAATTAAATGGCTTGACATGAACAATTTGATTTTAAATATTGACAAAACAAAAATAATGCATTTTCGACAGTACACTGAGGCACCGAAAGTTACAGTTCGTCAAAATGGTACTACAATAGAACCTGTCGCCGAAACAAAATTCCTAGGTCTAAACATAGACTACCAAACTAACTGGCTCAGTCATACCAATGATTTGTGTACACGTATTAATAAATTTGTTTATGCACTAAGAGCTCTATCTAGAGTAGCTAATATAGAGACAGTTTTAACTGCTTACAATGGATATGTCGCTTCTATCTTGCGTTACGGAATTATGTTTTGGGGCAATTGCACAAACAAGGAAGTGATATTTAAAAGCCAAAAAAAATGTATCAGGGCTATCAAATCCTTAAAACGAAGGGATAGTTGCAAACAACATTTTATAGATTTAAAGATACTTACAGTACCATCCCTTTACATATATGAAACTGCAATGTTTGTCAGGGGAAATCCGCATCTTTTTCCAACAATATCCACTGGCCAATTGAAAGTAAGCAAACGTCATGGAAATACATTACGAGCACCGGATAGAAATACCGCGTTGAAGGGAAATAGCTTTTTCTGTATGGCACCTAAAATTTATAATAAAATACCAAAAAAACTGAAAGAGGCTAACTTAACAACTTTTCGCAGGGAATTGTTATCTTTATTAATTAGAAAAGCTTATTATACCCTGACAGAATTTTTTAATGATAAGATATAGTGCCTTTTTTATGTTTATAACTACATTAATTTTTATTGATTACTGACTTCTAATTGTTTTCTTTTTATAATTTTAATATTGTTGACATTTTTATTGATATCAATTTTTTTTTATTTGTATAGTTTTTTGACATTTTTTTTTTATATTTTACTGACATAATTGTTCTATTTTTTTTTAATGACAATTTCTAAAACTAAAATTTGTACGCCCATTGATGGCCGAACATAGTGGTACATTATATTTTTCACACCAGCTGTTTAACTTTTTACCTATGTTTACAAATAAATGATTTGATTTGATTTGATTTGATTTGATTTGATAGCTACTTACTTCGGAATTGGAGCAATGTATGTGATGTTGTCAAAATAAAAAGTAGAAATGTAACATCTGCAGTATTACGTCTAACAGAAAACATTAAGGTAAACCCAAATTATACTGTCCTGCCCAAGATTTTAATATAATAAGTCTATGGTCCTAACCCAATGGTCCAATCTTTATCTATACTAAAATTTATCAAAATTAGTTGAGTTGATTAGATGTGAAAAGATAACAGACAGACTGACTCACTTTAATATTTTATAATATTCAAGTGTAGATTTATCAAAGTTCTACTTGACTTAATTTTACCATTGTCATTTACCAATCTTTTATAAACTGAACTTATCCGTTCGTTCAGCTGTTAAAATTAATTCCATGCACGTGCATTTAATAAAATATTTATATCTCGCTCGTAAAAGATATACCCATAAAACGATTTCTGCTTTAATAATAAATGAACCCACGACGTTTAGTAATTTTCCTTTCTTATTTAATCTATTTTTAACATAACTCCTATATCTTTTGTTTCATAAGAATGAATACATGCTCTCCTAACCAAAATATCTTTACACGTTTTTATATTAGGTAGCTTTCTCGTTTGTGTATGTGTTTGTTTGTTTTTCCACAAAGTTTGCGGACGATTTTATCCTAGTTTCCCGATGAGCTAGAGACTTGAAACTCAATCAGCTCAATAGCTGATCAGATGATGAAGCCGGAAGAAGGCCCCAGAAACTCTATGATGAAACCATACAACCCCATCGTGTTTGGGCTCGTTAGAATCGTCTTGACGAGTACTCTACTGGGAGACGAGGTCCAGGGTCTGATGATGAAGCCGAAAGGCCATGCCATTGGAACTCAATATTGAAACCGAACAACCTAATCAAATTTGGGCTCGTTTAAATCGTCTTGGCGAGTTCTTTGTTGGGAAATAGTTTCTAGGGTCTGATGATGGAGCCGGAGGAAGGACACAGGAACTCTTTAATAAAACCACGCTACCCCATTGAGATTGGGCTCGTTTGAATCGTCTTGACGAATACTTTGTTGGGAAATAGTGTCCAGAGTCTGATGATGGAGCCGGAAGAAGGCCACTGGAACTCGGTAATAAAACCATGCAATCCCATCGAGTTTGGGCTCGTTTGAATCATCTTGACGAGTACTTTAATGGGAAATAGTGACCGAGGATCTGATGATGGAGCCGGAGGAAGGCCATAGAAACTCTATAGTAAAACCATGCAACCTCATCAAATTTGGGCTCGTTTGAATCGTCTTGACGAGTACTTTGATGGAAAATAGTTTCCAGGGTCTGATGATGGAGCCGAAAGAAGGCCACTGGGACTCTGTAATAAAACCATGCAACCCCATCGAGTTTGGGCTCGTTTGAATCGTCTTGACGAGTGCTCCGATAGGAGATGGTATATTTTTTTTTAGTCTTAGCTCGTTAACTAAAAAGCAGAAAATGAAAAATTACTGTAAAAAAATAAAAACACGTTTTTAAAACGGACAAAGTTATTACAAAAAATCATACTAAAAAAATTAAAACGGACTAGTACAAAAAAAAACAGACTAAAAAGTATAAAATATTTTAGTCTGTTTTTACTTGTCCGTTTTAATGGTTTTTAGTCCGATTTTCCATTTCGTTCATCATCATCATCATCATATCAGCCACACGACACCCACTGCTGAGTATAGGCCTCCCCTAAGGATCTCCACAACGATCGGTCCTGCGCTGTCTGCATCCACTGGCTTTCCGCGACCTCCACCAGATCGTCGGTCCACCTTGTCGGGGGCCTACCCACGGAGCGTCGTCCGGTGCGCGGTCGCCATTTCAGAACCTTTCTGCCCCAACGGCCATCGGTTCTTCTCGCTATGTGTCCCGCCCATTGCCACTTCAGCTGAGCAATCCTTCGAGCGATGTCGGTTACTTTAGTTCTCCTGCGGATCTCCTCGTTTCTGATTTGATCACGTAGGGAAACGCCGAGCATGGCTCTCTCCATTGCACGCTGAGTGACCTTGAGCCTCCTTATGAGACCCGTAGTTAGCGGCCACGTTTCACTGCCGTAAGTCATCACTGGCAACACACACTGTTCATAGACTTTCGTCTTGAGACACTGAGGTAAGTCGGACGCGAAGATTTTTCGAAGCTTCCCGAATGCGGCCCACCCGAGTTGGATTCGACGAGAGATCTCTTTCTCGAAGTTGGACCTACCTAACTGGACTGCCTGTCCTAGGTATACGTAATGGTCAACAACTTCAAGTGTAGTGTTCCCAACATGAACTGGAGAGGGTACAACCATACCATTTCGTACAACGTACCATTTCGTTCAACTAAACCGAAATAAACGTTTTTTGGCACAGCGTTTTATTAAACAACTTTCAGATAGAAAATGACCATCACTTCTGTCAATTGGCCCATGCTTAAGTTTAACTTCTCCAGAAAACTTCTGTACCTAGTAAGTACTATTAAAATTTTCATAAAACTTATGTACGCTATTAAAATTCTTTGATCCAGCCATAGCAGTAATTCAAACGACTGATCTTTCCAAAGAAGTACAAACATAAAGAGGTGCAATAACCATGAAATCTTGACAAGATATTATACCACGAAACGATGTTTGTAATGCCACGCTCACGTTGGTCTTTGGCTAATAACGTTCCGCGTCGGGGCGGGCATCGCATTTGGTCTGATGAAGACAGATGGAACGTGCGGAGGAAATAGGTTAAAGAATGTGCTTACTGTTGTTGAGTGGGGGTTTTACAGTAGCACGTAGATGCTTTTAAGTTGTAGTTTAATTTGTACTGAACAATACTTAAGTTTTTAGTAATTACGTACCATCATCATAACTTTCGAATAACTTTTGAATAAATAAGTTGAAAAGTATATTGATCCCCGGATTTTTGTAATATTTGGTTATAATTTATGAATAATAATTAAACATCTTTAAAGATTTATAAATATATTATTTTTATTTCATAAATTAAAAGAATAATATTGTTAGTCAAAGTTTCCGATACAAAAAATATACCTACAGGGATATTTCATATACCTATAAATAAGAATTCTGAGAAAATGTTTACGGAATAAACATTTATTTTTATTAGTGAAATTATTTACGTTATTTCCTTTGCCTAAATGCTTTTTTCTGTTTAAAGCTAAAATGAGTCAATATCACACACCGTTTTTTATACCTAAAAGTTTGCTTAAGAATATGAGACGCCTTGTGCTGACAATCGTAAAGAGTAAAAAAATATAATAAGTAATAAGTCTATGGTAAAAAATAATATTTTTGGTTTAGTCACGGTCAAGAAGCTTATACCTCCCCACGGTGTAATTGATGTCTGCTATAATGCCGACACGTGTATAGTTCTAACATCCTTACAGGTTGACTGTCTGTTAGAGAATGCCTAATGTTATTAAGTCCGCCATTTGCTGTAATTGTAGCAATAAAGTTTTAATTAATTAATTAATAAGGTCGTTAGATGTATTTTTGAACGTAACTGGAATTGTATTCCATTCAAAATTTTTAAAGAGAGAATAGGGAATATGCATCAATTTTTCTTTTAATCTTAATCAAAAGTGTAATGCGTGAGAAAATTAACTGTAATATTAAAACTTTTCTCTTGCGTTTTTTTCTCGTAATATACCTAGTTACTTGAAGTTAGCGCGCAGCAGCACCCGCCGAAAACGCTCCATACAAAACGGTGACGTCAAACATCACTTTTCAGGTGTGTTTCGGCGCGTTTAATAGTTAGCCAATAATCTTCAATTATCTCCCTAAATTTTGCGTTTAAGTACATATGTGTCATACAAAATATTGTTTCTTATTCGATATTCTATCTGACTGTAAAGCATTATATCTGCGTTATATCCGAAAATGAAAAAAAATATCGTTATTTTCCCCTGATTTCATCGTGTGATAAAACTAAAATATTTTTTTTTCCTGTTCCATCATGTTTTTATACGTGTCCGCAGCGATCAAGCTCAAATTCTTCAAAATCGGTGACTTATGCGTATTCCCTATTAACATTTTTTCATTTTATATACAGGCTAAGGTTTCTTTAATATTACAAGTTAATAAAAGAAATGATCTTAATAATCCATCAAGGACTTTATTGGTTTCATTATTAATATCCTCAAAGCCAGCAATAAACGTTTTAATAATCTTTATTCAAAGCCGTCTTTACAAATATTTATTGCGATTTAATATCAGGATGGACTCTTATTCCATTTAATTTACTGAAATCGGAAGAAATAAAGACATAAATGATAAAAAGATAATAATCTTAAAGGCGGTGTTTAGTATTTTTACACTGAATTGATAGTCTGTGGTTTAAGTAAGTATGAAATTACCGATTTGTATGGACAATTTTAAGGAAGTTGCATTTCCTGTACTATCTTTTGATACGCTAATATTCTAATATTATTATGACATTTAAACTGGAATGAGTTTTAAATTCTTGGCGTTGTTATTTTTTTGTGAGAATTTTCTTGAACGAGTTTTAGTTTAGGTATGTTATTTGTTGCACTCTTTGTATCTCACTATTCGTTAAATTGGTTTTGGTACTTGTATGTTGTGTTGTGTCTGACCATTTACTGTTTCTAGGTCCTGGCAGAATTACAATGCTTCTGGGTCATTCTGATCATCTACGGATGACTCAGAAGTTTTTTTAATTGAGACGGCCTTTAAACAGCACACTTTTTATACTTTGCATCTCTTTTCTGTTCTCTGTTAATGTGTTGATTTATTATGTATACCTATATTGTCTTACTTTTTAACCTACTGTGTGTGTGTTGTTAATAAACGGTTAAGTTTAAAACAAATTAAGTTGTAATTTTTGCTAACAAAAAAAGGAGTCACTTTACGGTTAAGGAAAAAATAATAGATTATTTTATTGCTGATAGTTGGAGGTAATAATATCATAATTAAAAATCGGCCAAGTGCGAGTCGGACTCACGCACGAAGAGTTCCGTACCAAAAAATGACAAAAAAATCATGTTTGTTGTATGGGAGCCCCCCTTAAGTATTTATTTTATTCGCTTTTTATTAATTTTTGTTATAGCGGCAACAGAAATACCTACATCATCTGTGAAAATTTCAACTGTCTATCTATCACGGTTCATGAGATGCAGCCTGGTGACAGACAGACAGACAGACAGACGGAGAGTGGAGGCTTAGTAATAGGGTCCCGTTTTTACCCTTTGGGTACGGAACCCTAAAAAGGAGTCACTATATAAAAAATTGATTAAAAAAAACAAAAAACCGACTTCAAAAAACCTACCTCTAAAAAGCACGAAATAATATTCGTAATAATAAAAACACGTCTATTAAAGTCGGGTGGGGCTGGAGTATAGATTTCTGTTTTTTATTTTAAAAGCCCCACCCGACTTCAATAGACGTGTTTTTATTATTACGAATATTATTTCTTGCTTTTTAGAGGTAGGTTTTTTGAAGTCGGTTTTTTGTTTTTTTTAAACAATTTTTTATTTTTTTATTTTTAGTGTAGGTACCTTGTATGTATATTATTTAGATATTAAAATCGGCTCGGCCAAACGTGCGATAATTGCGAAGAAACATACTCGTATATACATACGGGTCAAACTGAGAACCTCTTTTTTTTTAAGTCAATTAAAGAACTACACAGATATCCTTCTTCCAACAAAAAAATAATTATCTTATTCAGTTCATAAACAAAGAAGTAATACGATATTATCATCGAGGTTATTCACTTTTTATTATACTATTTTCGTGCTTTTTTCAAGATTACTTGAAAAATACTGAACCGATTTCCAAATTTTTAAAAATGGGACCAACTAGGGAGCTTACCTAATGTAATAACGTTTGAATCATTTCAATCGGTCCAGCCGTTTTCGAGTAATCGGTGGACATACACAAAAAAAAACAAATATACAGACGAACATAGAACCTCCTCCTTTTTGGAAGTCGGTTAAAAAGGAAAGAAAAATAGATTATTTTTTTGCTGATAGTTAAAGGTCATTATCACAATTCAAAATTATTATAATAAGCAACTGAAACATCTTAAACATCATATAAATAGGGTTTCTTCTTTTTGAGAGAAAAAAGACGGTAATATAATTTCAATGTTCTTACAATAAAAAAATATGTCTTCCACATTCACATAATATTAGGGGCAAGTCACGAATGTTCTAACTAAAGGTTAGACAAAGTATAGCACAGTCCTTGGCATTTACGCCTAACATTAAAACAACCCAGTTGTTAGAGAACCATAAAGTAATGAAAAGATAATAGACGAAATGTTTGCTTCTATCCTTCACTTATTTGTGGCATAAGTGTTTTGAAAATTGATACTTTTAAAGGTGTTCAATTGAGCGAGTACTTGCACGCAGGTATCATAATGACATCACACTGCGTTTAATATTCAAAACTACCTGAATTCACTTGGAGCCTGCATGCGTGCTTAAGTTTTCCTTGCAAGTAACTTGTACCCTGCATGTCGCATGCAAGCAACATGCAATAATGGAAACGCGGTTTAACAGTTACTTACTGGCTCAGGTAAAACTCGTACGCTCATATTTTTTCAAGTTACAGCTTCAACTTTATCCATTTATTTGGAGCGATAATACTCGTATTTTTTTTCTGATATTACTGACGAACAATAGGAACGTACTGAAATGAAAATAAGGTTAGATTAACTACAGTGACCTGCGAAAAATCCATGTGAGTTACAAACCAAAACATTTATCAAAAAAATTGAAGTTGGATTTATGATTAATTTTGTAAAAGTCAAAAACATTATTCTCTTATTTTTTACAGAATCGATATTCCTTAATATTTTATATTCGATTTAAAAAATCTTTATCCAGTTAGTTGTCTACTTCACAAAAAGAAAATTTTAATATTTGTAGTATTCACGTATTTCTTTGGTCACGCAATTTATAATCGTACGTACGTGATCTTCGTTGCTTCATTTTATTACACGATTCGGTTCGGGCTAACCCAATATTTTAAGGTGATTCTATTAGGGTGTGTCCGCATTTGTAACATTTTGGCGTGTCAGAACAACGTACGTGTCTTTATCAAACATCGTCTCCTCAATACAGTGTTACCTCTGGAGGACAACTTCATTTTTTTCTTAAAGCCCCACCCGACTTCATTAGACGTGTTTTATTAATATTGATTTGTGTAACGAATGATTCGAATATTATTTCTTGCTTTTTAGAGGTATTTAATTTTTAAGCTGTTTTTGTTTTCAGTTTTTTGAAGGCGGTTTTTCTTTTTTTTTAAAAAGCTTTTTTATTTTCAACTTTTTAGTGGTAGGTATGTAAGCGCAGCGTGTAAATATTTTTTTGCTTTATATTATAATATTTTCAAATGCCCAGAACTCAATTATAATATTTTCAATGGTATAATGCCCAGAACTCAATTTCCAAAGAACAATGCCCACTGTCCATACATTTGAAAACCTGTTAATGAGTTAGCTTGTATAAATCCTCTTGATAGCAAAATGTGATCGTTATTTATAACTATTTAAGGGTCTGAAGTCAGATTTTTTATTAAATCCCACAGAAGTCTAAAAATAATACTTTAAGGTTTGAGGTTAGAAATATCTTCTCGACGTTTTTAGCGTTACGACGTCATAGCTAAACATTTTTAGCTACTATTTTTGTTTGAATTAATTATCAACAACACATATTAATCATTAATGAAGCGATGACGAGCGTAAGTCAAAGAAAAAACAAAATCTAAACAAAAACAATTTATAAAACGCACAGAACACAACGAACAACAACCACAAACAACAGAGATAGATAGAGCTGACACTGAACACTCTGACAGTGAGTGAAGGTCCAAACAAATTATCGGACGCGGCTTACTGCCGCGGCTGATCTGAGGTGTGCAAACTATCGAATGTAGTAGGTCGCGGACGTAACCATAGACTAATATGACGTCATCGGACGTCCGATAGCTATCTGGCACGCAGGATGTTATGAGAGTGTGCACACTTATCAGCCGCGGCAGTAAGCCGCGTCCATAAGCCGCGTCCGATAATTTGTTTGGACCTTGACTCCTGTCCAGTCTGGTCAACAACACGTTCCGTTTTAGGTAGCATCTTTAGTAGAGTTGGTTGTTTAGTCAATTTATCATTATCATCAATTTATCAATAATTACTTATTATGTTAGGTATGCGGTAATGGTAGGTACTTAACGCTATTTAAAACTAATATTAGATAATATATAGGCAAACATGCATCACAATATATCACATTAAACAAAAATAAAAAGTGTAACAGAACGTTTTGAGCGGCCGGATGCCATCAGAGTGCGTTCAAAAACCCTAACTTGGTTACTACCGTAGCGTTGGGTGCGTTCAAGCACCTTAATTTGGTTCTAACTTAGGAAAAGAAAACACAATATTATATTTTTCCCTGGGATTGTAGAGAAACATAGATAGCGTGGTTTGATTTATTGATTTTTGGGCTATTTTTGCCAATAGGATTTATTTCTATACATTCTCAAAAAAAGTTAGGTCTATAATGGGCATTATTCTTTACGCTGTTTGTTTTTGAGGAGTTCCGTTGTGTCATCGTAGTCCAAGTCTAGTCCAGAACGTTGCATCGCAAACCATGATTTGGTTTGTTTTGGATTGCCATAAACTTACCAAAACCTAAATCACTTTACTTATACTATTTGATTTTGAAGAGTTCCTTTATGTATCTTCGAAGTTCGAAGTCCAATAACAATGAAATTAAATTGTGACCACTCTTGAAGTATACCCTTTCAAATAAAAAAATAATCATCTAAATCGGTTCATAAACAAAGAAGTTATGTCCAAAATTCCATAAAAACTCGTGCGATGGCGAGCTAAATAATTGATATTTTTCAGGATTATGAAAAAACTACTAGCCAGATCTCTGTAAAAAATTTATGGGACCACACACAAACTATGTTCTTTGAGTTAAAAAAAGAATTGTACAAATCGGGTAACAACTGACGAAGCTATGTTAAAACATACATAAAAAAAATAAAATAAAAAAAAATACCGTCGACTTGAGAACCTCCTCCTTTTTTTGAAGTTGGTTAAAAATGTTACAAGTGAAAGTGAATGTGAAATATACTTTATTTAAATGAGCTCACAATAATAAGCATTTTTAAATCGTAAATTTTTTTACGCTACCACCCATTATGACCGTCTTTTCGCTGACAAGAAAAATGGGCGCAAAAAACTTGTCAGCTTTATCAGATGGAACGATATTTTCAAATATGATTATCGTTTCCAGACTTTATATTAACAAAGATTAACAAATAAATAATATTAAATAATTAGCTCATTTTTTACTGAATTTTAAATTTTTAATCAATTTACAGGGTTCAAGCTAAATTCAAGTTTGAACTTATTATTCAGTCTAGGCTATTACAAGAAAAAAACATACAATTCAATATGCGTTAAGATAGGTAGTCAGAAGCAGACCCATTCCCACTGGCAGCACCCGTTCACGAGCATGACGCATGAACCAGCCATCGCTTCGCTCAACCATATTTGAGGGAACGTAACGACCCGCCTCACACGACACCACCGCAGAAATGATTAAAGAGAGCATGACATACTAAGGCTACCCATGTTAAGGCATCAAATTGAAAATTAATATCCAAAAGCTTTTCATAAGCTAAATAAGTAAAAAAACACATAAGCATAATGTAACTAATTACAGTCCATTTATGGCCAGAATTAATAATCAATCCACAGAATAGGGATAGGCCTGATACAGATGAGTTGCTAGGCAACACCTAGGTACCTGTCCTACATTATTATCTTGGACGAAATTATACATCAAACGTTGCATAGCAACTAATACGGACCAGACCTATCCCAATCTGTAGATTGATTATTAGTTCCGTCCGTTAAACATTGGAATGGATAAAAACAAGTGGATTTAAATTTTCAAAAGACTTGTATTATCAGATGCATAACCTCGAATTTTAATCTTACTATTATCTTCGGTGTTTCGGAATGCTCAGTCACAACTGACTTTACAGTATTTTCAACTAAACATCAGCTCTGCCCTTGTAACGTAAGTCATTTTTGGTATCCTTCATCAATGTGCCCAGAAGAATTGCGTCTAGAATATAATCAATCCAGATAGAGATAGGCCTCATCCAGATTAGTTGCTAGTGCGGGCTAATATCATTATTATTTTATCATCAAACGTTGCATAGCAATCAATAGAAATTTATCTGGGTCGAGCCTATCCCCATCTGTGGATTGATTTATTAATTCTGGCCGTAAAGCAGCATGTTGAAAATGTTACGAAAGGCTTTGGATTTAATTCCCTCACAGGACTGCCATTTAAATTTTCCTGTGATTAGTATAGAAATGACTCGTTCACTATAATTAATGCGAAAAGCTCGAAGCAACGCAATCTATTTCGATCGTTGAGTCAAAAAACCTATGAAAGAAACAGTTTATTAAAAAGTCGACCTTGACTAGCCGCAGTCTTGTAAATCATCTAGTAATTAAACTGGAGCAATTAATTTCCCCCTTCCCTCCGAAAATAAATGGATGTAGTTATAATTATACACATATTTCACGGCTGAAACCTTTGACAACAAGTATTTTAGTAACGCCCAGTAGTTAATAAATTACGAACTAGTTGCTCCGTGAGCTCTAGACCTCGCAACTCGCAAGTCTGTCCTTGCATCAGCGAACTTAAAACTCAATAAATGGCTGGAATATGTTTCTTTTACGTTTTCAACCCCATATCCTTATAAAGCCGTTTTGAATAATTTCTAAAAACTGAATCGACAAAAAAACTTTTTTTATTATCGAACCTGCTCACAAATTTAACGAAAAATGGTTGAGAAATGCGACCCACAGCCGGACAGCCGGACCAACATACGAAAGCATTTTTGCCCCAGTTGAAACAGACACACTTCGCTCGCGCTTCGCGCTCGCTTAGTCAAAAATTAAGTATTTTAATTATTTGTAATTACCAATAACACATTTTGTTTACAAAAGTAAACTTTTTCTTTTGTAGTAAGTACATCGTTTACTGACAATTAATAATAATTTTCTAATTAATTTCTATACTATAACTTTTCACTCATATGATTTAGGTAGCCTCAGTCATAATATAATCAAACTTAACATAAGACCAAACATATGTTATAAAAAAAGTATTTCTAACCTTCTAATCATCAAAAAAACTGAACTTTTGTATGTGTCGGCAATAGATTGGACTTATCTGCAAATTTCTAAATATCACGTCACGTTCAAACATTCTAATCTGAAGTTTATGATTGTTTATTCGTCAGAGAGAAGATAAATCACACGATCGTTAACTCGCCGTCAAAACAAAGTTAAAACCAAACGAAATAATCATCGTCTTACCTTGATTCTATATAAAGTCGATATCAACGATTCGTTGTCAGTTGTACATCAGCTGAAGTTCGTTATTCTTCAAAAGAATACTTGTTCCAAAGTATTTTATATACACCACCACTTAACAAACTTACACACACTTGATATTTTTTAACTGTCTTTTTTCTAAACTTTGGTCCACACACCAGATAAAGTACTTATTTACAAGTTTCTACTTAAATTTAGTTTGGATATGAAGTAAATATTGAGATATGGTATATTGTATGATATTAAAGGTTTGCTAAGTCACTTTTTTGGACCAACGGGTTAAATTCTAAGGTGCGATATTGTATACGTGGGCTTTGGCTAAAGGTTTGCTAATGCGAATTAATATGCATATGCGGGTATTAGCGGTAAAAATAAACTTTGTTCATCGAATCCATCACATCACATATTCACGGCGAACAATCACTTTTAAAAGTACAGGCATGTGACGATGTCGTCGGCGGCTAAGGACGTGACCGAAACACACAAGCAATGACGGCTTCCATTTTGCAAAGAAAATTTTTTGTTCTCGCGAAAGTAGGTTTTAAATTCCGCGGTCGTGAAGCGTACATACATCCGCACGCCTCGCCGCCTCAACGCGGACTGAAAGCTTTTCTTTCCAAACGACGCGATAACTTGAAAAAGCACGTAGCCGTTTTCCACCTTTCCACACGTGTGAAAGGGATAAATACATTTCCCTCGGTTGCTTTTAACTCCTGTTCTACTGGAGTTTACCGAACGGAAATGCGAGGTGGTCGTATCAAAATAAACATGCAGACGTCTGGTCACGGCTCGTCACATACAGACGGAATGCACTTCTTAAGAGCTGGCAACATTGCTTCTCTATTAAAGTAAGTGCTTGCGGCTATAGGTACATTTTATTCGTTAAAAGTAGAGTGATAACAAAAATTTATAAAATGAATTGTTTTAAAATGCTGAAATGCTCTAAGATATTTCTTTAAAATACTTAAATCTCAATGAGATCAAGGTAAAAGATAATGTGACTGCGATTTATTACTCTTCAACACGTGTACAGATATAAGTGATTCTTAAATCATGTCACTGTAATTTTATCCTCCATGTATGACATCTTTGTTGATGAATGAAAAGTTATTTAAGTATATGAATGACGTCATACAAAAGTATTGTAGTTGTATGTTAGTAGCAGAATGATATTTTAAAACTACAGAACAAAGAAACAATTTTCATATCAGCTGTTTTGAAACTATGTATATTGGCAGCATCCTTTTTTCCTGTGTCTAAGTTAGTTGTTTTTATTGGTTAATTCTCAGTGCTGTTTATTCATAACATTGTGAGAATTTTCCGTCCCAGAAATCTGAAGACCTTACTAAAAATTATAAGGCAATATAGTTTATTTAACTTTAAAACTTTGTAGCATTTTAATGCAGTGTGACTCGCGTAAAGCACCTAGCAATGGTCGCACTGTAAATATTCTAAGCCCGTAATAGCATTACTTGTTAGCTCCAATTTCTTCTACGGCAATCCAATTAGACTATTTTTAAAGCCGTCGCCTCCACACCACACAATGTTTTTTTTGCTGTTGTGAAACTTTTCATTTGTATATGTTTTTTTAATTGAAACAAAGTATCTTGTACCTCCAAAGTAAACAAAGTTAACCCATAACTATTTACTTACATTATGTTTTTATAACATAATGTGGTATTTAAACGGATTGACTTTGCAGGCGACTTGCTGGCAGATTTTAGTCAACTAGCGCTTGTTATCGACTATCGCTTGTAAAATTGAAACGCTACCGCATCAGATTTTACAAGGAATTGTCGATAAAAAGTGCTGATTGCCCTAAATTGACCAGCAGGCCGCCTGTCGAATTGACACGTGTAAATATCACATAACAGGGACACGAGTTCTGTTAGAACCGTATAGTACGTATGAACGTCTGTACAAAAAAAAGTTGGGAGTTACAAGTCGTGATAAAGTTTGGCCACATGGTGGAAACTGACCTGTAGGCTGTACCTAACTAATATTGAGCTGGGCAAAACTGTCCTTACAAACCAATTCCATATGGTGGCGGGTTAAATAGCGCTGTTTTCCTGTCTTCATTATAAAAATTATAATTGTCCAGGTTTCGCTAGTAGGTCAAATGTGGTATCATTTTCAAATAAATCAATAATGTAAAATTCATTTCTGGTATAAAAAATGCAATTTATTGAGCAGTTTCTGAAAAATTACACAATAACCAAAATTTTCAAAGCTCTTTTTTATTTTAGGTATTTGCACTTGTTTCAGTATTTTTAAAAAACTACCTCAAAGAAGCGTTTTTTAGGTTGATTTGATATATTATTTTGTAAATATAACCATAATAAATACAATTTGAGACTAACCCAAGTAATTTAAATCTATGTTGTTTGCAGAGGCACAGCTAGTCAAAAAAAAAACATTTTTTCGCGAAATATAATGTTTTTTTTCGTTTGGAAGCGTTTTATAAGATTTTTGTTCATATTTCTTTAAACTTTATTAAATTTTCTACAATTTGAGCCTAACTCGAGTAGTCTAGGTTTATTGGTTACAGAGACATTGCTAGTCAAAACTGGCCTAGTTTTTCGAAATAAATGAAAAATGACCCATCTTTGACTAGCTGTGTCTCCGCAACCAATAAACCTAGACTACTTAAATTAAGCTTAAATTGTAGAAATTTTAATTTTCTTTACAGAAATATAAACAAAAAACCTGAAAAACGTTTCCAAACGAAACAAAAAACCCTTCTATTTCGCGAAAAAATGACAATTTTCGACTAGCTGTGTCTCCGCAAACAATTGATCTAAACTACTTAGGCTAGGCTCAAATTGTATAAAATATAGTTAGCATTACAAATATATGTAACAAATTAACCTGAAAAAAAAAAGTGCCAAGACCTAAAGTAAAAAAAAAACTTTGAAAATTTTGGTTATTGTGTAATTTTTCAGAAACTGCTTGATAAATTTCATTTTTTTATATCAGAAATGAATTACACATTTCTGGTTTAAAATTGATTTATCCGAAAATGAGACCACATTTGACCTATTAGATAACCCAGACAATTGGGTTGGTAAACTTTTCCAAAACTGTCGTGAATTATATATTTTCTGGTATCTTTTGGCTTTGGAGTCAGGAATAATCAATTGCGGAATTTTTATAATAGTTCATTTAAATTTAAATAATAATTTAAATTTAAATTTACAGCATGGTACAATAAATCACTTTTACGGCTGTATGCGTAATGCCTTTGCTCAAATAAACAAAATTTTAAAGTTTGTCATTGGCAATGTCAACTAGTTGTCATATGTCAGTCACAGTCAGCTAAAATAATTAAAATAACTATTTTGTGAGCAAGTTTGTAGATATACATATATTTGCGTGATCATCACAAACGTATAAAGCGCTCTGACGACAATTCCAGTTTAATCCTCTGCACCACGTCTCCTTCAAAGGTATGGGAATTGTAAAAAAATGTTCTGCACATCTTTATTTCAACAAAACGGAATAAAGCAGTGTAGTTACTTCATCGGCGTAATAAGATGCATAATGGATTTCTTCAAGCTGATCCATTTCCCATAACTGAACAAGAAAAACACTAGAAAATCACAATAAATAAGCTGATAAACAAACAATAACATTAGGTCGTGATTAATGATCAAAGAGTAAAGTGATTATGATTACTCTTTGACACTGTTTGTCAAATCTGTCCTGTCAATCAGTTTTTTAATCAGTAAATGCAAGGGAACTTCGTGTTCAGCCGTTCGTTTGATATTTTATCGCGATAATAATATAAAAATATATATTTGGTTAACAAGGTAAAACAAAAAAAATCATAATATTATTTTCTTTATTCTTCAAACGTGTGCTATCAAAAAATATATAAAACAATTCTCTTCGAAAAAGTTTACCAACCCAATTGTAATTTTTAGAATGAAGCCTGGAAAAAAGCGCTATTTAACCCGCCGCGCCGTATGGAATGGTTTGTAAGGACAGTTTGGCCCAGCTCAATATTAGTTAGGAACAGCCTACAGATCAGTTTCCACCATGACGTGGCCAAACTTTATCACGACTTGTAACTCCCAACTTTTTTTTATGTATAGACGTTCATACCTACTAGTAATGTTGATATGAATTAGAGTGGCCACAACAGAAGGAATTCCCTTTCGAAATTCTGCACATACGTAATTCCGAATGCAGCTAATCCTTTCGTACGGCATCCATCCATTGTTTTCGTACGGCATTTTTATACATTATCAATATTCCGAATCGGAATTCCGTCATGTATGTGGCCAGGCTTAATCATATTGCAAAATAAATATTTTACCCAAACGTGCTTTGCACTTTGTCCTTTTGTTACACACCCATCGCGAAATCAGTCTACAATACATTAAAGTACAGAAAGTATTAAAAATATTAATAGTTTTATATTAAGTCCAAATCTCTAAAGTCCTAAATCTAATTTACTATAAAGTTTAATGTAAAAGTAATTCTGAATTCCAGCTAAGGGCATTAATTCGAAGAAAATAATCTTTCTAGATTAAACCCCTTTATATTCCAGCTAAGGGCATTAATTCGAAGAAAATAATCTTTCTAGATTAAACCCCTTTATTAGTAGAGATTATTGGGGCTTAGTTTCTAGATAGAAAGACCATTATATTCCACCGTCGTCATTGCATAATGAATAATCCCAGCTAAAGCGAAGGATTTCTGTCTAAATTCAGATGCTTTGTTGCTTAATTCTGACGATTTTAGCCAGAAATATTGATAATTGAATAATATTAATTTTGAAGCTACAACATCGTTAGGCTATTATTATTGCACGGTATTAAGAGACTGTTATTTTAGTAATTGCCTTATTTCTAGATGTTTCTTGTTGAAATTAAAAGTTCAATTTTCAGTCCTGAAGAAATGATTTCTCATTTAAAAAATGTGTTGCAGAAACATTGCTTTCTTATCTTCACAAAGATAATTATAAAAAAAAACACGATGGCCCCTGTTAAAACACATTAAAAAGTAAATGAAATATATAATAATGTTTATTTTTTTATTCCATAACTTTTAAATCTTGCCAGTGTCACTTGGGATGATGTAGATTCTAACCATACATGTTACCTGTTCAGGCATTTAAAAGTTATGGTGAAAAAAAAACTCACATACATACATGAACCCTGAGCACGATATACTCTTGTTTGGGCAGTCGAGGAAAAACTAGTTCTACTTGATAGTCAATTTCTTGATTAGTATATTTTACGCGACTAACCAAAAAAATGTTAATTGTATTCAGAGTTCATGTATGTGTGTATGAATGTGAGTTTATTTTTGGAGATATCGGTACATGTTATTAAAAACAAGCAAATTAAATGTAATCAAGTAAATAAAAATGTATTAAAAACGTCGATGAGTTCATTTTTTTTATGTATGGACTGTCTGCGCGTTTGACCTCACTTTCACCTGATGGGATGGGAAGTGACAAGGAGGACAAAGATGGAGCACGCTCAGTCAGTAAATGCCTATTTACTCTGGCTTAAAAGACGCCCAAGTTATATTGTTCGAGGAAAACAGACGCAGGGAGGCCATTCCACATCTTAGCTGTTCGAATTAAAAGGTTGGAACCGAAACGTTTCGTGCGGGTACTATCGATGAAAAGCTGCCCTGCGCCTGATAGTCCGAAGATGAAACGGGTAAGGAGGTATGAGGTTATGTAACTCCTGAGCGCACTCCCCGAAATGTAACCTATAGAAGACTGATAAGCAAACTACCTTTTGTCGGTGCTCTAAACTTTGAAGCGTTCGGTGGACCAGATCATCGTCACCAATCAGCCTCTTTGCTCGACGCTCGATAGAGTCCAGGGTAGCCAACTGATATTTGGCACATTTCCCCCGCAATTTCACATCACATACAAAATGAGACCAAGGCGATATACAGTGTCGTTTTATTCAGAGTTCATTTACGCAGCAAGCTCCTTTTGTATTCGCAAACTCGTCGTCATATTATACACTAGGGTAATTCAATTCCCTAATCAAACTTTTAATTTTTAATGTGGCAACCCTTCAGTCTAAGGGTGGTGACAGACATTGCTCTGAAGTTTCAGTTGAAACACGTATTTTTATTTTACAAATATATTTCAGCTTAACGGTATGATCTGAAGCACGGAGGAGCTCGAGATAATACATTTTTGGTCACTCATCCCATGACCGATCCTTGCGAAAATTGTTGAACCTCCGCAATCACAGGGCCAGACATGCCCAGACGCTAAACCACTGCGTCATGTATCCTATGCAAATAAGAAACAATTGAAAAAAATAAGAGCTAAAAAAAATTATTTTTAGGTAACCACCGTAATAGGGAAAACTTATGCATCAATTTTTTGTATGAAAATCAAAAGCATAATGCCTGAAAAAATCAACTGTTATATCAAAACTTTTGTTTTACTTGAAGTTAGCACGCATCGGCACCCGCCGAAAACGCTCTATACAAAACGGGCATGATTTTTTAGGCCATTTTCAGGCGCGTTTATTATGGAGTTACCTAAGAATTTTCAAATATCTCCCTAAATATAGCGTTTAAATACATATGTGTAATACAAAATATTATTTCTTATTCGATATTCTATCTGACTGTAAGTGCATCACATCGAAATAAAAAAAAAAATCGTTATTTTCCCCTGATTTCATCGTGTGATAAAACTAAAATAATACTCTTTCTTTTTCAATTTTTCTACTTATACGTTTTTACGTTTTATACTTATGCATATTCCCTATTAGGTATATTCGTCTGCAGATTTTTTTCTGCAATATTAATATCTGTTTTCTGTCATATTTATGATAAATAAAATGAATAATATGGATTTTGAATACCGAAGTGATGTGACAAATGATACCAATTTGAACACAGCCATCGATCAATTACATTACATCTTATTACATTAAGGTTCAACCTCGAAATCCATTTTTTGCTTACATTAAGTAAATTCTGGATTGAAATATTTCTACAAAAATTTCAAAGTAACATAAGACAAACCCTTTAGAAATTAATTGGGAAACTTCGTTCGTAGAAACTGATATTGTTGGTAAAATTACTTTTATCATAGTGTAAACTGCCCTTAACTTATAATAAAATTAAAAAAGGTAAGTGATTACAGGAAAATGACAAATTACGCGAACATGACTTTAACTTAGTACCTACCTACTCACTGTTCTTAATTATTGAAAGTGAGAATGACTAAGTTTTTTATTTCTGAAGCAACTTTAAAACGGCATTAATTTAATGACTTTTCCCCAGACAATGGCACATCTTTTGTCATGCCATGTCATGAGGATCTTTATAAGGTCACTGATTATGATGTACCGGTGGTTGAGTTCTGGTCCTCACAATTGTGATACCGGAGTCGACACACAAAGAAGAAAAATAAGTACTTTCGGGTCCTAATTACTTATTTAATTGTATGGCGTGTTATTATAGTTGTATAATTGTTAACTTGATTTTTATACTATAGGTTATTAATTATGTACGCAACCAGTCTATAGCTATATATGGCAAGTCGTCGAAGAGTTCCCGTGGATCGCCTCGGAATCTTCTTAAACAACATGTAAATTAAAAAAGAAGTAATCTTTTAACTAAGTATAGGGCTAATATTCACTTCTCAAGCTTACGCGCTCACTAGACATGAAATAAAAGCGCGGTTTTATTAAAAGTACATTGGTAATTAGTTGGTATTTAATTTGATTTTTGATTTTCCCAACGTTTCGGCACTTTTGTCCCCCGTGACCACGGCAGCTGTAAAGGTGCTGAAACGTCGGGAAAATCAAAAATCAAATCAAATACCAACTAATTACCAAAGTACTTTCATTAAATCCGCCCTAGTATCCTTTAAAAGGCATTTATTTTGAGTATAGTTCTCATCTTTTTTATTTTTTAATATACACGTTGTATATAAAAATAACACAAAAAACGCCTTGAACGGTTGGAATAAATAATATATTTTTCACCTCTCCAAAAAAAACCGCGAAAAAACTCGCAGCAAAATCGATTTTTGCTGCGAGCGGGAGACAAAGTGCTTTTTTAATTTCTAAAACCAACTTTTAAAATAATAAAGAAAAAACAAATAAAGTGACAAGGATGACACTTGTAAAATTGATATGTGAGAAAAGGATAGATAGAGTGCTTTATATGTGTCATATACGGATTAAAAAGTAAAAAAATAAAATGCACGGATATATCAAGGAGTTTTAAATAAGGATTGTTAAAAAAGAAGGTTGATAATTCGAAATAAAGAGTATGTAGGTAATGAGGTCACATGTATGAAACAAATATGAAATAAGAAAAATTAATGAAATTAATTAACTAATTATATGTTTTATGATTATATATAAATAAATAAGACGGAATATTAATGAATAAGAGAAAAACACAACGCAATGTAATCAAAACGACGGACGGGAATCTACTTTACTGACTCTATGAATAAAATTTTTCAGCATAGGTTTGATTGAATTATTTTTGTGACAAATTACAAAAATGAATGCGTCCAACGATGAAGATAGTTGTCTAACTCCAAAAGAGTTAAGTGAACAAGTTTCCAATGCTGAATTAAGCTTTTTTACCAGGAAAGTCACGTGAAAATTTTCTCGCTGGTCGAGGTGAAAAGTTGTATGTTTTACACGAGACCAAAATGTTGTTCTGCCTCGTGCCTTTAAATCACTCACTGTGCTCAGTAGTCTAGACTACTTCGCTAGTTCGTGATTTAAAGTCGCCACTCGCAGCACAATTTGATTTTGGTCACTTGTATAACAAATAACTATTTTTACCATCGCCACTCTAAAAAGTGCGTTTAATTCTACGATAAGAGTGAATAATAAGCGATTTTATTCACCGAGTGAATAAAAATAATTTGAATTTGGAACAAGCGCGCATCATGAATTAGTACAAAAAAGTACCTATACAGCTCGCGCAACATAACTTGAACCAAACCATAGACAATGAAGCTTGCGCAGTAGCAATTTTCAGTACAAAAATTGTAGTGCGCAGGTCACGTGGTACTAAAAATTGGGTCAAGTTATGTTGCGCGAGCTGTACCTACTGGCTGCTATGGAGCTATTCCATAGAGCCATAGTTACACAATAAAATTAAACAAACGAAAAAAAAATATCCCGCCAAATTTAATTAGGTTATTTTTAGTGTCTTATCTTTGGGTTCTTTTCCATCTATTAGAGGGAGATTGAATGTTCAGTCTTGCATCAGTCTATTCCATCAGCCTGGTACGATATTCAGTCTGAAAAAGTTCAAAGTCTATACAGACTGATGAAATGGACTGATGCCAGACTGATCATGTAATTTCTCTCTTAGCGTGGTGTTTTTATGTCATTGGAAAACTTCTAATTTCACGCATGGGTCGGTCATGGGATGGGTGACCAAAATGTATTATCTCGAGTTCCTCCGTGCCTCGGAAGGCACGTTAACCCGTTGGTCCCGGCTGCATTTGCAGTCGTTAACACCCATCAATCCGCATTGGGCCCGCGCGATGGGTTATGGCCCATCCTCCCACATAAGGAAGGCCTGTGCCCCAGCATTGGGGACATTAAAAATGGCTGATGGTCAACTATAAATACTAAGTATAAAGTATGGTATAAAGCATCGAGATAAATATACAAGTAAAGCAAACCTCACTACCACGCGCCACAAAAAGCGTGTAACTTTTCAACCGTGTAGGACGAAGCTTTGAAATCACTAAACATTTTTAAGAAAACATATATCTGTCTCACTTACACACGTTCCAAAAACAATATCGTCGCCAAGATTAGACAAAGACAACAATAAAATTAGACAAAGACAGTGATATCAACAAGCAATTTTTTTTTTTAGAAAATTTGTGTTGCCTACCATGTAAAATTTTACCCCAAAATAATGCATGAATTGTAAGGCCGCCATAGATGAAAATATATATGTAATATAAAGCTATATGGCGGCCAACTTTTCTAATTGTGGGCCGATTTCGATGAAACTCGGTTTTTGGCACTATTTTGGCAAGAAAACAGTAAAGCTATGTTGAAAATAAAAAAAACCAAGATGGCGGCAAACTTTTTTGTTTGAGGACTGATTTCGATAAAACTTGGGTTTTGGTACTATTTTGATACGAAAATAACAACGCAATGTTGAAAATATAAAAAATCCAAGATGGCGACCAACTTTTTTGTTTGAAGGCCGATTGAAATGAAACTCGGTTTTTGGCACTATTTTAACACGAAAATAATAACGCAATGTTAAAAATAATGAAAAATCCAAGATGGCTGCCTACTTTTTGGTTTGTGGGCCGATTTCAATGAAATTCGGTTTTTCGTACTATTTTGACGAGAAAACAGTAAAGCTATGTTAAAAATAAAAAAAATCAAGGTGGCGGCCAATTTTTTTGTTTGTAGGCCGATTTCGATGAAACTCAGTTTTTGGTACTATTTTGACAAGAAAACAGTAAAGCTATGGTAAAAATAAAAATCCAAAATGGCGACCAACTTTTTTGTTTGAAGGCCGATTTCGGTGAAACTCAGTTTTTGGTACTATTTTGACAAGAAAACAGTAAAGCTATGTTATAAATAAAAATCCAAGATGGCAGCCAACTTTTTTGTATGTAGGTCGATTGAAATGAAACTTGGTTTTTGGTACTATTTTGATAAGAAAACAACAAAGCTATAACAAAAAATAAAAATTTCAAGATGGCGGCCAACTTTTTTGTATGTAAGCTGATTTCGATGAACCTCGGTTTATGGCACTATTTTGACAAGAAAACAGCAACGTTATGTTAAAAATAAAAAATCCAAGATGGCGGCCAATTTTTTTGTTTTAGGGCCAATTTTGATGAAAGTTTTATCAAAATTGGCCCAAAAACTGTTCTGTATCAGAAGTTAGTTTTTATTTTTAACTTAGCTTTACTTTTTTTTTGGTAAAATAGTACCAAAACCCGAGTTTCGTCGAAATCGGTTGACAAAAAAAAGTTCAACCAAGTTATATCAAAATCAGCCCAAAAACAAAAAAAATGGCCACCATCTTGGATTTGTTTTATTATTGTATTGTTATTTTCTTGTCAAAATAGTGCGAAAAACCGAATTTCATAGAAATCAGCCCACAAACAAAAAATTAGGCAGCCATCTTGGATTTTTTATTATTTTTAACATTGCGTTATTATTTTCGTGTTAAAATAGCGCCAAAAACCGAGTTTCATTTCAATCGGCCCTCAAAAAAAAAGTTGTTCGCCATCTTGGATTTTTTATATTTTCAACATTGCGTTATTATTTTCGTGTTAAAATAGTACCAAAAACCAAGTTTCATCGAAATCGGCCTACAAACAAAAAAGTTGGCCGCCATCTTGGATTTTAATTTTTTTTATCATTGCATTGTTATTTTCTTGTCAAAATAGTAACAAAAACCAAGTTTCATCAGTATTGGCCCAAAAATAAAAAAGTTAGCCGCCATCTTGGATTTTTTATATTTTTAACATAGCGTTGCTATTTTCTTGTCAAAATAGTGCCTTAAACCGAGTATCATCGAAATCAGCTTACATACAAAAAAGTTTGCCGCCATCTTGAAATTTTTATTTTTGTCATAGCATTGTTATTTTCTTATCAAAATAGTACCAAAAACTGAGTTTCACCGAAATCGGCCTACAAACAAAAAAGTTGATCGCCATATTGGATTTTTATTTTTAACATAGCTTTACTGTTTTCTTGTCAAAATAGTACCAAAAACTGAGTTTCATCGAAATCGGCCTACAAACAAAAAAGTTGGCCGCCACCTTGAATTTTTTTATTTTTAACATAGCTTACTGTTTTCTTGTCAAAATAGTGCGAAAAACCGAATTTCATAGAAATCAGCCCACAAACAAAAAATTAGGCAGCCATCTTGGATTTTTTATTATTTTTAACATTGCGTTATTATTTTCGTGTTAAAATAGCGCCAAAAACCGAGTTTCATTTCAATCGGCCCTCAAACAAAAAAGTTGTTCGCTATCTTGGATTTTTTATATTTTCAACATTGCGTTATTATTTTCGTGTTAAAATAGTACCAAAAACCAAGTTTCATCGGTATTGGCCCAAAAATAAAAAAGTTAGCCGCCATCTTGGATTTTTTATATTTTTAACATAGCGTTGCTATTTTCTTGTCAAAATAGTGCCTTAAACCGAGTTTCATCGAAATCAGCTTACATACAAAAAAGTTTGCCGCCATCTTGTAATTTTTATTTTTGTCATAGCATTGTTATTTTCTTATCAAAATAGTACCAAAAACTGAGTTTCACCAAAATCGGCCTACAAACAAAAAAGTTGATCGCCATATTGGATTTTTATTTTTAACATAGCTTTACTGTTTTCTTGTCAAAATAGTACCAAAAACTGAGTTTCATCGAAATCGGCCTACAAACAAAAAAGTTGGCCGCCACCTTGAATTTTTTTATTTTTAACATAGCTTACTGTTTTCTTGTCAAAATAGTGCGAAAAACCGAATTTCATAGAAATCAGCCCACAAACAAAAAATTAGGCAGCCATCTTGGATTTTTTATTATTTTTAACATTGCGTTATTATTTTCGTGTTAAAATAGCGCCAAAAACCGAGGTTCATTTCAATCGGCCCTCAAAAAAAAAGTTGTTCGCCATCTTGGATTTTTTATATTTTCAACATTGCGTTATTATTTTCGTGTTAAAATAGTACCAAAAACCAAGTTTCATCGAAATCGGCCTACAAACAAAAAAATTAGCCGCCATCTTGGATTTTAATTTTTTTTATCATTGCATTGTTATTTTCTTGTCAAAATAGTAACAAAAACCAAGTTTCATCGGTATTGGCCCAAAAATAAAAAAGTTGGCCGCCATCTTGGATTTTTTATATTTTTAACATAGCGTTGCTGTTTTCTTGTCAAAATAGTACCAAAAACCGAGTTTCATCGAAATCGGCCCACAAACAAAAAAGTTGGCCGCCATCTTGGATTTTTCATTTTTTTATCATTGCATTGTTATTTTCTTGTCAAAATTGTACCAAAACCGAGTTGAACACTCGGCAAAACTCTTTCGTTATCCGAATTATAAGAAATTCTCTAAAGAAAATAAATATTACCATTTTTGTTTAACTTGGCAGCATAAACTACGATTCCTTTGCTTTCAATGAGAATTTTAAATTCTGGTTTAAAATGCCGGGTCTCTCTTCTATGATTTAAGGGTTATTGCAAAAATAGCAAAAACGTGATTATAAAAGAAAATACCATTTTACCAAAACATTTTATTAATAATATTACAGAGGTGTACAGCTTGACCATAAAGAGTTGACAAAAATTGAGGGCGCCACTTTCTATGTAAACACGTCAAAATCAGGAATAATTTGGCAACACTGACTAGGTATATTTTGTACTGAAAAATTATATATAATAGTTCCATTTTATTTAATTTCATCTCTTTATGGCCAAGCTGTATGTAAGATCAGAAAGTAACGGAGTACCTATCCATTAATCAGAAATTCTCCCCAAAAATGGGAAAATCAAAACAATGTTTTTAGTGGTAGCACTGAACCTAAATTATGGTATGATAATATTTTATTTATTTATTTGCGTTTTTAACGTTAATAGGAATACAAAAACAATAAATTATCGCGTAAAAAGTCATTCTCTTTGATGTGATCAGTTTTTTTGACCTTGAAGCGCACTCTTTCACTACGCATTTTGACTATTTTGAAGAGCTGTTTTCCTGTTGGCCTCCCACTGAGCACTGGCTTGACATAACCCTCACATATATCAGCCGACATATGCGAAGTGGCCTCAACGTGGCGCGGTAAGTGCTACTCTAGTATATTTATCTCGATGGTATAAAGTAAGCTAGGTATTTGTTTTCTCGCAGTCAATGGTAAAAAAAAGAGTACACAACTCGTGAAAAAAAATTTCATCTCGGTCCTTTGTATCCCTCGCTTCGCTCAGGATTCTACTTTTGAATTCCTCGCTACGCTCGGGATTCAACTCTAGAATCCTTTGCTACTCTCGGGATCCAACTTAGTCCCTCGAACTAAATTCCCTTTTTATTCACTAGTTGTATAATCTACTATTGTTCTTTTAGAAACCATAAAAATACATTGGCTCTTTTGTTTCGGAATCTCCACTTTGAATTACTTTTGAAAGCTTACGCTAGAAAAGTTTTATGATAAAAATTACTTACAACCACAAAAAAAAGTTTTAAAATAAAAATTACACATAAAATAGTTACTTGAAGATTAACGTTTTCTTTGAAACAAGTACTAGTGTTTTCTTTTAAACTAGAGGTACGATAATTGTACAACAAAAAGTTAATGTCCATACAATTTTGTAATTTCCATAAAAGGAGGCAATATCTTCCCGAAAGTTTCTAAAATTAAAAAAGTTTCAGTGTAACTCAAACTTTCGGCTGTAATAACACCTCCAGACAATTTGTTTAGAAATTATTAAAAAAGTTTCGAGGTAGTATAGTTATTTTTACCATTTTAACATTAACATTATTATTTATACTTATTAGCGTTTTCAATTTTCACTTCCGCTTATAGAATTATTTTAACTTACTTCCATAGCATAGTTCCAGCGTAGTTACTTCTATATAGAGGAGCTCGGTGGCGCAGTGGTTTAGCGCCTGGCCCAGCGATTGCGGAGGTTAAGCAACGTTCGTAAGGGTCGGTCATGGGATGGGTGACCAAAAAATTATTATCTCAAGCTCTCCGTGCTTCGGAAGGCACATTAAGCCGTTAGCCCTGGGTGCATTTTCAGTCATTAACACTATTCTGGTTTGGGGCGTAGGATCTTGTAGCTTAATCAAACTATTCATTTAGCACATATTATTTATTGCAAGTAGACATTTTAGGTACATAAAAAGACACCGGATATAATGCTCACAGCACGCGGTAAATCTGACAGAACTTAATGTCAGTGAGACAGGATGCGTTCAACGATTTGGCATATCGTTGGATGCGTTCAGAAATATAACAGTTTCCTCCCTCACTAGAAAAAGTAATTCAAATGTTCTTAAAAGTCTACTTAAATAGGAATATAATAATGACGTGGATATAATCCTACAAGTCAACACAGAGTGTTGATTAAAAACTAAAACTAAATCTAGCATAGAAACGCTGAAATGTTATCAATAAATCTAAATTACAAATTAAGTCGCACGACTGGTTTCGGTATTCTCTTACTCCTACGTAGTATAGGTGTAAGGGAATCATTGTTAGGTACATGTGAAACAGAAGGTTCAGATACAAGTGGAGTTGGTGTTACAATATTTTTGGGTATTGTTTGTGAACTTCCTCCTGTCTCATCCAGTGGCACAGCTGAACAACTTGGAGGAGAAGAGGGTACCATTAATGCAGATGAACCACTTGGAGGAGAAGAAGGTATCATTGGTATTGAATCAGGGCTTAGATTTTGCAGCTCATTGTCCAAGTCATAGTTTAAGTCGTGGTTTAAAACAGGAGTATTATTTCCAACACTACGCAGTTGATCGATGTGTCGACGCCACAGCAACCCATTATCCAATCTTATTAAATAATGCAATGTGCCAAGTACTCTTTCAACCTTACCTAACTTCCATTTTTCCTCCCCAGAATAATTTCGAGCAACCACTCTTTCACCAGGCAGTAATTTCCGCACGCGTGTCACCCTCACAGCCCCTCGCGGCAGTACAGCGTCATCATTTGAATCGTTTTGTTCTTTACCTTTGGTAGGACATAGTAAAGAGAATCGCGATTTTGGTTGGTAGGTAAAAACCATTTCCGCAGGAGATTGACCAGTAGCAGGGTGAGGAGTGATACGATATTGAAATAGTATCTCATTTAATTTTGTCTGTAAATTAGTTTTGTTTGTTTGTAAGCAACGTAATTTATTTTTGAATGTTTGGACATATCTCTCTACCTGTCCATTTGTAGCAGGATTGTATGGGGCTGAACGTGTATGAATGATGCCATTTCTTTTTAAATATTCTGCAAATTTAGGGTTAACAAATTGTGCTCCATTATCACTATTCAGAATTTGTGGATAGCCAAACGTAGTGAACACTTTGTCTAAAACTTCAATAGTAGAGTCAGTGTCAATTCTGTTTAAAATGTGAATTTCAGGCCACTTTGTAAATGCATCAATTAAGAGCAGGAAATACATATTTTGAAATTTTCCCGCAAAATCTATATGAACTCTTTCAAAAGGTTTGGATGGGTATTCCCATGTATGTTTTTGAGCTACTGATGGTGGCGAGTTAAGATGTAGAGCACATTCTAAACAATTTTTTGCTAAATCTTTTATATCTTTATCAATACCTGGCCACCAACAGTAGCTTCGTGCTAAAGCAAGCATTCGGTTCATACCAAAATGGCAAGAATGTAAATCTTTTAAAATAGTACTTCTCAGACAAGTAGGTACAACGACCCGTGATCCTCTCATTAGACAGTTTTCAAGCATTGAAAATTCCGTCTGGTCTATTCCAAATCTATCATTGTGGGCAACTTTCTTTCCATTTAATATTCCTGTAATTAATGGCTTCAATGACTCATCATCTTCCGTTGCAGCAGCAATATCTTTTACAGTGACTGGCAGGACCCCAATCATTGCAATTAAAAATACATCTGACTCTTCTACTGAAGTTGATTCTTCTGCAATCGGTAGACGTGAGAATGCATCTGCATTTGCATTGTCTTTGGAGGTTTTGTATTTGATGTCATACTGAAAACCCTGTAGAAAAATTGCGTAATGTTGCATGCGTGCAGCTGACAGATGTGGCAAGGCTTTTGAAGGAGAAAAAATTTGCACTAAAGGTTTATGGTCAGTGTAAAGAATAAACTTCCTGCCATACAGATACTGAAAGAACCGTTTCACTCCAAAAACAATGGCAAAAGCTTCTTTGTCAATTTGTGCCCATTTACGTTGGGATGCATTCAATGTCTGTGAAGCATAATGTATGGGGCGTTCAGTCCCATCAGGCATAACATGTGACAGCACAGCACCTACCCCAGTTGGAGAAGCATCAACAGCTAAGATGACAGGTAAATCAGGTGAGTAATGAGCCAAAACCGTATCAGACAGCATTTGTTCTTTTATTGTTTGTAAAGCTTTATCACATTGTGCAGACCAGCTCCACACAGTTCCGTTTCGCAGTAGCGCATGCAAAGGCTCCAAAGTATCACTGAGATTAGGCAGGAACCTTCCATAGTAGTTAACAAGCCCGAGTAGCGCTTGTAACTCAGACACATTAGTAGGATTTAGAGCCTCTACAACCGCTTTTACTTTACTATCAACTTTATGTATGCCCTCTCTACTTATTTTGTACCCACAGTACTCAATCTGGTCTTTCATGAATTCGGATTTTTGTAAGTTAATTTTTAAGCCATATTCAGACAGCCTAGCAAAAACCTGATCTAATCTAATAATATGTTCGGCATCATTCGGAGCAGTAACCCGGATATCATCAATAAAGCAATGTACCCCTGGTATTCCTCTTAGTATGCTTTCAATTTTTCTCTGCCACTTCGCAGGAGCGCAGTTAAGTCCAAACATTAAACGAGTACATTTATATAGTCCTTTATGTGTATTCAGAGTTAGCAAATTCTGATCCTCATCTCTTACTTTCCAATTTAGGTAGGCATTACGCAAGTCAATTTTTGAATATTTGTCACCACCTGCTAAGCCATTGAACAACTCTTCTGAAGTAGGCAAGGGGTGTTCATCAACCATTAAGTTTTGATTCAATGATATTTTGTAGTCACCACAAATTCTTATTTTTCCGCAAGGCTTTACCACGGGTACAATGGGAGTTGCCCATTCACTATAGTCAACTTTAACTAAAACTCCATCTCGTACTAAATTGTCAATCTCCTGTTCTACGCGTTCTTTAAGTGCAAAAGGTACTGGTCTAGCACGAAAAAATACTGGTTTGGCATCAGGTTTAACATGCAAAGCAACGGGTTCCCCTTTTACTTCCCCAACATTTTTGCCATCAAACAAGGCGCTGTACTTCGCGAAAAGTGTATGTAAGTGCGGAACATTACCTGAAGACACCTGGTTTACATGTGTCAAAGTATCCCTGAAGTTCTTAAAACAGTCAAATTTGTTAATCCACTCCCTCCCCAGGAGGGGATGCTGATGCCCAAATATTACATATAACTTTACTCTCTGGGTTTCCTGACCAATGGTTGCTGTGACATCGGCGACACCTAAAACATTTAAGAATTGGTTAGAATTTTTATTTTATTTTATTTTATTTTATAAAATACATGCAGGCTTACAGACTAAGAAATCCAAAACACCAACAAGTTAGATAACATGACAGTATGTAAAAACATGACAGTACATGACAGCAAGTATAAAATAAACAACATAAGCACAACAAACATTATTGACAAAATAATAACACACACAAGAACAGTATATAAAGTTTTTTTAACATGGTTGGGACTGGGACAAATATGATACAAATTTATTAATGAGACAAGCAAGGCTATCAGTGAATACATCGGCATCTTTAATCTTCTTCAAAAACGAGTTAATCAGACTGATCGCGCGCGCTGTGGGACAGTTATTAGCATAACATGTACGCAGTCTCAGGGAAACGAACAATTGGTGCTGCCGCCGACCTGCACCACGCATGTAGTTTTGTGGAACATAAAACCCCAAACGTTCCAGAGTCACTGGATTGTCAATTTTGTTCCGCAGAAGTAAGCAGTAATGAACAAACAGGTGCAATTTCCTTCTGAGTTGCAGCGTTTCTACACCCACCATCCCAGCCACAAACAATGAGGGGTAAAGAAAGGGGTAGTAACCAAATTTCTTTTTGTACAAGAAGCGAGCAAACTTTTTTTGTAGTTTTTCAACAAGCAGCGAATGTTTGGCTGTAGATGGATCCCAGATTATAGAACCATATTCCAATTTACTGCGTACAAACGCATTATAGAGTAATATTGCAATTTTAGGGTCGTGAAATTGAGAAGCAGTGCGCATAATAAAACCAAGAGTTCTGTTTGCCTGTTTGCAAAGAGTTATTATATGGCTGTTAAAGTTAAGTTCAGCGTCTAGTGTCACCCCTAAGTCACGGATTTCGGAAACTCTTTCAACGGCTACTTGTGATATTTCATATGAGTGATGTATATATGTGTAGAATAAGTACATAATTTTACTTTAGTTGGCACTATTATGTTTTTGTCTGTAGTGATTCTTTTAAAATCTTTTTCATTAACAATTGACACCGCCGAGCCACTATCAAATTCCATTTGTACCTCTGCGTCATTGATATTTGCCTTGATCCAAAATTTCTCTGTAGAACCTATGCCGCAGTTGTTTACATAGACTACCTCTTCATTGTTCTCATCTGAACCCTCCCCTGTTTCCACAGCGTTCACTTTCTTCATTCTTAGGCACATACGTTTGATATGACCTGTTTTTCGGCAAAAATTACATGTGACGTTCCTCATCCCGCACTTATTGGCATAGTGTTCTCCGCCACACCGATAGCATTCAATCGGCCTTTGTCCTGGGTTATATGACTTCACTGGCATAGTTTTCTTCTTAAAAGTAGTTTGTATGGCCTGTATTTCTTTAGCGTGAACGCCTTCCGCCAGTGCACTTTCCATACCTGCTGCAATTTCTAGTGCTTTTTCTAATGTTAGGCCACGCACTTCCAATAATCTGTCTTTTATTCTTTGAGATCTTATTCCACAAACTAATTGGTTCCTTAAAGCCATGGTCAAAAATGATCCGAAATTGCACGTTGTAGCCATCTTCCTCAGTATAGCCATGTAGTCCTTTACAGATTCACCCTCCATTTGGTGCCTATGATGAAATTTAAAATATTCTGCAATCTCGAGGGGAGTTGGATCCAGGTGCGTTTCCAGTGTTGAAACATTCGTTTCATAGGTAGACTGCTCAGGTTTGTTAGGCGAAATCAAGTCACAAAGCGTTTCGTACAAATCCGCACCTATGTAATGTAAGAAGTAAGCATTCTTCGTAGCGGCGTTAGTCACTCCGTAAATCGAAAGAGCACTTTCAAATCTCTGAACCCAACGCTTGAATTTGTTCTTTGCATCATAAAACTCGATGAAGTGAGCCGGTAAGCTTGTCGGTGCTGTGAGGCCGCCGCCAGTGGCCCCTTTGTTTTCGTCGTCTGGCATTTTCCTGCGTAGATTCGATCGTCGCCAATATTCTGGTTTGGGGCGTAGGATCTTGTAGCTTAATCAAACTATTCATTTAGCACATATTATTTATTGCAAGTAGACATTTTAGGTACATAAAAAGACACCGGATATAATGCTCACAGCACGCGGTAAATCTGACAGAACTTAATGTCAGTGAGACAGGATGCGTTCAACGATTTGGCATATCGTTGGATGCGTTCAGAAATATAACAAACACCCACCAATCCGCATTGGGCCCGCGTGGTGGGTTATGGCCCGTCCTCCTTTTCCTCCCGATAAGGAAGGCCAGTGCCCCAGCAGTGGGGGCATTAAAAATGGCTGATGGACATGGACTTCCATACCGTTTGTTTAAACATTTTTTTTATTTTCACTTCGTATTACTTATTATGTTTTGATGATTGTACTCGTAGCTTATTAATGAAGTTACACGTGAAGTCTTGCGAACTATTGCAAGTCACCTATCATCAAGGGCGTCGCCAGGGGTGGGCAGGGGGGGCAGCCCCCCCCCCCTAGAGGTTAAAAAATGTAGCCAAGTGCAATGTAACCAAAGTCCTAAGGCCGTGCAACTGACTTGCTTTTCCGATATATCCTGCATAAATAAACTTGAATAAATTCACTAGGTTCTTTTGACTGTACCTACAATTCATATTATTTTCATCTTCCTTAATAATAATAACTTGCCCCCCCCCCCCCCCAGGCAGTGGGCTGGCGACGCCCTTGCCTATCATTATTATTGTTATGTATTATACCTATTGTTCAAGCGTTTCTTATTATTATTAATCCATACGCGTTTCCTAGTGTGCACGAATACATTTAACAAACGCGCTTTTTCTCACAAATAGTCTGTGTAAAAACGCAGTGACATTACAAAAACAATCCAAATTAAAAAAAAACCTCATTCCGGTACCAAACTTTGTGTAACTAATTCGCTTGAATGGTCAGCCGACGTGGACAGATGTAGCAAATCGACCTCCAATCCCGACGAACCGCAAACACATTAGTCGAATTCGGATTAACTGCCCTTCCCGAATAATAGAAAAAGGATCGTATCTTTCAATGACACTTTAGGTTCGGGATAAACTGGGATTTAATTGGGCTTGTAGGTCTGGTAGGTTTTCGTGTCTATTTACAGATCTTTCGATAAGATAAGATAAGATAAGATAAGATAATTATTTATTCATAAACCACTACAACACAAAACAACAATAACAGGAACAATTGAGAGATAACTTAAAACTAACACAGTGTCCATGATAGTACCGTACCGGAGTGTGCAGCAGTGGCAGTCTGAAAAGGAACTCAGCTCAGTGTTGACCTTAATTGTAAACGTTTGAGACTTAATTTAACTTTTAGAAACTATTACCACAATCATACCGAATCAAGCCCGTCTAAGAAATATTATAAGGGTCTGTTTACCTGTTAGTTTCCAATCATAAATAATATCAGTTATTTTTATAGAAGGAATAGTTCAGAACACAATATATACATACTTAGTACGTCCATTGAATGGACAAGAATAATCAACTTATAACAATATCGGATCACGAAAAATTTGGATGGTAAGTTCAGAATACTTACCATCCAAATTTCAAGGATGTGTCCCGTCCATGAAACTAAACAACTTTCTCTAAGAAACATGGGTCGAATTCTGTCACAAAATTTTGATCTTCCCATACAAAATTGATCAGTGATCTCTTTAATTTGTATGGATAGTAGATTTTTTTACATATTTGGCCATGTGTTCCTTAGAGAAAGTTGTTCAGTTACATGGACTGAACACATCCTCAAAATTTGGATGATGAATAAAAAATTACCCTGTATAGTTTTAAATTCAGAATAGATGACGATCTTCGTGATTTGAAGTCAACAGAAGTCAACTTGATTTATAAAAATGCAACATCGATGCTTAAAAAATAATCCTGTCTGAACACAGTAGAAAACAAACAACTTTGCCATTACAGCCTCGTACTACACGACCGAGAAATAAAGTCATAAAATCTCACTTACTAACACAGTGTAAAGCCTGTTTAGGGATGTACCCGTCCGTACATACGAGTACGTGAACGGCTATATTTTAGGATCGATTATATTGCGAGTTTCAGAAAATGGTTGTAATAAGGCTGCGTTCAAACGATAACACACGACCCGACCTCAACCCGAACTCAACTCAAACTCACCTCAACCGCAGCCCACCTTGAAATACATCGCTTGCATTTTGAGTCTTAAGACACATAAATAAGCTCCTGTGTAAAGGTGAGTTCGGGTTGAGCTTGAGTTGAGTTCGAGTTGTGTTCGGGTTGAGTTTGAGTTGAGTTCGGGTTGAGCCCCGGGCGGGTGCAGTTGCATCGACAAAATATAACGGAGCTTATTAATGTGTCATAAAACTCAAAATTGTAAACGCTGTATTGCAAGGAGTGGGCTTCGGTTGAGTTGAGTTTGAGTTGAGTTCGGGTTGAGGTCGGATCGTGCGTTATCGTCTGAACGCAGCCTAACACAGTCTTTGTGCGGGACGATTACACTCAAGTGCCTTCTTAGAGTCCTTAGTTTTAAAATGATGAAAATTGTTCAGTGCTAATAAAGCATTATTTGATCTTTACACGGAGTGACTTGGCAGGTGACTTTAGTCAATGGGGAGGCGAAGGCAAAGTAAATTACAGATGGCGCTCAGTCTTTGGAACAATAGGGAATATGCATCAATTTTTTTTTTATCTTAATCAAAAGTATAATGCGTGAGAAAATTAACTGTAATATTAAAACTTTTCTCTTGCGTTTTTTTCTCGTGATATAGTTACTTGAAGTTAGAGCGCAGCAGCACCCGCCGAAAACGCTCCATACAAAATGGTGACGTCACACATCACGTTTCAGGTGTGTTTCGGCGCGTTTAATATGGAGTTAGCCAATAATCTTCAATTATCTCCCTAAATTTTGCGTTTAAGTACATATGTGTCATACAAAATATTGTTTCTTATTCGATATTCTATCTGACTGTAAAGTGCATTATATCCGAAAATAAAAAAATAAAATTGTTATTTTTCCCTGATTTCATCGTGTGATAAAACTAAAATAATATATTTTTTTTATTTTTTTTCCTGTTCCATCATGTTTTTATAAGTGTCCGCAGCGATCAAGCTCAAATTCATCAAAATCGGTGACTTATGCATATTCCCTATTGTCAGTTTGAGCTTATATTGTCTTGACTGTGTATTACGTGATTTTACTTTCTTAGATTGTATTTTTTTCGGTTTTGCGGACAAACAATGTATTTTATGCTAACTTTAGCTCATATAAAATAAGAATTACGGAAAAGAAAAGCCAAAACAACAGGCAAGAAAGTTTATAGCAACTTACAAAAAATTGCTAACAAGCATTACATTTCTTTAAATTTCGTGTAAGATTTACAAGTAATCTTTTTATTTCAGATTAGAAGCATATGATTTAAATTTTAACAAAGCAACTGAGTGTGAATTTCCGTGTTTATAGTTGCCTGATGATGCCTTCTGTGCAATAGTAATTTCAGGTTTCTGTACTGGTATTTCTGTACCATCCAAAATTACACGAACCGTTTTATCATATTTATTTTATTATTCTAAGTTTCTTGAATGACTCTGGCATATAAAATTCTATTAATTCTCTGTTTGGCCCCAATATTGGGCTTATTCCATATTTGATATACCTATCAAATTCATCCAAGTTATAAATATGTTAGAAACTGCTGAGGTTGAAATATTAAAGAACAAAGCTGTTATAATTCAAATGTTGTTTTATTTTGGCGAAGCTTCATCAAATTCATGAAACATTCCTTTTGATTTATAATGTTTATCAGGCTCAGCAAAGGAGAAAATCGAGGAAAAAGCATCATTTTTTTTATATTTTTTTGCCCACTATTTTTTTTGTTACTGGGAAATCAATCAACTCCAATATTTTACAAGTTACATGCATAACAATGCGGCATTTTCTCAGTATAAAATTAAAAAGTGCAATACTCCAAGAGATTCCCATAATGTTTTGACAGTTTCTTTGAGGCGGCTCGGTACCAACGACAAGACGCCACCTATCGAGATAAAATTGCGCTTTTCCTCCCCATTAGCGCTTTTTATCGACAATCGCTAGTAAAATCGAATCACCACTTCATTGAAATTAGATTTGCTATTAGATTTTACAAGCGACTGTTGATAAAACGCTCTAATTGACTAAAGTCGCCTGCCAAGTCACTCCATGTAAATACCCCATTATGGATCTTGTTTCAGAAATTTTATGTAGTAATGTTTTATCTCTTAATACGTGACAGTGGCAAAATAATATTCCTTTCTTTAGACTTGTAATGTATTGTTGAATGGACCAACATGTACATTTTTTAGGGTTCCGTAGCCTAAATGGCAAAAAACGGAACCCTTATAGATTCGTCATGTCTGTCTGTCTGTCTGTCTGTCCATCCGTATGTCACAGCCACTTTATTCCGAAAGTATCAGGATTACACAGTTGAAACTTCGTAAGTAGATGTATTCTGTTAACCGCTTAACGAATTTAACATAAAAATAAAAAAATAAAAGATTAAGGGGGGCTCCCCATACATGGAACTGAAACTGAAAATTTTTTTTCTTCCAACCAATACGTGTGGGGTGTCTATAGATAGGTCTTTTAAATGGCATTGAGGTTTTTAAGACGATTTTTTTTCAAAGACAACCGTTTGAAAGATAAACACTGCCAAATTGGTAAAATGTGTGTCGTCCCCCCCCCCCTCTAACTTTTAAAATAAGATAGTGAAAAATCTGAAAAAAAAATATGCTGTAGTTCTTAATAAACACTTTCAACGAAAATTGGTTTAAACGAAATATAATAATTAGTTTTTGAGATATAGCACATTTTCCAAAACCGCAAATATAACTTTGTCTTTCATACCAACACTGTGAAAAACAAAGTTATTTTTGCAGACGAAAAATAATAGTGGTATGAAATATCGTATGGTATAAGGTAACTACGGAACCCTATGACGCGTGGTCCGACAGGCACTTGGCCGGTTTTTTTGTAAGCTTATTGCTTTTATGCCTATGGATAATAAAAAGTTTGATGGAAGATTTTAAAAGTACTGAAATAAAATTCGATCCATCGATATCCCAACCTCAATTCAAAACACACTCGGCTACACCTTATCTTCTACTAAACTACACACGCTTGCACATAAAACTGGTCATTTCACCTTCGGGTCGCGTGCTGGTAAACCTCAACACTGTATAATATGCTTGCTGCGCTTCGGTGCATTACCGTTTTACCAACGTCAGTTGGAGTTTGGTATTGTTTTTACAGTTACTTTTCAGGTATTATTGTGACTCGCGTGATTTCTAGTTATTTTGATGTACTTATACCATTGTGGACCTTAAGTGGACCAAATGCGCCTAATCGGAGCTTTTCCGTGTTTCAAACGGCACGTTAAGGACCTAGCTATCAATTAGCACCGCCAATTTTTAGTAAATATTCGTAAGCCAGGTCAATATTAAAAAAAGGAAAAAACCATGCCCTCTTAAATTGTCTCTAATATTTTTCGAATAACTTTACTTTTCTACAGTTTTTATTCTTTCTGTAAGTTTTAAAATCTATTTAAACCAAAGTGGAGTTTCAAATGCATTTTAAAACTAGCACAAAAAATTTAAAATATTAAAGAGTTATTTAAAAAAATACAGAGACAATCTAAAAGGGCGCCGTGGTGCACTTGAGTGGTAAGTTCTGGTACATATGTTTTCCTTATTTTTAGTATAAGCAAAAAATAAATCCTGTCTTGTCTACCCTGTGCATTCATGCAAGAAACGTTGATAATTAAGGTGAGACAAGGAATACACATATTTAGCAATCTTGTTCAAAACCCTAACGAATCCTTTGAAATAATGGAAAAGTTTGCATAAGGGCTGGTTTATAAGCGGTCAGTGACTAGATCCAGCGACACGGACTGGGTTGAAACTAGTGTTTACATGAGCCCAGTAGCATGTCAGCGCTGGACTAGGTAACTGAACTGCCATGTTACTGACCCCGTATAAACCAGGCATATAAACTGAAATAATAATAATGGTAGATATTACATTATTGAAAGAAAAACCGTTACTCGTGTTTCGAAAACAAGTTCATATCTGTTTTGGGTCGAGTTAATCCGATTCCACATCGATGAATATGGGATAACCCTTTAATCCCTCGGCTATGTCTGTATCACATTATATCTTTATTGCCATGTTGTGACTTGATCATAACATAACACACGATAAAGGTAACCTTGACATTTGAGATTTATACGTTTTTTATTGAGAAGGCATTTGAATCCCTATTTTTTTTTTTAGTTTCGTTGTTTGTACTAGGAAGCGAGTGACAGATATATTTGGAATATTTGACCTTCACCTTTTCCTGAATTAGGCGACACTACAAAAAGTCTTTAAAAAAATGTTCATAAAACAGCAGCTTGGGACTGCCTTGTGAGTTTTACAATACTTGTGACAGACAGCTCTGCTCCATCGTAACACATACTATGTATGAACTAACTAACAGATAAGTAAGTTAAATTAAGTTAATTATTACTATTTATTATTAGCTTCAATTCACCTCTATTTATCCAGTAACGAAAACAAAATATTAGGAAATACAAAAAACATCACCAATTTCATTATAACTGATTTTAGAATGCTGCGACAATATCATACTAAATGAATGCCTATTTGGTGCCATTTCAGTTTCTTTTATGAACCTTTTATCGTTACCTACAGTAATTTATTGCATACTAACGGCCGCCCGCGACTTCGTCTGCGTGCCAAGTTTTATTCTTTATCCCTCGGGAACAACACTTTTTTTTCTGAATGAAAGGTACCCTATATCCTTCTCTGTGCCCCTGACAAGGTGTATGTAAAATTGCATGATGATCGGTTCAGTAGTTAAGACGTGAAGGCGTAACAAACAAACAAACGTACTTTCGCATTTATAATATTAGTAAGGATTAACACCGAATTAATTACTCGTACATTCACAATCATTTTTAGGGTTCCGTACCAAAATTTTAAAAAGGGACCCTTATTGTGCGACTCAACCTGTCTGTCACATCACAGCTATGGATATCTCAAGAACTACTAATGCTATCAACTTGAAATTGTGAATAGTTTTAGGTGACGTTTGCATAACTATTTTGCAAATAAGAAAGAAAGAAATATACCTATATAATATAAATTTTGCAACAGGGACTGAAGGGGGTATTATAAATTTAATAAAGTGGGGCTTCAGGGCATGAGGGGTTTCATATGAAAGAACGCTGTTGGCACATTCTCAAACATTTTTTCTTTTTATACCGTTCCCCTCCCCCTTATCTCCGAAGTTTGCATAGCAAAAAATCTGAAAACATTATATGTGAGAGAAGTTTATGTAAAGATTACAGGAAAAATAAAACGATGACTCTAAAAAGCACACTTTTTCAGAAATCACCAACAAAAAGAAGCTATCAGTCAAGAGATGGCAATGACCAAAAATTTAAATATTCTACACCGCAGAAAAATTACATCAGTTATACTAATGATCAAGAGATGGCACTGATCTAAAACTGCAATAATTTTAGTGTATTTATAGTATGATGGTACGGAACCTTCGGTGCGCGAGTCCAACTCGCTCTTGACCGGTTTTTCTAATAACTAAAACAGTCACCGAAACTGAAACTAAACTCTTATTTATTGTATTGCCAAACAGAAAAATACCATAACCTGCTGTAAGGTGTCGTTCGGTCGACGACGCATTTGAATAATTCATGAACTCGTCAGACAATGTAGGGTAAAAAGACTCTGCTTATTAGGAGTTAGGGGAAATACGTTTTATCGAGCAATTTCAAGTAGGTTAGTTTTATTTAGCCACATTTTCTTTTAGAATAAATTAGTACTGTTTTTGCCAGTATAATAAAGTCGGTCACATTATAGTTTTTGGGTCACATATTTCAGTTGTGAATTTAATATAAATTTACATAGCTTATCTATTTGCATGAAAGAATCTGAATACTGTGGTCGAATTTTGTTTTTTTTCAATTCGAAGTTGGCAAGACGTAATAAAATTATGAAAATTTAAGTTTACTTAATCATCATCAACATCACCAACCTACCCTTATCCCAATTTATTTGAGGTCGGTGTAGTGCGTCCTTCTCTTCCATTCCTTCATGTCACTCATCATCTCATCCACTCCTTTCACATTCATCCCAGGTAGCACAAACGCTGTATATGATTTGTCTTATATAGCATATAATCATAAGAAGGTTGTGTAACCGCTTTTTACATAACACGAAGCCGGATAGAGGCATAATATATAGTTAACTATTTTTTTTTCATCATAAGCTTAATAAAATAGCTGTGTAAACGTTTATACAGCGTTTTTAAATAGCCATGTAAACGTTTTTATGGCCAATGCTAAAAAGCAATCATAAAAGAGCTTCTTACGGAGGCATTAAGTTGTTAGTTTCTGTATAAACATAGAGTAATTTACTTTTATATTCAAACATTTCTGCGGTGGTGTCGTGTGAGGCGGGTCGTTACGTTCCCTCAAATATGGTTGAGCGAAGCTATGGCTGGTTCATGCGTTATGCTCGTGAACGGGTGCTGCCAGTGGGAATGGGTCTGCTTCTGTCTGCTTGTATTAAGGGCGTCGTATAACTCGTATATAAAAGATCTGTTTTATATTGTCTGTATGTATGGCACTTCTTACTCAAAAAAATATAATTCTTAATAGCTTACCTTGTTCTGATTTATTTAATTGCAATATTTTTACTTTCTATAGTCAGTAGTTTAGTAAAAGACCTATGAAAAGCTTTTGGATATAAATTTTCAATTCGATGCCTTAACATAGGTAGTCTTAGTATGTCATGCTCTCTTTAATCATTTCTGCGGTGGTGTCGTATGAGGCGGGTCGTTACGTTCCCTCAAATATGGTTGAGCGAAGAGATGGCTGGTTCATGCGTCATGCTGGTGAACTGGTGCTGCCAGTGGGAATGGGTCTGCTTCTGACTGCCTATCTTAACGCATATTGAATTGTATGTTTTTCTTTTATTTTTATTTATTGTAACAGCCTAGACTGAATAACAAGTTCAAACTTTGAATTTAGCTTAAAATCTGTAAATTGATTAAGAAATTTGAAACTCATTAAGAAATGAGCTAATTCAATAATGTTATTTATTTGTTAATCTTTGTTAATATAAAGTCTGGAAACGATATACATATTTGTAAATATCGTTCCATCTGATAAAGCTGACAAGTTTTTTGCGCCCATTTTTTTTGTCAGTTAAAAGACGTCATAATGGGTGGTAAGAATTGACGATTTAAAAATGCTTATTATGTGAGCTTATTTAAATAAAATATATTTCACTTTCACTTTCACTATTGCTTTAAGTACATATAACAGCTTTAATAATCACGGCTACTTAGCTTCATACAATTATCATAAAAAAGCATTGTAAGTTACATTTAAATAGCTTAAACGGGAATACGCGGAATCGGTTAAATTGTCACTAATTTGCCAGTAGCTATAAAACTGACAAATTTGTGACTTCTAGCGCAATAATGCAATATAAGCAACAACGCCATGTTTATTTTGTAAATTCTATTTGCAGAACAAATCATTGAACAATATATAAATGTATTTTCCGTGGTAATTACTACTAAAAAGTTGTGTTTTGTTTACCCATAGCTTTGTATAGCTGTTACAAGACGTTTGTTTACGCCTTTACTGATAAATAATATAATTACTGCTTTTGGCAATTTTAATTTTTTTATATTATATTTCTTAAAAAAAGCAGAATATTAACAGCGCATTAAAAATTTACATAAAACATGAGTATAAATTATCAGTAAAATTTGATTTGCATATGAAATTACGCTTGTTATAAGTGTAATATTCGCCATTAAAGTTAACAATTAGTATTAGTTGACAGTATAATTTGATTCATTTTGTTTTGGCATTAATTAAATTACTTCAAGCTGCAAAAACCTACAGCTATATAACTTTGTGTCATATAAAAGTTGCATATAAAGCAATTATTTGACAATTGAAAAGCCTATTAAATAGCTACTTCACAGCTTTTTATGCATCACAGAAATGCTATATAAAGTGCGCCCAAACCGGATGTATAGAAGCTTACATATACCATTATATGATAACCAATGTAGCCAAAAGTTGTAATAAAAACGTTCTCATGGCTTTTATATCGACTAGTTGTGCTACCTGGGATATTATTCTGCACACAATCCATCCATCTTTTCTGTAGGTTTACTTAATATGGAACTTATTTTTGTTCAGTAAGCTAGGAATCAAATCAGCTACCCTCTGCATTGCTAAATGCGATACCTACTAATCTACAAAAATCATCTCATCTATCGTATTTTAACTGAAACAGAAAATCTCAAACAATAATTCAACGCCTTTTTAGTGATTCAGACGGCTAGCCTCAAATATTATTGTACTAATGGCAAAATTATACGATGCAAATGTATCAAGATAATATTGAAATGATATATGCAAGTTTGGTAGAAATCTTACTTTAATAGTTTATGTATTTCGAAACTAGCGTGGGGAGTGTTAAATGATTGTGTGATAGTAAGACAAGATATTTATTGAAATAAAAGACTTTTTAACGGATACTAGCGCGGTTTTATTGAAAGTACTTTGGTAATTAGTTGGTATTTGGTTTGATTTTTGATTTTCCGACGTTTCGGCACCTTTGCAGCTGCCGTGGTCACGGGGGACTGAAGTCACTTGAGGGTAGGCTCACGAGTGTGCGCGTACGCTTGAGAAGTGAATTTTGTTACAACAATCCGAGAATAAACAAAAACGTTGGTGGCACTAGTTCATAGGAGTATTTTGAAATTATCAAATAATTCCTGGATCGAAATCAAAGAGAAAAATTTCAAACATACTACTCGTAAATAGCACGAAAATTTTACTTACTGAAAACAGTGACTGAAAAGACTGTGACTAATCTATTTCATTTTTAATGTAGTCTTGGAGCATTATATTATTATCGTATTTAATAATGTATTATATTTAATAAGAGATATTTTCACACTGTTTACTTTATTTAACGTTGCTTATTGGGAAACTGGGAGGGACAAAAAAATGCACAAATACCGTTTCCAGTCGAACAGAAATATTTGTAAAATCAAATTAAACTGATTCTCACTTGGATAGACTGTTTGAAAACTGTATCCTTTGCGACTACGAGTCTAGTTACCTATATTATTCAATTCACATGGCGGCGGCTCGGACCATCGCGCGAAATGATGCGCTGCCCCCCTAACATGACCACCAGATCTCTAATTATTATTATAGCGATTTATCGCTTTTAACTGTCAATAGTGTGTTCAACCGTCTCTGTGGCCGAGTGGTTCGCCCACCCGTGTAAAACACAGGAGTCCCAAGTTCGATTCCCAGGAGGGGTACAATTTGTACTCTGTTTGATTGGTGGTAGGGCTTTTTTCAAGTCCGCCTGGCTAGCTACCACCATCTTAACTAAGTCTGACGCCATAACAACAATAAAAACATGTTTGTGGAGGTAAGATAGCCGGTTCCTCAGTGATGAGGATTCCGGCCGTAGTGCGCTTCCACCACCTTATCGTTACTTAACATCAGGTGAGGTAAAGGCCAAAGCTACCCTGTTGTGCATAAAATGAGACAATAGATTTTGACAGTTAGTGAGTGTCGATAAAACGCTATATCACATGATATATTTCATGTTTCGTCTACAGGGGCAGATCACGTGAGTGGGAGAGGTGAGTAGTTTCCTAAATTGACCAACCAAGGTATCAAATCCTGGACCTCAGAGGTGGAGACATCAAGAAAACCGGCGTACAGGCTACTTGACCAACGAAGTTCGACTAATGTAAAAAAATAAGGTATATTAAATTGATATTCCCAACTTCCTTCTTTGACCTTTGACTTTTGCATAATTATAATTGTTTCCAAGAAATCATTTTAACCACCTCTGTAGTCTTGTGAGTCGCCCAAACGTGTAAGCCGCGGGGGTAAGATTTCGAGTGTCTAGTGAAGAGGATTCCTGGTGTAGTGCGCTTCCACCTTCGGCCTTATCGGTACTTAACATCAGGTGAGGTATAGGCCACGCATACCTCATGTGCATAAAAAATAAGGTAGTACTTATAAAAAGAATAAAAGCGGGTACTTACTATGACAATATTATGGTATAAGTAGTATTGCGCATTTGTATCGAACAGCTGATTTTCTTCGCGATATCAGAGGAGGCCCCATAGTAAAAGTTGCTTGTAATTAGCGATGTGCCGAGTACGGCTTGACTCGAGTCAGACTCGATTCCTGCTTTGGACTCGAATACCAATTTATTTTGATTCGCGTACGCCGGACTCGATTCCGGTACTCGAGTCAGGAAAAATCCGTTTTGTACTAGCTGACTCGATCCATTATGCGAGTCTAGTATTCGAATTAGGTTGACTCGCTCGTACTCGATTGCTGTTTACTTAAGCAAAGAAGTGACGCTTAATAATACAAGTTTGAACCTGCAACTTTTTGTTTAAATGTATTTGTTTTGTGTCAGTAACCTACTGGGAGTGAATTTATTTGTTTAAGTGAAGTGATTTTATTGTATTTAACTAGGTATTTTACAAAATGGCGCCGAAAAAAGCCTTCAAAAAAGATCTCTTTTGTTATGTAATAAAACAAATAAAACTTGATCTCATTTCAGATTCATATTTAAGTACCTCCTAGTATGATCTATGTTTTCTTTGTAATGTTTTGTTTTGTTTTAGTTAACTCCTTTTCGAATTTTCCTTTTCGTTCTAAAATGTGTAAGGGTCTCGAGTCCTAGACTCGAGTTCTGGACTCGAATCGCGGAATCGACTCATGATTCGAATACCAAACATAGAACTCGAGTACTGGTCTCAAAACGCGGAATCGAGTGATGATTAGAATACCGTGTAAACGGACTCGAGTCGACTCGATCCACCAAAATAGCGACTCGGCACATCACTACTTGTAATCATGAGTGGAACCACTTCACTGCGGGAACAAAATGAATAAAATTTCAGCGTGTTTACCTACTGTGTATAACTTTTTGGTAATGGCGTATTTTTAACTGTAAAGTCAGCTCTGCATTTTCCATAGCCCTTTCCATTTTCTTCCCCTTAGGCGGTATTTACACGAGTTGACTTTGCAGGCGACTTTAGTCAGTTAGTGCTTTTTATCGACAGTCTCTGTGGCCGAGTGGTTCGCCCACCCGTGTAAAACACAGGAGTCCCAAGTTCGATTCCCAGGAGGGGTACAATTTGTACTCTGTTTGATTGGTGGTAGGGCTTTTTTCAAGTCCGCCTGGCTAGCTACCACCATCTTAACTAAGTCTGACGCCATAACAACAATAAAAACATGTTTGTGGAGGTAAGATAGCCGGTTCCTCAGTGATGAGGATTCCGGCCGTAGTGCGCTTCCACCACCTTATCGTTACTTAACATCAGGTGAGGTAAAGGCCAAAGCTACCCTGTTGTGCATAAAATGAGACAATAGATTTTGACAGTTAGTGAGTGTCGATAAAACGCTATATCACATGATATTATTTCATGTTTCGTCTACAGGGGCAGATCACGTGAGTGGGAGAGGTGAGTAGTTTCCTAAATTGACCAACCAAGGTATCAAATCCTGGACCTCAGAGGTGGAGACATCAAGAAAACCGGCGTACAGGCTACTTGACCAACGAAGTTCGACTAATGTAAAAAAATAAGGTAGCTTTCATACATTGTAATTGAGATATTTAAAAAAATATTTGAACACGTAGGTAGTACTAAAAAGGATAATAGGTACTTAAACGTAATTTTAAAAGTTTGTTTTCCTAAAATACCTAAGGCCACGTACGCACTGACAGACTGCTTGCTAAGCGCTTAGCTAGCTAGATTACCTAACGTGTAGTAAAGTGAAAGGAACGCGGCCGGTTGCAAATATTATAGAACGTTCCTCTAGGCTAGGCTCTAACTAGACGCTAAGCCGTGTATAATATTGTCAACGACACCACTGGGGTATCTTTCACAATTTTTTTAAGTAACACTGCCGACTAGTAATGTGTAACATGTCATGTCGTGATGTTATGATAAATAATTGATATCGATAAATGCAAGTTTATAATTAGAACTTCACTATACGGTGGTGTGGTTACCAAACAAATTAATATTAAGGTAATTAATTTAATATAAAAATAATTTAATAGAAATAAATTAATATTGTAAACGACCCCTGAGTCGTGTTGTCCAGTGGTGTCGTTGACATTACACGCGCTAAGCAAGCCGCCTGTCAGTGCGAGGCCTTACTTGTGACAAGTTACCGAAAACAACCGATCAATTACAACATGAGTGGGCTTAATTAATGAGGCACTAAAATTGTGAAATGTTTGCCCACAGTGGCCGATTTGTTACAAAGTTCTTAATTAAATTACGAGTTGATGGACCATTTTAAACTTCCAACCTTTATTCAGGCCCAATTGATATTCCCAACTTCCTTCTTTGACCTTTGACTTTTGCATAATTATAATTGTTTCCAAGAAATCATTTTAACCACCTCTGTAGTCTTGTGAGTCGCCCAAACGTGTAAGCCGCGGGGGTAAGATTTCGAGTGTCTAGTGAAGAGGATTCCTGGTGTAGTGCGCTTCCACCTTCGGCCTTATCGGTACTTAACATCAGGTGAGGTATAGGCCACGCATACCTCATGTGCATAAAAAATAAGGTAGTACTTATAAAAAGAATAAAAGCGGGTACTTACTATGACAATATTATGGTATAAGTAGTATTGCGCATTTGTATCGAACAGCTGATTTTCTTCGCGATATCAGAGGAGGCCCCATAGTAAAAGTTGCTTGTAATTAGCGATGTGCCGAGTACGGCTTGACTCGAGTCAGACTCGATTCCTGCTTTGGACTCGAATACCAATTTATTTTGATTCGCGTACGCCGGACTCGATTCCGGTACTCGAGTCAGGAAAAATCCGTTTTGTACTAGCTGACTCGATCCATTATGCGAGTCTAGTATTCGAATTAGGTTGACTCGCTCGTACTCGATTGCTGTTTACTTAAGCAAAGAAGTGACGCTTAATAATACAAGTTTGAACCTGCAACTTTTTGTTTAAATGTATTTGTTTTGTGTCAGTAACCTACTGGGAGTGAATTTATTTGTTTAAGTGAAGTGATTTTATTGTATTTAACTAGGTATTTTACAAAATGGCGCCGAAAAAAGCCTTCAAAAAAGATCTCTTTTGTTATGTAATAAAACAAATAAAACTTGATCTCATTTCAGATTCATATTTAAGTACCTCCTAGTATGATCTATGTTTTCTTTGTAATGTTTTGTTTTGTTTTAGTTAACTCCTTTTCGAATTTTCCTTTTCGTTCTAAAATGTGTAAGGGTCTCGAGTCCTAGACTCGAGTTCTGGACTCGAATCGCGGAATCGACTCATGATTCGAATACCAAACATAGAACTCGAGTACTGGTCTCAAAACGCGGAATCGAGTGATGATTAGAATACCGTGTAAACGGACTCGAGTCGACTCGATCCACCAAAATAGCGACTCGGCACATCACTACTTGTAATCATGAGTGGAACCACTTCACTGCGGGAACATAATGAATAAAATTTCAGCGTGTTTACCTACTGTGTATAACTTTTTGGTAATGGCGTATTTTTAACTGTAAAGTCAGCTCTGCATTTTCCATAGCCCTTTCCATTTTCTTCCCCTTAGGCGGTATTTACACGAGTTGACTTTGCAGGCGACTTTAGTCAGTTAGTGCTTTTTATCGACAGTCACTTCTAAAATTTAATCGTAAAACCTAATTTCAATGAGGTGGCGATTCAATTTAAATAAATACCACAAAAGCAACCTGTGGAAACCGATATAATTTTTTTGGTCAAATAATTCAGAAGCATTGAAAAAGTATCCCATTTTCAAGGTACCTTTTAATTATGCGTAAAAGTAATGACAAAGCCAAAATCAGGCCAAACATGTTTTCTCTATAAAATATTTTCAGCACCGAACGATTTTAAAATAAAGGCACCGTGCTAATGACCTTCGTTTAACTTAAACCCGCTAAGTTATTAAAGCTGTAACTTACCTATAGAGCGCAGAAAATTTGTGCTTAAACTTAATATAAAACTTGAAGGCTCTCTACCCGAGGCAGCCCCAAACTTTCTTGACCTGAATTATAAGTGAGGATAGTGAGTAGAACTTTGTAGTAAATTTGTAAACAGCTAATTTAAGTTAAGATCAAGTTAATTTAAGTTAAGAAACGTCGGAAAAATCAAAAATCATACCAAATACCAACTAATTACCCAAGTACTTTAATAAAACCGCGATAGTATTCGTTAAAAAGTGTTTTATTTCTATGAGCTGTCTAGTGAGCGCGGAAGCTTGAGAAGTGAATAAGATCAAGTTTGTAATAAAAAAATAGATTTTTTAATATTTAACGCTATGGAAATAGGTTCATTTTTTATTATTTAAAGTTAAATCAACGTTTTATTCAATAATGTTCTTGTAGCTTATTTATTAGAGTACAAATTATTATTTTAGTATGACTTAACATTTTTAATGTGCCCACTGTTAGTGCACAGGCTTTCCTTAAGGGTGAATAAGAAGGATGGGCCATAACCCACCACGCGGGCCCAATGCGGATTGGTGAGTGTTAACAACTACAAAAGCAGCCGGTACCAACGGCTCAACGTGCCTTCCGAAGCACGGAGGAGCTCGAGACGTCACCCATCCCAAGACTGACCCTTGTCAAAGTTGCTTAACCTCCGCAATTACTGGGCCAGGCAATAAACAACTAAGCCATCAAGCTCCTCTATTTTATTTTATTTTTAATTTATAATATTTGGGGGGCTTATCAAATCTCACTACAGCGGAGCAGAGACAAATATTTTGTGTGCAAACTGCATTAAAGCAGCGCCGGCGACGCGCGCCGCGCCGCTATAATGCGGTTTGCATCGTTGCTACTAATAGAAATAATATTTGGCCGCGTTGGTCCGCGCCGCGCCGTGCCGCTCCGCTGTAGTACTATTATGTATTCTGTGGCTGTAGTGAACGTTACAGATACCTAATTAAATAAACCCTTAAGAAGCCAATTACAAGCCTTCACAGATAACAGTGAATAACATTTAGTATTTGAATAGAATAGGAAATGGCAAACAGTTGGTGCTTTTGTGCTTAAAATAACTTTTAGTTTTCTAGTTATTAACTCTTGTTATTGAAATTAACATCAACCAACTATAAAATGAAATTAAAATATTTACCCAAACACAGTGTTTAAGACTAAGCCATGCCATACAAGATCTGAAATGAAATACTTACTTAAGAAAAGTTAAATGATTGAATTGATTTTCGCTTACGTCGGATACAAAAGTTGTATCCCGTAGCATAGAGTTAATCTGATAGATTTGTTGGATCCCCCATAATTGGCACGGGACACTAAGCCCGACTGATTATGGCTAAACTGACCATTATTTTATCCCAAGGCCATACATAAGTTTTATGTATATTTGTGATGCTGTAATATGAGGAAAAGAAGATAAATACATGAAAAAAATCACTTTTAACGGATACTACCGCGGTTTTATTGAAAGTACTTTGGTAATTAGTTGGTGTTTGGTTTGATTTTTGATTTTCCCGACGTTCAATAAAACCGCGCTAGTTTCCGTTAAAAAGTGTTTTATTTTATGTCTAGTGAGCGCGTAAGCTTAAGAAGTGAATAAGAAATACATTTAAAATATTGCTTTAATTTGGAACTGCTTTGTATAAAAATGTATGTATGACATTACCATTTATATTCTTTCCATTTTTAATCAGCCCACTGCTGGGCACAGGCCTTCCTTATGGGTGGGCATGAAGGATGGGTCATAACCCATCACGCTGGCCGAATGCGGATTGGTTGGTATTAATGACTGCAAATACAGCCGAAACCAACAGCTTACCGTGCCCTCCGAAGCTCGGAGGAACTCAGGATAATAAATGTTTGATCACCCATAACATGACTGAACCTTGCCAAACTTGCTTAACTTCGGCAATCGCAGAGCCAGGTGCTAAACCACTACGCCAACAAGCTCCTCAAATAAAGTAAAATAAAAAAAAACAGAAAAAAAACGTATGTAAAAACCTTGAACGTTCTGTATTTAAACAACAGATAGTTTTCAGTTGTTCAACAAACAAGTACACGTGCCTTTTTGTGTTTTGAACCGACAAAATTTCATGTTCCACAAGGATTGAACAAACCCATGTAAACCTGCTCGTGACAAAGTGGTCCCAAGAGAGATGTGCCTCAAATCGATTTGCCCGATATTCTCGTTTAAGGGTCACAAATTTGGAGCTTGCGAAAAGATTATACCATTTTATACAGGTTAGTTAATGTACCTAGTTGGTTACTAAGTTCTGTAACTATGGAAAACATGAATAATACTAAATTTACAAATAATGCTACAATGAATTATATACCAAATGAAAGCACAAATATTTAAGATTATCATGTATTAAAATTATTCGAAATGACCGCCTCTGGCATGAATACACGCCTTTAGACGACGAGGCCAGTCATCGATGGCAGCACGAACTACCACCATATCCAATTCTGCGACTGCCTTGAGAATAGCGCGCTTAAGAGAGTCGAGATTCATGTGGGGCTTAGCACATGCTTTCTCCTCAATAAGTTGCCATATGGCATAATCCAGAGGATTTAAGTCTGGGCTGGAGGATGGCCATTCTTCCTGCGCGATAAAATCAATTTTGTTAGCCCGAAACCATGCTTGTGTAGATTTTGCTTTGTGCGCAGGGGCAGAGTCCTGCTGGAAGACCCATGGCTGGTTTTGAAATAAAGTGTGGCTTAAGGGTTTGACAACAGGTTCCAGAACGGTATCTTGATAGACTCTAGCGCCAGTTTTCACACCTTTTTCACAGAAATGAACCTTACTTAGCCCTGAATAGGACACCCCCAGCCAAATCATCACTGATGAGGGGTGGTGACCTCGTTGGACCCTCGGAGCAATCATGCTGGCTTCTTTACTATTCTTAGCGTATACTCTATCATTTTGACGGTTAAAATTTTCTTCGACTGTGAAGATTTTTTCATCAGTAAACAAGATTTTTCGATGGCCGTTTTGTGCGTACTGCTTTAGTAGAGCGCGACTTCGTGCTAACCTCATAGCCTTCAACGTGCGTTTAGCAGATGGCCCTTTCGTCTACGGTAAGCGTGAAGCCCAAGGTCATCATTGATCATTTTTTAAGGGAACTTCTCTTCACAGTCATCTGTATTGCCAATAACTTTTGCTTCCGGACGGGATTTCTCGTGATTCTCGCCTTCACTGCCTTGATCACAGCTGGTGTCCGAACGGTGCGTGGTCTTCCTGATCTTTTTCGGTCATCGACGGTCAAGGTATTACTGTACCTATGGATAGTGCGATAAATAAATTGCTTGTTGATTTTCAACTTTTGTAGCAACTTGAAAATCATATTCGGTGGCTGCCCACATTTGTGCAGAGCAATTACAGCGACACGATTCTCCTTCAACCCCCATTCCATGGTGAAATAAACAAAATATGATATACGTGTGGTATGGAATTATAGCTTATAAAACTGTCAATAATATGTCATTTTTATTTTTTCTATTCATTTGTTTTAATAGCCAGTAATCGATAAAGAAACTCAGTAACAGAACTTTTGACCAACCTGTGTATAAGTCTTTTTCAAACTTATGATTATGAGGTTGAAAATACTCACTGATATCATAATACTAAAAGCACTTTTGCGTTTCAAATTTTATTGACAATTGCTTGTAAAATCTAATCGCAAGCCTAATTTCAATGAGGTGGCGGTTCGAAAGTTTTACAAGAAATTATCAATAATCAATAATTATCAATAATAATTTAAATTTACAAAAAAATATCAATAAAAAGCGCTAATTGACTAAAGTAGCTTCGAAAGTTGCTTGCCAAGTCGCTCCGTGTAAATACCCCGATAAAAAAGGTATGAAATAAAAGACGATCAAGTTATTATTTGTGCAAATAATAGCTGAAAAAATAAATAATGGAAATTATATTTTTCAAGGAATGTAAATTAGTTGTGAATTAGCAATTTCCACTTTCCACTTTCTTTTCTAAATCAATTTAAGGATACAATTTATATTCACTTTACATTATGTTTTTTTTAGATGTAAAAATCCACCCACTAATCTGCATTGGGCCCGCGTATTGGTGGGTTTTTGCCCGTCATTCTTATTCACATATAAGAAGAAAAATAAGAAAAAAATAATTATTGTATGCGTAATTAATTACTTGGTTAAGTCCTTGTATCAAGTTAGTAGTGTCCCTTGAGTCGCATTCATCGATAACTTCTGAGACGATGATCATACTTAGGGCATCCGCTGCGTTAAGCGGGACGCACGCGGGTCGACATAGATTAGTTAGAGCTTACTCATGCTGCAAGCATCTGTCCGTCAGAAAACCAGCAATCTTTATTCCCGCACCATGTACCCGCGCCGGGATCCTGCTTAACGCAGCGGACGCCCTTACTCCGAATCTGAATATGACCAACTACTTAAATAATGAATAAATTTAAAAAATATCTTTACTTCTATTATTTCATAAAACATTTAGTTCCCGACTAACTAATTTGATATCAAGGCGAACCGAGTTGATTATCGAAAATAATATTTAATTTGAATGTTGCAACTCGGCCCTCGTGGGCCGTAGAGGCGATTGCCGACATGGGAATGACTTCTGCCAAAATACCTATAGCTTATATCAAACTCTATAAGCTTTTCTAATATTTTTTATCAAGATCAAAATGGAAGTACATACTTTCCAATAAGTTAAGTGAAGTATTGTTAGATTGTCATTGATATCAAATAATGAATTACTTGATAAATACTTACAAAGGGAGAGAATCTCTGCTTTGAAGTCAAATATTCAATGCAATCCTTTTGTAAGGGCTTTTCCCTTTTCCAAGAAAAAATTAGGGTTTAAGGAAAATTGGGAGGGCAAGCTTGATCTGTCATTATTATACGTACAAAAGATTACAACAAGAAATTGCTGACAGTAGAAAAAAATAGGAAATTAAATTATATCCAAGTGCTGAAACTCCCATAATCATTCATTCATCTCTTTTTGAATTCCTTTTGTAGTTCTTAACGAATACGTTTTATTTGACATTCTCATTTACTGATTGTAGTTACACGCAAATATTTTTATGATTAATCCATAATTTTATTAAAATTTGTAAGACATGAAAAAATTAAAAATAAGTAATGTTTTTACTTAATCTAACATTATTATTAATAATGTTCTTTTCATTAAACAAGCTATTTTCAGTTTACAAATAAAACAGTTTTATGGAATTATCTATTCTCCGGGTCGGCTATTTTTGGATCCGGGCAAAGTTTCTTCCGCTCAGATCGTCCAGAGAACTTCAAGGCAATTTCTCATAATTTATGGATCGAAACCGCGCCACCTGGAAATTTATAACTTAATAACAATCTACGGGGTGATTTTGAAGTCATGTGATTACAGGTCTATAGTAATTAAAATTGAACAACTTTCTCGAAACATAGGTAAACATAGGTTAGACTATTCAAACAAATCAAAGTAATAACTTACAAAGCATGGGTGGGCCAAATTTTTTGACGTATTATAACCTATGTGTAAGGTTACTGTATAAATTACTTTAATTATTATTCGTGATCAACCAGGTAGTACAACTAAATTTGTGTGTTTATTCCATTAAAAGTACTTAAACGGTAGTTGTAGTAATCGGGTGACTGCAGTCGCCCTACCACGCCACGCTCGCCCCTACCACGCCACGCATAACGTTTAAATATGCGGAGACGGGGTGGAGGCGCGCTCGGTCGTGCTCAAGTCGTCACAGTGAAAGGTTGAACGGTGAAATAAGTGTTTTCAATAAAGTTGTTAAATAAAGTCGTAATACCAGATGACTTTGATGAATTTGTCGCGATACGCTATTCCTGCTGGAGAGATACCACTGCTTAAGGTCAGGTATTAGTGTATTATTGTATTGAATACTGTTTAAACTGGTAATAGTAGTACTTTCCCATGATATCGAGTAATTGTATGCTTGGAATTCTTGTTAAATACCAAAAATAATTATACAGAGATACAATTAAAACTAGAACTTTTAATTGCTCATGACGTTTTATTTTAATTCCTTTTAACTTCAGAAGTGAGATAAACGAGATTTCCTTAGAATTTTCGCTTATCCTGCCCGCACAAAATAAATAAAATAGAGAATTCCACGTAAGCATACTATGATGATAACTAGAGGGAGAAATTATTTATAGAAATCATTAAAACCCTTAAGTTTTTTTGTTTTTGTGCTAATCATCTATAACTATTCACTCTAGTGCTCAGAGGCGGATTACGTAGCATTTTTTTTTCACTCTCTCTCTCTAAGATAGTTTTCTCTAATACAGGTTTAGTTTTCATGAAACGTTTTGTTGATACTGATATAATACTAATATTACCAATATTTCAGTTAAAGTTGGAAAATAACTGTCCTTTTAAGATCAATTTAGCATTTTCCCATCCCTGCTGTCTTTTTACATTGAATACAAATAATATCACGTGTCACGTAACATATTGAGCATAGATTACGGATTCTGTACCTACAATCATATTTAACAATTCAGTTGCCCAATTAATTAAATATGATAAGACCATTCTAAATTTATTGGGTGACTAATAGTGATTAATTACATAAAATTTTGTGCAAGTTTCAGCAATGAAAAATGCATATCGCAAATTGGAAGTTGAGTGCAAGACTCATAGCAACAATTTTGACTCCAACTGATGCTGTTGAGCGTCCACTACGTGGTTACACGAAATTTCAAATTGTAATAGTGACACGAGTGAGGGAGCGGAAGGGAGCCTGACATAGTCGGGCAAAGCCGCAAGCGCTCGGTATGTCTTATTTACTTTCTCTGTTTATATAATTAAGACGCAGCTATGAGGGCGTAAAGCGTCAAACGCAATTTCGAATCGTAATATTTTGCGACACGAGTGAGGGAGCGGAAGGGAGCCTGACATAGTCGGGCAAAGCCGCAAGCGCTCGGTGTGTCGTATATAAGCTGTTTATATATTTTAAGATACAGCTGTGAGAACGTAAGGCATCATCCTTGAGAGGCCGTACAACGCTAGAAGGAATTTTCATAGTAAGAATTATCGAAATTATTGGCATTATCACATTTTTAATTAATAAAAAAAAAACTATTTCTTATTAAAAAAAAACTATTATTAAGAATAACTAGAAAGCTAGCTACGTTTTTTATATTATGTTCCGAGACTATAGGTCTATTATTGGTTATCATATTTATATTATTCATACATTTTGGGATCGATAAATTAAGTAATACTGTGTAATCTTTGTTCAAAATTGTACAATTTAAGACGCAGCTGTGAGAGCGTAAGGCGTCCGTAGTAACAACTAGTAAAATATTCAGACGGCAATATCTTGAGTAAGGAAGCGGGCGCTTGAAAGTCAGCTACAGTCGCAAGCATTCGTGCTGGTTTATACGATCAAGAGTCATAACTTAGGCTTGAGACAGACTTCATCGATGAATATACTTATTTGAAAAGAATTGCAATAGATTGAGTTGATAACATTAATTTAAGTTAGTTTTATTGATTATTAAATAAAGAAAAAGTGTGTATAATTTACGCAAATGCTTAAAGAGAATAATATAAATAATTCGAGGATAAAGAAAGTCTTAGGTAGACTATAACTTTTCTTGGACATGAAGCTTGCTTCTCAATATCTTATTTTGCAAAATTTATCAGAGCATTATCAAGTGAATGCAATTATAATTGTCTGTTGTAAGAAGTAAATACCTAACTAAGTAATAAAATCATCTAGAGTAGGGTTGACTTTAGTACGTACGAGGCTTGAATCTGATAGCAATCTTTATCTTAATTAATAACCCACCTGTTTATATTATTTAAACGTTTTGCTATGTTAGATGTACATAGTCTAAATACTACACGCTACTATACGCTACATACTACTACATTAAGTATGTAGCGTGAAAAAAAACTGTTTATGTATTTGGTTTTTGAACATGCAACTCATGCAAGTTCTCTTAATTTTGTTCCACTTAAATTTATTTTTTAATTACCTGTTCTTAGCCATATTGTTTGACAAGCAAGTAAAATTATTGCAAACATCCGTAAGGTAATTTTTAACAAGTTTTCTAGATTATAATTATTATAATCATTTCTATTAAATCTAAATCATCAGAATGTTTTATCATCGTTATAAGTATTATTTTACTGTTTTGTTTATATTATTTTTCTTAGTTAAAATGATAGATATAGATGCGACGAACGCACACTAAAACCAATATAAACATAAGTACTCTAGATATTTGCAGTACATAACTTATCCATACTTACTTGAAAAATCCCTAACATGTCCTGGGTTTGCTGGAACCTGCAAGAAAGCTATCTGAAAGATAAATCCAGTTCTCCTTACAATGATTTAATTAATGACTCCTCTGCAACTCTTTTATGAGTACAATAAAGAGCAAATAATTAAGTATGCTGAATGTAAATCCTCTTTAAATGTTTTTACTGCTATGCAACTAATTGAGTCCAATGAGTCCAGCCATGTGTTATTGCCAATTATGGCTATACCTACCGTTCTTTTAATAAACTAGTAATTCAATTTCAAATATTATTCTTATTAATTTTACTACACTATGATCAGCTCATGCATCTGTTGCCAAGTCATTTAATGAGTAATTAGTAAGACATAGAATGTGATGCCATTTATAATGGTGTATTGAGCGTATATATTTTTAAATGGCCATGGTGAGCAATGACCTACTCTACTGAAGTTTACCGGTAGTAAAAGAAAAATAATAAAATTCATTTATTTCAGATAACAATTATTGATCCAATTTGATAAGAAAAAAAATTGAACAAACAATAAATAAAAGAAATAATTACATATAAATCTTAAGATAAAACTATATTTTACTATAACTGTAATTTTACTATACTTAATATTAATTCTAATTCTTCCTTCACATTCCTACAAATGTTATTGAAAAACAAAACTATTGTGCTTTTTATTTTGTAATCTGATATGCAATAAGCAAATCACTTAAAAATGTTTTGAATAATTTTTTTGTCTGCGAATAGTGCCATTTAAATACTGTGTGTTAATATTTCAAGATAATAAAACTAAAGTGGAATAACATATTTCTAAAGCATTCGTAGGTGGTAAGTTAAGCCTAATGAAGTATCTTTAAATTAATCAATGTACATGTATTATCTTAGTACTTGTTACAATATTGTTTATAATATGAAATAAAGAATTTTAAAATAAAAAAAATGAAATGAAATTTCGTAATCAATGATACAATTTCTAGACAAAATAATTATTTTCGTATTCATTGCATTTTATCTCCGATACCGCATTATTACAATTTTAACATAATTTTCTCACGTCAATCATGTAGGGGTGACTTGACCTGTTATTACACCCTTATATTTGTTGGCACTCTAAACTTAACATAAAAAACAAGAATATTATTCGATAAACTGTGTTACCTAATTATGGAAAAATCTCAATTTTAATGTTTTGGCATACTATCTTAATATTTAATGAGAAATTAGAACCTTATTTTCAATGATCATTTAATGTATTTTTTAAATCAAATAATGGAAATAATAATAATAATTTATTTCATAATTCAGATATTACAATCCATTTTGTTAATAACAATTAACTTAAATCCTATGTTAGTATTCAGGGCAAATTTGAAATTAAATAATTCATAAATAATAATGAAGTATTCTATAAGCCTTAAAAAAATTGGCCCTATTCCAATAGTCGAAAATAAAACTTCTAAGTTGTACCAGTACTTGGTGAAAGCATGCCGATATTTTAATAAAGGTACTGAGAATAATACCTATAATTTTATTAACTGTTGCCTATTAAATTATTATTGGCGTAAGGTGTACCAGTAATTTGATCGGTACATGACAATAATAGGTTGAAGGGTACCAATGAATGGACTATGGGTCTATTTATTTATACATAATATGATGGTGTATGTGTGGTGGTAATAGCTTAAAACGACATACATACAAAATACAAAAGAAAAGAGAGAATCCGTATTGTGTATTGCGTTGCGTGTAACACCCACTATATTTATTTCAAATAGAGCTACTAAAATCAATAGGCAAAATTTATTGTTTCGGTTTATTACTCTAAATACCAATAATTGGGTAATTTACCCTGCCTTTTCTATTTGAGAAATTCAAGGCGATCCATAAACTAGGTGAAACTTTTCACAAAACAATTAAGTAATTCTGTAGACTAACGCACGGTCCTGGTGATGACAGTGCTCCTCATTAAAATGAAATAATATTAATATGAAAAAAAATCCTTTTATCATGATTTTTCTTGTTCCTCATGACTGAGGGTCGCGATAGAGTGAAGTAACTACTTACTTAGTAGGACAATTCAATCTGCTTTTAGAACACATTATATTGGGCACCGTAGGTACTGAAAAAAAACTTAAACCAGATAGATAGTAAGGGTTGCTTGTGTGGGATTATAGCTAATTACTTTTGTACATGGATTGATAATACATAATATGATTTGTATTTGGACTCTGTGTGCCCGCTATGGGAAGTAAGATTACCAAAATACTGATTACTAAAATCATTTATTACTTAGTGTTTATTCTGATCGAGTTTTTAAAATGTGCAGTTATATTCGAGGAAGGTACCTCCACATAACGTACTGTGTGTATAGTGGAGTCACTTCTACGATATCTAAACTCCTCTTTAGTACATATTACATTTACATATCCATTATATAGGGAAGTATGCTAATGTATATAACTAAACAAAAGGTTAACCTGGTTAAATTAGTAAGGGTAAATTTAAAACCATTACTAATTTAAAAGACCTTCAGAATACTTTGTAAATAAAATAAAAAGTTTTTTTACCTTGCTGTAATGTAGAATGCTATTTTTTATTAGTTCAACAAGTAACAAATTTTACTCTTACTGAGTTGTGTCACGAAATACATAATAGTACAAGTGTTATGTAGGTACAATAACTACTTGAAAGAAAGAAAACTTTTTGCAAATTGATGATTAAATTATTGGATACCATAATAGTTTATGACATGTGTCACTGAAATATGCTTTTTCTGTCACTGTGTTACACTAATTGAAGCACTGGGTGCACCCCAAAGTTATCTCAGGGCAAATTTTTATTGAAACGTCTAATCCATGCAATTAATGCTGCCCATAGCCATAGCGCCACCGCGCGTGATTTTTTAATTAATATGGTATAAAAATTATAAAAGTATTTCAAGCATTACAAATGGTATGAGAAAGATATTACATTCAATTTAGTATTTAGTAATATATATATACATATTTACAGAAACGATTACTTCAATTTTCTATTTTAATGATGAGCCTTTTATAGCGTTTTGATGACTTTTTGTTGATTGTTGTTAGTAGGTATTTTTCTAAACTAAGTTTGTATTGGAGACAAATATTGAAATGCTTAAGACTTAAGTAAATAAAATAAGTTGCAATAGCTAATGATAAAAAAAAATATTTCTAAGTTTGCAATCTTTATAATTCGGTGCAATGAAATATTAACCCCTTAGCAATTTATTTAAGGTATACATCCATTTTTAATTTCTAAAGTATCTTGTAATTATATTAATGAATTTTGATGTTGATAATCTATCGTTAAACAAGCTATTGCTCGTGTTTATAACGTGCTCGGATGAAATGCCATACGACTATATTTTTATTGATGTAAACAGAGTTGAATTGAATTGTAAAATTTTAATGTTAATTAAATTAAGTTAAGTAATCTAATTACGTTAATTGTAGACAAATAAATGTCACTTTATATCCATACCCTTTCTCTAACGGGATGTTTTCTGAATACCTACTTATGTAATTGTTGTAATGAAATACTGATTTAAAATCTTTTGAAATATGATAATGCACCTATTTAATAATTGTATTTTGCATACCAGAAATGGTTAGATATGGCGCTCCAATGATTTATAATACCAACATTTTGTATATACCCATATTTTGCAAATAAAACTATTTGAATTTGAATTTGTATAAATAAAAACGTAATTACGTTTTGTGTCATGCAATAAATATTTGTAATGTAACTAAATAATAATTATGACTTTCGCAAAAATGCGAAATATTTTGTTGGAAGGCTGCTATTTTTCTTCTAATAAAATGATGTTTTTATTCAATAATATTTTATGACTAATTGAATGGATGTACTCAGAGTTATAAAAGATATTGTTTTACGCGATGGGACTCGCTCTAGCAGGATGGCCGACTGTAAGGTTACTGTATAAATTACTTTAATTATTATTCGTGATCAACCAGGTAGTACAACTAAATTTGTGTGTTTATTCCATTAAAAGTACTTAAACGGTAGTTGTAGTAATCGGGTGACTGCAGTCGCCCTACCACGCCACGCTCGCCCCTACCACGCCACGCATAACGTTTAAATATGCGGTGACGGGGTGGAGGCGCGCTCGGTCGTGCTCAAGTCGTCACAGTGAAAGGTTGAACGGTGAAATAAGTGTTTTCAATAAAGTTGTTAAATAAAGTCGTAATACCAGATGACTTTGATGAATTTGTCGCGATACGCTATTCCTGCTGGAGAGATACCACTGCTTAAGGTCAGGTATTAGTGTATTATTGTATTGAATACTGTTTAAACTGGTAATAGTAGTACTTTCCCATGATATCGAGTAATTGTATGCTTGGAATTCTTGTTAAATACCAAAAATAATTATACAGAGATACAATTAAAACTAGAACTTTTAATTGCTCATGACGTTTTATTTTAATTCCTTTTATATGTTTCTTAAAGAAAGTTGAATTCATGGACTGAACAAACCCTAAAAAATTATAGTTTGTAACGTGACTTTAAAACCACCCTGTATAATAAAGTTACATTGAGAGTGTGTGTCTTAATTAAGATAGGAGATTGTGTCACCCACCACATATTCCTTGTGACCTTATCTAGACAACAGTTTGTGACTTGCATGCAAATATACGTGAAAGAAAGGGCTCTACTCATAACGTGACCCTTCAAACGTGATAAGACTTTGTGGACTGAATACTGAATAAAATTTTTATTATGCAGGTAAGAATATAATTGTGGTCCCATACGTGTTAATTTTTGTGGAATAAAATGAAATGAGTGTAAGCATATCAAAATAAAAAATTTATGCGTTTTGGTCCTTTTTTTAAACTTGGTCTTGGTTACCCAAGTAATTTAGGAGTTTAAATCTCTTTTTACGTAATAATATGTTGCAGTAGCATTCACTACAAAAACCCATAGCTTTTATCCTCATCTTACTAATATTATAAATGTGCAAGTTTATGGGTTTGGATGTTTGTTACTCAATTAAGCAAAAACTGCTGAACAGATTTGGATGAAATTTGACACACAGATAGTTTATAGCCTGGATTATACTTTTTATCCCGGTCAAAGGTTCCTTAGCGATTTTTCGAATGTCCACGCTGACGAAGTCGCGGGCGGAAGCTAGTACCTGAATATAATGCAAAAGTCGAGATCTCGAGTCTCTGTCAGTCGACAGAAACTCAACATGTCGGTCGGTGGAAGTGACAAGGGAATCGAGACCATCTAAACGACATGACATTGTACAACATTGGCGCTGTTGACGTAGTGACGTAGTTGACATCTAGGGGTTGCGAGACATGTCATAAATTCATAATGCACGACTTTTGTGTCCCTGTAGACAGACTTGCGATAACTGTAACATATTAAATAAACAAATCACGCTACCACACAATCAGTTCGATCAATTTTAACCAATAAATTGAACCGTCGAACTTTGAAACAACTGACCAGTAGCACTAATGTTTAATTAAAATCGCAGCATAGCAACACCACTATAGCGATAGATTGGTCATTTATAGGGATCCGAACCCAAAGGATAAAAACCATATTACTAAGACGATTCTGTATCTGTTACTAAGACGCCACTGTGTCTGTCTGTCTGCCTGCCACCAGGCTGTATCTCATGAACCGTGATAGCTAGACAGTTGAGATGCTGTACTTCTATTGCCGCTATAACAAAAAATACTTAAAACAGAATAAAATAAATATTTAAGTGGGGCTCCCATACAACAAACGTGATTTTCTGTCTGTTACCAGGCTGTATCTCATGAACCGTGATAGCTAGAGAGTAAAAATTTTCACAGATGGTGTATTTCTGTTGCCACTATAACAACAAGTACTAAAATATAATAAAATAAATATTCAGTGGGGCTCCCATACAGCCAACGTGATTTTTTTGAAAGACTTTCGTGCACGAGTCCGACTCGCGCTTGGCTAGTTTTTTTATTCACTGCCATTTATTGGTTGTGAGCAGTACCGGCGTTAGGGGGGGCGAGCACGGGCGACCGCCCGGGGCGCCGGATATAGAGGGGCGCCACAGGCGCAAGATTACAAGATTAGTAGGTGAAACTGACTAAAAATCGCGCTGCGCGGCCGTTTTTAACTAACAGGAAAAATTTAAAATCTTGGAATCGTAGATAGGGGGCGCCCCGTAGAAATGTCGCCCAGGGGCGCTGGTAGTGCTAAAACCGGCACTGGTTGTGTGGCCGATGCTGTGCCCTCAGCTCAGCGGTCTTCTATACAATCTTTGCATTGTGTATATGTCGTGGCCATATCGTAGATTTGCTCACTTCATTAAATGCTCGAGATTTTCATGAAATGATCATATTTCATGAAATGAGCAACTAAATTTGACCAGATCATTAAATCGTCAACGTTTTACGATTTTATCATCCACGTCTGGCCGGATCGTATAAATAGGGTAGGGTGTCAATAAAATATATCTTTATTATGTAATAATTGACAAATGTAGAATAGTATCAGTTAAATAGAAACACAATACTTTAGCTAGCATAGATTATATTTTTTTTAATAAAATAAGTGAATAATTATGTTACTTAAGAATAAAGTACCTACCTAATAACCTGTGGCGATCCAAACTCCACGGTTTTTTAGGGTTCCGCACCCAAAGGGTAAAAACGGGACCCTATTACTAAGACTCTGCTGTCCGTCTGTCGGTCTATCTGTCTGTCTGTCTGTCTGTCTGTCACCAGGCTGTATCTCATGAACCGTGATAGCTAGACAGTTGAAAATTTCACAGATGATGTATTTCTGTTGCCACTATAACAACAAATACTAAAAACAGAATAAAATAAATATTTAAGGGGGCTCCCATACAACAAACGTGTTTTTTTTGCTGTAAGTATTTTGGTACGGAACCCTTCGTGCGCGAGTCCGACTCGCACTTGGCCGGTTTTTTACATTTTGCTCGGTTTTTGCGTGACTTGCATAAAACTCGAGAACTTTTATATTTATTTTTATTTATTAAGTAATCTTTATTGCACAACAATACACAAAGTCATTCAAATCATTCACATTTCCAAAAGAAAAGCTTAAGCGTTTCTTTTAAAAGAGAATTTACTAGGAGATCGCCTGATAGTTTCAGGGAGATTATTCCAGAGCCGAGTAGCTTGCAGCGTAAAAGAATCAGACATATAGCCAGAATGAAAGAGAGGAGTGGAGAGAGCAAGAGAGTTGGCGTAGCGGAGGGGACGATCGTGAGTACCTATCACAGAGATACTGAAATTTGCATTTCAAGTATTCTGGAGAATGGGGACTGTTGAGGATGGAATAGGGTGAGCAGAGCAGCCTTAGCTGTCTGCGTTGACGGTTAGGGAGCTATTTCATCCTGCCCTTTTCATTGTAAACTCTTTTGTTTTTACTTTCTTCCTCATTTAATAACGAATTATTCACTTTTTCACTGCGAGAAATAATATTGTCTTCAGCGGCCGCCATCTATACACATAAACAAAGCGCTTGCAGCGCCTCTACCAGTAATTAATGTAACTATTTTACGATATGATCAAAATAATCTTGACCATTTCATGAAGTAGCCGCGCCGTCGCGCGATCAGTTGCCCATATCGAGAAACGATTTCTTATTATTGATCTGCCCAAGTCACATCATGATGTGGCCAAGAGACAGTGAAACATTTCATGAAATGCGATCATTTCATGAAATTTTCGAGCATTTCATGAAGTGAGCAAATCTACGACATGGCCACGACATATACACGCATTGGAACCACGTACAATGCGTCGACGCAATACGAAGATCGTCAGTTCATCGATCGATCGATCGACACTTCGAGAGTTATCTATAGAGTTATAGATTTTAGCTGGGTAAAAAATCACAGAGTAATACCCACTGAGGTAAGTAGGTATAAAGGGTGATTTTTTGAACAGTCGACTTATTTTATCGTGTGGCTTAGTTAGACCGTTAAACTGAACAACTTTGTCTATGAGACCAAATTATTCAGAGCAAAAAAATTATCAGCTGTTCCGTACATTTTGGTCGACTAGGTAGATATATTGGCGTGTTCTATGGAACAGCTGATTATTTTTTGCTCTGATTAAGTTGGTTCCATAGACAAAGTTGTTCAGTTTGACGGTCTAAGCCACACTACAAAATTTGTCGACTGTTTTCAATTTCACTCATGATTTATGTTTGAGTTCTTGAATTGTAATTTGTTATAATAAAATAACTTTACTTTTACATTACTACTTACTACAGCCATAGTAGAAACTCTACTATCCAAGAGCTGACACCGCGAAGAAAATTGTATCGCACAAATTTTCTTTGCCGTGTCTATTGTACTGGTATGTATTACCACCACCACAGAATATATACTTACGGTGTCTACTCTAGTAGTACACACAGTACATACCTCAGTGGGACCCACAATAGGGCGTTATTATCTCTGCTATAATATTACGTCCCCTTTGAAAACATGGCTTTATTCGTTTACTTTGATCCCTAGAGAATCACTCAACGTTTCCTGGTATTGACGAGTGTCATAACGTTGATGTCCCTTGTGATGTAAATTCATATCGGGCAACGGTACAAATGTTTTTGTAAAATATGGTGATTGTAAGTATGTACAGTTACGTATATATATACAGTTTAGAGCATTGTCAATCAAAAGCTGTTACTTTTTTGAATAGAAAGCAATGACAAATGATTACTACTACAAAGTGACAAAGTTTAAAACTGTATACAAATTTTTAGACGTGACTGTAGGTTTCTCGTAGTTTTCATTTATAGTATTTTTTCTATAACTCATATACACTGTTAATTTTTAAGTATATCTAAAAATGAAAAGGGGATTTCAGACCACGTGAACGAACAACCTTTACTATGGGGCCAACCACGGAATCGCGAAAAAAAATCAGCTGTTCCATACATTATAGTCAAGTTGATGTTGTACCTAGGTACCTACTTTATTATGGAGCAGCAGAATATTTTTTTTTGATATTCCGTGGTTGGCCCCATAGTAGAAGAGGTTTATTCACGTGGTCTAAAATCCCCATTTAATTTTTAGATATACTTAAAAATTAACGGTGTATATTGTCTTTTAATTAGGCTGACAAGATCAATACAAAGTACAAAATGAGCAAGTTTTCTGAACAAATATTTGCGATTACTTCAAACTTATGATAAACAGGCATATGTACCAAATTGCGTAGTTTTAGCGCGCAGTCAAAATAAGGCAAGTCAAATTCTGCGCGGGAGAGGCAAGAGAATAACAACTACAGATGCAAATGCGTCTGTGTGCGTAAGCGCTAGTTCGAGCGTAGACTTCGGGCGTGAACAAAAATGTTGATACTTTGAGTTTATTTTTTAGTATGCATTATTTCAATAGGCATTGCAAATTGTCATATTAAATAAAATGCATATGTGAACGGAGTACGCGAAATGATTAGGAAGAAAAACATCGGGAACGACCCGGAAGTATGGGTAAACACAAAAAAAATTGTGTTTTCACTTCTCATGCTCGTAAAGTTCGTCTTTATGTTGGGTTTAGGCTGCATAAAATCGCTTTTTATGCTCTAGTGCATAAAGTAAAATCTTCGTCTAAGTCTCAGACTTTAAGACAAAGGTCGTCAGGTAAACAGCCACACATGCAATTAAACTTCATTGAATTAACTTGTTATTTCATTCTGTTTTTTCATTTTTTGTTGTGTTATAATACTTTTTCATTTTTGTAAATGGGTGTCAATTTTATTGAGAGACCTTGATAATTTTTTTTTCAATTTTTGAATATGGGTATCAAATGAAAGGCCTTGATGAGCACATTCCAAAAATATATATTTTGTCACAAAAAATTAAGAAAAATTTTTTTTTTCAATTTTTGAACATGGGTATCAAATGAAAGGCCTTGCTGAGCACATTCCAAAAATATATATTTTGTCACAAAAAATTAAGAAAATTTTTTTTTTCAATTTTTGAATATGGGTATCAAATGAAAGGCCTTGATGAGCACATTCCAAAAATATATATTTTGTCACAAAAAATTAAGAAAAATTTTTTTTTTTCAATTTTTGAATATGGGTATCAAATAAAAGGTCTTGATGAGCACATTCCAAAAATATAATTATAATTTGTCACTAAAATGTAAGAAAAAAATTTATTTTTACATTATTGTTGTTTAATTTCCTCACAATCGAAGTGAAAAGCAGAGTGTATAACTTGTACATAAAACCCATTTTACCCGAGACGTATATATCCACCCGAGCCGCAGGCGAGGGTGGATAGTCAAGTCGAGGGTAAAATGATGCGTTATTTGCACTTGTTGTACAATCTACTATTGGCTTAAGATTACAAAAAAGAACATAAGGGAAAACCTAGGAGCTTTGGAGGTACTCGGATGTGCTTCCCCCACGGTAACTTATTTTTACGAAGCCGGAGGCAACATAATAGTTTAGTTGGGTATGTGAAAATGAAAGTGAAAATAAAAGTGAAAAATTATTTATTCAAATAAGCTCACACAATAAGCATTTCTAAATCGTCAATACGTTGTAGGTTATTGTTAGTTAGTAATAACTATTATTATAAATAGTAAAGACTACCAGAGTGTTAAAAGAACAATACCGAAGCCGTAAATGCGTCTAAAATGCATTTACGGCTTACGCCTTACGCATTTAAAACTTATTTAGTTTGATATAAAAAAAACCCCCTCATTATAGCCCCCATTTTCGTTCAGAGTGCGACATCGCCTTGGTATCGAAAGTTTTAAGGCTACATGAATGGTTGAAGCTTCAAATCAAAAGACGCGTTTCAACGAGGGCTACAAATGCTACAATATGTAGCGTGTTGGCGCAATTTCGGAAAGCGCGCTCCTTAGATGCGCGTCGCGTCACTGAGTTGACGTAGTTGAAAATAAATCTTAGATTTTTTTATATAATTTTGGGTTATAGTTAATACCTTTCAATAAAATAGTTATGTTTATAACAATTAAATATTTTTATATGAATTTCATACACACGAATCACTTTAAAATTTGCTGTGATTTTAAAGTATTGTAAGTACTAATTCAAACAAAGGAATATATTTTTTATAAAATTCAATAAATTCATTTTCAATGTACCAGAAGGTCGTGAAAAGCACGAGATCTGTGAATTTTTGTAGTAGAAAGTTAAGTAAATGCGTTTTATTTAATTTTTGCATTTTTTGTTTATGGACCAAATGGATCTTAAAATCTAAACCGGCCACAGAAACAGTCTTAAAATAATTATGGTTTGTTCAGAGGGCCTATTATCTTTAGTATAAATTAGAAACGGTAACTCTAAAATGTAAATTATTATCAAAATGGCCAGACTGGTCTTGCGTATGGTGACTTTCCATAGTCTTACTCAGCCATACTCAACCTGCGGCCCGCGGGCCTTTGTGATTGGAATTTTAAAACTTTGACTAAGTTTTAAAAGTTATAATTAGTTCTTTCAAAGTTAGCTCTTTCAAAATTTGGTCTATATTGCATGACTCTTCATCATAACTAATATTATAAAGGTAACAAAATCATGTATTGTATAGTTGGCTCTATTGTGACCACCTTTTCTTTTTTCAATATGTTTTTTTAACACCTAAATATTTTTGCGGCCCGCGCTTCAAGATCGAAACGTGTTTGTGGCCCCACAAAAAAAAAGGTTGAGGACGGCTGGTCTTACTGATATGTGTAGTAATTGAACAAATCTGTTTACCATGACAATTGTGAAACAATGCGGTAACCTCGAAAGTAAATAACTAACATAAATGGAGATTTTAGATTTATCACTGTCTATGGTTACGGCGGGTTAAGATCTTTAAGACTTCGGGTTTTAGTATACAATATTGCAAAATCTATAACAATAACACAAAGACAAGCGGTAACCTTTTTGGTGATTTAGATGTCCGCGGGCTACAGTACTACATATTACTATAACTCAAAGCAACATTACTATAAATCAAAGAAACATTATTGGAACTGAGAAATAGTTACAGTCACAAAAGTATCAAATTGTACCAGTTGCACTGTACGTTTCTCATTTCTCGGGCGGGCGTATGGAGATGGTCGGTCACCGGCGGCGCGCGGGAAGCGAGCGATACGTCCTACCGTTGGGATGACCCGGCGCGAACTAACTCGTCGATCTTCGCGCGCGTGATTATATAGGTTATCTTTAAAAAATGGTATTAAATAACTAGCCTCGTAAATTGATCAAATAAAAATTGTATATTACTTTTTAACCCTTTATTGATACATAAAACGTAGTTTCAAATAATAAATACGACCTTTTCTCGTAGAAAAGCTGTATTTAAAAACGTATAATGAGCCGTTTTTATTTTAAATGTATAATTATTAAAACACACAATTTCTACAATTTTCTTCTGAGGTGCACTAATAGACCATATAAGCTGTCCAATGAAAATATATAAAAAAAGTTATTCACATATTATAATGATAACTTTGTATCTCAAAGAGAGCTCTGACCATCACTTTTGGAATTCGGCTTTCCGGAAATTATTTATTAACAAAAACATACAAATAAACACTGTAATTTTCCTCTGCAGTACACTTCTATAAGACTTTATCTATACATAATCGTAAATTTCTTTATTTGATAAGCTTGCAATAAGTGCAAAGTAGCTGGTCAAAACCACTAAAAGATTGAAGTTTCATCGTAAATCGACTGTTCGCTCTTAATATATAAAATCGTAAACTGAATGACTGACTGACTGACTGACTGATCTATCAACGTACAGCCCAAACCGCTAGACTTAGAGACTTGAAATTTTGCACACAGATACCTCATATAGTGTGGGCATCCACTAAGGAAGGATGATTGAAAATTCCATCCCTAAGGGGATGAACTAAGGGATGAAAGTTTGTATGAAAGTCCCTCAGTTTTAAAACTACGATCGTCAAATTTTGTGTTTAGGCTGACGATTAAAAATTTATAAATACGGGTCTCAGCGTTTTTCAAAATTCTACCCCCGAAGGGGTTAAAAGGGGGATGAAGTTATGTATTGAAGAAAATCCTTCATTTTGGAAGTAAAAATATCTAAATTTATTATTTAGGCTTATGAATGGAAATTTAATGCAACGAATATTGTTATTGTTAGTATTTCAATCCTTGTGGGGATGAAATGGGGGTGAAAAGGGGAAAAAAACCTAAAAATAGATATGGATGTCGTTATTGGGGTTTTCTGGGATGACAATTGCAAAAATGACATTTATTTTGAAGTCCAACACGGTGTACATGATTTAACCCCCAAAGGGGTGAAAATGGGGTTCAAAATTGGTATGGAAAATAATATAAAATAGACATTACAACTTTAAACTTCGTAGGAGCACATCTAAAAATATGGGCAAACATGTATTTTGTGATTTTGAAAATTAACCCTTTAGGGGTTAAATGGGTAAGTAAACATAAAAATCGATATGGATGTCGTTCTTGAGGTTTTATGGGATGGTGATTGCGAAAATGAGATTTATTTTGAAGTCCAACACGGTGGACATGATTTAACCCCTAAAGGGGTGAAAATGGGGTTCAAATTTTGTATGGAAAATTAATATAAAATAGACATTACAACTTTAAACTTCACTTCGTAGGAGCACATCTACATGAACGGGAACGGGAACGGGAACGGGAACGGGAACGGGAACGGGAACGGGAACGGGAACGGGAACGGGAACGGGAACGGGAACGGGAACGAGAACGGGAACGGGAACGGGAACGGGAACGGGAACGGGAACGGGAACGGGAACGGGAACGGGAACGGGAACGGGAACGGGAACGGGAACGGGAACGGGAACGGGAACGGGAACGGGAACGGGAACGGGAACGGGAACGGGAACGGGAACGGGAACGGGAACGGGAACGGGAACGGGAACGGGAACGGGAACGGGAACGGGAACGGGAACGGGAACGGGAACGGGAACGGGAACGGGAACGGGAACGGGAACGGGAACGGGAACGGGAACGGGAACGGGAACGGGAACGGGAACGGGAACGGGAACGGGAACGGGAACGGGAACGGGAACGGGAACGGGAACGGGAACGGGAACGGGAACGGGAACGGGAACGGGAACGGGAACGGGAACGGGAACGGGAACGGGAACGGGAACGGGAACGGGAACGGGAACGGGAACGGGAACGGGAACGGGAACGGGAACGGGAACGGGAACGGGAACGGGAACGGGAACGGGAACGGGAACGGGAACGGGAACGGGAACGGGAACGGGAACGGGAACGGGAACGGGAACGGGAACGGGAACGGGAACGGGAACGGGAACGGGAACGGGAACGGGAACGGGAACGGGAACGGGAACGGGAACGGGAACGGGAACGGGAACGGGAACGGGAACGGGAACGGGAACGGGAACGGGAACGGGAACGGGAACGGGAACGGGAACGGGAACGGGAACGGGAACGGGAACGGGAACGGGAACGGGAACGGGAACGGGAACGGGAACGGGAACGGGAACGGGAACGGGAACCGGAACCGGAACGAGAGGGCCCGCAACACGCGGCAAATGTCTTGCCTGGCGAGGCAGCGCGCTGGGTGGGGACCCGCTTAATCGCGTAAAATTGGCTGGTCGGATCCTGGTTGAATGTTCCCTTAGGATTTTCTCTACGCCGTACAGTTCCGGTTAAGAATAGGACTGTCCCATCTCATCCCGTGGGTATCGTAGAAGGCGATAGAGAGAAGTTTTTAGGGACCCAGTACAGACCATCGCACAAAGGGTCACTCGAATGGCAGCGAGGAAACTGTCAACAACAGCTTTCCCGAGGAGGGTTGGTGTCAGGCAGGCGGCCGACCGTAAAACTTTGCCAAAACCTAATGCAGTATGAATTACATGCTGAGCCGACCTCAATAGTGGTCGTTCTACGAGCTCAAAATTTTGTTTTGTGTAGAACATTATAAAAAAATTGGGATAAGGGCAGGAGGATGATGATGTGTAGAAGTCTTTGGCTTAATTATCTCTTTCATAATCAACAGGCTTCCTGAGCATTTACGTAATCCATTCAAAACACGAAACTGATTATTAATGAGATCTATTAATAGCTTCATCAATGGATTTAACATAATCTGATCTCGATCAATACATCGAGTTAAGCAGAGCTTAAACTTGTTTGTATAATACTTTGATAATAAAACAGAATCAGGTTTACACACAGAACAAAGACAAATAAGAAAATATTTACCCGTGATGGGACGGAGAAGGAATATATTATTATGCGTTTATGTTAAATACTTTCATAACCATAACTGCGCAAATGATTCGTATTTATTTATTTTGATTTATTTACAAATCAGAAAAAAATATTATCAACTAAAAACATGTTTCATTATAGCAAGCCCGAAGGGAATGCAAAAGAAGTCTCAATAATGAAATAAAACTCTTGACTGGAGTTCAATTCAATCGAATTGCGTAAAAAATCCGAATACTAATAATGATTGCGTAGTGATTTAAAAGCTATTATTATCATATCAGCGACACGACACTCAGCTGCTGGTTACCTATAAGGCCGGTTGATCCACCTTGCCTACGGGCGAGGCCCCATTAGTGCGTTGCGCTGCGTTGCGTCGTCGCAGCGTCGTCGCTGCGTCGTTTTCCATATATTTTTATGACATGCCCCACTAGACCGTTGCGTCGTCGCGCGCGACGTTTCAACGGATTGACGGACAAGAGACGAAGCGGGAGGGAGGGTGATGCGCTGCGTCAAAACGACACGCACGAAAGGTGAACTGAGACGCAGCTGTGAGCTGCGACGGCGTGCATACTCTCTTGCGTTGCGTTGTCGCAGCGTTGTTCCGTTGCAACGACGCGACGCAACGCAGCGCAACGCACTAATGGGGCCTCGCTCTACCACATTAGCGAACATGGAAGGTGGACCGACCGGCCTACCAAAATAAAAAAATTCGCGGTTCGTATGGCCTAGCGTCACAGAATAACTAATAGCGTCATCCAATGCGAGGTTGCTATTTCAGAACGAAGGTTAAAAGCTACTTTAAAACTTAAAATGTGAGCTTCACAAATGGACTAATAAAAAAAATACAGCGTGAGTTTACCGCTCGACACTCATTACCGAACACCGAACTCGTTAAATATTTAGGCCGAACGCCGCTAGAGGCTTTATTAAAATGTTTAATGTTCATTTTTACACATTATCATTACCTTACGACATCAGTGTTATCGAGTTTCTGCTCGTTACTGTCATTGACCTTAAGAAGAATACTTATACTTAGGTACCTACTTAGTATTAAGAGTCCCCGCAAACTACAGACTAAACTGTCGGCCGATTTGGGTCGGGCCTTTATTCCGTATGAAGAAGTATGCAAGTGCGCACACTACAACAACGATTTGGTATCGGCCGATTCTTCATATAAAAACCAGCTATCGGCCGATAGAAAGTCTGTAGTCTGCGGGCACACTCATCATATCAGCCACACGACACCCACTGCTGGGTATAGGCCTCCCCTAAGGATCTCCACGACGATCGGTCCTGCGCTGCCTACATCCACTGGCTTTCCGCGACCTCCACCAGATCGTCGGTCCACCTTGTCGGGGGCCTACCCACGGAGCACGGAGCGGGCACACTAAATGTTAACAAAAGACCACCAAACATAATACCAAATATGTGTAAAAAAGACAGAATTCACGTTTGGAACTAATCGCGATTTTCCGAGCACGCACACTAACATTACGTTACAGGTTACAGGTAATCTCAGGCCAAACCGGGCTATATTTAGTATTTAAACTACAGTACAGTTCGCGAGGCGTGCGCTTAGCTTAGCCATCTGTGGGAGTGTCGCCTGCGCATGGGAGGGTGGTAGGTGGGAGTGGGCAAGGTTCGCGCCACGGATAAGGGTAAAAAAGTTCTTGACCACTGCTCAAGCCGGTTGTCATTTTCTCACAATGTCGGTGTGCACTCACACAAATTCAAAGCTGAGCTTACGCCTCGCGAACTGTACTGTAGTTAAAGTACTGAATATAGCCCGGTTTGGCTTGAAATTACATGTAAGTAACGTAATCTTAGTGTGCGTGCTCGCTCGATATATCGCGATTAGTTCCAAACCGCTATTTGGTTATTCGTCGTTCAATTATTCGAACAGAAAAATAGCTAGGACTTATTTTCAAAGATTGTTAAATAGGTACCCATGAACCATAAACCATAAACGAAATTATAATATTTTCTAAAACCACACACACGGACACTTGGTGAATATTAGCATTTGAAATAACTAAACTCATGTATTGTAAGGCCGTGGTCATCGTCAACCTTGTCATCGCAAATTGACGACCCCTAAATAATAACGATGGTGCTCATTAGTAAGGCTGCTGTACTGCTACAAACAACTTTAGTCTCCGCTACTAATTAGTCTCTCACATCAAGTCTACGAGTTTGTATGAAAGTGCGCACACGTAGCGACGCGACAGCCGGCAACTTTTCATACAAACCATGTGCGAGACAAATTTGTTACGGAGAATAAAGTTACTCGTGGGCGCTATGTCTAGCTCTCAGCGCAACAACACAATGACAAAAGGGTTTTCAAATACGGCTAGAGTGGCGTTTCTACATAATTGTATTTATATTTGTACCATGTAATGTACTTTTACTCTCGCGAGACAACAACGTAAACTGAAACTCAAAAGAAAGGGTACAAATTAAAAATACATCTATAGCTCCGCCAGGTGCTATAGAATTTAAAAAACTGCTCCACAGGCGCAGATAAAACCCAGGCAATCTTGAAGACGTTACAAAGGAATTCAAAATTTACACCCGACCTGAATTCAGGTTCCTTTATAAATCTCCGTTACTCACTCCTTAACAGCGTACATTCATGTACCTACTACCTACCTACCTACACCGTTCGCATGAATTCACAATGCCAGTCTACCAGTGCTAGCTCTCGTTTATATTTCAATAACTCGAAAGCACTTGCAATGTGTGGTGGAATTTGAAATCGTCTACTGACCCCTTAAATTAAGCTCGATGAACTGAAAAATTTAAAAGAAACTACGAAATTCGCATTAATTTTGATAGATTCTATTAAAATCACCTTCTGGCTAATAAAAAGTACTGTTCGGGGAAACTTCGTACCTTGGTCCTAACGCTCCGAGGGTGAACTAAAAAAACTTTTTTGTCCGTTAGTCCTATTAAATTTTTGACAGAAATTTAGTAGAACTAAAAGGACCTTTTTGTCCATAAGTCCTATTTTTTTTTAAAGAAATTAGTAGTACTAAAAGGACTTTTTTCTCCGTTTAGTTCTACTATAATAGTAGAACTAAACGATTGAACTTCACGGATACAATGGATTATTTAGCTTACAGATCTTAAACCCTTAGGTATTAAATGTTAGAAAACATTATTATAACACAACACGGCCACAACACAGTGGATAAACAAAGTTCTTAACTGACAACACAAATTATGATTTCGCGTTTCCAAATACAACGTTATTACTCCACTGTGTACAATTTACGTCTAAAGTGTAATGGACACGGTATGTACCTACATCATTATAAAAAAAAAAAAAAAAAAAAAAAATCTTTTATTTGCAATTTTCCACAAGTAGGACTTAAACTTAGTAGGTACATTTTGTATGTAATAAGGTATAATACTTGTGGAGTCTGATGCCTAGGATAAGCAAAAGCCTGTGTTCCAGGATCACCAGAACCCCAGATGAACAACCCGGATGTACTTCTTTAAAGTAAATTTTAGCAGTCCTAAGTAAAATTTTAAATCTAAATTACAAAATTTCAAACTTGTTACATTAATGTCATAGTCAGTGTTTGTGTGTGTGTGTGTGTGTGTATGTGTGTGTGTGTGTGTGTATGTGCGTGTGTGTGTGTGTGTGTGTGTGTGTGTGTGTGTGTATGTGTGTGTGTGTGAGTGTGTGTATGTGTGTGCTGTGCTCAGCCCTACGACAGTGTCTTGGGATCGATTTACTTTCAAAACACTGAGCACAGCACAGTCACAATATATAAATATTTGAACACAAAGTGTTTATTACTAGCAAATTAGGAACTAAAAGGCACAATGAATAACTAACCAACAGGTTGCATTAGATTTTCAGTTTCATCATATGACTTCTGCTGGAGCCACGCTACTAACTTCAATTTGCAGCTATGTCTATTAAGAGGATAAATTTCAATGATTTTGTTTATTAAGTTATAAAGGTAGGGTCCTAAGAAGCTAAAAAATCTGTGGCTGAACTTTGTATTGAAGCAAGTGATGGGAACGATAACTTTGTTTCTTTTCCGGAGTAGGACAGGACATAGGGGTACGGACTTGTGTTGTTGTAAAATAGTATATAGTATGAACAGCTGGCGGACTGTCAGGACTTCACAGAATTCGTACAGTAGTTTTGTTGGGTACTGCATTGTTTTAAAAGTAGCTACCTTAAGGACAGCTCTCTGAGCTGTTTCCAGTCTATACAAATGGGTTTTAGCCGCACCACCCCAGGAGGTTATACAATAAGTAAGGACCGATTGGCATAGGGCCAAATAGACCATCTTAAGAACATGAGGATCTGAAACAGATCTAAGGTTTTTAAAGATAAAAATCAATTTTCTAATTTTACCGGTAAGATATTGGATGTGATCTGTGAATCGTAGACTCTCGTCAATATGGACACCCAGATATTTAAACACATTAGTTTTAACTAGTTTAGGACAGGAGCAAGACGATGCATCACTATCATGATTATTGTGAGCTCGGATGGTCAGGGGTTCAATGATATGTTCCGGGACACTACGAATACAGAAAGTCATATATTGCGTTTTGCTAACGTTCAATGTAAGGAGATTTGAAGAAAGCCAGTTGGTGACCATATTAAAACCCCTCTGAGCAGCAGTAAAAACATCAGGCCAAGAATCAGCTGCAAAAACTAAGGCAGTATCATCGGCGAAAGCTATGACTCTGCCATTAGGCACAACGAGGTCGCAGAGATCGTTGATAAAGGTGAGGAAGAGGGTAGGCCCCAGGACACTTCCCTGGGGAACCCCATATGGGATGGGAAGATATGAGCTAGTGACACCGTCGACAACAACACACTGAAGTCTGTTCGTAAGGTAACTTTTGATCAGAGAGAGTTGGTTATCCCTTATACCTAAAGTGTACAGTTTATTGATGAGGAGTGGAATTGAGAGGGTGTCAAAAGCCTTGGCAAGGTCAAGGTAGATTGCCACACACTTCTTCCCCCTGTCCAAATTATCAACGACGTAATGGGTGAGGTCATTCACAGCATCAGATGTGGATCGCTTAGAACGAAAGCCATATTGCCTATCCGATAACAACCCCCTGCTCTCAAGGTAGTTCGTCAGCCGAGAGTTTATTATACGTTCCAGTACCTTAGATAGCGCCGAAAGAACTGAGATAGGCCGGTAGTTTAATGGTTCGTTTTTGTTACCTGCTTTGAAAACAGGGTGCACTAAAGCTTTTTTAAAAGCGCCAGGGAATATGCCACGTCTTATGCTTACATTACAGATGTGTGTTATGGGAGGAACGAGTGTCGCTTTGTGAGTTTTTAGAAAAACGGTCGATATTCCATCCCAGCCCATGGCACAGTCACTCTTAAGGGACATTATGGTGCGTTCGACTTCTTCCTCATCGGTTTCTAGAAGACCAAAAGAATTGAGTGAGGAGTGGGCGGGGTTTGGGTGCATATAGAAGTTTGAAGCAGCATTGTTTGCATTAGCCTGTATAGCTTCTGCCAGCGATATACCTGTGTTCACAAAGACAGAATTAACATAATTCACAGATTCGGCGGGTGTGTCCTTAGTTTTTAGTAGATGGTAAGCCGTGCCTTTGGGTTTTTTCATATTAGTTATTTCCATAATATTACCCCACAGTCGCTTTACATCTTTCTCAGATTTTTTTAGTTTAACCCTATAAAATTCTCTTTTTACCTTTTTAATTAACGCATTACAGAAGTTTCTGTATCGTTTGAATGTAATTTTTAATGTTGTGTTGTTAGGATATTGTTTTAGACTTTTGTGCAGGTTGTCTCTATTCCTAATGCATCTTATTAAACCTGGGGTCATCCAAGGTTTAAGTGGTATGTATTTACGGGAAACAATTATAATTTTAGAGTGGAGTGACATTAGATTTTTTAATGATTTTATAAAAAAGTCGGCAGCTGCATCGGGATCGGTCATGTTAAAAATTGGGGTGAAGTCAAACTCAGCCAATGCAGATGTGATAGCATCGTTATCTAATTTTGTATAACGAGTTACAGGGCTAGGTTTCTTGTTAGTTTTTAGGGATAGAATAGTGGCATCATGGTCGGTAACGGAGGACTGGACTACGAGAGTAAGGGCCGAGGAGGTGGATTTAAGAAGAACGTGATCCAGGCATGTTAAACGGTGAGTCGGGAACATGTGTGCAGGCAACAAACCATGTGTAGCGGTACATTCTAGGTAGGCATCCGCTATCGAGTTATTCGCGCTCGGTAAAATATCAATATTTATGTCGCCGGCAATTACAATGGTTTTAAATTCTTTTAGTTGTGTTAAAAGAGAATTTAGAGAATAAATAAAATTATCTACATTTCTAAATTCCCAGGGCCTATAGATAGCAATAATAGCGGTGTGTGTACTAACCTTTATAATAAGGCAGCTTGCGTCGCTTATAGGGGGTTCTTCTATCACAACTTCAGCGAGATCGTTACTTACATAAACCGTTACACCGTCGTTTTGATTATGAAAGTTTGTAGAACAATGATATGAATATCCTTCAATGTTACTTATAAACGGGTTACATGACAGCCAGCACTCTGTAAGTATTATGATATCGAACTTTACTCTTAAACGAGCTAATAAAACATGAAATGATGATATGTTAGCACTGATGCTACGAATATTTTGTGCAATTATTTTTAGGGAATTATTGTGCGAGTGGTTTTGTTTTTGTGGTAGACAGTACTCGGGGTCAATAGAAAAACATTCCGACACAGAAACTTCGTCAATCAGGTTAATAATCTCGCTTGAATTAAGCATTTTTAATCATAAATATATGGGGTGCATAGTTATAGGTGTACAGAACAGCATAATTGTATAGGTAGGGTAGGTATATATAGTGGACAACTGTGTTGTAAGTACGGGTTAAGAAGTAATAACGGTGCTTTGTTTTTATCATTAACGAGGGGGGTCGTCGTCGTGCCGAGAGTAACTGCACTTTGTGTCCAGTTTGATAGGAAGCGTTATAGGCGTTAGATGTGTGTGCCGCGATATGTTTTTTTATAATAATTGTGGTTATAAAAGGTAATGTGTAAAAATGTGTAAGTGTAAGTGCGTTATTTTGGATTTTGTTTGTGTTTAAATACGTGAGCGCATAGACTGCATTGCGTATATGGATTTTTGGATAAAGTGTGTGTGTATAAGTTACAACAGGTATGATATATTCAATAACAAGTTTGAGAAAACAAAACTTAACTAAGAAAAATGTACGTAATTTTGAGAATAGGTTAAGAAATACTAAATCTAGTCACTGGTTATTTTTAAACTGGTCTATTTGTTTTTCGTCGGTAACCGTGATAATTTTAGCTCCATCTTGTTTACGAATAAGAATCCTTCCATTAGCGGTCCAACAGTATTTAATTATTCCCATCTTCTGTAGCTCGCGCCCAAGGTAGTACAATCTACGAGCTTGTTGGGTTAGGTATTCTGCTACATATATCGGCTGGGACACATTGCTGAGGCCGATGATGGTGGTACTTAATTTTTGAGTTTTGTTTCTTATGTTGTAGTCTTTTACAGCTTTTAAGATTCTTATTTTTGTATGTGACGAATTTAGGGTAACCAAAATGGGTCCAGTAGCCGTTTTAGATGGTAGACGGCGTGCATCTTGCACGTCGCAGCAGGCAATATCAGCTGATACAGTTGATGCAATTTTTAAAACAATGTTCCGGAGATCTTCTTGTGGGCACAATGGAACATTACGTATAACCAGCAAGTTCAAGCAGGATAGTCGCTGCAGCTGCTCAACAGTGGTCTCGAGTTGTATAATACGGCGATCCTGGTCCAATACTTTTTTGTCCAACGTCTCAACCTGGAGATTGGTATCTTCATATTGACGGTGCAAAAACTCAATAGAATTTTCTATTTCCCGGTTGGTTTTCTGTATCTCGCTAATGGTTGACGACATACTAATTTTCATCAAAATCTGTTCAGCCGTTTTTGCGTGATTGAGGAACAAACATCCAAACATCTAAACATCCAAACCCACAAACTTTCACATTTATAATATTAGTAGGAAAGGAAGTAGGATAACAAATTTATAATACCAAAAAATCATTAAATAAAACCGCCCCCGATACTTACTTATAATAAGCTTTTTTAATTTAATTTGATAAGCTTTTTTTAATTTAATTTGGGTTTCCCATCCACAAACGAATTATCCGCTTGGGATGGCATTTATTTCCCACATTATTTAGAATGTAACATTGGTCGCATGTCTCAAACAAATACTTGAAACGATTTTCCGTGAGCGTCATGCGGCTGAAAACGAACTGAACACGCTTTTTCCTTCTAGTATGATGACAGTATTATGATGAGCAATATGATGGGTAGATAAATGAACACACGTTTTCCGAGTATCCGTCCTAGGGTAGGTGATTTTAGGGTGGATAAATGGAATAAGCCCCCTTACGTAGGTACTTATGAAAACTACACAGGTAGGTAAGTATCTCATTTTTTTAAGAAACATCCTTATTTTGTTTATTTAGTTCATTTTATCTCGGAATCTAGACTTTCACATAAAATTTTGCCAATCGCTAATAAATCTTGAATACTTACTACTAAAAATTTACACGAAACAGATTTTAGTTTATACTTATTTTTCAGTTAATATATTTTGGTCAATACAAAAATAAAGAGTAGGTTTTTATATACCGAATAAAAATTTGTGTTAAAAACTGTTATTTTGGTATTTTGAGAAGAATTAAAACATAGTATTATCACAGAATATAATAGTACCTACTAAGTTTTGTATGAAACACTGTCTCGCTAAAATTATCCTTTTGTATTGTTACCAAATCAATGTTTAATTTAAACACAGATAACTGATTCACAAGCAATAAATCGTTAAATTGAATCCATGTAAATCCTCTAAATCCTAGGTGTAAATCTGATAATGTGCTTTATAAATAATTCATATACATTCATTGCAAGTATTTAACGTAGTTTCAGGACTTCCAAATCGATTGTTCTGTAATCACAAATGTATAAGCAACTCGTTAATAATTCCGCAAAATCGGATTAACTCTATTTATAGAATCAAACGCGTTCTATAATATCACATTATTAATTATATGTAGGATTTTCTGGATATATTTTACTCAATCAAGCAAATAATAGTAGTGTTACAAATTATTTTTTTCGTGTCACAAACCACTTTTAGAATGTAAAAAATCCATGGACCCCATCCATATAATATTTTAGGGAAAGAAAACAAGCCTTTTACTTTTATTTGTAGTTTCATTACAGGAAGGATTAACTACGAACTCTTAAGAGGTCCGTGAAACTCACTTTAAGAAACCCTGGTTTATTATTTGTCCTGGCTAGGATTCTTTTTATGATTGTTTAAGGTTTCCTATGGACTTCTGGAAGAAGTCGAAAGCAGAAGCCAGTTCTCTACAAGATTTCCACAGTGTTAGGCTGGTACACATAATTTCCCTTAGGAATGAAATTCGTGTAGCAAATTATTTAGTATAAATTAAAAAAAAAAAAAATCCGTCTAAACTAAATAATTTGCTACACGAATTTCATTCCTAAGGGAAATTATGTGTACCAGCCTAACACTGTGGAAATCTTGTAGAGAACTGGCTTCTGCTTCCGACTTCTTCCATAAGTCCATAGGAAACCTTAAACAATCATAAAAATAATCCTAGCCAGGACAAATAATAAACCAGGGTTTCTTAAAGTGAGTTTCACGGACCTCTTAAGAGTTCGTAGTTAATCCTTCCTGTAATGAAACTACAAATAAAAGTAAAAGGCTTGTTTTCTTTCCCTAAAATATTATATGGCTGGGGTCCATGGATTTTTTACATTCTGAAAGTGGTTTGTGACACGAAAAAAATAATTTGTAATACTACTATAAACTTTTAGATTTTTGCATTCACAATGCTATTTTTATAAAGATGAATAAATAATGAAAAAATATTAAAAAAAAATCGGCTCATCCGTAGCAATCCCGTCTGAGTTGCTACGGATGAGCCGATTTTTTCTAATATACTACTATAATTTGCTTGATTGAGTAAAATATATCCAGAAAATCCTACATATAATTAATAATGTGATATTCTAGAACGCGTTTGATTCTATAAATAAATAGATTTTGCGGAATTATTAACGAGTTGCTTATACATTTGTGATTACAGAACAATCGATTTGGAAGTCCTGAAACTACGTTAAATAGGTACTTGCAATGAATGTGCGAAGTATTAGAATTATTCATTAAGAACATTATCGGATTTACACCTAGGATTTAGAGGATTTACATGGATTCAATTTAACGGTTTATTGCTTGTGAATCAGTTATCTGTGTTTAAATTAAACATTGATTTGGTAACAATACAAAAGGATAATTTTAGCGAGACAGTGTTTCATACAAAACTTAGAAGGTACTTTTATATTCTGTGACAATACTATGTTTTAATTCTTCTCAAAATACCAAAATAACAGTTTTTAACACAAATTTTTATTTGGTATATAAAAACCTACTCTTTATTTTTGTATTGACCAAAATATATTAACTGAAAAATAAGTATAAACTAAAATCTGTTTCGTGTAAATTTTTAGTAGTAAGTATTCAAGATTTATTAGCGATTGGCAAAATTTTATGTGAAAGTCTAGATTCCGAGATAAAATGAACTAAATAAACAAAATAAGGATGTTTCTTAAAAAAATGAGATACTTACCTACCTGTGTAGTTTTCATAAGTACCTACGTAAGGGGGCTTATTCCATTTATCCACCCTAAAATCACCTACCTTAGGACGGATACTCGGAAAACGTGTGTTCATTTATCTACCCATCATATTGCTCATCATAATACTGTCATCATACTAGAAGGAAAAAGCGTGTTCCGTTCGTTTTCAGCCGCATGACGCTCACGGAAAATCGTTTCAAGTATTTGTTTGAGACATGCGACCAATGTTACATTCTAAATAATGTGGGAAATAAATGCCATCCCAAGCGGATAATTCGTTTGTGGATGGGAAACCCAAATTAAATTAAAAAAAGCTTATCAAATTAAATTAAAAAAAGCTTATTATAAGTAAGTATCGGGGGCGGTTTTATTTAATGATTTTTTGGTATTATAAATTTGTTATCCTACTTCCTTTCCTACTAATATTATAAATGTGAAAGTTTGTGGGTTTGGATGTTTAGATGTTTGGATGTTTGTTCCTCAATCACGCAAAAAGGGCTGAACAGATTTTGATGAAAATTAACACACAGGTAGTTAATAGCTTGGATTAAAACAAAAAATACTTTTTATCTCGATATTCCCATAGGAACGGGAACCACGCGGGTGAAACCGCGGGCGGCCGCTAGTTGTTAAATGGGTTTTTGTGGTACCCCTTATTGTTACCGATTATAGCTTGTTATTTCCTTTAAAAGCAGAACAGTGTGTGTAATTTAATTGGTTACTAGCTTCCGGGCGGAAGCTAGTTACCAATTAAATTACACACACTGTTCACGCAGCTTCGTCCGAGTGGACTTTCGAGAAAACCCATTGGGGAGCAGAGTGAAAGCCATTCAGAGGGGAATTATCATAAACGATGTGACATGTCAATATTTATTCACATTAAACACAAAATTTGAAGATCTTAACTTCGAAAGTGACAGTATTTCTTACATAATTATTTTCATCCCCTGCTTTATCCCTTAGGGGTGGAATTTCCAAAAACCATTTCTAAATGCCTACACAGATAAGGTATTTGTGTGGATTTCAAGTCCCTAGGTCCAGCGGTTAGGGCTATTTTATATAATATTAAAAATAAAGATAGATATTTTATTGGTTCACTAACAACAAGGTTTGCAAGTGACATTTTACTTTATCTAAGTAGGTACACAGTCTCATAAGTAAACACATCGCAAATAATTATGTTTTCACACCACATGCTCGACAATGCCGAATTATATGTCATGTAAACCTTACCGAAAGCAAGACATTATATCTCTTGGCTTTAGCCGGGTTATAATGTTCTATTATAACCCGCTGGTCAATAATGTGATTTTCACTTTCATAATTCTTATTTCTATGTCCATAAAGTCTAATTTCACTAAACAGAATGTGTCCTCAGCGGGCGCGGCCAACTCGATTTTCGAAGACCGAGGCCGTGGCCCACTAGATTCGCACTGAGACGAACTTCATTTGTTTGTCAAATCGAGTAGGCCACGCCAGCTGAAAGAAGTTGCTATAGCCGTAGCTAGTAGTACTACTAGCTTTAGAAGATTCTATAAATATTTCAAAGAAAAAATAAAAAATGTCGAGTGATGAAAGTATTTTGACTCCAGAAGCTATTAAATTAGATGCCATAGGCATTGTCAATAATCTACTCCCAGAAAAGTCAAAGGAAAAATACCTGAAAGCCTATAAAGATTTTGACACATGGAAAACTAAATAAACTCTAGCTCAACCTCGATGAACGTACCAAATAAAAATATAACGTTATCTTTCCATAATTAGACTAATGTCTCCAATATCAATTTGCACTTTTAATATGCTGTAATAAACACTATCTACTAAGCCTGGTTTCACCATTGAAAATGGTTATCAAATGCAAATCGCCTGAGACGTATTTTTGGTCATAGTTCCGAGGATTTTAGGAGGATCGAGATGGAAATAGTACCAAAAGTTGAGGAATTTATTGAGACACGTGTGAACGTTTGAATTTTGAAAATCAGCTAGTAACTTTTTTTGAAATTTCGAAAAATCTGGGTTTTTTGGGGGGTGTTTGTTTACTAAATTTATAAATATTTCGAGAAAAAAACCGACTTAAGAAAACATGAAAAAATGGGTCCTAGAATATTAGTTTAGCTACAAAATAGTGAAATTTTTTTGAAAATCGGTTTATAATTGTGACCTGTAGGTAGTCCCTTTAGATTTGGAATTGTAGAAAAACGGGTATTTCGGTATATAAAAAGTGATGTAGTTTCTATGATTATTGACCGATCGTCATGGTAAAGGTGTTGAAAGATGCGGAAGCAGACGAGAAGTGCATTAGTTGATTTTTGTGAATCGGTTAATAATATTTCAGCCGCGTCGAAGCAGTCAGGGGCACTTTTTCACAATCGATCGTAAACATAAAAAGGTACCTAGTATACCTTAGAAAAATTATAGGATTTTGCTTTTGATTTGATTTAGTTTTTTCGTAAATTTTTGTATTCATTTTCAATGCTCCGATTCTTGCGGGAACTGCGAAATCTGTGATTTTTTTATTGTCTCGCATAAAGTGAGAAAAGTAGAGTATACACCACCGGGATAAAACTGTTTTTTTCTTGGGCGCTTGAATCCCTCACTGCACTCAGGACTCAATCTTAATTCCCTCGCTTTGCTCGGGAATTAACTTATAACACCCTCGCTGCGCTCGGGAGTTAAATTTGGAGTCCTTCGTTACGTTCAGGATTCAATGTAGCGCCCGTGACATAAAACAGTGCTTTATCCCCTTGGTGTATAATCTACTATTAAATGCGTCAAAATATATTTTTAAAATTTCCTTTACCTCGCAACAAGAAAAATGATAGTTCTATAATGTAAAATAAAATTCATAGTGCATCGTAGCGTGGCGTGGCTCGCTAACAAGGTCTCGTGAACACTCGATACAACCTCTTGTGTTCAGGTTACTATGAAAGCAAGAAAAAGAAAATATTCCTCACTCAACAAAACAACTGAAACTATAGTGTTCTTACCGTACAGACGACCTCACATCAGATTATTATAATTAATGGAGACTTGACTCTATTAGACGTGCTGTCGTGTGTATATCAAATTTGAACGCATTAAAAATCAAGTTGACTGTATTTATTGAAAATTGCTATCAATTTGCTATACTTACTTATTGAAAATTTGGTTCTGTAGCTTTTAATTTAGTACTTAACTATATTTAAAACTATGTAGCAATGAATTAGCATTATGGCATTGGACATAATAAGTTTTGTAAAATATAAATAATTAAATAATCTACTTAATTTAAATTAAGTAAGACATTAATGAATATGTTTATTTTTAATAAATTCAGCAAACATAGAAGTTTTTGAATTCAGCACGTCCAAATTATGTATGTGCAAACGAATTATGGACAAAAGGTTTTAAGAATATTCGCTTCTTTTATACAAAGCATACTAAAAGCTTCATTAATTTTTAAGTCAGCAATGTCACGTTTACTTGATGATTTGTCTTCATTTTGAAGTCGACATCTTTTATTCTTGCTACAATCGACCTTTTATTAAAGTAGATTAACATGTAATTTTCATTTGATAAGTGGAGTAGCCATTAGTGACTTTTTTATTTTCGTTAAATACGATTACTTATGGTAGAACGTGGTCGTTATTAGAATTATATTAATAGAAAAAAAGTATGCTGCATTTTAACGCATGAACACAAGTCAGACAAAAAAAACCGGCCAAGTGCGTGTCGGGCCACGCGCAGTAGGGTTCCGTAGTTACCTTATACCATACCATATTAAATACCACATTCATTTTTCGTCGTCAAAAATAACTTTGTTTTTCATAGTGTTTGTATAAATGACAAAGTTATATTTGCGGTTTTGGAAAATGTGCTATATCTCTAAAAGTTATCAATATATCTCGTTGAAATTAATTTTCGTTGAAAGTATTTATTAGGGTCTACAGCATATTTTTTTTTAGATTATTCACTTTTTTATTTCAAAAGTTAAAGGGGGGGGGGGGGGACACACATTTGATTAAAATCATCTTATTTTCAATCTCATTTAAAAATGAAAGTTAACTTTAATTTTCTTCTGTTCGGACTTACGTCCAAAAACACAAAATGAACTTAAAACTCTTTCGGTATTCACAAGTAGTGTACATAGGCTGTTCCAAAGGTTTTTAGTGAAACAAAAAATAACAAGAATTATAAATAAACATTATTTACAACTTTTTAGAGCTTTCCTCTCTTAACTCATTGCGCATAAAAATACACTGGCCTTCAAAACTAAGTACCTACTGTGTGATTTTCATACAAACATGCTCACTTTACATACTCATAAATAAAAAAGTACCTACATGTATCACTGCAATGTTTTTTATGTCGATGGATAGACCAAATGTTCATCTCTCAAATAAGCTTTTCAAATAATTACAAAAAAATCTCTTTAAACATATAAATGAATAACATTTATTAAAATCCAAACAAAGTTGTTATGGATGCGAAAACTGGCTTTTTTGAGGAAATTTAGATGTTTTTTAATATGGTTGAAATGCTTATTTAATAGTCGAATATTTGGTCTATCCATGCATCAGCATCAAAGTCATTGCGGTGAATAATGTATTTTTTTATTTATGAGAATGTGAATTGAGTATGTTTACAAGAAAATCACACAGTCGGTACTTAGTTTTGAAGGCCAGTGTACATTTAGGTTAACCAGCTTTCAGAATATTTTCCAATATTAATCTGTTAACGTATTTTTGGTGATTTCTGAGTGAATGAGGTACCCGTCTAGAGGCAACCTTCCAGATTTTTAGTTATTCATGCCAGATAGTGAAAACCGTCCGTGATTCAATCTTTAGTTCAGCCCGAATCTCTCGATACATAATTTGCCCATGTTCCTTTAAAAGCCACTATACCCTGATGAAGTTTTCATAAGTTACTGCAGTCCATGGTCGTCCGGGTCTCGAAACATCGTTAAAGTTCTTTCAACCACGTTTATATAAAAAAATGTAGCTAACGAAGGAGAAGACTTACAAAAAGCAGCGTGTAAATTTTCGTACTATGTTTTGAGTATGGTAAATCATTGCACAAAAAGCTTCTCGCAAGACGACCAATTGTTGCAAAGAATTAGCGACAGATTAATTTAAAAAAAAACCACGCAGAGTTGGGCATTGATTTTCACCGAGGGTATTTTTATTGAAATTACCCGCCAAATAAAAATAATTACAGAAAAATATATTTATTATATTTCCCATGTGGCTAAAAACTTTTGGAACAGCCCACGTGTCCATTTACGACATAAATGTTTAGTTGGAAGTCTGTACCGACCTAAATAATAAATACACAAAAAGTTGAGATATTGACATCAGCAGACAAGGGAGTAAAAGCACTCACAACTAAAGTGGCTGCACTGTAATTATTACGTAAATAAATTATGTTGTCATTCATCCACTCTGAAAGTTGATGAACGCTTAAGTACTTTGTCACACTATATAAAACGCATGTCCCGTAAGTCACGTACCTGCTGTGAACGCAATATTTGGTATGACATGGTACTTACTAAAGTATTAAGTTACTTATGAGGCTAACCGTACTCGCATCACTACCATAGGGTTATCTAGTCCACTCGTTAAGTGGATTTTCCACCATTAATTACTTAAACATGGTTTAATGAAGTTCATTTCGATGGAAAAAAAGCATCAAACAAAAAAGGATTTGTACATAACGTCTGGCTGGAGACTGTTTATTTGAAAAAAATACTTCGTAACAAATACACTTCTAAGGTCTAAGGTTCTTTCTAAGGTTCTATAGTCGTCCTGTGACCACGGTCCCTGGAAAGATGTCGAAACATCGGGAAACCCAAAAAACCAACAAATCAAAACCAAATAATTTTAAAATAACATATGAATTAACCAATATACTCGCCGTAATCCGTAAAAAGTGTTTTATTTCTAAAGTACTATATAACAATTTTTTTGGAAAAAACCTTACTTTGGCGGCTTCTCATGACTTTGTTTTCACTTGTATGGGAGACCCCTTAAAAATATTTTAAAGTATTTTTTATACTTTCCCTGGCTTTGAGTTGACAAGACACATCTTTGGTGGAAATATGAAGATTGTAGCTTTAAGAGTTTAGCTGCTAGAGTTTTGTAACAGACGACGGACAGAAGGACGGACAGACGGACACAATAAGTCCATCAGCCATTTTTAATGTCCCCACTGCTGGGGCACAGGCCTTCAATATGGGTGGATAAGGAGGACGGGCCATAACCCACCACGCAGGCCCAATGCGGATTGGTGGGTGTTAACGACTGCAAATGCAGCCGGGACCAACGGCTTAACGTGCCTTCCGAAGCACGGAGGAGCTCGAGTTAATAAATTTTTGGTCACCCATCCCATGACCGACCCTTGCGAACATTGCTTAGCCTCCGCAATCGCTGGGCCAGGCGCTAAACTACTGCGCCACCGAGCTCCTCAACGGATGAGGGAGCGATTAAGAGACAAGTAAAATTTTAATTTTTAAAATTACGTCACACGAATTTCATTGTTTTTGACCCCCTACCCCGTCCTCGTCACAGCTGGTCACATTAATTGTTAGGGGGGGGGGCCCTAGTCTGACGTCACATTTTTTACAATTTTGCATCTAGAAATAATTATTGAATTAAAACGCAGTTCATAAATTTGTTTTATTTCAATTTAAATAATTTTGAAATGTGACGTCACGAAATTAAGGACCCCAGCCTCCCACCCCCACACACATTGTCACATTTCGTCGACCCCTCCCTCCCTCTTACCCTGTGACGTAATTTACGGATGGCCCCTAACAATTCAAAGAAAAGTATTTTTATACAAGGACCAACAACAGTTCATTCTACTAAACATCACATTTTAAATCACATTTTGTTCCCAGTTTATTATTGAAATTCAGACAGAAAAACAGGTCGCTACCCTTTCATGCGAAAACACGGAATTCATTATGAAGCAAACAAAACCAGACTGGTCAAACATTGGTTCATTAAGCGCTGTTTACCGACACATTATGGTATCAATTACATTACTTTTTAATTAAACCGCGAGTGTTTTAATGCGGTCATTAATTTATATCTGACAGACAAATAAATAAAGTTGCACTTGGTGTTGGTGTGTAGTAGACTTATGACCATTAGCCATTTTTTAAATTTTCCCACTGCTGGGGCACAGGCCTTCCTAATGGGTGGATTAGGGAGGATGGGCCATGACCCAATGACCCACGCGGACCCCATGCGGATTGGTTGGTGTTAAGGACACTCGAGACAATAAATTTTTGGTCACCCGTCCCATGACCGACCCTTGCGAAAGTTGCTTAACCTCCGCAAATCGCTGGGCCAGGTGGCGATATTAGAAATGCCTGTGGGGTACAGACACTACCTGCTCTGTACCGCTCTGGGTTTTTCTAACTAATAACATAGAAAAAGCCTGTGTGTTTCAGAGCATCGCATGCTCTGTAGCGCGCGGGGTTTTTCGACTAAAAATTTAATAATATCACCCTAAAAAGCCTGTGGAACACAGAAAATTCAGAAAATTACAGTTGTTGTTAAAGTATTCCTTCTTCATGTTTCGGTAAATTATGTAGAATATTAAAATAGTGATTTATAGTCATACTAGCGAGTTTTTTTTAAAAGTGGTATAATTTTTTAGTTTATCCTACTATTCATATTAATTAGAATAAACTATGTCGGGATTTACACCATGTACCTGTTTATTTTTGAGACTCCCGACATAGTTTATTCTAATAACGTCAATAACCATGGAAATCTAAAACAATATATTAATATTAATTTATTGTGTATGTTAAAATATTTTTTCTCTTAAAACCATAAAAATGGCAGGCTATGCTAAATGGGATGGATTGTGATGAAAGGCATACAAATAGTTTTTTTTTTAACCTGGATTAAAATATAGCAGACTTTGGTTCCTAAGAACGTCGCGGGCGGTAGCTTGATAGTGCGCATTTTCAAGTTTCTTGGATGACTAATGAACAATACCTAATTATGTTTTATTGTATCACTAATCTGACATAATATAAATGTGATACTTAATGTGTTTTTAATTTCGATTTATTCTTTTTTCATAAATATTTTTATTATAAATAAAGAATATTACAAAAAAGACAAAAAAAACACATTATCAGTGATAATAATTTTCTTGTTAACAGAAAAAGCCAGCAAGATTCTTTATTTCCTATGTTACAAAAGTACTCTTTGATGTGGGTTGGGTATACAAGACAGCACGTTAAGTTAATCAGTTGAATACGTACGGCATAAAGGCGGTCACAAGGTCAAGTACCTATAGTCTAAATCTGATGTGCTGTTGACTGTAGGTACAAACATTATCAAACGAAATAAAAAAAATGAAATAACGTTCGGCTGTTAGTTATTGCGCTCGGAAATTGCGAAAAACTAACAAAATACTTTTCTTTTGTAAAAATATCAATTTTTGTAAAACTCTCAATTAAAATCATTTATGGTAGGATATTTTCAATTCCCTACACACATTACACACATTTTTAGGTAAGGTATGTAAAATGAATAGTTTGATTGTGCTATGCCGTTTTCGAGAAATTTTGTAAATTACGATAAAATAGCTGTTCTTTGAGGATTTCTTTCTAAAAGGACCTACCAAAAATAAATTATGTCCCATGTTTTTTTGATGAGTTAAAAGTTTTTTTGATAAGAGAGATTTGATATTTTAATTTAATATCCAAGTTTCACGATACTTAGGTCCGTATTATAGGATGAGACTCAAGCACTGCTTGCTGCTTGAGTACAGTTAGAAAGGGATGGTGCTATTCATCGCATATAGCGCTATCCCTTTCTAACTGTACTCAAGCAGAGATTTGAGTTTGAGTTCGATTCTATAATACGAGCCTAAGTGCCTTACGTGTCTGTATCGCTCGGGGTATTTATATTTAGAAAATCACTGTGGATCACAGCGCGAGATGTCTGTGTTCCACAGGCTTTTTAGGATGATATTATTAAATATTTTGTTGAAAAACCCCGCGGGATACAGAGCAAGCGGTGCTCTGAAACACACAGGCTTTTTTGAGGTTATTCATCCGAAAAACCCAGAGCGGTACAGAGCAGGCAGTGTCTGTACCCCACAGGCATTTCTAATATCGCGGCCAGGTGCTATACCACTGCACCATAGAGCTCCTCAATATTGACTTAGTATTATTATAATTAGGTTATGATCATGATTACAGATAATAATTATTATCAGATGATAATAATTATAATCTTTATGGTTAAACATTTAATTAAATAATTAAGTATATTAAAGCTTTATACTTTTCTATCCGTTTTTATGTAAGTAAACACTAGAGCTACCCTATAACTAGGGTTGTTGTGCGTTTATCCCTATTTTAATAACCTTACGAGTTGTATTGAAAATAATTAACACTCATGTCAACTGAAGGGTTGATTTTTAAAGTAAAACTTTAAAAATCACACACAAACAGTTTATAAGTTTTAATTATTTATACAGTCGCGTGGCCCCGACTAATTACAAGTGGCATTTACTAATCACTTTAAGTGTTTACCGTACGAATAACGTCCTTACGGTGTAAAAAAATACTTCCTTATCAAAAACAGACCCTTATCAATAACATCAACAAATCAGTAACGGTTCAGTGGGTTTTAATTAATCGTAATGGTATAGTTTAATCTATGGTTGTTGAAATTGCTGTTTTATCGTTGATAAACAGCGGCAAGTTGTCAAGGGCACGGCTTACATATTGATCGGGTCATATTGAATACAGACAACCATTAGAATGGTGCCACAAAATATAAAGTCTGTGTCTTAGATAGAAGCGCCACTCTAGCAGTAAAGTGTGGTCTAGTAGGGATGCAAAAGATACATCGATGTTTCTGAAACATCGATGTTTCAGTATAAAAACGTGATGTTTCAGTATAAAAATGTTTCGATGTTATTTTGAACGATGTTTTTACATCGATGTTTTGCCTGCCATTATTGAACTGTTTGGTACTTTCAGCAGAGCCCAACCAGAGTCAATGACTTGTCCAATTGCTGCTATTGAATGTAATTTTATTTCCTCTACTCTACACCTTTCTTATCACAATAGGGAATATGCATAAGTCACCGATTTTGATAAATTTGAGCTTGATCGCTGCGGACACTTATAACAACATGATGGAACAGGAAAAAAAATAAAAAAAATGTATTATTTTAGTTTTATCACACGATGAAATCAGGGAAAAATAACAATTATTTTTTTTCATTTTCGGATATAATGCACTTTACAGTCAGATAGAATATCGAATAAGAAACAATATTTTGTATGACACATATGTACTTAAACGCAAAATTTAGGGAGATAATTGAAGATTATTGGCTAACTCCATATTAAACGCGCCGAAACACACCTGAAACGTGATGTGTGACGTCACCATTTTGTATGGAGCGTTTTCGGCGGGTGCTGCTGCGCGCTAACTTCAAGTAACTATATCACGAGAAAAAAACGCAAGATAAAAGTTTTAATATTACAGTTAATTTTCTCACGCATTATACTTTTGATGAAGATTAAAAAAAAATTGATGCATATTCCCTATTTGTGCTCAGTTTGGTTGGTGGTAGGGCTTAATTCAAGTCCGCCTGGCTAGCTATCACCATCTAACCTAAGTCTGATGTTAGTTCGTTGGTCTGATGCCATAACAACAATTTAAAAATTGTTGGGTTCCGGCAGTAGAGGCACAGAATAGATAATAGTACTGGCGTACAGAAGTTGCACTCCGCAAAATCGTTTAAATAAATTGCGACTCTTGCTCCGACACAATAAAGTGCAATTCAGGTCGCACAGCGCTCCCTTCGCTCCAAAACATTCACTAAGTAGTTGCCTCTCTTTCTATCGCGTAGGTCTTATCTTTTCTGACGTATGAAATTTGTCCTCTCAGAGGACGCCGAGCGCTTCATGCTCGCGCGGGGAGTGACAGAGCCCTGGTAGAGGTAAGATAGCCAGTTCCTTAGTGATGAGGATTCCGGGTTCCTATTATGCGCTTCCACTTTCGGCCTTATCGTCACTTAACATCAGGTGAGGTGAAGGCCAAGCACTATACCGTTGTGCATAAATAAAAAAATAAAAAAATCGTTTAGCTTGGTGCTAGCACTGAAGTATATGTACAGTCAGCAACAAAAGGAACTGGCTATCTTACCTCTAACTGCCGGAACTTAACAAATTTTAAATTGTTGTTATGACGTCTGAGTTAGGTAAGATGGTGGTAGCTGACCAGGCGGACTTGAAATAAGCCCTACCACCAACCAAACCGAGTACAAAGTGTACCCCCCTCCTGGAAATCGACCCCGGGACCCTTGCGTCTTATACGGGTGGATGAATCACTAGATGACAGAAGTGGTTTGGCCTCAGATTGCCTGTACATAATGTCTATGTGTGCGTGCATGGAAAACACCAATTTATTTCAAGTGGCTTTTCTGTCTACTTTATATTTTGTGTCAGCGTTAATGTTTGTTAGCATTCATTAATAATGAAAATGTCGATTCGAAACTTTTTTACAACGAAGTTTACAAACGTTTTTCAGCAGGGTGATGCTAATGAACCCATTTTGACTGAAGGACGTGCTTTTGTATGAAGTGTTGTTTGCAAAGTAATTAGAGGACAAAAAAAGACTAAGGTATAGCTTTTCCGAAATAACGAAAATGAAAGTACACTTATAGGACTATAAGAGAAGACCTATCAACACCTATAAGATTATAAATCCAAAAAGTATAATTACTGAAATATAATAAATTAGTGGCCGCCCGCGGTTTCACCCGCGTGGTTCCCGTTCCCGTGACAATATTGGAATAAAAAGTATTCAATGTTTTAATCCAGGCTATCTATCTGTGTGCCAACCAAATCCGTTCAGTAGTTTTTGCGAGGAACAAACATCCAAACATTCAAAATTCCAAACCCACAAACTTTCACATTTATAATATTAGTAGGATGGAACACATTTTTCATAGCTTAAATTACAAAGTACTACAAATAAAATTATTCTTTTCGCTTCTTCTACCTCTATAAAAGTACTAGTTAAGTTCTTATTTTGAAATTGGTGTTACTTAATTACTAATGCCCACTAATAGGGCACTTAATTACTAATTATTTTTGAATGCATTAGTATTTTTGTGCAGTCAAAAGTGATCTTGAATTTGAATATTTAAAGAAAGTCATTGTTTTTCATGTTACTTAGGTATCTCTTGCTTTGCAAAACGTGCGTGTACGTATACTGTTCGGAAAGCTCCAATTCGACTTTTAAAAAAGGTTGCTTGAACATCACGTTATTTTGAAATCAACACTTATGCAGCTTAGCATTATAAATTATTCATAGGCCCGTTGCGGTGTCGCTTACCAACTGTGTCGAATGCAAAGTGATTTATGCGAGTGACATTGATTGTTGACTTCCGTTCGCGATTGTTAAATTATTCGTTGTAACTGAACAAATCTATTTATTCAGGTACTGCATTTTGAAACGATGACAGTAGTAACAATAATTCTGTATTGCTTTGTAAATATGAAATTTTATGGGACACTAGTTATTTGTTATACAAGTGACCAAAATCAATTTGTGCTGCGAGTGCCAACTTTAAATCACGAACTAGCGAAGTAGTCTTAGCGAGTGATTCTAATATAGACTACTGAGCATAGTCAGTGATTTAAAGGCACGAGGCAGAACAAAATTTTGGTCTCGTGTTTACACGATTCATACAATTTTTCACCTCTACCAGCGAGAAAATTTTCACGTGACTTTCCTGGTAAAAAGCTTAATTCAGCATTAGAAACTTGTTGACTTAAATCTTTTGGAGTTAGACAACTATCTTCATCGTTGGACGCATTCATTTTTGTAATTTATCACAAAAATAATTCGATCAAGACTATGCTGAAAAAAATTATTCATAGAGTCAGTAAAGTAGATTCCCGTCGTTTTGATTACATTACGTTGTGTTTTTCTCCCCATCTTATTTATTTATTTATAATCATAAAACATATAATTTGTTAATAAATTTCATTAATTTTTCTTATTTCATATTTGTTTCATACATGCGACCTCATTTCGTCCATACTCTCTTATTTAAAACTCCTTGGTATATCCGTGCATTTTATTTTTTTACTTTTTGATCCATGTATGACACCATAAAGCCCTCTATCATAGCCTTCTATAATTGCAAGCCGTGAACATAAGTTTGGCAACGTCTGTTACTGTCAGTTCGTGGTCATGTCGTTGGCCAGTCTCCATACTAAATGTATGGGAATATTTCAATTTTAAGAGGTCGATATTTTTTTTCCTAGTAATCGTGTGATGTTTAAAATATGAAAATAATTTAGTTCCTTTATTGAAATGCTTTGTATATTAAACAATAAGAAAAATATCAATGTTAACCAGGAAAAAATGGCTGTCAAAGATGTCATCTTTTTTGTTGATTTTCTTCAGCAGGGAGTTGATTAACACGCCCTCTAGCAATAAATTATATATCATTAGAAAGGTTTTTCGAAGACAAATATTTGCTTGTTTATACTTTTGGAGTTAAAGGTTATTAAAGTATAAAAGTGGTTTATTGTCTATGGGAGTTGATTTACCCCACCTCTAGCAATAAATGAAATATCATTAGAAAGGTTTTCATATGATAAATATTTGCTGCAAACATACTTTCTATTAATTGTTAGTATTTTCGGAGTTTTAGGTCATAAATGATAAAAAAATTGGTCAAGTTCAGAGCGTTATAACTCTCAAAGTACTAATATTTGAAGTTTATTGTAATACAATAAAGTGTTTCAAATTTAAATACCTTTCCAATGATGTAAGATTTATTGCTAGGAGAGGCTTAGATCAAAATGCTCATCGTACTAAAGGACCCCCGAAAAGTTCAAATAATTTGACTCAAACCTTATGTTCTAATAAATAAATAATAATAATAAATATAAAACTTTATTGAAATAACCTTACGTCACAATTTACAACTAGTTTAAACATAGATAATATAGGAAAAACAAATAATAAATAATTATTAAAATAATATTATACTATGTGCTTGACCACATGCGATGTTGCCGTTCTGCTCAACTTCATGGCTTGGAAATATAGAAGGCTATGCCTCTATCTATCCTTTTCTCACATAACAATTTTACAAGTGTCATCCTTGTCACTTTATTTCTTTTTACTTTATTATTTTTAAAGTTGGTGTTAGAAATTAAAAAAGCACTTTGCCTCACGCTTTGAGTTTTCACGCGCCAAAAGCGCCCTTTTCGTGCCGGAGAGGTGAATTTTTTTATTTATGTAAGAAAATTGAGACGGTAAATCTAGACGTAAAAAGTTAGGTCAGCTGGACTAATGCACATGTAATTTAAAGTGTATCTTTTGAGAACCATGGCATTCCGGGAGAAATACAAACTTACATAAATATCCAGTTGCGTGACATAACAAGCATCTTTGTTTCCCGTTCACGAGCATGACGCATGAACCAGCCATCGCTTCGCTCCAACATATTTGAGGACCCGCCCCACACGACACCACCGCAGAAATGATTAAAGAGAGCATAACATTCTTATTAAGGATTTTTTTTCTGTCACACTCATTACGAAATTATCATAGCGCATTTCGATTGTGATTTGTATCTCCTAACAAACGAAACAGTAGAAGTCAAAAATGAATGAACATAATTTTCAATACCGATAGTGGAACTGACGTAATAAGCTTGTGTTGACCACGTCACTTTCTTCCTCCGTCTCGAGAGTGCTATACCGAAATGTACTACTACATTTCGTTGTACCTGGCGCAGTATTTTATTGTACCATGTTGAGAACCAACCCTGAGCCCACTCTCTTCACCTCAAAGCCCTAGTAATCTTACTTATCAATAATACATCTTCATCTTTATTTATTTTAACTTTTGTTTCCTGACATGGCAGATCTATCGAGTCAAAACATTACAATATTAATAAATTCACTGACTTTAGTTTACTGGCAGTAGGTAGGTAGGTACTCAAATACTACCTAGACCTATACTGCTTGTTCAGCAGCAAGCAACGCTCAAAATATTCTGAACAGTCCTTGTATTCAGCTTATACCTAATGCCAAACTTAATTATTAATACTACCATCAAAATAATACCTAACCTTCGCTCTCCGGTTTAAAAATAGCTATCTCAAACTTCTGAAACTAGCTAGTTTTTGCCTTACAACAAAAACCAGCAACATTATTAACAGTGTTTTTAATGAATAAAAGCCAATTACCAATAAAATAATTGCAAGCGGAAATATTCTACGTCAGGTGGCATTATATTTACATTATATTATACTTCTATTATTTACATTATATTTCTGATGAGGAGCTCGGTGGCGCAGTGGTATAGCGCCTGGCCCTGCGAAAGCGGCGGTTAAGCAACTTTCACAAGGGTCGGTCATGGGATGGGTGAGCAAAAATGTATTATCTCGAATTCCTCCGTGATTGGGAAGACACCGGCTGCCTCACATTGGGCCCACGTGATGGGTCATGGATGGCCCATTTTCCTTATTCGCCCATAAGGAAGGCATGCGTGTCCCAGCAGTGGGCACATTAAAAAATGGCGGATGTCGATGTCGATATTTTCGATGATTAGATAATTAATGATAAACGTTTTTAATAATAGGCAGACAAAGTAAATGTGCTTGGCAGTAAAAAAATTTAACCAAATAACCTACTTAATTAATAACCAAATTGTCTGACGAACACTGAAGCGAAGGTAAAAACCTTGTACTTAAACCTTATTTAAACTAATCTATTATTTTTTTGTTTTTTTTTAACTAAAATACTTCTTAAAAGAAAATGGGACCGCTAAGTATATCATTTTCCATACAAAAAAGTTATGTTCTGGATAGTTGTTTTTGTGATAATATTCAATCTGATTTTATTTGAATTTTTCCTGTTCGCAGTATGTTAGTTTGAATTATATCACCGGCCAAGTGTGAATCGGACTCGCGCACGGAGGAGGGTTCCGTACCATTATCTATATTTTAAATCTGTTATTTATTTTTGAAGTGAATAAACAATTAAATATTCCGTGAATATTTCACGCGTCTACGTTGCCGTTTTAATATCGAGCATAAAACGGCAAAAAAAACACGCTTGTTGTATGGGAGACCCCCTTCAATATTTATTTTATTTTTTTATTAGTACTTGTTGTAAAAGCGGCAACAGGCATACATCATCTGTAAAAAATTCAACAGCCTAGCTATCACGGCTCATGAGATACAGCCCGGTGACAGACAGATAGACAGACGGACAGTAGAGTCTTAGTAATAGGGTCCCGTTTTTTTACACGACTGCCCAAAGCAAAAAGAGTGTTATGTGTTCAGGGTTCATGTATGTTTGTGGGTATGTGAGTTTCTTTATTCCACCATAACTTCTAAATGCCTGTACTGATTTAGATAAATGGGGTATCGTTAGAATCCTTACAGTATCCCGAGTGACACTGGCTATATTTTTTTTAGAAAAAATCAATATGACGACTGTACGACGCCATTTTCAAAGGCGAAAAAAATTTTTTTTTTCTTTTATTATTACAATATGGGCTTCAAATGAAAGGCCTTGATGAGCACATTCCAAAACTATATAATATGTCACTAAAATGTGTAAAATAAAAATAAATAAATTAAAAAAATATTAAAAACACGACTGCCCTGCCAAAAACGAACTAAAAAGTTAAACAACAAGTGTCATTGCAGTCGGGGGACCTTTTTGATCAAAATTGTTCCGTAATAAAGTCCCCCGACTGCAATGACACTTGTTGTTTAACTTTTTAGTTCGTTTTTGGCAGGGCAGTCGTGTTTTTAATATTTTTTTAATTTATTTATTACTGTTTTGGGTACGGAACCTTAAAAATGGTAAAGGCGTTAAACTCCAATTTCTTTCTACTGTTACTAACATACGGAGAAAAGGTAAAGTTATACAGTTAATTGGACAGTAAAGTCTGCAAGTTGAGTATTACTATGCGCGCCAAATAAGAATGTTACTGTCAAACGGCAATCTTGATCTTTATTCCTTTTCTTGCACATGCTACACCCCTATAGTGGAAGTGAAAAGCAAAAAAAAATGCCGTTTTGACAGTCTTATTCTTATTAGGCTCGCATATTACATCTTTCGAACGATAATATCTAACTCAAATAAAATCAGATTGAATTTATCATAAAAATACATTTTAGAAGTTCGCTCGTTTGTATGGGAAAATTTTGTTTTGAGCATGCATAGTATGTTTTCCCAAAGTCCAAAGTCAATAGGTATAATCTTTATTCAAATAAACTTTATGATTAAGCGCCTTTGTAAAGTAAATAGATAGAGCATTTATAAGGTATCTAACAGACTAGATAAGTATCAAAATACAAAGAAGCCTCAATCTGATGAACTATTCTAAAAGTTAATTAAATAATTGTTATTCAATCCTTTGTTATCTCAGTGTAAATGAGCACTGAATTTCGTGGGATTTTACAGTATATTAAGTCGTTTATTGAAATGGAGTTTCAAATTTAAACCCCTTTTGTGATGTGGTTAAGTTACTCGATAATAACAGAAACTTGCTATTACCTACAGGGATATTGTTATTTAGTTAGATCGCTATAAGGTGTTAGTTAATATCAAGTTATAGTACAAGTTAATTCGTCTGTTTATGAAATCGATTAATCAAGTAGGTATAAGTAACAAATGAAAGCATTATTAAATACTAGCTGATGCCAGCCACTTCGTCCGCGTGGACATTCGGAAAATCTTTAAAGGGAACCTTTGACCGGTCAAAAGCTCCTCTGTTTTAATAAATTATCTGTGTGCCAAGTGCCAATCCAAAGCCGTTCACGTTCAGCCGTTTTTGTGTAAAGGTGCGTATTATATTCACCTTGAAAAAAATATTCTAAATATCTTCAATGCACAGAATTTGTCCTGTTACAGTTTTATTATAAGTATATATGATATTTTGAATCATGCATTCTAAAAGTACACCTACCTACCTGCCTAATTCTCATTTTCAGAAACACAAATGAAAAAGAGAAAATAATAGAAAATTTTAAATAAAAAAGATCAAAATGTATGGAACAGATGATTTTTTTTTTTCGCGATTTCAATGTTGGTACCATAGTAAAAGAAGTTCGTATGCATGAGTACATTGACCCCCTAAAAATTATGTGCACTATTTAAGAAGGACCTTATATAAGTACACGTCAATATAAGGTTTGTGTTCACCACCTGGCATTCTAAACTTGCATACTGTATTCACATGTAAAATAGTGATCTCCTGAAACTAAGTTTCAACGAACCTCCTTAGAGAGAAATTCTACCTCGCCTTGCCATGTCACAGCTTCACTACAAATCTCACAGGACAGCGAGATCTTGACATTACTACAACCCACAAGAATAATAAACAACCATAATAAAAGCTTAGAACAAACGAACATCACCTGTACACTACTACACACTCAGCTTTTATACACGCGGGGGTGGACCTGACACTTTGGGGTGCGAACTGACACTTTGGGCTGCGAGTTTTACCGAACATCTTTTATAGATTGCTCTATAAAGAGAGAGATCTACTTTTTTGGCTGAATTCGAAAACACCATACCGTCATTTGTTTGTTACGCTACTCTTTTGTATTGCTACACTACATTACAAGCCTCGGCATGTAAATTTAGCGCTGCCATTTAGTGCGCAGAAGTAATTTTTGGGGTCTCATTGGGGGGAGACGTGGTGCTGGGCTACTGCAAACATGCGCAGTAATCCCGTCCAATTTCTCTTACCGCTAAACTTACGTGCCACGGCCTCATACTGAATTTAGCCCGACATAGTTTGAGACTACCTGTAAGAAATATCTATGTGTACGTGCACATAAAACCGCAATTTGTCCCGTCGCCTCTTCTGTCTATTTTATATTTTGAGCAATAACTCTCGAATATTCCACAAACATGAAATTGTATCTCGGATGAGGTTTCGCAGACTCCGGTTAGTCATAAAACAAACCACTTCGCCCATTTTTAGTTTTTTTTTTATCTTGCACAGGACAAACTGCGAGCTCCAGTGTATTCTCATAGGGACAATTTCACTAGCCGCCTCGCTCGACGACGTTATGAATATCAAGGGAAATTTCTTAATACTGTAGCTGGAAATGTTTGCTTTCTTATGTTGTACTTACTGAGAAATATTATTTCCAGTAAACATAAAGATTATTTGAATTTACAACTGAGGAACAGCGCCATTTTAAATAGATCATCTATGGCTGTATCTTTTGGCTGAGTTGTTAGGTAATTTGTTTTGTTAGCGCACCTACTTAGGTGCGTTTCGAGGAATATTTTAGGTGCGCTTCATTATGTGTGCCTCAGAATGGGCGCGCTTCAAGGAATACCTCTATTTTTTTATTAATCTTACAAACACACAAAGAACGATATTCCTTCCTACAATTACAAGCGACGGTCGAATCATATCGAGTTTCGTGGAAATTTAACCTGAAACATTTCTCTTTGACAGAACTCACAGATTAGTTCGAGATTATCAGAGCCCTAGAGACCACACTTCAGGTGTTGTTACACGTGGATCAACGTCTAACGTGTGTCGGATTAGGTGGTGTAATTTAATTTATCCTTGCCACCATTTCTGGTTGATTGAAGATATCGAAAACGCTTTGTCTCGCTATACTTAGCTTTAAGTTTTGTGACATTATATTTTCTACAAAGAAGGTATGTGTATATATGACAGTTCAATTTAATAATGATCTAAACTGAACACATTTTGAACTTGTGTTATATTTCGGTACGTAAAAAAATGGACGAATATCCTTTTAGTATTTATTAGTGACTAGCGGCCGCCCACGGTTTCACCCGCGTGGTTTTCGTTTCCGTGGGAATATCAGGATAAAAAGTATTTAATATTTTAATCTAGGCTATACCTTACCTGTGTGCCAAATTTCAATCAAATCTGTTTAGTAGTTTTTGCGTGATTGAGAAACAAACATCCAAAGACACAAACTTTCACATTTATAATACTAGCAGCCACCCCTGGTTTCACCGGCGTGATTCCCGTTCCCGTGGGAGTATCGAAATAAAAAGTATTTTATGTTTTAATCTAGGCTATTTACTGTCTGTATGCCAAATTTTAAACAAATCCGTTTGGTAGTTTTTGCGCGATTGAGGAACAAACATCCAAACCCACAAACTTTCACATTTATGATATTAGGAGGATTAGTAAGATTCATTAACAGTACGGTCAAATAATCCGATATCTATCATTGGGTCGCTTGTCCGATATCTATAATTTGTATCAATATAAAGTCATCCACACATATGTGTGTTGCAGTAATTAAAAACGTATTGTTCAAATAATCCCGGAGATGCCGGCTTACCCGACGCCTTGCCGCCCGCCGGCCGGCAGCTATAATTAATAAATCGATGGACCAAATAGATACTCGTACGTTAGTCAAGAAGTTTAGAAGCGAAGCGAGGTGAATTAGACGAATAGGAACAACTTTGACGACCTCCATGGTTCAGTGGCTTTAATCGGTTTTCATGGTGTCGTTAACTCCGAGGTCCCAGGTTCAATTCCGGCTACCCCTCCCGGTCAATTTAGAAAAAAATATTTTATTTTTAATGAAATGGTAAAAAGGAACCCTTATGGTGTGACTCAGTCTGTCTGTCACAGCTGAATATCTCGAGAACTACTAATGGTATCAACTTGGGAATAGTTTAAGATGACGTTTGCCAAACTATTTTGCAAGTAAGAAAGAAATAAAACATTTTTGTTTACGACAGGGACTGAAATGAAAAGGGTTCTTAAAAATTTGAAGTAAGGCTTAGTTTGTCTTAGAACTGGGTGCTTAATCAGAAAATACTCTAAATACTGAAGACTGCAATTTGCAGGTTCGATTACCAGTTGTGGCAAGCGTATTTTATAAATATTTTATTGCATATTCTTATTTCTTCTGTGGATTATGGTTATTAAGTTTCGTCACATTTCCAAGATACAAAATTTATAGTTTGTATTCCAAACATAAAATGATTTACTCAGTCAGCTCACACAAATCCACCAAATTGAATCAAGCGTAAAGCTATTCACCACTATTGGCAAAAAACAGAAATAAATTTGTCTTGCGCTTTTCATCACAATCCGTCGCTTCTCAAAGAGTAACTTTCGTCCGAGACGTGCAAAACTTTAAAATGATCTTTACCTACCTAATTCAATCTTATTAAGTGGACGGGAAAATGGCAGTCGACATTCACAATGAGACTAGGGTCCTAAAAAGGTAAGATTGTACAATTCTATGACTTGTTTAATTTCCCAAAATCTTAAATTACCTACATAAATCTGAAATATAATTCCAAATAATATGATGCATTACCTACAAATTACAATACGAATCAGTGAATGTTTTATTTCAGAAACGTTTCATACAATCTTGCCATTTTAGGCTCCCAGTACACTGTTCGAATTTCCGTTCCGGGGAAGCTATTTCAGTGACCATTCCGCTGTCAATTGAATTCAAGATAGCTAGGAATAACTGGCTGGAAGAGAAGATTTGAGGTGTTCGATATGGGTAGTACTTAAATATCTTTGATACGGAAAATTTTGGTTGAAGCAACTTCGATTTAGCTCAATAAAATATAGAGCGTTTCTGATAAGTTTATTTAGTGCTATCAAATTGACAATATAAAGTGATTAAAAGAAGCCATAGAGTAAAAATATAAATATAAGAAAAAGTACTGAAGTTATTAATGCTCTTAACCACTGTAAGAAGTTGAAATGGAAATGGGCTGGGCATGTTGCAAGAATGGCGAATAAAAGTAGGACAAAGGCTACTACAGTTTGGAATGAACCAACAGGTAAAAGAAGCAGAGGTAGACAATGGGAAAAATGGGAAGATGAGATAAAAAGAATAGCCGAAGAGGATTGACAAAATAAGGCTATTAACAGAGAGAATTGGAACACCATGGAGTAGGCCTTTACTCAGTAATGAGAACCGTGAATTAAAATACTATTTGATAAGGCATTTGATACCGTCTCTGTATCACTGCTTCTAAAAAAACTTGATCGCTTGGGCATCAGGGGACAACAATGGAAATTATTTCAAGATTATCTCACTGACCGGTGTCAATGTGTACAAGTAGGTGATTATTTGAGCTCCGACCAGCCAATTACATACGGGGTACCACAGGGGAGCATTTTAGGCCCAACCCTTTTTCTTGTATACATCAATGACATCAGTCACCAACTATCCTCTGACGTTGGCAAACTTATAACATATGCTGATGATACTGCTCTCATTTTTGCTGGGGACACGTGGGAAAAAACCTTTGAACTAGCTCAGAAAGGTTTAGACTGCGTAACAAAATGGCTAAGAAATAATATTCTTACACTTAATTCTGATAAAACACAATATGTTTGTTTTTCCATTAACAACTCCAATGAGATACCGGATAATTTATTAATTAAAGCTCACAAATGTTTACAAAATAATAAGAAAAAATGCAACTGTGTCATTTTAAACCCTGTAGATGAGGTTAAATACTTGGGTATTCTAATTGATAAAAATTTAAGTTACAAAAATCATATTTTAACTTTAAGTAGAAAATTGAACAAACTTATTTATATATTCAGGAACTTGAGACATGTGCTAGAACCCGAAATTCTTAAACAAATTTATTTCGCACTGTGTCAATCGGTAGTCACATATTGTATCTCAGTGTGGGGTGTAGCCTGCAAAACTATTATTAAGCCCGTTGAGGTAGCCCAACGCGCGGTTCTTAAGATCAGTACATTTCGCCCCTACTTCTTCCCAACAGATATACTTTACCAAAACTGTAAAGTCCTTACCGTAAGGCAACTAGCTATCCTCGCACTTGTACTTAAGCAGCATAGACAACTTGAGTTTAACCCTACCATTCTAACCAGACGAAGATATTACACAGTCTGCAACCAAATACGAAGCTTTCGAACAGCCTTTGCTCGTAGATCTTATGCCTTTCTTGGGCCCTACCTCTACAATCGTATCAATAAAATCATTAATATCTATAGCCTAAATACAAAACTCTGCAGGATCAATCTCATAAAATGGCTCCTAACTTTGAATTATGATCAGACAGAAGATTTACTCAGATTGTAACCTAGCTTTTCGGGCAAGTTCATCTCCTATTCCAATAGAAGACGAATTCGCTTGGGAAGGATGACTTTTTGCACAATCTTTGACCAGGATATAAAGTGCTTTATGTTTTGATTCAGGTAATAAAATATCTGCTCTAAGCAGTTTTTGCGTGATTGAGTAACAAACATTCAAAACCTAGACATCCAACTATCATCCTTTGTATAACAACACCATTACTTCTTTAATACAAATCATATAATGTCCTTTAATTTACGTTATAATATGTTTTAATGCTAAACTTACTGTTTCATTTCATTAATTTTATGTTATTAAGTTCTACTACGTAAATGGATATAACTTTGTTTTTCTCTCATAAGAAAATAATGTTTCATTTCAGTTAATTGTACTAAAAACATGGATTGTACACTGTTTCTTTTAAGACAACATAATGTTAGTTTGTATTCAACTACATGTATACATATAATCTTACTAAGCTAGTCCGAGAGGTTGGGAACCTGATGACCTGACATACAGGCATTTATATGTCTAGTTTAGGCATCAGTCTCCCACAAAGTTTACTTTAGATAACTTAATTATAGTTCATAATGAAACTAACTTTAAAACTGTATGTACCATGTAAACTTTGTGGTAGAAAATAAATATTTTTTCATTTTTCATTTTTCATTTGTACATTAGATTTTAAGATACCTAAATTATTATGTTTTAATTTAAGTTTATTTAAAAAAACGGTCTAGTAAAAACAGACTAAAAAGTAAAAAATAAATTCTTCTGTAAATATTTATAACATTATAATATTTATACCAACAGAAAATTTAAACCTAAAAACGTGGGGCGCATTTTATAAAATTTATCATCCATGTAGTCTTTAGCATTTCAGTAAATTTTTATTTTCTGCTTTTTAGTTAACGATCTAAGACCAAAAGTATACCATCTCCTATCGGAGCACTCGTCAAGACGATTCAAACGAGCCCAAACTCGATGGGGTTGCATGGTTTTATTACAGAGTCCCAGTGGCCTTCTTCCGGCTCCATCATCAGACCCTGGAAACTATTTCCAGATAAAGTACTCGTCAAGACGATTCAAATGAGTCCAAACTCGATGGGGTAACATGGTTTTATTAAAGAGTTCCTGTGTCCTTCTTCCAGCTCCATCATCAGACCCTAGAATCTATTTCCCAACAAAGAACTCGTCAAGATGATTCAAATGAGCCCAAACTCGATGGAGTTGCATGGTTTTTTTTTTTTTTTTTTTTTTATTGATTTATATTCAGGCAACGATGGCCCATAGATATATACCTTAAAAACTAAACATATATAATTTATAAAACAATATTGTTAGTAAATAAAATAACTTAAAAAAATATGTTAGTAAAAATCAATTTGACACTTTGTGTGTCGAATCGGTGGCACACGGCAGCGTCCCTCTGAAGCGCCTGTACACCACGCCCTGCGGCCAGAAGTCCTCCTTCATGAAGAGGTCCAGCCTCGCTGTCGGGATGCGCACCACAAACGCCTTAAAATTCGTATTATGGCGCGACTCCAGTGGCTGAACTCTCAAACAAAAGTTGGATTTCTTCTTTATGTACTCGATCACGTCCTGCGCTGTGGTGGTATGGTGCAGGCGGGACAGGTACACGGCCGTGGTCGGTATGGCAGCTCGCAGCAGGAAGTTGGGCCCTGTCGGTGCGGTGCCATGGTGGTTCTTGCTCTCTCGCTGACGACGTCGCTTTTTGTTCCGAACCTCGAGGAATCCATCTTCATCTTGGTCCGGTTGGACGACATGCTGCGGAGGAGCTTTTCCATCGACGGGAGCAGGCTGCTGCGACTGCGGCCTTGAGTTGGCAACAGCAGCAAAATTCCGTTGACAGCTGACGGGCGCACGCGTCTCAGGCCCGCGCGGCGCCACCGCGGTAGGTGGCGGCGGCGGGGCGCGGGCGGGGGGCGCGTAGCTCGCAGTGTCGGCGCTCGCGGTCGGCGGCAGCGTCGGCAGCGCTCGGGCTTGATCGGGTCGTGGCGGAGACGGCGTCGAAAATGCTGACTTGCAACTCGACGTCATCGATGTATCGAGGCAGGCCCCACGTCGAATGTTGACATTTGACCTACTTACGGCGAGTGATTCACGTAAATCGTCAACTTCTTTACGCAATTCACTCACCGTATTTTCGGATGTTTGAAATTTTAGCATCACTTTGGCCAAACTCGCCTTAAGGGACACGATGTCCTTAAGGAGGCGGGTCACATCGACGTGATCGAAGGTGACGGGAGGCAGCTTGTTGAGGTCCCTCGCCACGAACGTCGGCACGTCATCGGGGTCGGTTTCCTTGAGCAGGGTGATGATCTCCTGCAGGCTCTTCTGTGTCCCGTCACGTCTCCGGGACACCATCTGGTCGCTCTTGCCGAGAGACTCGTACAAAAGTTTCTTTGCCGTGGCCACATCGTCCTCGCTGAAGTTGGACTTGCAGATTTGGAGTGCGCTCACCTCATCCATGACGTCCAGCTTTTGTTGTAGGGACGCCAGGAGTTCATTTGCCACGAGTTTGTCACTCATGGTTGTAAACGAACAGCAGCACTTGGCCGCGTTACGCGTTGTCTAATGTCTTAGTAGGTATGCGTCTGCACCGATCCGCATCGCACACACGACTTATTATAGAGTTCCTATGGCCTTCCTCCGGCTCCATCATCAGATCCTCGGAAACTATTTCCTAATAAAGTACTCGTCAAGATAATTCAAACGAGCCCAATCTCGATGGGATAGCGTAGTTTTATTAAAGAGTTCCTGTGTCCTTCTTCCGGCTCCATCATCAGACCCTGGAAACTATTTCCAAACAAAGAACTCGTCAAGATGATTCAAGCGAGCCATAATTTGATGGGGTTGCATGGTTCCAATATTGAGTTCCTATGGCATGGCCTTCCAGCTTCATCATCAGACCCTGGGGGGCTACTCAAATGGCCACTTTTCTATTCGTTCGCTAACTTAAAAAACGTGTGAGTTGATCGTTTAATTGCTTATTTTTAAGCTTTAAGTAAGCGAACGAATAGAAAAGTGGCCATTTGAGTAGCCCCCCTGGACTACGTCTCCCATTAGAGTGCTCGTCAAGACGATTCTAATGAGTCCAACCACGATGGGGTTGTATAGTTTCATCATAGAGTTCCTGTGGCCTTCTTCCGGCTTCATCATCAGATCAGCTCAATGACACCATAATATTGAATTGCCTTCTAGTTCTGACCTATGTTCAAATTTTCAAGTCTCTAGCTCATCGGGAAGCTAATATAAAATCGTTCGCAAACTTTGTGGAGAAACAAACAAACAAACACACAAACGAGAAAGCAACCTAATAAAAACGTGTTAAAAAAGCATGTAACTATTCATTGGTTAAAATAAATAAAAGGTTGTAATAATAATAATACAGTGGTCCTCTGCAACTTCATTCAAGAATGTATGGCAGCGTTTTTACAGATTAACATTCTTCGTTTTGTACCGCAAGAGCTCTGAAATAAGCAACTTAAGTTGTATATTGCGTTAAATTAATCGCATTGTATGTAGAGTATAGACCTTACATTCTCTAGCTAGAGACTTTCTTTAGTGAGTATTAGAAGATAAGTAATTATCGAAAACCTAAAAACAAAAACACCTTAAAAATTAAATACCTCTAAAAAGCAAGAAATAATATTCGAATCATTCGTTACACATATCAATATTAATAAAACACATCTATTGAAGTCGGATGGGGCTGGAGGACAACTTAATTTTTTTCTAAAAGCCCCACCCGACTTCATTAGACGTGTTTTATTAATATTGATATGTGTAACGAATGATTCGAATATTATTTCTTGTTTTTTAGAGGTATTTAATTTTTAAGCTGTTTTTGTTTTCAGGTTTTTTGAAGGCGGTTTTTCTTTTTTTTAAACGCTTTTTATTTTCAACTTTTTAGTGGTAGGTATGTAAGCGCAGCGTGTAAATATTTTTTAACTTTATATTATAACATTTTCAATGGTAAAATGCCCAGAACTAAATTTCCAAATTTACGCTGTTTGTTTTTGAGGAGTTCCGTTGTGTCTTCGTAGTCCAAGTCTAGTCCAGAACGTTGCATCGCAAACTATGATTTGGTTTATTTTGGATTGCCATAAATTTACCAAAACCTAAATCACTTTACATATACTATTTGTCTTTGAGGAGTTCCCTTGTGTATCTTCGAAGTTCGAAGTCCAATAACGATGAAATTAAATTGTGACCACTCTTGAAGTATATACCCTTTCAAATAAAAAAAGAATCATCTAAATCGGTTCATAAACAAAGATGTTATGTCCGAAATTCCATAAAAACTCGTGCGATGGCGAGCTAAATAATTGATATTTTTCAGGATTATGAGAAAACTACTGGCCAGATCTCTGAAAAAAATTTTATGGGACCACACACGAACTATGTTCTTTGAGATAAAAATAGAATTGTACAAATCGGGTAACAACTGACGAAGATATGTTAAAACATACATAAAAAATTAAATAAAAAATAAAAGCCGTCGACTTAAGAACCTCCTCCTTTTTTTGAAGTCGGTTAAAAATACGAATATTTTTAATTATAATGCATTCTGGTATACATTAAAACTCGTTTTTAATTAAAAGTTTTTAAATGTCGTCGCCTTTAATCTTTACTTCCACCTAAAATCAATTGAAGTGAAGTACATTTTTCTGTTTAAAAATGTGGCGTGTTTATAAACTCCTTATAGAGGCAATGTATGTATTTTCCCTGAAGATGTAATATCAGCGATCGTGTACAGAGTTATTACATTACGGTGAATGTATGTAAATTATTCAGTTTGTTTACGAGAGCTTTTCGCAGAAAAATGCTTCTTAAAACTCTTTACGGGGTTTAGGTTAGATATTAAGAACGATGTTTTTTGGTTTTCTTTAAGGATTATGTTGTACGTCAAGACTAATGATTGATTTATTTTACTTCCTCTCGTTTATACATTTATTTTTTTATAGTAAGTTAAAAAATATTTTTGTCATAGACAGAAATTACTTATAGGTAATAGGTACCTAACCTACTTAGAAATTGTTCAATACTTTTATTTGCTTTTGAAATGAACATTTTAGGTGTTGCATTTAGGTATTCGAAAGTACTTTTTACAATGTAATTTTATTTATAAAATAAAAACCTTTGCAATTATCTTGCTATCTCAACTTGAGAAAATTTTTGTAGCTCTTCAATCACTACGTAAGTACCTACTTGTTGTATGGTCTGTGTTTTCAATACATAGCGAGATTGTAATATTTAACTTTAAAGTGTTGAACAGTTTAGTTTTCATAAAAGTATTACCACGTTTTAGTAATAAGCACAAAAGTGGAATCTATTTTCTACCTATTAGTAACAAGGTTTATCCAGTGACTAGACTACCATGTTAAAAATAACTGACCTTTGACCCATCATGCTGACCCGATGCAGTCTAGAGTTCCATCGTGTCACCTTTTCTTGAAACCGTTCTAAATTTTGTTTTACAAGCTTGGTTAAGGAAAAAGGAGAGTGTTTTGTTTATTTATCATTTTATGTGGCACTAGCACAATTATTTTTTTTATAATTATCCATTCATCCATTTTATTGGAATGGGATATAGAAATTCAGCTTTGACAGAAGCTCAGGAGAGTCAACTTTGTTACATATAATTTTCAGTAGGTAGATTACGTCTGACACTTCTCGTCTTTTGGATAAAGGAAGAAAGTGAAATTTTGAGCATAGGTTTAAGTAATTATTCGAATCATATGGAATCCGCAGGCGGTAACATAAAAATTTAACAAATTTCATTTGAAGACGCTCAATGCGATGGATATATTTGTCATATCGCGGGTTCCAGATCTCTGATCTATATTCTAGGATGCTTCTGACGAACGTGCAGTATAAAATTTTCTGGGAAGTATCCCATTCCAATAAAATGGATGAATGGATAATTATAAAAAAAAAATTGTGCTAGTGTGCTACAATACTTTGTGACATTACAGTCAGTATTTAACTGACTAAAACGCAGGTTAGCCAAAGTCACAGTTAAAATGCCTTTTTTTCAAATAAACTTAATAATTAAGCACTTTTTAACCTTCTATATTTTCGTACCTTCCGGACTTTTTTAACTGACAAGAAGAACGGGTTCAAGAAACTTATCAGCTTTAACAGAAATAGGTAACGATATTTACAAACTTAAATATATCGTTACCAAATACAGTACAACAGGATTGGATTGGCAACAAAGTAATTATACTAGCAAGTTATGTGTTACATCATTTCTACGCATTTCGATCTTTCAGACATTTGTCTGCCTGCAACTTTGTCCAATATCGCCAAATGAAAATAAATAGTTAAATATGTACTTATTTTTGGGAACCACGATCCTATTACCACAATCGTGTTAGCAGATAAAAACCCCCTATTCATAACTAAAAAGAAGTAGGTATTGAAGCCAAAAGTTTCGTCATGATTCAATGAAAAGAGAAAAATCGGCAAAACCACTTCTTTCCAAAATATTTCAATTGTAAAACTCATTCAAAGTCTCAAACAATTTAAATCCACATTTCATTAATCCATCAAGTGGAAATCTTTTTAACTTTTCCGGAGTTCTTATCTCTTTCTATTCGCGGAATCGAATTGATACAGAGGGCGATAAAGTGATATTTGGGCTTTCGTAATAAAACTTTTATGATATCCTTATTTTGAATTGGACCGTTCCGTTTTTATTCATAATCGATACTTACAAACTTTTATAAATTCCACATTCGATAAGTAGATTCAAATCGATTATGCTGAAACACGCTTCATATCTTTTTTTTTTCAGAGAAATCAGTTTGAATATTCTGGTTTAAATACACAGTACTAAGCTTTGCATTTTTTATATTTCAGCAATGCGGATTTTTTTATATCCTCGTTTTTGTTGCATTACATATTGGATTTTCGTATTAAAACTACTTGTTTCAAATAGGGAAAATAACATCTGAGGCCGTACTTGAGCTCTTATATATCTAGCTCAATACTAGTGGCCGCCCGCGGTTTCACCCGCGTGGTTCCCGTTTCCGTGGGAATATCGGGATAAAAAGTATCCTATGTAAAAACTGATTTTTTGGAAAATAAAAAACTTATTATTATTATTATTATATGTTTTAATCTAGGCTATCTACTATCAGTGTGCCAAATTTCAACCAAATCCGTTCTGTAGTTTTTGCGTGATTGAGGAACAAACATCCAAACATCTAAACATCCAAACCCACAAACTTTCACATTTATAATATTAGTAGGATTAAAGTGATGTTGTTATAGAGACAGAGCTTTACATCGCGTATACCGCCATCTCAATCACAACATCGCTTCGATATTACTTTTGCAAGTCATTATAGGGGGTCAGATTACAGTCCTTTGTGATTTTTGTCTTTTCCAAGTGCATTTATTGAAATGAATTAACATTTTTTTCAAATTGACGACGAATATAAAAGTATTACTTACTTTTGAACTCTCCAGTTTTTAACCTATCACTTATCCATAAAACCTGCCTAGCATGACCGATTTATATCGCGTGAATTAGCATTTTATCAACACTCAACTGTCTAACTCTTTTGTCTTTTTTACAGTTAAACGTGATAAAATGCTATATCACGCGATATAAATCGGTCATGCTAGGCAGGCTGGAAAACTTTTAGCTGATAAGCAAAATACAAACTTAAGAGCAAACTTAGCTTAGTATTTAATTAACTTATCGAAATAAGATAAACATTTTAACAATTTACATTAGCCGAACCAAGTGACATTGTACCTGCTAACATAAGTTTTAATAGGACCAGGGGGCTAATTGTCTAAAATAAAAATCTATCGCAATCGCTTTCGTTTGACAGATGGATGTGACACATTGCTGCATTTCTTTGGTAAGTTTTTATTTGTGCCAAAAAGAAGCTTCAATGTGTTACATGCTGAAAGCGATTGCGATAGATTTTGAGATTAGACAATAGAAAGGCTGGGTACTTATTGTCTAATTTCAAAATCTATCGCAATCGCTTTCAAGATGTGATACATTGATGCTTCTTTTTGACACAAATAAAAACTTACCAAAGGAATGCAGCAATGTGTCACATCCATCTGTCAAATGCAAGCGATTGCGATAGATTTTCGAAATTAGACAATTAGGTAGCCTCCAGAATAAACTATGTTTTTGCTATAATCTGCCTTTCTATTGTCTAATTTCAAAATCTATCGCAATAGCTTTCAAGATGTAACACATATGTAGATGCTTCTTTTTGGCATAAATAAAAACTCACTAAAGAAATGCAGCAATGTGTCACATCCATCTATCAAATGAAGGCGATTGCGATAGATTTTGATATTAGACAATTAGCCCCCAGTTAATCCTTACTTGTCTTATTTTATTACTTAAACAGTTTTTGTCAGATGTCAAACGTCTTTTAAAATTAATCGTTATTAAAAGTTGTCTTATTAAATTAAATTGTCATTAATAATTATTATTATCAACCATTATTTCGTAATCGGTGAGTGAAAAGCCATTTTTTGTATTTTAAAAATGAATATTTCAATTAAGAGTGGATGTAGATTGTTCACCAAATAAAACAAGTAATGATAAACAGACTAAAGTGTCTTTTGACAACCCAAAGCTCTTGCAAGGCTTGAGCCTTGCTTGATAGATATAGGTCAATTGGAAAAAAACATAATGTCTAAAGAACACGCTACTGTGAAATAAAGGCTCAGTTCAAAACTGCACCACCAAATGGAATTTTGTTTCGTGCGCCATAGTTTTAAATTAAAGACTCAAAAGCTCACCGAACTTCGTCCATTCAATTTCATTTCGATATTTTTTTAAAAGAGCTTTCTTTATTTGTTTTTTGCACGCGATTTTATGTACTAGAGTAGATAAGAAGTTCTTATTTTCGATTTCGATTAATGGACGTTTGCATTGAACTAAATAATCGCCAAGTCTTTTCCTAATTACAACTCGACCAAGATAATTAGGCAGGCACATGCCAGCTAAGTTCATGACACCGTTTTAATTTGGTCCATTTGTAGTTAGGAAAAGACTTAATCTCTTATATCTGATTGTTGAGTTGACGTTGAAGTTGAGTTGAGTACATGAGGTAATAATTCGTTATGTGCAGCTATCCTGTGGTACCTAGTAAAATAACTTGCAATTCACTTTAGTGAAAATAACACATTTGTATGGTGGTTTTTAGGGTTCCGTACCCAAAGGGACCCTATTACTAAGACTCCGCTGTCCGTCTGTCTGTCTGTCACCAGGCTGTATCTCATGAACCGTGATAGCTAGACAGGTGAAATTTTCACAGATGATGTAAGTATTTCTCTTGCCGCTATAACAACAAATACTAAAAACAGAATAAAAATAATATTTAATGGGGGCCCATACAACAAACGTGATTTTTTGCTGTTTTTGGGACGGAACCCTTCGTGCGCAAGTCCGACTCGCACTTGGCCGGTTTTTTATCACAAGTAAATTATCTTTGACCACAATAATAATTATCGCAGCCCTTCTTTATAGATCAATAAATCTATCTACATGAATTATGAAAGACAGTTATGGTGCATTTACTGTTATATCAATCCTTTTATATTTTTTACCACAAGTTTTAATTAAAGCATCATCCCTTTACATTGGCAGTGACTCGTCAATTTTTTATTTGCCTGCTTTACCTTCGTTTTTAGGTCACGTGGAATGTCAGTTCTTTAATTATGCATCGGGGAATACACAACCCCTAAATCGATAAATGGTTATGGCGGAAAGCTGAATTTCTATTGTTCAGAAGACGTACTTCCATTCTACACTACTTTGGTATTTTAGCCTACCTAAAACCCACTTAAGTACTTATTAAAAACATCATTTATTATAGTAATCATTGTAATAAGTAGTAATTTAAACTAAATCTACTTAAGAGTGCTACTACATGCTAAGGCGTGAACTCTATCGAGAAAAAAACGCGCGTAAAAGTACTCGATAGAGTACTTACTTTCAGGAAATTTATAAAAAAAATATAAGTCCACGTTTATTTTTAACTACCTAGCTTCCGCCCGCGACTACATCTGCGTGGACATTTGAAAAATCTCATAAAACAAACAATTAATTCATTTGACAAAAATTTGGCAATCAGTTTATAGTCTGGATTAAAACTTATGATATTTTTGATCTCGGTCAAAGGCACCCTAGGGATTTTTATTTTTTTAAACATTGAAATTAATTTGTAGTACTTTTGGGAAATTTATAAAAATATAGCCCATATTTATTTTTAACTAGCTTCCGCCCGCGACTACATCCGGGTGGACTTCAAAAAAGCAGGAGCTTGTTTCTCTGTTCGTCTGTATATTATTTTTTAAGGTTGAACTGATTTTAATGAAGTTGACACACAGTTTATAGCCTGGATTAAATTATAGGATACTTTTTAACCTGGTCAAAGGTTCCCTAGGAAAAAATACTTAAATATTGTGGTAGATTGACAATCTAGCACAATATACTGCGATCCAATACTTTTAACCGACTTCAAAAAAGCAGGAGCTTGTTTCTCTGTTCGTCTGTATGTTAGTTTTCAAGGATGAACTGATTTGAAAGGAGTTTGACACACAGTTTATAGCCTGGATTAAATTATAAGATACTTTTTATCCTCGTCAAAGGTACCCTAGGGTAAAATACTTTAGTAAGTACTTTTGAGATATTTATAAAAAATATAGCCCACATTTATTTTTAACTAGCTTCCGCCCATGACTACATGCGAAAAAATATACAGATGGACAGAGAACCTCCTCATTTTTTTAAGTCGGTTAATATAAATTGGATTGCCTGAAAGATGATTAAATTTGGCACACAGTTAGTTTGATATCCTAGGAAGTACCTAGCCTATGTACCCTATTTTTATTTTTTAAAGGAAGCTAGTTAAAAATAAATGAGCACATTATTTTTTCATAAATTTCTCAAAAGCTACCTACTATATTTTTTGCAATTTATTGAAAAATACTTTTTTCACCTCTCCAGCACGAAAAGGGTGCTTTTGGCGCGTAAAAACTCGCAGCAAAATCGATTTTTGCTGCGAGCGTGAGACAAAGTGTTTTTTTAATTTCTAACACCAACTTTTAAAATAATAAAGAAAAAACAAATAAAGTGACAAGGATGACACTTGTAAAATTGATATGTGAGAAAAGGATAGATAGAGTGCTTTATGATGTCATACACGGATTAGAAAGTAAAAAAATAAAATGCACGGATATACCAAGGAGTTTTAAATAAGGATTGTTATAAAAGAAGTTTGATAATTCGAAATAAAGATTATGGAGGAGGTAATGAGGTCGCATGAATGAAACAAATATGAAATAAGAAAAATTTATGAAATTTATCAACAAATTATATGTTTTATGATTATAAATAAATAAATAAGACGGGATATTAATGAATAAGAGAAAAACACAACGTAATGTAATCAAAACGACGGGAATCTACTTTACTGACTCTATGAATAAAATTTTTCAGCATAGGTTTGATCGAATTATTTTGTGATAAATTACAAAAATGAATGCGTCCAACGATGAAGATAGTTGCCTAACTCCAAAAGAGTTAAGATAACAAGTTTCTAATGCTGAATTAAGCTTTTTACCAGGAAAGTCACATGAAAATTTTCTCGCTGGCAGAGGTGAAAAGTTGTATGTTTTACACGAGACCAAAATGTTGTTCTGCCTCGTGCCTTTAAATCACTCACTGTGCTCAGTAGTCTATATTAGAATCACTCGCTACGCTCGTGATTCAATTCTAGACTACTTCGCTAGTTCGTGATTTAAAGTCAGCACTCGCAGCACAAATCGATTTTGGTCACTTGTATAACAAATAACTATTACCTCTATATTATTCACTTCTCAAGCTTACGCGCTCACTAGACATGAAATAAAAGACTTTTTAACGGATACTAGCGCGGTTTTATTGAAAGTACTTTGGTAATTAGTTTGTATTTGGTTTGATTTTTGATTTTCCCGACGTTTCGGCACCTTTGCAGCTGCCGTGGTCACGGGGGACAGTAACGGGGGACAGTCCCCCGTGACCACGGCAGCTGCAAAGGTGCCGAAACGTCGGGAAAATCAAAAATCAAACCAAATTCAAACTAATTACCAAAGTACTTTCAATAAAACCGCGCTAGTATTCGTTAAAAAGTCTTTTATTTCATCTCTATATTATTACTATACCAGGCTATAAACTATACATGTATGTGTGCCAAAGTTCATCAAAATCAGTTCAGCCTTCTGAATCTGAACTGATTTGGATGAAATTTGGCACTCAGATAGTTGATAGCTTGGTAATTTAGTATTATAAATATCGATATTTGATTTTACACACACAGCGCCATCTAACCCTAGACAACTGATTTTACTAGGTACTTACTTTTCGAAATAGATAGGTACTTCTTATACGCAGACCCGTCACAGAAATTAAAATATATCATTATAATTTTGTCCGGGCATCGAACCCGGGACCTCTTGCGTGGTAGACTGGCATGTTGAATACTGCACCACTCGGGTCATCGATCGATATCACGCGAAAATTAATGCAAAAAGTGGGCAACCCTGCCAAAGACCACCGTGGATCGTGGTAGATAGCTGGATTGACCGTGTAACGTCGCAAAACAACCGCATCAAATTCCATCAATCTGTGGTTTTGATCAGATCACACCAGATTGACGTGTGTATTGGCCGCCTTAGTCTATGCGATCGGATAAGTTCTAAAATCCGCACTCAGCTCATTGAGTCGACTTCACCTTGTTAAGAGGGATTCAAAGGCTGGAAACCAATCATGTTCTGTTTGACTACTCAAGTTGCGAACTAGGCAAGTACTAATGACTAAAGTAATAAATAAGGGCCGTAAGTCTAGTACAATATATAATTGAGCTTCACGATTTCGCACAATATTACTTGATTTATCGGTTCCAAAAACAATATGATGTAGTTAGTAGATAGATTATAGTCTCAGTTAAGTGATTGACAAAAACATGATATCTGAAACTTTTCTCTATAGAAAAAAATCGTAAAGTTTTGTAGTCTTTCAATGCTGTGCCAACCATTATTAAACCTATAATCTTGAAACTATAATAAAAAGAAACCTTAGCTAGCTCTCTAGTCTTGTGATTGACAGTTTTCCAAAATTAGAAAATACTTTATTAGTAATCAATTAAAACGAATAATGTTTCTAATGACTTTGATATTTTTTAGGAAGCATGATATCTAAGTAGGGTTGCCACATTTGTTTGTCGTAACTAAATATTATCGTATTTTAATAAGGGATGTATTTAATAGCACTTTAAATTTGATGAAAACAGCTATAAAATTGTATATCAGCACTTTAAAATAATAATAGACCTATAATTTAATATTATCACAACAAAAATAATGGTTTGCACTTTAAAATAATAATAGATCTATAATTTAATATTATCACTACAAAAAATTAAATAATGGTTTGCACTTTAACTGTGTCCCAACCATTAGTCCCAACTCCGAAACCATTTAGTTTCTGTTCAACCATGTCAGACTGACCACTGTTAAAATGAGCTGGAAAGATGAAAACAACTTGTGGCATAACATAATCCGTATACGCCACCAGGCCGGTTCTGGCGTTGTTGGTCACAATGGAACCTAACCTCCTGGGCTCCTCTCTCGCTGCGCCCGCTCGTCATCGCACCAAGACGTCTGTTTACCATTCGACCATGCCAGTGTTAAAGTTATAAAATTAATTTGTAAGGTGCAAAGTATTAATTTTAAAGCTCAGCAATTAAATTGTACAGTGCAAAGTATTAATTTTAAAGCTTAGCATAATTATAGTGAAAACCATTATTTTTATAGTTCATTCAATAAAGTTTGAAGCTAATCATTTTAAAGTGTGTTACATTATTTTTAAAGTGCATTTATATATTCCCCTTTTAATAAACTCTATCTGATTACATGAAGGAATATCATCTGATTAAAAAACAAAAATTCATGAAAATATTTAATACACATTTCGAAACTGACATGCTAAAACTTCCCCGAAAAAGTTTAACGAAACATTCTAATCGTGTGTCAGCTGCATACGTTTCATAATACACGGCGCGGCAGGATGGATTTGTTCGCCAGGTCATGGGGTGAACAAACTTTCGCGTGATCAACAACATGGCGTGGTGTTGCAGTGCCCTGGATGTGTGAAGAGGGTGAAATGGATTTTTTTTCACTGCAACATTTATTGAAGTTTGAAAAGAAAAAAGGTTAGATTATATATTGCAGTATAAAGCCAGTAAAGCTGTTACTTTTTAGTTGCAGTTCTTTTTAATTTTTTATTAGTGGCTGTTTGTAATTTATTGCTTTTATAGATTTTTCACTATCTTCTCAGAGTTCTGGCTATGGTTCAAGCCTATCTACTTACTGTAAATCTGCGCAAATTATAAGTACCTATTAGGATTCTATTATACGATTACCTCACAAACGCATTTTATAGGTACCGATTCGAATCGTGAGCGATGAGTGCGCATGTTTGCAGTCGCCCCGCACCACGTCCCCCACCAATGAGACCTATGTCACGGAATACATAATAGTACAAGTCCTATGTCGTAGCGTGGTGTTGCAGTGCCCTGGATGTGTGAAGAGGGTGAAATGGATTTTTTTTCACTGCAACATTTATTGAAGTTTGAAAAGAAAAAAGGTTAGATTATATATTGCAGTATAAAGCCAGTAAAGCTGTTACTTTTTAGTTGCAGTTCTTTTAAATTTTTTATTAGTGGCTGTTTGTAATTTATTGCTTTTATAGATTTTTCACTATCTTCTCAGAGTTCTGGCTGTGGTTCAAGCCTATCTACTTACTGTTAATCTGCGCAAATTATAAGTACCTATTAGGATTCTATTATACGATTACCTCACAAACGCATTTTATAGGTACCGATACGAATCGTGAGCGATGAGTGCGCATGTTTGCAGTCGCCCCGCAAATTATAAGTACCTATTAGGATTCTATTATACGATTACTAGACATGCGCAAAACAGTACTCTATGAAGTAATGCCATATTGCATGACATTTCGTACCGCGTAATATGGCATTATAGCAATACTCGGTACAGTACTCTAATTAGTACTCATACTATTATGTATTCTGGGCTCATGATATGAAGTAATGCCAGATTTCATGACATTTCGTACTGTGTAATATGGCATTATAGCATTACTCAGTTTTGCCTAATGTACGACACAAGCTTCATTGACTTAGTAGATTTCCCTTCATACTCAACCCTGATTAAAAGAAGCTTCTAATCTTTAAAAAGGGATTTCTGGCTTAGGACTCGCAAAATTCATGGACCTTCACGCCATGTTTAGTGTCATGTGTCATGCTAAATTTTGCCGGGTAATAGGTACTGTTACAGTACGCGATCGTGTTATATTACGCGTAATGCATTACTCGCAGTACTTACACATCTCTAACGATTACCTCACAAACGCATTTTATAGGTACCGATACGAATCGTGAGCGATGAGTGCGCATGTTTGCAGTCGCCCCGCACCACGTCCCCCACCAATGAGACCTATGTCACGGAATACATAAGTCCTATGTCACCATCACCACTCAAGATCTTTGCCGTGTGGTGCATTGCGCCTGCAAACATACGCAGTGATCCCTTCCAATTTCACTCATCGTGAGTCGTGTCGGCACCTACAAAATGCGATGGTGCACCTACAAAAGCAGCCACTTTGAGCTGAAATGGATTTTAAAACTTACAGAAAGAAAGAAAACTGTTAAAGAGTTATTAAAAAAATATAAGAGACAATACATATATGAGATTATTAACCTAATGAGCTTTTTAGGGTTCCGTAGCCAAAATGGCAAAAAAGGAACCCTTATAGATTCGTCATGTCTGTCTGTCTGTCTGTCCGTCCGTATGTCACAGCCATTTTATTCCGAAAGTATTAGGATGACACAGTTGAAACTTAGTAGATAGATGTATTCTGTTGACCGCTTAACGATTTTAACACAAAAATAAAAAAATAAAGATTGAGGGGGGGCTCCTCATGTAGGGCAAACAAAAAAATTTTTTTTTCTTCACCAATACGTGCGTCGTTAAAAATGATATTGAGGTTCCTAAGAATTTTTTTTCTCAATGTCAACCGTTTGAAAGATAAACACTGCCAAAGTGGTAAAATGTGTGTCCCCCCCCCCCCCCCTCTAACTTTTGAAATAAGAGAGTGAAAAATCTATAAAAATATATGCTATAGACTTTAATAAACCCTTTCAATGAACATTGGTTTGAACTAGATAAAGTAATTAGTTTTTGAGTTATATCATATTTTCCAAAACCGCAAATATAACTTTGTCATTCATACCAACACTGTGAAAAACAAAGTTATTTTTGTAGACGAAAAATGATAGTGGTATTAAATATGGTATGGTATAATGTATCTACGGAACCCTACGGCGCGTGGCCCGACACGCACATGGCCGGTTTTTAAATATTGACTTGGTTAACGAGTAATTAAAATAAATGTATTGGCGGCGCTAGTAGTACTATAACAGCGCCTTTGTATATTTATACTCGTCAGATAAACAGGTACATTATTATAATCTTCAATCTCAATTACACCTCGAAAGCTCTGTTTTTTAACATCCACCCGCATTTTTCCTTCCATTGCGAATTTTAACGCCTCAAGACTCACATCAATCTTCATCGCACATCCGTTTCTAACAAATCCATTTAACGGAAACCACTAATATTGGTCTACGCCGAACATACGCCGAAGCGCGAAAAAACAAGATTTCTCTCTCTGTTCCACAATGTGGAGTCTGACATAAAAATCTAGCCAGAATAAATGATCTGCCTGAAATTGAATACCTATCTGTCTGAAATTTCTTGTAAGGTTTGAGTTTTCTTAGTATGTTTATTCAAAAATTACTATATACACCCTTATTGAATATTTATTGTGCTACACATTCTGCTATTTATTGCTATAGATTTTTACGAACAAACATTTACTTCGAATGAATGCTACATTTTACCACGTTTTTATTAGGTTGCTTTCGCGTTTGTTTGTTTGTTTGTGTGTTTCTCCACAAAGTTTGTGAACGATTTTATACTAGCTTCCCGATGAGCTAGAAACTTGAAACTTTGAACATAGGTCAGAACTGGAAGGCAATGCAATATTATGGTGTCATTGAGCTGATCTGAAGATGGATCAGGAAGAAGGCCACAGGATCTCTATGATGTCACCATACAACCCTATCGTGTTTGGGCTCGTTACAACCGTCTTGACGAGTACTCTGACGGGAGACGTGGTCAGGGTCTGATCGGGTCTGATCGGGCTCGGGGGGGGGGGGGGGGGGCTCGGGGGGACTCGGGGGGCTCAAAGGGTGGCTTAAGGGGGGGCTCGGGGGGGGGGGGGTCGAGGGGAGGCTTGAGGGCGGCTCGGGGGTGCTTGAGGGGGGCTCGGGGGACTAAAAAGTAGAAAATAAAAATTATTGAAAAAAAAATTTTTTTTTTTAAACCACGTTCTTAAAACAGATTATAAAAAATATAAAACAATAATACAAAAAATATAAATAAAAAAGTATAAAATAAAAAAATTATATAAATAAAAAAGTATAAAAAAAGTTTAAATAAATATTCTTTTTACTACACGAACGTTCTTTTTACGAACTTCACAGAGATTTGTCCAAGGACGATTCGTTTTACAATAGGGAATATGCATCAATTTTTTTTTTAATCTTAATCAAAAGTATAATGCGTGAGAAAATTAACTGTAATATTAAAACATTACTCTTACGTTTTTTTTCACGTGATATAGTTACTTGAAGTTAGCGCGCAGCAGCACCCGCCGAAAACGCTCCATACAAAATGGTGACGTCACACATCACGTTTCAGGTGTGTTTCGGCGCGTTTAATATGGCGTTAGCCAATAATCTTCAATTATCTCCCTAAATTTTGCGTTTAAGTACGTGTCATACAAAATATTGTTTCTTATTCGATATTCTATCCGACTGTAAAATTCATTATATCCGAAAATGAAAAAAAAATATCGTTATTTTCCCCTGATTTCATCGTGTGATAAAACTAAAACAATACATTTTTTTTATTTTTTTTCCTGTTCCATCATGTTTTTATAAGTGTCCGCAGCGATCAAGCTCAAATTCATCAAAATCGGTGATTTATGCATATTCCCTATTAAAAGGAATTAAAATAAAACGTCACGAGCAATTAAAAGTTCTAGTTTTAATTGTATCTATGTATAATTATTTTTGGTATTTAACAAGAATTCCAAAGCATACAATTACTCAATATCATGGAAAAGTACTACTATTACCAATTTAAACAGTATTCAATACAATAATACACTAATACCTGACCTTAAGCAGAGGTATCTCTCCAGCAGGAATAGCGTATCACGACAACTTCGTCAAAGTCTTCTGTTATTACGACTTTACTTAACAACTTTATTGAAAACACTTATTTCACCGTTCAACCTTTCACTGTGACAACTTGAGCACGACTGAGCGCGCCTCTACCCCGTCACCGCATATTTAAACGTTATGCGTGGCGTGGTAGGGGCGAGCGTGGCGTGACTGGCGTGGTAGGGGCGACTGCAGTCACCTGATTACTACAACTACCGTTTAAGTACTTTTAATGGTATAAACACACAAATTTAGTTGTACTACATGGTTCATCACGAATAATAATTAAAGTAATTGATACAGTAACCTTACAGTCGGCCATCCTGCTAGAGCGAGTCCCATCGCGTAAAACAATATCTATTATAACTCTGAGTACATCCATTCAATTAGTCATAAAATATTATTAAATAAAAACATCATTTTATTAGAAGAAAAATAGCAGCTTCCAACAAAATCTTTCGCATTTTTGCGAAAGTCATAATTATTATTTAATTACATTACAAATATTTATTGCATGACACAAAGCGTAATTACGTTTTTATTTATACATAAGTAGGTATTTAGAAAACATCCCAGAAATGGTATGTATATAAAGTTACATTTATTTATCTACAATTAACGTAATTATATTACTTAATTTAATTAACTTTAAAATTTTACAATTCAATACAACTCTGTTTACATCAATAAAAATATAGTCGTATGGCATTTCATCTGAGCACGTTATAAACACGAGCAATAGCTTGTTTGACGATAGTTTATCAACATCAAAATTCATTTATATAATTACAAGATACTTTAGAAATTAAAAATGGATGTATATCTTAAATAAATTGCTAAGAAGTTAATATATCATTGCACCGAATTATAAAGATTGCAAACTTAGATTTTTTTTATCATAAGCTATTGCAACTTATTTTATTTACTTAAGTCTTAGAATAATTAGTTACGTGTAAGCATTTCAATATTTGTCTCCAATACAAACTTAGTTTAGAAAAATACCTACTAACAATCAACAAAAAGTCATCAAAACGCTATGAAAGGCTCATCATTAAAATAGAAAATTGAAGTAACCGTTTCTGTAAATATGTATATATATTATCAACTAAATACTAAATTGAATGTAATATCTTTCTCATACCATTTGTAATGCTTGAAATACTTTTATAATTTTAAAACCATATTAATAAAAAAAAGCGCGCGCGGCGGCGCTATGGCTATGGGCAGCATTAATTGCATGGATTAGACGTTTCAATAAAAATTTGGCCTGAGATAACTTTGGGGTGCACCCAGTGCTCCAATTAGTGTAACACAGTGACAGAAAAAGCATATTTCAGTGACACATGTCATAAACTATTATGATATCCAATAATTTAATCATCAATATGGAAAAAGTTATTTCTTTTAAGTATTGTACCGATTGTATTGTACCTATTTTATTATATTGTACCTATGTAGGTACTGTTATTACACTGGTAGTGTTATGTAACACTTGTACTATTTATGTATTTCGTGACACAACTCAGTAAGAGTAAAATTTGTTACTTCTTGAACTAATAAAAAATAGTATCCTACATTACAGCAAGGTAAAAAAACTTTTTATTTTATTTACAAAGTATTCTGAAGGTCTTTTAAATTAGTAATGGTTTTAAATTTACCCTTACTAATTTAACCAGGTTAACCTTTTGTTTAGTTATTATACATTAGCATACTTCCCTATACAATGGATATGTAAATGTAATATGTATTAAAGAGGACTTAAGATGTCTTAGAAGTGACTCCGCTTTACACTCAGTACGTTATGTGGATGTACCTTCCTCGAATATAACTGCACATTTCAAAAACTCGATCAGAATGAACACTAAGTAATAAATGATTTTAGTAGTCAGTATTTTAATAATCTTACTTTCCATAGCGGGCACACAGAGTCCAAATACAAATTATATTATGTATTATCAATCAATGTACAAAAGTAATTAGCTATAATCCCACACAAGCGCCACTCTTACTATCTATCTGTTTTAAGTTTTTCCAGTACCTACGGTGCCCAATATAATGTGTTCTAAAAGCAGATTGAATTGTCCTACTAAGTAAGTAGTTACTTCATTCTATCGCGACCCTCAGTCACGAGGAACAAGAAAAATCATGATAAAAGATTTTTTTTTCTTATTAATATTATTTCATTTTAATGAAGAGCACTGTCATCACCAGGGCCGTGCGTTAGTCTACAGAATTACTTAAATGTTTTGTGAAAAGTTTCACCTAGTTTATGGATCGCCTTGAATTTCTCAAATAGAAAAGGCAGGGTAAATTACCCAATTATTGGTATTTAGAGTAATAATCCGATACAAAAAAAAAATTGCCTATTGATTTTAGTAGCTCTATTTGAAATAAATATAGTGGGTGTTACACGCAATACACAATACAGATACTCTTTTTTTGTATTTTGTATGTATGTCGTTTTAAGCTATTACCACCATACATACACCATCATATTTATAAATAAATAGACCCGTAGTCCATTCAATGGTACCCTTCAACCTATTATTGGCATATACCGATCAAGTTACATACAAGCATACAAGCCAATAATAATTTAATAGGCAACAGTTAATAAAATTATAGGTATTATTCTCAGTACCTTTATTAAAGTATTGGCATGCTTTCACCAATTACTGGTACAACTTAGAAGTTTTATTTTCGACTATTGGAATGGGGCCAATTTTTGAAGCCTTATAGAATACTTCATTATTTCCATTATTTGATAAAAAAAATACATTAAATGATCTTGAAAATAAGGTTCTAAATTCTCATTAAATATTAAGATAGTATGCCAAAACATTATAATTGAGTTTTTTCCATAATTAGGTAAAACAGTTTATCGAATAGTATTCTTGTTTTTTATGTTAAGTTTAGAGTGCCAACAAATATAAGGGTGTAATAACAGATCAAGTCACCCCTACATGATCGACGTGAGAAAATTATGTTTTTGATTAATTTAAAATTGTAATAATGCGGTATCGGAGATAAAATGCAATGAATACGAAAATAATTATTATGTCTAGAAATTGTATCATTGATCACGAAATTTCATTTCATTTTTTCATTTCAAAATTCTTTATTTCATATTATAAACAATATTGTAACAAGTACTAAGATAATACATGTACATTGATTAATTTAAATATACTTTATTAGGCTTAACTTACCACCTAATCTTGAAATATTAACACACAGTGTTTAAATGGCACTATTCGCAGACAAAAAAAATATACAAAACATTTTTAAGAGATTTGCTTATTGCATATCAAATTACGAAATAAAAAGCTTTATCAAATTACGAAATAAATAGTTTTGTTTTTCAATAATATATTTGTAGGAATGTGAAAGAAGAATTAGAATTAATATTAAGTATAGTAAAATTACTGTTGCATTATTGTGTATTATGAATATAGTTTTATCTTAAGATTTATATGTAATTATTTATTTTAGTTATTGTTTGTTCAATTTTTTTTTCTTATCAAATTGGATCAATTATTGTTATCTGAAATAAATGAATTTTATTATTTTTCTTTTACTACCGGTAAACTTCAGTAGAGTAGGTCATTGCTCACCATGGCCATTTAAAAATATATACGCACAATACACCATTATAAATGGCATCACATTCTATGTCTTACTAATTACTCATTAAATGACTTGGCAACAGATGCATGAGCTGATAATATTTGAAATTGAATTACTACTTTATTAAAAAAAACGGTAAGTATAGCCATAATTGGCAATAATACATGGCTGGACTCATTGGACGCCATTAGTTGCAGTAACTACATTTAAAGAGGATTTACATTCAGCATACTTAATTATTTGCTCTTTATTGTACTCACAAAAGAGTTGTAGAGGAGTTATTAATCAAATCATTATAAGGAGAAGTAGATTTATCCTTCAGATAGCTTTCTTGCAGGTTCCAGCAAACCCAGGACATGTTAGGGATTTTTCAAGTAAGTATGGATAGTTATGTACTGCAAATATCTAGAGTACCTATGTTTATATTGGTTTTAGTGTGCGTACATCGCTTCTATATCTATCATTTTAACTAAGAAAAATAATATAAATAAAACAGTATAATAATACTTAGTAAAACATGATTGTTTAGTGGTGGATTAGAAATAACGATGATAAAACATTCTGATGATTTAGATTTAATAGAAATGATAATAATATTATAATCTAGAAAACTTGTTAAAAATAACCTTACGGATGTTCGCAATAATTTTACTTGCTTGTCAAACAATAGGGCTAAGAACAGTTATTAAAAAAATAAATTTGAGTGGAACAAAATTAAGAGAACTTGCATGAGTTGCATGTTCAAAAACCAAATACTTAAACAGTTTTTTTTCACGCTACATACTTAATGTAGTAGTTTGATACGAACTTTTTAGACTATGTACATCTAACATAGCAAAACTTTTAAATAATATAAACAGGTGGGTTATTAATTAAGATTAAGTTTCGTCGATTATCGCTCAATTACTCGCATTTATATTATTTTCATAAAGATTGCTATCAGATTCAAGCCTCGTACGTACTAAAGTCAACCCTACTCTAGATGATTTTATTACTTAGTTAGGTAATTACTTCTTACAACAGACAATGTATAAACATATATGTTATAATTGCATTCACTTGATAATGCTCTGATAAATTTTGAAAAATAAGATATTGAGAAGCAAGCTTCATGTCAAAGAAAAGTTATAGTCTACCTAAGACTTTCTTTATCCTCGAATTATTTATATTATTCTCTTTAAGCATTTGCGTAAATTATACACATTTTTGCTTTATTTAATAATCAATAAAACTAACTTAAATTAAGGTTATCACCTCAATCTATTGCAATTCTTCTCAAATAAGTATATTAATCGATGAAGTCTGTCTCAAGCGTAAGTTTTGACTCTTGATATCGTATTAGCCAGCACGAATGCTTGCGACTTTGGCTGACTTTCAAGCGCCCGCTTCCTTACTCAAGATATTGCCGTCTGAATATTTTACTAGTTGTTACTACGGACGCCTTACGCTCTCACGGCTGCGTCTTAAATTATACAATTTTGAACAAAGATTACACAGTATTACTTAATTTATCGATCCCAAAATGTATGAATAATATAAATATGATAACCAATAATAAACCTATAGTCTCGAAACATAATATAAAAAACGTAGCTAGCTCTCTAGTAACAGGTTTTTTTTTTAATAAGAAATAGTCTATTCGTTATTAATTAAAAATGTGATAATGCCAATAAATTCGATAATTCTTACTATGAAAATAACTTCTAGCGTTGTACGGCCTCTTAAGGATGATGCCTTACGTTCTCACAGCTGTATCTTAAAATATGAAAACAGCTTATATACGACACACTGAGCGCTTGCGGCTTTGCCCGACTATGTCAGGCTCCCTTCCGCTTCCTCACTCGTGTCGCAAAATATTACTATTATTATTATTATTAAATTGCGTTTGACGCTTTACGCCTTCATAGCTGCGTCTTAATTATATAAACAGCGAAAGTAAATAAGACATACCGAGCGCTTGCGGCTTTGCCCGGCTATGTCAGGCTCCCTTCCGCTCCCTCACTCGTGTCACTATTACAATTTGAAATTTCGTGTAACCACCACAGTGGACGCTCAACAGCATCAGTTGGAGTCAAAATTGTTGCTACGAGTCTTGCACTCAACTTCCAATTTGCGATTTGCGTTTCTCATTGCTGAAACTTGCACAAAATTTTATGTAATTAATAGCTATTAGTCACCCAATAAATCTAGAATAGTCTTATCATATTTAATTAATTGGGCAACTGAATTGTTAAATATGATTGTATGTACAGAATCCGTAATCTATGCTCAATATGTTACGTGACACGTGATCTTATTTGTATTCAATGCAAAGAGACAGCAGGGATGGGAAAATGCTAAATTGATCTTAAAAGGACAGTTATTTTCCAACTTTAACTGAAATATTGGTAATATTATTTAGTATCATTTCAGTATCAACAAAACGTTTCATGAAAACTAAACCAGTATTAGAGAAAACTATCTTAGAGAGAGAGCGTGAGAAAAAAAAAATGCTACGTAATCCGCCTCTGAGCACTAGGCTGAATAGTTATAGATAACTAGCACAAAAACAAAAAAAAAACTTAAGGGTTTTAACGATTTCTATAAATAATTTCTCCCTCTAGTTATCATCATAGTATGCTTACGTGGAATTCTCCATTTTATTTATTTTGTGCGGGCAGGATAAGCGAGAATTCTAAGGAAATCTCGTTTATCCCACTTCTGAAGTTAAAAGGAATTAAAATAAAACGTCACGAGCAATTAAAAGTTCTAGTTTTAATTGTATCTATGTATAATTATTTTTGGTATTTAACAAGAATTCCAAAGCATACAATTACTCAATATCATGGAAAAGTACTACTATTACCAATTTAAACAGTATTCAATACAATAATACACTAATACCTGACCTTAAGCAGAGGTATCTCTCCAGCAGGAATAGCGTATCACGACAACTTCGTCAAAGTCTTCTGTTATTACGACTTTACTTAACAACTTTATTGAAAACACTTATTTCACCGTTCAACCTTTCACTGTGACAACTTGAGCACGACTGAGCGCGCCTCTACCCCGTCACCGCATATTTAAACGTTATGCGTGGCGTGGTAGGGGCGAGCGTGGCGTGACTGGCGTGGTAGGGGCGACTGCAGTCACCTGATTACTACAACTACCGTTTAAGTACTTTTAATGGTATAAACACACAAATTTAGTTGTACTACATGGTTCATCACGAATAATAATTAAAGTAATTGATACAGTAACCTTACACTATTATCTAAAACACGAACGTTCTTTACTTACTGCTGAAAAGAACGTTCGTGTTTTAGATAATTGTAAAACGAATCGTCCTTGGACAAATCTCTGTGAAGTTCGTAAAAAGAACGTTCGTGTAGTAAAAAGAATATTTTTTTAAAACTTTTTTTATACTTTTTTATTTATATATTTTTTTATTATACTATATTATATTATATTTACTTATAAACTGATGTAGGATTATGACCCTATACAGAAGTTTTAAAACGAAAAAACGTGGGGCGCAGGCATGCAAAAGATAATTTAATGCATAAATTCATCAACAAGTTAAAAAAAAATGCAAATGACATGAACTATTATGCTTTCTCTCTCTAATACAAAATGTGCCCCACGTTTTTCTTTTTAAAACTTCTGTATAGGGTTATAATCCTACATCAGTTTATAAGTAAATATACTTACTGCTGTAAAGAACGTTCGTGTTTTAGATAATTGTAAAACGAATCGTCCTTGGACAAATCTCTGTGAAGTTCGTAAAAAAAACGTTCGTGTAGTAAAAATAATATTTTTTTTAAACTTTTTTTTATACTTTTTTATTTATATATTTTTTTATTTTATACTTTTTTATTTATATTTTTTTTTTATTATTTTTTTATATATTTTTTTATTTAACTTAGTTGTTTTACGTTATAGTGATTGTTTGTATACGTACCAACGATATGAAAATTCTAACTTTTTTTCGCTTTACTTACACCTTTCATACTTGCGTGAGACGACATGCTACTTGGCCAATAACGGCCGAACAACTGATAAAGAGGTAATTACCCTTTCGCTACATAGTTAAAGAGTTAAAGAGTTCACATCCCGCGGCGTTGCGCTATTTTGCACTCAAATATTGTTTCTTTCCTTATTGACGCGAATTATTCTAGTAGCTGATAGATAAATTACCAAATGCGAAAGTCCGTTTGTTTGTTTGTTTCGCCTTCACGTCTTAACTACTGAACCGATCGTAATGAAATTTTACATACGCATTGTCATGGGCTCAGACCTCAGAGGACATATAAGGTAACTTTCATCTTGAAAAAAAGGTATTGTTCCCGAGGGATAGCAAAAAGACTTTCCACGCAGACGACGTAGCAGGCGGCCGCCAGACTAATATCACAGTATGATATTATGTAATTTTAAAAGGACGGACGATAGAAATTTGTATTTCAATGCCATTAAGAATTCTCGAAGTAAGTTATTAAAATATACCACATACCAAAAAAAAATATTAAGTCCTTTCGAATACCACATATTCGTAGCTCCTACGCGTTTAAAAGGCTCTGCTTATTTATAGACAACGGATATCCGGTAGATAACGTCTGCGACTAATTTACAGACTTAAAACAATACGTGTCTGCGGGGGGTTAATTTGACGGCTGTGATAAGAAAAACGGACAGATTTACGTTTTGGTTAAGTATTTGAGGCTTTTGGCGATACATACAATTGTGGTATAATTTGTGTGATTATTAAAAAGATTTTAGAGTAACTTAAAATATATAAAAAACTAGATGCTTTTTCCTCGTGTTCGCTAATTTTATTCATATTGTGACTTAAATGTAAAAATATGACACTATTTTTCCTACATACACAGAACTAGAAAAAAATATGTTTAACCATGACCATCAGCCATTTTTAATGTCCCCACTGCTGGGGCAAAGGCCTTCCTTATGGGTGGATAACGAGGATGGGCCATAACCCACCACGCGGTCCCAATGCGGATTGGTGGGTATTAACGACTGCAAAGGCACCCGGAACCAACGGCTTAACGTGCCTTCTGAAGCACGGAGGAGCTCGAGATAATAAATTTTTGGTCACCCATCCCATGACCGATCCTTGCGAAAGTTGCTTAACCTTCGCAATCGCTGGGTCAGGCGTTAAACCACTGCGCCATCAAGCTTCCCTTAAGAAAAAAATGTGTTTTACTGATTCATATGCAGTAAAGGGTCTAGTGAAAGTAATAAACAGCTTTCACCCTATCGTAATAAATCGTTGGATTAAGCACACCCATCCCAATCAGTGACTACGAACCTGCGTCTTCAACTTCACCCCTTACGTTCCTGATTATGATGTCTTAATAAATGAAGGTCAGACAAAACCTGCCATGGTTACAACGCAGATTATAGCGATTGCGATTAGCTGTAAGGTTGCTAGTAAGGTTCATAATCAATTAAATCGAACTACAAATAGCGGCAGATTATCGAGATCCTTTTTTAGCCCCTCTGCCCTTGTAGCATGATCATCGAAACATAATTATCGCGTGATATAGCAATTTTTTTCCCGTCAGTTCTATAAGTATTACAAACAGTATATAGAACAACGGTGAAGACTTTGTCGACACCAAACCACAAAATGCATAATAGTACTAAACTTATCGTCTTTTGGGAGTTAAAAGCGATAAATCGATATTTATCAATAATCGCGTTTTGGTGGTCATGTTAGGGGGCCGGTCGCTGGATTCTATAATTATTGCGCGGTTGAAACGAGACGCTCACCACACAGCGATTGGCATCATGGAAATCGCTCACCGCACCGCTGTTCGTCCCTTCGCGAGGTCTGCCCCCGTATTACAACCCCTTAAAACTTGCCAGTTTTCTGAATGGCTATCAATGCGTCTCTTTTATTTGCTATACAGCGAGAACTTTGACAATTCATAAACCTGGCAAGTTTTAAGAGGTTGTAATACCCTTCCAGGCCGTGACGCAGAAACCGTGGCCTTATGCCTCCGTCTTGACAATCTTGTCACCTTTTGTTCCGCCAAACAATGCAGTGTCGCTTTTATCACAAAGAGATTTGCCGCTGCACCTCGAGCACTACACTATTCGTTTATTCGTTATTACAAAGTTGATTTACTGCAGTTCGTAGTTTTACTTGCGAATGAAATAGTACTTATAGTTAACTATTTCTCAATGATGTCTTAAAAATAGTGGAAAGAAAATATTATAAAGGTGCTCCCTCACCGGGAGCATTCGCGTGTAATGTAACGTTACAGATTTGAGCATTACATCAGTGAAGGAGAAGAACCGAGCATTACAATGCGCACCTTGTAATGAATACATCAGTGAAGGAGGAGAACCGAGCGAATGCTTGTCAGTCAGGGAGGTATTATTGTAATGTAATGCTCAAAGACGAATCTATTATGTTACAGTACCTACACGTGAATGCTCCCGGTGATGAAGCACCTTTATATTCTAAATCAATTATTTATTTGTAGTACAAACAGAATAATATTATGCCTACTTTATTTTGGTGTTGCATTTCCCATAATCTTCTGTAGAAAAGTGTGCATTTCCTAATAATCATTTTAACAGAAGATAAACTCAAAAAGTACAGACGACGACGGCGACGGCAAATCAGATATAACATGTTGACCTTGAAACCGTATGAATGTCCTACGTAATAAAATCTATTTTCGCAATGTGTTTTGGAATTGAAATAATCATGGAATGAATTATAAACTATTTTTTTATTTACACGTCGTGCACGACGGCAGCACTCAATCATTGTACTGAACTCATGCAAATTTACACAAGTGTCCTATTATTTATTTATTTATTTTTACACACACACAAACTTATTACAAAGCAATGCAACCGGATCAGAGATTTACCATTAAGTATTTGATGTTTGGTGATTAAATGATTATGTAGGTAATCGAAGTCATTGTAGTCCTACGCGTACGAAAAAATCTATAGGTACAGCAATGCTATTTGGTACACGTATACTTGAGGTCAAAACGAAATGTTTAGCCCGCAGTTCTTAAAAATTCTTCACTTAGGAGAGGAGTTATGGTGTCATTTTTTTTTTGTATGGGAACTTTTTTGTTTGTTATAAAACCTATCCTGTATAGTATCGAATGAAAGGGCTTGCTGAGCCGGTTCTAAAAATATATCACTTCATTAGATTTTAGCCACTTGTTTTAAATTAAACCAAAAAACATTTTCAAAACATACCAAGGGGCTCTTTATCGTCAATCGCGTGCAAAAACTCGCCACCTCATTGAAATTAGGTTTGTGTCTGTATAAGGTCTTAATACGTTCATATATACATTTTCACAAGGAAGTAAATCATAATTTATGAAGATAAATATTATTAGAAGCCTTCGAAAACGTGGCTATATTGCGTCACATTGTTAACTCCAATAGAAGTATGGCATCTTCTAGTGTCATTAGTGGAAATGGTAATCTACCCGTAAATGGCACTTAGGAGGTACTTTAACTGCGTTCACTTTATGTGTCATAAAATACTCATCATATAGAGTAGTTTCATGAATGTAGACTATAAATCAGTTGAGTTGCTTTGCAGTCATAAAGTCTATGGTATAGACTCTATACCTATAATCGCAAAACTCACAAACGCATTTGTAAAATCCATAAAATGTCAGCTAAGTTGTGTTGTGATTGTGGGATACAGAAAAGGATTCAAAAGAACGAGTAGAAAAAAATATAGGTTTATTTACAAAGTAGTATGAAAGCGTTCTAATCTGCACGAAGTTAAATTTCGTTCTGACAGTTACGAAATGTTAGCTATGCCTGTTATTTTAATGAACGTCAAAATTTTTGTTTTAAACGTAGGTAAGTTGCTAAAATACGCTGCAAATAACATTAGGGAAAAGTAAATTACTTACTTCGGAAACAGGTGAATTTATGGTTTCCTTCGTGACGGATGTCAATCAGTAATTATGATCTAGCCCCGAAATAGGTATACAATGTACAGAGCGACGAAATCCCTCTAGTTAGGGTGCCAACTATCATTATTAACAGTTCCGGGCTCCTGGCAGATTTTCAGTGGTGGGGGTGGGAGTGGTTTGGCAACAAAGGGGCTGAAAAACCGATTAAAGGTTTACAATTTTACAGAGCTATGGAAAATTAAAATGAAAAATAAATGATTGGCTTTCTATTATACCACACCAAATACAGAGCTCTGTAAATTCTGTACCTTCAATCGTTTTTCAGCCCTATGTTGCCCAACCACTCCCACCCTACCACTGAAAATCTACCAGGTGCCCAAATCTGTTAATAATTATAGTATGGCATACTAACTAGAGAGATTTCGTCACTCTGTAAATTGTATATCTATTTCCGGGGCCAGCTCTTAGTATGTAAGTAGGTACCTACTTACATATTTACCGATATTGAAGGAACACATCATCATCTCATTTGGGTAAAATCATCAGTTTTATTAAACAGATATAAGTACTTAATAGTCAAATCTTCATGGTTGCCAAAAATATACCGAAAATAATTAAAAAATGAAAATTTTCAAGCTTGATATTTATTTTCATTCAATTTATTTATTCACACCAATCCTTACAACTAATATAAGGCTAAACTCAATTCGATAGAGTTAATTATTTACTAAATATTTACCTAAGTATTATAAAGCAACTTTCGACAGATATTTTTCGATTTCCGCTCTAGTGCAATGGGTCGAACGGTAAACTCAATTTACCTATGGACCCACTAGTGGGTAATGCCGGTGAGTCACAGGTCATCATCACCCTATCAAATATATTTTTTTCACACAAAAAAAAGTTCATTACTGTTGTTAGCAATTACAATTCCGATTCTCTGCCGATCTTATCCGCCTTGCCAAAAAAGGGCATTATAAAATATGACAGTTTAATTTTGTACGTACTTTTGGGAAATAAGTTGTACTTATAGGTAGTATGCAACGTGTAAGAAAAACCTCTAAAGCCGAGTATATTACCTATTAGTTAAATATTATTATAATTACAAGCAAACTGAGCAAAATACTAAGCAAACAAAATTTGCAGGTTTCAGATAGCACCCTCTCATGGTTTATTTTAGAAATAAAAGGAAAATCAAATTCTATAGAATTATCTGTCAGGTAATTTAATTGGAACCAATATGAAACCTATACGTACTACGTTTTTCAAGTAGTATAAACGTATTTTGTAGATTATTTGAACTTTTCCGGAACCAAAGAGGAAGTAGGTACACTTTTTTTTTTATTTTAAAGATTCTTCGTCCATGTATAGAAGATTGTCGCCAATACTTTTAATTAATTGGGTATTTTCTTGGAAGTGGGTCAAACGTGCGAGGATTTATTATAACAAAGTAATGATGGCGAACTCCTTGCCAATGTTCAATTTATTTCTAATAAAATTTATGAGCCTCTGCAACTAAGTAAGGTATCTAATATATAAGGTCCTTCTTAAATAGTGCACATAATTTAAGGGGTCAATGTACTCATGCATACAAACAACTTTTACTATGGAACCAACATTGAAATCGCGAAAAAAAAATCAGCTGTTCCATACATTTTGATCTATTCGATTTTAAATTTTCTACGGAACAAACATAAAAACATAGAAAGTAACTCTGTCTGTCTGTCCGTCTGTCTGTTACGCCTTCACGCCGAAACTACTGAACCGATTTGGATGAAATTTGGTACAGAGGTAAAGTAGAGCTCGAGAAAGGACATAGGCTACCTTTTATTGCGAAATAAGGGTTGGAAGGGTTGAAATAGGGGATGAAAGTTTTGGGGTGCGTGCCAGACAACCTCCACGTGGTGCACCCTGGGCGTCGCCGCCTGTTGCGGCGACGGCGAATAGTCTGGCAAGGGGGGACCTGCCCGGCGTCTTGGACATATTCCGAGTAGCGGCGGTGCGGGTCGGTGTGGCAGGGGGCCTTTCGTAGGCCCAGTGGTCCTTGGGACGTAGCGACGGGAGCGCCGGAACCCCATACGTAGTGCGGGACCGGAGGCCGCCACTTACTAGTGGGGGCTGCGTGGAGGGACACCACTTTAAAAAACCAAGGGAAGCCTGTCCCCTTAAAAAGAGGCTTGAATAATCCAATGAAAATGGACAATTGTCAACAGAAACTACCCCAGGAGGGTACCAGCTGCTCCGCAGCTGGAGAATCCCTCCCGGGCACCTCGGTGCTCGGCTGCTCCTCGTATTCTGGGGGGGGGGGCAACAATTGTTTAGAGGACAATTCAGCGTTGGGTCCGGGATTAAACTGCGCTGCTAATAAATCAATCGGCCGTTCTGGGTCGGATATTTCGGGGAAATCGGATGGTGTTTGCACCAGGTCGAATTCCTCGCTGGGGAAACCTTGTTCGACGTTCCTGAAGGGTGTTACTGCGCCCTCAGATGATCCGAACAAGAAGGGGAAGAAGGGGAAAACTAAAAAATCTGTCATAGTGTTGGAGAGAGTAGGAAGTGTGGAGAGTGTGCTATCGGGCTCCGATTGCACACTTACAGAGACGAGCAATGTAGGCGATTTTCGTGAGCCTTTGTCGCAAAGAAGTAGGACTCAGAAGCGTCCACGCTCTCATGATGCCAATAGTTCTGGTTCAGAACTATCGGATACCCAGTCGATAAGATCAAGTTCATCTTGTTCGAAACTCTCACGCCGGGGAAGGGGACGTCCCTCAACCACTGGGCACTATATCGGTCTTGCCAAGGCTGTGAATGAGTACAAGTCGGCAAGAAGAGACGAACTGCTGCTTCAAGCAGAGGAAGAGACGCTTGCAATGACGCAGGCTGCAAGGGTAAATAGAGCCCGACGCGTATTGGAGAGAGGCAATCCAATGAATACAGAAGACGATGAAAAATCCGATGCGATTCTCCGGGAACAAGCTAAGGAAGAATGCGCGATAATTCTCCATGTCGCAGAGCACTCTAGAAATCTAAAGGGTACGTTCCAGCGGTCACTTAAAGAGTCAGTGAACTCGCTCAAAGAAGTTGTAAACATCCTGGGAAAGCGCACCATAAATGAGGAAACTACCAAGCTTCAAGCTGAAAATGTGCGCCTAAGGGCCGAGGTGGAACAACTTAAAAAACAGATGGCTGAGCTACGGGTAGAAATGCATAGTTACTCAGAGCAGAGATCTATGCCCGCTACATGCGAAACACCGATGGAAACGTCGGCACCAGCAATCGATCAAGACCTGATGAGGGAGGTCATGTTACAGGTGGGCACCATGGTGTCCACTAGACTAGAGTCGCTTGAGGCACGCCTTCCTCCGCAGGAACGGCTTCGTCCGCCACTAGCAGCGGACAGGAAAAATAAGGCATTCCCTACAACTCAACTGCCTGTTCAAGGGCCTGAACTACCGGCACCCCCGGTTCCGGCACCGCGAACAGAGAATGGGAAAAAGAAAGGCAATGGGAAAGGCAAAAAGACGACTCCACAGCCGGTCTCTGAGCCGCAATCTGGTTCTGCACCTGCGTCGCAACCCAAACCAAAGCCTGCGCCACGCTCAGTGACTGCAAAAAAGAAGGTGCCTTCACAGAACGATTTGTTGACAACCGAACCCTCCACCAATCAGCCTGCAGAGGAGGAGGACTGGGAACAAGTCACAAATCGAAAAGCAAAAAATAAGGCAAAGAAGAAGGAAGCAGCTAAGAAACAGGAAGAAGCTGCAAAGAATAAGAAAAAGAAGAAGAAGAAGGACAAGCTGCGACCACCACGTACAACAGCGGTGGTCATTACTTTAGACAAAGAGGCACAAGACCAAGGCCTATCATATGCTGACGTCATTGGTAGGGCGAGGCGAAGCATAGCGTTGGAAGACCTAGAAATAGCCGGAGTCAAAGTTAAAATGACTCTCACTGGAGCCCGCGCAATAGAAATACCAGGTTCTGATTCTGGTGATAAGGCGGATCGCTTAGCTGAAAAGCTAAAAGGTGTTCTCCCAGAGGGTGTTAAAGTTACAAGGCCGGTAAAATGCGCGGACCTTCGTTTATCTGGATTGGATGATTCCATCTCACAAGACGATATTTTAACTGCAGTTTCTTCGAAGGGGGGGTGCCTGAAAGATGCTGTAAAGGTGGGGGTAATCCGTATAGGACCGGGAGGAATGGGGACTGTTTCAGTACAGTGTCCGGTCAACGCCGCTAGGGTAATCGTTGGAGAAGGTAGACTTCTCATAGGGTGTGTCCCCACTTAGGCCGCGCTCCGCGCTCCGCGCTCCGCGAACCTCGGAGCATATGTGGACGCGCGAACTCCGTCTGCTCCGCGCTCCGCGCTCCGCGCTCCACGCTCCGCGCTCCACGCTCCGCGCTCCGTTCCCGTAATCAAATAAGCTTTATTCATATAAACTTAATTATTAAGTACTTTTGTCTCCACAGTATTATTATTGTGTAATTAATAATGAGTGGAAAAGAAGGGGTAAAACTTTGAATTAAAAATCATGCCTATGTACAGTCAGCAGCACATCAGGTTATACAAAGTGTCGAAAATTTTCAATTTATTTTGGACCTTGTCTTGACAATAGGCTTTTCGTAATGAAAAAAAAACTGTTGGCTCGATAGATGGCGTTGATAAAAATTTGTGTCAACCAAACTACTTACTTCTCTTCTCTAAGGTGTGTAGGCTAGTGGAATCATGGATCACAGTATTTTCTTGATATCTGAATTCCGGAATGCAAATTCCACGATTTCTAGTGTTGCCAGTAGTCGTTTCTAAAAAAGTACTTACATTTTACGTTACTATGGAGTATGGTTATGTCTTTTTGTTTATGGGCCGATTTGACCGTTTTCGGTGAAACTCGGTTTTTGGTGTTATTTTGACAAAAAAATAGCAACGCAATGTTAAAAATATAAAAAATCCAGGATAGCGGGCAACTTTTTTGCTTGGTAGCCAATTTCTATGAAACTCGGTTTTTGTTACTGCTTTAACAAGAAAACAGCAACGCAATGTTAAAAATACAAAAATCCAAGATGGCGGCCAACTTTTTGTTTTTGAGCCGATTTCGATGAAACTCGGTTTTGGGTACTATTTCGAAAATAAAACAGCAACGCAATAATAAAAATTAAAAAAATCCAAGATGGCGGCCAACTTTTTTGTTTTTGGGCCGATTTCGATGAAACTCGGTTTTGGGTACTATTTCAAAAATGAAACAGCAACGCAATAATAAAAATAAAAAAATCCAAGATGGCGGCCAACTTTTTTGTTTTTGGGCCGATTTCGATGAAACTCGGCTTTGGGTACTATTTCGAAAATAAAACAGCAACGCAATTATAAAAATTGAAAAAATCCAAGATGGCGGCCAACTTTTTTGTTTTTGGGCCGATTTTGATGGAACTCGGTTTTTAGTACTATTTCGACAAGAAAACAGCAACGCAATAATAAAAATATAAAATATCCAAGATGGCGGCCAACTTTTTTGTTTTTGGGCTAATTTCGATGAAACTCGGTTTTTAGTACTATTTCGACAAAAAAAACAGCAACGCAATAATAAAAATTGAAAAAAATTCAAAATGGCGGCCAACTTTTTTGTTTTTGGGCCGATTTCGATGAAACTCGATTTTTAGTACTATTTCGACAAACAAACAGCAACGCAATAATAAAAATATAAAATATCCAAGATGGCGGCTAACTTTTTGTTTTTGGGCCGGTTTCGATGAAACTTGTTTTTTGGAACTATTTCGACAATAAAACAGCAACGCAATGATAAAAATATTAAATATCCAAGATGGCGGCCAACTTTTTTGTTTTTGGGCTAATTTTGATGAAAATTTAAAAGCTTCTGGAGGACTTTAAGTATCGGCTTACCACCCGCTCTCAGAAGTTCTGTAGTGATTCCGTCGTCACCCGCCGCCTTTTTGTTTTTCAGCTGTTTGAGAGCCATACTAATCTCGTGCATGCTGACGTCCGAAGTATCTTGGGTATAGTGTCGGGTAAGCTTGGCTCTGGGGTCTTTAGCCTTGCTTTCAAGAGGTGTCTGCGTGGAATATAACTGCCCATAGAAACTATCGATCTCCCTCAGGATTTCAGGCTTCGCTGAGATGATGCGTCCGTCGTCAGTTTTTAGCTTCGTCATCTGGCTTTGCCCAATAGACAGATCTTGAAAAGTATGGTACAGGAATGAAACTTGTTTCGAAATATCGATATTATCATTAGGGCTGACTTTTACTAAGGCACCAAAATATCTATCCTGGTGAAAAAAAGTTACAACTGCACTGAAGCCAAAAAAAATATGAACGATTTTTTTCTGGCGTTAGTGGCACCTAAGATTTTTTGGTGCCATAGTAAAAGTCAACCCTAATGATAAAATTTATACTTACTTGGAAACAAGTTTCATTCCTGTACCATACCTTTAAAAAAATTGGGCCAATAAGTTGCATTGTCCATTTGATTTAAAGATAAAAAATAATGAAAAATGTTAAGACCTTAATATTAACAATACAATTAACAGTCGATGACGTTTAAAATTTGCAATGCTGCTGTATCAATAAGTCATTGTTGACAAATACCCTACATTGCCGCCTTTGATTCTATACGACTCACTTGTTATAGATAAATGTTATAGTCTTTACCCGTTTCTATAGTATTCTGTAATCTGCGCTTGTAGTAAGACTAGTAAGTGAGTAACTCGATGTTTTTTTGTCAGTTCTAAAATATCTTTACGTAAAACGCTAGTTTTTTTACATTCTCTTTGTACTTACCTACCTAAGTAATAGTATAATAGTACTTACCTACCTAATGTTGTCATACGTACTAGCATCAAATCAATCCGCACCGGACAAATGTACGTGATTTTTAATCAGGCTGAACAACTTTTGTTAAGGTGTCATTTTTGTATTTTGTATAGTTTAGCTGGACCATTATGGTACTGCATCAGGTGATCCAATTTCCAAAATCATTATACTCTAAACTATACCCAGGCTTAACAGCTATATTACAAAAAAAGATTCATTCGAATCCGTTCAGTATTTCCTGAGATTAGCGTGTTCAAACAGACAAACAGACACACTTTTTTTCTAAATTCTTACTCTATTACTATGTCTCCATCGTCCCACATATTTTTTTTTAAATATATGTAATGTACAGCAGACACACTTTTTTTACTGTTTTATTATACAGGGTAATTTTGCGACCCCTTTACAAAATCAAATATAAGTTCAAGGAAGTAATAAAAAGAAATTAGGTGAGATAATTCTAATTTATTTCTTTTTAAATTCTCAGTTTTCAGCCACTTTTTATATCCTAAAAATCTAGGCGCGCACGCTCACCGTCACGAACGGGATGCGAGCGGGGGAAGGCGAGTGGCGGGAGGGGGGCTCGCGCGGGTCGACCGTGCGACGCGCAAACGGTGACAACAATTTCAATTTGTGTAGGGAAAAGTTTGGGGTAAAAATGTAAAAAAAATGTTTTTGTTTTACTTCATAAATTGATTGTACCGCTGTTATAGAATGACCTGACAAAATTTTAAAAGGGGTCCAAAAATGACCCTGTATGTAAGGATAAATAAATAAAAAAAAGGGAAACATAGTTTACAATTGCAATAAAATGAGGGTTGTTGTAGCACATTCGAGTGATGATGAAGTCGGCGCGAGAGTCTCGCATGCTGAATTTAATTTTGATTATTTTTTATTAGGTTATTTCAGAAAAGGTTTTTAAATTTTCAGTAAAATTCAATAAAATAAGTCACCTTTCAATAAAATATTAAAATCTATAAGAATGGAATAAAAATAAATATTTTGTTAAATTCATTAAATTAATTTTCAATGTACCAGAAGGTCGTGAGAGGCACGAGATCTGTTAATTTTTGTTTTCAGATCATTTTGGCTACTCTAGACGCTGAAATCAATTTAACGCTGACTGTACTTTAACCCGATTAAATAATACCCAAACTTAATTTCTCCCATAAAGGACAAGAATAACGCAATGTAAACAATGACAAAAGGTCAAGATGACTGCGAACTTACTTGACTTTGATTTTGGTTTGATTTTGATGTAACTCGGTTGTAAAAAAAAAGTAAAACAATTAAAGAATTTGGCCGCATCCTGGAATTTTTAATATTTTTATTATTGCGTTGCTGTTTTCTTGTCAAAATAGAAACAAAAACCGAGTTTTATTTAAATCGGACCACAAACAAAAAGTTGGCCGCCATCTTGGATTTTTTATTATTATTGCGTTGCTATTTTCTTATCAAAATAGTAACAAAACCCGAGTTTTATTTAAATCGGACCACAAACAAAAAAGCTGGCCGCAATCTTGGATTTTTTATTGCGTTGCTATTTTCTTATCAAAATAGTAACAAAACCCGAGTTTTATTTAAATCGGACCACAAACAAAAAAGCTGGCCGCAATCTTGGATTTTTTATTACACGACTGCCCAAAGCAAAAAGAGTGTTATGTGTTCAGGGTTCATGTATGTTTGTGGGTATGTGAGTTTCTTTATTCCACCATAACTTCTAAATGCCTGAACTGATTTAGATAAGTGGGGTATCGTTAGAATCCTTACAACATTCCAAGTGACACTGGCTATATTTTTTTTAGAAAAAATCAATATGGCGACTGTACGACGCCCTTTTCAAATGTGAAAATAATTTTTTTTTCTTCTATTATTACAATATGGGCATCAAATGAAAGGCCTTGATGAGCACATTCCAAAACTATATAATATGTCACTAAAATGTGTGAAATAAAATAAATAAATTAAAAAAATATTAAAAACACGACTGCCCTGCCAAAACGAACTAAAAAGTTAAACAACAAGTGTCATTGCAGTCGGGGGACCTCTTTGATCAAAAATTGTTCCATGATAAGGTCCCCCGACTGCAATGACACTTGTTGTTTAACTTTTTAGTTCGTTTTGGCAGGGCAGTCGTGTTTTTAATATTTTTTTAATTTATTTATTTTATTTTTATTATTGCGTTGCTCTTTTATTGTCGAAATAGTACCAAAAATCGAGTTTCATCGAAATCGGCCCAAAAACAAAAAAGTTGGCCACCATTTTGGATTTTTTTTATATTTTATTATTGCGTTGGTGTTTTACTGTCGAAATAGTACCAAAAATCGAGTTTGATCGAAATCGGCCCAAAAACAAAAAAGATGGCCGCCATTTTGGATTTTTTTTCAATTTTTATTATTGCGTTGCTGTTTTTTTGTCGAAATAGTACTAAAAACCGAGTTTCATCGAAATTAGCCCAAAAACAAAAAAGTTGGCCGCCATCTTGGATATTTTATATTTTTATTATTGCGTTGCTGTTTTCTTGTCAAAATAGTACTAAAAATCCGAGTTCTATCATAATCGGCGCAAAAAGAAAAAGTTGGCCGCCATCTTGGATTTTTTCAATTTTTATTATTGAGTTACTGTTTTATTTTCGAAATAGTACCAAAAACCGAGTTTCATCGAAATCGGCCCAAAAACAAAAAAGTTGGCCGCCATCTTGAATTTTTTTCAATTTTCATTATTGCGTTGCTCATTTATTTTCGAAATAGTACCCAAAACCGAGTTTCATCGAAATCGGCCCAAAAACAAAAAAGTTGGCCGCCATCTTGGATTTTGTACAATTTTTATTATTGCGTTGCTGTTTTATTTTTGAAATAGTACCCAAAACCGAGTTTCATCGAAATCGGCCCAAAAACAAAAAAGTTGGCCGCCATCTTGGATTTTTTTCAATTTTTATTATTGCGTTGCTGTTTTATTTTCGAAATAGTACCCAAAACCAAGTTTCATCGAAATCGGCCCAAAAACAAAAAAGTTGGCCGCCATCTTGGATTTTTTTCAATTTTTATTATTGCGTTACTGTTTTATTTTCGAAATACTACCAAAAACCGAGTTTCATCGAAATCGGCCCAAAAACAAAAAAGTTGGCCGCCATCTTGGATTTTTTACAATTTTTATTATTGCGTTGCTGTTTTATTTTTGAAATAGTACCCAAAACCGAGTTTCATCGAAATCGGCCCAAAAACAAAAAAGTTGGCCGCCATCTTGGAATTTTTGCTATTTTTAACATTGCGTTGCTGTTTTCTTGTCAAAATAGTACCAAAAATCGAGTTTCATCGAAATCGGCCCACAAACAGAAAAGTTGGCCGCCATCTTGGATTTTTGTATTTTTAATATTGCGTTGCTGTTTTCTTGTTAAAGCAGTAACAAAAACCGAGTTTCATAGAAATTGGCTACCAAGCAAAAAAGTTGCCCGTTATCCTGGATTTTTTATATTTTTAACATTGCGTTGCTATTTTTTTGTCAAAATAACACCAAAAACTGAGTTTCACCGAAAACGGTCAAATCGGCCCATAAACAAATAGACAACCATACTCCATAGTAACGTAAAATGTAAGCCTTCATTGTCAAGACAAGGTCCAAAATAAATTGAAAATTACAACAAACATTTTGAATTTAACTATTGATATACTTGAAAGTGATTTGTAATAGGAAACAATCAAAACGAAGCACGGACGCAGCTGCGTCCGTGCTTCGTTTTAAACTTCTCGTAATAGACCCCTGCGCATTAAACTTTTCGTAATAGACCCTGCGCTCCGCGCTCCGCGCTCCGTGTCGGATCGCAAATTCGAAGCGCGCTCCGAGGTTCGCGGAGCGCGGAGCGCGGAGCGCGGCCTAAGTGGGGACACACCTATAGGATGGAGCTCTGTCTCTGTCCGTGCACTCGAGCCACGACCGCTCATGTGCTTCCGTTGCTTGGAGTTGGGTCACACTAAGCAGCGGTGCAATGCCCAGATAGACCGCAGCAGCTTGTGCCTTCGCTGCGGTAAGGCTGGTCATAAAGTAGCACAATGCACCGAAAAGCCGCACTGTCCAATCTGTGCGAATCTTAAACGGCCTGCGGACCATAGCATGGGGACCAAAAAATGTGCCCCACCAACAAAAAAGCACAAGGTAGCCGGAGGGACCCCGGCCACCACTAATCGAGTAGAGCGGCTTAGTCCGCCAGAGGCAATGGAAACCACCAATGGATAGTGACCCTCTTCTATTCCTCCAAGCGAATCTAAACCACTGCGCCAGATCACAAGATCTTTTTGCACAAGCAATGGCGGAGGGTTCTATAGATGTGGCAGTAGCATCGGAGCCGTATTACATCTCACCTCAACCAAATTGGGCTGGGGATGTAAATGGTGTCGTTGCAGTCTGCACTCCAGCTTGTGCTCCTCCTTTTCAGGTTATAGAAAGAGGCGCAGGGTTTGTTGTCGTAAAAATAAGAGATTTCATAGTGATCGGGGGTTATTTCTCACCCAACCGAGGAGTGGCTGAGCTTGAAGTCTACCTCGATACGCTTAGTCTAGTGTTGAGAAGATTAAGTCCAAATCGTGTACTCATAATGGGGGATCTTAACTGTAAATCATCAGCCTGGAATTCTCCTGTCACTGAACCTAGGGGCACTGTTCTGGCAGACTGGGTTGGGACGTCAGGGCTCGTTGTTTGTAATAGGGGCTCAGTTTATACTTGCGTCAGGAGGAATGGAGGGTCCATCGTGGACGTGACGTTTGCGACTCCATCCATGGCCCGGCGCATTCAAAACTGGCGCGTTATTGTAAACATGGAGACGTTGTCGGACCACCGATACATAAAGTTTACGGTCTCATCTCCTCAGGCGACAAACAACACCCTTTCGCCTAGAGGAAATCGAGTGAAATTTCCGAGATGAACCCTCTCTCGTTTTGACAAAGAGTTAGCAGAAGAAGCCGCCATTGTTGCTAGTTGGTGTCCTACTCCAACGGGCGAAAGAAGTGTGGACGACATGGCAGTCTCACTACGCGAAGACCTGACGGCCGTTTGTGACACCTCCATGCCCCGCAATAGAGGTAACAAGTTGGGCAGGAAACAAGTTTACTGGTGGTCGCCTGAAATAGCTGCCATTAGACGTTCCTGCAATGATGCTCGACGAGCTCATAAAAGATGTCGCCGACGACGCCGACATACAGATGAGGAAGAGGAGCGCCTTCATAGAGCGTATAAGGAGCTAAAAGCGCAGCTCGAACTTGCCATCAACCGTGCAAGGGATGAATCGTGGAATGGTTTCTTGGGAAGTCTAGATCAAGATCCATGGGGACGTCCGTATAAGATGGTCCGTAATAAATTACGTCGTGCTACTCCACCTATAACTGAGACGATGGAACTGCAGCTATTACAAACAGTTTTTGTAGGATTGTTCCCAAACCCTGGAGAAGTCCGACCTCCAGTGATGGTTCCACCAGGTGGTGAGCCAGAGACTGTGTCAGGGGTCCCCCCAGTCACGGATGCAGAGATCGAGGTGGCGATAGATCGCTTAAAAGCAAAAAGGAAGGCTCCGGGCCCGGATGGTGTCCCAGGTCGCGTATTGGAAGTGGCTCTTAAACATCTAACGGAGCGCCTCCGTCAAGTCATTGACGCTTGCTTTTTGACAGGAAAATTTCCAGCTGTGTGGAAAGAAGGCCGTCTCTGCTTGCTGCGGAAAGAGGGTCGCCCTCTTGATTCACCCTCAGGATACAGACCGATACTTCTACTAGACGAGGCGGCGAAATTTTGCGAACGTATTCTTGCTGCTCGACTTTTACTACATCTCAGAGAAATGGGCCCTGATTTGGCGGAACAGCAGTATGGATTCCGCACAAATCGCTCCACGGTGGATGCGATATTAGAACTCAAGCGGCTTGCGACAGATGCAACAGACCAGGGGGAGAGTTTAGTGGCAGTTTCTTTAGACATCGCCAACGCCTTCAACTCCCTCCCTTTTGAGTGCATTTTAGAGGCATTAAAATATCACAGGGTCCCACCGTATATCTGCCGAGTGATAGAAGATTATTTATCAAACAGACGTGTGCTTTTTGTATCCCGTGAAGGGGAATTGATGACACATCAAGTTAAGTGCGGGGTTCCACAGGGCTCGGTTCTTGGCCCTCTGCTGTGGAACCTCGGATATAACTGGGTGTTAAGAGGAGCTCTCCTGCCTCGGTCAAATATGATATGTTATGCCGATGACACCCTTGTCACTGCCCGGGGCAGGAGCTTTGAGGAGGCAGCGCGATTGGCCGCAGCAAGTGCTGCTCTTGTTGTCGGGCGTATTCGGCTCCTCGGGCTTAGAGTTGCGCTGGAAAAGACAGAGGTAATAGTATTCCACGGCCCCAGAAGGAAACCACCTGACAATTCATATATTATGGTGGACGGCATGAGGATTCCAATCAAACCTAAGATAAAATACCTGGGGCTGATTTTGGACAGCCGATGGACTTTCGCCGAACATTTCAAATGTCTTGCTCCTCGGCTAACCAACACGGCGGCTGCACTGAGTCGACTCCTACCCAATGTGGGTGGGCCTAGTATTGCGTGCCGACGTCTTTTTTCAGGCGTTGTAAAGTCCATGGCACTGTATGGAGCACCTGTATGGGTTGACGCTCTCTCCCCAAAAAACAGAGCCCTTTTACGCCAACCACAGAAGGTGTTGGCAATAAGGGCTATACGTGGGTACCGTACAGTGTCTGGAGATGCGGCCTGCGTTCTGGCGGGCACCCCACCATGGGATAAGGAAGCAGAAGTCCTAGCGGAAATTTATCATTATAAAATGGATGCTAGGGAACGAGGAGATCGACCTGCGCAAGAGGAAATTAGTAGAGTACGCGAAATTGCGCAAGAAGTAACACTACAGAGGTGGTCCGAAGACCTGGCTGTAGCAAGGTACGGGACACGCATTATAGACGCAGTACGTCCTGTCTTAAATAACTGGATAAATCGACGGCATGGGGCTCTAACATTCCACCTAGTGCAAATGATAACGGGACATGGTTGTTTTGGCAAATACCTGCACCAGATCGCACAAAGGGAAGAGACTTCAGAGTGTCACGCATGCGGCGCTGCTGAAGACTCGGCGCAGCACACCTTGGAAGTGTGCGCAGCCTGGAGCTTGCAGCGCCGTGCGCTCATGGCCACGGTGGGTGGGAACCTGTCACTGCCCAGCATTATCAATGCCATGCTGGACAGTGAGAGGTCATGGGAGGCCGTAGTCTCCTTCTGCGAGGAGGTGATGACGCAGAAGGAGGCTGCAGAGCGGGAACGTGAAACTGACGCGCAAGCGGGCCCGCTCCGACAAAGAAGACCCGGGAGGAGGCGACGACAGTTCGCGCGCCGTTTTCCTGCGTAACAGGCCGGCGGGTGGGGGTAGGGCGAACCCCTGCCCGCCCTATTGGCCTCGTAGAGATTGAGGAGATGCCCACGTGTGGCCGGGCATCTCCTACAATGAGAAGGGGCCCGGAATGCCGGGCCGAGTGGGGCGGCGTGGTTTTGTATTCCCAGAAAGGATCCCATGCCGTTTCCCAAAAACCTGAGAGGCACACCGAGGGGTTTAGTGGGTATGCCCGTCGCCACTAACCCGGCGGGTGAGTCCCACATAACCCCACCGTGTCGCTCCGCGGTGGAGTATGCGTAACGCATTCCCCTCGTAAAAAAAAAAAAAAAAAAAAAAAAAAAGGGGATGAAAGTTTGATTGTACTACAGAAAAGAGAGACTTCAGAAGTTATGCCACCATCGTATTTATTTGGTACCCATTTACATACTTTTACACTACGAGATTATGTTGTTTAATCGACTACCATGAGTAAAATTGACAGAACAAAATTCAAAAATCCATAATAATATTATAAATGCGAAAGTAATTTTGTCTGTCTGTCTGTTAAGTTTCACGCCTAAAATACTAAACTGATTTTAATGAAATTTGCCACAGAGATAGAGTAAAGCTTGAGAAATGACACAGGCTACCTTTAATTACGAAATAATGGTTGAAAGAGTTAAAATATGGGATGAAAGTTTGTATGAAAGTCTGTAGGTGTCAAAATAGGGGATGAAATTTTATGAGAGGAAAAAGCGGGTCAGCACGCTTGGTGGGGACTACTGGGGACCCGCCTAATCACGTTAAAACGGCTGATCTGATTTTGATGAAATTAAAACTTTAGATATCAGGAAATAAAGTATGCACGGTCTAATTCCTTTGTCTACCAATGGGATTACCCATCGGGAAGAAATGTATAAAAAAAATTTTTTTCCCGTTGCACCCCAGTGGCAGTGGGGGACAGCGGGAATAGGATAGGCCATCCATCAATCAAATTAAAGAATAAAGACCTAGAGGAGTTATCCGGGGACCGGGGTCGTCACTGTAGGAATGGTAAGAAGCCACTGATAGGAAGGCCAAAATGGTCAATTTTCCTCCGGGCTGGCTGGCTGGGTGGTATAGTTTGGTGGCTACGACAACTCCGTAAGCGAGATGTAGGTTCTTCATACTACAGGGTACTAATCTTTATGTTCTTGCTCCATCTAGTGAACACGGTGATGAATTTTTTATTGTACCGTGTGTTGTAACATGTGCGGCGTACAGTGTAGATGCCGCCACGAGCGGATTTCAAAAAAATATAATTTGTCACTAAAATGAATAAAGTAAAACTGCCGTACCAAAAAAGGGAAAAAAGTAATATAAATGCATGTAACTTTATTTCAAGTTTTTATTTTTCATTTTTTTTCAAGTTAACGTTCCATTATCATAAGTAGAATTTTTATCATTCATTATATTCTAAAAGCTGTTTCAACATTTAGCTTAACATTTGAAAATTTCCCGCATTTTCTCTAGCTTTGCTAAATAAAACGGATGGAATATTAAAATCAGCTGAGTGAATGAAAAATAGCTAGCCGGGACAAAAACGTGCCTAACGAGTTGTTGCGGGTTAAATTAGCTCCGTTGGGACTTAGCCTGTCAGCCTTTTAAGGGTTAACATTATTTAAAAAAGAAAATTATTTTTCTATGAATGCCATTTTGTACTTATCAAAGTTGGTATGTGGTATTTAAGAGTTTGATAATTAAGATTTTAAGCAGTAAGCGTTCAGAATTTCACATTTATAAGAAGAGATGATTTACCTACCAACTTCTTTGGTATGTGAGTCTTAGGGGTGTCAGCAGCAGCAATACCACGAAATAATTGTACTGTTATCGCAGAGTACCGTTAACAGAGTGCTAACGATATTGTTAACTCGCAAAATCTCAACATAACCGGTTGATATTGATATATAGTACATCATTACTAAAGCAGGTGATGGGTGTAAACAGATTATAATGTCACTTCCTTTCAAACAAGGGTATGTAATAAAACCGAATTAAGCGCGAACGAAGTTGCGGGCATTAGCTAGTTAATACCTATGCAATTTAACCCCATGCACAGTTCATCGTAGCTGAAAATAATGTAAGAAAATATTTCTAATTTTTCAGATTAATAGTACGATTAATAATTCGCGTGTGACCATCAGCTATTTTAACGTCCCCACTGCTGGGGCACAGACCTTCCTTATGGGTGGATAAGGAGGATGGGCCATAAACCACCATCCAGGCCCAATGCGGATTGCTAGGTGTTAACGTCTGCAAATACAGTCGGGACCAACAGCTTCATGTGCCTTCCGAAGCACGGAGGAGCTCGAGATAGTAAATTTTAGGTAATCTGCAAATTACCGAGTACGATCCTTTAAAGTAGGTACATTTTTTTCTTAAAGTAGCAGATACCTGTACTCTACCTACCTTAACCTGCATATTAATGGATGCTACATAACACCTTTAAATCACAGAAAACTGTGAGCAAAATGGCCAAGGATTCGGAATTGATTGTAAATTTTACAATAAACGTCATTTTTAGTAGTTCTAACCTAAACTAATACACGTATTTTTTTTAATTAAAAAACCTGTTTTAAATCTGAATTTAAATCTGATGCACATAAACTACGGTCTGTCTGGACACTATCCGTGTAAAGAGTTTGCGCATTTAATGAAAAAACATTGAATAAAAATGAAAAACTGATGCTAGGTATGCAGTTTACCTAAGGATTTTGCAGTTTACCTAGTTAATGTAAGAACTGAAACAATGTTTTCCATTTTAACGGACTCTACCAGGTAATGTGCATGTGCAGTGCAGTCTAACTGATTTACGCACATTAGCGGTGAAGGCGCCGGTCTGCGCCGTCGTCGGAAATGATCACAAGTACTTAGCGGAGAATTAATTTAATAGCACTACACGGTTTTATACAAAGGCAAAATTAGTCGATGTCGATAGTCCCTTTTTTCCACGGTCTGTCAGTGTCAGTCATGCTGGCACACTGACGTCAATTATACAAGTACGCTGGACAGGCGATGGTCACCAATCGTTTGTTCCGATCTGAAAATTGCCATATTGGCGCTGAGAGCAGTAGATTCTATACTATGGCAGTAGTGAGTGTACACTGAAACTAATTAGTTCCAAGTACACTCACAACTGCCATAGTAGAATCTACTGCTCTCAGCGCCAATATGGCGATTTTCAAATCGGTACAAAAAATTGCTGTCATTTCATGACAATAGGCTGTCCAGCGTACTTGTATAATGGACGTCAGTGTGCTGGCAGCGGTCGCGCTGGCCAGCGTCTTCAGTCATCAAAAAGTCTATAACAAGCGGTAACATTTATACAATGTTCAAGCTCAACAATCTCCTATAAAGTCTGCTATTCAACAAACTTGACTCTTACAACTTCAACAGCTTGGAAACCTAAACAATATCGCATACATACCGTCTTTACAAGAGGGCAAGAAAATTACGAAAATATAAATAAAACTCCATGACTCATTCTCACTAACTGTCCATAGATATCGTTTAAAAAAACATTTGAAAAAGTTTAAGCTTTTTTTATGCAAAATAAGATAGTGCTTGGCCTTCACTTCACCTGATGTTCAGTGACGATAAGGCCGAAGGTGGAAGCACACTACACCCGGAATCCTCATCACTGAGGAACTGGCTATCTTACCTTTAATTGCCGAAACACAACAATTTTTAATTTGTTGTTATGGCGTCAGAATTACTTTTACTTCTGTTATATAATGCATTAGCTGATTCAATTATTAATTACGGTATTACAAGTTACGGCAGAACATATAAAACTTACCTTAATAACATTCAAGTCTTACAAATTAGAATTTTAAAATTAATTGTATCTCCAAAAATAAAAGAATTATATCAAAACGATGATTACAAACTTTTCAAACATTGCAATGTCTTACCAATACAATATAAATTTCACTATAACCTATTAAAAGAACAATTTTTCAATAAAGAATTACAACAGAAAATCCAACATAAAATTAATACACGTCAGATTACCCAACAAAAATTAATAATTTCAACTGCTTCAAATAACACATATGGCGAAAGAACTACACAATATATTGTTCCTCGATTGTTAAACGACTTAGATCTTTCTTTTAAAAAAAGCATCACAGTTCATAATTTAAGGCGCTGTAGGTAGTACTACTAGCGCCGCCAATACATTTATTTTTATTACTCGTGAACCAAGTAAATATTTAAAAAAAGCTCATGTAATAATCTCTTAAATTGTCTCTAATATTTTTTGAATAACTCTTCAACAGTTTTCATTTTTTCTGTAAGTTTTCAAATCCATTTTAGCTCAAAGTGGCCACTTTTGGCAATTATGGATTTTAAAACTTACAGAATGAATGATGACTGTTGATGAGTTATTCAAAAAATATTAGAGACAAATTAAGAGATTATTACTTGAGCTTTTTTTAAATATTGACTTGCTTTACGAGTAATAAAAATAAATGTAGTGGTGGCGCCACTTTTACTACCACCTCGCCTTAAAGAAAAAACTTAAACTTCATTTTATAAACAGCTTATAGATAGAAGAACGAACGGGTACCGGCTCCTGCGCCGCGAATCTGCCTTCCTTCACATTCACTCTGTGTACACCTGTACCTTGATTACGTAAAGCTGTTGCTAACAATTCTCGATTGAAATCGATTGAAAGCGCGGTTGCATTGCGGCTTTAGTTAAGATAGTTGTCACATTGGTTCTTACCAAAGCAGCAATGTAACTGCGATTTCTGTCAGAGTTGATTGCAACAAAGTTACGTAATTACCCCCCGGTTCGTTCACCACACAATTGTAAGTGTAACTATCTGTCTCCCTCCTACTCACGCAGTATTATAGTTCTGTCGTATTTTCAACACTACTAAGACAAATAACCTTTACTTGTTACAAATAAATGTATTAGTCTTTACCTGTAGCTATAGTATTACATAATCTGTGCTTGTATTGTAGTAAGACTAGTAAGTGAATAACTCGATGAAGTTCTAAAATATCATTACGTACTTACCTACCTAAGTAATAGTATAATAGTACTTTCCTACCTAATGTTGTCATACGTACTAGCATCAAATCAACCCGCACCGGACAAATCTATGTGATTTTTGGTGCGTGTAACACTAATGTAATGTTTTATTTTTGTTAAATAAATAATAAAAAAAAAAAAACTTAGGTAAGATGGTGGTAGCTAGCAATGGCGAAGGGTCCATACAAGCCGATTCCCATCGGCTTACCTTTGGAAATCCCACCCCACTAATCCACTATGCAGATCATGACATTTTTCATCATTTTTGTTACCTTGTGGCGAGGGGTGAAATTATGGCGAAGGTAAGAGCGGCTTACCTTCGCCATAATTTCACCCCTCGCCACTGGTAGCTAGTCAGCGGACTTGAAATAAGCCCTACCACCAACCAAACCGTACCAATTGTATCCCCTTGGGAATCGAACCCAGGACCCCTACGTCTTAACGGGTGAGCGAATCACTAGACTACTACCTGCCTAAAGATGCCAAAAGAACCTATAAAAGTGAAAAAGGAAAACTATTTCACAATATCAAACACTGTGTAAAAAAGCTCACCCTGCGCCCTGAAGCTACTTACTCTCTAAAACGACGTCACAGAGAAAATTTATTCTTTGTACTTCCCTAGACTTTCAACAACTTTACACCTAGTCAACCGAACTTTTTGCTAATCTGTGAGTTGACCCACTAAAATTGCTTTGTGAAAATCTAGAAAACTATTATTTTGTCTTTGAAGCTGCATAGCCAAGTTCAGTATGGATCTCCCGCTATTTGTCATGAATTATTCATTTTACAGCGAGTTTTAACGAGTGAAGTACTCGTACCTACCTAGCTATGTTTTGTAGTTTGAATGTGGATAATATCATGGAATCTAGCGACCCCGCCCTCTCTTTGCTTCGGTGCAGTAGTGTGGAATTTGACACCATATATACATAGGTATAAACTGTCCTCTTGAATCACTCTATCTATTAAAAAAACAGACTATATTATTATAGAAAAAGTCGGACTAAAATCATTAAAACGGACTAGAAAGTAAAAAATAAATTCTTCTGTAAATATTTATAGCGAGGTATAAACGTGGGGCGCATGCTAAAGACAATATGGATGATACATTTTACAAAATGCGCCCCACGTTTTTAGGTTTAAAATTTCTGTAGGTATTATAGGGTTATAAATATTTACAGAAGAATTTTTTTTTTACTTTTTAGTCCGTTTTAATGTTTTTAGTCCGATTTCTTTATAATAATTTAGTCTGTTTTAAAAACATGTTTTTAAAAAAGTTCTTTTTTCAGTAAATTATTATTTTCTGCTTTTTAGTTAACGAGCTAAAACTAAAAATATACCATCTCCTATCGGAGCACTCGTCAAGACGATTCAAACGAGCCCAATCTCGATGGGATAGCGTGGTTTTATTAAAGAGTTCCTGTGTCCTTCTTCCGGCTCCATCATCAGACCCTGGAAACTATTTCATAACAAAGAACTCGTCAAGACGATTCAAACGAGCTCAAATTTGATGGGGTTGCATGGTTCCAATATTGAGTTACTATGGCATGGCCTTTTAGCTTCATCATTAGACCCTGGACCTCGTCTCCCATTAGAGTACTCGTTAAGACGATTCTAACGAGTCCGTGTTTGGACTTTGGGGTTGTATGTTTTTATCATAGAGTTCCTGTGGCCTTCTTCTGGCTTCATCATCAGATCAGCTCAATGACATCATAATATTGCATTGCCTTCTAGTTCTGACCTATGTTCAAAGTTTCAAGTCTCTCATCGGGAAGCTAGCATAAAATTGTTCGCAAACTTTGTGGAGAAACAAACAAACGAACGAACGAACACACAAAGAAAGCAACCTAATAAAAACGTGTTAAAAACCGCATAAAAATCCGTTGCGTAGTTTTAAAGATCTAAGCATACATAGGGACAGACAGCGGGAAGCGACTTTCTTTTATATTATGTAGCAATTTATATTGATGTTGATTCGGTTTTGTATTAGCATTCTGATTCAAAAATCAAAGACAAGACGATACAAAGAAAAGGAAGGAAAACTAAAGGGCTTTGGGTAACTAACTATGGACATATTGTGGCGTCATGAAAAATACAAAGGTTAATATCTCGGCTCCGATGTCATTTAGCCATTATGAGCTCCATTCTAAAACTGATTCTTTTAATTAAACTGTTATTTCGAAATAAATAACTTCCAAGAGTGGCCGCAACATTTGAGAACGACGCCAAATTTACCCAAAGCCCTTTAGTTAGTCTTATCAATTTAGTTAAGTCGTTGCCAAAACTTAGAAACATTGAAAAATTAAAGTTTTGTTAAAAGCAAGTCCGTTTACAAGTGTGTACTTAAATAAATAAAATCTTAAAGAGTTTAAAACCAACTAATTTTAACTTTTTATGAATCACAACTTATCTTTCTCATTTTAATCAAACAAAGTGCCTCTACGCTGCAAAAGTTGACTTAACTCAGCGAAATTAGTCAACCCTATTCTGAAATATGTAAAACGTTTGAAAACTTTGTCCAAAGATTAAATACTTCTATCAAAATTTACTCGGGACAGAACGCAGATTGATACAGTCAATAACGATCTAAATTGCTTCGTTAATATCTTGACTCGGTATTTTTATAATAGAACGACTGCACATAAAATAATATTTTTCAGTTATGTCTAAAAATGATTGATAAGGGCAGGGTTAAAAAATGTAGCCAACTGCAACGTAACCAAAGTCCAAAGGCCGTGCAATTGACTTGCTTTTCCGACCCCCCCCTGGGCAATGGGCTGGCGACGCCCTTGGTCAGGTATAATACTACTACTACATTTTACAACCTAAGTTTAAATGTTTTGTGCTATTCTAATCTGGAAATGGAAATATGTCAAGGGCAAATAAGTATTTAATACATTCAGATTTACTTGATTGAGTGATTAAGCTTCTCAAATACGTTTCAATCGCAACTGAGCTTCGATGTCAATTCACTCGGCTATAGGTCCAAACAAATTATCGGACGCGGCTTATGGACGCGGCTTACTGCCGCGGCTGATAAGTGTGCACGCTCTCATAACATCCTGCGTGCCAGATAGCTATCGGACGTCCGATGACGTCATATTAGTCTATGGTTACGTCCGCGACCTACTACATCCGATAGTTTGCACACCTCAGATCAGCCGCGGCAGTAAGCCGCGTCCGATAATTTGTTCGGACCTTATCAATATAACAATATTTAAGAAAAGCGGATATTGGCGTTGGTATATGAAAGGGATCACACGCACTGACGTCCATTATACAAAGTACGCTGGACTGGCGAACGACACCAATCGTTTGTGCCGATTTGAAAATCGCCATATTGGCGCTGAGAGCAGTAGATTCTACTATTGCAGTAGTGAGTGTACTTGGAACTAATTAGTTCCAAGTACACTCACTCCTCCTGAGAGCAGAATCGAATGCGATTTAAAAATCGCCATACTGGCGCTGAGAGCAGTAGATTCTGCTCTCAGGAGGAGTGAGTACTTGGAACTAATTAGTTCCAATTCCAAGAACACTCACTACTGCTCTAATATGGCGATTTTCAAATCGGCACAAAAAAATGCTGTCATTTCATGACAATAGCCTATCCAGCGTACTTGTATAATGGACGTCAGTGGATTACACGTTTATTACACGTCTTTAGACTGACATCAGACTGATACAGGGTTGCCATTTGTACAAATTTATTCTTAGAATTTTCAGTTGTACTATTATATCTGTGGTATCAGTCTGAATGGTCGTGTAATCCGATTAGGTTTTATTTCTAGGTAAATGAACACATTTTTTAATTACCGCTTAGGGTTCTAATGCTACCCAAGCGTTTCCACTGTATTCAATCAACAATGTTTTAAACATTGTTTCAAAACAGAGTCATAGGACAGAATTCAAATTCGGAATCGGATTGCCTGATGCTCTACCTACGGAATAAAGTTCAATTTGCTTTGACAGCACAGCCCTACACATGTTAGCAGACTTGATATTTTTTGCACTAAACTTGAGAATCACTTACTTAAGTCTTTTCCTAAATACGACTCGACCAATATAGAAAGGCGAATGGCAACTGCAGGACAGCTAAGTTCATGACTCCGATTTTATTTGGTCGAGTTGTAGTTAGGAAAAGTGGTGATAATGTGGGAAAAAACTTAGGTGATTTCTAAGTTTAGTGCAAAATCAACATCGTCGGTATTTATATTGATTATAGTTGAAACGTGGGCTACCGATACTAGAAAATAATTATTTTTAAACATAAAAACTAGTGGCTCCGTGAGCTGTGAACCTTGCGTTTGTGACATTTTTTAACAAATTCGAAATGGCTGAAATAATATATGATTTGTCCCCAATGCATGTTGTCAATTCTGCTATTTTGAAAAAATCGAAAAACTGTAGGTATCGAAAAAAAACATAATATATGTATAGTCAGGTGGGGTAAGTGAAACACCGGGGTAAGTGAAACACCCAACCATATCTAAGAAACTATCGTAGTTTATTCTCATAGCGATGTGTCGATAAAGCAGGAATGACGAATTACTTCCCTTGACACAACACACATATCGCTGCGATCATTAAACTAGCTAGTAAACCAAAAAGAAATTCATTAGATGTCAAAACGCAAAACACGATGTTTTTTTGATAAATCTTTAAAACTGGACCCTTTTTTATGAGAATTTGATACATTTTGGATATTAACGGTTAAACGTGATCCTTTTGTCCTGTTTTTAATTAAATGGACACAATATTTAAAGCTATTTTGGCCACTGTTTCACTTCCCCCTTGTCAGGGGTAAGTGAAACACTTCTTAGCTTTTATATTCTTTTCGTGATTTTGTTGCTTAATGCAAGTCTTTAGATATTTATATTCATACCGTTAAAGGCTGATTTAATTAGGAGTACATTGCCTATACAGCTACTTTAATTGCGAGTTTTATAGCTTTACTACACCTTGTTAAATAAAAATAAAATAAAGTATGTTTCACTTACCCCACCTTACTATACTTTAATATCAATCCTGCTCATAAAACACGAGAATCGGTTGAGAAATGCAACCTGTAGAGGAGAACAGACGGACAGAGAACCTGCCATTATTAAAAAATATATTAATTAATACGAACAGCATTGTTCTAACGAATATTTGCACAAAATAACACACACCTTATCAAAAGCAACATGCAATAACGCAGATATCTACTACTCATCACGTTAAATTATTATGTCTAGTCTAGACCATAGAGTAAACAAAGTTATGTAAGTACCTGATGTTACTTTCTTTAACACCAAACAAACACAACACAAATGTTATTTTTTGACCGAGCGAGCGCAAGAAAAGCGATTTTAGCTTGGGCAAAAATGTTTCCGTATGTCCGGCTGTCCGTCTGTTCTCCTCTAGAGGTCGCATTTCTCAACTGATTCTCGTGAAATTTTGTGAACAGTTTCGATAATTAAACAGACTTTTTGCGGACTAAGGTTTTTAAATTTTTTCGAAAAAGAAATTCAAATTGCGTGGTCTACATTGGTGATTAGCTCACAGAGCCAACAATTTTATTCAGTATCATTCAGCAGTAATAAAAAAACAGTAAATAACGATCCTTACAAACAGTGATCTTGAGTTACATGATTAGGCTAGAGCGTGTTTTTAAAAAATAAATAGAATTCACTGACTTACAAGGTAACTATAAAATCGAAGGGTTAAATTAAATACTCTTAGGACTACATAATTACAGATATTTTCTCATCTTTATTGTGCCAGTAATAAATAAATACCTATATTAAATATAAAATTGACAAAAAAATAAGAAAGTATGTATATGTCACCGGCAATGTATGAAACGCAGGCATTGTATACAATGCCTAGGCATTGTATACAATGCCTGGCCCTTTTAGGCAATGTATGAAATATAATGAATATTATTGTCTATTTCATACATTACCTAGGCATTGTATACCTACAATGCCTGCTGGTCCACAGGCAATGTGTAAAATAAAAAGATTTTGATCGAGGGGAGGGCTCGAGGGGGGCTCGAGGGGAGGGCTCGAGGGTGGGCTCGAGGGGGGGCTCGAGGGGGGCTCGAGGGTGGCTCGAGGGGGCTCGAGGGGGCTCGAGGAGGGCTCGAGGGGGGGGGGGGGGGGCTCGAGGGGGGCTCGAGGCGGCTCGGGGGGCTCGAGTGGGTCTCTAGGGGGGCTCGGGGGGGGCTCGAGGGGGGTCGAGGGGGGCTCGAGGGGGCTTGGGTGGGCTCGAGGGGGGCTTGAGGGTGGGCTCGAGGAAGGCTCGGGGGTCTCGAGGGGGCACGGGGGGGGCTCGAGGGGGCTCGAGGGGGGCTCGAGGGCGGCTTATTGAGTTTGGAACCGAACCTGCTTTACTCCTGTAGGTCCCGGGTTAGGTTAGAAATTTAAGGCGAGCGCGTAGCGCAGCGGAGCGTGAGCCTTAAATTTCGAGGTTATTTTTTTATAACAGACAACAGAAATATAGTAGATTGTACAACAAGAGCATAAAATGGGTTTTATGCACGAGTTATACACTCTGCCTTTCACTTCGATTGTGAGGAAATTAGACAACAATATTGAAAATTGAAAAATAATATGTAGAAAAAAAAATGAAAAAAAAATTTTTTTTCTAAGTTTTAGTGACAAATTATATAATTTTGCCTCAAAGTAATTTTTTATTATAACATGGGTAATTTAGTAAATTTTTCTTCACTGCATCTGTTAAACTTAAAGTCACTAAGCATTTTGTCATTGCCCTAAAAAAGATCATTGCGACTTATAAGCAGTTTTCACTGACTGGGTTCTAACAATATGGACATAAGTATTTTTTTCCTGACAGTGATTTTATCAAAAAATTAAGTATTTTTGCTTAAGCGACAAGTATTTCGCGATATAATAGAATTAGAAACCAATGAGTATTTCCTAAATTTGGGGAAAAAATAAATAATATGGTCTTTCATATACATGAATTTGCTCACGTTAATAACAAAAAAGTTATGATTTTTTTTCGAAAAAATGAAACTTAAATCCTCATTTCCCACAACTAGCATTTTGGCGTTTTAGCATTTTTACCTTTCCACAGTCGATATACAATTTTGGTGTTTATGTGATGAATAAAAATATGTTTAACTAGCGGCCGCCCGTGGTGTCTACCGCGTGTTTCCCGTTCCCGTGGGACTTTCGGTATCTACTATCTGTGTTCCAAATTAAAACCAAATCCGTTCAGTAGTATTGCGTGATTGAGGAACAAACATCCAAACCCACAAACTTTCACATCCTTACATATAATAAAACAGTAGAAAAAGTGTGTCTGTACATTACATATATTAAAAAAATATCTGGCACGATGGAGACATAGTAATAGAGTAAGAATTTGAAAAAAAAGTGTGTGTTTGTCTGTTTGTTTGTCTGTTTGAACACGCTAATCTCCGGAAAAACTGAACGGATTCGAATAAAACTTTTTTTGTTATACAAGGTGTTTGGTAAAAGCCTTATAAAGCCGAATAGGGTAGATAGGGACCATCCAACTGAAGAACTTTTACTATGGAACCAACTCTGAAATCGCGAAAAAAAAATCAGCCGTTTAATACAAAAATTTATAACGAAAATTTCAAAATGTATGAAACAGCAGATTTTTTTTTCGCGATTTCAGAGTTGGTCCCATAATAAAAGTTGTTCAGTTTGATGGTCCCCATCTACCCTATTCGGCTTTATAAGGCTTTTACCAAACACCTTGTATAGCTGTTAAGCCTGGGAATAACTTAGGGTATAATTGATATTTGAAAATGGAACACCTGATGCGGAACCATAATGTTCCAGCTAAACTATACAAAATATAAAAACCGGACAAGTGCGAGTCGGGCTCGCCCACCGAGGGTTCCGTACCTACTTCTATACATATATAATAAGGCTATAGAAAAGTTGTGTTTGTACAAAGGAAATATTTTGAAAAAAGTGGGTGGGGTGTTTAATAATAACCAGTCATTTCTAACATTTTTGGATTTTTCTCGGTTTGTCTGTTTGTCTGTATGTTTGTGCGCTAATAACATTAAAAACGCTAACCTAATCGTAATGAGTTTACATCATTATCATACAAATAGGTAATGTAAAGATAGTGCATCTTTAGGCTGTGAGCGGCTAGTAGTAAATGTCTACTCTGTATGTAATGTAAGCCTTTTTAGAACAGTTAGTTGTTTCAAATCGTGGAAACGAAAAATAAATTAAAAAAGAAGGATTACGACGTAATGTCATGATGGGGGGTCTGATTCCAACCGACGAGCCAGGATGTCCGAGATCATATTGGAAATAATTTAAAATAAGTTCAGTTAAAATAAAACATAGATTCAAACAATACCATCTTTAATTGTTAATTTGAGTAAAGACCTGCTATAGGTCTTTACAGCTGTAACTTTATTTCATTGCAATCGGTTCACTCAATCAAAATATATATACAGTTCAGAAATAGAGTCTCGCAGTTTTTTCCGAGCTTCTCACAAAATTCAGTTCCCAAAACTTATAATTTTGTTTTTTAAAAGTGAATTTGTGGATAAAATAACTGCTAAGCCCCCAGGCATCCGGATCTTTTTCGTTCTGCATTCACCAAATTAGATTTTTTTATCTTTGATAATATTTAAAAAATCTACAGTTTTCTTTCTGTCATCTTATTTTTTCATTTAACGTTTAATGTTTAATTATTTCTTGTGATTTTTCAATTTTTTGTAATAGTTTCCAGTGTTGCATCTGGAACATGTAAATCAAAATTATATGTAAATACTCTAGAATCCTTTGCTACTCTCGGGATCCAACTTAGTCCCTCGAACTAAATTCCCTTTTTATTCACTTGTTGTATAATTGTACAATCAAACAAACTTACCAAGTGATGTTCGATTGAGATTATGCACTTGTTTGTCCTGCCCGAAGATGATGAGGTTTCACTATTTGTAGTACCGCTTCTCGTACTTACTAGCGCCACATAAGTTAAAAGAATAATAAATGAAGCGTTTGGAAATGAATAAAATAACATTTCTGAACGCATCAAGTAACGAGAACGCATCCTTGTGCATCTGTCAATGTCATGGTCCCGCGCTGTCATTAAGTTTAAAGTTCAGGTCACGTACGCCCTGATGTAGGTAGCTGATGCTGATTCTGCAACTATAGGGTATAGGTACATGTACCTGTAAGGGTGGGAGGGACTCATCATCTTCGGGCAGGACAAACAAGTGCATAATCTCAATCGAACATCACTTGGTAAGTTTGTTTGATTGTACAATTATGCACATTGTTTGTCCTGCCCTCTTATGATGAGGTTTCACTATTTGTAGATGTTTAAAGTTCAGTTGCAGAATCAGATTTTTGAACAGGTAGGTATCCAACCATTTTAAAAAATAAATATTTAAGTGTAAATAAGCATCTAAAATAGAGATTTATAATTATATTATGTACTTATTTTAAACCACGTTAATAAATAGATATCGTTTTTCCGTAGGTTAACTGGTAGAGAATGCCATTAACAGCAAGTCAGTCTTTTGTACCTTTATATTGTACAATAAAGATTTAAAAAAAAAATATGCTAAATGAAATTTATGAAAAGTAAATTCAATTTATTTTTTAGAATAAATTTGGTGTCGATGCAATAAGTTATTGACATTTTGGTTACCAATCAAACTCTTAGTATTGAATAAATTAATGTTTCTTCCAAAAAACTTAGAAAAATTTATAGTTAAAATTGTATTTATACAATAAGGTATACTATAAATAAGTAATAATGTTGGTTAGTATTAATTCCAAAAAATACTTCACTCCCATTACTAAGTATGGGTATTGTAACCATATTATATTATATTACTACCATAGGGTATATTACCATTACTAAGGTGTGGTGTCAATCAAACAATGTTGATGTGAGAGGAATCAAGTTGGCTCGTTATTCTGCGAGAGTACCAATTTCGCTAACAAAAGGTAGGTAGCAGAGTAAAATGTCATCATGTAAACACTACTAGTCAGTGGAGAAACTGATGAGGTATATTCAGCTCACAGCCAGAAAAAAAAATGTAGTGTTAATAAAATGAACCGTTTTTAATAAATAAATAGATAAATATAAATATTGAACATCACATACATATTGCTCCAACTCAATTTCAAAGTACCTAGCTGAAGTACTTGAGTAAAGTAAATTAGAGATAACAGTTGTGATTCAAACAGTCAAAACTAAGCCAACCTAGAAAAGTAAATTTTTTCTAAATTGACTTTGCCAGAGGTCGAACCGGGAACTCAGAGATGGCAACACCACGAAAATCGGTGTGTGTAAACCACTCGACCACGGAGATCGTCATATAGACAGTGTTACTTCAGATAATGAAATTGATTCTATTAAATAGTTAACAACATTCAAATAGAAACTTCCCATTTAAAGTTATATTTATATATTAATTTTGGTGGGCATGGTAAAATATTATTTACTAAATAAGTAGTATTAGGTATGTGTATTATGTGACTGTACTTACTTACATATAACTAAGTAATTCACCATAATCAAAACACTAATAAAGCCGCGTTCCCACGATCGGCGCTACCACGCACCGCACCGAGCCGCACGAGGGCGAGCACGCACCGATCCGTTAAAGTTACCGGCGAACGCGTCGTTCCCCGCGGTGCCGTGTCGGTCTCCTCTCGTGCGTCTACAGACAGACCGTGGGAACGCACCTTAAGAGGCATGCATGCAACATCAAAGGGAATTATTATATACTCCGTGTGTAGCATAACTAACTATTGTGTTGTATTGAAACTACATATGTAGATTACAAAAAGAAATATATATATATAGTATAAAAAATTGCAGCCTTCAATAAATAAATTGAATTTGCAAACCAATGCATTGTTTCTCTGTAGAGGTGTGGAACTGTGGAGTGGAGTAACTATAAAAAAGAAACCTCAAGTAGTGATAGGTAGTAAGATTATAACAGGTACCTATACAATTTTCAATACATTTGATGCATTAAAAATGCATAAAGTAACATGTAGGTGGGTATTTATAAAAAAATGTTATAAGAATAATATTTAGGTAAATTTCTTAAAGCGAACAAACATTCGTTACAATACTCAGGTACTAAGAATCTAGATAATATAATTATATTATTATATACCTATATTCAGTGTAATCTAATATATTTCTTGAAGCTAAATCTTCAATCAAGCTACTAATTTGGTTTTTTGTACCCTGACGTGAAGGTGTTAATCTGATGTAAATCTTCAAAATAGGTACTGCTAAATGGTTTTTGCTATCTTATTAATGTGCAGGTAATGATATACTGTAAGTATTATATAACATCTGTAAATATAACCAACTGGCATTATTATTTTTTACAAGAATTATCATATTGTGAAAAAATTATAAGACTAAAACTTAAAGTTTTAAGACTGAATTAAAGTCTAAATGATTTTAGCTATAAGATAAAAATTATAATAATAACAGTAGGTATGTTTTAGGTAACTGTGATTTCTCTTCTCTAGATGGAGTGATGCACTCTTAAATCTGTCTATTTTCAGGCTAAAATTATTTGTTGATAGATTGGCTTATTTAACCAACATTAACATGACTGGTAAGTTGTTAAACAACTAAATTATCTTTAAATTTATAAAAATGAGAAGTAGGTATATTCCTTTTTCATTTTGAGTAGATCTAGGCAGGTTGTCCTGACAAAGAAATCTTATAGCAAAATCTAGTTTCATTACTAGTTTGTATGAATCTGAATGTATGTAGGTATGTATCGTCATTGTATTTATCTATATGTATTGAATATCAAACCAAGGAATTTTCATTTTAGAAGGAACAAAATGACATGATTTCTTTTCAATTACATAATTATAAATTTAAAAAATGTCACTTACTTTAACATTATTAGCATTGAGACATGTGACATTTTGTCATACACACAAGACTAAATAAGAGGGAGTTAAGTTCTTGATTTTATTAAGTAGGTACTCACTATGTATTGTAAGACATAGGTACATTATGTGCTAATATGTATGGAATAATGTTACACATATAATATAATATGCATCTTTAAATATTTTAACTCACACGATAGGTACCTACTGTTCGAATAAATCTAAGTTTCTTGTCCGAATTAAATGAACATTTAATATGAACATTGAGTTTTATCGAGTATTGCATTTAAGTACCTATCTATAAAAAAAGCAAAATAAGGTAAATCTGAAATACAATTTAAATTATTGTATGTAGTGTAATGTCGTCCATTACTGATTGGCACTCATCGGTAATCTGTGGCTATCGATGACTCAGCGATTGTTCCACTAGAATGCATCCAATGTCGCATTGACGTGTGACACGAGCTGTCAGGGCTCATTCTTATTTTTTGGCTGTCTCGATCGGAAGCAAAAATAATGGCTGTCTTTTATTTAGATAAAAATCGGTGAAATATCGCCAAAAATGCCTTAAATTCTACCTTTAAATAGGCTTAGAATGCCTCTTCTTTTCTTATAATTGGTAAGTTTGGTATTATTTCGATGATTTTTTATAAATTTGTTGTAAAATGGCGAACCGCATTTTAATAACCTTATCTTCTTGTTTCAGCATATTTTATATTGTGTTATAATGCATTTAAGCATTATGCACTGTCATATTTGACACCTTTTTTAAAAACGGTAAGATATTTCCTTGTGAAATTTAACAGATTCGCGACTCCTGTCCATTTATTTTTTTGCTAATTGATGTTTTTTTGTTTCCAGCAAAATTGCGTTTTTTTTTTATGTATCAATTTGAATCATAATTTCCTCGTGCTTCATCATGCAAAATTCTTGGTGGGCGCAAGTTGGTAGAACCACGCCGTCGACATGACGCCGTGAGGGTCTTATAGAGGTATTTGACTGCCTCAACAAGGTCAGATTTTTTATGTACCTATTTAATTTCACTTAGTCCTGGTGCTATATATATTCAAATCTTTATATTTCACATCTTTATATTCCAAATCTTTATATTCATATCCTATATTTAAATTTTTGTACGTCAAACCTTTATATTCAAAATTTTGTCATCTTAAAATGCATTAAGCTTATGTTGTTTGTTTAAAAACATTACACCTTTAACTCAGTAAAATGCTGTATCCACATTTGGTCTCAACAACATGTATTTAATATAAGTTTAACTTCCTCTAAAATTCAATGTAACTATAATAACTATTAAAAGCAAGGGAATTTAAATAAAACCACAGTTTTGTTACAAGTGTATTTTATTTTTAGCCACTCCCCGGCAGATTAAAAGTTCATCTCTACCGCAGACTTATCCGAGGTTATTATTCTTTATCATTTGGTTCTTTATTTGGCGGAGCAACCTCTGCCTGGCGCCCGAGTCATTTTGTTTCTTTCCCACATCACATTTAAATAACAAAAACATTACAATTGTCGCCTGCGACCAGGGACTTGACTTGCTTTTTGTTTTGATTTGTTGAGATTGACTTTTATCTGCAGTGATGGGGTTGCTATTTTGTTAGTTTGGATGAATATAGCACCATTTGTTTTTTGTTTTATAATTTTGTATGGAAATTTCCATAATCCGTTATGACTTTGTATGTTAACTTTAATATTGACAATGTTGTGTCGATAAACATTTTGTTTGTTTGGTTAAAGAATTAATCTTTAATAATTTTGTTTGTAAAGAAATACTTATTTCTTTAATTTTTTGTTAAGCTATTGTTAACTTTAACAATTAGTAATTTATTTGTTTTTGTCTAACTTAACTATACAGAAACGGGTTTTATGTGTCGAGTTGTATCTCTTAAAGATTAAATTAAGAACTTAAAATTAATTAACTAAAACTTAATATTGTTTACTTAAACTTAAATTAATTTACTAAAAAGCACTTGATTTTGACATTTGATATAGTAATTTACAGCTAAATAACTTTGACAATTTTCATAATTTTAACATTAACATTAATTTTTATAAAACTTTAAAATGGATAAAGCGATTCAGTGTCCGCCTGAAAATATTTTGCCTGGTGATAGTGTTATTCTTAAATCAGCTGGTACCTGTACTGGTGATGACGGTATGGAGTATGAACAGTTTAACAACGTCGTTAAGGAGAAGCCTGCTCATTCTTCGTCATTTAACATAATAAATGAAACTGTTAGGAAAAATTTACCTAAGTGTTCGACTAAGTTACCTGATTTGAAGCGTAGTGGAATTTTGTTCGAAGGTAAGTCCTGTGTGCGAGAATTCATAGTGCAAGTTGAGGATTATTTTTTATATAGAAATTTTGATGAGTCTGTTTTGGTCGGAGCTTTTTCGGAACTTCTTTCTGGAACTGCTGCCAAGTGGTTTAGGGCAAATAGATATTTTATTAGTTCGTGGAATGATTTAAAGGTTGCTTTGTTAAAACGTTTCGATAGATGTGATTTCGATTACTTTTTAGAACATGACTTGCGTACTAGGAAACAGAAACATAATGAGTCACTTCCTGACTTTATTACCGAAATTCTTGATATGTCAAATCGTCTTTCAGCCCCTCTTTCGGAATTAACTTTAATAAACATAATTAAACACAACATTTTGTCGGTGTATACGCCTTATATTTTGGGTAAGGATATTTCTTCTTTGGACTTTTTTACAGCTTTTGGGAAGGAGTTGGAGCCGCTGGTGGACAGGAAGCCGTTCAAGGTGCCTGTTAAAAATGTAAAATTTGAGAAAAATTATTTGAATGCAGCTGCTACTCAGGGCACTGTTACTTGTTTGAAGTGTGGAGAAATTGGCCACTCGTTCAAAAATTGTTCTAAAATTCCTGGCATAATTTGTTTTAAGTGTAAGAAGTTGGGTGTTACTACTAAAGATTGTGAGGTGTGTGCTTTGGATAAAAATACTTCGAGTCCAAAAAACTGATTAGGTCGCATCGATCTCCAGTTTTTGGTGAAACTAAGGATGAGTCGATGTGTGAAATTGTTAATTATGCTCATAGTCATAAACCTGACGAAGCTACCCGTAAAAAAGAATTTTCTGATTGGTTAGAATATTTAAAAACTTTTTTTGGCGTTTATAAGGCTGCTCCTATTCTCTTTGTTAAAAATAATGATTCGAGACCGTTTTTGCAGTTTAGTGTTGGTAATCGTGAATTTTCTGGTTTGTTGGACAGTGGTTCGAATAGATGTATTTTGGGACGTAATAGTCATCGTGAATTTTTAAAATTAGGATTTAAAATTAAACCATTTTCGGAAATTATTTCAAACTATACTTACACAGCTGATGGTTCTGCACAGAAAGCTATAGGCACTATTGCTAAAAGTTATTCTGGTCATAAATATATTCTTTCTGTCGTAGATGTTTTTACTAAATATTGTTGGATATTTCCTCTAGCTAAAGCTACTACTTTGGCAATTTGTAAGATTTTTGAAAAGGATATTTTTCTTAAGTTTGGTGTTCCTAAAATTATAGTCTGCGATAATGGTACTCAGTTTACTTCTAAACATTTTGTAGATTTCATGAAGAGTTATAACATTACTAAAATATTTTATAATACTTTGTATACACCTCAAAATAACCCAGTAGAGAGATATAATAAAACCATTGAAACTTGTATATCATGTTTTGTTAGAGATGATCAAAGAACATGGTCAAAGTTGTTGCCTCATGTTCAGTTAGCTTTGAATAGTAGCGTTAGTCTTGCTACTGATTTTACTCCTAATTTTCTCATGTTTGGTAGAGAATTAATTGTTGATGCCTCGTTGCATAGATTTAGTAATTCTTTTGATAATTTAGATGAAGTTGGTTTGGGCGAAAGAAATTCTTTTGCTTATTCTTTGAATTCACTTAGTGATATTTTTGTTAGAGTTCAGACTCAATTGTTAAAGGCTTATAAGCGGAATGCGTCTTATTATAATAAAGGTCGCAGAGTTATTTCGTTTGCTGTGGGTGATATTGTTTGGAGGCGAAGTTTTGTTCAATCTAATGCTCCGGCTTATTTTTTGGCTAAACTTGCACCTAAGTTTGTAAAATGTAAAATTATAGAAAAAGTTTCAGATAATGTTTATGTTTTGAAGGATTTGGAAAAGGGTTACGTTGGACGTTACCATGTTAAGGATATAATTAAATATTAAATTATTTGTTTGGAATCTTTCAGGCTCGCCGTTGATGTCTCGTTTTGGAGATTGCGCATTTGTTAGAGAGGAATAAGATAGATGTATGTGTGGAGATTGCGCTTTGTGAAGTTTAGATGATGTATGATAAGGAAACTTCAGAACGGATGTTGATAGGGTTTGTTCTAAAGTTTACTTAGGTCAATTTGGATATAAAGAGGTTTGTTTACCCATAGTAAATGATATTATCTTGTTTGTTTGTACATTTTGTATAAATATAGTGTACTTTGTTTGTTTGTACATTTTGTTGTTTGCACTTTGTTGTCTACACTTAAGACTAAGTTGGTTTAGTTATTTGTAGGTCTTAATTTAATTTATTTTGTAAGTTCTGGATCCATACCCGGACGTGACATTTAATTCTGACCAGACAATTTATTCTTTTCAGGAAATTGCTCCTTGGTACAGTTTTTTTTCTCTTTTGGATGACATTTTGTTCATCCCTGACATTTTGTTCCCTTTTGGACACTATTTTAGTTGTCCTTGACTTTTTCTCTTTTTGATACCTTTGTTGGTTATCTTTAGTTTTGCCGTTTTGGAAAACTTTGGTTGGTTTTTCTTGACCATTTTGCTTTTTTGAATTCTTTTAAAGAATTATATTTTTTTGTTGACTCTGTGCCCAGTAGGTCAGTGGTGTTGTGCTGATCACAGATGAAGCTTTAGATAGACATTTGTCTAATCTTTTTTGTCGTTTTGTTCGACGTTGCCTTGTTTTTTAGGGCGTTTTGCTTTTTGGGGCGTTTTGCTTCTTTGGGGCATTTTGGTTCTGCTTTTTAGGGCGTTTCTATTTTGGGGCGTTTCTGCTTCGTTTGGGGCATTCGGTGTCTATTTTGGACGCTATGCGCTGTGGTACGACGTAAGTGTGCGTTGTGTGCGGTTTAGTGATCGTGGTCGATCGCGAAAGCTTTGAGTCGGTGACCGTTGTTGTCCAGTCGATTTCAATAGTGCTTTTGTTGGTCAAGTGGAATATGTTTTAGACTCGGTGACCTTAGTTGTCTAACCGATGCCTCTTGGTTTGTAGAGTTGTTAGATTTGGTGACATAGTTTGTCTAACCAATTCAACAGTGGTAGAGCTTTTTGTAGGTGAGTTGTAGAGAGTTGTTTGATTTGGTGACATAGTCTGTCCAACCAATTCAAAGATGGTAGAGTTTTCTTTTAAAATATTTTGTTTATTTTGACAATTTTATTAGTAGTTTGTGTTGACCTTAGAGTCTGACCATATTTTTATGTGGATCTCATTGTTGATAATGATTAGTTTTGGTGTTGGTTTATAAACACATTGTTGTTTATTTCTTTGGGAAATAGTTAGATTGGTGTTGGGTTTAAATGTTTCATAAACCTGATAGGTTTTGGGGTCTTGTGTTGTATTTGTGTTTCGCAAATCCCTTGCATTACCTTGGTTGGTTTTAAGTTTTGTAGAGTCTTTTGGAAAGTTTTGTAGAGTCTTTTGGAAAGTTTTGTAGAGTCTTTTGGAAAGTTTTGTAGAGTCTTTTGGAAAGTTTTGTAGAGTCTTTTGGGAAAGTTTTGGTAGAGTTTGTCATAAAAGAAAATTCTTTTCTTTTATTTTTTTTAGGAGGGGACGGGTGTAATGTCGTCCATTACTGATTGGCACTCATCGGTAATCTGTGGCTATCGATGACTCAGCGATTGTTCCACTAGAATGCATCCAATGTCGCATTGACGTGTGACACGAGCTGTCAGGGCTCATTCTTATTTTTTGGCTGTCTCGATCGGAAGCAAAAATAATGGCTGTCTTTTATTTAGATAAAAATCGGTGAAATATCGCCAAAAATGCCTTAAATTCTACCTTTAAATAGGCTTAGAATGCCTCTTCTTTTCTTATAATTGGTAAGTTTGGTATTATTTCGATGATTTTTTATAAATTTGTTGTAAAATGGCGAACCGCATTTTAATAACCTTATCTTCTTGTTTCAGCATATTTTATATTGTGTTATAATGCATTTAAGCATTATGCACTGTCATATTTGACACCTTTTTTAAAAACGGTAAGATATTTCCTTGTGAAATTTAACAGATTCGCGACTCCTGTCCATTTATTTTTTTGCTAATTGATGTTTTTTTGTTTCCAGCAAAATTGCGTTTTTTTTTTATGTATCAATTTGAATCATAATTTCCTCGTGCTTCATCATGCAAAATTCTTGGTGGGCGCAAGTTGGTAGAACCACGCCGTCGACATGACGCCGTGAGGGTCTTATAGAGGTATTTGACTGCCTCAACAAGGTCAGATTTTTTATGTACCTATTTAATTTCACTTAGTCCTGGTGCTATATATATTCAAATCTTTATATTTCACATCTTTATATTCCAAATCTTTATATTCATATCCTATATTTAAATTTTTGTACGTCAAACCTTTATATTCAAAATTTTGTCATCTTAAAATGCATTAAGCTTATGTTGTTTGTTTAAAAACATTACACCTTTAACTCAGTAAAATGCTGTATCCACATTTGGTCTCAACAACATGTATTTAATATAAGTTTAACTTCCTCTAAAATTCAATGTAACTATAATAACTATTAAAAGCAAGGGAATTTAAATAAAACCACAGTTTTGTTACAAGTGTATTTTATTTTTAGCCACTCCCCGGCAGATTAAAAGTTCATCTCTACCGCAGACTTATCCGAGGTTATTATTCTTTATCATTTGGTTCTTTATTTGGCGGAGCAACCTCTGCCTGGCGCCCGAGTCATTTTGTTTCTTTCCCACATCACATTTAAATAACAAAAACATTACAGTAGGTACTCATTAATTATTAAGAGATTATAATGGCCAATTTAACTCATATAGGCATTGGGTAAAAAATAATTAAGTAGGTATCTTAGATATCTGTATGTAGCTTCTTCCCGTTGTCAACTGTTGCTCTCTGGACCTTTAAGACAAGTACCCCTTCAGTTTAAAGCTCCGGTTGCAGTTAGTTAGAAACCTTAGTGATCGAGTAATTTCTATCATTATTAAGGTTTTATACAGACTTTTATACTGTATAGTTTGAATATTAAATAATATTGACAACTTTTGACAAAATTGATAAGTCACAATCTGTATTATGTCAAAAAAAGCTTGGTATGCTGCTTTTATAATCTTATTATTCAGGTGTAGTGAAAACACACAATTTTCTAGCAGCATTGTTGAAATCGCACACAATGTCAAATTTATTTCCTTTGTTGAAGAGGTGTAAATTCACCATATTAACAATTTATTTTATACTCACCAATTTATTTGCTGCTAAAGTTGTGCCCAATTATTTTTGTACTTCTTCCATAATAATAAACAGCTGTTGCAAGTTCTTGTTTTAACACTGCTGCTTGATACTAAGTTTTGGTTACATTATGATATCCAAAAAATTTACATATAGGTAATTATGTCTCTTTAATAGTTCAGAGTTCCAGACTTAATTGTGGGTAAAATTGTTGAATTTCATCTGTTCACGTTTTTTCTTCAACCTTAACTCAAGGCACAAAAAATCTTTCCATTCAGGAAAAAACAATATAGGTACCTATAATATATCTTTCAGAACTGAGCCTGCTTCAGCGGTGAACTGTTTATCATCCGTCCCACAATCTGGTGTGATTATAATGTTTCCTTTTTATGGAATCGATATGCAGGCATATATTATGGCATATGGCAGTCATGGTATAACGTATTGTAGATCCAGGATCTAGTGTGTAGTTTAGTAATTACATCACTGACTCCTCCATACCCCGCAGTCAGGTCTGAATTTAAGTATTGCCAATTATAATTCTATTCCAACTCTTTCATATCTCAGACACAAGTCGAGTTTTATGTAGATAGGTAGGTACTGCTTCCTTCTCTTTACCTTTGGTATTGGGTATGTACTGACTGTGTATAGCAACAATCTTTGTTTCATGTTTTAGACATTAAGGTTTAATAAACATTAATAGGTACATCTTTGTATTATTGCAAATGAACGTTACGATACAGCTAAACCACTAAGGCAGGCCTATATCCGTTTTGTTCATAGTGTGAACTTTGCATAAACACATTAATAGGTACATCTTTGTATTATTGCAAACGAACGTTACGATACAGCTAAACCACGAAGGCAGGCCTATATCCGTTTTGTTCATAGTGTGAACATTGCATAAACATTATAGGTAGGTTAAGTACCTCAGTGGTTTTGATACTTTACAATATAGCGTCATCCAGAAGACGGGCCTATATCAGTAGCAAAACTCATAGCTGAAAGAACAAGGGAACATGTAAAACATACCCTGAATACCATCGTGTAGAATACAAACATAGAAGTCTTTGTCGAAATCCAATTTTTTGCTTGAGTAACTTCTGTAATTTTCTTTCAATTTTCGATGTTTTATCTTCTAAGTTTCTTTTCTTATTCATTGTGAATGTTCTGAACTTAATAAAAACTGGTTTTTTGCACTTATTTTAGGATTACGCGAGAATTTCGTGGCGCCTTTGAAGTGACATAAGAAACGAATGACAGCGCGGGACCATGACATTGACAGATGCACAAGGATGCGTTCTCGTTACTTGATGCGTTCAGAAATGTTATTTTATTCATTTCCAAACGCTTCATTTATTATTCTTTTAACTTATGTGGCGCTAGTAAGTACGAGAAGCGGTACTACAAATAGTGAAACCTCATCATAAGAGGGCAGGACAAACAATGTGCATAATCTACTATTTCAATGGGGAGGCGAAGGCGAAGTGAATTACAGATGGCGCTCAGTCTTTGGAACAATTGTCAGTTTGAGCTTATATTGTCTTGACTGTGTATAACGTGATTTTTCTTTCTTAGATTATATTTTTTTAAGGTTTTGCGGACAAACAATGTATTCTATGCTAACTTTAGCTCATATAAAAGAAGAATTACGGAAAAGAAAAGCCAAAACAACAGGCAAGAAAGTTTATAGCAACTTACAAAAAAATGCTAACAAGCATTACATTTCTTTAAATTTCGTGTAAGATTTACAAGTAATCTTTTTATTTCAGATTAGAAGCATATGATTTAAATTTTAACAAAGCAACTGAGTGTGAATTTCCGTGTTTATAGTTGCCTGATGATGCCTTCTGTGTAATAGTAATTTCAGGTTTCTGTACTGGAATTTCTGTACCATCCAAAATTACACGAACCGTTTTATCATATTTATTTTATTATTCTAAGTTTCTTGAATGACTCTGGCATATAAAATTCTATTAATTCTCTGTTTGGCCCCAATATTGGGCTTATTCCATATTTGATATACCTATCAAATTCATCCAAGTTATAAATATGTTAGAAACTGCTGAGGTTGAAATATTAAAGAACAAAGCTGTTATAATTCAAATGTTGTTTTATTTTGGCGAAGCTTCATAAAATTCATGAAACATTCCTTTTGATTTATAATGTTTCTCAGGCTCAGCAAAGGAGAAAATCGAGGAAAAAGCATATTTTTTGATATTTTTTTGCCCACAATTTTTTTTGTTACTGGGAAATCGATGAACTCCAATATTTTACAAGTTACATGCATAACAATGCGGCATTTTCTCAGTATAAAATTAAAAAGTGCAATACTCCAAGAGATTCCCATATGTTTTGACAGTTTCTTTGAGGCGGCTCGGTACCAACGACAAGACGCCACCTATCGGGATAAAATTGCGCTTTTCCTCCTCATTTGACGTATTAAAACGCGATGCAGAAAAACGAGCTAAAGGTCAGCGCCATCTAAATTTTGGTGACTGAATTAATTCTCTTCATTTAAATAAATAGGCATAAATAAATAAAATAAACGCATAATAATTTTTACGCGCGTAAGATTTCTCGATAGCTGTTCGTGCTAAGGGTACTGGAATGCACTCCGAGCTTGTTTCACTCTTTGACTCATCAGTCCCTGTCACGCGGCGTGACACTACCGCCATGTTATTTTTCTATTTGCCTCTTTGCGCCATGTTGCGGAAATATTTGGAGCCAAATTTATTCCTTTTTAATTAGTTTTAAAAGTATTTAACTATAACAATATTCGAAAGGATCTGATTAATTAATAATAATGAATATTGATATTTTAAAAATAATTAGTGGCGCGATTATCAAAAAGATAAATAAATATTTATGATTATGATTAGCGCCATGGCATGCCATTGTTTAACCTCGATGATTGATTACGTACTTTAATGACATTTTTTTTTATGATTTAATTACAAATATACAAGTTTTAAGATGTTTCCCTATAAGTGTAGTATAAGCCGATATTACTTGCCAAATTTCATAGTTCTAGGTCAACGGGAAGTACCCTATGAATTTTGATTCCTTTGTGAGTATCGAAAATGCGTTTTTTGCGGCATAAACGGCAGTATCTTTTTTTTACGTTAACTTAGAAGTTTGATTTTTTCACAGCTTCAAGGGACCATAGACCTTAGTACAGCTCGCGCAACATAACTTGAACCAAACCATAGACAATGACGCTTGCGCAGTAGCAATTTTCAGTACAAAAATTGTAGTGCGCAGGTCACGTGGTACTAAAAATAGGGTCAAGTTATGTTGCGCGAGCTGTATATGGTTTAAATTTCAACTCGATACCTCCACGCGTTCCTGAGATAAAGGGTCTTGACAGACGGACAGACAGACAGACAGACGGACAACAAAGTGATCTTATAATGGTTCCGTTTTTCCTTTTGAGGTACGGAACCCTAAAAATGACACCCTAGCAAAAGTTGTTCAGCCTGATGAGCATTTTTTGTTGAGGTACAATAATCGAAGATCTGGAACACCTGATGCAGAAAAATAATGGTCCAGCTAAACTATACAAAAGATAAAAATGACATCTTTGCAAAAGTTGTTCAGCCTGATGAGCATTTTTTGTTGAGGTATAAAAATCGAAGATCTGGAACACCCGATGCAGAACCATAATGATCCAGCTAAACTATACAAAATATAAAAATGACATCTTTGCAAAAGTTGTAAAGTCTGATGAGCCTTTTTTATGAGGTATGAAAATCGAAGATCTGGAACATCTGATGCAGAACCATAATGGTCCAGCTATACTATACAAAATATAAAAATGACATTTTTGCAAAAGTTGTTCAGCTTGATGAGCATTTTTTGTTGCGGTATAAAAATCGAAGATCTGGAACACCCGATGCAGAACCATAATGATCCAGCTAAACTATACAAAATATAATAATGACATCTTTGCAAAAGTTGTTCAGCCTGATGAGCATTTTTTGTTGAGGTATAAAAATCGAAGATCCGGAACACCTGATGCAGAACCATAATGGTCCAGCTAAACTTTACAAAATATAAAAATGACATCTTTGCAAAAGTTGTTCAGCCTGATGAGCATTTTTTGTTGAGGTACAATAATCGAAGATCTGGAACACCTGATGCAGAACCATAACACTTCTACAAGTATTTTCTTATGTAACTACATTAGTTCATTTATATGCATTCGCCGAAGTCATAAAGTCCACGCGTACGAAGTCGCGGGCATCAGCTAGTTTATAATATTAGTAGGATTGTATATTTTACATACTCCTCGATGAATAAAATTTTATTGGCGTGATTAATTCACCAATGTTATTCTATCTTATTTTTAAGTCTATGATTAAGACCTTATTTTCGGGATGTCTAACCGGACATAGCAGCGAGCACGGTCGGGTATTGTGTCGGAATGTTATGAAAGCGTCCGTAATCCGTATACGGGCACGGAAACTGCAAATTAATCACTGTACCCAGTCTTTTTAGGGTTAAATTCCTAGTTTTACCATAAGAATAAATAAAACTGACTAGAACGGACTCTTCTTTGTCCGGGTCCCGAATGCCGCCATTTAGGGCGGCTTGCATCGATTTAGTAATATTTAAAGTCGGTTTAAACTTAAGTCGAACTTATCGTATTGCATGGCGTTGATTTAGAGTTAAACTATATTGAAATTTAAACTGGAGTGGTCGGCAGTTTAAGTTCCTAATCTTGGCTTAAGTGGGTGAAGAATTTTGTTAATTTCATGTCTTGTGAATTATTGCGAGAAATGAGCTAGTTTCTGAATTATTTAAGTGATAGCGAGGATCAGAAGACGGCTTAAAGTTGTTAAATCTCGATTCTATTGTCAGATGACGTTATTATTTATTGGTTGATTTCTCTGATATTACGTAAAAATTTATTTATTAGCTGTGTCAGCGACTGATTATGACCATTGTACGCTGACTCAGCGTACAATGGTCATAATTTTATATCAGACAATGACGAGGAAATCATGCAATATTTAGAAACCTTGTTTTTCTCCCGAACTGTCTTTATTTATTGGAGGTGATAATTAGTCCATACCTATATTTAACATGTAACAAGATGACGAATTCTTGAAAAGATTTCGCTTAGGTGTAAACACAGTGCAACCACTCCTACCTAGTAAAATTATTCGTAATTTCCCCAATACCTACTAAAATTCGCCCGCAATTTTAACTATAATTATTATTTGACAAACCATTTGCTTGTATGTACTTCTAAAACATTTTTAGGTTTCAATCCTCTTAACTGTTTCGTTATGTTTCATCACGTAACGAAATCACAGAATAGATACAAAATGACTGATACTCTATTTATTATACTTTAAGGCGGTTGTTTGACCAAACACACCACAATAACTTGACGCCATTGTAATTTGTTTCACAAGATACGGAACGGTACGGAACACACAAACAGGCAAACGCGTGTGCGGCGACGCCGACCGTAACAGCCCGACTGAGTTTCCCGTTTAACGTGTAGGTAGGCTAATATCGTGACTTTGAGCCCGTCGTCCGGAGCGGGAGTGTCCGTTCTAGTCAGTTTTATTTATTCTTATGGTTTTACATTACTGAAAATTAATGACTGTGCAGTGCACAAGTCTTTTTAGGGTTAAATTAATTTATAATTTTACATTGTGTTATTTAATAATCCAAAAGCTTGAAGATTGATCCTAGATAACTGTTTTACAGAGTTGTTTTTTTTTAGTTGGAATGTTATGAAAGCGTCCGTATAGGGAAACTGCAAATTAATCACTGTAATCCCAGTTTTTTGGGTATTTTTTTTAGTTTAACATAACCTACTGCAAATGCATTACAGTGCCGTGACAAGTCTTTTTAGAGTTAAATTTCTAATTTCAGATTGTGTTATTCAATAGGTAATAAAAAACTTAATAAACGTCAAAAATCTGTTACTCTGATACATTGAAAACGGTTTCCATTGTAACGTTTTGACGTTTACTTGATATCAATTCGATTTCAAATTCTCTATCGCGTTCGGAAGTACCTAACCCCCTAGATTGCTCATTGAAGCGGGTCATAAGGAGATTGATTCGCACAGTAATTAATTATGGTTTTTCGAACATCTGGGGGTTATTCACGATTGTCGGAAACCAACTTTCCGAATCTAATCGGAAAGTCTATAGCAGCGGTGCCCATACTTTTTCTTAAGGAGATCGACCTAGCAAAAATTACGACTAAGAGATCGACATTTTGACCGTTTAACTCACCAAATATTTTTCACTAACAAATTGTAGTTATCCTTGGCGATCGACTTTAAAACCTCTCGCGATCGACCGTTTGGGCACCTCTGAGGGCCTAGCCAAAGTAACATTCGCAAATTTTCGTTATCGCTTCGTTTTCGAAACATGTATGGGATTGACATAAGGTTTCGTTAACAATCGAATTTTAAAACGTCAAATCCATACATGTTTCGAAGCGAAGCGATAGCGAAAATTTGCAAATGTTACTTTGGCTAGGGGGGCTGGTCTATAGTCTTCGATCTTATTTTCTACCCTATCCAAATTTTGTAAATGCATTGCGCTTTCCCGTCGGAAAGTGAATCGAATGCAAGTCGAATGTATTTGTGAATAGCTACATTTTTGTAATATCAGAGGATACGGATTCGAATCGAATGCTTTCGAGTAGATTTTCGACAATCGTGAATAACCCTACTGTTCAGACCATAGAAATAGAATGTCAAAGAACAACAATGTCAATAAACAGGTGATCCAAAAACGAATGCATACATTTTATATGAGATATGTAAAAAATGATTTAGATTCATAAAATATGACTATATTATGGCAAAGGAAATTAATAAACTATTTTCCATACTGTTTTCTTCGTCGATAAACGAATAAATGTAGCGAAATTTGGTTTTAGAAAAATTTGTGGCAATATCTTATTTACCTGTGAAAAGTGTGATTACTTTGATTGTTTCTTTTTGTCACATCACAATTACTTAGAGCACAAGACACCATGGCTCCACGACACCTTTATTTTAAATTCTAATTAAGATTAACAAATATTTTAAACAAACTGTGATTTCTCATTTGCTAGGCGGGACGCTAGGGGCTCTTACTGTAAAAAATGTTGGCACATCTCACTTGATTCTTTGTCTCTTTTTTACATAGACCGTGTCCGTATGATGTTAACTTCTCTTTTCCACGCTTTGTTGGCCTTTTTGAGCGCAGCGAATTTTTTTTTATGTCTATGGTTCAGACAATCAGATTATTTATCATCGACAGTTATTACTTGCCAGCCAGTTCAAATAGTTATGACAATCTGTATTATTTATCTAGAAGTAGTTGAAAGATCTTGTCAAATAAAGACAAACTAAATGCAATAGGGATGTAACATTAACCCGGGGTGTATCATTAGCGAGGTGCATTTATTCCCTAAAAATCATAACTTTAGTTTAAACATTAGCACTGACTCCCTATTGTTTTTAGCTCTTACACAATAGTTATATTTTAGCGTTTTATGACAACTAACGACAACTGTTCACTATGAACTATGTAATCAAAGCAAAACTATCTGATTAAATGCGATATTTTTTTAGTATTTGGCGAATACAAATTTAGTGTGTACATATACACTTATTTGTAAAAAAAAACTGAGCCAAAGTTGTAGCATATTCCAGTTACATAGTAGTTAAAGCAAGCCCGATCATAAAAAATGCAAAAACTCAAAAAAAAACACGATTCCAATCTAGCAGCTATGATGTGGCACATTTTTTTTGTGTTGATTACGCATGTGCTGCCATCTGCAATTTTATTAGTTTTGCGTGGATATCCCAATTCACCCAAATCCTAATGTTATTTACATATTTGGGTCGTTTTGGCAGGCGACTTTGCAGGCGGTTTTAGTAAATTAGCGCTTTTTAACGACTCCATCTCCATCGAATTACCACAATATTGAAGTTAGATTCGCAATTAGATTTTACAAACGATTGTCTATAAAAAGTACATATGCACTGGATCCTACTTTTGCCACAGAATACATAATAGTACAAGTACAGAAGATCCACTCCGCAAAGTCAATTATTTAAATAGCGACTCTATTCCATACACAATAAAGTGCAATTCAGGTTGCACACCGCTCCCTTGGCTACAGTTATATTCACCTAGAAGTTGCCTCTCTTTCTATCGCGTAGCTCTTATTTCCTCTAACGAATTCAGGGTTTCACTTTCTTCTTTTATATAATAATTAAATAACAGGTAGTTAATTTATTACAAGTTATGAGGTTGTGAAATAATGTGAAGGTACTTAAATATGTTTCAAAATAACCTAGGATAAGTACAGTCAACGCCACATCAGACATGCTGACTTTGAGTCAATTTGCTTTCATACGAAATGAATTGGATTCATAATTAATTTTATTTCGAAAGTAGGTAAGTGTACCTACCTAATCTATAAATTATTATTTCAGTAAATAGTTGGGTGAATATTGTTTAACAAATAAGACAAGTAAGTACCTACCTAAGAATAAATGGATACTAAATACTAATACGTTTCGATGTCGTTTGGAACTTTTGGAAGTGTGAAAAACACGTGAGGTTCGGATCCTTTTTATTAGTATTAAGGCATCCCATTACGATGTCATATGCCTTCATTTTGGTTATAATAATATTATTATTAAGTGACTATCGAAATCGAACTGCTAACGTGCGACCCAGCCGGCACGCGGCAGCCTCTGAAATTAGTCCGTCCGGACGGACCCGCTGGCTACTTGTAGCTTCGTACCTAAAGCGCGGAGTGGGCGCGGAGTGGGACCCGGTACCCGGCCGGATCCTAAAAAAGTGCCGGATCCGCCGGGTACCGGATCCATACAGGGTACCCATCCCATCTCTAATAAAAAGCGCTAATTGAAAACCTAAACACATAACCCACAATAAATAAATAACCTACAAAAAGTACCTACAAGGTTTTTCTCCTAAATCGAGTCACGATTTCACGAATTCCATTAATATTCACCGAGTGATAGGTTTGTATGGAACGTACATCTCGGACCAAACGTCAAACTCATACGCGGTCAAAACGGAAATACGACAGACACTGAGGAATATTGTTCAAAGCATGTGAAAATGGAATTACAAACAAAATTTTATAATATGCCCTTCAGACTACCTTTGGTTACACTGCTACTGAAATTATAGAAATAACATACATATTAAGCAGACATACCAAACGACATAGGTACCGTTACAATCACATATAATTTCCTTTCATTTCCTTGATCAAGTCCCAACCAAGAGTAGTTCAGTATTCAGTAGCATACACTATTCGATAGCACGTAAACCTCGTGTTGTATTTAAGGCCCATACAAATGCAACTCACGTACCATTTCGAGTTAATCCAATCGAACACAACACTTTTAATAGGCAGTGAACACTATACTGAAACACGGTTTATTTTCCGGGCACGGTCAAAAATTAAGACGTGTAAGTCCAGTCGGTGTTATGTTATAAAAAAACGGCCAAGTGCGAGTCGGACTCGCACTTGGCCGATATATTATTATAGCAGCAATAGAAATACACGATCTGTAAAAATTTCAACTGTCTACCTGTAGTCGTTATCAATATCGAGCAAAAAACGGCAAAAAAATCACGTTTGTTGTATGGGAGCCCCCCTTAAATATTTATTTTATTCTGTTTTTAGATTTGTTGTTATAGCGGCAACAGAAATACATCATCTGTGAGATACAGCCTGGTGACAGACAGACAGACGGACAGCGGAGGCTTAGTAATAGGGTCCCGTTTTTACCCTTTGGGTACGGAACCCTAAAAATGAACAATATATGAAAATGTTACGTCAATTAATACTTTCGTGTAGAAATAAATTATTAGTATTTTGTTCAATACCTGTCACGAAAGATGTTTTTACCTGTGTGTGTCGTCTGCAAATTGAATTTAATTTCAACTACGCGTTAAAGTTATATTTTTTATGAGTAACCTACCTACATAAAAAAATCCAATATACAAAAGTTTACAACGAAAAATATGAAGCTTTCCCTTCACTTTTATCTGACGCATGCCCCAAGGCATTCAATAGCGCATACTGGTCGTTCGCTTATTTTCCTCTTGGCACTTTCAAAAGAGGCATGCCTCAAGGCATGCAATAGGGCATGCCCTATCTTAAAAAACCGGCCAAGTGCGAGTCGGACTCGCTCACGAAGGGTTCCGTACCAAAACGGCAAAAAAAACTGTTTGTTGTATAGGAGCCCCCCTTAAATATGAAATTTGTTCTGTTTTTAGTATTTGCTGTTATAGCGGCAAAAGAAATACGACATCTGTGAAAATTTCAACTGTCTAGCTATTATGGTTCATGAGATACAGCCTGGTGACAGACAGACAGACAGACAGACAGACGGACAGCGGAGTCTTAGTAATAGGGTCCCGTTTTTACCCTTTGGGTACGGAACCCTAAAAACCGACAAATTTGTATGGAAGAAAGTTGAACGTGAAAGCGCATTGTTTGGAGGCAATCAATATTGCATACGTGTGACGCAAGTCGAATTCAAAGTTGAAAGGGAAAGCGCACGGTTCGGACGCAATATTATGCGTGCGTTTGACGCAAATCTTAAAAGTTGAATTGAAAGTTGAAACGACTCAGTGAAGACAAGTAAAATAAACTGCAGATATTGACAGTTTTGTATTACCTGACGTGCATTACATTAAGAATATGAGAAAGTCATATTATAATCTTGGGATTGATATTCACAATATACCGAAGGATGAATTCCATCCATAAACTTACCTTGTTAAATCTGTATAAAGTTTTATGAAAAGAAGATCAAATACGAGAACCTACAAAAGGTATACCAGATTTATTACGCGCATGATAGATCGTAATCCTAGAGATATATAGAGAAGCTTTTTCAAATGGGATTCGATACCGATGTTTGTACAAAAAAGTATGTATAGCAAAGGGGTGCCTATACGTTTAAGGAGATCAACCTAGCAAAATTTACTGAAAAAAAAACTTTTTTATAAACACGTTTTTATTACAAAAAAGTCGGACTAAAAACATTAAAACGGACTAGTAAAAACAGACTAAAAAGTATAAATATTTTTTTCTTTAAATATTTATAACCCTACAGAAATTTTAAACCTAAAAACGTGGGGCGCATTTTGTAAAATTTATCATCCATATTGTCTTTAGCATGCGCCCCACGTTTTTAGGTTTAAAATTTCTATAGGGTTATAAATATTTAAAGAAAAAAATATTTATACTTTTAAGTCTGTTTTTACTAGTCCGTTTTAATGTTTTTAGTCCGACTTTTTTGTAATAAAAACGTGTTTTTAAAAAAGTTTTTTTTCAGTAAATTTTTATTTTCTGCTTTTTAGTTAACGAGCTAAGACTAAAAATATACCATCTCCTATCGGAGCACTCGTCAAGACGATTCAAACGAGCCCAGACTCGATGGGGTTGCATGGTTTAAATACAGAGTCCCAGTGGCCTTCTTTCGGCTCTATCATCAGACACTGGAAACTTCCCAACAAAGTACTCGTCAAGACAATTCAAACGAGCCCAAACTCGATGGGGTTGCATGGTTTTATTATAGAGTTTCTATGGCCTTCCTCCGGCTCCATCATCAGATCCTCGGACACTGTTTCCCATTAAAATACTCGTCAAGATGATTCAAACGAGCCCAAACTCGATAGGATTGCATGGTTTTTATTACCGAGTTCCAGTGGCCTTCTTCCGGCTCCATCATCAGACCCTGGACACTATTTCCTAACAAAGTACTCGTCAAGACGATTCAAACGAGCCCAATCTCGATGGGGTAGCGTGGTTTTATTAAAGAGTTCCTGTGTCCTTCCTCCGGCTCCATCATCAGACCCTGGAAACTATTTCCCAACAAAGAACTCGTCAAGACGATTCAAACGAGCCCAAATTTGATGGGGTAGCATTGTTTCAATATTGAGTTCCTATGGCATGGCCTTTCAGCTTCATCATCAGACCCTGGACCTCGTCTCCCATTAGAGTACTCGTCAAGACGATTCTAACGAGTCCAAACACAATGTGGTTGTATGGTTTCTTCATAGAGTTCCTGAGGCCTTCTTCCGACTCCATCATCAGATCAGCTCAATGACACCATAATATTGCATTGCCTTTCAGTTCTGACCTATGATCAAAGTTTCAAGTCTCTAGCTGATCGGGAAGCTAGTATAAAATCGTTCGCAAACTTTGTGGAGAAACACACAAACAAACAAACAAACGCGAAAGCAACCTTATAAAAACGTGTTAAAAAATACATCGACATTTTGACCCGTTTTTTGGTGGGTACCAAATATTTATGAAGAAAAAAATGCATAAGTAAAACTACATGGGGTGCTGTTATCCTTGGCGATCGACATTAAAACCTTTCGCGATCGACCGTATGGGCACCTCTGATAGAATATTGTAAAAAACTAAACAAGATACACTATCTTAATCTTAAAACAAAATCAGGAAGCCGTCATGTCGAAACCATAGTCATACATATGTTTCAATAGCCAGGCTGACTAGAAACCTCAGTACCTACCACAAAAAATAAATAAATTAAAAAATATTAAAAACACGACTGCCCTGCCAAAACGAACTAAAAAGTTAAATAAACAACAAGTGTCATTGCAGTCGGGGGACCTTATCATGGAACAATTTTTGATCAAAGAGGTCCCCCGACTGCAATGACACTTGTTGTTTATTTAACTTTTTAGTTCGTTTTGGCAGGGCAGTCGTGTTTTTAATATTTTTTAATTTATTTATTTTTATTTCACACATTTTAGTGACATAGTATATAGTTTTGGAATGTGCTCATCAAGGCCTTTCATTTGATGCCCATATTGTAATAATAGAAGAAAAAAAATTTTTTTTCACATTTGAAAATGGCGTCGTACAGTCGCCATATTGATTTTTTCTAAAAAAAATATAGCCAGTGTCACTCCGGATGTTGTAAGGATTCTAACGATACCCCATTTATCCAAATCAGTTCAGGAATTTAGAAGTTATGTTGGAATAAATAAACTCACATACCCACAAACATACATGAACCCTGAACACATAACACTCTTTTTGCTTTGGGCAGTCGTGTAAAAAACAAAACAGAGCGCATTTTCTTTACCCCCTTGACCTTACCGACACCCATTAAGAGGCCACTACACCTCAAAACTCTTTTCTAATTGTAATAAAGTATACCATTTTTCAAATTAAGTACTCTCAGTGGTTGACTAATCTAAAAAAGTTGCCATTTTGCCATTAACTTGAATTGTGTGGTTTTTATCGTTTTGCCTATGTGCTTTGTTGAATCTTTATATTGTCGCTTCTAACAATTTCATATGTCCCGTATTCCCCATTCAATTATATCAAAGAGCATTTTGCAGTAGGATTACAATTTACAACGAGTGGAGTCGAAAGATAAACATAATCTTTTACTCACGAGTGCATTCTAATCCTTATTTTAGAAACTTACAATAATGATTTCATTTAAATGAATATTAATGATAAGGAATAATTATTTCCAAATACATCTGACGGCGACACGCTTTGCAACGCCGGCCGGTCTCTAAACCTGTGCAGTCAGTTCCAAGGAGACTGGATGAAGAGTGCGACAAGGACGGCTTCAAGAAGGTGGAAAGGAAGAGGAAGCCCACTCGCCGTAACCTATGTGGCACCGCTCCAACCGGACATAACCACCTACTTCGTCCGGCCATCCCGACAACGCTGCTGTACGTGTCCCGCCTGCACTACAGTACGAAACCTGATGATATTGTAGAGTACATCAGAGTGAAGACCAAATTCTGTCTGAGGGTCGAGCGGTTGGAGTCCCGCCACAATGTTAACTTCAATTCATTTGTGGTAAGGGCACCGACCGAACATCTGTCGACCTTCATGAAAGAAGATTTTTGGCCGAAGGGTGTTTTGTTCCGACGGTTTCGCGGTCGGATACCGGACACTGCATTGCGCAACACGCCGCCGCCATCGATGCGTGTTAAATAGTTGTAAAAATGTAATTTAAATATAATGTATGTATGTTAGTCTGTAAGGTATATATTGTATGGGCCTAGTTGCCTGAATTAAATAAATAAATAAAAAAAAAATTTGCAACCACCACGTTCTACACGACACGTGAGGTTGGTGAGGTTGACATTTTGAAGAAAAAAATTCCTGCCCAGAATCACTTACTAAGTCATGTCACCATGTCCTTGATCCCTGATTACAGCACGACGTTGTTCCATACATACTTACTGTATATTTTTTTTAAATCAAGACACGGAAATGGTATCTTTACCGTGACCACGACGGTCCTGAACAAGGGCGGATCCAGCTTTGGCACCAGGAGGGGGTCACATAGTCGTGGTCAAGTCAAGAACTTATAATTTAATTTTGATAACAAGTCAATAGAAGTAAAAAGTAGGTATTTTATTAATGTACGTAAGTAAAAAACTGGTAAACTGGGCATTTAGGGCATTAGCAACTTGCGTGGTGAGTAACAACAGCTACATTTTTGATAGAAAAAAAATTTAAATTAACTTATTGGGCCTGTTCTTAGAACACTTTTCTTTAAAACTAATAAGGTCATTTTGATTTTAGTAACCTATTTTTTCTATCAAAAATGTCGCCGTTGTTATTCACCACTCATGTTGCTATTGCCAGATCGAAAGTCCAAAATATCTGGAGAAAATTTGAACATGTCGGGTATTTTGCGGTTGTTGTCGGGAGAAATAAATATATAAAATTGAAAATGTAACTTAAATGCCTGCATATAGTAAAAAAAAACGGCGGCGCAGCGCGATTTTTAGTCTGTTTCATCCACTAATCTTGTAAATTGTGGTCTTGCCCGTCTATTGAAAGAAAAACGGCCGCGCAGCGCGATTTTTAGTCAGTTTCATGCACCAATCTTGTAAGTTGTGATCTTGCCTGTCTATACTATAGTAAAATAAAACGGCCGCGCAGCGCAATTTTTTGTTATTTTCATCCACTAATCTTGTGATCTGTGGTTTCTTACGCGAAAACTATTGTTTTCTAGAGAACTTTCGGAACAGCAGTTTATTCTGGAGATTTTTAGATTTTTGGGAGTTGGGAGACCTCTTGAAATTCCGGGAGAATCCAGGCGAATCCCGACCATCTGTGAACACAATTCAATTGATTTTTGTTTACGTCACTAGTAGACATGAGGTGGAAACATAATTTTATTAACTGACAGTTCGAGCTGTCAAAACACTGCATCGATTTACGTGTCGGAGTATAGTTCGTTCCCAAACGTTTGCCATCATACAAAGTTATTATAATATATAATAAATTTTGAAGGTATGTACTCGTAGTTACATAAAATCTCTATGGTGACAAAATATATAAATAATATCATTATGTTCAATTAGTGGTTCACCTAAGTCCTGGAACCAGCTCAGGGGGGGGGGGGTCATGACCCCTATGACCCCCCCCCCCTGGATCCGCCCTTGGTCCTGAAGATTAATGTCAAAAGATTTAGTACTTACAGCTAGCAGATTTTATTATCTATGACCAAATATATAAAAAAAAAAACTACTGATGACTTTCTAATGATGAGTACCTATACTATCCTATCTACGGCTTTGTTGACTGTTCGTCAACTCGACGTTCAAATCGATCGACTGGATGACGAACTAGGTCAGAAGGGCTATTTCGGGTCGATCTTTTTGTGTACGTGTAAGTAAGCAACACTCAGGTTAATTAGTTTGTCAGTCAGTTAATGAATGAAAATATGAAAAGATAATAATGGTTGGTTAGTAACAGCACGGTTTTTTTTATTGTATCAATTTGGTGTAAGAACTAGTTGAATCGTTAATTTAGTCAGCTGTTCCATTGTCACTATATTAGAAAATTGGAATTTGCAGATTTATTTTCTAAAAACTCGCCTGCAATGATGCATATCATTCATTCATAGACTTATTATATTGAAATCATTGCATTCATTACTTCATTAATATCTAAGCAGATGTTTGTCAATAATATCTATATACACAACTATTGGTAACTTGTAGTGCATGGAACTTTTTCACATTTTAAACTGATCAGAAGTATTTGGTCACCTTGTCTGCTACGATATACAAATGGCGACTGTTCGTGTAAAAATAAATCTCAGACTCCCAAGTCCTTAAACTTTCATTTCATAAGAAATAAAAGTTTAGGATGTTCGCTGATTTTAATACGATAGAACAGCTTTCCGATTAACGTCAAGTTGTCTGTAAAATGTAAGTGTTAGTGAGTAGGTAGTTGGGGTATTGTTTTACTTGCACCGGCAAATTGTACCTTCCCCAGATCTCATAGGTCTACATAGGTCTATTTGATATAATTGTTTTTTTTAATAACATTATTGTTATACATGACTGTTTGATGCCAAAATAAATTAAAAAAAAAAACAAGTAAAATTGCATCTTTTTAACAACTCTGGATAGCACTAGACTCTAGTTAAATCCCGCGAAAAGCTTTAGTAAATAAATTATCCAAGGCGGATGGCTAATTGCGAAACTAGTTTAGTGCGATACAGTTCCAGGCATCAGCTGGTGAAAGTTCTGGACGCTAAGTTTTACGTCTTAAAGAGCTACTTGTGCAATAAAACTTTACTCATAAAAGAGAGACATACAGGGTGGTTTTTCTTAACAGTGCACTTTTGTAGTGTGGCATAAAGACTCTCAGACTACAACTCTCAGAGCAAAAAAATAATCAGCTGTTCCATACATTTTTGTCGAGTAGATATTGACTTTTCTATGTACCAGCTGATTATGTTTTTGCTCTGATTAAGTTGGTCCCATAGACAAAGTTGTTCAGTTTGACGGTCTAATCGACACCTCAAAATTAGTGCACTGTTAAAAAAAACACCTTATATACCCACATAATTTATGTGGTTACTATAGGAGCTCTTGGGATTTGGCATTCTCAAAGGTCATTAATGAAAAGTAACACAGTAGATTTCTTTACCGTGACAGCGTAGCCAACTGCAAAGTAGGTAACCAAAGTCCTAAGGCCTTCCAATTGACTTGCTTTTCCGATAAATCCCGCATCTCAAAACTTGAATAAATTCACTAGGTGCTCTTGACTGTACCACAGAATATATAATAATGTACCTACACTTAATATTTTTCTTATCCTTCTTAATATTAACTTGTAAGTAATTAATAAATAATAATATTAAATTGTAATTAATTAACTTAAATCCTCATATCGCCTTTTGATTGCGTGATCGATAGACGATTGATAATCTAATCGATATTTTTGACCAAATTATTTCAACTAGTTTCCAAAGTTTTGATAATCCAAAGCAATGGACAACCACTTTAGTCATCCAAGAAAAAAAAGAGAAAAAATACAATCTTTAGCACCAAAAGCATAGGCTGTAAATAATTCAAGATCCTTTCAAACAACCTAAGCTTACAAAAACTTGAACTGTTAGGCATAAACTAATTCGACCTCTGTAACTGCTACCATAGAGTGTTGTGTGTCAGGAAAAATATTGGTTGTCATCTTGTCAAAGGTGTGAAAAATATATGTTTTATGAAAAGTGATTCGTTAATGTGTTGTTTCATTCAAGTTAAGGAAAATAACAAGTAATCAGCCTCCTAAGAGTGTGAAATTTCACACTCTTAGGAGGCTGATTACTTGTACTATGGTAGCAGTTACAGAGGTCGAATTAGTTTATGCCTAACATTTCTTTTTAATTCCTTCACTACTAAAGCAACGACCCAGTTTAGCCTTCCATACATAATTCACCAGTCCATGTGTTCCAGACAGCCGGATATATAATTATGCCCGGTCTACTCCCGTTTCAGTTTGAAACCTCCTATTATTCACTTTGGCTTAGTTTATCTTCACTATTTATAACTTCAGCAGCGCCGCAGCTCCGTAAAGTGCAATGTACTAAGTTGTGATAATGTATTTTGCAAATAGTTCAGTAAAATTACGGGAGCTAGTATAACAAAATTTAAATAATTTGCAATAGCGGTCATTCTTTTTTAGGGTTCCGTACCCAAAGAGTAAAAACGGGACCCTATTACTAAGCCTCCGCTGTCCGTCTGTCTGTCTGTCTGTCACCAGGCTGTATCTCATGAACCGTCATAGCTAGACAGTTGAAATTTTCACAGATGATGTATTTCTGTTGCCGCTATAACAACAAATACTAATAACAGAATAAAATAAATATTTAAGGGGGGCTCCCATACAACAAACGTATTTTTTTTTGCCGTTTTTTGCTTTATATTAATAACGACAACAGGTAAACAGTTGAAATTTTCACAGATGATGTATTTCTGTTGCCGTTATAACACAACAATTACTACAAAAGGAATAAAATAAATATTTAAGGGGGGCCCCCATACAACAAACGTGATTTTTTCCGTTTTTTGGTACGGAACCCTTCGTGCGCGAGTCCGACTCGCACTTGGCCGGTTTTTTGAGCTATCATTTTGTAAATGAATCCAACTTATTTACACTTGTATATTCATTTACTTTACTAGGCAAAATATTTATATATTTTGGTTATTTAATTTTTAGCAAAATTGCTAATTACACATTTTCTTTACTTTTGCTTAATATGCAAGTATAATTTGATTGGGAATGTAAATCCAACAAAAAAAGTAACAACTACGCTGCGTGTTTTTGTATTCGTAAATTAAAGTAATGTATTCTTAAATTATAGTAGTATTGGTAAATAACGGGTGTATAGCAAGACACTCAACGAAACCGAAGTCCACGCATTCCGCTCATCATCAGGATCATTTTTTGGCTTTTAGACTATACCTGGTAAACCAATAGCTACGAAGTTATTGAAGGTCAAAGTAAAAAAAAACATACCCATTTTTTATGAAATCTTAGTAGTGTTCCCGAGGGATAGAAAAATAAATTGTCCACTCAGACGAATCCGCAGGCGGCTACTAGTAAATAAAAGTCGTCAAAACAACAACTTTCGGCCCGGCAAGTTACAAAAAAGTCCTATTTACGGATGCTGGACATGGACAAAAACGCAAATTGGACAATTAACCTTGTTCCTTCCTCTATGTTCGCTCTGCTCGCTCGCTCACTGTTTACGCGACAGTTATCCGTTTCGTATTTTCTTGTGAATTCACGACTCGGATCCTTTATGTTAAGTTTTGCTTGTCATAATTTATTATTTTGTTTTGTAAATTAACAAGAGTAGAGGAGATTTTTATAGTGGGTAAGCATATTATAAATTAATGCTCAACAAAAATGAGCCTACTTACTTATTATCTTATCTTATATCTATAAACGAGCAATTCTTGTATATTTTATTTTTATGTATATTTCTGTGATCTCAGAAACGGTTCTAACGATTTCTCTGAAATTTGGTATATGGAGGTTTTCGGGGGTAGTCTTATGTTTGAGAAAACGTGGGTTTTCGAGTTTTCATGCGTTTTTCTTTGGACACAGAATATGGTCGCGTCCTGCCGGCCACTGTCCGTCTGGTCCAGCGGGTTAAGACGCGGATGGCTAGAATCCCGCTCGGTGACTTACTTTAATTATATATTTTTTATTGTTTTTAGAAAAAAAATAAAAAATGTAGGTTGTTAATGTTTGAAATGTAGATTATGACCTAAACACCACCATAAAAGTAATAACCGAGCAGAGCTCGGTCGCCCAGGTACTAATTAGATTATTTTAGCATTAATTTAACACAAAATGATTCATGTAATATTATATTACGCATGAACCGATAAGGTGTGTCTTCCTTCCCGTTCCCTTTCACTTTCATTTGACGCATGCCTCAAGACATTCAATAGCGCACGCTAACTGTGCACTTTCGCTTTCCTCTTGCGCTTTCAATATGCGTCATTGCATGCAATAGCGCATACCGTAAATTCTCAAAAAATTAGTCAAATTTGTATGGGTGAACAAGAACATTGAACGTTAAAGCGCGTTTGGAGGCAATCAATATTGCTTGCGCTTGACGCAAGTTAACTTGAAAGTTGAAGCGACTAGGTGAAGACAGACCAATAAAAGTTATGTATTATATACACCGTCATTTTGTAGTCGTTTTAATTAACTTAAGGGTGTGTTGTACCAATGAAACTAAACATTTTTGCACAAGAAACATGGGTCAAAAAACGACAAAAATTTTGGTCCTCCCATACTAACTAGACAGCTAAAACATTGGATTTGTATGGGAAAGTCCAAAATTTTAGTCGTTTTTCGACCCATGTTTCTTTGGCAAAAATGATTAATTTCATTAGTAGAGCACTCCCTTAAGTTAATTAAAACGACTACAAAATGACGGTGTATATACTTATCGGTTCAAAGAACATTTAAAAGCTATGTGCTGTGGCCGTACCGGCTAACGCATCGAACTTCGGCAAGTCTGCCCGGTTTCAAATTAAAACCCCAATCGGGCTAAAATGGCGAACCCCAATTCATGATTTCACACGAACATCGATAACTTCCAAATAACTTCAGCAAATAGTAAGTGTAATACGAAATTCCTTACTTCGATTTATCTGTTTTAATTTGAAACTCGGCAGACCCGCCGAAGTTCGAAAAGTTAGCCGGTAGGGCCCCCGGCCAAAATGGCGAACCCCAATTCATGATGTCACACGAACATCGAGTCCTAATAACTTCAGCAAATAGTAAGTGTAATACGAAATTCCTAACTTCGATTTATCTGTTTTAATTTGAAACTCGGCAGACCCGCCGAAGTTTGAAAAGTTAGCTGGCCCTAGCCACAGGCCAAAATGGTGAACCCCAATTCATGATGTCACACGAACATCAATTCCTAATAAATTCAGCAAATAGTACAGTACGAAATTCCTTACTTCGATTTATCTGTTTTAATTTGAAACTCGGCAGACCCGCCGAAGTTCGAAAAGTTAGCCGGTAGGGCCGCCGGCCAAAATGGCGAACCCCAATTCATGATGTCACACGAACATCGAGTCCTAATAACTTCAGCAAATAGTAAGTGTAATACGAAATTCCTAACTTCGATTTATCTGTTTTAATTTGAAACTCGGCAGACCCGCCGAAGTTTGAAAAGTTAGCTGGCCCTAGCCACAGGCCAAAATGGTGAACCCCAATTCATGATGTCACACGAACATCAATTCCTAATAAATTCAGCAAATAGTACAGTACGAAATTCCTTACTTCGATTTATCTGTTTTAATTTGAAACTCGGCAGACCCGCTGAAGTTCGAAAAGTTAGGAGGTAGGGCCCCCGGTCAAAATGGCGAACCCCAATTCATGATGTCACACAAACATCAATTCCTAATAACTTCAGCAAATAATACAGTACAAAATTCCTTACTTCGATTTATCTAAGTTGAAGCTCGGCAGAATCGCCGAAGTTCGAAAAGTTAGCCGGTAGGGCCCTTGATTTAAATTTATTATCCTAGCACCTTAAATCATCTTATAGATAATCGAAGATTTAGTTAGCACAATAAGAAATGTACACAAAGGCTTCCTAATACCACAGCCTGTCGATTCTGTAACAAACTCGCATCTCACTTCACTTCGCAGGAATTTTAAATTATGAATGAGAAAATGATAGGCTGTTTTTCTAATCACAAAATATTTTAGACAGCTACGGTAACTACCTAAAACCTTTTACAATCGGTAAAATAGCGTATATTCAGCTAATTTCTAATAACAAATTCACCCGAAGTGAAGTGAGGTTCGAAGTGAGATGCGAGTTTGGTCAAGGAAACGACAGGCAGATCATATACACAGTCTGTTCAAAAAATAAGGTGACTTTGATTTTTTTCGAAAACCATTCATGTGTTTATCAATTTCTATTTTGTATTTTCAAAGTAATCGCCCTCTGATAAAATACACTTATGCCAACGCTTCTTCCAATCCGCGAAGCACTTCAGAAAATAGTTTTTCGGAACCTTGTTCAGCTCCTCCAGCGATGCTGAAGATTGATGACGATTGAGGAAATTAAGAAATTTCCTCAATCGTGTCAAATCGTCGCCCTTTCATGGCTCTCTTCAGTTTGGGGAATAGGAAGAAGTCGCAGGGGGCCAGGTCCGGCGAATACGGTGGCTGAGGCATCAATACGGTGTTGTTTTTGTCCAAAAAATTGCGCACAAGCAACGATGTGTGAGACGGTGCATTTTCGTGGTACAAAAGCCAGTTCTGATCCATCCACAAGTCTGGTCGTTTTTTGCGAATTGCTTCGCGCAAACTGCGCATAACTTCGGGGTGGTACTTTTTATTTACCGTACGACCCTGTGGTACCACGCCTCTGCAATCAAATAAATTTGATGCATATTCTTTGATCTATTTTTTGGAATAGGCAAAAATCGCCGCAGAGGAAAAACACCTTCGCGCTTTTTTAGCTATGCACGATTATCTACTGCCCGGCTATTCATTTTGGTTCCCGATTGATGCAGGATTGCTACCTCTTATCTTGCCCCTGGATTGGATTTATTGCACATTGTATTTGTTTATAAGTACTGACTAAAAACATATTGCTATATTTTACTTGTATTAGATGTAAGACTGGTGATACACTTCAGTGTTACTGCTACTGAACAAAAATGTATGAACATTCTTCAAGTTTAGTTTAGAAATGAGACATTTTGTGACTCATGAATATTATTTCAAATCAGTTTTTGCTAAGAAACTACTTTACTACCTAAATACTAATTAGGTTTTTACATGAAATCCGTCTATTTCGTCGACGTTAAGAGAGGTTTAGTCAATTATCTTTATTTGCATAGTTTGTATTTTTTTTTCAATTTATTGAAGTTTAAATGAAGATCTTATTCACTCTTGAAAAACATTTTTTTATATATAAAAAGTGTCAAACTAACCAGACTTAAAGTCTGGTTAGACTTAATTTGACTCTAACTTTGATTAGTTAGTGATTAGATTAGCTAGGTGTGTATTGTAATGTAAAATATGTTGGTTTTCGTTAAAATTTTGATTAAAGTACGTAGATTTTTGACGAAATCGTAAATTTGAATTTTTAATCTTCAATCCCGAAATAATCCCGGGATCCCGGGATTGCCTAAGTGTAATCCCGAAATCCCGGGATCAGAAATAAGGGCCGGGATCGAATTCCCTAGATGTAAGTAACCACAATTGACTGCCTTTTTATCTTCTTCTTCAATGGCTCTGTTGTATAATTAAATAAAAGATCTGAGTGAATTTAGCTTTTTACTATTTTTTATTATTATTTGAAAAAGTATAAAAAGGCTTCTAACTACACATCATCACATCACAAACTAATAGGTACTTAGAAAATAATGAAATAGGTAGCAAATAAATAATATAATGCTCAAGTTCTTCTCTATTTTCGTATCGTAGGTAGGTACGACCTATATAAACAAACAATTCGTAAATAGGACAAGGTGCCGATTGCATACATAAAATATTTGATATATTTGTTTTATGTTTTTTACTTTCCATGATTTAAATAAATACAGACTGACATCATGACTGACAGAGTGACAGTACTCAAAGAGTACAGAAGAGGTGGTAGAGAGTAGATTTTTTTAACCAGCCAGAGTAAATGTTTTTTTTTACCATCGCCACTAAAAAGTGCGTTTAATTCAACGATAAGAGTGAATAATAAGCGATTTTATTCACCGAGTGAATAAAAATAATTTGAATTTGGAACAAGCGCGCATCATGAATTAGTACAAAAAAGTACCTATACTTACTGGCTGCTATGGAGATATTCCATAGAGCCATAGTTACACAATAAAATTAAACGAAAAAAATATCCCGCCAAATTTAATAAGGTTCTTTTTAGTGTCTTATCTTTGGGTTCTTTTCTATCTATTAGAAGCAGATTGAATGTTCAGTCTTGCATCAGTCCATTCCATCAGTCTGGTACGATATTCAGTCTGCAAAAATTCAAAGTCTATACAGACTGATGAAATGGACTGATGCCAGACTGATCGTGTAATCTCTCTTTTGGCGTGATTGTTTTATGTCATTGGAAAACTTCTAATTTTACGCATGGGTCGGTTATGGGATGGGTGACCAAAAATGTATTATCTCGAGCTCCTCCGTTTTAAATGCTCTAAGCCTCCGTGCCTGGGAAGGCACATTAAGCCGTTGGTCCCGGCTGCATTTGCAGTCGTTAACACCCATCAATCCACATTGGGCCCGCGAGGTGGGTTATGGCCCATCCTCCCACCCATAAGGAAGGCCTGTGCCCTAGCAGTGGGGACTTAAAAATGGCTGATGGTCAACTATAAATACTGAGTATAAAGTACTGTTAGGTAGGTACCTATTTGTTTTCTCGCAGTCAATGGTAAAAAGTAGAGTACACAACTCGTAAAAAAAATTTCATCTCGGTCCTTTGTATCCCTCGCTTCGCTCAGGATTCTACTTTTGAATCCCTCGCTACGCTCGGAATTCAACTCTAGAATCCTTCGCTACTCTCGGGATCCAACTTAGTCCCTCGAACTAAATTCCCTCTTTATTCACTTGTTGTATAATCTACTACTTTATTTAGTGGGTTGGCTCCATTTGTCTAGGTTTTTTATGTATGTTTATCATTATTAAATAAATATTCATATCTTTTAAATGCGTGAGCTTTTAGGCACCAAACTTCGTCAATCGATATAAGCATTAGTCTCGATTCTATGTTATTTGTCTATATAGTGGTTAGATAAAAGTACCAAAAAAAATTATCTCTTTTTATTTACGTAATCCGTGAAAATTTAAAAGTCACCTTATTTTTTGATCATACCTCGTACAAAAAACTAAATTCCTAATCAATTTACGTAAACAACGAAGAATCTAAAGTCCCTCATTCTTCGTGAAGCGACAACGCAGTTTACGGTCATTGGATAATCCTAATACGATGGGTCGACTCGGTATCTTGTTCGGAGATATTTATCTATCTTACGAATTCTTATAAAGCGGGGACATCATTTCCTTTAAAAATATTAGTAGATTATACAACAAGTGAAAAAATAAGGAATTTAGTTCGAGGTACTATGTTGGATCCCGAGAGCAGCGAAGGATTCTAGAGTTGAATCCCGAGCGAAACGAGGGATACAAAGGACCGAGATGAAATTTTTTTTCACGAGTTGTGTACTCTACTTTTTACCATTGACTGCGAGAAAACATAATAGCACTACTTACACCTATAGTACCTATTTATAGTTATCAAATTTTATTATTTAGATAGGTACCTAATCGGTAATTTAACCGTTAGAAAATAGTGAAACTATAAGTTTTCCAATGACATAAAACAACCATGCTATATGAGGGAAATTACATGATCAGTCTGACATCAGTCCATTTCATCAGTTTGTATAGACTTTGAATTTTTACAGACTGAAGATCGTACCAGACTGATGGAATGGACTGATGCAAGACTGAACATCTAATCTCCCTCTAATATAAAGAAAAGAACCCAAAGATAAGACACTAAAAAGAACCTTATTATATTGGCGAGAAATTTTTTTTAGAAAAGAACCCAAAGATAAGACACTAAAAAGAACCTAAATAAAATTGGCGGGATATTTTTTTTTAATTGTATAACTATGGCTTTATCTATGGAATAGCTCCATACTTTCAGCACGTTTTATTTTTTTTGTACATAATTCATACGATGCGCGCTTGTTCCAAATTCAAATTATTTTTATTCACTCGGTGAATAAAATCGCTTATTATTCACTCTTATCGTTGAATTAAACGCACTTTTTAGAGTGGCGATGGTAAAAAATTAATTTTCAATATTCTCCAAGCACTCGGTTAAAGTTATATCAAATGATTGACTTATATTCTGCATAAGTCGTAAAAGCTGACCGAAGGATTCAGTTTTATGATGCTCTATATTAAAATACGTGCCTTATTTGCTATAAAGATATTTAATTTAAAAGTTTTATTTGTTTGACCTCCTTTGAATCTTCGCTTGAGGATCTTCCCCTAGATAAAACATCTGCTGTTACATAGTTTTAAAAATCAACGAGTTAGCTAATACTTCTGTGTATAAAGATTATTTAATTTCGAGTCGTTTCTTTTCGTTTCATTTTATTTAATTTCAAACTTCAAACAGAAATAGGATTTTTCAAATCGGCCCGGCCGTCTTCAAGTAATCGAGTAACTTACACAAAAAAGATTCCGACGAACTGAGAACTTCCTCCTTTTTTAAAATCGGTTATATTTTAAAAATATAAGTACCTACAGTAGTGAGGTATGTTATGCATGATATTATTTTACGTTCCTTTGTATAAGAGAAGTAGGTAAATTATTAATATTAAAGTAGTGTGTGTGTATTTTTAGGATTTTTTTAAGTTTTACAAACTATAGTCCCCGCGAATTGCTAATACGATGGAACCTTGTCACATTAACATCCACGTTAATGTCATTAGCAGCAAAAATTACATAAACTTAAAAATAAAATTCTAATAGGTAATGTAATATTTTGAATATCTATATATATAAAATTCAAAGTCCTGACTGACTGACTGACTGACTGAGTGAGATATCAACGCACAGCCCAATCCGTTGAACCTAGAGACTTGAAATTTTGCACATAGATACCTTATATAGTGTAGGTATCCACTAAGAAAGGATTTTTGAAAATTCTATCCCTAAGGGGATGAAATAAGGGATGAAAGTTTGTATGAAAGTCCCTCGGTTTTAAAGCTAGGACCTTCAAATTTTGTGTTTAGGCTGATGATTGAAAATTAATAAATACGTGTCTCAGCGTTTTTCAAAATTCTTCCCCCGAAGGGCTGAAAAGGGGTATGAAGTTGTTTATAAAAGAAAATCCTTCATTTTCGAAATAAAATCGCTAAATTTATATTTTAGGCTTTACAGATGGAAATATAACGCAACGTTTATTGTTATTGGTTAGTATTTCAACCCCTATGGGGATGAAATGGGGTAACTAAACCTAAAATAGATATGGATGTCGTTATTGGGGTTTTCAAGGATGATGATTGCGAAAATGACATTTATTTTGAATTCCAACATGGTCGGTTTAAATTTGGTATGGAAAATAACCTTCGTAGGAGCATGTCTAAAAATAAATAGGCAAACATATATTTTGTTATTGATGTGCCTCCGGAAAACATACAGCATTGTTTATGAAGAAGCAGTGTGTACTTAGCTTTATGTTGATAGTCTGTGGCGCAAACCATAGACAGACTCGTACTTCCGGCTGCTGTCCGCTAAGTGTCGCCACTGTCACCGGCAAGGGCGGGGAGGTGCTCGCCGCCATGTTTATAGCACATAGCGTTGTGTACTTTTGCCGCGAGCGGACGTAAATCCGTTGATATCTACTCAATCTTATAAAACGAACGCGTTTTGAGCTCGGTTAATCGTATAAACGATTGTTCAAAATTTAAAAATAAGTTTATCTTTAACTTACACCTTTTTTATACGGTTTTTGTGAAAAATATGGCGTCATCGGCACATGACTGACGCACATCAAAGCCAGAGAAGGATACAGCGTACGAGATTGTAGCAGCAGCAACAGCGAGCAGCAGCAGCTAATCCACAGGTAACGGTCGATCCTCGGATCGACGCGTTAGTAATCAGGTCAGTCTACCCACAAACATTATTATTTTATTTTCGTGCAACGAATACTTATGGAGTTTTCCTAGCAAATCAATAATGCAAATACTGAGTTTCAATCTTTGTTTGCTTAAAACAAATGGTGTTTGTTGTTTAATAAGCGTTTAACGCTGTTCAATCAGCAAGAGACCGTCGACGGTCGCACCACTTTGCTTACAAATTCTTTAAATTCTCTAGACCTGCGTAGACGTAAAAAGATAAGAGCTTTTAACTCGCCTACAATACAAGGAAAAATTGTTTGATTTGCGTGATACGATAGCCCGGTCGGGTTCTGCAATCTAAAATTGAACGATCCGTTATGTCGGCTCAATAAAAGTACGGCATTTTAGTATCCACAGAACAAATCATAGCTGCTCTTATGAATGCTTTTCCTGTTTAGAGAATTATTATAATCAGACTCACAATGCATTATTGATTTGGCTCACAAAACTTGATGGTACTAACAAAAATCTTGAAATTGATTTGCTCCGTTTTTAATTGTGATGATTTGTCTCGTGAAAATTTCTTTGCTCCTTATTTTTGTTTTGGAGATAAGGATTGTTTTCTAAAATTATCGTCGCTAAGATGCTTTGTGGTCAGTACGATAGTTTAGATTTTTCGAAAAGAATTTATCGAAAGTTACCTACTATTTTCAAAGTCATAAAACAATGACTAATAATATTGGAAATTATTGAGAATGATAAAGAACTAATAACGTTAAGACCTTTAACAGGCGTGGCGTTACAGACGTCCTTACGCCCGTTCTTCTTGTCAGTTAAAAAGGCTGGAACGGGTGGTAGGAAAATATGGTCGATTCGAAAGTGCTAATTTGTAAAGTTTATTTGAATAAAGCCATTTTAACTTTGACTTGATTTATTCGCAAGCTTTTTCTGCGGAAGAAAAGCGTAAGCGAACAACTTTTGACTTCCGAATCTGAACGAATTCATTAAAACCGAGTCGTTTTGAACAATTTCACATTCGGTTAAATTCCTCCAATCTTAGTATTGAATTGAATGACAAAGTTGGACACTTCTCAGTTATATTTTATAAAGTCAATTATAAAGGTCAATGATCAGGGTCAATTATCAAGGTCAATTGTCAAGGTCAGTTATCAAGGCCAATTGTCGAAATCAGTTAACAAGGACAATATAGTCAAGGTCTGTTGTCAAGGTCAGTAGTCGAGGTCAGTTACTCTAAATGACATGCATCCCTTGGGTCATCAAAATTTCGCTTCTTTCCATCAGGAACATGCTAGGTCGCGGAGACCTTGCGTGCAAAAGGTTGTCGAGTGCTAGTCTGCCTAGACGACTTCCTTTTTGGTCATTCAGGACCTAACCAAGTCATGTCTCAGGCTGCGGAAGCCGTGAGGCACTTGGTCCAACATAATCTATGTCTTGAGGCTGCGGAAGCCGTGAGACATGCTGTCTTGAGACTGCGGAAGCTGTGAGACACTTTATTTACTGATTTATGCACCAAGTGAGATTCTTGAACCAAACATAGCTTAGCTTATGACTTCAGGCTGCGGAAGCCGGGAGACACCTAGATCAGTACAAGTAATTCGTTAAGGCTGCGGACATGTGTGATAAATATCTAAATACCGATCTTAGAAGACTTAGAAAATACTATACACGTATTTACGATAGGAAAAACAATGACCTTGCTAAGTCACACACAAACAAGTTAACCTAACAAGTTACAAGACCTCGACCTTGCAACAAAGATGTGTCAAACCCTTTTACAGCTCCTAAATTGCTTGGGTAAACTGAACTTTTCCAACTTTGAGTTCGCCAACGCAGACCTGACTGCCGCTACTCGCATTACTACGCACTTAAGGTGGCTTGACATACAACGACCACGACATACACATCTAACGGTTGTCGTTGGTACTAAGTACCTACATCACGACATGGTATGGTGACGCGGAGCTTCATATCATTCCGTAAATTATACTCTATCTTAACTACAGATTTGGGGAAATGGGTGAAATGGTTCCGACCAGGGTGACTGATCGCCCGTCCGGCTTCGCTGGTGTCCCCCCTTATAAATAATAATTATAACTACAGATGTTTTGAATTCAAGATGCTCTTATAGATAGAACGTTTATTCCAGGCAAGTGGACAATAAAGAACTATTTTTAGTAAACTGGACTCGTCGAATACTAGCTTTCTCCGACATGACATGAAGGCTACAGATACGAAAATAACATACCGCCTAGCACTTGTCAGCAGGACAAGTACCAGCGAAAAGGCATCTCTAGCTCGGAGCAACTACATAAGTCTTCGGAAGACTTGTTTGCATAACGAGAGATTGCACAACCAAGGCAATTTTATTCAGAACCGTTTTCATAAATTGCAAAAAGCTATCAGCAAACTATATTCTCATACAATTTTATTATAACTATAAGCCTTCAGCTTCTTGGCAGATCTTGGAGATACCACTTGGCCTAAGTAGCTCCACCAACCAACATCTTTCTCATGATATTTTTAATGTTTAAATATTGATCTAACTATACCGGGTACGTACCCGTTAGTCGCACCAGATTATCCTGAATCACCTCGGGCCGTTTGGATTCAGGGGACCTAGTATCTGCATCGTTGGATGACCCCCACGACATATGTACAGGTGAAAGCATTCATCGTGTAAGTCTTGAAAATTGGGGGAGGGGGTAGTAAAATAAAATAAAGCTCAGAAGTCTCCTTCTTCTCTTGAAGGTGTCCGGTGAGTAAAAGTACGAGGAATTCGGCACAAATACTCCCTAATAAATCACTTACCAGCGATCAGAAGACAACTTTGGTCGTACCCCCTGATTGACCACTTTGGCTACATTTGCCTTGAAACACCTCAACTTGACAATTTCGTAAACGTTTCTATTCTAATCTTTTTAGGAACAGTGTTTGAAAGGTGAACTAGCTTATAGTAGTAGTATAGAACTATTGTAGTAGGTACTTACAAAAAACAATCACAAGTTTCTTGTGAGCCTTGTTTATATTAAAACTATAATGATTTTAATTATTTTTTAATTAGTCACAATACAATATGTTCCTAGTATGGCTATTGGCCAATTTAGTCTAATTTAGTCAAAGAAACACTTTTAAACCTCGCTAACCTAGCGTCTGGGTGAAAAGTCCACAAGTCACTCTATTAAACTTTCTAATAACGGTATTTATTGTGACCAAATATTCATTTTATATTTAGCTTTCAGTTTGAAAACTGACTCATTCCCAGATTCCCACAGACAGTCAACTTAGATGCTGTCGTCCAATACATAGGTAAATATTTCCTGGTAATTAATACTGCTTAAAGGAACTTAATCATTTTGTTTTCTCTAGAAAAAAAAAAGTTAAAAAAAAAAAAAAAAAAAAAAAAAGTTTTAAATTATTGTATACCGGGTGCGACCCTACATGACATTATGAGAAAAGTAATAACTCTAAACTTAAATGAAAATACTAATTTAATTATATTAGTTGGTCAAAGAGGTAATGTGAACAAGAAGGATCTCATTTCATACTACAATAAGTTATGCAGTTTAAATATAAATAAATTTGTATTGTTTACACTACCTTACAGTGCTAGCTTGCCACAGGAAGAAAATAATATCAGATATAATTTGAATTTAACATTAAGCAATATGACTTATTATAATAGTCAGAGATGTCACATAATAGACATAAAAAAAATAATATTTAATTTTAAATTGACAAAAGATAAATATTATCTTACAAATTATTTTAAAAGACAAGTAGCTTTAGCGCTATCATTTTATTTTAAACATTTAGCCAAGAACTTGGCTATCACTTCTGCTTCTATTGAGCAGAATAGTTTTGACATTTTAAATGTGACCTTGGAATCCGTTCCAAGTAATAATAATACAATTTTTACTCCTGCTCCTATTGAGCAAAAAATTGTTGACATTAAAAATAACACTTTGGCATTTGTCCCAAGTAATTCTTTTATTAGTAATTTAAATTACATAATAAGACAATAGAGGAAGTCTCTAGCCGTGTAATGACTAAGGAAAAGCCTAAATATTTAACTATAGTTCACCAAAACATTCAGGGCTTTTCTGGCAAAGAATTAGAATTAGAACTTTTTTTAACTGAAAAAAATGTTAATATTTTATGTGTCACTGAGCACTGGCTTAAGGAATATGAATTAATTACAGGATTTCAATGTTATAAAATTGCTAGTTCATTCAGTAGGAAATCCACCACTAGAGGGGGATCTTTGATAATTTTGCAAAACAATATGAATTTTAAGGAACGAAAAGATGTGATATCCCTCTCTATTGAACAACACGTTGAACTGTCATGTGTGGAATTAGATCAGTTGATAATGATTTGTGTGTATCGCCCACCAACTGGTAACTACCCTCAATTTGAGTCCGCTATGGAGGACGTTAGTCATCAAAAAGAATAAAAAAATTGTGGTGTGCGGTGATTTTAACGTAGACATCTTAAAGCCGTCCTCAATTGCAAGTAGGTTTCTGAATTTGTTTAAGTCCTTCAATTTAGCAAACACCTTTTGTGAACCTACAAGAATCACTGCTACATCTAAAACTTGCCTAGACAATATTTTTAGCAACTGTAATGTACTTGATAAAGAAATAATAAATTGTATTCGTTCTGACCATAGCGGACAAATAGCTTCCCTTGAGCACCATCATGTTCCTCATCAGTGTAATATAATTTGCAGACCTCTAACTAAAAATAAATTGGAAAATTTTCATAATAATGTCACTGCCAAAACTCTTTGCTTACCTAGTAATGATAATCCCAATACTCATTATGATGATTTATTTAATTTAATTAAAGTAGAATTTGATAAAACATTTAAGCAAAGATCTATTAAATCCAAAGACTTTAAAAAGAAATTTAGTGATTGGGCAACACCAGGCATATATGTTAGCAGAAATAAGTTGTTTGAATTATATGGTCAGAAAACAATTTCAAATGATCCCGAATTTCATGAATATGTAAGAAACTATTCAAAAATGTTTAATAAAGTATGTACTTTAGCAAAAGCAAAATGTATATCTACAATAATTCATCAGTCAGATAATAAAATAAGAGCCACTTGGAATATTATAAATAAAGAGACTGGGAAAACTAAAAATAATGACCGTGAATACTCAATAGTATCAGACAATAAAATTATTGAGTCAGATGAAGGAGTGGCAACAATTTTTCAAGATTTCTTTTCTAAAATACCTATTGCAACTACCAGTAATTTAAATTCATCTCCAAAAATTGCTGTCTCCCTCTTGGAATCATGTGTTGATAAGTGCAATAATGTATTTAAATTTAGACATATCAATAGTGATACCATTCTTAAAACATTTAATTCAATAAATATAAAAAAGACTGAAGATCTCTGGGGCATTTCAACTCACATAATTAAGTCTATAATAACTACCATTGCTCCCCATCTTGCTTTTATTTTCAATAAGTGTGTTGATGAAGGGATATTTCCAGACTTAATGAAATATAGTAAAATCATCCCTCTTTTTAAATCTGGGGACAAAAGCGATCCCGCTAACTTTAGACCCATTTCCATTTTGCCAGCACTAAGCAAAATTTTTGAAAAGATCATTTATGATCAATTATTAGCACATTTTCTTATCAACAAACTACTTCACGAGAAACAATTTGGTTTTACTCGTGGTAGATGCACAACTGATGCTGGAATTGCACTTCTCAAACACGTCTTTGAAGCATGGGAGAGTAAACAGGATGCAATTGGTATATTTTGTGATCTCTCTAAAGCATTTGATTGTGTCAGTCACAGTACTTTATTAGATAAATTGGAACATTATGGTGTATCAAAAAATGCAGTAAGCCTTATGCAATCGTATCTGTCGGCGAGAACCCAAATAGTTGTTGTAAATAAAACAGAATCCTATGAAGCACCTATTACCATGGGCGTGCCGCAGGGATCGATATTGGGTCCATTGCTTTTTCTTATTTATATTAATGACCTTCCTTACTATACTAAAAACTTATGTGAAATAGTACTGTTTGCTGATGATACTTCTTTAATTTTTAAAGTTGATAGAGGATGTAACTGCAGTGACGATGTAAACAGCACTCTTTCCAAGGTGATGCATTGGTTTACTATTAATAATCTGAAGCTTAACTCTAGTAAAACTAAATGTGTCAAATTTTCACTTCCTAATGTGAGGCAGGTTCATATGACTATACATGTAAATGGCGAAGCAGTCGAATTTGTTGACTCAACAAAATTTTTAGGTATTACTATAGACTCGCGGTTGCAATGGGACCCTCATATCGATATCCTGTCAAGCAGACTTAGCTCTGCTGCCTTTGCAGTTAAGAAAATAAGGCTTCTGACCGACATTGAAACAGCAAGATTGGTTTACTTCAGTTATTTTCATAGTATTATGACCTACGGTTTGTTGTTGTGGGGCTCAGCTGCTAATATTAATAACATATTCATCTTACAAAAAAGGGCAGTGCGCGCTATATACAACTTACGGTCTAGAGATACTCTTCGTGACCTATTTAAAGAAATTAAAATATTAACGGTAGCTTCCCAATACATCTATGAAAATATAATGTATGTAAAGAAAAATTTAGATAGCTTTGTAAAAAATAGTAATGTTCATAAACTCAATACAAGAAACAAGAACAAACTTGCTGTTCCAAGGCGCAGACTGCATAAAACCGGAAGCTCTTTTTTGTGTAGACCTTTTATAATAAGATACCAGAACAAGTCACAGAACTGCCCTTGGAAAAATTTAAAAATACTGTTAAATCCAATTTAATGAGTAAAGGTTATTACACTGTTGACGATTATTTGAAGGATAAAAAGGCATGGGCATAGCTTTTGTATTGTTAATTATTACTCTAATACCTCAGTATTTATTAGAAAAAGTCCGGGGTTCTTTCATAGGTCTAGATAAAAGTCCTTTAATTAAACTCGAATCGTGATTTTCTTTTCTAAGTATAAAATTGTGAGAAGTATCCTACCTACTTAAAAACGTACTTCTCGCTTCCTGACTCGACGACTTAATATGGGTAGCATTAGTATGTCATGCTCACTTCAAACATTTCTGCGGTGGTGTCGTGTGAGGCGGGTCGTTACGTTCCCTCAAATATGGTTGAGCGAAGCGATGGCTGGTTCATGCGTCATGCTCGTGAACGGGTGCTGCCAGTGGGAATGGGTCTGCTTCTGTCTGCTTGTATTAAGGGCGTCGTATAACTCGTATATAAAAGATCTGTTTTATATTGTCTGTATGTATGGCACTTCTTACTCAAAAAATATAATTCTTAATAGCTTACCTTGTTTTGATTTATTTAATTGCAATATTTTTACTTTCTATAGTCAGTAGTTTAGTGAAAGACCTATGAAAAGCTTTTGGATATAAATTTTCAATTCGATGCCTTAACATAGGTAGTCTTAGTATGTCATGTCTTTAATCATTTCTGCGGTGGTGTCGTATGAGGCGGGTCGTTACGTTCCCTCAAATATGGTTGAGCGAAGAGATGGCTGGTTCATGCGTCATGTTCGGGAACTGGTGCTGCCAGTGGGAATGGGTCTGCTTCTGACTACCTATCTTAATGCATATTGAATTGTATGTTTTTCTTTTATTTTTATTTATTGTAACAGCCTAGACTGAATAACAAGTTCAAACTTTGAATTTAGCTTAAAATCTGTAAATTGATTAAGAAATTTGGAACTCATTAAGAAATGAGCTAATTCAATAATGTTATTTATTTGTTAATCTTTGTTAATATAAAGTCTGGAAACGATATACATATTTGTAAATATCGTTCCATCTGATTGATAAAGCTGACAAGTTTTTTACGCCCATTTTTCTTGTCAGTTAAAAGACGTCATAATGGGTGGTAGGGTAAAAGAATTGACGATTTAAAAATGCTTATTATGTGAGCTTATTTAAATAAAATATATTTCACTTTCACTTTCACTAGGAGACCTGCATTATTTCGATGTACGCGTGAAGATGTAAATTAATCAGGTTACTTAATAAATAATTGTATCACTGTATGTGAAGCCATAAAAGCTGCATCACCTGTCCTATCCTAATAGAAAATAAGGTAGGTATCACCTATATAGATAGCAGAGTCAGAGCAACCCCGAAAATGCGGATGTGCTGTGGCTGTTTTTAGGCTGGTACGAGGACCAAGCTGTTGAAAAACATTATATATTTGTTTTCTTAGCAAACCAACAGCGTTTTTTCTATCATTACATTCCTTGAAATACATTAAAGCAAAGTATTATAAAAAAAAACTAATTCATTACAGTATAAGCAGTAAGTATAATGATTGGTCTCATATTAAGACTTTTGCATATTTTTTTTTCAATGCTACATTTTACACTACAGAAGAACATTCTTCTTCTACCTATGTACTCGGGTGGTAATTGATCAATCTACTTAGTGATAAGTGGAACTTATTCTTTAATTATATTAATCGAATTTTGCCTTTCTGTTACTTCATAATTAGATAGTACTAATCAGTACTATATTATGATAGATTTTTATAGAAAATACTAAAAACAAAGTAATATCAATACCCATTAAGTTATATTTTACATTATCAAAGTAATATATACAAATAATCATCATAGCGTTGTGTTAATCATTCTCACCAGCAGATAACAAACACGTCTTCATAAACAATGCTGTATGTTTTCCGGAGGCACATCAATATAACGGTTTTACATAACAATAAAACCGATATTATGTGCCGAGAAGGAAAACATACAGCATTGCAGGAAGTTCTTCCTGGTGAAGACTATGAGCTATAAACATGGCGGCGAGCACCTCCCCACCCTTGCCGGTGACAGTGGCGACACTTAGCGGACAGCAGCCGGAAGTACGAGTCTGTCTATGGTTTGCGCCACAGACTATCAACATAAAGCTAAGTACACACTGCTTCTTCATAAACAATGCTGTATGTTTTCCTTCTCGGCACATAATATCGGTTTTATTGTTATGTAAAACCGTTATATTTTGAAAATCATCCTTTAGAAAGTAAAAGGGGTAAGTAAACATAAAAATCGATGAGGATATCGTTCTTGAGGTTTTATTGGATGAGGAATGCGAAAATCACATTTATTTTGTAGTCCAACACGGTGGACATGATTCAGCCCCAGGGGAAGGGAACGGGATCGCGAAAGCGAAAGCGAACGCGAACGGAATCCGGGAACAGGAACGGGACCAAACGGGAATGGGAACGGGAAAGTATAAAGAAACGGGAACGGGATACTACTAACATCTCTGGACTCAATTCTGATAATTGTAATAAACTAGCTTCCGCCCGCGACTTCGTCCGCGTCCGACCAGCCGTTTTTACGCGATTAGGCGGGTCCGGACCAAGCGCGCAGCCTCGTGCGAGGCCTGCCACACGATCCAAACGATTTGCCTCGCGAGGCAGCGCGCTTGGTGGGGACCCGCCTATTCGCGTAAAAACGGCTGGTCGGATCCTGGTTGAAGGTTCCCTAAGGATTTTCTCTAATATCCACGCGGACGAAGTTGCGGGCGGAAGCTAGTTGAATTATTATTTTCAATAAGATAGGGTCTAGGTAGGTACTCATATAAAATACAATTGTTTTTTGTTTTTGCTGATAAAAAAAATGGCTCCTGGTGCCCTACCGGCTAACTTTTCGAACTTCGGCGGGGTATGCCGAGCTTCAACAAAACAGATAAATCTAAGTAAGGAATTTCGTATTGTACTATTTGCCGAAGTTATTTGGAAGATATTGATGTTCGTATGACATCATGAATCAGGGTTCGCCATTTTGGCCCGATTGGGGCTCGATTTGTATGTTTTAATTTGAAGATCGGCAGACTTCCCGAAGTTCGATGCGTTAGCCGGTACGGCCCCAGGTTTGGCTAAATAATGTTTCTCCAATGCCAGAATCATTCGGTTTAAGAAATAAAACTTGAATTCGATGTTCGAATTTTTGGCGCCATTTTTTCGAGTTCGGTTCGGTGTCTATTTTAATTACTTGCAAATTGATTCATAGTGGATATTGTGTCTTAAAATCGGTGCAGTTCTGTGGTACAAGTGTCTACGCAACTGAACAATATGTGGGATAATTGAAATATTCAGAATTGACATCTTTACAAACTTTTCTTTTCAAAACTTTTCATTCGTTTTCCAAAATGGACACCACGCCATTTTTCCATGACATGTTCAAAGTGGAAAACAAGAAGCTTATATTTTAAGCTTCTTGGTGGAAAATTATTATTGACATTGACCAAAGAGTAGAATAATACATTGACATTTATCATAGACAATTCGATTTGACATTTATAACTCTTTTTTATGGCGAGGGGAATAGAATTATAAAGCCTTTAATACAAAGGCTCTCGCTGTGATCGCCTTTATTGTTTTTATCGTTTTTTTTGTGACTTATTGAAATTTTAAATAGTTTAGTATACCTAATTATATATAGTAGCATTTTAATAGTTATTACCTTACCTATGCATGCTGCTATTGTTGGCTGAATGGAAGGAGATGTTACTAATTAAGACCTATAAATGTATCCCAATCGCATATAAAATTATTTCTATTTCTAATAGGCTATCTATCTTGGTTGTGTGAAGCTGAGACTTTTATTGTAGTGGTGGCTACCTCGGCAGGAACTAACCGAGTAAACTGTCTTGATATACTTGGTGCCAAATGCTCCAAGTCTCTAGTATAATAATGTACTCTATGGCTCCAAGCAGCTGCATTGGAATGCGATGCACCCGCATTCTAATGAAAACTGAAACAATATCTATCACTAAACTATTCAACACTTGACACTGGCAAAAATTACTTCCAAGAGGAAAGTAGAATGCCAAAACAAAAAAGAAGAATAAGAAGATCTTGATCAAAAAAGAACTAAACTGACACTATTTCTGGAATATAGAAAGAAACTGAAAAACTGCTCCATTCATCGTGTTGAGCACAGAGGAAATAATCACTACGGTGTTGAGTGTAGCTTATCTAAGCTAAAACCAATCTTGGTTTTGTATAGATGGCGCTGTTCTCTTCTGAATCGCGATATCCAATGGTTGTTACAAATGGGGAGGAAAAGCGCAATTTTATCCCGATAGGTGGCGTCTGGTCTTTGGTACCCGGCCGCCTCAAAGAAAGTGTCAAAACATATGGGAATCTCTTGGAGTATTGCACTTTTTAATTTTATACTGAGAAAATGCCGCATTGTTATGCATGTTACTTGTAAAATATTGGAGTTCATCGATTTCCCAGTAACAAAAAAAATAGTAGGCAAAAAAATTTCAAAAAAAAATATGCTTTTCCCTCGATTTTCTCCTTTGCTGAGCCTGAGAAACATTATAAATCAAAAGGAATGTTTCATGAATTTGATGAAGCTTCGCCAAAATAAAACAACATTTGAATTATAACAGCTTTGTTCTTTAATATTTCAACCTCAGCAGTTTCTAACATATTTATAACTTAGATAAATTTGATAGGTATATCAAATATGGAATAAGCCCAATATTGGGGCCAAACAGAGAATTAATAGAATTTTATATGCCAGAGTCATTCAAGAAACTTAGAATAATAAAATAAATATGATAAAACGGTTCGTGTAATTTTGGATGGTACAGAAATTCCAGTACAGAAACCTGAAATTACTATTGCACAGAAGGTATCATGAGGCAACTATAAACACGGAAATTCACACTCAGTTGCTTTGTTAAAATTTAAATCATATGCTTCTAATCTAAAATAAAAAGATTACTTGTAAATCTTACACGAAATTTAAAGAAATGTAATGCTTGTTAGCAATTTTTTGTAAGTTGCTATAAACTTTCTTGCCTGTTGTTTTGGCTTTTTTTTTCCGTAATTCTTCTTTTATATGAGCTAAAGTTAGCATAGAATACATTGTTTGTCCGCAAAACCGAAAAAAATACAATCTAAGAAAGTAAAATCACGTAATACACAGTCAAGACAATATAAGCTCAAACTGACAATTGTTCCAAAGACTGAGCGCCATCTGTAATTCACTTTGCCTTCGCCTCCCCATTTGTTAAGAATAACATCCAACTCTCTAGTCTCTATGGAAAGACTGTTTTTAAAAAATATATATTTTTTGAATAATGACTTGAATATCAGCGTCATTTAATTAAATAGTGAATAGTGTAGGGATGTTCGATCCGGGTACCTTGTATCGATATTCTGGATCGCAATGGATCCTATTATCCTAATCCATTGTATCGATCCATGGATCGATCCATTAAAATTGATACGATTTTTTGGATCGATCCAGTATCGAATCAATTTTTTTAGAAATTTCAATTTTTAATCACACTTTATTATAAACGTGATATCAGGTCAGGTACCGAATGTACTTAGTAATGTTTAATAAGTAAAAAAAATATTTTTAATTTTGCCAATATTTAAATTTTAAATTACGCAAAAACAAAATTAAAAGTTGCTGGTTGTCAAAGTGAACAAAACGTTTTTAACGAAGTAAAAATTGTTCTCAAACTGAACAAAAAGCAATACTTATAATCGTTATGACGAATTTGAAGGTACATTCAAATATAATATGGCAACAATTGAAAAAAGATTTTTTTACATAAATAATATGGATCTGGTCGCCCACTATACTTTAGTATTTTAAACAAGGGAAAATTTCAAGTTCGAATATTCTCTAAGTAATTATCAGGTTGTCCAAATATAAACCCGCCATCTTATTTTCAATTTCACGAAATCGTAAGAGGGTTCTGGAAACGTCCATAGCTCGGCTATATAAGAAGAGCAGGCTCGCGCGACTTCAACATTCGAACAATAACTTCGATACGATTCGGAAGATCGACAAAAATGGACATTTCTCGAAGAGAACTCAGGCTACTTCTACTTCATGAGTTTCGTCTGGGCACAGAATACATAATAGTACAAGTGTCTGGGTCGCAAAGCGACGGAAGCCGTGCAAAATATTTGTAGTACGATGGGAGAGAATGTCCTCTGTTACGACACAGCAAAACGATGGTTCCAGAAGTTTCGTGAGGGTAACTTTAACCTCGACGACGAGCCCCACACCCTAGAAGACCACCAGCAATTGATATCGACGTTCTAAAAAAAATAATTGAAGATGAACCAAGATCTACGGTACGTGAACTGGCAGAGCGTCTTCAGTGCTCCCATGGGACAATAGATAATTATCTCCACAAACTTAATAAAACCTGGAAATATGGAATGTGGGTGCCGCACGACTTAACTCTTTCTCAACAACAACAGCGAGTCGACATATGCATGCAAAACTTGACATCACACAGGAACTTCGAGTGGTTACGCAACTTACGCAATCTTATTACCGGCGACGAGAAATGGGTCTTCTATGTAAATCATACCCGCAAGCGTCAGTGGCTTAGCGTCGGTCAGAAGGCAGTACCAACACCGAAACAAAAAAGTCACCAAAAAAGGTTATGCTGTGCGTCTGGTGGGGAATTAGGGGAATAATATACTGGGAACGTTTACCACCTAATACTACAGTTACTGCGGATGTCTACTGTGACCAGCTTGACCAAGTATCAAAAAATCTGAAAGGAAAACAGGATAGAATTTACTTTTTGCATGACAATGCCAGAGCACACATTTGCAAGAAAACTCGTGAGAAAATACAGGAACTTGGATGGACCATTATTGCACATCCCCCTTATTCGCCAGACATTGCGCCAACCGATTACCACCTATTCAGGTCTTTATCTAATTACTTACAAGAAAAAAAAATTGATGACGAACACCAACTAAAATGTGACCTGTCAAACTTTTTTGACGAAAAACCGAAAGCCTTCTACGAGCGCGGGATTCTCACACTGGCAAATCGTTGGCAGCAAGTCGTGGATAACGATGGTCAATACATTAATGAAAAGTAGTTGTTAATTTAAAAATAAAATTTATGATAAAGTTTTCTGAATAATGGCAGATTTATATTTGGACAACCTGATACTATACAATATGTTTGGATAGCGATGTCGGAGCTTTTAAAGGCAGATAGTATGATCAATTTTAATGAAATAACCCCCCTCCCCCCCAAATTTCACCCCCCCCCCCCCTGGTCACAAAATTTCACAAGAATCGGTTGAGAAATGCGACCTGTAGGCTGGAACAGACAGCCGGACATACGAAAGAATTTTTGCCCAAACTGAAGCAGAGACGCTTCGCTCGCACTTCGTTTGGTCAATAATTGTTTGTCCCATAAAATGTGATTGCTGTTATTTCTTAATTTTTTATTTAAGTATAAGTTTTATACCTCAACTGAAAACAAATAGATCGAGATATTTTAAAATATTTTGCACGCTTAGTTACTACTAGGATTTTTTTAGATAAGTACTTAATTATTTGCTGATATTTCCAAAAAAAAATTGGGAAAATAAAAAATAAAATGCATTTAAGGATTGAACTTTTTATAAACACATGTAAGTAGGTACTTACTTAAAAAAAAGTATTGCAAAACTCAGAATGTTTTCTACCCAAAATATTAAAAAACTGGAATCGAATGAGTAGTTATCTTTTATTTTTATTTTCTGTGTCTGATAGCGTACTTTTGGCAAAAAATACGTAATTTCAATTAATTCAAAAACTATTAACTTTTCGGGAAAGTTATATATGAGAAAAATATTTGTTTTGATCATCTATCTATAACCCCTTAGCAGGACAGGAATATGTCATATTTCCAGTAACCCTGTATGACTGTACATATTATTGTTCTCGACTGTACCACTACTACCACACTATCTGGTTCTGGTACCTATGGTTGGATTGGATTTTGCAAGTTGCCCTTCCCTGGTGAATAGGGAATGGGAGGGAATTGGGACTTCCAATCCCAATACTTTACACATGTGCCAATACCCACCCACTGGCTGGATCACTAATCACATCATCACTACACTATTACCACAGAATATATAATTATTACACTATTCTAGGGATGTTCGATCCGATCCGATACTTGCGTGGATCGATACAATGCGTTACGATTTACGATCCACTCGATTTTTGTATCGATACAATAGCATTCGATCCTTCGGCGGATCGATACACATACATAGAGGATCGGATCGAAAAAATCGTATAAAGTATTTAACTGTCGGAGCTTTTAAAGGCAGATAGTATGATCAATTTTATCGACAAAACCCCCCACATGTTGGGGTCTATCCCCTCTCCTGTTGGAGTGACCGGCAATTTAAATTTGACTTTTTATTTTCGATGGCCTTGCCGAAAAATATTAATTTCTCGGGATTTAAAAGTCCTACAGTTGTATGTAATATTTTTTATAACTGTAGGATTTTTAAATCCGGAGAAATTAATATTTTCGGCAGGGCCATCTAAAATAAAAATTCAAATTTAAAATGCCGGTCATTTGGGGGGGGGGGGGGGTTATTTCATTAAAATTGATCATACTATCTGCCTTTAAAAGCTCCGACATCGCTATCCAAACATATTGTATAGTAATTACTTAGAGAATATTCGAACTTGAACTTTTCCCTTGTTTAAAATACTAAAGTATAGTGGGCGAACAGATCCATATTATTTATATAAAAAAATCTTTTTTCAATTGTTGCCATATTATATTTGAATGTAGCTTCAAATTCGTCATAACGATTATAAGTATTGCTTTTTGTTCAGTTTGAGAACAATTTTTACTTCGTTAAAAACGTTTTGTTCACTTTGACAACCAGCAACTTTTAATTTTGTTTTTGCGTAATTTAAAATTTAAATATTGGCAAAATTAAAAATATTTTTTTTTATTTATTAAACATTACTAAGTATATTAGGTACCTGATATCACGTTTATAATAAAGTGTGATTAAAAATTGACTTTTCTAAAAAAAAATATTTGATTTTTTGGATCGATCCAGTATCGAATCAATTTTTATAGAAAAGTCAATTTTTAATTAGCTGAATAAAGTTTCTCCACTGCCAGAATCTACCGGTTTAAAAATAAAAGGAATTCGGTTCTAGCGCCAGCTCTTCATCATCATCATCAGCCTTACATCGTCCACTGTTGGACGCAACGTATAGTAGGCCTCTCCAAATGCACGCCAACGAGCACGACCCGCGGCTACTCTCATCCAGTTTTTGCCAGCCACCTTGCGGGGATCGTCGCTCCACCTTACGAACGATGAAAACAAGTACTTATTTATAAGTTTTGAATTTTGACCATTACCGAAAATTAACATTTAGTGCAGTTTAAGAACTTACACCTACTCGGTTTCTCTGTGGTTTCGGTTTGTATCGGTTCTAATTAATGCGATAGTACATGAACAATAATGAACATAGCTACAACATGTCTTGTCTTAGTATTCAAGATGAGGGTTACCAGATGGTATATACTTATGCCTAAATAAAAAATCAACGGTTTTTAGGTCACAGAATACGTTAGATGTAGGTAGTTCATTAGGTGAATCGGGCTACAGAAGTTGATGTTTTCACTTTTCACTATCGAAAACTATCGGATATACTGCTCATAGTCAATGTGAGTGAAAGAGAGAAAAAGATAGTTTTCGATAGCGACAAGTAAAAACATCAACTCGCACTAGGCCCTCAGATTTTCACTTCTCACTCACCTTGGTAGGTACTGCACTATTTATATTAACGTTAAAATGTGGGATTGATAAGTTTTTTACTTAGGTTTCAATAATTAAATCTACGCCTTCTCCCTCTACTCGCTGAGCATTTATATCTTTTTCTATTTTATGTTGGTTGGTTTCACATAGTTGTGTGTTTATACCATTACCTATTAGATTATTGTTTTTTGCACCTTTATTAGGAGTAAGTAATCCATTTTTTCTGAATGCATTTGAAGAATGAGTGCTGAAGCTAGTTTCTCAATGTCCCCACGTTAATAACAATTAAAACAAAAAATATTTTTATGGAATTTATTCATCATCAATTTCAAACTACATCTTCAAATTACAATTGATTATAACTACTATAAGCTATAACACTCAAGTGTTAGTTTAAAATTATTTAGTCAAAATTTTTTCAAAAAGACGTAGGAAGGGTTGGCCCTTCCTACGTCTTTTTGAAAAAAAATTGACACCTTTCAAAAACTTCCAATATAAGTATTTCATCCCAGTATTTTAACCTACTTTCTTTATGGGCCTACAATAGACATTTAATCATGAAAAACAACCACAATTTCAAAAGGTATTATCAAGTTCATGCAAAGACAGCAGCATTATTCATTTTATCATTAAAAGCTACTTCACATTCTCATGTGAAATCAGCTTCATTGCTTGACTGAATAAGTTTGCAGCAAAAACAGCAATAACTCATAACAAAACACCGTTAAAATAATAGGTTTGTAGCAACAACAGCAATATTTCAGAGACTGCACTGCTAAATACACAGGTTTGCAAAACTAAGTACCTACACTACAATGGTCTCTTTTCATACAAACGAGGTAACTTTGAAGTTTTGGTTCTCCGCCCAGGATTTGATGATGGCCATTCAAAGACTAAATGGAGGAAGCCCAGATCGCTAAACAAACCCATTGGATTAGAAGAGTCGTTTAGATCAGGGTTGAACTTAAAAAAATAACAAGCTAAAATTGCATCAAAATTATGGAAAGTTTAACACTACAAGTTCGTACGGTCTCTGGTGTAAACGACTCTTCTAATCCATTGGGTTTCTTTAGCGATCTGACCCGAGGAGGGTCAGATCATTTAGTATTTGAATGGCCATCATCGAATCACACCCCGTTTAATCTTGGGCGGAAAACCAAAACTTCAAAGTTTCCGTTTTTATGAAAATAGGCTTCTGTAGTCCTATTTACTTTTGCAGGTCAGTGTATTATCTTCCGTCATTTTGGAAAAACTGGATGTTGCTGCCTTAGCTTTCATTTATTCTTTCTCAACTGGGGGGCTACTCAAATGGCCACTTTTCTATTCGTTCGCTAACTTAAAAATTAAAAATAAGCCATAAACACCATAATAACGTGTCGTGGGCTTGTCAATTCCATACAATCCAACAATGTCTGTGATTTACATAAACTTGCGACGTCTGATTTGATCGTTTAATTGCTTATTTTTAAGATTTAATTTAACGAATAGAAAAGTGGCCATTTGAGTAGCCCCCCTGGAATCCTTCTTGAATGGTAAAAACGTTGTTTTTCACATATCAAAGTCTCACTTAAAATTACAACTATAGTATTCAATTACATTAAAATTAGTTGCACGCTTGCTTAAACTGCTTTGCGGTGGTTTTAAAGACTACGTACACAAAAAAAAAACACATTAAAAAATTCGTTCGTTCATACATTCCTACTGATTAAACATTACTTCTGCTCCATTCATCGTGTTGTAAATGTGTTGTAATGTAGCTTAGATTGGTTTTGTATAGGTGGCGCTGTAATACTCTGAATCGTCATCAATCATAGTTCTTAAGGTAATATTGTATGCTGTTTGTTTCCCTTAACCAAATAAACAAACAAACAAATCGTCCACTGCTGGACGTAACGTAGGAGTAGGCCTCTCCAAATGCACGCCACCGAGCACGATCCGCGGCTACTCTCATCCAGTTTTTGCTGGCTGGCTGCACCTTGCGAAGATCGTCACTCCACCTTGTCTCAGGGCGTCCCACACTAAGTTTGCCGACACACGGCAAAAAATAACTGAACTGACAATTACTTCTGTCTGGCATAGAGAATGAAACTTAGAAACTGCTCCATTCATCGTGATGTAAATGTGTTGTAATGTAGCTTAGATTGGTTTTTGTATAGGTGGCGCTGTATTACTCTGAATCGCGATATCGGATGGTTGTTACAAATTAGTTTGTAAACTCTCATTTCGTCTCTTAACTAATAAACTTATAGAAAATAGGAACTATTTTAAATGAATTTTTGGAAAACTACGCGATTTCAGCGTCGTTTTCGTTTAATTTAATTAAATATATTTTGAGCATTCATTTGAAATTTTGAATTGATGAGGGAATGGGAAATGGGAATATGGAGTCATTGGAGTCCCAATTCGGGCCAATTCCCACTCCCTATTCACGGGAAGGGTAGATAGATGCAACTTGCAAAATCCTATCTACAGATATATGTCGCAGTAGTGTAGTGGTACAGTAGAGTTCAATAATGTTACATACGTACGTAACTTTTAACAGTTCATCAACTTTTATGTCTTAGTAATAAAAGTCAACATTTGACTCTACCAAGAAAATTCATTGGACTCTACCTATCCTATTACGTAAGGTACCTATTAGGTATATTACTCGTAATTTATTTAGGTATCAAAATCCAAGGTTGTTAGTTTTCGTGAATTGCGCCATCTATACATTATAAATATAACTATAGTAAAAAAACGCCCAGAGAAGAGACTAACCGTCTGAGCTGCTCTTACTAAACTATTTTGTTCATTATAGAAATGTGAGATGGCGTTAAAATCAGTTTAGATGGATGGGATATTTGGGTGATGGACATAAAAATGACGGAACGGGCGACAAACTGTGGATTACAAAAAATACGTAAATCGAGCAACTGCATCTAGGAGATAAATAATTTAAATGAGTGACAAAAAAACTGAGTGGGCAACTATTAACTATACCTACCAGGCCTATATAATCAGAGAATAACTAATATAACAATATGTTTGGTTAGCGATATCGGAGCTTTTAAAGGCAGATAATATGATCAATATTATCGACAAAACCCCCACATTTTAGGATCTATCCCTAACTTCAAACAGGAGAGCCTGTTGGAATGACCGGCATTTTAAATTTGACTTTTTATTTTAGATGGCCCTGCCAAAAAATATAAATTTCTCCGGATTTAAAAGTCCTACAGTTATGAAAAAATATCCAATACCTACTATCCAAAAGCTAATAATTATACTAATAATTATACAATAATTACCTATCAAGTAAAAAAAAATGTGTAAGTTTTAGCTTAAACATGTCATAAAAAAATTTTAAAATAAATTTTAATCCAAAAGGACATGTCCCATCGCGCCTATGTCATTTGCCTCACCATTCTCATAAATGAAAGTCTGTAGCGTCTTAATCAAAGTAGTATGTCAGAGTAGGTATTTTACTCTAGTATCAGATTAATAATAATTTCTGCATTAAAAAGTGGGATTTTTTATGTTAAATCGCTTTTATATCACAATATTTTATTGTGATAGTACTATTTACTTACATTTTTTACAAAATACTTCAGAAAACAACTTAATGTTTTTGTAATTGTTTTTCTAAATATAAAACAATTTTTGACCGGTACTATACCTAAATAAAATGTGATTAGCATTTTTTTATTATGAAAGTAATTAAATAAAACGCTGTGCATTTTTTTGCATTAATATTATAATACTTACACAGAAATATTACCTACAAAACGACATCAAAATTATTGCTCTCATGCTCTGTGTTGCATATTTCGCGAGCTTCGCGAGTTATTGTTGTTATAACGGTAATAAACAATACCATTTGGTATTAGTTTTTGGTATTAGATAGGAATAGATCGTTCTAAATGACGACCTTACGTAACCAACAAAAAAATCATTTCAAAAATCAACGAATTTAAAAAAAAAAATATCAGTTTTTAAATTAAAAGGATAATTTTATCTGAATACCAATGTTATTCAACGATAAAAACAAGTATTTATGAGTTTTTAATCTTAACTATTAACGAAAATTAACATTTGTGCATGTAAGGGACACAAAATAAGTCATAGTAAAGGGCGTTCGCGCATTTACACTTACCTACTCGGTTTCGCTGTGGTTTCGGTTTGTATGGGTTCTAATTAATTCGATAGTACATGAACATAGTTACAACATGTCTTGTCTTAGCGTCGCGCATTTCGATTCGTATTCAAGATGAGGGTTAACTTACCTTCTCGGTTTCGCTGTGGTTTCGGTTTGTATGGGTTCTAATTAATTCGATAGTACATGAACATAGTTACAACATGTCTTGTCTTAGCGTCGCGCATTTCAATTCGTATTCAAGATGAGGGTTAACTTACCTACTCGGTTTCGTTGTGGTTTCGGTTTGTATCGGGGTTCTAATTAATTCGTTAGTAGGTATGTCGCAGGCGTATTGTACATTTAGCCGTATTACATAGCAACTAGCTGTTTTATAAAACGGCGCCGTATTGTAATACGGCGAGTCAACGATACGCCAGATTGACAATGTGATACGTTGTTCAATACGGCGGAGCACGTTTAGCCGTTTCGTATCAAAGTTCTATTGTAGAGTGACCACACTAACAAAATTAAACGGTGCTTAATTGAAAATAATTTAATTTTAATAATTATGAAAAAGGTAGGTTTAAGTAACTACTAAAGCACCTAGTACTTAAGTAGTAGGAAACGTGTTCTTTTTATTGGTTATAAGGAATGTATAAGTACTACCTCTATCAAATAAGTAGGTACGGTACAAAAACGGTTTGGTTCTTGTTTGTAAAATTGTGATATTAGTTAGACTTACTAGAACATTTAGCAATTTTTTATGGTGTAAATAATTTTAAATCTTTTTATAAGTTAACTTTTTTTGTATATGTAATGTATCAAAATATTGTTCTTTGGGCACTGCCCAAAAAGTAGGGTCTTCTGAAAAATGTTTCTTTTAATCTTCACTGGCTACACTCATTATGTTGTATTTTAAAAAGTCTTGAACGGGTAGTTGGAAAATATAGACAGTTCAAAAGTACTTAATAATTAAGTTTATTTAAATAAAGCTTATTTGACTTTGACTTTTTTACACCAATAATATTGGGTAGGATTCCGCACAACACCAGAAACCATTGTCACCTTAGCAGTTATAATCTCGTTCTTTGATCCACGGTTTTTTCACACATCCGCATTGCGCTGCGTAGAAACTATTTAACTGCACATTAAAAATTGTCCTTAAAGCAATTATCTGTATACATTTGGCACGTTTTCTTCATTTAATTCATCCATATTCTTACTTATTTTCGATGCAATATCCGCACTTGACGCCATTTTTATTGTTATGGTAGGCCAGCGCCGCGAGTGTTGATAATTTGTACTAAAAACTGACGGAATAGCGGCTTATGAACCGCCCAATTACATTACGGCTAGCCGTATTGAAAATCGCAAAGCGCTCTATTCAATGCGGCGTACTTTTGATCAGCCGTATTGAATACGGCGTATCTTTAATCCGCCGCATTACAATACGGCGCCGTTTTCTAAAACAGCTAGGTGCTATGTAATACGGCGAAATATACAATACGCCTGCGACAGGTACATGAACATAGTTACAACATGTCTTGTCTTAGCGTCGCGCATTTCAATTCGTATTCATGATGAGGGTTAACTTACCTACTCGGTTTCGCTGTGGTTTCGGTTTGTATCGGTTCTAATTAATTCGATAGTACCTACATGAAAATAGTTACAACATGTCTTGTCCTAGCGTCGCGCATTTCGATTCGTATTTAAGATAAGGCTTACCATATGGTACTTATGCCTAAAAAATCCCTAAACCAACTACAATGTCGCTACGGTATCGCTACGGTTTTTTAGGTGACAGAATACAGCTACATTAGGTGAATCGAGCTACAGAAGTTGATGTTTTCACTTTTCACTATCGAAAACTATCGGATTGCTCATAGTCAATGTGAGTGAAAGAGAGAAAAAGATAGTTTGCGATAGCGACAAGTGAAAACATCAACTCGCACTAGGCCCTCAGATTTTTCACTTCTCACTCACCTTGGTAGGTACTGCACTATTAATATTAACGTTAAAATGCGGGATTGATTAGCCTTTTTACCCACGACGGACGGAACGGAACGGAGGCGGTATATGCGTTTGGGGTTAGAGGTTGTGCGTTTGTTTGTTTGTGTGTTTGTCTGTTACCATTTTCCTCGGAAACTACTAAGCCGATTTCGATGCGGTTTTTTGCATTCAAAAGGTTTCATTTCAGAGCAAGTTCTTAGACATGTTTCGTGGTGGTAGACCACCAGGGGCTCTGCAGCAACCAGATAAGTCAAGTTTGTCTATTACCATTTTCCTTGGAAACTACTGGGCAGATTTCAATGCTGTTTTTTGTAATCAAAAGGTTTCATTTCAGAGCAGGTTCTTAGAAATGTTACATGGTGGTAGACCACCAGGGGGCGCTGCAGCAACCAGATAAGTCGCGCTTGAGAAGTTCTCTAAAACTACTCAACTGATTTCGATGCGGTTTTCTGTAATGGGTTTGTAGGTTATCAGCGATGGTTCTCAGATAGATGTTATGGTGTTTAACCGCTAGGGGGCAGTTATCATTTTCTCATTTATTTCCAAAGCGGTTTGACCAATTTGGATGCGGTTTTCTGTAATAGTTTTGTAGTTTGTCGGCGATGGTTCTTGGTGTTATGGTGTTCAGCCGCTAGGGGGCGCTGTAGTTTGACCAATTTAGATGCGGTTTTAAGAGTAGATAACGTATGAATTCCTTAAAAAGTTTAAAATAAAATGGCAAAATTAAAAATTTTGAAAAAACCCACGACGGTAAAAATTGTAACTCTTTATTTAAAAAGACTAAAATAAGTTTTACAAAAATCCCTCGACTAAAAGTGATGTAGGTACTATACATACTTTATCTACCTATTCATAAATAACAAATGCAAGAAAAATCCGTCGGGGGCTGCCATTGCTATTTCTCTAAAGTAACTTTAACTGAAAAATATTTGTTCATTTCGGGGCAGGTAATGGCAGCCCCAACGGATTTTTCTTGCGTTTGTAATTTATGAATAGGTAGATAAAGTATGTATAGTACCTACATCACTTTTAGTCGAGGGATTTTTGTAAAACTTATTAATATAGGTTTTAATAATAAAATCTACGCCTTCTCCCTCTACTCGCTGAGCATTTATATCTTTTTCTATTTTATGTTGGTTTCACATAGTTGTGTGTTTATACCATTACCTATTAGATTATTGCTTTTTGTACCTCCATTAGGAGTAAGTAATCTATTTTTTCTGAATGCATTTCAAGAATGAGTGCTGAAGCTAGTTTCTCAATGTCCCCACGTTAATAACAATTAAAACAAGAAAATATTTTTATGGAATTTATTCATCATCAATTTCAAACTACATCTTCAAATTACAATTGATTATAACTACTATAAGCTATAATTTTTAACTAACACCCAACCCGTCCTACGTCTTTTTGAAAAAATTTTGACACATTTCAAAAACTTCCAATATAAGTATTTCATCCCAGTATTTTAACCTACTTTCTTTATGGGCCTACAATAGACGTTTAATCATGAAAAACAACCACAATTTCAAAAGGTATTATCAAGTCATGCTAAGGCAGCAACATTATTTATTTACTCATTAAAAGCAACTTCACATTCTCAAATGTGAAATCAGCTTCATTTCTTGACTGAATAAGTTTGCAGCAAAAACAGCAACAAGTCATAACAATACACCGTTAAAATTATAGATTTATAGCAAAAACCAGAAAAATCCCATAGACTGCATTGCTTTGAAACTAAAAATACACTGGCTTGAAAGAACTTCATAGTACAGAGGCCTTTTTCATACAAACGAGGTAACTTTGAAGTTCCGCTCAGGATTAAACGGGGTGTGATTCGAAAAGGCCATTCAAAGAGTAAATGGAGAATTAGAATTAGAAGAGTAAAAAATAACAAGCTACAGTTACATCAAAAGTATGTCAAATGTAACACAGTCCATACGGTCTCTGGTGTAAAAGACTCTTCTATCCATTAGGTTTCTCTAGCGATCTGGGCCTCCTCCATTTACTCTTTGAATGGCCACCATCATATCACACCCGTTTAATCCTGGGCAGAGAACCAAAGCTTCAAAGTTACCTCATTTGTATGAAAATAGGCCACTGTAGTACTTTTGCAGGCCAGTGTACTATTTTCCACCATCTTGGAAAATCTGGATGTTACTGCCTCAGCTTCCATTTATTCTTTCTCAACTGGAATCCTTCTTGAATGGTAAAAAGGTTGTTTTTCACATATCAAAGTCTCACTTAAAATTACAACTATAGTATTCAAATATATTAAAATTAGTTGCACGCTTGCTTAAGCTGCTTTGCGGTGGTTTTAAAGATTACGTACACAAAAAAATTCACATCAAAAAATTCGCTCGTTCATACATTCCTACTGATTAAACATTACTTCTACTGTAATCTAAAATTATTACCATAACAAAATAAATCTGTTAAAATTAGTTTGTAAGTCTCAATCAACGTATTAAATTTTTAAATCAGGTACAAATTAATATAAATTAAGTCTAAGGTAACTGAATTAACCCAAGGAAGATTATACTGAGATCGTGTTGCGATAACAACTTAGTTATATAAGTATGGGTCATCATTACAAATAAAGCGGTATCTCACAATAAATACGATGAAATCATTATGTTATTCACAATATTTTTGGCTCTCATTAAATCGACGTTAAAAATCACAGAAAACAATACAACATACAATCACTTGAATTTGGTTCACAATCGTTGTAACAAAATATACAACATGTTGTTTGGTAATAGCCTTATAAAGTGAATATAGTAGATAGGGTACCATTCATACAACACTGGAAAATTATTATAAACATTAAAAACCACCACTTTTAAAAAAAACTGCACAGTGGCAACCCTGGACCAAAATTATCCTTTCTCCATTAATGGGATTGATTATCGAATAATACATTACAGTCTATTAGCGTCTAGGGTGGTCATTATGCATTTTACATACAAATAAATAAAAATCTCAGCCATGTGGCGGTTTTCATGATTTATAATAATTTTCCGTTGTTATATTCATGGTAACCTATCTACTATATTCGGCTTATAACGATATTACTAATCAGCCTGTATAAATAAACCGTATCAAGTGAAAAAAAAAAAATTATAAACATTAAAATAGCAAGGGCCCCGATACACCATTTTACAACCTACTTAATTCTAATATAACAAAAAATATAAATAAGTCAGTGTGATACTTACATAACACGTGCGATTTACTCTCATCTATGATCTTAATAATATCATGTGCCATTACACTGGGGTTAAAATTATCATCATGAAAAGAAATCCATTTCGATATTATTACGAAACTATAACTACTTAAAATCATTTAAAATTGGCCAATGTTTTTTTCTATTATTAAACTTTAGCTCCTCGCGACTCTTTCTGGCATAACTACAGTCTATGCTAATTCGTTAAAAAACGCTACATTTTATAGTGATTTATCATGAATACTTTATTTATAGTCAGGTATTATAATCGAATAAAACATCACACCAAAACATACTACTATAGACAAAGTATTCATAACAATAGCTACAGTACCACGGGAACGGTTATTTGTGTACAAATTTTGTACTAAAATCGATTCAGTTTTCGTGACCGGCAAAGTGGATGAGTCACTCGGTATTTTCATCCGCTCAATTATATACTCTATGATTTCCGTGCCAAGGCTCTATTTATCATTGCTGTCACATTATATTGTAGTAGTATACACATCGATTTACTTACAGCCATTTGCGTTACTGACCTTGTAGGCATTGTTCAACATTTTAAACTAATAACATACGCAAAACCACGGTTTTAAAGATTTTCAAACAATGACTCATCATTTACAGGGTCCTACAACTTTAAACTATATAAGCCTTTATTATAAGCGTCAGTTAGGCCATACAACGGATAATAAGCATTCGCAAATTCAATAAGTACACATTTTTATTAAGAATGACTCATATAAAGTACACAGTAGATACTATTGTTAAATATATGAAAATGATTATCTTTATTGTTACAGAATATTAATCGCTTGCGTCAATCGACATGGAGTACACTTTAATAAATACTAATCAAATCGTATCATATTGATACTTCGATAAATAATGAATGAGTAATACCAAGCATAAGTACTAAACACAAGTATCTATACCAATACATAGTTCACTAGGTATTATGTGAAATAAATATTAAAGATTAATACGCGAATAAATAATATGTTACTTTTTACAGGTTTCTGCGGTGTTGGGACTAGCTTGACGTTGCATGATGCACTAACAGCATTTTTGCGCAAAATGTACAAAAGCCCATTTTTTAACAAACTTACCGCTAAGCGCTCCCTAAGTCTTTGGTATCATAATCTGGGTCTTCTACAGCTATACAAAACAGATACAATTCTGTTGCAATCAAAAAGCAAAAGGTGCAAATCATAATGCTTCCTTGAAACGATCAGATAGCCGCTTCAGCGAACTGCCGGCATTGTAGTCAACTTTGGCTTTGGCATGTCTGCCTTCTACTGGTAATCCCAAAATTTCGGTTTGGGATGTTCAGAGTAACACAGCGGGCAGTGGAGTGGACAGTGCCATGTGTTCAGCTCCCCTCACTGGAAGCCGCTGCGCCGTGACGTAATGCTTCATGAGTGCGGGAACTGTCGGGAATGCAGTAGCAGCCCCACCCAAGGTGTAGCCTTCAGTGCTTCGGCAAATTCGCATGTGCATAAATCCACGAGTCGACCTGAAATATAGGAGAAAATGATAAGACTATGATAAAACAAAACTTATGTATTTTGGAATTACCAAAAAATATAGATAAAACAATCGATGCTAGATAATAATATGTCGATTTTTATTGTTTGGTTTATGGACAAGTTAATACAGAGATACTTACTTTAAACTCAATGAGTAGTCATGTTTGGCTGATTCACTGTTGCGGACCAAGAAAGCTCCTTCGTCAGCATCTCTCAGTAAGCTTTCAGCCTCCACACGAGTCAACGTTCCATGGTACCACCTGAAGATGAAATATATAATAAATTAAAACGAATACTTTAAGAAACTACTTCATAAAAACTTTGTCTAAAGCTTGTAATATCTGTGATACAAATGGCTTACTTACCCTTGTCTATCGAGTGGGAGAGAGGCATCAACCAAGTCTCGCGGCGGAGCAATGGGGCCCAAATTCAAGTGCAATCCCTTGGAACTGCCAGAACCGCTGCTGGCGCCGCCGTCAAAATTCAACGTTAACTTTGGACGATGCTTGTTACCTGGAAATAATAAGAAAACACACATTAATCAATGTCTTACACAAAACACAAGGGTAAACTCTGCGAACTCCCCAAAAGTTAATAGAAAGGTTCAAAACATAAGCAGCTAGAACGCCACATCTCATTATACGTCAAACACGCTATCCTCTAAGGTTTCGAACTCTTAACTCAAGTGAACGGTTACAAATTGCTCCCAACATATACAGGAAAAAGTTCCCTCAAAAAGCACTCAACCAAATTAAATATTGGGGGGCGTCGGACTGGAGGATTTCGTGTGGAGCAATCTGAAGTCATACGTCTTAATCGGCATAATGCGGTCGCGATCGTTTCGAATTAGGCGAAGCCGAAGGTCTACCAGAGCCGACAGACCCTCCTTTAGAACATTCTATTGAGATTGACACGAAAGACAGTTTTGACGTATTGTACATAAATTCAGTGCGCCATTCAAGTAGTAAAATATTTAAACTGTGTAGGTATAAATAATGATAAAAAAATATTTTTATTATGCTCACCTTGATTTAGATCTTGGACACTTTGGCTGGAAGATGCATTCGAAATAGCTCCTCCAAAATCATTGTTCAATTGTAAGGACTGTCCTCGCAACTTTCGGCGAAGTTTTGGCATATCGAATGGCAAGGATCTTAAGTCTGCTTCAGCTTCCGCGCGTCGCCTTCTCAACTTTGGCATGTCAAATGGAAGATCTGATAAATCTAAGTCATCGTCTTTACGTTCCTCCTCAGTATTACTATTCTTAAAATTTATGAAAGCATTTCGTGAATCGACACCTTCTCTTGAATGTATTGATATTCCACTATCAGATCCTTGTATTTCTGAATCGCCTGTTGTGGAATGTCTGAACGTAAGATTTAATATATTTCTATTTTGTAATGCTCGACGTTTAGGTTTGGCAACAATTTCTACAGTAGTTTGTACTGTTGTATTTCCAGTTTCACCATCTTCCGGAGATACTTTCTGAGAGTTGTTATTTTTGTTATTATCCGAAGTTTCTGAAGCAGGTTCTTGAGAAGATTTATCTGATATTGGGCTAAGAATATGTAGCTTAGCTGTATGGTGCCCAAACCCCGATAGTTGCATGTGATGTGATTTTGTAAAAGGAACGTTTCCCGAGTCCGAACTGTGAGAACTAAGTGACGAAGAATGGCGACTCTCGGAGCTACTACTACTTCTATCTCCTTCGCTATTACTGCTTCGGAGTGATTCCATACTACCTCCACTGCTACTCGTAGCCATACTTTCTGTACTCGAGTATTTACGACGTGGACGAGTAACGCCTGGCCTTCCCTTAAATTCCATTATAGGGCCGACCCCCTTTGGCCCCGAATACCGATTCATTTCAGGTGTGTCTGAATCGGAAGTGGGTCGACCCTTAATCTCTAAAAAAATACCGTCTTTTGATTGTCTGTCTTCATCACCATCACGAGACTCACGACTTGAATCTCTCAGTCTTTGTCCAATATCCAGCTCGGTAGAAGCTGAACCTTTTACATCAGCCATACTAGCATCACTACTGGTAGGTGTTTCCCGTGCTCTTAATGATTTTACGGGTAGTCTTAAGTCCTTCAAACGTGGATGTGCTGGCTGCGATTGCGGTAAATTTGGGGCACTCTTTATACTATTCATTGCAGATCCATCTTTCTGAAATTTTGCTGGTAATGGGGCTGTCGATGGTGGTGATGGTGTATATCCTCTCAGTGGAAGTTGAGAAGTTGATGCAGTCCTATCTTCTTCTTCAATATGAACTTTTTCCAGTTCCTCAGATAAAGCACAAGCGTTCCCTTCATTTTCTCTCTTTTGGCGGATCGTAGGAATTTTTGATCGCCGAACACTATCTGTCTTCATTGTCACCTTACGGCGCCCTTTGTAGTCGGGTTCACTGCGCTCAACAGCCTCAAATGCTGATGAAGCGGAAGAAATAACCTTGCGCTCTTCGGCTTGTAATAGCGCAGGGTGGTTACTGACACGATCAAAGTCGTCCAAGTCATCGTCGGAACGTGCAATTTTGCAGTCAAAGGCTGTTTCATAAATCTGTCGGGTGGTCATCTCTTGCGGCCAGCGAGGCAACGGCGCCGGCACGTAAAAGACGCTGCGAGATGGACGATGCTCCTCTACATCTTCGGGCGCGGCGCACGCGCAGCCGGCCGCGTCGCGCCCGCGACGCCTCGGCGGCATCCACGCGCTCTCACCGGACGAAGATGACGACCGCTCTAGTTCACGGAAGCCATCTTCAGCAACAGAGAATCGTTTTGGAAGGTTTGGTCTGGGAGCAACGTGAGGAGCGTCGAGACTGGCAGATTTCCTGTATCGAGGTCCACGAGAAGATGATGTTGTGGAAGCAGTAGGTGCTGATGGTGTTGGTCCAGGAGTAGTAGTTTTGAACAAGTCTCCGTAGTAGTAAGGGCTGGGGTTACGGCGCGGTGCGTTCGCGTATCTTGGGTCGGAACGACCGCTGTCTGGCGAATGTAAAGACGGAGCAGTTGCAAATGGATCGAATTCACCAAATTCGTTTTCTTCCTCTTCAGATGATGAGGATCGGTCATCCGTTGAAGATTCTGTAACAAATATTTTTATGAATTTTTAATTTTAAATTCTATTTGAAATTTAAATCTAGAGGATGTACTAACGCGTTTTTGAGGGGCCTTCAAAATAAAGTAGGATAAATAACGATCTAGACTTGAATTCACTACTTGTCCTCTCTTACGTCTGAGGTTGTCTCGACATGTCTCAAGCATCATCATTTATAGGTATGAGCATAAAAATGTTGCCTTTGAACACGCCATATGGCTGAAACAAAATATAAGCATTATGCTTATATTTTGTTTCAGCCTATAAGTTTTAAGTAAGTTTACACATGTTTTTTTAATCATCATATTTGATTATAAGTTTACTACAGAATTTTAATTACCATAAATGTAAATACAAAGAAGTAGGTACATTAATCGGAAAGTCGAACTAAAAATTATATCGGAGAATACTTAAAATCAAATATGATGTAAAAAGCTTGTGTGACACTTAATTAATGAATCTAATATTTTCAATAAAGCGTTAACTCCCGCATATGTGATTGATTTAAAAATGTATAAGAAATAGTTCCCCTTCCCGAACCGAAGAGTGCATTAAATACAAGTCACAAACCATACATGCCAAGTTAAGGTAATTTTTTTTTATCCCAAGCAACGTAAAATACCCTAATGAGGATCCTTTACTTCGTACAACAAAGGGTTTCCTTCTGAATGCCTCACGAACATAAAATTCTGGATTTGAAAACTCTCCACGATACGAATGAACTAACGAATCGTGTCCCAAGTATGGCTTGCCATTTAATAATAGACTATTTTCTACTTTTTCCAACGTAGTCGCAAAGACGAGGCTTTTGTTCTTTATTTTTAATTTTGTGTTCTCCGTTGCTTCACTTAGTGGATTGTTATTTTTCATTTTATTACTTGCTATTACCTATTTTAAAATAATAAAAATTTGCATTTTTAATATCTTTATTTATTATACGTGTATTATTTAACAATTTCTGTTTCTGTTTATCAAAAAAGATGAAAAAAAAACTTATTCCGACATCATGAAAAGATTTTAGGGATGGTGTTGTTCAAAATTGCTAGCTTGACATGACGGGCACGTCATTCGAACAAAACGGCATCAAAAACTGGGCAAATTGTCTATTAGCACTCGGCACGGGCAGGCAAGGGGGGAATAAGTGACGTCATTACGTGTAGTAATTGCTTTTCCGCGTGAATGACCACGACACGAAATTTGTTAAATTGCCGCGATTAACGTGTTAAATGTCTTTCAGAAATCGCTTCGGAGGTAGGTGTGTGGCCATTAATAACTTTGGCGTACAGTGATTATCGAGGGAACATGATTTAAATGAAAATGTTCCCTTAGAAAGAGACAGAAAAATCAATCAAACCCTTTTTTTCATTACAGGCAGTTTCTAAACTGCAAACTACCTAATAGAAAAGAAGTCAGTAAAAGTAGAACTTGCAGCACCAATGTTAAGCTATAAATATCTCGGCATCAACGTCAGTTAAATAGTGCAAGAAGACCACAATTAGAAGCCTCAGCTTATTACTGCTACTGCCCCGACATTTTTCCGAGTCTAGACGGACGAACAAATGACAAAAGGGCTGATTAAAAGTCGCCATTGTTGTTCCGATACTAGTGCGGTTCGCATTAACTATCTGAGCATTTCCCTCGGTAGAGGAAAAGCCTTTGAGAGAAAAAACGTGATTGTTGTTAAGCTCTTTACGGCTGACAGCTTTGTTTCAGCTTAAGCTTAATCTCTGTTAACACCAGCAGATTTACGAACATACTCGTAAATGGGTTTATCGTTTCGTCACAATATATCCGGAAAATGAACCATCAATTATATTAAAATTCGAGATATTCTGCTGGGCTTCGTAATACCAGTTTTATTATAAGGTATCTTTAGTCTCATTTAAACCAATCTCTGTCTAAAACCAGACAAGCAGGATTATCTCACCAGAACAATGCTTTAACTAGGCCCCGCCGCGATTGTTACGTGCGAAGAAAGGGCCCATTGTGTTCAGAAACTCGAGATGAGCCTGCTAGGATATGGTCCTTAAGCGTGAGGTTCTGCACGAAAAACTCTATCAGTTAAAAATAGACCATAAGCCAAAATCTCAAATAAAGCGAGCGAAAAACCCTGACTAATAAAAGGTTTTGTGCATACAACAGCCCAATCAAACTAATCGAATAATAAGATTTCCTTAGAACTACCATAAATTGAATTTCGTCTAGATCACCAATTTAAATGCGACGCTATTAGATTTCACTACAAACCAACAGTGCTAGCAAACAAAATCATAAATCAGCCCCATTTAAACTGTGGTTTGCATCATTATTAGGTTGATATTTCACATCCGTGCCATCGGAGTCGAATAACGTTCATTAAAGGCCATAATCATATTTTGCAATTCCAACAATTCGTGGTTATACATTGTAGTTATGCTTTGCTAAGCGTTATCGTTGCCAACGGAAATAGATTCCAATTTCGTCCGTGAATGAATGAACGCGGCCCGTGTTACTCATTAATCGCATACTACCAAGTATGTGAGCAACGAACTGATAAAAATAGTTTTGTTATTTTACTATGCAGCTTTTTCAAAGCTTTTTATAAAACTTTACAAAGGTAACTAAATATTTTTTTTATTTTAATAAACAGGACCTATATAAGGAACTTATTTAAATGAAGTACGTTTAAGTTATTATGTCTTACCAGATTCGTAGTAAAGTTGGGAGCGATGTCTGGATTGTCTGTCGTGCCTCAATGGTGCCGAGGGCGCTGGTTCGGGGGGTGATTCAGTAGAACCTTCTGGCGCACTCTCGGGACTTCGCCTTGAAACTCCTGGCGCGGACAAATCAAAGTCTGTCCTCCTAGCGGATTCGTAGTCTGCTCGGCGTCGGGCTGATTCCGGGTCGAACTCCCGTCTCCCCGAGTCCTCGAAGTCACGTCCGTAGTATCTCCTGGGTTCGTAGTCGTACGATCGTCGGCAGGAGTCAAACTCGTAGGCTCGGCGGGTGTCGTAGCGCCATTTGGAGGTGTCTGGAGATCTGCGCGGTTCGCGGGAGCGGCGGCTGCGCTGTGGCGACCGCTTGGCTGTGTCACGTGGTGTGCAGTACGCTTCTACAAATTCAACCTAAAACAAAAGAAAATTCACATTAGAACATATAGAAAGAAAGTTAAACGCAATTTATAGTATACACAAAAATAACGATAAGTAAAAGATGTTGAGAATTATATGGTATGACTCTTTCACGTTGCTTTGCAACTTATTGTGATGATTGTCATGATCGTGATATAAGATTTGATAAGATTGAGAACTAGTTTTTCAAAAGTCAGTAATGGGATTTTGACTCTGAGCGATGAGACATCATCGCATACTAAGCGACTATTAGAAAAGAAGCCCTTTATCAAGAAGGTCGATTATGTGGCAAAGTAAAGTGGTAATAAAATGCAGCGGTCACATACCCGACGACCGTAACGGCCGGTTAGGCGTCCTCTCCCCTCGACGGTCGTCATTACCACGACCGTTTCTGTTTATGGGGATGGATATAAAGAATATTATGAGATATTGTGCCTGCATCGACGATACGATGAGGTGATAACATTTCAGGAGACACCGCCAAATTTAGTTCGTGCGAGAAGACAAATTTTTATAGTCTGCTCTGGGATTATGTATTCTTTCCGTAGGGATGCATTGCTTTGACTCTATTTGGCTTTTATTTTTTCTTTTTATTGACCATCTTTGTTACAACTATTAATGCACTTCATATGCTAGCAAAGGCTGTTGTTAATTTTTTCGTTCTTGTTGTAACTGATTTGATAAGCAATGGCGTTAATATCAGTTACAGAACAGACGTTTTGCGTCTGCCCCCTTGTTGTATGTTTTCATACATAGACTATTTAATGAAATGATATCAGTCTGTTTAACCCGGAGGTGGTTTTAGCCCATTAGAGTCTGTGAGATGAGCCCTCGCTTCCGCGCCTCCGGTCACGAAGGGCCTATGCGACCGCTCTCATTAAGGGTTAAATTACGCGAGAGCTCAAAGGATTCAACCTCGAGAGCTGTTTACGTAAAAGTTCTACGTATGCATTGCGTTTACGTAATGATTTGCGCAAGATTATCATGACGAAACCAAAACGTACTTACGTACGTAAAAGTGATAAATCTTGATGAGATTCAATAATATCTTTAAGATTTATCACTTTGAAAAATCTGTTAGCACTTTGCGTGACTCGAAATTTTTCCTGACTGTTTTTATAAATGTTTTGTGAACCCTTGAAGATTTTATTTTAAGCACGCATTCAACTGACCGAAACAATGCCCAGTGAAACTTAGTGAAAGGCATAAAAGACATAACTCAAAAAAATATAAAAATGAAGGGTCCATGTCCCGGTCCTGCCCTAAGGGCTGCTCTTTATTCAAACTTTTATAGAAGGGTAAGCTTCATCTGGCGCATTGTTTAACGATTCCTTGCTATGCATGAAAATTTATTTACATAATTAAACGGCCGCCATGTTATTCCCGTTTTGATTTGCGATGTCTACAGAGATTTCTGTTCTCCATTTGCATATTTTGTTGTGATGCTTAATTACTGTACAAAACAAAGAACGTTAATTTAGCGCAAACTTTTATGCGATCTGCGAAAAATATGTTGCCAGTGATACCGTATGTTATTAAGAAATCACAATTTTATCTTAGACTTAGCTTAGCTTAAAAAAAATCTTCTTATCAAGATATTTTTAGAGATTTAAACATTTTGCTTCAAACTAAATACACAGACAAAAAAAAACAATCCATGTTCCTTTAATACGTTGAAAAGAGAACATTCTCGTAAAATGTACCTATATAAATGAATGCTATACATACATCGTCTAGTTTTATTTACTGATTCAAATCAATGCCGCCATTCACCCGTAAGGGTTAGCTTTCAAAGCGATCAAATTGAATTCTGCCCAGCACACATGCTTACGGCAACCCATTCATCAATTGTATCGCAATAATGGGGGAATAGTGGTATAGGGGCTAACATTATTACAACAGAGCCAAAAAATCTTAAAAGTGATGCTGTAATGTTAGATTGAATACGTGATGCTGCAAAAGAAAAAAAATTCACAGATTTTACAGTCCCCGCAAGAATCGGAGCATTGAAAGTGAACACAAAAATTTACGAAAAACCAAAATCAAATCGAATGTAGTCCTACATATTATATTTTTAAAGTTACCTAGGTAGTATCTATTTATTTTTACGATTGTGACACTCGGCTCCGCCTCGTGTCACAAAAGCGCCCGCTGACTGCCTCGACGCAGCCGAAATATTATTAACCGATTTTCAAAATTCCAACGAATGCACTTCTCGTCTGCTTCTGCATCTTTTAACACTATTACCATGACGATCGGTCAATAATCATAGAAGCTACATCACTTTTTATGTACGGAAACAGCCGTTTTTCTACAATTCCAAATTTACAGGGACCACCTACAGGTCACAATTATTGACCGATTTTCAAATTATTTCACCATTTGGTAGCTAAACTAATACCCTAGGACCGTTTTTTTCATTTTTTCTTAAGTCGGTTTTTTTTCCAAAATATTTACAATTTAGTAAACAAACACCCCCCAAAAAACCCGGAATTTTCGGAATTTTATAAAATTCCAAAAAAAGTTACCAGTAGATTTTCAAAATTCAAACGTTTACAGGTGTCTCGATAAATTCCTTAACTTTTGGTACTATTTCCATCTTGATCCTCTCAAAATCCTCGGAGATATGGCCAAAAATACGTCTCAGGCGATTTGCATCTGATAACCATTTTCAATGGTAAAACAAAGTTTGATCCCATACAGAAGTTTGCAGTATTAGGCTCGACATACAAATCGAATCTTATTCGGAATTCCGAAATGGAATATCGATAATGTATGAAAATTTCGAACGGAAAATTACAGCATGTGGTCCATAGATTTGTATGGATTTGCTACGTTCGGAATGATTCCGAATCAAAATTTCATCTGTATGTGGCGGGTCTTAGATGTGTATGTTTTCAGACTCTCTGTTCCATTAATACTACTGTGATCATGTTAACAACTTGCTTCCTGCATTTACGTTCACGTAAGTCGGAAATTATGGCTTGTTAACCACAATTACACATAATGGAGATGAAAATCTGTATTACAAAATATGAACTCTTCTAGGGTCATAAAGTAAACATTTATGTTCGTAGTATGTTAATACTGACAAGTTGCGTAATCTCGCCATAAATATGCATGAGATGGTTAAAACATCACAGCTTCACATAGTTACATTTAAGATGACATTTTTTTCTCAGCCATCTTAGGTAGGTATTTAAAATTTTACATTTTGATGCTAAGGCTAATTTTAAAGTATCTACCTCGTGCATCATTTTAAATTCTCAAGGAATACTGTTTTGATGGCTTATAAAATACACTGTTTAATTTTTCAGTACCCATATACAGTGAAATGGAGTAGTATATTTTAACAAGTGGTCCAGGAAATCCCACAAACCAGTTTTCAATTAAATACGTTAATTACTCCGTGTAGGAAGGAAGTCAACACAAGTACAAAACAGACCTTGTATCGGTATTATCAACGCAAAATGTACTAGGAAATAAAATATAGGTTTGTTCTTATATTAATCTCCTTAACTGTCCAGCTCAGTTAAGTAATTTTATGGCGGCAATAAAACTAACACATCCTAGAGATGAATAAGCGTCTTGGAATGCAGAAATCACAAGATACGTGTGTTTAATTTCAAACGCCTGCTTATCCTGCTGAGAAGTATTTTTATGTGCATGACTCATCTGACTTGACATAGAAATCTTCCAATTCTTCTCGCACTTTGATTTATGATCGATCACCATAGATATAAGGTTTGCTGGCACTTATTGTGTCCATAGGATTTCTATGGATTCAGATAATCCTATTCAAAGCTGAACACATTTTTGCATCTTGTTCATTTGCTTTTAACTTTCACTTTCTAGTATGTAACTACATACACTGATGTCATACAGCAAGTTACCTAGCATCCATCATCTCAAAACATTTATAAAGATGTAGGTATTTATTTTGACTGTCGTAACTTAATTAAACCTTATTCTCAAGCCCATTATCAACATATTGTCAGTCAGACAGATGCTGTAATTAACCTCTGGTGACCTTTAAAGAGAAAAAGTCGTCCACAAACAATTCCGGGTTCGCCCGCATGAGTAATACTGGAGGATATGGGACAAGACGCAGCTTTCAGACAGCACTGGTGACTCACTGGGTATTAATACCGGAGACACGCCTCCTGTAGCACGAACCGAAATAGCGAGCATTAGTGTCGCGTGACTGTCACTATACGCTTTACATAGTTCATTGGGTATCCACAAAACAGAAAATACCCCAACCGTTACTGAGCAGAATGTTCGTGGTGACAATACTATTACAAATCATGATAAAAAGGCAATTTATGGGCCAGCTAAATGATTTGGCCATGATGTTGTCAATGCTATTAATCTAAAGAAATCATGGAAAATTTTGAATGGTTTTGAATCAATTTCAAAAGCGATATTGTAGTGAAGTGAGTAACGATGATAAGAATTAGCTTATCAAATATATCAATGTTTACCAAACTTTCTCAAGTACATAAAGATTCGTTACTAAGATCTTTATGTAGGTACGTGAGAAATACTACGCGTAGTAGTGGCATAAATTATTAGTTGATAGTTTCATTTAAGAGTATACCTGTTGTGAGCAGATGTTTTAGAAGATGCTTGTAAAGTAGAGATGATATGTGACTCACTAAAGACACATGATGTCAGTTTTGTTTACAATAACAAATCCAAAACATAATCTGCAACGTCATTTGAGCAAACGTGGGCACTAAAGTCAATAAACTTAGTAATTCGTGATGATTTATAATTCGTTTGAATATTGTGGTTTGTAAAATGCCTTTGGTCATAGCAGTAGCGCTTTGAATGTGAGCCGGTTCTATCGTTCGAGGTTTGAATTTTAACTTTTTGTCATAAATACAGCCAGGGACTAACGAAGTGATTTCGTTAGAATTCCTGTGGACAATTGGCGTGGTCACTCCTGTTCCCAACGTCCGTCTGGTCACGTTCAGTAAACCGTCGACCGCAAACAGTTCCAACTCAACGAAATTAAATAGATTCTATTTTTTTCAACTTTCATAGACTGGGACGTGCTTTTCAATTATTCCGGGATTGTTGGCGCGAAGCCCCGTCTCTTATATGTCTAGCCTAGATTGGTACACGAGAAACATTTAACGGATTCCTTTGCGGTGACTATTTTAATAACAACTGTGTTTACATTTATTTTGAGTCCTTAATTTTTCTTGTCTAATAATTATTTTGCTTTGTCATGATTGTACTCATCAACGTGTAAAGTTTTCAAGGAGATGAGACAATTGAAGCAAATGACAAAACAAGCGAAGGAAATAAGCTTAATTACTAAGTTGCCAGTCCGAGTCCGCCTGGAGGGCAGAGGGTCTCTTAAGTAGACCCTTACAAATGTTACTGTGAAGGGAGCAATTATGGAAGAAATTTTCAACACCTCATTGAAAAGGTCATCGCACCCAATTGTCATGAAAATTATTACCTCTACAAGAAAGATTAATGTTTTTATCAGATTTGTTCTGTTATCTATGATTAGGCTTGTAAATGGTTTCTTTTATGAGTTCTGTCAAAGTTAGTCAATAGGAAGCTACAACAATGGTGCTCTATATTGTTATGAAGGGTCACAGTCTAAGTCACAGATTAAATTTGTTTCCTTTGTTGAACTTCTTCATCTGTCAGTGTCCGGAACATTGTGCGGCGTGAGGTTTTGAATTGAATGTATTCAAAGGAGACCGGATGAGATGAAGATAAATCTTTGTGAATGACAAGAGGCGTCGTTCACAGTACCAGTTTCGTTTCCGATTCGCGACTTCATATTGATCTCGAGAATGCTGTAAGAAGTCCTTGAGTAATGCTTGAACAACTTTAGGAAAACAATTGAATGCAGATGACACAAGGGACTTCTGTATTGGGAATTTTATTTCAGGGAGTTCCTGAGATTTCACGTACCATTGGGGAGAAAACTTTGCTCTCTGAACTCGTAACAGAGTTAAGTCAACCCCCGCATAGCTGGTGGCTTCTAATCAATATCTACTAGACTCTCCATTTTGGATTTCTTATTTTTTGTTCAATTTAAAGGCACTCATTACAGAGTTATAATGTTAGTAAGTTTCACCAAGTCTTTAGTTAAGACACAGAGAACAACATTAATTAAATCTCATTGAAGACATTATACAGCAGAAATTGTAGAGTTATCCAACCAATATTACAAAACATAAGCTAGTTGTTCGTTATAACAGAAAGAGAAATCTTACCACATGAACCACTAGGATCCACTGGAAAATCTGTCGCATTTTTGACATAAGTTTCTTATTCGACGGCATTGTTATTAATCCACCTTAACACAAATCCAATAGTATGTAAGGAATCCACAAATAGCACTGAACGATCACCAACTTTATCGACCGTTCCACTGACACGCACACTAAGAAGCTAGAAATACACTTATACACAATCTTGTTCTTACACTTAAAGTTTATTATAGTCTTTTTGATCAATTTGTTTATATCTAGGCGCTTGGCAGTTGACCTGCGATATAAACGCCTAGTACGGTGTGCTTGCTTGAGACCAACTGTAGACTGACAACATCACAACTCAAACGCTATACGCGAATGTGTAAAACGTGACTCATCGTCCCCGCATACTGTTTACCGAGGCTTGAGTCATCGCTGTGGAAATAAACCTGCAGCTATAAGCGCTGCACAAAAACTACTAACCGAAACCGACCCATAAACCGTACTAGACTCCGCAGCGCTGGAACGCTTTGTTATCAAATGCCAACTCCATTAATACCTCCATTCCGCACGTGTCCCCCGTTGCTTTTATCGATTGTAGACTCTAACTGTATAACAATAGAGGCTAATATATAAACTTGTGGAATAGTAACGTAAACTTTCGCGTTTGATTTCGACTTGCATTATGCTAGATTACGCTCGGCTAGGTCGAATTCCGTTTTGAGGTCGTTCGTGTGATACCTCTATAGATACGTGGAACAATGGTTAGGTGCAGCAAGTACCCTAAATGAGACTGGAATGCAGGTTTAGACTACGAAGCGTGGTTAATTAAAATAGATGCGAACTAGATTAGAAATAGTTGCAGAGATTTCGAAACAGAACTACCAACTATCAATGTAAGTGAGCTTTGGATCTTGTTCAAATACCATTGCTGGTTTTCGTTAGTCAAGTTGAGTTGGTGTTGTTAAGAGCGAACGATGGATGCGATTCAGTTAAAAATATTGGGTAGTTAACAGTAATAGTGTCAATATCACTGTGAATACATTTGACATTTATTTATGCCGGCCTTTTATGGTCGTCAAGCTTTTGCGTAACACTAAATAGAACACAGCAACAGATAAAAAAAATTTTCCTGTCCTGTATGTCGTTAACAATAATATACTTTAAGAAACGCAAAAGACATTCTAACCAACATTATAACAATAAAATGGTAAGTAACTATTTAGAAGAAGATGCGCAAAAAAAATTTTATGATTGCCGATGCCTTTCATAGAATTGCTGTCAGTGAAAAGTGAGTTTTTATATGAGATAAAAATCTACCTATACTTAGAAGATTTTTTAATACTGTGATGTAATTATTATTTTTAATCATATTTTCCGCTCTAATAAAGATTATTATTATTGACAAACAATATGTGTAGTTATAACTGCCCATTGTAATTATTTGACCCAATTTGACCATCTGTCACTTCCATGGACAGGTGTGTGTATATTTTCTTTTTTTTTATTGTATCCCTTCTAGTTTTTTTGTTAATTTACTTTCGACCCTGAACCCCCTATGCCTATGGTTCCTCGGAGGTGTACATAATAATAGTTTATTTTGGAACAAGTTACATTTAGCATTGTACGTTAATAACCGCAAAAGTTATAAAACTGTGTCGCAGCAGACACGCAGATTAGAGGTATTTAATCAAAAAACGGTCATGTGCTAGTTTTTTTTTATAAAAGTAGGTACAAAAGTAATATTGTACAAAAACGTCAAAGCTTTCTCCTCTCGATGTACAATGCACCATTTTTCACCTATACCTATACCTATACTCAACAATAATAGATTTTCTAAGGAAATTATTGGTGACTCTTAAAACTCACCAATAATGAAATTCCATAAACTTTCCTGCGCCACCATCCGGGTAGAGCGGAAAGGTTGACTTTGCTCAAAGAAGGCTCTCAAAATAATAACCACATTACAAGCATTTTTTAGTAAAAGTAATGTATGAAACGCTACTCAGTTAATTTTATATTCATAATATCAAAAGTCCAATAATAAAAATTATGAATGAATGTTCAACAAAAGAGTTTAAATTGCGGGGGCGTAGGATTGGAATGATGATCTAATGTGGAAGTTGAATGCTCTCTCTGATATTTGAGAAATCGGAAAGGTGACATCATAATGATGTTTCATAAAAGTTCAGTCTTTGTTAATAGTAAAAATATTTAAGTATTATTCAATAAATTAACACGTTTAGAGCGCCCGCACACGACAGATTTTTGCGCAAGCAAGCACAGACCGATAAATTGGATCCTGAATTGAAAATTCTTCATTCCAACATACCAACGCACATCTCCTACGAAAAGTCGGACGATTCCATAATCGGGCAAAGATCGCGTGCAGGGATAATCAAATTAGATTTGAAAAATTTAAAAAAAAACACGCACACAATGTCAAAACATTTAAAAATATTTTTAAGGATGAGATCTTATTTATAGGCTCTTTGTTATTGCGGGTCGGGCAGGCAATTTTTTTACCATTTTGCTCTAAACGGAGGAAACGAGGATTCTTTTTCTATTGTAGAAAAAAGGAGACATAAGTGTCTTAAATAAGTAATTAAGTTATGACTTATGACAATTATTGCTGTTCTTAAAAGCAGAATGTTAAAGAGGTTTCACACTAACAGTGTGATTTGCACCTTTAAACGCCCCTGAATTGCATCTTAACAGCCTTAAAATGGATCTCTACGATAAAAGGAAAACAGTATTCTTAAAAAATATTAAATTTTATAAGACCCTTCAAAGTCGTATAATCGTAGGTATTGTCAGTGCAAGCTGAGTCAGACGTGGAAAATGCTACAATAAACATTTTGACCTCTTACTTAAGATACCATATCACGTAGAGCTTACTTACCGAATCTTTCCCACAGTTATCACAATGAGTCAGTGAGTCAGTCAATGATGGTAACTAGATATTCGCCAATTAGCGCCGGAAAACTTAACAGTATCTGTTTAACGATTTGTTTGTTTACAAGAAGTTGTTTGCGATGACTCAGTAAGCAGAGAGAAAAATTAGAAGGTTTGGTAAAGTTATCTGGAGGGTAAACAAAACAGTAAACATCAATGACGTAATAACTTGTTTATTCGGTAGATAAGCTCGTTTACCTATTTGTGAGTGTTGTGTCTTCATAGTTATTGCTTTTCTGTGCTTTATAATCTATTATACTTTTTCTGGTATCAAAATGTTGTATCTTATTTTTGCTATTGTAAAATGGAACTCTTTCCGCTGAAATAGCTCTAGAAGGGTAAATTTAAGACTTTTTACTCGATTGTATAAAAAAGTATCAACAAAATTACAAATGTACGATCATCAAACAATGACACAGCATCTTTAAAGAAAAAAAAGGCGGTAGGACTATTTTGACCGTTGCTGCTCTGCCCAACGATCTTGATTTCCGATTCCATATTTGAAAACTGACTCACAGCCGTCATCCCCTGTTCCATTGTTGGAACGCATGTGGACGAAGTCACATGAAAATAATGACTCATTCGGCTGACAGGTGTCAGGTGTGAACTTTTGATGTTCACGCACATTATCTGCTGCCAGAGTGCGTGCGACAGACGGTAAATTTTTGACGCATCAAAACGCTTTGATATAAGGCGTGTGTAAAATTGGAGATAAAAATATTTTATCGGCTTGCGTTATCGCTACAAGGATATATAATCTGGTTGTGAGGAGGATATTTCAAAGATTCGAATAACGAATTGCATGACTTTTCACAAAATGTAACCATATTTTTGCAAATAAATATTGGTTAATTAATTTTTTTTTTGGTTAATATGTAAATAATGAGGAAATCGACTTTTAATAAAAATAATCTTTTCAGTTTCATAACAAAAAATAAATAAACAACACAGAATCATGGAATGTGCTTAGAATTAATAAAAAGTGTGATATTGGTCTTGATTTATGAAAAAATCTAAGTATCAGTTAAATTTTGTAAGCTCTACGTACGACGACACTCAACCTCGACGTACAGTCGCAATAATTCAGCATACAACCACTTGACCACGAAAGTCGGTATGATTCACTCTAACCGAAAAGTTGTGAACCGAAACGACAGTTGCACAGACTAACCGACTGTGCCGTATGGCAGTGCAGCCGTCCCGACGCCCATGACGCATCACCACATTCGTACCAACATGGGGACGAATCAAACATAGGGTAGCCTATGACGAATCAGTCCCCAACTTAAACTTTATTCACTATCCTGTGAGTCATCCGCCGGAACTTGAGAGGGTTAATGTATCATGACCTTAATAGTAATAAGTCACAGTTTTTCTGCAAAGCAATTTTTTATTAATCATCAATTAAGTCATTTAGGTTAAAAGTCATTCGAAATTCCGATTAATATGCTAACGAATCATTTGGATTTTTTACGTCTTGTATTACCTTCAGGTTATTTATCACTTATTTAAGTTTAAGATAAGCTACTGTAATGTATGCGGTATTATTTGTGTGAAGCAATGATATCAATCACACAATCAAATAGATAATGAACGCCAAATAGGGGTTCTTTGCAAAGGTAAACACTTATGTATTATTTATTTATAAGTAGGTACACTTTTTTGAACTTTCCAAGGTTTTCAATAAATGTAAATTTTTTCTTTGTTTGTCGTTTTGCGTAACTTACGAAGAAAATTAAAATTCATACTGCAGAGTTACGTAAATATATTGCAACTTTATAAATTGAATGATTGTAAATGAAAAGCTAAAATTGATTCTTTCAAAAACACTCTACGTCAGGCGTGCGTATAAAAAAGTGTCCGAAATTATAAAATTAAATCAAAATAATCCTAACATTTTGTACTTTATTTAAATGTGTATTGGATTGTAATAAACTTAAATTTTCATCGGATTGTAATAAACTTAAATTTTCATCACACAAAATAATAATTCGGCCTTGTGTACGAGTTACGAAAGTATTTTATGTCAAAACGAAAATAAAACGCCGAAAGAGCAATCAGCTATTTATAAATGTAACCGTCTGGCTTATAATTTCGGTAAAGTATGATTCACCAACTTAAAATAGGATGTAGCTTAGCTAGTACCTATACCTTCATCTAAGAGTAATTTAAAATAAGTTTTATTTAAAGAATTTGATAATGATTAAAACAATAATCATTAGGTAAGTTACTTGATTGATTATAAAGATTTCTACGGAAATATTGCTGATGGAAGAAAACTTTGTACCTAATAATGAATCTTTGACATTAACTTCATACTTTCAAGTTTAAAACAGTATTATCATCACTAACTAATTCTGAATAATGCTTAAATCTTACCACAGCTGTGTTATCATCGAATATATATTATATATATAAAACTTGCTAAAAAAACTTTGCGAATCTCAAACATAACTTAAGTACTTAATCACAATTTATCAAGGGTACAAAGATCATTAATAATTGTTTACTATAATTAAGCTGAAGTGGCAATGGGCGGGACACATAGCGAGAAGAACCGATGGCCGTTGGGACGGAAAGGTTCTGGAATGGCGACCGCGCACCGGACGACGCTGCGTGGGTAGGCCCCCGACAAGGTGGACCGACGTGAGGGTGAAGATTGCTGGAAGCCACTGGATGTGGGCAGCGCAGGACCGATCGTCGTGGAGATCCTTGGGGGAGGCCTATACCCAGCAGTGGGTGTCGTGCGGCTGATATCATGATGATGATGACTATAATTTTGACATTAATTTTAATGTGTTAATTTTTTGTAAGTAATAAATCATGATGTAATATTTAAATTGACACTTATATTTTTCGCATGCATATTTATTATGCTGATTAACCGTTTTTATGACATTTACTTAGTACCTTTTAAAAGATACCTACCTACCTATCAACAAAATAAATGAATTGAATTGATGTACCGAATGCAAAATTCAACATTGTATAATATTCACAATTGCACAATAACCGAATTCTATATTCGAAACGAGCTCAAACTTCCTGTTATTAAAATAAATAGTGTATTTCCATATAGTACATTACTAAAACAGCATGAATGCGAACTTACGTCATCATGACGTAAATCGATAAGCTTTTACACCTCATTCCGAGAATTTGGGTGTAATATTGAAATGTTACACCCATTCAGCTTCCAAAAGGTAATGCCGCAGAAATGTGGTAGCAGAAAATAAAATTGCACTTCTGTGCTTTTTGAGGGTTATTGTAAACTCGCCACGGCCATTAATTAGTCATAAGAAAAACGACAAAATATATACAGGGTTATTTGTAAAACACCAACAACCTCGCAGGAGTAGGATACTAACATCATAAATAACAACATTTGTTCAACGACTTTTCCGAAAACGGACAAAAAAAATCGACTTTCCATACAAATGTCCCGGCGAACAGCTGATCGAGTTTTGTAAGGAAAGCCGATTTTTTTTGTTCGTTTTCGGAAAAGTCATAAAACAAATGTTGTGTAATCTACCCCTGCGAGGTTGTTGGTATTTTACAAATAACCCTGTATATGTGTAAACTCGCCACGGGAAGCATTTTAAAAATAAATTTACTAAAAATTCTCTATTGTAAACTCGCTACTGGTGGTTTCGCAAGGTGTTATGGACTACAGAAAAATAATACACATGGTGAAATGCGAGAAAGTGTCAAGCAATCTACATAGTTCTCTGTTTTACCTATTTTAATATAGTCAAAAGTTGTGAAACCAAGAAAAGATGTTACTTAGATGTAACGTATAATGATAAAAATACTAAAATTGATACCTTTTCGAAATAGTCTAACACGTTTCATGTTCCTCTATAGATTTATTTTTAGATTCCATTCGCACAACTTTTCATGACCATTATCTAAAAGTAAATTAACTAATTTTACATTATTAACATAAATTGGTCCCGAGTCATCACTTAACACCACTAGGTGTGATGGTGAACAAATGTTCACTTTTTGTCAATAAAAAAATATGGAGCTCCTTGTGGGCGGACGTAGGCGTTGTGTTCAAAGATTCCAGTAAGTGTGTCAATTATTTTCAGATGGGTCCATGATAGGAAAACATGGTTTGCGCGAGCCATATTTTTATACAAACGTAAAGTTGTAGCCACAAAATAAAACATACGACAAGCTAAAGAGATTATCTAGTTGCTGCAAATATTAATTGCGTATAAACCTCACAGATGATTGTAAAAAAATCAGAATATCATCAAAAGCTCTTGTCGCGGGTCATATTTTAGGCGTAAATAATAGCGGAAACGTATTGAATTCTACATCAAAATACATTTTGACGTACTGAGTACTGCGTAGTTGCTCCAATAACTTTTTTGCAAGAAAGTTAATTCTGCTAAAGATAATGATAAAAAAAAAACTTCGAAAAAGTGCAGAAGTGACCCTCACTTCTGCACTTTTTCGATGTTTTTCGATGTTTTTTCATACTCTTTACACGTAAAGAAAAAGACAGAGACAAGTGTTCCCGCATATCGGAGCCTTAAATCATTTTTACCAAAGACAAAATAATTATTACTTTACATATTTTCTTAGATAAGATAATAATTGGCGAAGTTGATGTAATCTTTGTTATTAAGTGAGCATTATTTTTATTACAATACATAATATGTCAGGCCGGTATGACCTTACATTAGATAAAGTGTTTAATTTACTTGTATTAATAATAATTTTATGAATTATTGATGAGAATTAACGGATTTGTTAAATAATAATACTAATATTATGTTTTAAGAAAGAAAGGATCAATGACGTGAAGTAAATTGATCTTATATGGTTGCTACAAAATTCTTTAAAATTTCACCAGTTCGTGATGTAATAAAAAACCGTTTTCGTTTCGATCGTCAAAATATCATGGATAACACCCCCTTGTCAAAATAATATTTGCAAATCCATGATATCGCTTTGTTTTCAAAACAGTGATGGATGGATTTGACGTTTAAATTTTTTATTTTAAACTAAAATTTATGTCAATCCTATAGAGCTGTCGAGAGCGAATCGATAGCGATGTGATATCGATATTGGCTACAGACTCTGGTCTAACTAACCAAAAGAAATATACAGTCTAATTGTGTTGTTTTATTTATCTTTCATCTGTGGGATATGCTTCTTACTAAGAAAAGGTAAATTCTGAACTAAATTCTAGAACTGATTTAGCCACAGACTATGCAAAAAGTATGTACTTTTTGCATAGTCTGTGGCTAAATCAGTTCTAATTACGATGATGATTTCAATTCGTACAATATTCAAAGAAAAGCTGCTGATTACCGGCTTAGAGGCTTGCGTGCAGGATTTCAAATGACAATATAATTTTCACAAAAACTCGGTTTAGTTAAACGCAACGTAAAGCACATAGTTTACTACTGGTGCTACCGAGCATTCACACGTGTTCAGTTAAACCACAAATGGGTGAATCAACTTTTTAACGTAAGGAAAAAACGACCCATGCGTAAATTTTCATAAATTAAACAATACTAAATAATAAGTCTTTTTAAAAATTCTCTATTTCACGATATTTAGATTCATATAAAAATTTCATGTCTTTTAAGTTTTCATATAAGATAATCAGCTGAGTGAGAGTATTTGCAACAATTACAGATTAACTTTATATAAAACTAGCGACCGCCCGCAGTTTCACCCGCATGGTTTCCGTTCCCGTGGGAATATCGGGATAAAATGTATTTTATGTTTTAATCTAGGCTATCTACTATCTGTGTGCCAAATTTCAACCAAATCCGTTCTGTAGTTTTTGCGTAATTGAGGAACAAACATCCAAACCAAAAAACCAAACCCACAAACTTTCACATTTATAATATTAGTAGGAATGGCTAACGTAGATACTTAGGAAATTACACAAAACAACAAAAAATTGAGAACTAGGTTGTATACTAACTTCTAAAGCTATGACAATAAGTTCTAGATTTAAAAATCTTAACGCAAACTCAATACCTAGTACGTTCGAACATAAGAAAACTTATACTCAAGCCTCAGAAAGCTCTAAAGGTCGTAAAACTCATATGTTTTTCCAATGAAACGGACTATGGAGTTTGCCTTATTATGCCAACTTTGCGAACATTACAACACAATACCAATGACACACCCCCGAGTGAATGACGCATTAAGATGACGCGTCCGAAAGGGATGGGTTTGACTCACTCCAGACCACCCTGACTCATTCACTCATTCCAACATCAAACAATTACATCAATCGGCTATACAGGCTGTTACCAAATTAAATGATTAAATCTTACGATCCTGGACCTAATCTTCTTGAAGTGATTATGAAGATCTTTTCAAAGTAATTTTATCCCTCAACCGAGTACGGTAAAGGGATAAAATTTCTTTGGAAAGATCTCTCTGTCTCTCAAATTCTAATACGGTTTTTTAGAAGATTTTCAATTTAAGAAGATTTAAAGCAATGTAATAAATAGTTTTGTATTTGATTGAATCAGGCGTCACTTGGCAGAAGTCCCACCGAAGTTGATTCGGTATTGGTTTACGCACGATCTCTAACTCCTGAGGATGCTCCGGGTTGGGGCGAAACACGTGTAGAGTAGCCTAATAGGGAATATGCATCAACATTTTTTTTTATCAAAATTAAAAGTATAATGCGTGAGAAAATCAACTGCAATATCAAAACTTTTTTCTTGCGTTTTTCTCTCGTGATATAGTTACTTGAAGTTAGCACGCAGCAGCAACCGCTGAAAACGCTCCATACAAAACGGACATGATATATGACGTCACATATCACGTTTCAGGCGCGCGTTTACTATGGAGTTAGCCAAGAATTTTCAATTATTTTCAATTATCTCCCAAAATTTTGCGTTTAAGTACATAAGTGTCGTACAAAAAATGATTTCTTATTCGATATTCTATTTGACTGTTTAGTTCATGATATTCGAAAGTGAAAAAAATATTTGTCATTTATCCCTGATTTCATCGTGTGATAAAACAAAAATAATACATTATAATTTTTTTATTTTCCTGTTCCATCATGTTTTTATACGTGTCCGAAGCGATCAAGCTCAAATTTATCAAAATCGGTGACTTATGCATATTCCCTATTGGTGAAGGTGCAAGGTGTGTTGCTGTCTTGCTAAATGCAGGTATTGTGCACTGATATTATGTGGTGTGCATGTGCATATTTTGTGCGGGCGGGCGGGCGGTGCATCTTGCATATATCGTTTGCGGAAGTAAGCTACATAATTATTATTTTTTTTCAATATAGTCGTTTATCTAAATAAATTCTAACGCAATTTCCCTTCTTGAAAAGCACGTACGTACCTACCTACTATAATTATTTGTGAAATCAGTGATGTCTCAAGATACTAAGTACATATACATACGAGTATACAGGTCAATTGCCAAAGAATATATACCTAATACATAGTACAGTTATATTCTCACACTGAGCTTTTTTAATTACAGATCGCTCTTACGCGAAAGCCTCCTAATTTGGCGTTCATTGGTTCCCCAAAATATAGTACAAGTATATTTCGTATTTATGTCTCATCAACCAAAAGTAGAAACAAAAGAGAGGAACGCTTACCTCAATTAAATAATTTTTTATAGCAACATTTTCTAGACGTAATAACGAGCTGTATATCTGATGAATAATAGTATGACATAGTACTATAACCATTGTGAGCAGAGTAAAACAAATTAAGTCTAATGTTTAATTCTGCGCGCGCTTGTAATTAATATTGATTATGTTAATAGGTTTTCAATCAATGAGTCAGTCTGGATTCGAAACGTGACAAGACAATAAAGTAGTGCCTATCGTATAATAATTAGAAGTACCTTATCTTATATAGATTAAACAATTGTGTTATAACACATTGTTTCTAAATTGATCGACCGCCGTTAGATACTTATGTTAATATTAATTTCTTCTTGTGAACAAAGATATTTAATCGACCACCCACTACTTATAAAGTGTATTTCAGTTCAGATGAAAATGAGGAAATGAAATGCAATATGAAAATATTTCCGCCAATTTCATTATGCCATAGCTTTTATGTTACTAAAAACATAAAAACTGAACAATATCTAAACTATTGTATAGAATTTAGAGATCGTATTAATTGTATTAGAATACGTTATCGTATAATGTTTCTTTTTTAATTTCACACCCGGCCATCGAACAGGAAAAAACATCATCGGTGGTGACAACATGGCAATCTACCTTTTCGTCACATTTAATATACAGCGTGAAATTTTAATCATTTGGTTCCCGCCGTGGGGTGGTTCCACTCATGATTACAAGCAACTTTTACTATGGACCCAACTCTCCTCCTCGCAAAAAAACAGCTGTTCCATACATTAAGGTCGAGTAGGTACTGCACTTTTGTATGGAACAGCTGATTTTTTTTGCGAGGAGGAGAGTTGGCCCCATTGTAAAAGTTGCTTGTAATCATGAGTGGAACCACCCCACGGCGGGAACCAAATGATTAAATTTTCAGCGTGTATAAACTAGTGGTGCCATTGTCTTCAGCTCGTCGAAATATTTGAAAATATCTGTTTTGCACTAACTCACAACCCGTATGTGTGTATCTAAGTATTTAACAATTAGTGAATGAAACTTTACTTATTTTCAAAGCCTGGCTATTTTATGACTTTAATTTTTCAGTGATTTATTATCTTTTACGAGACATCACAACAAACCATTATATGACTAAGACGCAGTCAAACCAGCAAGTTCCATTCAGCAACACGATGACCTTTCAAGAACGAAGCTTGGGAAAGAATGACTCACTAAGTCATTCAACTTTTAAGTTCTTATAAAAGAAGTGCTAGTAAATATTTTTTTAAGTCGTCAATGTGATCACCTTCTTATTTTTATTTTTATACTAGCTGTGCGCATGCGCTGTAATGCCACGTACCTACCAGATATATTGGTTAAGGAGTGGTTTACCACATTTTTAATATTTTTTTGGCCTGCAATCTTCGTGGGTTTACATAGAAAAAGCAAAAAAACATTCGATTTATACACATTAAACGAACAAGTAAATCGTCAATTAAAATGAAATCAGCATAAAAATGTATGAAATTCCTGATACTGAAAACTCTGATCCTTATATCTCTTAGAATGCTGATCAGATCAGTTGGGTGTGTAAAGCGAACTGAATCTCCTCCATTCACTCCCAGGATAGCCATCATCAGATCACAGCTAGATCAATCCTTGGCGGAAAACCAAGGCTTCAAAATTACATCGTGGACTGGCCACCATTGTGTATACCTAGCCCCTAAATTATATAAAAAAATTAAGGCCCTTTTCTGAAGAGAAGACTCCCAATAAATTAAACAATGTTTTAAATTGTTTCTACTGGTTCAGCATTAAGAACGTAGTGACGCCATTTCACACATACTAATTCGGTCAGTCGCACACATGACCGAATCTGGGTATCTTTTTAGCTTAAGTGACTCATCACCATGAGGACTGTTAATTGAATTAAGTTGTGTTTATTAAAGTGATAGGGTAATTGTATGACAATTACTTATCACTTTAACACTGATATAGTTATTAGACAACCTCGCAGGAGTAGATCATTTGTAGCGTGCTGCCTGTCGCTCCTGAGCTCTTAGTTTTAAGCTAGTTTTAATTAGTTTAAGTTTCTTAGGGAATAAGTATTTTTGGCCATAACTTTCCAAATTCTTTGTAAATAAGCATTTGCTTGGCAGCAATTTATTCGTCTTTTTACGGCGATTCTTATTAGGTTTGTAGTTTCATCCTTTTTCATACAATTTTATTGATTTTCATACATAAATTTCATACTTAGTGGAAAAGTGAGGTTATAATTTTGTATTTATTTTGACAGCTGCTTGTTTACAAGTGACAGCTAAGTTTATTTGCTTTTTTCAATTCTACTCACACTTCGCGTAGGTTGTCTATCAATTTATTGGCCATTCCGCTCTTTTGTATTGCTGCCGAGCGAATACACGAATTCCCATTTTGAAATGCTGTATTATTTTTCTTCTACATTTTTCTTTCGGTTTTTCAAAATTTACTGTAAGTATAAAAGGATTGTCAAACCTATTACGTGGTTCAGTCAGTCTTCGAGATCTACGGTGTAAACAAGTAGTGTTCCCGGGCCTTACAAGAAAGCCCGCGCCGCGAGTGTCAACTAATAGTTCTACGGGTGCTGCGAGTCTCCAACTCCTGCTGGGCAGCACCAACTATTCTACTGCTGAAACGCTCCATCTGCGGCCAGCCTCCGTTCAACTGCGCTCCATCTCCGGCCTGTTTACGCTGCTCATCCACGGTACCACTACGTCCCTTCCGCGTCCCCTCTCCGCGCGCTAGATTACGTTCCCCTGTCCCTCTGCAAGCCTCTGAAGAATCGCCCCTTCCCCTATCCTCCCTCGTAGCATTTAAGTTCCTTAGCTTCCTGTCTGTTAGGTTTAGTGTAAATAAATGTTAATTGTACTATATTTCCATCTTTCTACTTTGCTCCTTAACTAGCTAGATTCAATCCTTCTACTCTAGGTAGGCTCTCTATCTTCCCCTCTTCTTTGTAACGTTACAGTTTTGGCGCCCACGAGAAAGAACCCCACTCTCTAAATTCTAAAACACCCTTCCCCAAGGTAGATAATTTTAGGCAATTTTTGGCAAACTCACACTTCTCTCTTCACACTCATAGCACTTGGCCGGGGCAACTCTCCGGTAGTGCACTACATACTACACAATCACAGCACGTGATCGGGGCGACTCTCCGATCGTGCTTACTCTCAAATCACAGCACTTGGTCGGGGCGACTCCCCGACAGTGCATTCATACATACACACTTCACACCAAACTCCACCGACAAAACTAACTCCACGTAACTGCATTTTCATTTCATCCTGTAGTTAGAAGCATCTAAATACACTATACCCTACTTTACAGGACACTGGTCAAATCGCTACATACATAAACAGACAGATACACAATCACGCTGTCCTAGTGACAGTAGCACGTATACTTAGGTTCACGAGTTTAAACTATACAATTATTTTAAGTAATTGTATAGTTATTCTTGGACCTGAGCATACATACAACTTGACTTCCAGGAGAGTATCCTGGAAAGTCAAACAAGCGCTTAAGGTACCTCGTAGGATTTCGAGTCCGACTAAGAGGTACCGAACCACTACACTCACTACAACTACCACTCATTTATCTATCTCATCTCATCTATCTCATCTCATCTACCCATTTTAATTGGGCGACCTTAAATTTAATTTTACTTTCAAAATTTATTCTCATTAAATTTATCTCTAAATTCAATATCACTTTACTCTAAATTCAACTTTTGCTCTAATTACTTTGCATAGAAACCTACTTTGATAAAGGAGGATTTTATCTCTCAGTAAGGAGTTTTTATCTTTTGCCGCTTGCCTCTTTAGGTAGGTACGTATAGTCACATAGTCACGTAGGAATTATTTGCTCTGTGGATAGGTAGTTATTTCTGTGTAAAATGGCTCGCTTTATAAATGTAGTTTACCTTAATAAGGCGGAATTGGTGTATGAAGTCGAAGTTAGGGGTGAAGTACCACTAGATACCATTATTAAGCTGCGTACTCAAGTTTCCAAATTATTAGAGACTTTTCCATCTGAGGAAGTCGTAGACTCCATTTTGTCACCCGACACCGATCTTCAGCAATTATCGGTTACTTTAAATTATATCGACGCTAAGATTGACCAAATCGAAGGCGGTAAACGAAATTTAATTAGAAAAATCGAAACCTTCCTGAACCATTCCTATTTTCGTTTGGATAGGATCGATATTCTCCTTTGCCCCGAAAATAGCGAACTTTACTCTAGTATTAAACAGAAATTTGACTTCTTGGAAAAAAGATTCGAACCCTTGACGTTTGAAGCTGCTGAACCAGTCCGAAAATTGGTAAGTGACCAACGTTCCATTTCTCCTCCCAATCCAACTTTGTACCCTGCCCCTTCAAACCTTCACCTTGACAGGCCACAGTCCTCCCCATCCAGTTTCAATCAAAGAATTGAAATCTTTTTCGTTTAATGGCAAGTCATGTCCTCGTTCTTTTCTCCAGAAAATTCAAGAATTTTCTATTTCCCGCAATATCGATAAAACCACTCTTCGAAACCACGCATTCGAAATATTTACGGAAGATGCCTTACACTGGTTCCGGTTCCAATTATTTCGAAATCCGGATATTTCTTGGGATCAATTAACGGAATCCCTGATAAAAGATTTTGGTGCTCACGAAAGCTATTCGTAATCGTACACAGGGCTTAGGGGAATCCATTATAGTCTATGTTTCTGTTATGTTTGGAATGTTTTCCAGGCTTTCTAGAAAATTATCTGAGCAGGAACAGCTTGATATTTTACTTCATAACATTCGTCCTTGTTATTCTACATTTGTTGCTCTTAATAATATTTTCTCGATAGACTCGCTTATAACTACTTGTCAATCTTATGATCATATGATCGATAGAGACAGAAATTTTCACGAACCGAAGCCACTAAACAATTGTGCTTCGGAATTTAATTACGTTGCAAGACCCTCTGCTCGGACTGTACATTTTTCCCAGGACGTTGCTATCACACCTCCAGGTTCCAATTCCCGATATTCCCATCACGATAATATCGCTCCTTCAAGCAATTCCCAGTATTCCCATCGGGATAATATTGCACCCCCAGGTAATTCCCAGTATTCCCATCGTGGTTCTATTGCAACTCCAGGTAATTCACAATATTCTCCTCGTAGTTCCACCCCACAACCAGGTTATATAGCTCCTGCTCCTGCTAGAATTAATTCACCTGTCAGACATACTTCCCAGTCTTCACCTCCTGTTGACAGTGGACCTCGTTCTGTCCCAGGTCCTTCTACAAACCGCTTTTCCGGTCAGCCTTCCGGCCCGGGTAATCATTTCAATCGTGTCGATAATGCGCCTTCCTTTCAGTCCCATCTATTCTGTGTACGTTGTAGAACTAATGGACACTCGATTAATAACTGTGACAAACCCCGAGATCCCGTTTGTTTTAAATGTGGCCTTAAAGGTACCAAGGCTACTGATTGCCCTAAATGTAATAGGCTTTCGTCTCCAAAAAACTAGATAGCGACTTGAATAGTAGTTTTTCCCTAAATTCTAAAGATAATCAAGATTTATTAAATTATTTTAGCACTTCCATTTTTATCGAGGAAATTGATAACCAGCGTCCTTTTACCAATGTCTCTATAGCCGGTAAATCATTTTCCGGATTATTGGATAGCGGAAGTTGTGTTACTGTATTAGGTAATGATTCTCATAAACAATTTGTAAACCTTGGGTTTACTCTATTCAAGTCGTCTGCGAAAGTGATGGTTGCAAATAAAAATACTGTGAAATCTTCTGGGTATATGCTTTTGCCCATGACCTTTAACGGTGATAGCGGAAGTTGTGTTACTGTATTAGGTAATGATTCTCATAAACAATTTGTAAACCTTGGGTTTACTCTATTCAAGTCGTCTGCGAAAGTGATGGTTGCAAATAAAAATACTGTGAAATCTTCTGGGTATATGCTTTTGCCCATGACCTTTAACGGTTCTACTCATTTAATTAAAGCTTTGGTCTTTTCCGATATATATCCTTCCCTTATTCTTGGTATTGACTTTTGGAAGAAGTTTGACTTATTTCCTAAAATACCCTTACAAAATATTTCTTCCCAAATTAATAATATAAATAGTTCTACTGATACTCAGGTTTTATCATTTTTCCATTTGTCTGACGTTCAGAAAACTATCGCTTCTGATGTCATTGATCAATTTAAAAATATTTCTTTCGAACAGAATGGCAAGCTTGGTCGTACAAATTTAATTTGTCACAAAATTGATACGGGCGATGCCCCACCTATTCGTCAGCGTTGTTATAGACTCTCTCCAGAGAAACAGAAAGCTCTCGTGAATGAGGTGGATAAAATGTTGGAACTTGACGTTATTGAGGAATGTGAGAGCCCCTGGTTTTCCCCAGTTTTAATAACACCAAAGAAGGATGGCGATTGGCGGTTCTGCGTCGACAGTCGCAAATTAAATTCAATTACTAAAAAGGATGCTTATAGCCTTCCGTTAATAAGTGAAATTTTGGATAACCTTAGGGATGCTCGATATCTTTCTAGTATTGACATTGCAAAAGCATTTTGGGAAATACCTTTGATAGGGAACCCTAATGATAGGGATAAGACCGCTTTTTATGTACCCGGCAGAGGAATGTATCGTTTTACGGTAATGCCGTTTGGTCTGACGAATGCCCCTGCTACTCAACAACGTTTAATGGATCAATTATTTACTCCAGAATTCGAAAATAAAGTGTTTTGTTATCTCGATGACATAATTATCATTAGTAATGCTTTTGAAGAGCATATTTCTCTTTTGATGAAAGTTCACCAAAAACTCTCTCTTGCTGGTCTCACAATCAACTTTGGTAAAAGTCAATTCTTTCGTAACGAATTAAAGTATCTCGGGTATATTGTTGACAATAAGGGTTTACGGGCTGATCCGGCCAAGGTTCAGGCAATTTTAGATTTTCCAATTCCTACAAATAAAAGGGAAATGAGGAAATTTTTGGGAACATGTAGTTGGTTTAGACGTTTCATTCCCAATTTTAGCTCTGTAGCTTCTCCTCTTAATAAATTGACTTCTGGTTCAATTTCAAAATTTGTTTGGAATCCTGATGCTGAGGCTGCTTTCCGCAAACTAAAGGAAGCGCTTATTTCTGCTCCAATTCTTTCATGTCCTGATTTTGATCTTCCTTTTTCTGTCCATTGTGACGCTTCTAATGTTGGCGTAGGCGCTATGCTTACACAAACTCAAGGCTCTAATGAGGTAGTTATTGCTTATATGAGCAAATCTCTAAATAAAAATGAACAAAATTACTCAACAACTGAACGAGAGACTTTAGCAGTGCTCACAGCTATTGAACACTGGCGTTGTTATTTAGATAATGGCAAACAATTTACTGTTTTTACTGATCATGCAGCTCTGAAATGGTTTTTAAATATGTCCAATCCAACCGGGAGACTTGCCCGATGGGCTCTTCGTCTGTCGTGCTTTAATTTTATTTTAAAACATAAAAGGGGTAAAGAAAATGTTGTCCCTGATTTACTTTCTAGATCGAAAACGAATATGATCGAACCTATTGCTATTCCTAGTGAAACCTCAGAGACAGATCGTTTTAATAATATATTTAATAACTGTCGCGAAAACCCAGATTTATATCCTAATTTCAGTGTTCGGGATGGTAAGTTGTACCGTCGTTTTAATTCATCTGAACCGCTGAACCAAGATTTCCTTTGGAAGGAAGTGCCCCCACCTTCTGCTAGAGAAGACCTTATTAAGGCCGCTCATGGTGACGCTTCAAGTCCTCATTTTGGCATTTTTAAAACGTACAAAAAACTCTCTATTCTTTACTATTGGTCTAGTATGTTTAAACAAATTTCAAAAATTATTTCTTCTTGTGAAACGTGTTTGGCGTATAAACATTTGAACCATTCTCCTTTTGGGCCAATGGGAAAACCAAAAATATGTTCACGTCCTTGGCAGTCCATCTCATTGGATTTAATGGGCCCTCTTCCAATGACCAGGCAAAGGAATCAATATATTTTAGTTGTAAATTGTTGCTTTTCCAAATATACACTTATTTTCCCTCTCAAACGCGCAACTACCGAAAATGTTATTTTTCATTTGGAGAACTCTGTCTTTTATATCCATGGCGTTCCCCAAACTATTATTATGGACAATGGCTCACAGTTCCAATCTCATCAATTCTCAAATTTTCTTTCACGTTATAATATTCCGTTCGTATCCTTTACTCCGCGTTACTGTCCACAGGTTAATCTTACCGAGCGATATAATCGTACCATCGTAACCGCGTTAGCTGCCTTAGTGGGTAATGATCATCGCTCTTGGGACAAACATCTCAGCAAGATTCAATGCGCTATGAACTCTAGTGTAAATTTATCTACGGGTTTTTCTCCTTTCTTTCTTGTTCATGGTCGGGAGTATGTTTCCACTGGCTCCCTTTATACACCAACATCTGACTTGGACGAAATAATTTTTATGCCCCGTGATATCTATGCTAATAATCTTGGGCATTTAGCATCCTACTTTGACCAGGTTCAAGTTGCTTTATATAATGCGTATGTTAAGAACACTGGTCCTTATAATTTAAGGCGCTCTTTTAAGGAATTTAATGTCGGCGATATTGTTTGGCGTCGAAATTATGTCCAAAGTGATGCAGGTGCATATTTCTCTGCGAAATTGGCACCACGTTTTATAAAGTGTACAGTTATACGTAAGCTTTCTCCTCTTGTTCATATTTTAGAAGACCAAAATGGAGCCAGAGGCAAATGGCACATAAAAGATTTTAAGTTGTAATTTTGTTTTGGTTTGTTTATTTCTGTTTGTATTTTATTCTAGTACATATGCGGACGGCAGGCACACTATTCTGTATATTTGGGCATGATTGTAATTTTTTATTCTGCATACAGGCGGCCATAGTGCACATTGTCTCTATGTTTACTCTCTGTTGGAGAGTAGCTAAGCTCTCCAGACAGAAATCAAGTATAATCTCTCTCTTTATTCTCTTTGCTGCAGAGTAGCTAAGCTCTGCAGGACAATGCCCTTTTGTGTAACTATAGCACATTGGTATGAATTTGTAAATTACTGTACATATTTTATTAGCTTTGTTTTACTCTTGTAAAATTTTCCTTAGGGAAAATTTTCTCTTTGGGGGGGAATAATATAGCGTGCTGCCTGTCGCTCCTGAGCTCTTAGTTTTAAGCTAGTTTTAATTAGTTTAAGTTTCTTAGGGAAAAAGTATTTTTGGCCATAACTTTCCAAATTCTTTGTAAATAAGCATTTGCTTGGCAGCAATTTATTCGTCTTTTTACGGCGATTCTTATTAGGTTTGTAGTTTCATCCTTTTTCATACAATTTTATTGAATTTCATACATAAATTTCATACTTAGTGGAAAAGTGAGGTTATAATTTTGTATTTATTTTGACAGCTGCTTGTTTACAAGTGACAGCTAAGTTTATTTGCTTTTTTCAATTCTACTCACACTTCGCGTAGGTTGTCTATCAATTTATTGGCCATTCCGCTCTTTTGTATTGCTGCCGAGCGAATACACGAATTCCCATTTTGAAATGCTGTATTATTTTTCTTCTACATTTTTCTTTCGGTTTTTCAAAATTTACTGTAAGTATAAAAGGATTGTCAAACCTATTACGTGGTTCAGTCAGTCTTCGAGATCTACGGTGTAAACAAGTAGTGTTCCCGGGCCTTACAAGAAAGCCCGCGCCGCGAGTGTCAACTAATAGTTCTACGGGTGCTGCGAGTCTCCAACTCCTGCTGGGCAGCACCAACTATTCTACTGCTGAAACGCTCCATCTGCGGCCAGCCTCCGTTCAACTGCGCTCCATCTCCGGCCTGTTTACGCTGCTCATCCACGGTACCACTACGTCCCTTCCGCGTCCCCTCTCCGCGCGCTAGATTACGTTCCCCTGTCCCTCTGCAAGCCTCTGAAGAATCGCCCCTTCCCCTATCCTCCCTCGTAGCATTTAAGTTCCTTAGCTTCCTGTCTGTTAGGTTTAGTGTAAATAAATGTTAATTGTACTATATTTCCATCTTTCTACTTTGCTCCTTAACTAGCTAGATTCAATCCTTCTACTCTAGGTAGGCTCTCTATCTTCCCCTCTTCTTTGTAACGTTACACATTAACATCAATAACACTCACTTCTTCTTTGACTTCTCATACAAAACTGGATCAGCTGTACTGACATTTGTATGGCAAGTTTTTTTTTTGTCTTTTTTGGAAAAATCATACAACAAACGTTGTTGTGCTTTTGCGAGGTTGTTGGTGTTTTACAAAGAACCCTGTATAGACTTACGGGCGTGCAGTCTGCACACTAGCGCCGCCATTGGAAATAAAATCATAGTGTTTAAATAAAAAAGAAATTATGTATTATCTCTCTGGAGTGCACTCCGAACAATCTTTGCGGTACTTTTTATCACTTAAACGAAATTTTCTAGCCAGTCGTTTAGTTATATGGACTTTTATTGCGAAAAGTGGCCACTTTTAACAATAAAAGTCCATATAACTAAATGACAGGCTAGAAAATATCCACAAAGCTTGTTCGGAGTGCACTCCAGAGAGATATTTTACAAATTCGTCTTTATTTAAGCACTATGTTTTTTTTTCCAATGGCGGCGCTAGTGTGCAGACTGCGCAGCCTTACACCAGTTTATTTTTAAATCGAGGAAAAAAATATTAACATTAATATTTTACATGATAATAATTTAATGATTGTGCACTCAAAACGTACGCAAAGTTTATCAATTACTTTATCTTTCTCTTTGGGATTTTATCTGTAAGTTTTCCGAATTGAAGAAATCAAATTAAAAACCAAATAAAGTTTTGCATAATTACCAAAACAAAGAACTATTTTTACAGCTGTTAGACAATTTATTCAATATGAAACTTCGATGTGCTTCGATTCAAAATCGGCGTTATTTTATTATAATTCTCAAAGTTTAATGAAAACATCTGGAAAATATAGGTTGATTGGAGGATCTATGTACAGTCAGCAACGAAAGTCGCTTAACACTTTGGTACTTTGTCATGGCAGCATTTTTGACAGAAATGTCTCTCAGTTTGAAACATTAACTAGAATTTTTTTGTTGCTTTGACAAAGTGTTAAAGTGTTAAGTGCATTTCGTTGCTGGCCGTACCTATTTTAACCTATTTTAGTCATTGTCGTCTCGCCTGCAGTTTCATGAAAGGATTGCGAAACGTTGTCACATGCCGCGTTGTTCTAGGTAAGGCTGGCCCCAGACCTACCGGTTTCATTTCTTTGCTTTGCTGTTCTACTATGGACCGCCGGCCAAGAGGCTCATATTCAATCTATCGCATATTTTGACCAAACCACATTGGCAAGATAGCCATTAGTTTGGTGTTATCAAATATCGTCGTCTGGGTTGCGATGCAAAGTTTTAGTTTTAGTTTAAAAAAAAACTGCTGTTTCATACAAAAATTAATAACGAAATTATCAAAATGTATGAAACAGTTATTTTTTTCGCAATTTCAGATTTGGTCCCATAGTAAAAGTTGTTCAGTTTTATTATGGTCCCTATATACCATATTCAGCTTTATAAGGCTTTACCAAACATCTTGTATAAATAAGCGATCGATTTATTTTAACGATCGGAGTCCATGTTCAGGGTGGCATATCTCCTAAAAGCTTCATATTTCGCAATCCAGGCGATGATATTTGATAACACCAAGCTAATGGTTATCTTGCCAATTTGGTCTAGTCCCAAAATGCGATAGATTGAAAATTACCCTGGTTGGCCGGCGGTCTTTCAAGCAAGGTAGCACAGTAAAGCAAGAAATGAAACCGGTAGGTCTGGGGCCAGCCTAAGTATAAGGAATGTCTACCATAACACAGATAATATAATACTATATTCTAGTAACCATAATCATCACCCATTTTGTATTAAGCAAGGTTAATCGATAATTCTATATCACTCAAGGCACATGATAAACAATTTTTTTATTATCTGTATAAATAAATGCACATGCTAAACTACAGTTACAAAATTGTTCAAAATAGGTTAGCCTGTGGTGCTGTTGGTTCTGCCATTGTTGACCGAGCGAGCTCAAAGCGCGAGCGAAGCGTTTCCTTCTACGTTTCAACTCTTCGTATGTCTGTTCTCCTCTAAAGTCGCATTTCTGAACCGATTCCCGTTAAATTATGTGAGCAGGTTCAATAATTTTGCCAATTCAGTTTTTCAAGTTTCTCGAAAACAATAATATTTCAGCCATTTCAAAAAATGTTTAAAAATATTAAAAATGCGAGGTTTACAGCTCACAGAGCCACTAGTAAAAATGTAAATAAATAAATCATAAAATTAAACACAAGATTAATGAAAAAGAAATACACAAATAAATTTTTATTATCATTATTGACATTTAGGTTCTATAACCGTGACTAACGTCGAACAGTATGGCTACATAGTCTGATAAGATTCGATAATAATGATTCACAATGACGAACAATATCTCACTCATGATAAGGGTAACACTTCAATGATATTGTCATTCTAGCACCAATCAAAGAGATTAATATTTAGTGCAATAGGGATCAAAGAAAATAATAGTAAGATCATAGTGTAAAGAAATCTAAAAGTGGTTATGGGGTACACGAGTTGACTTGCCAGGCAACTTGGCAGGTGACTTCAGTCAATTAGCGCTTTTTATCGGCAATCAATTGTAAAATCGAATAGCCACCTCATTGAAATTAGGTTTGCGATTAGATTTTACAAGCGATTGTCGATATAGAGCGCTAATTCTCTAAAGTCGCCTGCCAAGTTGCTCCATGTAAATACCCCATTACTCTCCTATATAGTATAGTAAGTATACTTACTTTAGGGGCAGAAATCTCATGGAAGGAACTTGGACGTGGTGCGGGCCCAGCCGCTACGCAATCTACTGGCACACTGTAGTCAGCGCAGAGGGCAGCCTGAAATAAAAAAAACACACATTTTTATATCCTTTTGAAGCTCGGTGGCGCAGTGAAGTTTAAGCTAATTTCGCAATGGTCGGTCATGGGATGGGTGACCGAAAATTTATAATTACGAGCTCCTCCGTGCTTCGGAATCCGTTAGTCCGGCAGCAGTTACAGTCATTAACACCCACCAATCCGCATTGGGCCCGCGTGGTGGGTTTTGGCCCATCCTACTTATCCACCTATAAGGAAGGGCTGTGCCCCAGCAGCAGTGGGATATTCAAAAATGGCTGATGGTTGTATATCCTTTTTAAAATAAGCCATTAAACGTATGAGGCTACCTTTTTAAAGGCTGAATATTGGATGGGTGACAATTTTCATGATTTTTTGCCGTAATTAGTCCAGATTTTCAGATATAACACAAAAAGAGGAGTCCTAACTACGAAAAGATACTAGTACTTTATAGGTTAGTACAAACTACTACTACTTAATTATATACTACTACTTAATTAGTTATTGTAATAATAGTTGCAACTTTCGATTATAAAATGTATTTTGCGTAGACATTTTACAAAACAATCTTATAATTAGGTAGTTTGTTATAATATAAGTAAAGTAACACGATTATAATTTTATAAAATATAATTAAATTAAAGGTAAAACATAAAACATTAATTGAATTTAGGCATCATCGTGTGAAATCATAATAATAATGTGTGTTAGAATATTTTTTTATACACCTTTCTACCTACTGTTTAATTTGATATAAAAAGCTCAATTAAATTAATTCGTATTTTTTTCGTATTAACAGAACATTTCACAGCTGTTTAAATTGCAACATCAATTGACATGTATATTTTATCATCAGAACCGTTGAAATGAGCCACTGACTCAACTGACATCTGTCCGATAGATATGATAACGAATTATTTATCTGGCGCTCACAAAAAAATATTATGGTTTGATATTTTGAGATGGTTTTTACTGAAGTTAAAATATTAAAATTGGAGGTATGGCTGGGAGAATCGAGTTGCCTGAAATGAAACCTCTAAAACTTATGGTCGCAGGTGATATTATAAAGAAATAATCGAAAAAAGTGGCTTAGAAAACTTTAATCTTGGAAAACGCCTATCTCCACTTGAGACCACGATGATAGGTCATCATCACATCAGTCGCACGACACCCACTGCTGGGTTTAGGACTCCCCAAGGATCTTGGCAACAGTCGGTTGGTATTTCACATTCCTGGTTACTTTAAAAAACAAGGTCAATCTATTATTTCATCAAACGAGGTTTCGCTAACTAGATCTTGTTATTTCAAGCATTTTATCAAGTGCTGACCTTCATCTCGCTTGATCTTAAGATAAGGCAAGGTGGGAAGAGCACTTCATCCGGAAAATTCAACCACTAAGGATCTGTCTATCTGTCAGTCCTATAGCAAAAAATTTGTTAAAGCATTGTAGTTATGACGACAAACTAAATAAAAAAATCCAATCAAAACTTTTAGTTTTCATATAATTTTGACAAAATAATCCAGCGAAGAGCTTTTTCTTATCGTGCTTGGATTATCAGATTGATTGTTTCCCGCAACAAGGAAAATGTTTTATTCACCTTAAGTGTATTTTCGTATGTCATTATAAGCAGCTAAGTTATCTATGAGAATAATTCTTAATAAACTGAAACAATAAACAAACTTTTTTTAGAAAACGCCAGCTGAACTGCTGTAAATAACGAACAGAACAAATAAATTAACGCCATCAATATTGGCGCAGACCGTCTGCCCAACAAGAAATCTATTACCTCACATAAACAGAAAACAAATAAATTGAATCAACTAAATGCCAATAAAGGGATAGGTATTTGAAGGGTTTTCGAAGTTATCTTACATTGTATTTCTTGTAAACTACACAAAAATATACATAATACAACTATGAATAGGCCAATTAAGTTGACAGTGAGAAAAATATTTTTGAATTTTAAGACTAGCAGCTTTTCCTCTTTGAATGGCTAAACTTATGCGCTGACTATTTAGATCTAATAAGAAAAAAAATGTTGTATAAAAATTTTGATAAAAGCTAGAAACATCTTATTTAATACGTAAAAAATATGATTACAGAAAGATTTTAATTTCAATCGTGAACAAAAGAATTTGCCCAATATTTTTAAGTCCATTGGTTGGAACGACACCCAATACTTCTGTAGCACCCCTAGAAATCCCGCTCCTCATTTGCAAGGAGTTCAAATTAATAGGATGCAATTATCTTTTTTGTTTTGAACTGAAATGAAATTGTCTTCCGCCATTAATTATAAGCCGTCGGCAAGTTTAATTGTTGTAACAATCCTTAACAATACATTTGCGAAACTGTGAACGTTAACTTTGATAAACGCCTAATTTATAATGTTCAAATTTTCTTGGAGAATAGTTCGAGAATTTCAATTTCGCTCGTGAAAAGGTTTTTAGATTTTGTGTAACAAACTTCTACAGAATGCTTTTGGGTAATCTATGTTCAGAATCTTTTAGAAATAGCGCGAATTTAGTTTTTAAATTTTAAGGCATGTAGCTTTCACATTTCTAATCAAGCCATTTTTCAAACCCTTGAAATCTTGACATCTCAATAGAGTTCAACAGCAAGTACAAGAAATGTTCCATCAGAAGTTTTTGTTTTCACTACATAATTATTTAGAATTTTGAGATCCAGCAAAGACACGGTTACTTGCCCGTTTTGGAGACTGCAAATGAAATCTAAATTTATGGCAGAGTAGCGGCCGCCCGCGACTTCGTCTGCGTGGAAAGTTTTTTTGCCGAGGGATACCTCGGGAACTCTTCTATTTTCTTCGGGATGAAAGATCTCATTCTCCTGATGACTTAAAATGTAAGTTTCAGCATCTCTATGATTCCCATGATCGGCGCCTTCGCTCTGCCAATTCTCTCTCTCTATTTACTCCTCTCTTTCGTTCTGGGTATATGTCCGACTCCTTCACACTGCAAGCGACGCGTCTTTGGAACGGTCTCCCCGATTCTACTAGAAGAGCTCCCAGTAAGTTTTCTTTCAAGAAACAAGTTCATGCACATCTGTTGGAGGGCTTATGCCCGTGATATGGAAGGGTCAACGTCACTACTTATCCAAACTCTATAATAATTTGGTGTATATAATGTATTATATGTAAGTTCATATATATATATATATATATATATATACATAATTTATTTAAATGTAAGTTTATTATTATTATATAATTCTTTATATATGTATTTATTAGTGTGTATCGATGTATCTTGTATGCACGTAAATATGTTCTTTATTTGTGCCGCATTCGCGTTTATCTGTTTACTGTTGGTTGACTGGTAGAGAATGCTATTAGCATTAAGTCCACCATTTGTACCTTATACTCAATGTATTTGTACAATAAAGATTTATAAAATAAAAAAATAAAAAGGTACCCTATGTCCTTCTCTGTATGACAACGTGTATGCAAAATTTCATCATGATCGGTTCAGTAGTTAAGACGTGAAGGCGTAACAAACAAACGGACTTTTGCATTTATAATACTAGCTTCCGCCCGCGACTTCGTCTGCGTGGAAAGGTTTTTTGCTATCCCTCGGGAACTATACTTTTTTTCGGGATGAAAGGTACCCTATGTCCTTCTCGGTACCCCTGACAACGTGTATGCAAAATTTCATGATGATCGGTTCAGTAGTTAGAACGTGAAGGCGTAACAAACAAACAAACAAACAAACGGACTTTCGCATTTATAATATTAGTAAGGATTAGTAAGGAATAAGGATTAAAATAGCAGCTTTTAATTAGAATTAAAATTAGAATATCTTCAATCCTATGTAGAAAAAACTGCTGAAGGTATGAAAATGAAAATCGATGATATAAGACAAGCAAGACCTATGTACAAATCTTCAAAAAAAACCTTTTTTTCTATAAAAACTAAAACAAATAAAATACCATTTTTTATAAATTGAATTAAATGTTAAAGTCACAAAACAATTCGATTCGCCAAATATTTTTCGAAGATTTGGACGAAAAAAATTGTGTCCATATTACATGCATATGTACATACACATATAATAGCCACAGGTTATAGCGGATGTACAACAAGAAAAAAATCTGAAATATTTATGGAAATATTTTCAATATTCCTGATAAACAACATTTTCATATACCAGCAAGGGTCGTTAGTGGACTTCGAAGGCTTTTATGTCGAACGCACATAGTTTTCCTATAGAGTTATGCAGACAGTCTGAAGATGACGTCTCAGATATTGGCGTCTGGCGATTTCATACAAAACCTCAAGCTTTTATTAAACTACGTTATACGGGTATATTGTGTATGAATATTTGTACTTTCGTTGAAAAACCATAAGTACGAATTCTGTCTTAGCGTGGTCTTGGCCAGTATGTTAACTTTTAATAATATTAATTAGATAATTCATCGAGCTGCCAAATTAAATACGTAGGTTTTGATTTATTACGAGTCGTAAATAGTCGTAGTATTGCACGTTATTTTTACTGAGCGTTTTAAACAATGTTTTAAACATTGCCTCGAAAAAGAGTCTGAAAGATAGTGAGAACACTACTCTGTCAAAAAAACAGTTCTGATTTTTTGAATAGTCAACTAATGTGGTGTGGCTTTATTATTAGTTACTTAGTAATTTGATTGTAGCAAAGTACGTAATATAGTTTTGGGTAATATGGGCTAACATCCCACTTACTAATTTACATGACAGGAAGCTCAGTATGGAGAGTTCTTTCACCGAAGTTCACCCACTAATCACAGAAAGGCCATCAAACTTGTCTATCTATGGGACCAATCAGAGCTAAAAAAACAGTTGTTTCAAAGAAAACTTCAATATCTACTCGACAAAAATGTATGGCAGATTATTTTTTGCTTTGATTATGTTGGTCCCAGAACTCGTCTGCCCCAGACGAGTTCTTGAGTGGAGACTGCGTATCGGCAAACGTAGTGTGGGACGCCCTCAGACAAGGTAGTGTAAGTCTGTAAGGTATTATATTGTATCGGCCTAGTAGCCAAAAATAAACGGTAAAAAAATATATTTTCATATCTACGATATCTTCACTTGTTGATGAGGAGAATGGTTTGACAGACAGGCGGACAATGAAATGATACTATACATTAAAGGCTTCGTGTCTCCTTTTAAGCTTCTTTTACTTTTCACCCTAAAAGTAAAAACTTCCCAAAAAAGTACTCATCAAGACAATTCAAACGAGCCCAAACTCGATGGGGTTGCATAGTTTTATTATAGAGTTTCTATGGCCTTCCTCCGGCTCCATCATCAGATCCTTGGACACTATTTCCCATTAAAGTACTCGTAAGATGATTCAAACGAGCCCAAACTCGATAGGATTGCATGGTTTTATTACCGAGTTCCAGTGGCCTTCTTCCGGCTCCATCATCAGACCCTGGATACTATTTTCCAACAAAGTACTCGTCAAGACTTTTCTAACGAGCCCAAACACGATGGGGTTGTATGGTTTCTTCATAGAGTTCCTGTGGCCTTTTTCCGGCTTCATCATCAGATCAGCTTAATGACACCATAATATCGCATTGCCTTCTAGTTCTGGCCTATATTCAAAGTTTCAAATCTCTAGCTCATCGGGTAGTTAGGATAAAATCGTTCGCAAACTTTGTGGAGAAACACACAAACAATAAACAAACAAACAAACGCGAAAGCAACCTAATAAAAACGTGTTAAAAATCGCCTCTGTTCCAACCCATTAAACACCATACTAAATTAACTACCTTAAAAACAAGACGAAACTCTTCACGGACCATTCTTCAAGACTAAGGAAAACTTTGTCCAAGATCACGCTCAATTTCCCCCCCATCCCCACCACAGTCGCCGCCCCACCAATCAGATTATCATAAAGACGCGGACCAGTGAAGTGGACAGATAAAATTATAGATGACAAAGGGGCTATTAGACCTCCGCAGAAGCTAATTGTTTTATCTGTGTCCACCTTCCGTGACTTACGAAGGGCAGCATCAGATAATGCGCCCTAATAATGAAAAAGGATTCATTACAGACAACGTTTCCGCAATATCCCTTTGTCAAAAACATTGAAAACCTTAAATAACTTGGTTATGATTCAAATTTTTACTTGACGTATGCGATTTTTAATAATTGAACATTTATACTGGGATATTGCAACTAGTTCTTGTGATATGATTTGTTTATCTGGCACAGATTAAGTATTTAGATTTTCTACGATATAATGTAGCATGACTTGCAGTCAAACAGCTGATAAAAGGCGATATGATATAATGCTTGATTTTTCAATAAGTCCGCCTGACCAAATATCATTAATTTTTATTTTTAATTTCTACTTCTTGCACCAGTGTCAAAGTCAATAACTCGTCAAGTATTAGAGAAGGATTAGCAAACAAATTAGTAAGGTTTTCAAATTATTTTCAAAGGCCAGTTTTATGGAACGACAAAACAGCGCACTGCTTTTACTACTGGTCGATTATGTAATTTAAGAGCCGTTCTCTTGTCGGTGAACTTTTCTCCCCTCCTCCCTCATTGCTATCTTCTTGATCTCCTGATATTAATTAATTTTTCTTCCAACTATGCTTTAATTGGGTTATGGCGTATTCATCCCATGACGTCTCATCCCATTTGTTATCTTTTCTTTATTCATCCCAAATCGTGTTCTTAACTCATCCCATGAATATATTTTAAATTAGATTCTGATTTCATCCCAAATCTATTCTTAACTCATCCCACGACAAAAAATACCAAGAATTAATATGAAAAAGTACGGATAGCAGAAGAATTGACATCAGAGTCATCATACTAATTTTGAATCTTTAACATTATTTTAGTATAGTGTGATTAGTTAAGACATTTAAAAGTTAAAATAAAAGTTTAAGTACCATTTAATAAATCGAGCAAACTAAAAAGTTAAATAGTATTTCACGACTTTGCAACAATGACATGAATGTATAGATGAAAGTAATTAGTTACATACAGAAGCAAAGCTGATTAATAAAATGTGTTTATAGCAAATGTTCACAAATATGTAATTAACTTTTTGAAAAGTTTGATTTTTACAAAAAAAAATACACGTGGATTTGAATCTACTTAGACCTTTGTCACAGAATGCAACGGCCTAAATACAATACAAAGGACTATTCAAAACGCAAGAATAATCCAAAGACAACTCGGAGCGTCATCATCAACGTCAATGAAAATAAATGAAAATCAAATTAGAATCGACACTCGACAGAGCTATTGAAGAACTGGAAGAAGGAAGTATTGTGTTAGGCCACTGCTTAGAAAAGCTGGCAACATTTATGCACACTAAAAGAAAAAAATAAAAAGTAGGTATTTTATTTATATATACATAATTATACGGGATAGACCCAATTACATAATTATGTGGTAGGTACTACAAACATAAATCAATTTGGTTAACAAAAGATTTCGGATTGTCCACAAATACGTCAAAGTCAGGGTAAGTGACCAGGAGCGCGTTGAGTGCCTCATGCATGCGACACAGCGGCGACTGCCTGCGCGCCACAGTGCGACATGGTGGACGCGCAAACAGTTGATGCCTACGACTGGAGCGAATGCGTAAATAATTCTCAGGCACATATAGCCGAAACAATTGTTCTACGCATTCAGGCGAGTCCATATTCCCACGCAAAATCGCTATAGCGGTTGAAATCTCCAATCGAGCTCGCCTGACTTCCAAAGAGTTCATCCCCAGCATTCCCAGCAAGAACTTAGTAGGGTACATAAATGGATAATAACCATATATCCGCTTATAGTAGTAGCGTAGAAAAGCCTTTTGCACCTTTTCCAACATAAGTCTGTACTTGGCCTCATGAGGATTCCAGACACACGAGCTAGACTCCAAAGAGCTTCGCACAAGACTCGTAAATAGCAGCTTAATGACTTGTGGACTATGGAAATCGCGTAAATTGCGCAAGACAAACCCCAAACGGCTGAAGCAGCTACGAGAGAGAGCGGAAATGTGTTCGTTAAACGTCAGCGAGGAATCGAAGGTTACACCTAGGTCTTTCATAGTGCTTTTCCGATCGATAATATCACTACCTAGAATATAGCTGTATTTGGTAGGATTGTGACGGCGACTGAAAGTCATAACAGAACACTTACTGATGTTAAATTCCAAGTTATTTTGCTCACTCCATTTAAGTAACACATCGATATCCTTTTGAATGAGTTCACAATCCGCTTCGTCATTGACCACCGCGTACAATTTCAGGTCGTCGGCATAGAGAAGACAGTTCGTGTATCTAAGAACATCTACCACGTCGTTAATCATTAATAGAAAGAGCAAAGGCCCAAGTATGGATCCCTGGGTTACACCAGAGGGTGTTGAATAAAGTTGCGAGACATAGCAACCATGGCGTACATACTGTTGCCTATCCCTGAAGTAGTCAGAAAGCAAATCGATAAGCTTAGAAGAGAAACCAAAAGCGTCCAGCTTCGATAGAAGGATTCTACAATTGACCCTATCGAAGGCTTTGCGATAATCAAAGTACAGTACATCTACTTGTTTGCCTTCATCCATCGCCTTTGAGATATATTCGACCAACGTTAACAAATTAGTATTTACCGATCTACCTGGCCTAAATCCGTGTTGTTCGTTACAAATGTATGGCTGCACTTGTTTGAGAATAACATTATACAAGAGAATCTCAAAGATTTTTGCAGGTGCTGAAAGAATGGCAATTGGCCGATGCTCCTCGACAAGCGATTTGTTACTGCTTTTGGGGATAGGTGTAACACGAGTCACTTTCCATGTTGATGGGTAGACACCATGACGAAGAATGAGGTTCATCAAGTGGCAGAGAGGAATGGCAATAGTTTTTTTGCACAGCTTCAAGAGATCTGCTGGCACACCATCAGGACCCGGGGACCAATTAGACTTTAAGCTATTAATGGAATTCTCAACGTCTGTAACAGAGAAATCACCGACATCTATGTGCGCATACGTCGGAACTGAAATAGGTGGTGATTCCAGAGTCTGATCGTCCTGGGTGTAGATGCTCGAAAAATGACTCGCAAAAGCGTTCGCCGCACCAGCGCCGGTGCACTGAAGACCCTGGAACATAACACTTGGCTCAAAGCCTCCTACGGACCTTAAACTGTTCATGTGACGCCAAAAGTCGCGGGGATTGCTGTGCAGATTACATTCCAAGTTTCTGATGTAGGATTTGTATGCCAATGGGATTCTTATCTTAAGACAGGCCCGAAGATTCGAAAAGCGAACGTAACTCTCACGACACTTAGATTGTTTCCAAGTGCGATGAAGAGAAGTTTTCATTCGAATATCCCTGATAATATCCGCAGTAAACCAAACTGGATATCGTCTTGTAGAAGACTTAAATCTGTGTTTTTTTGGAACATGTTGGTCGAAAACGTTATAAAGGGACTCATAAAACAATTCTAAAGCGGAGGGTAAATTTTGTGATTGGAGTACAGAGGTCCAGTCTAATTCGTTAATGTGATAGCGCAGAGAAGTTCGGTCAACCTTATTAAAGTTCCAGTCCTTACTATTGTCAATGTTGCTGGGTTGCATGGACCCGCGCAGAGTGGTAGTCTCGAACGTAATTTCAACGTCAAGTGGAGGGTGATATAAATCTGTACGAGGTACTAAACTTTCACACTCAGATACATTTACTGCACTAACGCACTCCTGTGTTAATACAATATCCAGTTTACCATCGTGAGAATTAACAATTTGATTTCTATCCACTAAGTTGCAAAAAGATAAAAAGTAACAATAGTAATTTGTAACATTCAATGAGGCACTATTCATATTAATGTCTCCTATTATAATGACAGGTCTATTTAAAGTATAAATAAAACTTTCAACTTTAGTGAACCAATCCAAGTAAACATTGTCAGGAGAAGAGGGAGGTATGTATACGACACAAAAGAACATAGATTGAGAATGAACAGTAACAGATGCCCAAAGATCTTCTCCAGACGAGGTTTCAAGATCCTCTAGACGGCACATCAGAAGACCCGGCCGGGCAAGCAACATTACACCCCCGCCCCAAGTATAACTGTATTATTAACATAGTACTAGACTCTAGATTAAGTCTAGCTAGAGCTAATTAAGTTCTGTTTGCTTATGTTTTGATTTGATTTTTTTTCTATATATATATATATATATATTTTCTGTCGCTTTTTGTAATTTTACAGTGTTTTTGGTCTTGGACTAGCGATAATTTAAAGGGCTGAAATATACTTATTTGTCTACAAAAACACTCACATTACCGACTATTTAAACCGACCGTCATCTAAAATTTTATGTCTATAAATTTTTGCTAGTCCAAAATCAAAGGCATTGTACATATTAATCAAATTGGATTTATGTATTTGTGTATAAGTTAGTATTGTTAATTAGACTCTAGATTAGGTAGATAGACTTTTGAGTTTTGTTTTCTTTTGTAAAATTTTGTTTTTTTTAGTTTTATATTTTTTATATTTGATTATGTATCTGTGTGTGTAAGTATTATTAATTGTATGATAAATGCCAAACCCCTTATCTTTCTAAAATAGTTACTCTATTGTTAATTGGTTTTATGTCTGTTGCTGTGTAGTTTTTAATTTAATTTAAAATGTTACCTATCTGTATTATATCCATCTCGTTATTGCTTTTTAATCTGTTTTTATAAAAAGTATCAAGATTAAAAAAAAATGATCGCAACCTAAATGTGTCTTTACGTACGTGCAACGTACTTTTTTAGTTCATTTTGTACTGACGATTTTTATAATATATGTTTGATTATGCCCAATATCTTTGTTTCATTTTTAAATAATATTTATACAATAATGTATGTATGTATTTATAATAGCGCATCGTCTCGCGCGATGTTCCGAGCCACGAATAAGATTGTTACGTATTTTATTATAAGTACACATACTTAATATTTTTAATCAGACCGTACACACCTTGCTACTTTTGTTGTGTGGGATGAGTTAAGCATACGAATGGGATGAAAAAAGAATCGATAAATAAATTTTTAACGTGGGATGAGTTAGTAATAGAAATGGGATGAATAAAGAAAAGATAACGAGTGGGATGTGACGTCATGGGATGAATACGCCATAACTCCTTTAATTTCATCACAATCACACTAAAAACTCAGTACAAAGCGAGTCTTTATTTCTCTAGAGCAATAAAAATGTATGAAATTTCATTGTTGCACAGTTTTTTTTATCGCACCAAAAGGTGCCAATCTCAATATCTATTCAGCCAGCCAATATCAATACTTTTTTTTACGTACGTGTATTATTCGTTTCTATCCTACTTGTTCCAAATTTAAAAAATGATTGCTGCTAACTCTGATTTAAAAATGAAAGAAATTTAAAAAAGTGATTTGGCGGGAACTTTGTTAATTTTGCTTGACAATATTTTTGGAAACGATAAAGTGTGATACTATCTGATTTTGAGTGCTTCGGCTTCGAATTAAAATGGAATCATCTAGCGACACATTAATTCCGGAAAATATTCTAAATGAAGACAATGTTTTAGAAAATGAAACTCTTTGATATGAGTTTCTTTTATCTACTATTCCTATAGGTAATAGTTGAAAGAAAAGCAGATTATGCACCTCGCCTTAAGTAATTTATATTGCCCTCGTACCTGTTAGATTAGAGCCCTCGCTGACGCTCGGGCTCTAAATCAGGCACTCGGTGCAATAATAAATTACTTTGTGCTCGATGCAATAATCTACTATTAAATCATCAACATTGTTGTAGTTATATTTTATTCCATATTGCCACTGAGTTTGACAAGTAAAAAGATTCTTTTGCGCTATAAAAAAAGAAAATTAATTTCCTCAACTACCAATTTTATATCCCCACGAATTTCAACAATCGTGATTATCCCATAGCGTTTTAAACAAGACAATTTATAACAGTCCCTTTGCACTCAAAGTGGGAGTGGTTCCCTTTTGACCCTTCAAGTTCCTATCAGGCCTACAGTTAATTTATGAACACCCGGTTCTAAGACTAATGGTGTGAAATGAATGATAACGACCTACGCTGATTCTGATTTCAATGATCACTTAAACTTTATACTAATATGATGTCACCACTTTAAATCTAAAATGGTATTTCATAACTATTTATATGAACAGTTGAAAAGTTTTTTTTATGTTAGGTGAGGCCAAAGGATATTTTCTTTTGTTTTTATTTTATCGTGGTTTCACTTTCTCAATTTTTATTCTTAAAGACGTCATAAGACGTTTTTTTTTTAATAACAGATATGCGTTCCTAATTTAGTAATTAGGTATGCAGATTTGAATATTTTAGATTCAGCTTTGGTTTGTTGCTTGAAACATAGGTAACTTTCGGTATTACCTTATCGAAAGTTCCAGTACCAGTTGGTATTGGAAAAGAACTTTGTTCATACCTAAAAAGAAATTTATTCCACCGGATGATTTTTTACTGTCATCTTTTATTAATTTATGACTTGTCAAATATCATAGAAAACTGAATATCATAGAAAACTGAATATGTCAAATATCGTGTCGTGTCTTAGTTATAATATACTTAAATGATTTACCTACTAACTACTTAAAAGAATTTTACAGTTTTAATTACCTTCGACATGGAATCAGTATGTTTCAAAATGTATTGCAATTTTACTACTTAAGGCTCCAGCACACCGGATGCGTAAGCGTGCACGTAGACGTACCATGACGTTGTAATGTCTGAAACTTTATGAGACATGGCACACCGCTTGCGTAACGTACGCGTGCACGTAGACCGATGCGTAACCCTACGCATTGCAGCTCTCCTGAGACAACCAGGCTGCGTACTTACGCAGAGCGGAACGCATTGATGACGTTGTACTCAATTCATTCCCTATTGGACGTCACACCGAACAAATATGAACACGCACGTATCTTTCCTGCGCGTCACTACGCGCGTAACCACGCGCGTGACTTCGCATTCGTTGTATTTGTTTACAAATAGTACCGGTACTTTCGGTAGTAAGTGGTGTTTAATTTTGTTTTTAAGTAATGAATAACGATATGAAAGAAAAACTTATTAAATTAGTGCGAAAAAATTAGTCCATTTACTCAATCTTCGTCTGACATCGTGCACTATAATCGCAAACATGGCTGCCACAGCAGCTGGGTACGCAAGGGACAGGTTGCGCTGCGTGCCGCGTAGACGTATGCGTAACCCGGTGTGTCAGGGGGTTACGCGCGTCACTACGCGCGTCACTACGCGCGTGTCTACGCACGCGTAACCACGCGCGTGTCTACGCAGCCGGTGTGCCCAGGCCATTAAGGTAGAAACCGAAAAAGTGCCCTCAGAGGTTTTATTTAATAAGTTGTTAATAGAAAAGTATTTTAATAAAACTTTACGTGGAATTATTAAGGTCCATGGACAAGTATGTTTAGAAGGTGGCAATATAGTCATTCGTACAAGTAGATAGCAAATGTGTCAAAACGGCCACTAATAGCAGTTTTGCTATCTACTTCTAGCAGTGACTACGAGGAAATATAATGATACTGTTTAAAAATACTAGACTTCCACGTAAAGTTTTATTAAAATTATTTATTACAATTACTATATAAATAAAATTCACCACGGCGCGCGGCGTTACTTTCAGGAAAGCGCCTTAAATGAGTTTTACATTTTTAATTATATTGCATCAAAATGTATAATAGATAACATAACTGAAACATTTCTCGTAGAATTTCCATAGCAAACACCATGCTCGCCATAAATTCCGTATCAAAATGCCTAAGATGGCTTACATACAGCCATGCCAGACGGGCGTCGTAATCCGAAACACGCAGTAACTCATGTCCACTTACCAAATAATGCCATGTTAAAGGATTTGCTAACAACGACCACAGTAGACATTGAAAACAGTAAGCAATTTGAATTTAAAATGATCGCGGATATTTCATTCTTCATTTGACCAGAGAAAAGTTTTAAGTTAAGTTCAATCATTACAGGTAGCATGTTACTCCTGATTACTATTTTTATCTTTAACAGCTACGTTCAATTTATTTTAAATATTGTGTACATAGACGTATGTGTTTTAAAATAATTATGCAAGAAACTGAAGATTAAAAAACGGCCGTTTCCTTGTGGCCAAACTAAAATGCCAAACTAATTTGGCCACGAGGAAACTTAATTCCTTGTAGCCAAACCGTAGTAATAGTTTAATTTATCATCCGCCTGTATGGAGGAAAAACTCTGTAGACAATATACGTACCACCGAGTCTGGGCATATATTACTTAAAAGTACATACCTACAAGTCCTACAACATCCCTAACGCGTTGTTCGACAGATTCGCGTTACGGCTTATTAATAAAATATATAAAAGTTAATTCTCTAGATTTATGTGATTCTGGTACTTTTTCTTTATTTGCGGGGGTATCTCTTATAAATTAGTATCCCCACCATACTATTATATGATTCTGTGTCCCTATTAGAAAAAAATAAACATGTACAGTGTGTGTTATTTTTAAACTATGACTACAGTTTGGCTACAAGGAATTAAGTTTCCTCGTGGCCAAATTAGTTTGGCATTTTAGTTTGGCCACAAGGAAATTAGGTAAAAAACAACTAAAGTTTGTCGTTATTTAACTTGAAAGTGACTTGGCTACGAATATTATTGAACTCAGGCACTTATAGATATCCGAAACTGAAATCTTTCAGAATAAGACTGCACAGCAGCTTATCATACTATTAACTAAGTTTAACATATTATGTATATCATAGTAGACATACGTTTTATGAACTTGCAAACCATGTCCAAGTTGCTATAGCTATAGAGTTAAATTCTGCCACAGATGCTCGGAATGTCCAGGCTAGATAGTACACATGTGCAATATTTATAGTAAGCGATGGGTTTGATCGCTTATTGCCTGATAAATATATTGGTTTAAGGTTTTATCGCCCAAAATCTTGAATGTTAAAAAGATTAAAATTTTCATTTATCAATAACTGTTATACTTATTGGTAGAATGTGAAAATGTAACACTTCATTTCACTTTGATTTTTGTTATTACAAGGTAGTAGATATGAACCCAAGTAATTTCAGGGTAACTTATCACTAGAATAAGTGAAAATTAACGAGTATTTGTGTATTTTTTAGATACGTAAACTATAGTAAGTTATTGATTAAAAAACTTTGCAACACGCAGGGAAAGCAATATTGAAGGTAGGAAATTTTACTGAAAAAAAGACCTTATTTTATTTTTAAAAATAAATGGAACTGCATTCAAAGATTAAAAAAAAATCGCATACGAATCAATACAAATTGTATCCGTAATAAACAATCCGTAATAATTAAAATTTAAATGTTAAATTTCATGGTCTTTTTTTGTTTAAGATGCTGCTTATTTAGGATAAAGTAATCCTTATTAGTAACCCTTTTGATTGGTATAGTAAAACAAAAAAGTTTTTACTAATTTTTTTTGGGTCCCTACTCAAATGGCCAACTTTCTATCCGTTTGAACGCTACGCTTACTTTTAAAGCTTAAATATGAGCAATAGATGATTAAATCACATGACGCAAACTTATATAAATCACAGACTTCGATGTATTGTATGGAATTGTCAAGCTTACGGCACATAATTTTATAGTTTACTGCTAATTTTAAAGTTTTATTAGTAAGCGTAGCGTTCAAACGAATGTTGGCCATTTGAGTAGGGGGGCTGGTTAAGGCAGGCGATTTTCCAAAAATCTTTGACTGCAGTTCTAATTATTTTTAAAATCAAAATGAAGTCTTCTTTCAGAAAAATTTCCTACCTTTAATATTTAAGGTACTTTCCCTTCGTGTGGCAAAGTTTTGGGACATCACAGGATACAGATATAGTTACTTCTGGGACTAATTGTACAACTATACACTAAGGCCGGCCACACACAGACGTAATCCCGTTACGGAATTCCGAACGGAATTTCGACAATGTATGAAGATTCCGTACGTAAAAATCCCGCATGTGTGTGGCAGGCCCATAGATTTTGTATGCAGTTGCTGCGTTCGGAATCACGTATGTACGGAATTCCGTAACAGGATTCCGTCTGTGTGTGGCCAGCCTAAACGTGTAACAGAAATACAGAATATGCTAGAAAGGGACTTTTGTCCAGGGGTACCAACTCTGAAATCGCGAAAAAATCTACTGTTTCATACATTTTCATATTTTCATTACTAATTTCTGTATGGACAGCTGATTTTTTTTCGCGGTTTCCGAGTTGGTCATAATCTAAAAGTTGTACAGTTTGGTGGTCCCTATCTACAATATTTTGGTTTAGCCATTAATTCTGCTACCCGTTGTATAAATTTCTATATCTATATGTCACGTGTAGGCTAGCTGAAATACTAGACAGTCTGAAATTTAATTAACTATGCCCCATGCGCGGAAGCCCCTCAACACTTTGATGTGAAGGTTTAAATAACAAAGGATGTGGTTCGATCCCTGATTGTGATAACATTGTTATTTTACGACTTCAGTACGAAATGGTGTTTGAAGTCGAAATACAATCTAGTCAAATTTCATTTTACTTAAGTTGATACTGTTTAGTAATAACTAAGTATTTAGTATGTGTGTAATTCTAACTATTTAAATCAATTCTGTCCGAAACTTTTGGCTTTTTAATCAATCTCCTACTAATATTGACGACCTCCGTGGTCGAGTGGTTCGCACGCCGGTTTTCAAGGCGTCACCATCTCTTGAGGTCCCGGGTTCGATCCCCGGCTGGGTCAATGTAGAAAATGAACTTTTCAATATTGTCTCAGGTCTGGGTGTGTGTCATACCACCGTTGTTTCCGATTTCCATAACACAAGTGCTATAGCTACTTACTTTGGGATTGGAACAATGTATGTGATGTTGTCAAATATTTATATTTATTTATTTATTATTTATTAATATTAGAAATGCGAAAGTTTGTGTGTGAGTTTGAGTGTCTGTTACCTCTTCACGCCTAAACGGCTGGATGAATTAGGATGAAATTCGGCAAACAGATAGTTTGTAACCTGTATAGACATATACATAAAATACTTTTGATTCTGATCAAAGCTTTCTTAAGTTCCACGTGAACGAAGCAAATAAAATAAAGAAGATCTTATTAGGTACAATAACAGATAAAATTCACTATAAAATCTTAGTAAAAAAGCTTTTGCATTTTACAAAAGCTTTTGTAAAATGTTTTTTGGAATAACAGCTTTAAAAATAAATTATTGATTCTCTAACGAAATAACTAAATTACCTTCTCTTGGTATTATTAATAGGTCTTTAAACTTATACATAGGAATAATGTGTAAAATAAAGAACTTTTATCAATAATTTAGAAATGCCTTAAGTTCTTTGCATTAAACAGCAAACCTTTTTTGCCTTAATATCGGTATCTGATGAACATATAAAATTTTACGATGCCCTTAAAGAGAAATTGATTTTCCGGTAGGTAAAATCGTTATGTAGTAAGCTACATAGGAAAGGAAATAATTTTGCTGTAAGTATATTGTTGCATTCCTACATAAAATTATAAATGTGAAAGCTTAGATGTTTAGATGTTTGTTACTCAATCACCATTACTGAACAGATTTGCATGAAATTTGCCAAACAGATAATTAGCCTGGAATAAAACATAGGATACTTTTGATTCCGGTAAAAGGGGTTTTTCGAATGTCCACGCGGATGAAGTCGTAGGCGGAAGCTTGTACTTAAATAATAATTATGTCTGTAACCAACAAACTAAAATCTATGGTAGTGTTATTGCAAACAAAAAAAGAGAGCGTTTATTAGAAACTAGCGGCCGCCCGCGACTTCGTCTGCGTCGACAGTTATTTCTCTATCCCTCGGGAACAGTATCTTTTTTCGGGATGAAAGGTACCCTATGTCCTTCTCTGTACCCTTGACAACGTGTATGCAAAATTTTATGATGATCGGTTGAGTAGTTAAGACGTGAAGGCGTAACAAACAAACAAACAAATAAACAAACAAACGGATTTTCGCATTTATAATATTAGTAAGGATATAATATTAGTAAGGATGACGTCTTGTGTAGTCAAATGGTGTAAAAGACGCAAAGAAGGCAGTAAAAAGATGCAAAGATAACATAATAATATCATATTTTTTGTGTAAGAATAGAAAATATCTATGAATATTCAGATAATGGTCACTATTATACAACCAGTGTTCAGTCACTTTGTGCTGCATAACTAAATGACTTTGTGCTCTGTGCAGCATTTTTTAGACCCGCCCACGTAGTTGTAATTTTGCGTGGTGCCATTTTTTGAGCGGAGCTGTCTATAGACAATGTTTCAACATTTGGTAGTATCGTATGAGTTACTTTTGCTCTAGTGACTGCGACTTTTATAATACATTGTGCCACTACTGAAGTAATTCACGCGCAATCTTGTCGTGCGATGTTGTGAAACGTCTCGCTATATCACACGATACGACACAGTCGCAGATTAATTCCCTAATGAGTACGAGGCTTTATCCGTCGCATCAAAACCGCAGCTACAGCCCAAAACAGGGTTATCTCATTTAATTACCTGATTTGGCGATCATGATTCGATAATGGATCAAATGGATTTGTCCGGTTACTAGATATTCACGTCGCACTCATTAATTTTAACTCAATTCGTCCATTGGTTGATTGTCAAAGATTCGTTAGTTACAGTACGACTGATTTGTAATTTAATGAATTTGTCTGCGTTTAAATTAATATATTGTCATTTTGAGAAAAAAACTGAAGAACGCATTGCGGTACCATTTCTATTATCTTGATATCTTAGCACTTTTAGCATTCTGTACACAAAGGGCAAAAACGAGACCTTATTACTAAGACTCCAATGTCCGTCTGTCTGTCACCAGGCTGTATCTCATGAACCGTGATAGCTAGTCAGTTGTAATTTATCTAGTTGAATTTATCTTAAAAATACAATAAAATATATATTTAAGTGGGGCTCCTATACACAAACGTGAGTTTTTGGTATGAAACGTGTTTTTTATTATCTATTTATACAGGTACTTTAAACGTCACGTCAAGTCTACATCATTTCCGAATTGAAAAGTGAAATAACCTTCAATACATTTTGTGTCATCAAGGTAATATTTTTACAAATAAACTTCCCGAAATAAAGATATCAACAACACAAGATCTCTATAAATGGATACGCGCATGTTTTATTCACGAGTTAACACGTAAAAGCCTAAAGGGTAACAAGTAGGAACAACTTTAATTTCCGGCAAATTAACATTTCGCTGCTCGGACCAACACAGGAAGAGAACGTGCCCTTTAAAATGTACCCTTTGGTTTGGAAACTGATTAATGGTGAATTATCGCTCTTGTAATGTTTGAATGTAGCGTTTATTTCAGTCTTGATAAAAATTGGAACCTGTCTTGAATTTTGAAGGTAGAGTTTCTACACTACACTACATACAAAAAGAAATTAGGCTAACGATTAGATAATTACAACAAAGTTAACCCATGAATCATCAACACGATTGTTTTTAACTGTTTAATTAACCTAAAAATTAAAGTTACTACCCAACTAACAATTTTACGTCGTACAATGGTCGTACAAACGTTATCTTATCACCACTAGTCGCAAAAGATAGGTCACACTAACATTATCATAACGTTTGCTCAACGCGAAAAGGGCCCCATTTATACGGCCTACATTGTTGTTTAATGGTCATACAAAAGTCACAAGATTACCACTTTTCGTTATATTGTGGTCATACAGACGTTTTTGAATGACGAAAACGTTGTATATGAGTCAAGTAACAACACTTGTACGACTGATTTTTAATGTTCGTCAGTGACTCGTGTTTGTGGTTATGTTTTGAGATCTGAGTGCAAAATAAATCAATTACAAGGAAATAAATGGTAAGTATTAATTAACTTTCATATCTTGCTAACTGTGTCTGTCTCTCCTACCGTTTAGTTCGTCTGGGAATTAAAATATTATGATAATATACCTATGTAAATACTATTCATATTTTCATGCCCCTTCATAATTTTGCGTTTGAAACATAAAATTTGAATTAATAAAATTATATTTAATACTAAAAATGTCAGCCATGTTAATTTTGTCGCACACTAATCTCAAAATGACGTTTTAAAGACAAAAAGTCATTTTAAGGTTATTTGAAGACCAAGTAAAGCCGCCATTTTGTTAAACGTCGTTTAAAAGTCGAAACTTGACTCAAATGCGACTACAAGTCGTACAGACGTTTTAGCTAAAACTTTAATATAACCTCGTATAGTTTAGTCGTGCCGACGTTACTATGACCAGTTTATTAGGACATATTTGTCGCACGACTAAAAAGTTAAACTTAAGACGTCTATAGGACCTAGCAGTCATCTCATTACTATTATAAGACTGCTATCCGACTTAAAGTCGTACAAGTCAGATCTTATATGACGTTTTTGCTTGTTGGGTAATAATCAAGAACCTTAATATGAATATAAGATTCTTGCTAATAATATAAATATTTTTTACTAACCATAGAGAAACAAAATTATCTTCATTGCGCTATACTACAAAGGTATCACTACCTTTAAGTAATCACTTACTTGTTCAGAATATGCTACTGCCACATCCTATGTAAGTAATTTTTAAACTCTATATTTTTTGGAATATCAATGGTGCAAGAATATCAACTTGAATTTCATTTCAAATTAAAGTGAAAATCTTAGATTTATTGAAAGAATTTTAGGTTCATATGTTAACAGTATATAATGCTGACCATTTCAGAATCGAATTAGATCAGCAGGTGCTGAATTAATCGAACTAAATCGTGCATTCTGGTGTCTCTACACCGCAGACCACATTCAATGGGGTCCCTCAGATCTAACCTCGAGCATTGACCGGGAATAGAGAAAGCATGAAAACACTATCTCTACCTAACTCGAAACTATTGGACAATTTTTTAATAAAAATATTTATTGACAAAAAATAATAGAAGTTTTTTTTAAATGAACTATTGCTTATAAACATCTGTATCTGTGTAGTCAGATGGATATAGACAGATGTAGATATTATAGTAGATAGGAGACATTAATGTAGATAAAATTAGTAGGCCTGAAAAATACTTTATTGAGGGAAATAAAATGATTTGATTTGAGCTTAAAAAAGTAAATAAAAGTAATAAGTAATTTATAAATTGTCAACACCTGATTTAGTAAATCTCGATGTTAAAATAAATTAAAGATGACCACATTTTAAAATACTTTTGAATAACTCCAGTAAAAAGTCTTAAACAAAGGCATTTCACAAAAAAAAAGTAAAAAAAAAACATTCAGGACACAAGTAATGAAGCCGACATGGATTGAACCTTTGTGCGTCATCGAATATTCCGGAGTCCCTGCCGCAACCGCATCCCTCCCTAACCTCAGACATCGTCCAGGGTACAGGGAACGCATGGAATCCAAGACCCGTTTTAATTCTGCTACTGTTGGGGTCAGAATAGACTCGAGAGCTGTAAAGGGTTGAACGCTCAGCGGTGAATAGGTATTGACAAGCGATTGTCGAGTTTTTAATTGGAATTTCCTTTGTTTCAAATAGGGAAATAGTTACTGATTCAGATGTTATTGTTTTTGAAAAACACATTGTATTAAAACTTTGTTAGGTATGTTGATTTATTAATGTCGAAAATCCTGTACGTTTACTTGTAAAATATAAAACCGTTTTTTAAAGCACTCTATAACTTTCAAAACTACTTTTATACATTTTAGTCACGATTAAATGGCACGTATTTGTAAAGAAAATTACTCAAAAATATATGAAAAAGTCAACTTGAATCTAATTCACTATTAAGTTATTTTATTTTGTACCTTAAATATTAAAGGCCAAACAAACAGCGGAACAAACAAAAAGAGAAAATGTATACGATCCAATAATTCAAAGTATGACAGTAACCATTTTCCAATCGTCCCAACTCAGATCTGATCGCAACTAATTTCAAATGGAAATGCTAGACCTTCGGCGACCGCTGAATACACAGAATTCCCAAATGGACCCAAGGAATCGGACCGAGATATCTGCAAAGGAAATAACAACTTTACGAAATAACTTATATTCTCTCGATAGAATCCAGTGAAGCGACCTATAATACACTTTTATTGGAATAAAAGTTGAATGCCTTTAGGAATATTTTTAAGATAAAATAATTTCCTTTTTTATATTATCTGTTGCCTTTTTATGGAGATCTGTTTTTTTCACTCCAGTCATTATTTTGTGCAATAAACAGAAATCTGCTTTACTTGTGCTAATCTACACCCATAATTATTTTTTCATCTAATATGTAATATCATTTTTCATTTTAAAGTTTTAAAACTTTTAAAATCAAAAGAAAAAAAGTTTATTTGTTTATTACGCCTTCACGTCTTAACTACTGAAACGATCATTATGAAATTTTGCATACACGTTCTCAAGGGTATAGAAAAGGACATTGGGTTTTCTTTTCATCCAGAAAAACGTACAGTTCCCGAAGGATAGCAAAAAAACTGTGCACGCAGACGAAGTCGCGGGCGACCACTCTAGCACAAACATTATAATGTAATGATAAAAACATAGAATATTATGACGATACATTACTTCCTCCTTATGAAATATAAGTCTCTTTCTTTGACTGATGATGTTCATACACACACATTCAAAAGTTATGAGGTAGATGTAGCTTATCCTTTATTAACGGTAGCAAAATATCCAGATAAAAATCGTGATAAATTATGTGCATTTTATCGCAACGACTTAGGAGTGTGCGTAGAGTTAACTTCCGATCTCCTGCAGGGTTGCCACACAAAAGTATTTTATAATAATAATGTGCCATTATAAATAGCAAACATCAAATAATTTTCATAAACACTTAGTAATGTGGCATTTACACGAGTCTACTTGGCAGGTAACTTGACAGGCGATTTTAGTTAATAGAAATGAAAATAGGACCTTTTTTAAAGAAGTTTACTTTTTTTACTTATAATTTTGAACTTGGGATATGTGATGGTTAAGCATTTTTTTATTTTGATTTTTTTATTACATTTTTACGTAGGTAAATAAAAAGACAAGAAATTGATACCTAAAAAAAATATTTGTGATTGGTAGGTAACGTAAAACCACGTACATAATATTAAAATGTCCCAACCCTATATAGCCACGGGGTTGTAAAAGTCTCGCGTGGCATGCATTTATCAAGCGGATGGGATGCCATCGACTCTGATTTATAAACCCGTCATAGGAGGCCTGTCCGCCATTTGTACGGTCAAAACAGCCGTAAATATACTCTGTTATGATGCCGCGGTCAGCGGCAGACGTTTGGCTGTCAGGAGCTCAGAGAAAGGTGGACTTTTTTATTTGTTTAATAAAGTTAAAATTGGATTGCTATCTGCAAAATGTGTTTTGTTTATCTCTAGTTTGCAGGTATTTTTTTTAAACCTAAATGAAACGACTTTCATAGTGAAAATTATTAATTTCATTCTTTACACCAAATTAGGTTTTGTTTTGACTTTTTTTTCATTTTAAGGTCTATTTGACAAGTTGCTGAGAGCACTATCTATATTCCGTTTTAGTTTTGTAACTTGAACGGATTTTACAATAGGTCTTTACCTATTAAACTGACGATTTGTACGGAGAATTTTCAAGAAGTTTTCATACTAGCATTTTCTTTGTTCATTTAACAACAGTGAACAGTCATGTAACAAAACTTTTATGTACTAATGTTTGAACACTATGCTTACTTATTCCATTTACGATAAGCGAAAAAAAATAAGTTTTGGCTAAGTTACAACCCATCCGGTCACCCATTTTTTGCTCAAAAAAAAGAGTCTCTTTCAAGATCTTTTTTAAAATGTTAAGAAAGCTAAAATAAAGACTTTATTTTTACTGATAGTTGACTATCATGGTCATAATTCAATATATATAATAATATCATAGAAATAATTATTTTCTCTGTATGTGACAAAATATCGGCAATTTCATAGAAAGACCTAATATTAGACTATTTTTAAGTAATAGTGTGTTGCGCATAATAAATATATGAAACTTATCCAAAGTAAAAATGTTATAAGTACCTACTTACTTTTTTCAAATTCAAATTCAAAAATAATTTATTCAGTCTAGGCTGTTACAAGCACTTGTGAATGTCATAGAAGCTACGCCATCGGTTCGCAAACCCTAAGCGGGAGACCTTGTAACGAGAAGAACCGGCAAGAAACTCGTCAAGGGCTGCTTTTTTCTCCCTGTATATTGCATACAGAGTCGTCAACATTGAAAAATGAGCTCCACATTTAAAGTGAGGTCATTTTCCATCACAATAATTAACAAAAGTTTGCACACAATGGGTAGGTAGGTTGAAATTAAATTACTACTAACTAAATACTACTAAGTAATGAGAGTAAATAACTTTCAACTAGTTGAGAAATCACTGTGTCTGCTACTCGAAAGTGCACCTAAGTAGGCAAAATTTACCAAAAAAAAAACACATGTTACAAGACATAAAAAATAATTAAAAAAAATGCAATTCTTACAATTCAATATGCGTTAAGATAGGTACTCAGAAGCAGACCCTTTCCACTGGCAGCACCCGTTCACGAGCATGACGCATGGACCAGCCATCGCTTCGCTCAACCATATTTGAGGGAACGTAACGACCCGCCCCACACGACACCACCGCAGAAATGATTAAAGAGAGCATGACATACTTAGGCTACCCATCCTAAGGCACCGAATTGAAAACTATTATCCTAAAGCTTTTCATAGGCCTTTACTTACAAAACTACTGAATAGAGAAAGCAAAATGATTGCAATTAAAAAAAATTAGAAATCAAAACAAGGTTTAGTTATTAATTTAAATTTTGAGTAAGAAGTGCCATACATATTGATAATATTAATCAGAAAAATAATATATATAAATATACGAAAATAAACTCCACTTGTACATACAACATACATCAAAAGCTTGGTTACGAGGCTGGATAAACGCAAAACATTAACTGAACGCAATTCAGACAATTCCTTCAAACCATGCAGCGTGCACTTTCGTTTGATTTTTCTTTTTATTTAACCCTACACGTGCAGTCCTTTTTTATGAATACCCTATGTTACGCAGCAGACTGTTAACCCTCCCAGTTTGTTAGCAAACGAGTACGTGTAGCAAGTTATGCGCTTAATATTGGGGTCGCTCGAGTGTTTTACCCTAAATACAAGGAAAACAGATTTTGAGGGGGTTAATATTCATTTACCTTCATTTCTTATAATTGTACCCGCGTTTGTGAGTATCTGTTCTCATAATTATACATCTAGGTAACCCTACTTATGCAATTTGTTATCTTGCTAGTACATGAGAAGTAAAATAAAAATAAATTGAATTTATAGACATTAGAGTTATTATGTTCTTATTCTTTATAGAAAAAGCAATGTCTTGACCATTTGATAAATAAATTCATTAGGTTCAGTGCAAAACCTATCTTCGAATAACTTAAAATGTTTCTAATCAGAGATATATTAAAAAACACCTTGTCGCCTTTATTTAAAACGCCACAAAGTGAAAATCCTTCACTAAAATAAAATATATATATAACGCAGGGGAAAATTAGGAACCTTTTTATTCCGATCTCCCTAGTAAACATTTTTGGACTGATACAAACCATTAATTCGAAGGTAAAGTGCATTTTAATATACTTATAAAAGTAAACTAATTACATCAAACCAATTGGTAAAATAAAAAAATTAAATTAAAACTACTCGTAAGATTTTAACATCCAAAAATAAGTTTTTGTTGCTTAAAGAATGTTTTGTTGGATTTTTGTATTTTTTCTTAATACTACATCACATAATATAAATAAACATTTATTTTACCTTATCTGTCCCACTAAGTGTGTAAGAGTTCTAGGAATAACCACAAGATTTGCCTGACATGTCACTGTTTCCTAGAATGATTAATATAGGTAGTTTCTATTTTTCCTCGTAAGACGTTGATCAGAAACCAAGAGTCCGTCGACGATTATGTCTATGATTAAATGTTTTTCAGTCTTTCGTAGGGCATATGATCCTAGCTTATAGGATTATCATTGTGATTTGTGGCGGTAAAGTGATAATTCTTTCTGCTATACTGTAGGTCTTCAGTTCATATTCTATTATGTTAACGAATTAACCCTGTAATAAGCGTGCATTAAAAACAACTAAAGAATTAGTTCTTTTATTGCACTTTAACAGTTAAAGTTTCCTTTTATTTGTATCAGTTTAATTTTTATTGCACTTGAACTGTTAAAGTGCAATTAAAAACTGACCCTTCAGTTGTTTTTAAAGCATGCTAATTACAGGGTGCATTCCTTGAACTAGATATTTTGTGATTAACTATTAATTCCTCTGTACCTTTTCTGTATCAATCTGTTCCGTGTGTAACTAAACGTTTGTCACTTATTTACCTGAAAAGGAAGAAAAAATTACATTAGTTTTAAAGTTTATTAATAGTAAAAGTTTTTAAAGACTTTTCATCTTTAAATTTCTATGCTTTTCACTCACGTCAATGTCATTCGTGTCATTCACAACCCGTAAAGTATATTACATCAAGTTTGAAGAGTTGTCGCGTTGAAAGCGCCTGTAAACAAAAGAGGCGAGCTTAAAATCGCAGAGGAGTGTCGCATCTGCGGCGATGTCACTTTGTTCTGTGAAAATGTTTCATGAGAACGTAACTGAGTGCTTTTGCAACGAATCTCGTGTTTACAAGAGATTCTGGAGAGCTTTCACTCTGTCTTTGGGTAAATGATGGTGGAATTACGGATGTTTTAGTTGTGTAAGATAAAGAGGTAGATTCAATTTGTAGCGTTTCCTCAATTTATCCAAACCGTTTTGGTAACTACGTCTAAAGCAGTTTTATATTATAACACTAGCGGCCCGCCCTCACTTCGCTTCGGTTCTTTCCTTTTTTCCCAAATGCGACCTTCCAACAACACCCAAAAAGAAAACAAATACCTTACAGTCGTCACCCATTCGCTCCAAAAGTCTGTTTCCTTCCCGTTCGATGTCCCGCCCGTCATCGGTGGTGTAAGAAGAACTCTTGAATTTATTTTCGTGCAACAGGTTAATATAATGGGTATCTTCAACAATTATCGTTTGATTATCGTCATATTTCTACAAATTGAAATAAAACCTCAACCTATTTATTATACACTTAAAAACCTTCCTCTAGAGCACTCTATCATTTGGGAAAACCGCATGAAAATCCGTTCAGTAGTTTTTAGTTTATCGCGAACAAATAGACAGACACGTTGTGGGACTTTGTTACATAATAATAGGTAGAAAACCATAAAACTAATGCATACTAATCAAAACGAATCAGAACAAACCAAACACTTCTGTTGGAACAAACGAAAACAACGCCATCTTTTCAAAACCAGACTGGGGGCGCTTTACTACCGACAAATCTTATATTTGACTAATATTTCTGAAAAATAGAAACGAAACGTCAGCTCGTGCGGTGACAATCAATGAACATAGTGCGATTCATTGAATAGTTAGTACCTATGACGTAATGTTGGTTTCCGAAAATCAACCTTATTTTGCACCTTATTACAACGCAATAAGGAAGAAATGTCAGCACTACCAACATAACGCCATAAGTACTATTTAATAATACGCATTCTACATACTCTCAGGGAAAATGACCAAAGAGAATGTAATACTACGTTGAGATGACAAATGATATTTTTCTTAATTAATCAATCAAATGCACTAAGAAGTTTTGATTCCGATATCGAAGTCAACCACCCTAAAAATAGCTTTCTACCCCTTTTCAACCCTGTTAGGGGATACATTTCAAGAAAATACGAAACACATATTCAATTGCCAAATTTCAAGTCAATCGGGCTAAGGAATCGCTTTCTCCCATACAAACTTTGCCACCCTGTTTTACCCCCTTAGGGGTTGAATTTCGCAAAATTCCGTCTTAGTGAGCACCTACACCCTAAAAGGAACCCCCATGCAAAATTTGAGACTCCTAGCACTTGTAGTTTCTGAGATTTCGTGATGAGTGAGTGAGTGAGTGAGTCAGTGATTTACTCTTTTATATATATAGATAACATTATTTCTGTTTTTATTAAACTTGTTTTTTTTTAACAAATCGATATATCACAGTTCCACATCACATTACCACAATGTTATTCCCAAATATCATATCTAAATAAAGTTTTCTTGCATAAGAAAATTAATCATACATTTAACCGAATAATAACACCTAGAAGCCGTGTCCTCGTATGCAAATTGAAGCAACTAATACTAAGCCAAAATGGCTTAGTTTTCAGATTTACATCCTTCATATGTTACCTAATCGTAACTAAAATCCAATAATATAGTAACTATAATCTCCTGAATGTAGGAAAATTTAAACTGTTTTGTACTTGTGAGAGAAAATAAAAGAAAAGATGGCAATGTGAGATATTTATTCATTTATTTCAATATCGTGGTTATGACTGTCTAAATTTATTATAATTTTATTACACTATTATTACTGTCATAAAAGGAGTAATACTTAACTACATTACCAGACAGTTCAGAGCACCGATCCGACAGAGTGCCGTGTCAGACAGTTGGACAACGTCTGAGCTATCGACACCTGCGCAAGCCGCTTTTATACACGTGCGCAAACAAGCCCGGTGGCGTGATGGCGTAGTGGGGAGGCGCACGTGCACACAGTTGTTTTACGAGTCGTTTAGCGACTTTTATTTATAAATTACATTGATAAAATTCATTACATGTAACAATTATATTAATTGTAATAAAAATATACTAATTACATTGTTTTTTATTTATTTACTAAGAAAAAGACGTGCATTCTCCCACACGACCATCCTGACGAGCAGCCTTAATAAGGCTCGCGAATTATACTAAACAAGCCTTTCATTAGAACATAAATTATGGCCAAATCATATGACCGTAAAGCTAAATTTACATAGGCAGCAACGAATTATCGTCAAATCACATGACTCTAACGCTAAATAATATAGCAACTAATTATAGTCAAATCACATGACCGTAAAGCTAAATCACATAGTAACTAAGGTATGGTCAAATCACATGACCGTAAAGCTAAATTACATAGCAACTAAGGTATGGTCAAATCACATGACCGTGAAGCTAAATCACATAGTAACTAAGGTATGGTCAAATCACATGACCGTAAAGCTAAATCACATAGTAACTAAGGTATGGTCAAATCACATGACCGTAAAGCTAAATCACATAGCAACTAAGGTATGGTCAAATCACATGACCGTGAAGCTAAATCACATAGCTTCTAATTATGGTCAAATCACATGACCGTCGAGCTAAATCACATAGCTTCTAATTATGGTCAAATCACATGACCGTCAAGCTAAATCACATAGCTTCTAATTATGGTCAAATCACATGACCCAATTCACTTTTATCACAATGAAACCTTCAATGGGAGATAACCCTTTTTTTATAAAAAAAAAGAAACTACATAACAATAATCTCCATTGGTAAACAAAACAACAAATTTTAAAACCCTTAAATGTATAGTAAGGACTTATTACAAATCACTCGTATTTTATAATAAGAATCTTTGTAATGGGATGTGATACTGAGGAACTAATGGTGCCACAAGCGACAGTCCCAAAATAATTTGATTGGTTGTTTCAAATGTCTAATGTCATTTCTGACATATTTTAACCAATCAAAAGCACTGACCAATCACAAACACAAGCAGCGGCCAGGTCACTGGCGCCGCTGGCGCCATCTGCGATTAGCTTTGCGTGATACACCTCATTGTCCGAGACACGCAAGCGCCCACAATTCAGGATCATCAGAGCCCCAGGTGTACGTCATCTGGATAATCATGGACATCAATCAGCAGACACTGTAACAATTGAACATCTTAGGAATCTTATAAAAAAACATAAACTTTTATTTTTCAAATAGTGTGTAAGGGTGAGTTGTTGTATGTCAGTAAGTGCATGTGTTGTGTAGGTATTATAATATAAAATAGTAGCAGAGCTTTGGTCATACTACTTCCACGAGAGCATGGAGAACTTTCGATCCAATGTTCTATATTACTCAGATAGCTGTAATTGCTTCGGTAAAATAAGCCACGAGGGCAAACTTGCAATATTATTCATTGCACATAAATTATATAGTACTACCTCGGTAATAAGCCACATGGGCACGGCGAACTTGATCATATTATTTATTTCTTACTTAGTAGTACCTAGGTAAAAAGCCGTTATAAAGTTTATATGGCACGGCATTTACCAGAATCTTGCGGCCTCGGTAAAAATCTCCTCAATGGCACGGCCAACTGGTAATATTCTTTATTGCTCAGTATACAGTGAACATCTGGCCAGGAGTCAGTGCATAAAGAGAAATAAGATAACCAGGTTAAGGAGATCAGTCTGTCTCCAACGATTTTGTCACCTCGCCTTCTATTACAGGGGAGTGACCTAAAATTATCACGAACCACAGTTCGCAACACATCCGACACATCCGATTATTATTATACGTTATAGTTTATTCATAAAAATAAATATCATAGTGATCTTGAAGAGTGACGAAACATCAATATAGTAAAAAACACTACTGCCACTAATGGGCATCAACTTTATCCTGTTTACGAAAAACTTAAACATCAACGCAAAACTTAAATAATTCACGAAATCTTTAAGTATCAACATCACTTAGAAAATCATACTTACTTTTCTTTTTAATCAGAATCACTAGCTATTTGGTAAGATCTGCTGCCACAATAGTACAGCAAAGTACAATTGCACAGTAAAAGTACAGTAAAGCACAGTAAAATATTTAAATCTTAATAATTTACTACTTAAATATAATGAAAAGCGATTACGAATGTTTAGGGTATTTTTTGTCTACCCACACTCTGTATTAACACCAGAAACAAAATTTAGGATATGCATGTACTAAATTGAGGGAATGGATCGAATTTCTATTCAAAACTCATGTCTGTATCATAATAATAATTCATAATTTAAATTAACTTTCTCTTGAATATAAAAAATAAACATAGGAAGACCGTTGTTACAAGTTCTTGTAATTTTCAACTGTATATTGTATGTACACAGTCCTCTGCAACAATGTTTTTTTGCAGAAATTCTATTGAAAAACATCCCTATTAAAAAAGTTTGTATCCAACAGGGATCAAAACAAAATACAGTGCTGTAAGTAAGGCATCAACCAGTGATGAACTAAAACAATTGTTTAAAAGATCTAATAAAATCCAGGGATTGGAAGTGATCCTTCCCCTGCTTGGATCCTTTTAAGCACAGGATAACGCTCTACACCAGCTCCGACACGAACAATTGCTGCACAAGAAGAGAACCCTTGTTTCCAAAGACCAAAAGAGTTCCTGTTTTGAAGAGGGAAATTACTGAAATAAAAATTGCCTTTAAAAACATTTTGCTGACTTACTCCACACAATGTTTAAGGCACAAATTGATATCTGCAATCAGAACTGCATGCACAAAAATTGTTTTAATGATCAATTTATAGGTAACAATCATTTCAAGTTATCTCTGTTGTAAAAAAAAATAATAAATATCAGTAAGTTATTTGTCAGATTTTCATTTATTTTATTATAGGTTCTATACACACAATTTTAGCCAGGAAAGAATCCCACTGGTTCTATTGAGCATGAGCAGTTCTACCAAAGAAGTAATAAGACTTTTTCTCATTAGTGCTATGATTTGATACGAAGAACAATTGTAAACTGTAATTGTAAAGGCACAGGTTATTTCACATTGAAATTACTCTCAGCAGGCCGGTCTTTCTTTCTTTTCACTAAAATAATATTTGTAACTTAAAACTGACTGACTTTTCCGTTTTATTATTAAACCCTTCAAGTTTCGAAGCACAATGCTACTAGGTTGTGATGTCACAAAATGTACAAAATATCTTAAAATTGTCTTTTCACTGACCAAAGAGTAAGGAAGGGAAAGGCCTTATTGGCTAATTTGATATATTTTAAGACCAAATTGAATTGAACATTTTTTTCTACGGAAAGCTAAAATTATTTCTTATATCAGTACTTATATTATTATTCAATTGCACGTTTTAAATCTCACTATTAAGGGTGCATGATAGGAAAACATGGCTTGCTCGGGCCACATTTCCATATAACAAACAAAAAGTTGTAGCCACACAAAAAAACATACGACAAATTAAGGAGACTATCCAGTAGCCACAAGTATCAAACTGCGCACAAACCTCGCAGACGACTGCCAAAAAATCAGAATATCAAAAACACTTGTCGCGGGTACTTCCGGCGCAAATAACAGCGGAAGCGTACAGAATTCTACATCAAAGTACACTGCAACGCACTGTGCAGTTGTTCCAATAACTTTTTCCAAGAAAGATAATGATGAAAAAAAACAACGAAAAACATCGCAAAAGTACAGAAGTGAGGTTATTTCCATACTCTTTACAAGTAAAGAAAAAGAGAGACAAGTGGTTCCGCATAACGGAGCCTTAAATCAATCATCCAGCAGATATCCCATATAAGTAGTCCGTAGTCACAGTCTCAAAATCACGACCACTTGGTGGTACACTCGCACACTCGCACATGAAAAATTATATATTCTAGTCTAGACAATTCACACCAATCGTTTAGTTCCCGTTCCAAGCTAAGCAAAGCTTGTACTGTGGTTACTAAACAACGGGTAAAAATATAGATATATTTAAAAAGAATTTAAAAATCTGTGACTAAATCCGCATCACAAAATTATGTATACCAGGATTCGAACCCAGGATCTTTGTATCAATCAACCTCCACGAAAGTATATTTATTTTACGAAATATATAGCACTCTTTGCGCAGCATTTGCGTCATCATTTTCTACGCCAAATTCTACTTGATTTTTTATAATACCACAAGGAAACGTCATTATTTTTGACTTGATGACCAAATGATAACAATTTGGTAAAATCTACCGGTACCTTATAAAAATGTAATATTTATGGGTACTTATCACCAATTTGTCGGTCAACCGGAAATTGATTCACTTTTTCAGGCTTCACTCCACTGTTCAGGTCTTTTCAAAACACCCAGGATTGATGACTCAGATCCATAATTGGGCACTCGACTTGATCTTCAACATCGAGTCTCCAACGTGGCGGATTCTACAGCAAGCATTTTGATATATTCCTGGAACGTAAAATTCGTAGGCGTAGTATATGTAATCCAATCCAACTAGGTTAGATCTCACTTCTGATGTGAGAGCAAATAAAAGAAAAGATGGCAATGTGAGATATTTATTCATTTATTTCAATATCGTGGTTATGACTGTCTAAATTTATTATAATTTTATTACACTATTATTACTGTCATAAAAGGAGTAATACTTAACTACATTACCAGACAGTTCAGAGCACCGATCCGACAGAGTGCCGTGTCAGACAGTTGGACAACGTCTGAGCTATCGACACCTGCGCAAGCCGCTTTTATACACGTGCGCAAACAAGCCCGGTGGCGTGATGGCGTAGTGGGGAGGCGCACGTGCACACAGTTGTTTTACGAGTCGTTTAGCGACTTTTATTTATAAATTACATTGATAAAATTCATTACATGTAACAATTATATTAATTGTAATAAAAATATACTAATTACATTGTTTTTTATTTATTTACTAAGAAAAAGACGTGCATTCTCCCACATACTTATTCGGTATGATCAGGTAATAATGGAGAATTAAAAACTAAAAATGGAGCGATTTTGGCTGTTTTAGTTGCTTTACTTTTGACAGTGCGCTTTGTAGAGTACTATCGTTCTAGGTGTTATTATTCTAAGACCCTGAAATACTCAAAGTGAAAACTCTCGCATTTTTTCTAAAAATTCCCTTCCTTCACAGTTAATGTGCCAAAATCTATCAAGTTAATGTAATCTTGCTAACGTTTTAATGGCGCCCCGTTTATAAATCCTGTCTCGTCTAGACAGGGCCGAACTCAGTTAACTGTGTTACTTTAATAGTTGCGATAATTCCCGCCTTTATTATGAAATGGAGTTTGTAACGAGTTTTTCATTGTTTGTTTTAAAAGCAAACAGCTGTAGAAATGTTTGGTTTTTAGATTAAAGACATTTTTAACTATACTTAGAAATATTTTTTCTTGAAATATAAGTACCTACTTACCTACAAAAATTAAGAACACCTGTTAAAAAATATCATAATCATTCTTATTTCAAAATAATAGTTTGATATACTGAAAGTAAATGACTAGACTACGTTAGTTAAGATTCTATCAGTAGACCTGCCGGCTGTGTGATCGCTGAGTCGCCAAGGATCGACAAGCAGTGAAATAAAAAAAAACTTTACAATGCCTGGTTAATAAAAAAAAACTTATTATAAAAAAAGTATTCTTTAAACTGCTTCGCTAACACAAAACTAATCAAATCAATATTCTCGCGGCGTAAGTATTCAATTGACCTGATTCTGAAGGAGGTTAAAACTAGAAAGGCTGTAAGTATAACCCAGTCCGATTTCAGAGGCGTACCTTTCAATAAAATATTCATAAGATACACACTCGATAAGAACAGTATTCTAAAGAAGAAAATTCAAAACCGACTGCCGTGGGGTTGAACAATATAACTAACTAGCGGCTGCCCGCGGTTTCACCTGCGTGGTTTCCGTTCTCGTGGGAGTATCGGGATAAAAAATATTTTATGTTTTAATTTAGATTATCTACTATCTGTGTGCCAAATTTCAACCAAATCCGTTCAGTAGTTTTTGCGTGATTGAGGAACAAACATTCAAACCCACAAACTTTCACATTTATAATATTAGTAGGATTTAGTTTCCAATTTCTTTGTCTGAATAACAAACTTAATACCTTACTTAACTTAGGTACCATTTGTATGATTACTACTATCGCTATACGATCGATAAACAACAAAAAATAATATTATTACTAACAAACCTATGTTTATGTTAACGAAAATTTTTCACCCAGATGACAATACAAGTTCCGTTTTTCACCTGTTTCTATAAACAGGTGAAAAACGGAACTTGTATTGTCATCTGGGTGAAAAATTTTCGTTTCGAAACATGTTTAAATAGTTTTTCATATTGAACTGAAATTGGTGTAACACTTAGCACTATTATAATATTCTGTGGTAACACCAACAACAATCCAAGTATTCTTGAAATTGCATCAATACTTAATTCGGCTTTGGCCTCATATATTTCAACCAACCCTTAAAAATACCATTATCAATATTTTAATACTTAACTAAAAATTTAATTATTGCTAATTATTTCTGTTCATATTTGTTTAAGCAAACCCTGCAGGGACGGTGCCCTATCAAAACTCTTCTCTTCTGTCCAAACATCGGAACTCATTATGAAATCATTGGAGAGAATAATTTCATACTCATTTCATAAAATGTTAATAAAACGGACAGTGGTTACTCTCTGAAGTTAAAGAAAAGTTTGGAGTTCTCACCACTGATTCCTGTCACTGTTTAAAAGTTATGTTAGGATTTTACATAATATTTAAAACATTTTTGCTAACATTTCAAAAATTATTGAGGACTCATATAAAAGTTTATCTAATAGGTAGATGCAAAGACTACTAGAAAATAATAATAACCAACTGAACCAGAGCAAACCGTACATATTAATTAAAAAGATAATAAGAGGAAAGTAATAATTTACAACATTTCCCGCCTCCTACAAATTGATTAAAGTCACATGAAAACAGAAATCTATCGCAATTTAGGAGTAATGTAGTGGATAAAGCGAAAAACTCCGATTTCAATTAACGCTCACTTGTTCACAAGCGGAGCGAGCGAATTGGCTACAACGCGACACGCGCGCTAAATTGCTTAAAATATATATTTTCGTGGTAGTAATCTGACCCTAGCTGTTAACTAGACCTGACGTTGCAAACTTTTTTCGGAAACATGCGTGGGTACGGGAGACCTTAATTGCGCGAATGTTTGTTTTGTTGCAGCCTCGGTGGGTAGAGTGTTGATTGTTACTTTTCATTGTTTATGTGAATGCACATTTGCACTTTTTCAGTTAACGATCGTTGCATGTGTATGTCATTGGAAATGGAATCCAATGCAATAAATTGAAGATTTATGTGCCATTCGTCTTTTCAGGGTTAACTTTAAACTCCTTAAAACTCCAACAAAAACAGAGATAAATAAAATATTTACATTTAACACTCACAATAACAAATACCAAAAACTCTCATTTCTAAAAACCATTTCAAATCAGCTGAGTTTTAATGAATTTAGATTTAAATGCTAGAATATCGGCTTTAAGTGTAACTATTCTAAGCTTTATGAGATTTCAAATTAAAGTCGTCTTTAACAATTTTTTACTCAAACTGAAAGATAGAATGGTTCACATTTAATGCCAGACATTTTACATTTTTCAACCATATGAGTTTCCAGAACAAACGAAGACGAGGCGAAATCTCGCCAATTCCACTTCTAACAACACTTCCCGACGTTCTTGAGAAAGCTAGCTAGACTAGATCTAGCCAGCTCGACTGTTCGTAGTGGCAATTACGAATCCATGTTTGACAAGATTGCATTCGAACAGAACTTGGGATTCTGTTTGATTTAGAGATTTCCCAGTTTTGCGAATTGCACGTGTGAAAGCAGAGACAAACGTTTTGGTGACATGGTAAAAAAAGTTTGCATATATTCAGCACCAAGAAGCTTATACCCACAATGGAGATTGCACGCCTAGTAACATAGTGAAGATTGAAAAAGACTCTTTAGTGACGTCACGGCGTATTGCTATCTCTTTCTTTTCGTTTTACAATACGTTTTCGTTTCTCACGAACGAAAGAACGACGAACAACGAACACGTATTGTAACACTAAAGAAAGAGGTTGCAATAAGCCGTCACGTCACTAAAGGACCTTCTTTCAATCTTCACTATGACACTGTGCAATCTCCATTGGAGGGAGGTATAAGCTTCTTGGTCAGCTCCGAAAATAGCTGAACACTTTCTGACTTTGTCATATCAACTTTAAAGCTTGTTTATTTATAAACAACATTACTTAATGAATGTGGTCTAAACCAACCGCCTCTGTGGTGTAGCGGTTTGCCCATGCCGTGTAAGACGCAGGAGTCCCGGGTTAGATTCCCAGGGAGGGTACAATTTATAGGTACTCGGTTTGGTTGGTGGTAGGACTTATTTCAAGTCTGCCTGGCTAGCTATCTTACCTAAGTCTGACGCCATAAACAATGTCTTGTTCCGGCAGTTAGAGTTAAGATAGTCAGTTCCTCAGTGATGAGGATTCCGGGTGTAGTGCGCTTCCACTTTCTATCCGTTGTGCATAAAAAAAATATTGGGCACGATATGGTAAAGTTTACCATAACTGCTGCTGAGACAATATACTTCTAAGGACCCCAACCATGCAGCCTATCTCTCCCAAGTCATAAATTGTTTCAGCTCTCACCAAAATAGGCCTATTCTAATGCGTAAATACCTATACGTAAGATCGTAAAATTTACCCATGTAACACGCAACAGTGTTAGTAAATAAGGAAAATTATTACGATTTCTTATCTCACATTCTTATCTGAATTTGCCACATACATTCTTATCGATATATAAATCATAGTTACAGAACAGGAGTAACCGTGGCAATGACTCAACCAGTGGGGTTCCCCTTAACTTTGCTAAACTCGCAAAAAACGACAGCAAAAGAGCATTATCTCCGTATGTTACCATAGACTTAAAACCTATATCAATGCCTAAAGACAATTTATAGATTCCAAAATCTATAATCTGAAACGTATCAAATACGTTTCAGATATCAAATCTGGCATATTATTTGAAAATTGTATTCCATTTTTAAATTGCTAGAAGTTAAGTGCTAGGTATCAGTAATTTATTAAACTAGACCTTAATAAACTAAGTTTGTATCATCGCCTAGAGATAAAGAACAAGGAAGTAAGTACTATAACTGTAAGTAGCTGTTTTATGTTAGATTACGTGTCATAGTATCGAATCAAAGTAGATATTAACATTACATAAGATCTAATCAATAGTAGTAATAAGGAAACATAGAACTAAATGATTAGGTACGCAAGAGTATGAACTGTATGAGTCATACAATTTATTAGTATTTGAACTTTACCGCAGAGAATAAAGCAAGATATATAAAACAACATTTCCCTTACTTAGCATAGAGTTAACCGACTCCAGTTTTAGTAAATGTTACTTTTAAGTCATGATATCATATCATTATGCATGGTTGTCTTAATTCAATAAACATTTTAAACTCATTAATTTTATTTTGTAATTAAGTAATTAAATAAAACAATTTATAAATACTATGCCTACAACACAAAGTGTTATCAAAATCGGAAATAACAACGTGAATATAAAAACCTAAGCCCGAAACGATCTTGATTTTTTTTTACTTTAAGATTTTAGAATTCACAATGCTATTTTTTATAATAGGCGGGATTGATCTGGTTTGATGGTCTGGTATGATTCTTATTCTTAGTCTTATTATTTAATAATATACTTATATACAAATTAGTGTTTTATCGAAATTACTAACTACCTAAGTAAGTTAGTCGACTTTCTACTTTTCATTCCCCTGTTCTACTTTTTTCAAGTCTATGGAGGGAACCACCATATGCAATTGGCTCCACAAGTACTTCCCTATCCGCAGAAATGCATAATCGTTTTCCTGCACACCACAAGAGATATTGTACTCCTCAAAAATGCAGCTGCTGAATCTTTTTGAGAATATACCTATAGAAAGCGATGACTGGACAAAATCTGAAGTTCTGCCTACACTACACTTGAAATTTTTAAGTATCTATCTCGATTAAGAATTACTACCACTAACATTAGGATTTATATTATGTGAGTCAGACTTTTGACTTTATGTTGAACCACAAATATTTTTTCTCTTTTCTATTAAAAACGTACCTACTTTACTATTAGAAACTGCAAAACTGATATATGATATAGGTAGTACTATGGTTATAGCTACGGTACCGTAAAACACGTTATTTAAAAAAGGTATGATATCAGCAAAAACTTTTCAATGAATGTGGTACACATAAAAATGTTTTATACGGTAGCAGTTTGTAACGCTTCGTTAAAATGCGGGCGCACGTTCGCCGCATGAGCAAAATGCTTTGTTGTTTGTCATCGTCAACCTCCTTGAATACTATAGTAAGATGCTTTACTCGATTACATGGAACAATAGCTAAGTTGAATTCTAATAGAATGATAGCAAATAGTAGCACAACATGAAACAATTTATTTGATTTAACGTATTTCCCATCCACGCATATGAGATGTTCCCTCCGTATGATAAGAATTTCTATTTCGGGACAACGTTTCCTCTTGACCTTGTCTTCCCACTAGGCTCAAGATTAACGTTTGTCATAAAGGGAAATGTTTTTGGGAATAGTCTTCGTTATTTTTCTAGTGTCTGTGGTCTCAGATTGACTTTTTCTGTAAGTACAACAGTGCTTACGTCAGCTTATAAGACAAAAGGTTATATAACGTAAATATTTTCGGATCTAGTACAAAAAGTGTGAGCGGATACGTAATAAATGTCTTTGTTTACAGGACACTCGGTAAGATTGTTTACTTAGATGATTGGATCATCCGTTTCGTCGATAACTCTTATTATGATTCCCAATTAGGTAATACACACACTCTAAGTTGATTGTTTGTTTAAGAGTGAATAAACACCCAAACATTCGACAATTACTTCATCGAAAATGTTAATTTTCTTACATAACTATTTCCAAACCATAGCTAAAGAACTTTTTAAAACAAAACAAAATGTTTCATATATCAACATTGAAGAAATGTCTTTGAAAAACTAAGAGGGCATTGAATCTGAAATGGTTAAATATAAACGAGAGTAGGTTTATATAATATTACTCGGTTTCCGCAACTGTATGAGCAAAGACAACAATAGATGCACGACATGTTCTCCCAGATTGCATTCATAAATTTTCCGGAAGAAAGCCGTTTCGCAAATGAGCAACGTATTTTAAAAACTCGAAGTACCCCGCTTTCCTTCAGTTTGTGAAAATAAAACTGCTCGGGACGAGGAGCAGAAACCCTCGAAACCGGTGGTTAAGTGTTTTTCACGGACCAGACGCACTCTGCAGAAAATTGATATAAACCTGTTGTGGAGCCCGCTCCGTTTGCTCAGGTGACGACTTTGACTTATTTGTTTTACAGCCAAAGAACTAATATCGACCTTAGTACCACACGCTAAAGCTTATATTGCATTAGTCAGGCAAATAATGGAAACCATAAAACTGCAGTTTAGTTCTTGAGTACAAATGTTGTTCTGAAAGAAAACGCATCTAGCGTAATTGAGAATATTGCTCACTGTCTTATTTATTATTAAGAATGTTGCACATTTCCTCAACTTTGAAGTGCTTGTCCAAAATATAGCAGAGTAGGTACCTGGAAAGGTTAAATGAATAAAATACTGTAATCTCTATTTTCTGCATCTGGTACTATATCAAAAAGAAACTTATTACAACATCTACATTTATTTATTTATTTATAGAATCAAAAAGATTCTCAGAAATCATTTAATCCAACACTGAATGTTGACCATCACTTATTCGCCCCTCAGCCCACAAAACAATTAATATGGCTCGAAGGACCAATAAATTGAATAATCCAAATACTCGGGATCAAAATTCTCTGCACACCGTGACCTGTCCGGGTAACGAAGACAAATCAAACCGTAGTGACCTGACAGCCTCGGATGGACGCCCTTCAGGTTGAAGACAAAAGCCATTAAGTCAAGATAGTGGTATTTATCTTTTGCGTCCCCCTATACTGGAGGTGACTCGGACAGTTCGATTAAGGGAAGAGCTGTAAATAAATTTACTTTGGTCTCGTGAGGTACCTACCTACATACGTAGGAGAAATGCAATCTGTTTGTTGCATATAAATCGTTGTAGGTTTGCGCCAAGCCACACTTAAAAGTTTGCTTGGCTGTAGATCTTTGAGGTTCTTTAAAACATTTTAGTAGTAAACAAACTAGCGTTTTTATCTGAGCGGGCACAAGTTTAAGTATTGTAATCTTAATAACCCGGGTTTGAATCCCAGTCAGTAGATTAATGATAGTGTTTTTTCTTTTATTAGATGGTGCCAAGGTACATTTTGCTGTTCTGATTGAGTCCTTTTTCAAATGTGCCAAAGCAAAATAAGAAATGATTTCTTTCCTTCGGTAGACCTTAAAATTAGCAGTTAAATTATACATTCTTAAGTAATGCCACCTAATGCACGCAAGCATTGAGTAATAGTAAAAGCCGAGGGTTTTTTCCCTATTAGTCCCAAGACCTTAAATTAACTGTGAAATAACAATGACGCATTTACTAACGAAGAGTTTCAGTAAAAGGTATAAATTAAAAGTACTATGTACTCGTAGGTCTTTAAATGAAACGACACAATATTGTAGGGAAATAAATGTAGTCACTGTAAATTTAAAATATTTCTATATGAAACTAATAATTATGTATACCTACTTATGTTTTAGTAAGCAAAATTGTATATTGACGGTCCATTAACATTTATTTTCTGGATCATAAGATGATCCGATTATCGATAGTCTTCTCTTATTGGAAAACTATTTCTTTATCATCTTTACTAATAACTAGGTCTTAACCTGAAATCCCCATTCACTGAGTAACTGGCTCTGGCTACCGCCCATATAACCATTAAAGCACAACAATAAAACATTGAGACTAAATATTATTATAGTTACTAAAGTTGTGCAAAAAACAAATTTACATAGTAATTAAGCTTGATGTAAAGAAATGTTTTCGTGGTCAAGTAGGCAAATGTTTTTTATAAGCACGCGTGCTTTCATCGCGTGTTCAGAATACTTCCAAGCCTCTCGATGTATGCAAATAGCATTGGTTTTAATACCATAGTTATTCATGTCCGCAAAAACTAAGCTTTGCCATGAAAACGCAAATTTCGACGTTAGGAAACATATGAAAAGGTCGACCTCAAAGTTATCGATGATGATAAGTGTAATACTTCTGAATTACTATGATAATTGTAACATTATTTCTTTCATATAATATTATACGGTCCTGAATTCAATTACCAGGGAAATTCGTGCTCTAGTTTGATTGTTGGTAAGACTTAAAACCACCTGGCTAGCAGCTACCACTATACCTAGTTCTTAGTGATTGTAGATTTCGACTAAAGTGCGCCGCCATCTATGGTTTTATCACTTAAAAACAGGTGATATGAATGAAGTGCAAAAAAGCAAGCTTAAAACACCTATTCAAGGACCGGCGGCGGCGTTTCAACATAGAATTCATCGAACCGAAGTAGACTAAAACAGTTTTCCAACAGCACGCAATGAGCCTATCCCAATTTTTCAAATATTAGTCACTGATAATTTGCTATGACCTGTGGCGTTCACCGCAAAACGCTCCTATGACTCATGAACTAAAGTAAGCAAACGACCTTCACCGGACACAAATTATACCTTTTGTATAATATCGATCTTTCCATGAAAGCTCGGTTTTATACGTGCGAGTTATTTATACTTGGGATATTAATACTTTGCTTTCCTCGAAGATCTCTATGAATGACGCTTTTTATAAAAGCTTTTGTTTAGTTTTTTGCATATCTTCTCCCTCTTCCTTTACTAAGCATTTTGCCTTAGCTCAGGTACATGTAAAAGCTATACAGTTAGCATTTAATTGTAACGTGCTGGATTATGTCTGTGAGTTTCATTATATTTGTATATCAGTGCAAGAAAAGTTGAAGGCAATGATGTAATTTTAACATCAATATATGCTGATTGCTGACCTCTTATTATAAGAGCAGTTTGCGCAAACAAAGTACATACTGGACATACAATAATTTTATTTCGCTTTAGAGCGGATTCGATCAAACATGAAGTTACACCAGTTGAACTATTACGAGAATAAATTTACTCTTTGAAATCACTCCGATAATTTTCGTTTACGTTTTTCCAGCTTGATGAGTTCATTATAGGTACTCGGTATTGTTACTCTATGGTTCATCTATAAGTGATGAACGAATGTAAAAACCGACAAAAAAATAAAGTGTTGACTGTTGACAACTTGTAGGTTTAGTACATTATTGCAAAGGCAGCGAAATAGGCAATGGCAGGTCGAGTATGAGTTTGAAGGCCGAGCCGCAGGCGAGGACTTCAATGATACGAGACAGGCAATTGCCATTTCGGCCGAGGCATATATAGTGCTTTTCTTAAAAAATGCAAGGAAATAAAAAATGGCCTTTCACACAATAAATTTAATTAATAGTAAAAGTTATATTGCTCATGTTAGGACAAAATTATTTAGCGAAAATGTTATTCATTGAAATACGCCAAAAACACTGTTTCGGAGAACAATTTAGCATTTTTCTCGTTTTTCCAGAACATGAAATTTTCATATACTTTCATATATTTTTCTCTTGATTTCACAGGAAGCAGGTTTTCCATCGCAAATTTAGCTTCCGATCTTACATCTGGTGGAGTGCAGTCAATGTTCATTTCATTTTCACTTTCAGAATCATCGGAACTCATTTTAATATTTTTTTATTAACAAAATAACAACGAACTCCGCTTTACCGCCATTTTTTTATTTTATTTTACAGTTTGTGCCGAAAGGTAAACGCATCTGTGGCTATACATCCACGAGAACGCAATGTGTACGATTGATGAAAGAGTTCTAAATTCAAACAGCACACCGTTTCATACAACATTGCCGGCGCGCTCTTCGTTCCAAATTCAAAGAACGCGCCGGGAAGTGATTAGGTTTTGCAGTCTACGTAAATATGATACTTCGCGTGTTCTTTATTCAAAAGTAATGACAATATTTCCGCGCATGTTTAAGAAAATTTAATTTTGACTGTGACACTGGGGATGGAAACTGAGGAACTAATGGCGGCCCAAGTGGTTGTACCAAAACATTTGATTGGTTGTTTCAAATATTAAATGTCATTTGTGACACATTTTAACCAATCAAAGTATTGACAGCGGTTAGATCGTCGCTGGCGCCATCTGCGATTAGCTTTGCGTTGCCAACCCCACTAATCTGAGTTAAAGCTTTAACTCCACCAAAATCTACGGAATAAATATTAACTCGCGTATAGTCACCTTATTCTTAGACTAGTTATTGGTAAGATACAAAATCTGCTTACTCTAGGGTAAGAAGCAGTTTACTCTAGTTCGGTCGAATCTGCCCAATCTCCCAAAGAAAACTAAAGATTCCATTCCACTTCAGAAAATGCGATTCAAAATCTGAAATTGCGTCATAATATAGACTTAATGAACGATTTAACCTCTAAATGTACTGCAATGACTCAGTAAGGGTATCCCCGTTTCACATAAGTTGAATAATCTCGAAACACTTAAATAAACCTTGTCCTTATTTAGATTTCATAAACCCTTTTTCAGTTCATACTATTTGTAGTTTGAATTGAATTGAGTAATGAGTAATCATTTATTTTAGCTTCTTATAACGATAAGGCTCGATAGAAAATCTATTTTAAAATCAAATCAACATTAACTAGTCATGAACACGAACCACTTTGATTTATCAACTTTTGATGAATGCGTGACTTAAAAGTACAAAATAGCTCGTATTAATGTTTGGATTTGTAAAACGTCACATAAATTATGGATAGGTACTTAGCTTTTTTTGGAAATTAACAAAATCTTTACCTCTATTAATTTTACAAACTATCTTTATTTTTTTAACGAGGCTTACGTGTAGTAATTAAAATTTTTTACGTTCAATCAAAGTCGACGTACATTTATAAGGTCTAAAATCAAGTAAATCAATCAACGAACATCGTCAAACTATCGTGATACACAAGTGTGTAATCTATGTTTTTTTTTCATGTATGTATTGTTATAGTGTGTGGAATAAATTATTTTAAATCAGTCATTCGTTCATTATTTTTTGTAATAGGCCCTTAAGATGTGGGCCTTTTCCGTGAGAGTATGTTGCCATAGTCTCTACGCATAGCAGGTGGGTTGGAGAGTGCAGTGATGGGCCATTTTCATTGGAAAACGCTGCTAATCAGCAGGCCTATTACATAAAAAGAATTGGCTAGATATTGAAAATTATTCGTGAGTCAATAGTGTCACGGAGTGGGACGAACATCGTCTGCTTATCGCGATTGTTTTTATGTAATAGGCCTGCAAAGATCCACGGCCACGGAAATGCCTAAAACGTTTTCAGATACTTCTGAGTGTGAAGAGTTGCTGCTGTTGGTACTCTGCTGGATGGACACCAAATTGATTATTACAGGGCTGATAATGAAGTTTATCAGCATGCTTTATCAGTTTTAATCGCATATATTTTGGCAAGTGTGCAGTGGAATTGCACAATATAACTCCGCTATCACCCTTTTTCCATCGGACAACTAGACGCACGAATCAGCGCCACCGTTTTTTGGTGGATGTTAATAATAGACGTAATTGTCGGCAACTGTTTATTTATGGTACTTTACAATGAAGTATAAAAAAGGTATTAAAAAGATATACAAAGGAGGTTGGCTTGATCGCCAACATGGCCCCCGACGGTGTGGACACTGAATTAGGAGGCGATTAATAGTGCGAGCTTCCTAACCGGTCGACGCAGGACACCCCCTTTCGTTGCCACGTCGACAACCCTAACTATGCCATCTTTACCGGGATAGGTTGCAACAATCCGTCCTCTAGGCCAGCAACGCCTGGGTAGAGTCCCGTCCGCTATGCACACCAGATCCCCACTTTTAAGTGCCCGGGATTCGGGAGAGGCACGGCGTGGCACTAAAGTTGGCAGGTACTCTGCGACAAATCGTTGCCAAAAATGATCCGCCAACCGTTGGGACTTCTTCCATTGGGCTCGGCTAGACAGGTCGGTGTCGTCCAAAGTCCGGCTCTGTATGTCGTTCGAGGATGAGCCAATCAAAAACGTAAAAGGCGTCAGCGCCGTCTCAGAGTCTGGGTCTACCGACACATGTGTCAGCGGCCTGGAGTTAACAATAGCCTCAGCCTCGGCTAGTAAGGTCGCTAATACTTCCTCCCTAGGTGCTTTCTCTGCGAGGGTGACAACGAGAGCGCTCTTTATATTTCTCACCAGCCTTTCCCAGCATCCGCCCATGAATGGAGCCGAGGGGGGAATAAACTTCCATCGAATTTCTCTGGTATTAGCAAACTCGTAGATTTCGGGCAGGATTTTAGCGGCGCCAACAAACGCAGTCCCGTTGTCTGAGTAGATACAAGTAGGGCAACCACGTCGAGCGATGAAACGGCGCAAGGCCATAATGGCGGAGTCGGAGGATAGGCTTTCGACGATTTCAAGATGGACTGCCCTAACTGTAAGGCAGGTAAACAATGCGATCCACCTCTTGGCTGTTCTTCTACCAATAGTGACATTTATCGGGCCAAAATAATCGAGCCCCACGTAGGTGAAGGGTCGCTCATTGTGGGCCATCCGTACATCAGGCAAATCTCCGGTAGGCGGTGTAACGAGCTTCGCTTTCCATATTCGGCACGCTTGGCACCTCGCAGCAACCTGTCTGACAGTTGGTCTTAATCCAACGACGTGGAATCTTTGCCGTAATTCGTTTACAACGAGCTCATGATTGGCGTGTGCAAACCTGGTGTGGTAAGAATGAATCAGCAGTTTGGTGATTTGGTGTTTACCATCCAGCACGATGGGACGAGACTCTATTACGCTGGACGCAGAGGTGCGACCAGATAACCGTAGGAGACCATCCTCGTCGATGAGAAGAGATAAATTCTTAAGCCTACTGTGGCTCGGAGCGAGGCGTCCTGCGTTCACACACGTGAGTTCGTCGGAAAAGGAATCAAGTTGGACTCTCTTAAAGAGATTGACCTCCGCGGAATGCAGTTCATCGTGAGATAAAAGGAAATAATTACGATTGCAACAAAGTGAATTTGAAAGCAAATGGGAATTTTGAGGTAAAAGAGACCGAAACAATTTGGCTGCCTGGTAGACGCGAGCCGTTGCTCTTAACAAACGTAACCAATTACTAAACCGATGGTAGTCAACAACAGGCGGTAAAGAAGTAGGAGCGTCTACCAACAATACAACAGCTTCGGCAGCATTTTTATATTCGTCCAATACGGGCTGGACGATAGAAGTTGGTTCGCTGGGCCATGAATCCTCAGATTCGAGTAAAAAGGATGGTCCAGTGAACCAACGCGACCGAGTGGAGAACTCTCCAGTGTCACGCGTAGCGTCGTCTGCGACGTTTAAGCTCGTGGGAACATATCTCCAATTTTTTATATCTGAGAGTTCCGAAATTTCCCCCACACGAAAAGAAACAAAAGGCTTAAAGGAACAAGCGTCGCTACGCAGCCACTTGAGCACCGTTATGGAGTCGGACCACATAAATATTTTATCGGGTTTTCTTTTATGGGCCTCAGAAACATATGCAGCAAAGCGAGCCGCGATGAGAGCTGCCTGCAACTCTAATCGCGGTATTGTCGATGGCTTCAGAGGTGCGAGCCTGGCCTTGCCTCCAATTAAAGCTAGCTGCGTCGAACCATCAGTGTAAGTAAAACGCCAGTAGGCGGCACAGGCGTAGGCCAACTCGCTAGCGTCCGCAAAAACGTGAAGTTGAACTTCTAAAATAACCTTCGGTGCGGAGTAGCATCTGGGAATTGAACACTCGGCCAGACTCTTAAGTTCATGAAACCAGGACTTCCACTTATTAGTCAGTACCTCAGGTAGACTGTGGTCCCAGTCGAGTCCTAACTTCCAAGTCTTCTGAAAAATAATGCGGCCCTTTATTACTAGAGGAGTCATTAGACCGAGGGGGTCATACACTGACATAAGAAGGGACAAGACAGAGCGTTTAGTGTATATCTCCGGAAGACTTGGAATGGATTTTATGAAGCGCAAGGAATCGTCATTGACTAACCAGGTTAGTCCTAAAACGCGGGTTTGAGAAGGTGACGACGGTCCTAAGCCTACTTCTGCAGCATCAGTGGCACAAAGGTCAGGAGGTATTAAAGCCAAGGCCTCAGGTTTGTTAGAGACCCATGAGCGCATCTCAAACCCTGCTGCTTTATGAATAGTAACTATCTCCATGGCTAGGTGCGCTGCTTCCTCTGTACTATTGACGCTGCCGAGGTAGTCATCCATATAATGATCTTGTACTACGGCTTGTGCGGCCTCAGAATAAAGATGCTGAAAATCTGAAGCATTTTTGTTTTTGAGAAAGAGTGCCGTGCATGGACTTGATGTCGCTCCAAAAATCATGGAGGACATTCGATATTCCTGGAGAGGACGCTGAGGGCCGTCTCGCCAGAAAAAACGCTGGGCATCTCGATCCTGGGCTCTTATTTTTACTTGAGGGAACATTTCCCTAATATCTCCTGTGAGCGCGACTTGACCTTCCCTAAACCTCATTACTATAGCAAGCAAAGGCTGGAGTAAATCCGGACCTGATAGAAGCATTGAGTTCAGACTGACACCGTTGCACTTGGCAGCCGCGTCGTGGACGACGCGTAGCTTCTTTTTATGCGGGTGGACTACGCCGAAATGTGGTAAATACCAGGTGACTATACCTTGTGGAGGACCGGTGCATAGCTCGGCATAACTCTTATCTATCATGCCCTGCACATTTTGTTTATAAGAGGCTGCGTAAGCGGGGTCTTTTTTCATCTTTCGCTCCAGGCTAGAAAATCGGGACAAAGCGAGGCCTTTACTATCGGGGACATCCTTGATGTCGTTGCGCCATAAGAGTCCGACCTCAAACCTGCCGGAAGGTAAGCGCATAGCAGTTTCCTCCAAAATGTCTAAGGCGCGCCTGTCACTAGGGCTACAGTGAGGTTTCTTCTCTATGCCTATAGAATCTAACTTGTAGTAGTACTTTATGAGATCGTCTAGATGAGAGTCGTGGTCAATGACTTCGGCATGATTAACAAACTCCACCGGATTGGCCTTACTTCCAATAAACCCAAAAAGAGCCCAGCCCAGGGGAGTAAGGGCTGCAGCTGGTTCGAATTTAGTACCATGTCGGATGGTTTGGGGCAAAAGCAGATGCCAATTGTCTGTTCCAATGAGACAAGTTGGCTTCGCGTCATTGTAAGCTAGTACATTAGCTATATCGAAAAGATGCCTGTAGCGTTTGAGATCACTGATACTAGCGGACTGAGTACGAAGACCTAAATTAGGAATAGAGCGAACCCGGATATCGTAGTCATTCGAACTATGGCGGCCTCTCACTTTGATGTTGATGAAACTAGCGTCTGTGAATTTAGTGAGCCCTCCGATACAATTAATCTGTAATGGAACTCTCGATGTCTCATCACTATCAGCGAGTACGTCAGTCACCGACTTATCTACAAGAGTAGCAGAACTACCGTCATCTAACAGAGCGTACGTGTCCACGCTCCCTTTTGGTCCGGTTAACGTGACTGGAATGACCTTAAGAAGGGGCTTGGAAACGTCACTTGGTGCGGCGCTGTGTGCTACAATAGCGGACTGACTTGCGGTTGGGTGGACGGCCTGTGACTGTGAGGCAGGGAGTTCACCGACTTGATCAGAGATGGTTTGGACTTCAACCAGCGCTTCCGGTCGCGGTCTATGTAAAAGCGTATGATGCCGCCGATCGGATGCACAGGTTTCAGCCTTACACCTATTTTTGCAGTTCTTATACTGATGCGAGCCTTTTTTTAAACATCTACGACATACTTTATTGTCCAACACCCACTGCCAACGATCGTCCAAAGAGAGCGATTGAAAGTCTCCGCAATCGCTTATTTCGTGTCCGGACTTCGAACAATATTTACATGATAAAATCGAACTCTTTGGTTTGACAGGTGAGTCTGACAATGAGTACGGAAAAACTTTGTCTTTGAAAGGTGTGACAGGTTGACTTTGCATTTTGCCCGGTGACGGCTGACTTTTGGTGACAGGTGTTGACTCTGGCATAATAACTCCAAATTGAATTTGCAAATTGGGCGTTGCCGAAAATGAGCACGCGAGTATGGGCGTGGGACTCCTGCTGTCGGAAAGGATGATAGAATGCATGACTGAGTATGAGTGTGTTAGTCCCAGACTTCTCTGGGTTAGACTCAAAGTAGGATTACTTCGGATACGCGTCATTGGCGTGTATGCTCCCGATATATCCAAGTCAGCAACGGAAAAGGAGGATTTCTGGAAAAGTGTGGAAGACATCTTGAATGAATGCAAAGATAATGAAAGGATAGTTATGCTTGGAGATTTTAACGGATGGGTAGGTGTGAGAAGAGAGGGATGTGAGGGAGTTTTAGGAATATATGGAGACAAAAGAGTAAATGATAATGGCAGGAGTTTGATTGAGGTATGTTTAGAAAAGAATCTTGTGGTAACGAACACCATGTTTGACCACAAGGAAATTCATATGTACACTTGGCAGAGAGGGGAAAAGAAGAGTATGATCGATTTTGTGATTGTTGATGAAAGACTGAAGGGCAGAGTTGTAGACACCAGGGTCTTTAGGGGTAGTAACATTGGAACAGACCACTTTCTTGTAGTGTCTCGGGTTAGTGGTCTGTTCAAAAGTTGGCGTCATCGTCCCACAGTGCCAACAACGGAGCTGACTAGAGTAAAAGTTGAGAACCTGGATGAAGTGGAAGTGCAAAAGACATATTTGTGCAAATTGAAAGAACGATTGGGAAATGTGGCTGAAGTGAAAGATGGCAAGCTTGAGGAAGTTTGGGAAAAGTTTAAAAAAGGTGTGACTGAAACAGCTGAGGAAATATGTGGAGTGAGTAAAAGGAAGAATGCTCCCCCAATAAACTGGTGGGATAGTGAGGTAAGACAGATAGTGAATGAAAAGAAAAAAGTATGGCAGGATCTGCTGGCCATCAAAGCCAGTAAAAGAGTGAATGCAAGTGTTACAGAAGATGATGTTGATACAGTTGCAAGGGAGTTTAAAAGGATTAAGAAAGTAGTGAAAGAAAAAGTAGACGAAAAAAAGAGAAAGATGAAAGAAAAGTGTGACTTCAAACTCTGTGATAACTTTCGAGACAATATAAAATTGTTTTGGAAACAAGTGAAAACGTCTCGAAGTGGATCACATAAGTCTAAAATGAATGTGATAAGAGATGAAAAAGGTGAGCTAGTGACAGATGAAAAAGGTGTACTACAGGAGTGGATGAAATATTTTGAGAGTTTGTTTGAGGCGGATGGCTCTATGCTAGAAGCCTCGGATAAAAGGGTGGAAGACGAGGAAGAGACAGAAGTGGATGAAAGAGATATATATATGGATGAGATTATTAGTGCAATGAAGAGCATGAAAAAAGGGAAAGCAGCAGGATATGACAGAATTACTGTTGAAATGCTGAGAGGTGGGAAAGAGCTGGTTGCGTCCTGGCTGTGCCTGATCTTTAATAAATGTTGGAACAGTGGCAAAGTGCCGGAAGATTGGCGTAAAGCCGTGGTCGTGCCGCTGTACAAAGGGAAAGGGTCACGGCAGGATGCTAAAAACTACCGCGGGATCAGTCTTCTCAGCATTGTCAGTAAATTGTATGCAAAGGTACTGATTGAAAGAGTGATGCAAAAAACTGATCAGAGTATTTGGGATGTGCAAGCGGGATTCAGAAAAGGAATGGGATGCACGGATCAGGTCTTCTCCTTGAGGTGCTTAACCGAAAAACACCTGGCTAAGCACAAAAAGGTTTACTGTGCCTTTGTGGACCTGGAGAAGGCCTACGATCGAGTTGACAGGAATGAGCTATGGAAGGTGTTGTCCGAATACGGATTGGAGAGCAGACTGATTCATGCACTGAAATCTCTCTATGAGGATTCCCGTGCATGCGTCAGGATTGACGGCGTATACACTGACTGGTTTGGCATCTCTAGGGGTGTCAGACAGGGATGTGTTGCGTCACCATGGCTCTTTAATCTGTTTTTGGACAGTTGTATGAAAGGTCTGAAAGAACGTGACTGTGGGGTTGTGATGAATGGGACTCAAATCAAGTGCCTTCTCTACGCTGACGACCAAGTTATACTTGCGTCTTCTGCGCAAGAGTTGCAGGAAATGATGTCGGTTATGAATGAAGATTTTGTGAGAAAAGGGATGAAAGTGAATGTAACTAAGACTAAAGTGATGGTGTTTGAGAGAGATGAAGAAATGACTGACTGTACGGTAATGTTAGGTGGCGAAAAAGTGGAACAAGTCCGTGAGTTTGTATACTTGGGGAGTTTGTTCACAAGGGACGGAAAGAGTGAGGAAGACATAGAAAGACGAGTGAAGAAAGGAAATTCGGTGAGTGGTGCTATACACTCGGTCATGAGTAGCCAAACCGTTTCTGCAAAGGCGCGAATGGCTATTCATAACGGAGTGCTGGTACCGACACTGATGTATGGAAGTGAATCTTGGGTATGGCAGAAGAAGAATGAAAGCAGAATAAATGCGGTAGAGATGCGATCGTTGAGGAAAATATGCGGAGTAAAACTGAGTGATAGAGTGAGCAATGAGGTGATTCGCAAAAGGTGTGGTCTGAAAGATGATATAGTGACAAGAATTGAGAAAGGAATGCTCCAGTGGTTTGGTCACTTAGAGAGGATGAATGAAAGGCGAATCACGAAAGAGATATACTGTGCGAATGTGGAAGGAACGATTGCACGAGGGCGTCCCAGAAAAACCTACGCGGACCAAATAGAGGTTATTATAAAAAAGGCTGGTGTACGCAGTGACAAAAACCGCAGGGCATGTATGAAAAGATTGATGGATATAAATGAAGCGAAAGAAGTGTGCAAGGATCGTAGCAGGTGGCGATCCATAGTCTCTGCCTACCCCCATGGGAAACAGGCGTGAGTGTATGTATGTATGTATGTATGAATTTGCAAACATGCTTCATGTTCGAGAAAGTCGGCCAAAGTTTCTAATTTATGTTTGCCAGAGCCAATCCTTACGGATGCAAAGTCAGCCCATCTGGACCTTAAAAGAGGAGTCAACTTGCCTATGATGGAGTTAGCAAGCTCGGGAGATGCAAGATACTCCGGCTGGTTCAGAAGACGAATGACTTCCACGCAGTTACGGATGCGGCAAGCGAAGATGTTCAGTTCGCGGGTCGTTTCGTGTGTACCTAATTTAGGAAGAGCCCTTACGAGCGAAAGTTGGTGCAGCACGATGACCTCCGGCTGAGCGAACCTATTCTCCAAGGCCTGCACGATCTGCTCCGGGTCGTCAGCTGCCACCAGTCTGATGGAGACTGCCTCACGAGCGGCGCCATGTAGCGCTGCGCTAAGCCTAGCTATATTATCGCTAGAAGAAAAGTGCGCTTTGGATTGGTCGTAGGATTTTTTAAAGAGAAGCCAATCCGCGGCGCGGCCGTCGAACTTCGAAATATCACAAACCTTTGTCGTCTTCTTACCCAAGCTTGTGATGGCGTTGGCCAGCTGAATAAATGGTGTACCTACATCTTCACTATGGCTTTTATTTTTGTAGCAGCAACAATCATTATCTTTACGTGTGCCTAAGCCTATTTCTTGTGCGTGTGGTGTATATTCAGCTGGAGGAATTGAGCCCGTAGGAAGCGGGCCCGTCGTACGAGCCGGGGCCGGATGCACGCACGGCCCTGCGGCGGCATCGCCGTCGCCGTACTGAATCGCCGTGGCGGGTGCCGACCGCGGCGCCTCGTAATTAAGCCACGGTTGATCTTTCTCCCTATCAACCAATGAAAACGCTTTATTGTTTTGTTTAGAGCGAGTTGGAATATTATTAGAATGTGCTAACCATTTTTCCACACGCTGAGATCCTGAGCTGCTGTGCCTAGATACAGCTTCTATGGCGGCTAACTCCGCCTCAAGCTCCAAGTCAGCCACAGCACGCTCCCGTTCAGCCGCAGCACGCTCCCGTTCAGTTGCCTCACGGTCGCGTTCAGCCTGAGCCTCTGCGAGGCGGCGAGCATGTTCAGCTTTGGCCGCAAGTATTTGGGCTTTAATTGTTTCATGCGAACGCGATGAGCGAGCACTTTTTGGTGCGGTGCTTACGGAAGTCACACTCTTCGGGGCGGAAAACCTCTCCTCATTTTGCAGGGCGCTGGACGGAGCCGACGCGCCGCCGATCGCGGGCGCGCCGTATGTAGAGGCACCGTCTTCGGAAGCGCCAAAGATATGAGCATCTCGCCGAGGTGGCACTAAAGCTGTAGTCGATTTGCTGTGCGATCTTGTGATCGGCATTTTGTGGCATAGGTTGCTTATTTACCCTATTTTTATATTATTTTATTTTTTCACTCTGACACCAACATGTTAATAATAGACGTAATTGTCGGCAACTGTTTATTTATGGTACTTTACAATGAAGTATAAAAAAGGTATTAAAAAGATATACAAAGGAGGTTGGCTTGATCGCCAACAGTGGATATTCCAGAGACTCGCTCTAAGCGTTTTGCATCAAATTGTTTTATCTATACCGCTAGAGAGTGAAACTCCTGGCAGTCTGTGTTTCCCGATAGCTACAATCTGGGGGTCTTCAAGTCGCGAGTGAATAGGTATCTTCTAGGCAAGCGCGTTTCCTCGTAGATCACATCATCGCTTACCATCAGAGGTGACAGCGGGCAAGCGTTTGCCATCATTTAAAAAAGTTATACATTTAAATTAGCACCTGCAGTATGCTGTTCCTTTGTACCAGGAAACTCATGACGCACTTAACGGATGGCCGCAGATTTTTCTGAAGTGATTCTCGTTATATGTAAATTTTATTGAATCATAAGTCCGTTTTGAGACGTGTGAACTTATTCCATGGGAATGGTAAGGCAGTTAAACTATTCTGAGAAAACTTTACTAAGAAAATCATATGACTAATGTTATTAGCTTTAAAATTTACAATTTTATACTTACTAGAATAGAGCTAGGAGCTTAATCATTTTCGTTTATTGTGAATTTTTTTCAGGATTTAGCATTTTTTCGGAATTCTCTAAGATGATCAAAAAACAAAGGGTTTTTATTGGATTCTACCAATAAATAATGACATTATAACAGAACTGTTCAACTTCAAGAGGTAAATCCTAATCACAATCTGACGTAATTAAATTCGTACAACATTCGACATATGCGTCAGTACTATTATTAATTCTGTGATATTAATTATTTTCATACATTTATTTTAAATTGCAAGTTTTTTTTCTTTAAAGACGAGTCAACACTTGAAAACGTTATAAATACTTTTGGATCTTTAACGTATTAGAAACCTTTATTTTCTCGCTATCCACACATTCTGAAATAAGCCACGTATTTATTAAAAGAGGTTTGCTGGTCACAGAGTAACAAATTACTTGGAGCACGCAGCCCTTCCATTTACATAATTTTCTCAAGCATACATCTGAATACGCAAAGCTCCTTACTAAGCCTTTATACGGTTTCGTAAAAACACACATTTATCATAAACAGTCTGATCTCTTGCTGGATCAAAAAGATTTATGGCCGACCGTGACAGCCGTAACAGAAATAATGGGAGGTATTTGAATGTTGTTTCTGTATTTAATATTTTGTTCCAATTTGCTTTTTCGTTGAAAAGGAGTTGTTAAGTTACAGTAACAGTTTTTTCTTAAAAACATACCTTCTAGTGACTCTGTGAGCTGTAGACTCCACTTTAAAATATCTCCGCAATTTTGAAAAACTTTCGAAAAACTGAATCTACAAAAAAATATTATGATAATCGAATCTTCTCACAAAATTTCATGAGAATCGGTTGAGAAATGCGACTGTAGAGGAGAACAGATGGACAGCCGGGCGGACATACGAAAGCATTTTTGTACAAACAGAGACGCTTCGCGCTCGCTCGGTCAATATTTTTTATATTTAATATTTTTCGATCATTCGTTCTACTTACTTAGTGCTCAGCTTTTGTAATTCTTTATTTATCTGTATACAAAAACTGTAGGTAACTGTTGTATGAAATGAATGAAAGAGTAAATAACCTATAAATGAGTCACAAAAAATGCAAAATACTGTTGTGTCATTACTCAACCATTCAATAGGTTCATAAAACAATCAGAAATCTCATTAGTATTAACAGTGATTAATTTGTTTTTAATGAAAGCGGCATGCAAAGAGTTTTATCATTACTGTAACTACAGAATACCAATTAAATGAGTCGTCAAAACAATTTTATAACTCTGTGACGTCAATGAGATGACCGAAAAGAACTAAGTGACCCCTTGCGACGTAACTCGTCGATAGTACGATGTAAATGATGGGTGTTAAACAGTCGAGTGAACTTTATTGTGTGATTTTTGAGCTCTTTTTACGCTGATTCATGAATAAGTACCTACTCGTAATTTTACGTCGAAAGTTACTGGGTTCATAAAGTATTTACACAGTGAATTATAATATTGGGTACAGTATTTTTTAACTTATTTCAAAAATCAAAATTATATTATAAGATTTACCATGTCATAAGCGAGTCCGTTTTCAATTCCGTTAAAAAGAGGATTTCTAAATCTACACTCGACGTAAGAAAAATCGCACTTCTTCGAAAATAAGTTTAGACTTCCCAACTAGCATTTTGGTAATAAGAATTGGTGTTATAAGAGTTATTTAAAAGTGATTTTGGCAAGCAAGAGTTGTACAAAGGTTTTAGCAATTGGTGTTAGAGCACGCTCTAACAACCTCTTATTTGGGCCCACGTCTTATAGCGCTATAAGTAATAGAATGGTTATAATGCTCACTCTTTTAACACTGAAAGTTACATTACAGCTATAGAGTGGCGTTAGTGGCAAACAATTTTGTGTGTCTATATTGGTGGTATACTATAAATCTTGCTACCTCAAGCACTTTAAAGTCTGTATTATGGTTACAATAAAAACTATAGTTGGTACACAAGTTCTAAAGTCTGCTGGAATAATTTGTATAGTAATATATTGGTTCTTTTTCGGGTTCATTTTTTTCTTGGAGTTACTTTATGTATCTTGATCAGTGTTGATTAGCAACTCAGGGCTGTAGCGAGTTTTCTTCTTCTATAAGTTTTCATTATTTTAGATCCAAAAGTGTTACTTTATTTCAATCAATTCAATTTGTGATATCGTTAAGATGAATAAATAATGAAAAATATTAGAAAAATCGGCTCACCCGTAGCAACTTAGACGGGATATCGTCTCAAAATGATGTCCAACTAAGGAAGTGAAATTAAGATTGTCAATAATTCCGTCAGTCAAGTTTGATTTCTTCATCATATGGCTAACATTTATTGCGAGCGCTACTTTATTGAGTGAATAATATATGTTTTGCATCTCAATTTTTAAGGGCCTTGAAAATAAGTGATATTTGAACATAATTTGCATTTTATCACGCGGAGCATACACTCAATATACATTTAGATAAAAACAGGATATTGGGTCTGTTTTTTACAGTTATTGTGTATTGTAGTAATAATATTGCGTTTTAAAATCAGAAAATTATACAAAAATGTGTTTTAAACTAGTTTTTTTTCTGAATTATTTTTAGGTTATGTTTGATTTAGCATGGCGTCTCTTCCTTATTACCCTAGGTTCCTATTATTACTATTAATAAACAAGAAGTTCTAGATGGCCTGTAGTTAGAACTATTGTTGCACTTGTAATACCAGAACAGGGTTTTAAAGGTAATAAGAGTACAAGTTTAAAATGTTTGGTTTTACTATGGTTCGACTTGGATGCAAAGGTAGTGGTATTTTAGAGTGACGTTCATGTTCACTGACTAACTGACACTTTCGTTTTATCCACGAACTCATGGCAAAAATCTCAAAGTTCTGACTACTTATAGGTATAACTATAATTTGCATGTAATCAGAACAGAAAACATAACATTTAGAGGTTAGAGACATTATACATAAAAGTAATATTTTATATTTTTTATGATTTCAAGTGAAAATAAGAGTTACAATGGTTAAGTTGCATGTTAATATTGCTTAAAGTAGCATAACAGTAAATTTGAACCCCGCTGTAACTTAGGTGGTAAAAAATTTTTTCTAACTACTTTCAAGAACTCTTATCGGTAGAAAGAGTTATAAGAAACTATAATATTACTTTAAGTATTTTCTGATACTTGAATTTATAAAAGCAGGTGCTATGATGGTTCCGACTATTCCGTTTTTACCTCCTTAAGTAATATTACGTTTCCTAGCTAAGATAAGTGGTATTAAACATTTACTTAGCACTCATAAGAACACTTGGAAATAGTGAAACTTAGTAGAAACCTTACTATTACCTTAGGTACTTATTGTTACTTGAAGTTACAATACCTAGTGTTACTGTGGTTCAGCTTTTCTCTTTTATACCTACCTAAGTCTTATTATGTCTTCTTGCTACTGTTACTCATCTTGATGAGTTATTTAGTTATAGTCATGACCATTGAATAAACAAAAGTTTTACTGGACGCTTTTATATACCCATTAAACCAATACAAACGTTAAGAAAGGTGGAAATTAGCGCCAAAATGTTTGTTGGGTTGGCCACCTGCTATTGTTAGCTAACATTTTATTATGTAAATGTCGATATCTATTGAAAGTTCATTTAATGAGCTTTCAATTAATAATTGTTTGATTTAGGTAATTAACATAACAGTTACCATAATCAAACGCTTAAAGCGTTATTGCTAGCTCCGCCACAAAAGGGAAATAAAAGGGGTCAATTCAGAAAATGCGGGTAAATTCGCTATCGAGATGATTGAAAACAACACTTCAACAGTTCAAAATACCCAAGATGGATACTATTGCCCATGAAGTTGCTCAAATAATGCAAAAAAATCAGGCAATGTAATGTTGCTCGGAAACTGAATCTCAAATTTTTTTTTCGTATTTTTTCCTTTCGACGAGTATCCCAACGGTTTCTAGAGACTGTTGGCTATCTCCGAAGGGGAAAAATTATAAAACAACAGTTACCATTAAATTAGATAGGATTAAATTTAACTTTGAAGATTTTTTTTAAAAGGTGCGATTTTTCTTACACCATGTTTATTACCAACGTTTACGACACCATAGTTGCCGTTGCCGCTAAATTAACTATTAAATTACTATCAATCGCAATTTAGGAACGACTAATAATGCAGACGTGAATTTACGTGCAGGTGTAGACAATACAATGATGTCATTATCTGAAAGCGGACCCATCACGGTAATGATACTGAGGACTGGAAATTATGCAGCTTGGAGACAATTGACAATCGGGATAGAAATTATGCAGCTGTTTGTTGAAATAGTCTTGGTTTTACTTTGTTTTCAGCCTCCTAATCTCGACGGATTCGAGTTCATATCAGAATCGAATACATAAACGTCAGAAATCTGTTATTTTGGTACATTGAAAACGGTTGCCATGGTTTCCATAGTATCATTTTGACGTTTACTCGATTTTAACTCGATCTCAATCGCGTTGGGTTTGGCAAATGATAAACGTTAACCAAGCATACGAAGAACGTTAATTTACGTCAATATCTAATTATGGTGGTAGTCCATACATGTTAACGATAATAATTAACAATAGTTTTAAAATTTATTAACAATAAACATTCTAACAACTCATTTAATGTTCAAACGACGTTGTTCAAATCACTTTTTAATTTTTCTAGCCGTAAACGATTTCAATTTCCCTAGCGCGGATGGTAATGATCCGACTCCCGATAGCATCTCCGCCATTTTTAATTGTGATTACTCCGCCAATGCGGCGTTTGTATGCTACCGGAAGCACAGAGTACATAATAGTCCGGAGGCACATGCCTACTCGTCCTGCCAATTTAAAAATGGAACGCTTTTTAAGAGAAAAATTTAAACAAAAGCCTATTGACAAAAACTTCTTTGAATTTAAATCAATATCAGCCAGCACCACCTTTTTACTCATGTGGCACCACCTCATCACCTTTTTGGATTTTAATTTAAGAACGTGGACTTGCTTTTTGTCACATTTCTACACGACTGCCTAAAAGGAGTGTATTGTATTCAGTGTTCATGTATTTCACAATAATGCAACCTTCATGAAACGATGGCATAGAAACTCAACATCGTATTGGATTTTTTTATCGACAATCTGCAGTATAAATCGATTCAGGGCTGATTTTTCAATGTCCAGATAGAGCTTTATTCGTTTGATAACGTATATTATGCCGCCAAATTGAAAATGATTGTCATATGTTTGGTTGTCAATTTTTTATGACTTTTATTATTTTATCTGTTATCTGAGGATTGAAAAATTAAGCCTCAGTAAAATATGAATTAATGTAAATTAACATCGCGCAAATATATTTAAATTTCTAAGATTTTTCAACCATTGAAGTCTGGTGTCGCATTTCTATTCATGTTGTATAATGCATACGTAGATACTTACGAATAGATACCTTGTACATCATATAGCTATAACTAGTGGATAGGTAAGTATAGTATACAATTATACATAATATATCACCTCTTTGCAATGACACCGTGACATTTTTGGAACCGCAATTTTCCAGGAGACGATTTCCAAAGAATAAAGAAGAACTTTTTAGCTAGATATCACGTTGTCATCACAAAGAAGCGCCTCTTTGCGATGACAACATGACATTTAGTTGAAAACGTTTTTTTTTTAATTATTTGGAAGAAGCCTCCTGGAAGGCTGCGGTTGGAAATATTTTCATAGAGATGTCATGTTGTTATCGCGAAGAGGCGTCGCTTCTTTGCGATGACAACGTCACATCTCGCTAAAAACGTTCTTCTTTATTATTTGGAAATCGTCTCCTGGAAAATTGCGGTTTCAAAAATGTCACGGTGTCATTTTATTTGGAAGTAGACTCCTGTAAGGATGCGTTTCAAAAATGTCATGTTGTCATCGCAAAGAGGCGAATATAGATTTGACAATATTTTGTATAAAATATGTATTTTTGTTTATTTCCAGCGAACGTTAAGTTAAGCCGCGTCTCCTGCGCCGTGTTTTTGTGTTTTCAAACATCACAACAATGTTTTCTCAATATGTTGGGGGCGTGGCCTATGAGTTTTGTTGAGCAAAAACACAAACATTGTTTGCCGAGACGAACGGAAAACATCCCCCGCTCTCGCCTGCGGGGAGGGGAAGTAACTCATTTTGTGTTGGCGCTCACTAGATGCAGACGCCTCGCCTGCGTTCGTGTGCCATTGTGTGATTTGTGTATTGTCTTAGTGATGGAGTGGAATAAGAAGAATACCTACTTTATTTTTAATTGAGTTGGTCAGAGAAAGACCGCTACTTTACTTTACTACTCGGAATCTGTTTCTGTTTCTTCTTTGGAGAACTAAATCCACTATTGCCATTACAGCTACCACGTCTTCTTCGTCGGAACTCATTTTCAAATCTGAGCCGTGATTGGACGCAAATTTTCTCAACAAAACATGTTTTCAAAACAAAACCTAGGCGCAGCGGACGTGCAGTTTGAAAATAATGTTGTGAAAATAATGTTTTGCCAACAATGTTTTGTTGAGAATTAAGCGCAGGAGACCCGACTTTACAATACGATCGTTACACGGTATATGCCGCCCCTTTGTTTGATTTAATTAATAGAGACTTATACTTATTTTAAAGTAGGTAATTGACTTCAGAACGATAACTTATTTAACTAACTTAATTACACTAATTTGCCTTAGTCTCAACTAAGTGCAGAAGTATTTTGCGTGCAACTCGGTCCATTAACTAAGCGGTCATCCCCTAAGGATAAGAAGACCTTGGGATTTCCAGAACACGCGATGTGTCGTGGCCGTTCTCGATGGAAGCAGATTGATCCGGTTTTAAGTGGTTCGGGAAATTACGGTAAATGTACCGACGATATAACATTTAGATGAACATTGAACGTGTTTGAGGAATCTTATATGATTTTGAGATTAACGGAAATATATTTGCTACTTTCTTTAAATTACTAATAATACACCTAATATAGAATAAATATTAATACTGTGATGAAGTTTATTTTAAAAACTTGCGCTAATTAATAAATAAAACCCGATTAATGTTGCCAAAGCCACAAATAAACTGCACACATACTTACGTATTTTGTAGCAGAAATGCAATGTAATAGGAACCTCGATGTTTTTATTAAATCGGCATTCAAACAAACAAACTAGACAAACTGGCCATTGAAAAATAACCATCATCTGTTTTTTTTACTAGTTAAAAAACAAATTGATCATCTGCAGGTTTTAAAATATTCCAAAGTTTAAAACGCGTCTCAAAACGCTTCCAGATTTGAATTTAAAAAAAGAATCAATGACAAAACACTGCAAAAGGACAAAAGAATGAAAAAAGTTTAATTAAAGCAGGTCCAATAGGTACTCATTGGTGAAAGCAAAAAGGTTTTTTGCGCCATTAAACCAGGCGGATAAGCGGCGACGCGGCAAATCTCTCTACATTGCTAATTGAAAAGCCAGCATGCGAACGCTAAAAGGAGTATTACCAAACGAAACAGGCGATGTATAGGGAAACCCACTATTAGGCTAAGTGTGGCGAAAATTGCTTTCTGTAATTTGGTTAAGTGAGGCTAGAAAGGATATTTGGCGCGAGTGTTGTGAAAACTTTTAGGTTGGGTTCAAAGTTTTGCAGAGAATTTTATGTTTTCAAGTTGTTATGATGTTGTGCTGCTATTTTAAAAGAAAATCTACCTACTAAGATTTATAAAAAATATAAAACTGCTTTATCGATATCAGTGTTACTTCCATATAAAAAGTTATAGAATAGATTAGACAGATGAATTTCGTTACTTTTAACAATTTTATCAAGTTGCTTCCAAAAAAAGAATTTGTACTTTGATAAGACCTACTAATGATTTATGGTTGATTAATGGTTATAGGTTGTGTGTTATTTCGCAATAACATATTAAAAACAATTTAACTAATCTCCTACCCTAAACGTAGAAATTATATTTTTCACACTCTTTCCGATTTTCGAAAAAACCTTTTTAATCTCCCCTACCTACAGCCTTTTTCAGGCACCGTACATAAAACCTTTATTCTCAATCCCCATTTTTAGGGTTCTGCACCCAAGTAGTAAAAACGAGAACCTATTACTAAGATTCCACCTTACATCTTTCTGTCTTTCTGTCTGTCACCAGGCTGTATCTCATGAACCGTGATAGCTAGACAGTTGGAATTTTCATAGATGATGTAAGTATTTCTGTTGCCGCTATAACAACAAATACTAAAAACAGAATCAAAGAAATATTTGAGTGTGGCTCCTATACAACAAACGTGTTTTTTGCCGTTTTTTTGTTACGGAACCCAACGTGCGCGTGTCCGACTCGCACTTGGCCGGTTTTCACAATACACATTCTTCAGAAGCCTGCAGCACGCATGCAGATCCATCACCAGCTCTGACCACTTAATCAGGGTCCGATTCTGCTGAAATACGGTCGCGTGAGTGAGAACCATTCGTTGCAAATGCATTTAATGCTACTGGAGCAACGAAAGCGAAACGATGAAAAGCTTTAAAATGTCTTAAGCCTTTATTAACTTTATTAATTTCATACTTTTGTTAGAAAACTATTTAATGACAATTGATATCATTATTTTTTCAATAACTGTTAAAATAAATGATAGTTTGATTTTATCTCTCTCTCCGTTGTGTGTTTTATTTGTTCTTGTGTGTTTATTTTTATAATAATGCAAATTTAAAGAGAAATCAATCAATACTAAAACATTATTTCACAATTAAGTAATATTTTTAAATTTCAATTAAAATCTCGATACAGTTACATAAAACAGTTTTATAGAAATAAAAAAAAATTGTTAAATCTTAAAAAATTTCGGTATTATCTACCTCTGGCCGACGCACATTTTTACATATGGCCCATCAGTGTACCTCTTCACTACAGGCAAATGTCACTTTTTCATAAATCGGTGCGCTATACTCGATCATGAAAAAACAAAGATTTTCAATGTAAAAAAACTGTTTTTCCATAACACTGGACGTTCGTCCTAAGACGTCCGAAAAGTGCAAGTCAATCGCGTGTTATTACCCCCATATATCATTATGTGGGATGAACAAGACATCAGTAAATTAGCCGGTATTGCCGCCGCCTGTCGATATAAATCTTGTCGGTGCATGACGCTAATATTTGTTCTCGCCTGTACACGGCCTGGCCACGCGAAGGAGCAACTAGCGGTGCGGCGAGCGAATTTATCTCTTCATTGTGCGGTGGAATCGCTCGCCATTTGATTGGGTATTTGACTGTTATTTTATTTAAATCAAATAATCTACGAAGAATTAAAGACACTGTCATTTATTTTACAAATAAAACATTAGCACAACGTAGGTTTTCGTTTAGAAACAGACAGATCAGCCCCAATAAAGCACGGATTTCATTTATGTTTTCATTAAACTATAATTATTAGATATTTACATTTTCATATCAGATCAATACCCGATTGGCATCGTGTGCCATTATAACATGGTCTATTTCTGTGGACCTGGCGTTGATGGTTAACTGTTCTGGTGTAAAAAAAAAGCTTGTCTAGAAATGAGAAAGTGAAGAATAAAAGCTCACCTTTTATTTAATTTTTCGGACCGGCATTCCAGCGAGGTCCACAGATATTGTGACAAGGATAAAAAAAGTTGGAACTAAATAAGGTGATCATACTTTATAGGTGATAGTGTTGCTAAAACTGAACAACATTCTCCAAGGAACATAGGTCGAAAACCAATTTTTTCTTCACCTTTCCATAAAGTCGGTAAGCTGACCAATACATTTTGTAAGGAAGTACTTTTTTTTCGTTATTCGACCTATATTCGATGGAGAAAGTTGTTTAGATTAAACAACACTATCACCTGTTTCAGTATCATCACATCATTTGGTTCCACAACATTGACTTTAGAAAAGAAATTCATGTCAGTGTTCCACATGTGTATATTGACTTGCTGCGTCACTAGCCGCCTTTTCTCGTGGCCAAGACGTTACGTGTCGATAGAAGAAAGTATATTTGTTCCCGCCTATATATTAGGTGTCGATAGGGAGGGTATATTGACATTAGTGATCAGAAATTCAGGGAAAAGTATGGAGAAAAAATAAAATTAATATCTATGTTAAAAGTTATTATTTTCATCTGAAAGTTTTTCGAAGGCAGACCGAATAACAAAAGTGTAAAGGATAAATCAATGTTTTTGGCATAATTCTTGGAAGGAAAATATTTTAACATATTTTATCATATAAAATAAGCCTTTTACTCAAACAAAAACATCTTATTTCTTCGAATTGTGCTTGATCTAAAGTCAAGGACATAGTCAAACTGGTTTGAGTGTTATCGCCATACAAATCTAATGAGTTGTTCCGGAATGGAATGTTAATGACAATATTTTATAAACAAGATTTAAACCTGTCTTACTATGATATATAAATAGTTCATAAGCGATCTCTTTAATAGGATATTTCCCTATGACCTATGACTTATGTTATGATATGAGCCATCCCCTTCGTACTGGTGAAAATCAGGCCTAGGATTGCCTCACGTACTTCATATATAAAGATTGTACTCTTTACTTTATGAAGATAATAATGTACGTGAAAATGCTTTATTTCACATGGTTTGTTTAAATATTGCCAAACTTTATTTCCATACAATGTATTTTTTTTCTACCTTTAGCAACCAATATATAGGTATTTTATCAGTCCAAATAAAAAGTGGCCGCCCTAACAGGCCCGTAATCAGGGTTTAGTATTCGGGGAGCGATTGAAACTTTTAAAAATGCTTGTAAAACATAAATACGTGTCGTGTGTGTGCAGTGTATATAATGTGTTCAATTTTTTTTATTGTTTTTGTACTTTTAGGGGGCTATATTAAGTAGGACACCCTTACATCCCCTCTCCCCTCTAACGGGACTGGTAGAATTTATGTAATTTTACTGATCATTATGTCATCTGCACGACGACCGACGCCATTGCTAAGCATAGGTAGATATCCCTCAAGGTCGTTAGCTACGATCGGTCATGCGCTGCCCGCGTCCAACGGGAAGCCGTGACATTAACCAGATATTCCTTCATCTTTTAGGAAGGCCACCTCAATGGCGTAGCGTGTGTTTGTGCCACCCGGGGCAGACCTGAATTTTGCCGCCCCCTATTTTCATTATAATTCAAGAAAATCAGTATTTTCTTTAAAATAATAATCATTACTTACCTTATTTATTTACTAAAAATTAACTCTTCGGGTTTTTTTCGGTGCATAATCTTTTATGTAGTCGCGCGCTCCGGGCTGTACGGTGATGATATTTTGGTCAAAATTGATACAATCAATGATAGTGTAGTACTCTTTTTTTTTTGTGAAATTTTGCCGCCCCCAAAAATTGCCGCCCGGGCGGTCCGCCCCTCCGCCGCCCCACTTGCTACGCCACTGGGCTACCTACACTGTCTAAATTAAGGCACAGACTAAGAGGAGACTACGAAGACTCTCATATCTTACAGCAGTTGACTCTGTGCGTCACTTCAATTATAATATTTATGCGAAGAGGCATAAGTGTTAATTTGTTATTATGCAGAACCAACTGCGCCGTGTAAAATTCCGTCGTGTCGCACGTCACGTTGACGTCACGTGGCTGTTCAGTTTGCACAGTGTGCAAGTTGGATGAGTCATAGATCACCGTGGTACAAGTTGTAAGAGGACAGCAATTAATAAAAAAAAATATTTATTTATTTAATAGTTTTTTTTTCACAATAAGTATGAATAATAAAGAACAAGAGTTGGGACTTAATGCTAATAGTATTTTGAGCCAGTCAACCTTAACGGGGTATTTACATGGGTGATTAAAGCGGCAACTTTCAAAAGAAAATTCTCTGATGAAAATTCTCTTACAAAAGAAAATTCTCTGATGAAATCAATGAATACCTAAACAACAAATTCCATGTACTAGTTGTATTCATTGACTTTTCTCGCGCTTTTGACACGCTTGATCACCAGAAACTTATCAGTAGACTCGAAAGCACTGGGATCCGGGGCGGAATGCTGGACTGGTCTAAAAACTACCTGGAGAACCGAACATATAGGGTCAAAATAAACGAATGCCTCAGTGATCCTGTTTCTGTATCTACAGGCACAGCTCAAGGTTCAGTTATCGGTCCTCTCCATTTTTTGGCCTATATTAACGATATGAGCAATGTCCTGAAACACTGTAAATCATATCAATTTGCAGATGACACTTGTATTATATCGGCTGCAAAAGATCCATACGAAGCTCTTAAAAATTTACAATCTGACTTCAACAGCCTTAACATGTGGTGCCATGATTCAGGTCTAGTATTGAATGCAAACAAAACTAAACTTTTGCACATAAGATCTCCACATACTATGCGGGATAAGAATATATTTTAAAACCTCGTAGCTCACGAGCACAGCTGCCTTCATAAGAAAAATTACTTATTCTGCAATTGTCCACCAATCGAAAAAATAACTTCCCACGCGTACCTAGGATTAGTTATTGACAATACATTTAACTGGGGACCACATGTCCAAAAAGTATGTAATAAACCTCGTGCCTTTCTCGCTAACTTAAGTATCATAAAAAAACGTATGACTTTTAGAACCAGGCTAGCACTATATAACGCATTTGCTAATTCTTTTGTAAGCTATGGCCTTTCTAGTTATGGTCGAACCTTCAAGACATACCTAGACAAGATATATAATCTTCAACTACGCATACTAAAACAAGTAGTATCACCTAATATTAAGCAGCAGCTAGCTTCAAACAATATCAGTCTATTCAAACATTGTAATGTACTGCCGGTGCACGACCAGTTTGTGCTCCAGCTTCTTGTTGAAGAATTCTTTAATAATAATATTAAAAAGGTAGCTCACAGTAAAGGTACGCGAGCGATCACTCACGGCAGGCTGGTTACGATAGCCGCGCACAACACATATGGCAGACGCACTGCTGACTACTTGTTACCACGGCTAATAAATAAACTTCACCCTGAGTTTCGGGAATCACTAAATTTAAAAAATATAAGAAGCAAAATAAAGATTTTGCTCGTTGATGAGTTGGATAATAGCGATCGAACTGGGTTTTATTATAAGCAAGATAATGTAAAATAATAATTTAGGTCATAATATTAGTATAATCATAGATTAAAATAGATACCAATAGCGAATTCTAGCACATTAATTTAAATCTCAAAATCTCAGTGGTTTCTGATGTGCTTTAAATGTGAAAGAAAATTGTAAAACTTTATTGATAATAAATGGAAAAAAAAGAAACTTACACCGTAGCGCTAAATCGACCCTGTAAATGGCAATTCGCAGGTAACTGAACAAAATTATCTGATCCGGTGGCTAAAACTGGAACTACGTTATTTCATATTATTACCTAGGTTACGCCATCAACAACATAGACGACAGCGACGCCATCACCTGCGATTCAATTTTGGAAGTAACTTGTTAGGTGGCTAAAATCGAAGATGAATCATGATCAATACGGTATGTTAGTATACCTACCACAAAAAAGGGTTTTACTCTATTTTTTTAACAAAATTAATTTAAAATAACCTTACTAAGTCTCAGAGGGAAAGTCTAAAACAACTCAACTTCATTCATACACAATTTAGAATCTATTTTCATACGTACCTAATTATTGAACTAGATTCTATATTTACAGGTCCTTTACATTACTAACAGGTTTTCACTTAGATTAACAGTTTTTTAACATTTATCAATCAGGAGATTTATTTTAGAAACAAGTCCATATTTGCTGTATATTTTTATAATGCGCCTGTGTAATTGTGTCATTGATGCACTAAAGAGTATAAACGTATTGGGAAATCATTTTGATTTTTACAAGAGTTTATCTTGTCCAAAATTTAAGCAATCGTCCAAGGCAATTACTTATAAAATTATTAAACAATTTTAGTTTTTTTATCAATTCTGCCTTATGCATTGAATCAATAATTTATTTAATTTTATAAATTTTAGCACGTAGGTTTTTTATTCGTCTTAGTATAGGGAAATCGCTTAGCTCTCAAGTCTTGTAGCCACCAGCCTTGAACTCCGATGGAAATGATACCGCCTCGTTCTTAAGTACATACTTACACGTAACAACTTATGTACTATGCATGTACTAGTTCTTTTAGGTCTTCTCTCGCATTGGGAGTGAAACAAGATTGTGAAAGCCGATTTACCTATGCTTGGCATTTTTCTTATAGTTGGATGCAATATACATTGTCCAAAGTGTATAAGTTGTTTTTTTAAAGAAGTCCTTTTGATCTTCGTTTAAGGCATTTATAGTAAAATTAATTGGTAATTTAACAGAAAAAAAGTAAAGCAGCGGTAGGTACTCTGTTTCGATTTTTTTGCTAATTCTACTACCTTATAAAACTCTACCTTTACCCTATTCAATACATAATTAGGTAGGTGAGTACAGTAATAAGTAAGTACATCTACAACGGTTTTCAAAGTGCTTTAAAGATTGTATTCGTAGCTTGATTATGCACAGAATATATTCGTTGATCCATTACTGTCAACGTAATTTGGTATTTAATTAATTGAACCATCAAGACCATGGTACACGAGAGAGCAAATACATAATTTATATCACCGAGTATGACACGGTGTTACCACAAAGGATCTACGATCCCAAAGAACATTTTAATCTATCCACCACGCAGAGAGCTCGTAATGTCTCAATGTACTTAACTAAATTACTTGCATAAATCATATTTAAACGTGACGATCACTGGCGCTAGTAACCCCCCTAAGCCTTAAGATACAAGCGAATATACACTCTGAAATAAGGCGTTTAAAACACGAATTCGGGTACGTTAGGAAAATTGGCGCAGAAACGTTTTGGAAGAAAATGAGATTTACACCTAAAAATATAAGGTTCGATTTCAATTTTGCGAGTTTTACAGAGGATGGGAATTGCGTTATCTGCACGGGAGTTTTTTCGAAAATAATTTTCTACGGCGACACTTAGCCGCTCTGCGGATGAAAATTGTTAAAAGTGTCAGTAAAAGAGGCAACTATAGGCTAGGAAAGCAAAATAAAAATGGCTCTGAGTTTTATTGCCAGCAGCGTAAGGTTGGTGTTCACATTTTGTATGCGGAAATTTATTTTGATTACTTTTATAAAAATAAAAACGTAGTTATATTCACCTCACCTCTCACCCAATTCGCTGAGTCACCATATAACTAGTCAACAGTTGGTTCAGCTTGGATTCCGCAGGTTTCCGTTTTATTAATATAAACTTATTCCGTACAAAACTATAATTTATTGTAATAATAATTGTATATCATGGTAATCTAACCTACCTAACACGATACTTTACACTAGATCAAAGCATGTTGTTAAAGTTTTTTAAGTAAAACTTTTGATATTATTGTGTGTAATATTGGATTAGAATAAAATAACAAATGAGGGGCACAAAGCTAGAATGATGAGCATCAATTCCTAAGGTTTTTGAGATTAGATGAATTGAAAATGTTGAAAATTGAAAATCAGTAGTTTAGCAATGCAATACGTTTGTGTTTTCTTCAAAAAACTCGTAACTTTCATCTTTTAAGTATTTGGTTCTTTTACAAAAAGATAAAGCTTATAGAATACTACCATAGACAATAAAAAATAGAGTTTTTGGACCCTCATCATTCTAGCCTTGTGCTTTTCAAATATTACCTTCCAAATAACAAAAAATATATTTAATGAGTAGCTTAAACTAAAAATATATCACTCAAAAGTCAATCATTTTACTTACAAGTTAATAATAAACACTTAGGTAAAGTTAAACAAGCTTTGACCTAAATTCAAATGAATCTGAAAATGAAAGACAAAATAACTAAATCGTCTTTCCAGAACATTTTAAACCATTTCAACCTGTTACTCATTCATGGCGATTGAAACACATTAAGTCCTTGAGGGCCAAAAGCGATAAAATACCTTTTTATTTCCGAACTAAAGTTGTTCGATAAAGAACAATCTGTTTCTTCCCACAGGGAAGTTGGTAAAACATTCAGTCGATGATTTATATGTACCCTTACCTATAGGTGTGCTGAGGACGTACTTAGGGGTTTTTATGGGGCCCCGTGTGCTTATCTAAAATTATAAATAAATATAAATATAAATGTTTTGACAACATCACATACATTGCTCCAATTCCAAAGTAAGTAGCTATAGCACTTGTGCTATGGAAATCAGAAACAACGGTGGTATGACAAACACCCAGACCTGAGACAATATTGAAAAGTTCATTTTCTACATTGACCCAGCCGGGGATCGAACCCGGGACCTCAAGAGATGGTGTCGCCTTGAAAACCGGCGTGCAAACCACTCGACCACGGAGGTCGTCATGAAATAACATGGAATTGGTTTGGTCCTATTGTCCTAACTAGTATAAAAGTAGTACTTATTTATGATAGGTTTGAATACTTTTTTATTATTAAATAACAAGGAAATTATTTTTTGAACACATAATATATAATAGAGGAGATATCAACAACTTTAAGGGCATGTTTCACAGGTTTTTTCATAGCACATTTTTTTTTGTTTAATACAAATATAGATCCCATGAAATAATCTCTCAATTAAATAAATTATCCGGAACCCGTGAAAACACTTTATATCTTGAAGATTATAAAAAAAAACAAGATTAATTATATGTATACATGGAAAACTGCTTTATATTGATACGGTTCATATCAAATATTAAATTATTAAGAATATAACCTATATGTTATTGTGTCCGGGGGCGTCAGGGCCCATTATCCCTTAGTCCGGCCACGTCATGAGCGAACTCCATTAAGATTAGATATTCATGCTGTACACCTGATACTTTGAGAGCACAGACAATGTGGTGGCAACCTTGTTTTATACATAATATAGCCATAATGTACCATATCATACTCACTAGTTTCAGATCGAATATTAAGTTATCATTCATCACGAATACCTACGTCGTTTATAAGGTCCTTCTTAAATAGTGCACATAATTGTAAGGGGTCATTGTACTCATGCATACCAACAACTTTTACTATGGTACCAACATAGAAATCGCGAAAAAAAAATCACCTGTTCCATCTTTGGTAGCTCTTACCCTCGTATCTACAGAAGAGTAAGTAACGACTTGAGTATTAGTATTAGAAGCATTTAATATTAGAAGCATTTGAAAATAGCAAGTTTTACTCAAGTCAATACTAACTCGTTTATATATACGAGGGTTAGAGGTGATTTTTCGTTAGTGCAAACAATACAGAAATGATTCTAGTCCAATATTATTATTTTATTATTATTTATTTATTTATTATAAACAAAGAGGGTACAATATGGGGATACAAAATAGTCCCACAAAACCAACTAGTCGGTTTGACTGTGGGATCAGTTTAATCTAGACTAGGCTTAAATTATGTTTTGAAGCATGTGCTTCTTTAACAATGTTTTGAATTTATTTAGGCTAGGTTGTGCGTTTGATTGCCATGTTGATTTAATAAATATTTGTGTTTCAAGCCCGCTGGGAAAACGTTACATATTTTTAAATAATTCCATGTAGTTTTGCTTACACTTATTTTTAGTTATTTTGTCAACTAGTAATTTCAGAAATCTTATTTATAGTTTTTCTATTTTTTCTAAGGCTTTGTATGTTACGAGCGAGCCTTATTATTAATGTAATTAATATTGTTTCGTAACTAAAAATTAAAAATTACTTTATTGTCCTTCGGTCTGTTGACAAAATCGCATTCCCGTTCCTCTTTCGCTTTCAACAGAGGCATGCCTCATTGCATTCAATAGCGCATGCCCTATCTTCTTAAAAAACGTCAATTTGTATGGCAGAAAGTTAAAAAGGAAAGCGCACGGCTAGGAGACAAAATTGCATGCGTCTGACCCAACTTGAATTGAAAGCTGAAGCGACTCGGTGAAGACAGACCATAAGTCTGTCAAAACCCTTTTTCCTAGAAACGTGTAATAACATAAAGAAAAAAATCTTAAATTATAGGTATCTAACTATACTCTATTAACTTCTTTGGATTTACTATTTGTAGATCCACGAGTTCGATTGAAAGTCAAAACAATATTACATAACTACGGTGCTTCGTTCAAAATGATTACATGCTTACCTAATAAATAATAATTAATTTAATAACTAAATTATTTTAATAAGTAATTGTGATTTTATATACTTATCTACTTTATGTAACTTTTTGCATTCTGAGGGCCTAGTACGAGTTGATTTTTTGTTCTCACTTCACTTTGCGAATAGTAAACTATCGTCTTCTCTCTTTCACTCGTTCACTCACTCGCATGATATCCTCTCTTTCACTCGATACTATTCGCAAAGTGAGGTGAGAAACACAACTCGTACTAGGCCCTCTGAAATGCAAAATAATGTTGACCTAATTTTAATTCCTGTAAAACCATGACTTTTGCTCATAACTTTTCATTCCTTCATTCGTTTAACATCAGATGCCGCATCAGCATTACTGTAACTAAGAAACCCATAATCAACGTTTATAAGCTTCTAACAGTTTACGACTTCGCCTCAAAGTTCAAGTGTCATTAGTGTTAGTACAGTTTATTGGTTGTCATGTATGGATGTGTGTATGAGTATCCATTTTGATGGAGAGTTCCATTATCCATCCTATCAAATTACCTTTAAAGGGACGTGACGGGATGACGTACTCGTACGGTACGACGTACTCGTACTTCGGTACTGGTAATTTATAGATATACCTGTTCGATATAATTATGATTATGAAGATATCCTTTGCATTGAATTACAATGTTGATGAACTTATACTGTCTTATTCAGAGTGCGTTCGTTAAACTAGGGCTAAAGTTAACATGGCTTTAGACTGGGTACTAACGCCATTTTAGCGCAAATCGTATTCAGAGTGACAGTTAAACGTTTAGTCCCACGTTTAAGGATGGTTTACGAGCGGAATCATATGAGTTTTTGTTAGAACCGTCTTGCACCCCAGTTTTGTGAAACATCTCTAAATAAGACAGAGTTTATTTGTGGTTGACTTGACATTACAGACGGGTCGCTTTTCCAGGTATTTGCTTGGCGAATTGAATGCAATAATCTAAATCTAATGATGAAACTACATCACTTTAAAGGCAATTGCAAGAAGTAACTACATAGTAACTACATTAGCGAATGCATTCAGAAATAAACTTATCCAACTTTTTCCCGGGTCTGTAAGGGTCTTATCCGTATCCAAGCTACTCCCCAAACCGGGACGTCTGTCCCTTCGTGACAACACTGTAAAGGATTTTCGATGTCTCAAAGAAAAGTTTCGGAAAAACTCCGGAAAAACTGCGCAGTTTATTGTTTTGTGTTGTACACAGTTTAAGTTCCGGAGAGAATTATGGAAGTTGTATGGAGGGGTAGTAGACGTATGTTGGATTTATATCTGAATCATAGTTTTTGCTTTTTCAATGCTTAAATTTTTTTGGTTGTTTTCTGCATATGCAGTATATCTTTTATACTAGGTTAGATATGCGTTCCATTGTTTCTATACTGCATATTCTATTGATGTGCAGTAGTGTTTTATTCTTTTTAAAATATGTCGTCATCATCATCATATCAGCCGCACGACACCCACTGCTGGGTATAGGCCTCCCCAAAGATCTCCACGACGATCGGTCCTGCGCGGCCCACATCCAGCGGATTCCCGCGACGTTCACCAGATCGTCGGTCCACCTTGTCGGGGGCCTACCCACGGAGCGTTATCCAGTATGTCGTTGTCAAATATGTACGCTTCATATATTATTATGTATAATGTCATTTTATACTACTATTCTGGAAAAGAAAGCGATGTAACTAAAATTTTTCAGTGCGGCTGTTAATTTTGTTTATAAAATAGGTAAATTCCATAAAATTTTGTTGAGACATCTACAGAGTTGACCACAACAAACCCATGTTTATGATAAATGGAGGTCATCCCTCTATAACCTGACCACGGCTTACCCGTAAACCTCAATTATGGCGGTTATTTGACTGAAACTTTAGACCGGGTATAAATTATTAAGTGACTTCAGAAATTATTAATAGCATGCCCGGGTAAAAGTCGGGTATACCTGTCTCATAGTGAACAAGGTATTTAGAGGATTAATAATTACCTGTACACGTGGCAGCGCATCTAGTGAAACAGTTGAATATCGAAAACAGCTTTTATTACGTAGACTATAAAGACGGTCTCAAAAACTTGTATAGTTTGATGTGCCGTCATGTAATATGGCCGTGACAAAATTAGACACTGGGATTTTGGGATTTTCTTTGGCCGTAAATGAGCTTGTAGTTCATTTCAACTTTGAAAATCCAAAGCCATGTAGTAATTAAAAAAAAGAACACCAAGGTATTATAGATTCTATGAGATATGATTAGAATATGTACTATGTCCAATAATACCACAGTTTAATAAAGCTGTGATAATACCATGATAATACCCACTTCTAATGGCTGCTTAGCTGCTGCGTGTCAGTTTCATACAGTTTCTGTCAAATCTGACAACTTTTTTTTATTTAAGATGGCTTTAACTTTAAGATACGTTTGAGTATTTGGCCGAAATATAAAAGAGTACATTCCATTATTGTTAGTTTTTTATGAAGCTATCTGGCCAATAAAATCCTTTAATATTGAATTTTAATTATAAATCTTTCTATCACCAATCTACCACAACTAAACCCAAAGGCATCGAATTACAAACCAACTTTTCAGAACCCTCCATCGTAAAATGAGTAAAATGACAGGTGTCTCGAGTAATTAAAGGGTCCAAATTAATTATATTCGTTTAATGACGTGGTTTATTACCTCACCCATTATAAGCCGTATGAATTTGAAGTATACAGGGTGTCCTAACGAGGTCATAGGGTAATCACGGCAGTGGCAGAGTTCCAAGTTTTTGGAGGATGTATCATGAGCTTTAAAAATTCAGCATCGGAACATGTGTGAGGCTGTCGCACTATATATTGTTAAGTTTTAACACACCGTGTTGCTTATTTGGGATGTTGCCAAAGTGAATTTTATTATTCGACGTTGACAGCAAAAATTATAATATTTCCTATCGACACTGCTGGGGCACAGGCCTTCTTTATAGGTGGATAAGGAGGATGGGCCATGACCCACCACGCAGGCCCAATGCGGATTGGTGGGTGCTAACGACTGCAAATGCAGCCGGGACCAACGGTTTAACGTGCTTTCTGAGGCACGGAGGAACATTTTTGGTCAACCATCCCATGACCGACCCTTAGGAAAGTTGCTTAACCTCTGCAATCGCAGGGCCTGGCGCTAACCACCGAGTTCCTCAAGAGGTCAACCGGCTCGAGGGTAGTCAGTTTTCTCCGAGCTGGTCTATTGGAGATGTCACAGGCGTATGACGTAGGTACATCGTCGGAAAACGACGTCAGTCAAACAAATAAACAAGTAAATATTTCCCATACTAAGTGACATAGCTTTTGTGTTATGGAAATTGAATACTTTGTGACTATTACTATTAGGACCCGAGGCCATGATGCAAATCCAACCCGGCACCTTGTTTTTTAAACTGGATGAAGGAGAAATATTTGCGATCGGCTAGAAAGCAGCTAGGTATCACAAAACTTTTTTTAATTTGAAAAGATGAATTCAGAGTTTATAACCATCAATAAAAACAGATGAATTTTACAATTTTAGTTACTAACATGTTTGGTATTATTATAACTGGGGACACAAGTTTATCCCTAAAAATCTATCTACTATCACATAGTGGAATCAGGTATATGGACCTTAAAAATCTACCTGAAATCAATGTGTCCGGTATCACGGAAGTCACGTAGGGCCAGCGGTAGGAAATGACACCCGAGGGAGCGGACATAAGATTAACGTTCCGCTGTTCTGTCGTTAAATCACATTATGGCCCTCTCTACGTCTGAGCGGACACTCGATGAGAAGATTTTGGGTTAGTTGTCCTTAAAAACATTCCGTAGAAAAGTGAAAGAAAGGATTAGGTTTTTTGCAAGTTTTGGTAATTTATTTACCTCAGAAATGTATTGGTAACATAGAATAAAAGGCATTTCGTTATTACAAATAAAATATGTTGTGTTCTATTTGTTGTTTATCGATGTGTTGTTGCGATGTTATCGACATAATTGTTTTGTAACTTTTTAGTTTACATAAATAATTGAATCTTTTAAAAATTAAGTCCGCAACGCGTCGCGTACGCAAATCATTCACTGTTGATAACACAGTTTTGTTTTTGCAAGACTATCTATCTTATTTTGATTAAGCGAGAAGTTTAATTTAAAAAATTACACGAGCTGGTTTTTCATCCTAAAAATAAAATTAATTACTTTTCGAATCGTTTCGGAAAGTTCTACATCGATTTTTAACGACTAGTCCAGGGGCCCTATTTTTGAATCGATCGACTGGTGTCAACCGCTCGTTTCTACTGATTTTCGTTCGAATCAACTCAAATGTATAAGCTGTCGAACGAAAATCAGTAGAAACGAGCGCTCGACGCCAGCCGAGCGATTCAAAAATAAGGCCCCAGCAAAAACACGCCCTCACCATCACAACTTTCTGTGGTCAGCTGCGTAAAAGCAACTTCGTTGCAAGTTGCAACTAATGAGTGAACCGAATGATCGTATATAGAGAATTTTGTTTTTATACTTCATGATTGTAAAACGTTTTACGGTTGGGAAATGAACAGAAAAATACGTTTTTTATGGAAAGATTTAACGGGCGACACTTTTACGATGAACCTAAAACGGGTTGATAGCTTGTCACTTTGAAAATACCTTTTTTAGTATTTCTTGACATAAAAGGATAAACGGATCTCTTTGGTCGTTCGTTTGACTGTTTGTCAAACCCATAGATAAAACACGTTTATAATTCAAAGTCAAACCTATTTATACGTAAAACGCGTTTAGTAATCAAGTTTAAATTAATAAGTAGGTATGACTCATAATAATTATATTACTTATAGCAAGCTCATAGCATAGAGGAGCATAGCATGGGATATAATGCTGCTATTATGCTATATTATACTTATAATGCTATTATGAGACATTCTGGGTATAAGAATACTACTGTGCTGACAGTAAAAAAACGTGTTAAAATGATAGAAAATAACAATTTAACATTTTTATATTATCTTTAGGTACGTAAGTTCTGAAATGGTATTCATAATTTCAGGATAATAATCAAACTTTGTTTACAAGTTCACAAGTGGGCGAACAATGTGAAAATATTTCTTTTATAAAAAAATACAAAAGAATATTGTTACAGCAGTTTTGAATTTGCTTTAGGAACATTTGTGCAAATAACTTTGTTCTACAACACGTATGATGTATGTATAAAACGTTTATTATTATCATCGTACAAAATTAATTTCTCAATTATAAAGTAATCATTCATCATTAAGAATGTAATTTTAATTTCACTTCACTCCTCGAATTTGTCACTTTTTTAACATTTGCACGTAGGTACTTAAGAAACATAATAGTTATTTATGCAACTGTTCTATAATGAGTATTAAAACACAAATTTGGGTTTATCACATGAGTGTTTTAATACCTAATTATGTATAGTTGCATACAAGACTTTATATACACCCATGATATGTATCCTCTTTATAGGGTTTTAAAACGGTGGCTTATTGGCAACATTGAGACAGCCAGTGCCATGATTGCCTAATGTCCGAGCGAGGGCTTGTCGCGCTCCTCCTCCTCCTCGTCACAAAATCAGCCGAACGAGTGTTATAATGTTATACTGAATTTCATAATGTAACTCGTCGGGTGTGGGCGCAGGGAGGAGCGCGACATGCTCTCGCACGGATATTGTGGTTACTTTACACTGGTAGTTATAATGTTGGCAGTAAACTTACTGTTTCAAAACCCTTTGTAGAGTATTTAAATCATGGGTGTAGATAATATGATTTTATATCGCGAGAAAAAAAGTCATCAATTACATAGACTTACGCCTTTATTTTTTATCGTTTTAATTCCTTAATGTGAGTGTTCTACCAATGAAACGAAACATTTTTCTAGAGAAACATGAATTGAAAAACGACAAAAACTTTTACTTTCCCATACTCAGGATTCAGATCAAAGTTTTCAGTTTTAGGAATTCCATATTTTTTTAATGCTTTTTTTGCAGTTTTTTTTTACTCTTATAATGTTGATCGTAGCGTTCATACGAATAGAATGTTGGCCATTTGAGTAGGGGGGCTGGTCAGTTGGATGAGTAAAGCTATCTGGATCTCCTCCATTTGATCCCTGGAAAGCCATCATCCCTGGTGGAGAACCTAGGCTTCAAAGCTTCCTCGTTTGTATGAAAATCGACTATTAATTATCATAACTCAAAATTTATAGATTAAACAAAATGACGCACTGTCTTCAAATTGTGCTATGTTAACTTTCAAAATCTATTCCAAATCTTATATCAGTATTGTTAAAAGAAAAATAACAAAATAACCACCCTCGTTACCAAAAAGAACAGGGTCATAGGCGAAACTTTTCTAGCACATTATGACGTTATCGCACACGTTCGGGGTCATTGAACCCCGACAGCAAGCCCTAAATCAAGATGACGTCACTCACTACTAAGCACGTCTTAATTCACGAAGGTTTTATTCGCCAGTTTCATACGACATAAAAACGTTTACGTTAAAAAATTAAATGTTATGTCTCGTTTTTTAATATTGGAAAATTATGCTTTCAAAACAAATGATACTAAATGCAATTGTTTAAAATGTGAAATCTTATAGAGGCTGTAATAATCTTCCAAAACTTACGAATGCTCAATAGTTTTACATAAATCAGTACCTACCTAGGTTATAAAAAATTGCGTATTATATGCGCTGTATGATTTTTGGTTTAAATTTAGATACAGAAAGTCCTCACACCTAAAAACAACTTCACAAAACTCCAACTGAATAAAAAACTGATCAAGATGTAAGTATTCTGCATAAAGAGCAAGCGACAAGTTCCCAGACAGCTTTTCTTTTAACTAAAACTCAAAAGTACTTTTTTACCTGTGGGTTGGGAGCTTGTAGGAATAATTGCTCACCGCAGAGTGCCAATTGAATACCCACCTGAAAAGAACAGACGCTTCATGAATATTCTGAAATGCTTTTAGTGAGAGTTATTGAGAAGGAAAGTATCGAGCGGTGTCACTGTAGCGGGGGTCTAAAAAGACAAAATTGAAGATGAAATATTTTTCGATTTGTAGCAGAACTCCTGTGAAAACGGTACGACACATAATCATAAAATTTAAGTAGTGTGTTAAATGATAAGTTCTTGTTTAACAATGTCTTAAAATCTTTACCCCCTAGCATGATCTCTGAAACACGATATATTTCGCGTTTTATCGACACCCAACTGTCAAAATACATTGCGTTTTGACAGTTAAATGGTAAATCGCTATATCATAACGCATTCCGATGGTCATTTCTAGGGGGGCGGGCAGGTTGTCGAATTGAAAACACTTATGTATAAAAATTGACACAAACGCTCCAATTGCTACTACGAACATTGAGTTTGTGGACGGAAAAACACGATTTTATTCCTCTCTCTCCTGTCTACTCTATGATTTGTGCCTATAGTCTACCGTGTCTATTGACAGGCGCCCGTCGATCCCTTTATCTTTCCACTCCGCCGCGCATTAGTCAGGCTTATATTACGGGGACGTTTAATTACGTCATACCCGCGAGTTAATTATTTCTGACGCGACCAATATCCGATGACTTGCAATGTCGTTGGGATGACTGCAATTTAAGAGATAATTATATTGAAGTTTGTCCATTGAGGGTGTTATAAAATAAGTATTCAATATCCACCAATTGGGGTACCAGACGAACGCAGGTTAGCATAATCACCCTCACATAGTATATTCTCCAAGGGTCCGTACCAAGGGCTTTGCCAATACATTTCTTATGCGAACTGCTAAAGAATGGAATGCGCTGCCTGCTCATTTGTTCCCCGATAGTTACAACCTTGGTCTCTTCAAGGCAAGAGTGAATAGGCATTTCCTGGGCAAGCGTGCTACACCTTAGACCACATCCTGCTTACCAAACAAGATGGTGGTTAAATGCCTGCCCAGTTACCAATAAATAAAAATAAAGTTTTACAGTTACTATAGTCTGTTCACGAAAACGAGTTAGTAGAGCGCTATCTCACTCACACAATTTTTTAACTGTGATTGGTCAGTGATAAACGCTAAGGCAGTGTACACAGTACGAGTACTTTTTAGTCTACTCATACTCCCAGTACTGTGCAGACGTGCTCTTACTTGTGACTGTATGCCCAATTCGTTACCTGGCTTGTGTATGGAATTTTGAATCCCAAGGTGGCGCAGGTGTGCTAATGACCCGTATTGTTCTTTTGTCATAAATGAGCAATAACTTAAGAAAATACTTATTTCCAAATTTTTGTACAATAAAATAGCCCAGGTGTGCTAATTCCATTTTTATTCTCTGTAATAAATGGCTCTCAAATAGGACAGATGAAGCCGCGGGTATCATCATCATCATCATCATGTCAGCCACACGACACCCACTGCTGGGTATAGGCCATAAGCTGCTGACACCCACTGCTGGGTATAGGCTATAGGGTATAAGCTAAGCGAATTTTTAAAAAGCGCAGTGTGAGCGCGCATTTACTTTTCTAAGGTATTGTTAACGCCCACTGACCCTAATAAAGTTTTTTTTGTCTTTGTTTTTTGTATGAAAATGTGTGATAGAGAAGACGCTATACTAACTCGTTTCCGTGAACAGAGTATAATGAAGTCAAAATGATAATTTTTCATAATAATAATAATTCCTAAGTCTTGAGTCGTATGTAATGAAAGAAATGGATAAAATAGGTGAGGCTCTTTTAGCTTATCTTTGTAATTCTTATAAGAGATCGTAAAAACAATTTCGTGTTTTTCTTTTCCCTTTACCAGCGCAAACCAATGTCACGCAGATGTGGAACTAAGTCCTAAGGGATTTTAACACCATGTAGATGCAAATTCAATCCATTGTTTGCCACAATACCACATACACTACAAAAATCACGATGGAGTGTGTTATAGTCTAGGGCAGAACCCTTTTCGGGGTAAAGCGGAAAAATGCAATATAAAATCTCAAGATATCAAAATCACTAGTATTGATTGGAAAATAAAATAAAAATAAAATAAAAATAAAACTTCAAAGGAAAAATTATAAACATTTTTAAACTTTTGGAAAAAAATTAAAGACCTCTTTTCATACTCTCTCGCCATTACTCGACCAATTTAAAAGCAACCAACACATTAGTACCATAAACACCATACACAGGATTCGCACAGTCATCCACCATCTTCACCCCATAACTATTTGTCGATGTTACAAGCTCCTGATTGAAGAGATTTATTGTGTGTTCGATTTCTATTGATGCAGCAATGTTGTGGATGGGAAAATTTGCCGGGCGAAAAATGATACGCGAGATCTGAAAAATACATATTGAAAGGTACTGCTTTTAATTTTTTTGTAAGTTACAAGATACGTTTGCTCCGATTTTTAACCGACTTCAACAAAAGGAGGAGGTTCTCAATTCGATTGTATGTTTTTTTATCGTTGTTCGCGCGTATCTTCGACATTTATGGACAATGAAAAAAATAAGTTTCTCAGTTTGACCTGTATATAGTATGTTTCTCCGCGATTATCTCACGTTTGGCTGAGCCGATTTTTCTACCTAAATAATATACTTACCTACACTATCTAATACAGAAGGTACTTACACTTAAAATAAAAAAATAAAAAATTGATTAAAAAAAAACACCTACTTCAAAAAACCTGCCTCTAAAAAGCAAGAAATAATATTCAAATCATTAGATACGCATTATCATCGTTATAATAACGTCTATTGAAGTCGGGTGGGGATTTTAGAATAAAAAAAGAAAGTTGTACTTTCCGTACGTACGTACGGTACGTTCGTACCCCACCCGACTTCAATAGACGTTATTATAACAATGATAATGCGTATCTTATGATTTGAATATTATTTCTTGCTTTTTATAGGCAGTTTTCTTTTGAAGTCGGTTTTTTTGTTGTTAAACAATTTTTTCCTTTTTTAATTGTGAAGATTGGGCAAGTATGAAAAAACAGTATCATAAAAACACCTATTCTGATTTAAAATAAATGACTGCTCAGATTAACAGTACCCACCTCATCCATCAAATAGTTACCTATAAGTTACGATGTAAGTAACAACTTAAAACTATTTCTATTCTGAAACATGCCACTTATTCAGCCTATACATCACACTACATCAAGTTTACATGAAAGGCCTAAACTTTAGTGCTTAGCATGATGAAGGCTACACAGAACAGGCCATCAATATCGTGACGACACATACTTCGAGACCCTAAAGAATATCGTTTACGAGTATATCAGAGAGTTTTATGATGACGAGAGAATCGATCAAACTCTGAATTTCTTATTATAATAACGTATTCAAAGACCTAAAGTATATTAGCAAGAAATTTACTTTTTCAAGTTTCTGCAAAGTTCTAGACTAATTTGGAATAAACTCCGCAAAGCTTTTTTTTGTTTGATATTAAGAGGCATATTACATTTCGACTGTGATTTTTGCGTAAAATGGCCAATTTTGGCGTTCTCGATCTCAGAAACAAAAATATATTAACACTTTTGACTTATTGAATGGTGCAGAATAGCTATTGGAATAGTTCATAGCGGCCTCGCTTTTTTGAAAATTTGCTTAACTTTATAATTAAACCCGAAATTGCAGAGAAAGATTTTCAAAAAATGCGCGAAGGCTCTTTTTTGAGCTCATGGATTGAACAACTGTGCTAAACAATTGAATTTAAAAAAATTGAATGTTATCTCTTATATAGTCGAATAGTTTATAGCGGCCTCGAAATTTTGAAATTATGTATGGAATATGTAAAAAAAAATCCCAAACAAAAACCATAAAACTAATAAAAAAGCTCAGAATTAACTGTGGATTTCTCCTAGATACATTATTATTATTACGTAAAAATTATATTTTAATAATCTTTACTTCATAAAAAAATTAAATTTTATACTTTTATTTGTTATTTGTACTTATTTGTCTTTCTGTGTATGTTCAAAGTTGACTCTAAAAAATCGTTCACCAACTTTCATTTTCCTTTATAGCCCTTTAACTTTCCAGTGAACCATCATATTACTTTTTGTCGCGGACACATATAAATGTATTTAGTAGACCCAAAGGTTTCTCTAGGTTGTATCGCTAAATCCATCAAAATCGAAATTTCGACGACCGTATTTTCGATTCAAAGGTACATGTCCTAGAATTTTTTCACCTCTCAAGCTTAATGCGCTTACAGATATGAAATAATAGTAGTTTATGAAACTGACACATAAAGAGGGGTATTAAAACACGAGTGTGTGTTTAAAAACCGAGCCGTAGGCGAGGTTTTTAATAATATCACACGAGTGTTTTAATACCTAGTTATGTGCAGTTTCATACACTACTTTATCTACACTCATACATTTGGGATTGAACCTACTAAATAAAAGATCAACGTTAGAAAAGAGAGAGAGAGACTTTGTTTGTATTAGCTAGGTACCTACCTTGTAATAAGTCAATTCCTTAGCTGCATCTGAACTAAAATATCGGGCAGAGTATTTTTTTTTTCACATTTTAAAGCAAGAATTAAAAAAAACCTACAAAATTCAGTAAGTATAACAAAATGTAAAAATTGAAATCAAAACTTGATCTGAAATGCTTGGCGCGCATTCCATTAGAAAAAAAAAGAGATCAGTGCATTCCAACAAACTAATCGCACTAAGTCATCGATTACCATAGAGTACATTTTACTCTGGAAAATATGTGGGAAAATATCGTTGTTTTTTTTTAATGTTACGGCACTGCCTTCTTTTTGGATTTGCCCTGTATCGTAATGAGAAAAAAAGTTATTTTATGATGCAGTTGACTGAATCGTAATGAGTTTATTTTTTAATTTTACCTATCCACGAAAATAAAGTACGTATTTATATTACCTTTTTTGAATTCATATTTGGAACATTACGTTGTGAGTGTAGATAAAACACTTTTTAACGGATACTAGCGCGGTTTTATTAATTATTGTTATTTGGTTTGATTTTTTATTTTTCCGAAGTTTTGGCGTTGCAACTGCCGTGCAGTGTACGGACGGCATCGGCAGTAAATAATATCCGTTATAAAGTTTTTTATTTCATACCTGAATATTTTCTTTGAACGTTTATTTATTTTCAGTTTGATACAATTTAAGTACTTATATTTTAAGACTGTGTAGTTATTTCACTTTACTTGTTTCCAGATACTCTTCATGAGATTTTCGATTTCAACAAAATTCAATCCAAATATTCGCGATTAAAGTTAATGGGCGATACATTTTTAATTCCACTACTGATATTTAGTTGTCACCCAAAAATCCATACCGGAAAATTCCCCATGAAAGCTATGCATTTCTATACTACCATTTACCCCCGACACCGTACGCTAACGACCCCGTCATCTGGCGGTAATTACTGAGTACGTGCCGAAAAAATGGGCTTCTAATTGTTTTTATATCCCACCCCAACAGTGGTCGACTGGGCAAAACCGCAATGAATGTCGGTGACATTCCATAATGTCAGTTTAATTGTAATATGTAAATCGATTTTCGGAATAATGATGCCATTTTTATCTTACGCTTTTTCATCAGTCAAGAATTAATTTAATTAAAAGTAACATTCGTTTAAAAATAGAAAATAAAAAACAAAGGTAAGTATTATTTAAGTATGTTTAAGCAGTTAAATCCTTACTAAATATTATAAATGCGAAAGTCCGTTTGTTTATTTGTTTGTTACGCCTTCATGTCTTAACTGCTCAACTGATCATCATGAAATTTTGCATACACGTTGTCAAGGGTGCAGAAAAGGACATAGGGTATCTTTCATCCCAAAAAAAGGAACTGTTCCCGAACGATAGACAAAACACTGTCTAGTTTTTCATAATTACAAATTAAGGGTGAACTAAAAGTCGCCATGCTCAAAATGCTTTCGTAATGTCTGTCCGTCTGTTCTTCTCTACAGGTCGCATTTCTCAACCGATTCTCCTGAAATTCTGTGAGCAGGTTCGATATAAGTATAATTTATTATATAATATTTTGTCGACTCAGTTTTTCGAAATTTTACGAAATAAAATAACATTTCTGTCATTTTGAAAAAATATCATTAATGTTACATACCAGGTCTACATCTACAGCTCACAGAGGCACTAGTAACATCATTTTAGCCTGTTTTAGCGTTAATTTTCTTAACTGACCCATAATATTCCCAACACACAAAACAAACCCAGACATTTCAGTGCGTCATCGCGTCACAAAAAGCTAAATAATCCGTCTGCATTGTGCTCTTCTATATTACGCGGACCACAAAGGACGGCGTTATGTCGCAACAAAAAGCGAGATTTATCCATAACTGCGCCTTCTCGGAGTGTATGCGCATTTTTATAAGCATTCCGTGTAGGGTTGCTACCTATTTTCAGACAAATAGAGTATTTTTTCTTATATTTTATTTTTTATTTATCAATATAAACATAAATACAGAGAAATTTAGGTAGCTCATTGGTTTTTAATAGATACTAAGGCTATATTGTGATTCCTATTAACTTTTTCATTATAAGTGATGCATATCTAAAGGATGACCAGGGCCATCATCATCCAGGATCAAACTAAAACAAAATACGTTCCGTTATGAACGTAAAAACCTTTAAAATTACCGCGATTCGGCCCCAGGGACTACCAGCTAATATTTCGAACTTCGACGGGTCTGCCAAGCTTCAACTTAAACAGATAAATTGAAGGAATTTCGTATTGTATTATTTGCCGAAGTTATTTGTAAGATATCGGTGTTCGTGTGACATCATGAATTGGGGTCCACCATTTTGACCTGATTGGGGCTCGATTTATATATTTTAATTTGAAGTCGAGCAGACTTGCCGAAGTTCGATGCGTTAGCGTACGGCCCCAGGAGGGTATTACAACTTCTTAAAACTTGTCAGTTTTCTGACGGATCAATGCGTCACTTTTTCGATGTGTGGAACAAAAATAAAGTACGCAGCATAAAAAAGTACATATTAATTTTATACTTATTTATCCTTGAAAACGTATTTGTGTTACTTTTCGCAACTTTTAACAAATATACGTACGTAGGTAAGTATATAAATAGTTACGTAAATAGAATATTTCAGCGTACTCTTTTGCTGTCGTAGATTGTAGAGTATGTACACGAGTAGATAACGATACTCCTATTTTTGAGTACGGGTGAAAACCCTAATTTCATGATGTAAGGTGCGGCTATCAGCGGGAATAACTTAAGTTTTTTATTTTGTTAAAGGATTGATATTTCATCATCATCATCTTCATCATCATTGTCGAAGTCGTAGTTTCATATTTTGTCCTTGCGGATTACCACAACTGACAAAGAAAATACTATTATTTAAATCGTTAAAACAAAGCATCTTGTGTTAAAAAATACTATTGAAATACTTATGTATCAAAAAATTTACTAGAATACGATCGAAAGTATAAATACAACATTTATCAGTCTCAAAGACAGTTTTGATCTTTACAACTACAAAGAACTTTTACAGCGTTTAAGGTTTCTTAATAAACTACGATACCTTTAGTGCAGTAATACAAAATAATACAATACGCATAGCGCCATTGAGGTCGCAGACTCGCAGTATCATCTATATGTTAATAATATGAGTTTTATCAATAAGGCATTTTTTCCGCCTCTCTGATTTAACTTCTTATTCCTTACCGCTGTATCTAAAACCCTACCTTACCCAAGAATCCGCGAAAAGAGTTTTTTCTCCATCCGGATTACATTCTCATCTCGGATAACCGTATTCCGTATTTATCGTCGCTGACCGGAGTTTTTGCACAATGACCGCCATAATGCGTATCCACGGGATATTGTGCAGAACGGATCTCCGCTTTGTAATGTTCCGTTCCAAAGGATACTACAATTTTCAGGTGGATGACTGGGATGGAAGTTTGGTAGAATATTCTCGATTACTCTACCTACTATAATATTTCGACTGGCAAATTGGAAGCTTAGGATAGAAACCAGAAAAACTTATCCTTACTAATATTATAAATGCGAAAGTCCGTTTGTTTGTTTATTTGTTTGTTTGTTTGTTACGCCTTCACGTCGTAACTACTGAACCGATCAACATGAAATTTTGCATACACGTTGTCAGGGGTGCAGAAAAGGACATATGGTACCTTTTATCTTGAAAAAACGTACAGTTCCCGAGAGATAGCAAAAAAACTGTCCACGCAGACGAAGTCGCGGGCGGCCGCTAGTGTTAAAATAAAACTTTACTGAAAGAAAATTTTTTGCTGCATTACTATACTTTCGCTTCATTTCACGGAAATCCCTTTGATACGAAAAATTACAGTTTTTCTAGTGGTTTTACCTGTATAGTATTTTTAGTATTGAAATGGGCGGAAAATCCTAGCTTTTTTGCGGCGCTTTTCATTATGAATGTTAAAATGAACCGAACGGAAAAAATATAGTTGCGTTGCAACACATTCACACAGAAATAATGAATTGTAACCAAAAATATATATTTCCGAAAGTGTTTTCTGAAGTAAAAAACGAATGTGAATTGAAATTGTAGGTCCTTATTTTATCCTAAATTTTTAAAAATACGGGCAGTTACTTGGTGATGTCGATCAGCATCAAAGCAATCAGACAAAATGTGTTCTAAAAAGCATGATTGAGTTTGTAGCCAGTACTTTCTCATATTAATATTTTTTAGTAGCAAAAAATGGCACAAACGTGAAACAAAAGAAAATCATAGCACAGATTAGACGTTCAGTTACACGGAGAAAAACAATTTTCTCGAGCAAAGGGATAGCAGGGGATATTTAAAACACTGCTCTTTTCGAAATGAGAATGCGACTGTTTACTTTTTCACACAGTGATTAAAGTGAAGTGTCAAAAACAAAATGCCGGTGTGGCACGCCGTCATTTTCTCCCTCAAAGGGGGTATTACGTGCCGGGGTGTCGATAGCGGTAAACATTGGAGGTTATAATTTTCTTTGTTCTTATGCGCTGTAGTTTTTAACTTGAAAGCCAGACAGAAAACTTACGAATGTTTACATTTCACTGATAATAATTAATGGAAATCAAGTTCAACGTTTTCAAATTAAAACTTGCTTGTTGAAGTTCGTAACTTCGGAAAAGCAATCATTTGCATAAATAAAGCACTTCAAGATAGACTTTTGATATTCTAGAGTTATATTGATAACTAAATCAAATATTTGTTATGTAGTAGTGAATTACATGTTTACAACACGGGCTTCGTACTTGTGGTTAGTATGTATAGCTTAGTAGTTACATGTTCAGTAACAACTGTAACAAGTAACCGTTTACACGTTGGTGTTATTAGAAGGTATGTAATAGGTATTCTCAGCACACAGAAATCAAAGAACGCCATGAAACGTCAGAGTTTAAAAAAATAGCATTAAATTAAAATGTCAACCAATCCATTCCAAGTTCCAACCGTATCACTTCACAGATATTTAAAGGGGAGCTTCACCTTATCTCTACGGACCAGTCTTTTTAAAAAACAAAAAAAAGGAACTAGAAGGGTGCTATGAAAATCCTCAGAGATTACCAGCTGAGTGATTGCACTTTCCAAACTTCTATGGAAATGTTCCAGAAAAGTGAATCTTGAAGATGATACCTTTTGATTTACCGACAACTATTCTAATGATGTTAAAACTAAAAAGTACCTTAAGAGTCAGTGTTTATAGATGATATTTGCTTGTTGATTGCGTTATGGTCTCGAGCTCTGCATACAGTGATGGGGAAAGTTTTCTTATTATTTTTTTATTTATTATGACCCCTGCTGTTTGGTGGCGACGAGTTTAGTTAAATGCCTTTTGCGGCTATTTTCGTGTTCAAATTTGGGATTTTGGCGTTTCTTGGGGTTTGTGATTCCGAGAAATTGGTGTGAATGTTACATAAACACATTAATTACTTGCTTATTATGTTTTTGTTATAAGCTATACTCAACAAAATTAAGCCCAGCAAATAAAATACCTAATATTTACTTCTAAAGAGCGGTATACATTATTTTAGTTGTTAGGAGAGTAAGGTACATTGCTTGGTGTATTTGACGTTCTTTTAAAATCAACGGACATGTCTCTAGTCTCCTAAAGCACTCTACTAACAGCTAAGATAATGTAAACCGGCCATAAAGTTTATGCGCGTACTGGACATTTAAAAATATTGGAAATATTTGTATTAAGTATTTACCTTATACTTATTGGCAAAGTCATTTTCCATTACATCTATCATATTTCCATTATCTACCAAAAAAATCTAAGTTTAATATGTAATTAAGTTTATTATGTTTTTTTGGTAAACATTCTGAACACATTGAATTCTGAAGACTGATGGATGTGAATGACGCGAAAGAAGTGTGCAAGGATCGCAGCAGGTGGTGATCCATAGTCTCTGCCTACCCCCATGGGAAACAGGCGTGAGTGTATGTATGTATGTACACATTCATATTGTAACTCAATACAAAAGCTTAAATAAATATACTTACTTACATAAAAATAATAATTACCGATACCGTAGGCCGAGGGTGTTCAAAAACACGCGCCGGCGTGTCACCTGATAGCGGACCGTTTCCGGTTCCGGTCCGGATCGCCGGCGATCCGGTTGAACTGTTTGTTTTACGCGTAATCGCTGTTCTGTTTGAACTGCGAAAGTTATTAAATCTATGAAAGGTCATTATTTTTTTTACTCTATATTTGGACAATCACATCGAACATTATTTTTATAAACTGTAAAGAGGGCTCCACACTCGCGCCGCGAAAGCCCGCGAAGGCCGCGAACCGCGAGTGTGGAGGGTTTCGCGGCTTCGCGTATGGGATTCGCGGCTTCGCGTTCGCGCTTCGCGGCGTTCCCCGTCCGGTGGCGGTTTTTTGGTCCGCGACAAAGAACTTGTGTGCCGAACTAATGTTGCCGTGATTCGCGGCCGCGGTTCGCACGCGAGTTTGGAGGGCTATATTTTTCGCACCGTTTTCATGCGCGAACCGCGCCCGTGATTCGCGGCCGCGATTCGCGGCGCGAGTGTGGAGCCCTCTTAAGGAGGGTTAAGACTGCTATTGTTGGGTTAGGCGCATAATATCGTTACATGAGAAAATATCATGAGGTTTGTAAGTTTCATAAAATACAACTGCAGCAGCTATTTTCAACTATCATTATGTGAAGTAGAGCCTCTTCTACGCATTCTGTTCTACTGTTCTTGTTTTGAAGTATGTTTTCACACTCACCCTCCCTTTCTTTATGCGGCTACAATGACTCATTATGATGTCGTAAGATAAGTACTTATGTTGCATATTTTTCATGAACTATTAGGAATAAATAAAAGCTGAATGGCGCAGTGGTTTAACGCCCGGCCCAGAGATTGCGGAAGTTCACAAAGGTCGGTCATGGGATGGGTGACCAAAAATGTGTTGTTAACGGCTGCATTTGCAGGCGTTAACACCCACTAATCCGTATTGGGCCTGAGTATGTATGGGTCATCCTCCTTATCCACCCATAAGGAAGGCCTGTGCCCCAGCAGTGGGGACATTAAAAATGGCTGATGGTCATTGGAAATAAATATTAACATTGAAGTCATGATTAAGATAGATCAGAAACTCATTTTAAGTACTTTATTAAAACATACTAAACGTGAAGCCTGCGTTAAAATTCCAACAAAATAAAAGAACAAAACATTCCAATTTATCAATAACGCGTGCCGTATCTGCAATAAATAAATACTTAAATGACACAGTCACTAATGAAAAATGACAGCGATCCCACGATTTATAACACCTTTTTCCGTGAAACTGAATCCTTTAAAATTTTCATGTTATTTTAACTGCAACTGTTGTGACAATTCAATTCAGTTAACTAAATTAAAATCATTTCGGGTCCAGAATCAGAATTATTATATCCTTTACTTAGTAAATAATGTATAAGTTTAGTTAGAATAGAGACTTCACTTTCAGTGATATATTTTTAATGTTCCACTAACACGTAAACAAAAAAGTAGCATTAATACACATTTTCTTCCAACTATGCTTTAATTTCATCACAATCACACTAAAAACTCAGTACAAAGCGTGTCTTTAATGCTCTAGAGCAATAAAAATGTATGAAATTTCATTATTGCACAGTTTTTTTTTATCGCACCAAAAGGTGCCAATCTCAATGGATTAGCTCTATTCAGCCAGCCGATATCAATACTTTTTTTACGTACGTTTTATTCGTTTCTATCCTACTTGTTCCAAATTAAAAAAATGATTGCTGCTAACTCTGATTTAAAAATGAAAGAAATTTAAAAAGTGATTTGGTGGGAGAGTTTCCTTTATCTACTATTCCTTTAGGTAATAGTTGAAAGAAAAGCAGATTATGCACCTCGCTTTAAGTAATTTGTGCTCGATGCAACAATCTACTATTTTTTTTATTTACATTTTTATGCATTATGTTATAAAACATGCTATACGCATTTATAACATGTCGCATAATAAATGCAAAGTAATATACGCATAGTAGACAGCCCTATAATTGCCAACAACATTATCGTTTTTCGCTCTCTTGAATTCGCATTGCATAAACATATTTACGTCTTTATATTTTATGTTGCAGTCTCGATCCCAACAATAGCTAATAATGTAAAGGGAATTTGGTACCAAACTTCTAAATTAATAATACGTTCTGTTCTTGTGCGAAATCATTAGGATTGACAAATGTTTAAAGAATACACGTTACTGAAATAACAACTGTAATTTGTTGTTATGTATAATATTGTTGTTTTATATCTACCTTACTCACAAAAAATGTTCAATTATTACTCATTTCTTTAGTTAGAATCTTTTTTTTTTCATAGCGAAATACTTCAAAAGTAAAAAAGTAGCAATTTGTTTACAAATTACCTGAAGTATATAAGAATAAATATGAAAGCGAATTCTCCCTGAATTTTTTACTCTAAGAAACCTTCAGTAGGCTTTACAGATCAAAAATCAAATTGATGACATCTATTAATCAGCAGCACGACACCCACTGCTGGGTATAAGCCTCCCTAAGTTTCTCCACGATGACGATCGGTCCTGCGCTGCCCGCATCCAGCGGCTTCCCGTGACCTTCAACAGATCCTCGGTCCACCTTATCGGGGGCCTACCAACGGAAAGTCTTCCGGTGCGCGGTTGCCATTCCAGAGCTTTTCCGCTCCAACGGCCATCGGTCCTATTAGGTGTGTGTCCCTTCGAGCGATGTCGGTTACCTACTTTAGTTCTCTTACAAATCTCCTCGTTTCTGATTCGATCACGCAGGGAAACGCCATGCATGGCTCTCCCCATTGCACGCTGGGTGACCTTAAGCCTCCTTCTAAGACCCATATAATAGTTAGCGACCACATTTCACTGCTGTAAGTCATCACTGGCGACACCCACTGGTCATAAGACTTTCGTCTAGAAACCCTGAGGTAGTCGAACGCGATGATTTTTCGTGTCTTCCCGAATGCTACCCATCCGAGTTGAATTCGACGAGAGATCTCTTTCTCATCATGAATGTTGGAAATTGGTATTCAATTGTAAGTAAGATAATTCATAATAGAAAGATTTAAGGGAAGATATAATTGCCTAATTTTCTCGAAAAGGAAAATCGATAAATCATTATCTAAATTTCTATTTCTCTACATATGTTTAGACAGCCCTATTTACAGGGATCTTTACAAGATAAACAGCCATTAGTTAATCCGAGGGCGGACCCGCAGTAACTCAGTGGCGCTATATTGCCGAAGACCGACCGCCTTAATGAAATAAAATTTGCATATTATAAAGATTTATGTGGGCCGAAGCGAAGCATTGGAAACCAATGATACTTAAGCCGACTCCACATGGGTGCACAAAGTTCTAGAAGTTACTAAAGGGGTTTAGTTGTGCATCTCTTGCAAACTTGTAAAGCTCTTTAAATAAGACTACTTAAATTCTGGAAAAGAAGTTGAGTTTCAGAATGTTGAATATTTAAATAAGAATAAATAGTAGAAGCACAGAATAAATAATTGTTTAATAAATTGTTTAAAAAATATAAAAAACATCATTTTTGCTAAGATAGAGTACGCTATCATCTAAAACTGGAAACTCTAAATATTTGTGCGCGAATCACGCAAAAACCGCTGAACGGATTTTGAAATTTTTGAAAGGGCTTTCCACAGTTTGATAGTTTGGAGTCCACTTAAAATCTAAGCCATGTTTCATCTAATTCGGGTGGGTGGAACCAGGGAAACCGCTTGAACTCTCCGTAGTACTAGATTTCATACACTTGTGAGTTGCACCAAAACGCTGTCAAAGTTAAATTATCGTCAAATGATAATGCTACCTATTTGTCACGTCAAACTTGTCAAAGGAAATCATGCTGGCTGGCAGCCTCTCTTTTTTGGCTAACTTGTGCTTAACCGGTAGGTACTACAAGTTTGTTATTGTTAACGTAAGCTGGTGCAACGGTCGTATATTTTTTTTATATTTATATATATATTTATTTATTGCATACATGTAACACACTTACTAGAGAAGACTTATAATAGCTATACATGCACCCGGCAAGGGTATGGCAATTTTAGTAAATTTTACTTAATTAATTATAATTCAATGGAGGACGGAGGAAGTCGCGGGCGGAGTCTAGTTACAGAATATTATACACTCGCAAACTAAGAGTATCATCGTGCTTATCCAAGAAGTAAACAAGTTTTTTAATAGGTAGTAAAGGCGTTTCAACACTTTTTATGACGCGACGTAAAGTAAAATTCATTTTTATCTCTAAGCTATCTTTCGATCAAAGCTTAAAATAAAGTGTGAAGTCATCCTTATGATAAATATAAGCACTGGATGTTTGTAACAACGGAATTAATCAGAGGAATTTCTTTGGTGAATTTTAAATACGAAATTAATGTACAAAGTTTCTCGACTAACCACCAGAAAATAAAATGTATTTTACCTTTGAGCCTAAAAATACAGTATTTTGTTGTTTAATTAGGAAGTAACTACAAGACGTAAAGACATGACATAGTTAACAACATAGTATGACGATGATAGTATGATATGATGAAGACCAATTATTTATGTGTAAGAAAAACGACGAATAGGTAATCATCGTCATATCAGCCACACGACACCCACTGCTGGGTATAGGCCTCCCCTAAGGATCTCCACGACGATCGGTCCTGCGCTGCCTGCATCCACTGGCTTTCCGCGACCTCCACCAGATCGTCGGTCCACCTTGTCGGGGGCCTACCCACGGAGCGTCGTCCGGTGCGCGGTCGCCATTCCAGAACCTTTCTACCCCAACGGCCATCGGTTCTTCTCGCTATGTGTCCCGCCCATTGCCACTTCAGCTGAGCAATCCTTCGAGCGATGTCGGTTACTTTAGTTCTCTTGCGGATCTCCTCGTTTCTGATTTGATCACGTAGAGAAACGCCGAGCATGGCTCTCTCCATTGCACGCTGAGTGACCTTGAGCCTCCTTATGAGACCCATAGTTAGCGGCCACGTTTCACTGCCGTAAGTCATCACTGGCAACACACACTGAATAGGTAATATTTCATAATAATTTGAAACGAAGCATCAACAAACACCTAGTTAAAATATACATCTTATCAAACAAATTATTGTTTTTGGTTTTATCTTACAATCGGACAATCGGACAGTTGTCATTATTTTCTAACTTTCTAATAAGTAGTAATATTTTTATCGTCTTGTAATCATCTCCTATGTTTAATATCAGTGTTAACTCCGGATTTTTTATTAGTGCCTCTAAATTTTCTTAAATTTTTTTCTAAAATTGGATAACAACTGAGCTCTTTAAGGCTTTAAGAATTCCTTCTTCCCTTATTTGTCTATTTACTTGGAGCCCCTTAACCCTAAACTCTTAATCCTTTGCTTTAGAGAAGTTAAATTGGTTTAACGTGAAAATGATCCCAGAAAGAAATTAGGGGTTTCATTATGTGATTGTAAAGAATCGTTTTAGTCAAACTTTACTTGACGTAGTTCAATTATAGATTAGTAGCATTTTATAATCCCTGCAGGTTTCATTATATTCTTGCAAATATTCTCATACTAGCGGCCGCCCGCGACTTCGTCTGCGTGGACTGGTGGTTTTTTTGCTATCCCTCGGGAACTGTTCGTTTTTTGTGGAAAGGTACCCTATGTCTTTTTCTGTACCCCTGACAGCGTCTATGCAAAATTTCATGATGATCTGTTCAGTAGTTAAGACGTGAAGGCGTAACAAACAAACAAACGGACTTTCGCATTTATATATTAGTAAGGAAGGATTTAAAAGTAGGGTAGGTTAAAAATGTATTACTATAATCCACTCAGTCACTTTGATTTGATTACATTTAACCATTTTTTTTAATGCACTATGACTGACTACGGGATAAAATTTTCAAATTGTTGCTATGGCGTCAGACTTAGGTAGGTGGTGGTAGCTATAGCCAGGCGGGCTTGAAGAAATCCAAATTGTACACCCTCTGGGAATCGACCCCGGGACCTCTGCGTCTTATACGAGTGCGATCCACTAAACCACTGAAGCGTTTTTTTTTATACTTTGATAGTAATGACGAACGTATTTTCTAATACGGTCAAGGATAATCAGAAGCCATTATTTGAACCCTTTATTTTTAATTTGTTAGTCAATTATGAAAAGTTTGAAAGCGATGAACGGGGTTTAGATGCCCGCTATTATATATTCAGTAAACTTTAAATAGGAAACTCTTTCATAAATACACTTTTCCTGTCACTGAGACTTCATTATACCAGGCTAATGGCCTTTAGGTCTCCAGTCTATCCATCTGAATATTAATTCGACGGGGTCCCTATCTCGTTAAACTAAGTGGTTTATAGTTGGGAACAAAACGTAATAGCGTTAGAATGTACGTGTCCTGTTAAAATTAAGACAAATCGAGACAAATGGGAATTATGCTAATAATGTTGTCCTTGTTTAAGTCTGGCTCTCTTTTAAAAGATTTTCACGAAACAATTATGGTTTCGTCACTGCAATTTTACTAATTAAAATGTAAAAAATATTTTTTTTCGGGTTTATTTCTATAAACTACCTACTTACTGCCTATCACTGTAAATGTGAAAATATAACGGGAATAATTAATAACCTTTATATTTCATACTATTACTATTACAGTTTTTTGTATCATATAACAAAGAAGTGGCTTACTTATTACTTTTGGCTTTCTTTCTAACAGTTAGCTATCTTGTTTACGTTGATGCCTATTTATTTTATTTTATTTTACTTTATTGCTATAAACTGAAAAAATCACACCATTTTTTGGAATCTAGACTTTTACAGAATTAAAACTACTGTGCATGCCGAACATATTGCTTAGCTGATGAAGCGCTCATGGCGGAACTTGACAGACTAATCATACTCGATCACGTTTGTTAAGCAACGCTCGGTCCGGCCAGGTGTCGGATGGGTGACCGTTAAGTGACATTACAACTGAGCGTTTCGTGCTTCAGAGGGCACGTTTAGCCGTCGGTCCCTGCTGTTGTCATCTGGTAACTGTCGTTAAGCCAAGTCAAAGGCCTTACAGGCGGCTTGATAAACTTGAACACCATGTGGCCACTAATTAATGCTCATTCGATAAGAAAAAGAAGAAGCTGATGTTAGCATACATCACGCACCCACCACATCAGTCACTCTCGGTTCTCCACAATTTTCCACAGAAAGCATAACTTTTTTAAGTATTGGTACATCTATCCCTCTAAAATCGCGCATAACACTCTAATATCGAAATATAGCAGTTAATTTTCAGCTGCAACCTACAGCCGAAGGTGTCTGTCTTGCTCAATTGCTCGTGAAATCGAAAATTATGAGCTTCACGCAGACCGAGGACAATGCCAATGTTGAATTTACGATTTCGCCGGAGCCTAGCATGAATATGAATGATTCAAACCTATGGAGGATAATACAGACGGTATTTAAACTGCGAACCCATAAAGTAATAAGCCGGAAATGAATGAACGTAGATAAAGAGAGTTTATTGCTTTAGTTAGCTTAAATGTTACTTATTAATGAACTTAATAATTTTATGGCGCTTAAAATATGAACTTATAAATAATATGTCCATTTCTGATTTCATGACCGCACAGCTCAAATGACCGAACGGATCAGGCTGAAACTTAGTATGTACCTACATTGTGCCTAAGGTATCTGATATAATAAAGGACTTTTGAAAATTCTTACAGTAAATGGGATCCCACGTAGTCGAAGTCACGGGCAAAAGCTTGTACTATGGTATCCTTTGTCTCCTTAATTTCATACCACGGATTTCCTTTTCATACTGCAATAATTTCAAAGTACCATCGTATTCATGTACAAATCTTATTACTTAATATCACGAATTCACAAGATAAGCCCAAACGTCGCTCCTTTTGTTAGTGCTCCTTTAATAAACTCGAGTCCTGACACAGATTCTTGTCGTTTTATTTATAAGGCGGCTATAAAGTCTCCTTCAACCACTCACGACAAGTGAAAAGAACAAAATTACCAAAAAAATATTCGACGTTCCCTCCGCACGTCTAAATCCCACTGACATTGAAGTCATTTGGTCATTCTTTTCTGAAAGACGTTCGAGAGGGTGAAAATGAAATTAAATTCTGAATGAAAGGATCTTGCCGCGAGATAAAGGGATCTTCTATGAATTATACCCCTTGAAGATTTAGGAGGGTCCCGTAGGACAATAGTGTAATTGTCCAATTAACTGTTTGTACGTGGCGAAAGCGGAGCGTCTAAATTTCAAGAATGCTAAAGGGATGTAAAATATTCTCTATGAACGAGGTAACTGCAGGATGCGCAGGTAATAATTATTACGATAATTAATTTTAGGAGATATGGTGGTACGAAAGAATGCTATAAGATGAAGAAGTTTCCGAGTATAATTAGTTTTTTTTTAAGTGTCTTAATTTTGATCTAACAAGGGCCTCCGAGGTCAAGTGGCTTGCTCACCGATGTTCACTGTGTCATTACAATTGGTTAGTTGGTAGGGCTTATTTCAAGTCCGCCTGGCTAGCTACCACCTTCTTATTTAAGTCTGACGCCATAACAACAATTTAAAAATTGCTGTGTTCTGGCAATTAGAGGTAAGATAGCCAGTTTTTCAGTGATGAGGATTTTGGATGTAGTGCACTTCCATCTTTGGCCTTATCGTCACTTAACATGTGAGGTGAAGGCCAAGCATTATCCCGTGTGCATAAAAAACAATGGAGTTTCGGGTTCGAATTCCAGTCTGAGTGATGTAGAAATTCTAACTTTTCCATACCATCCCGGATTGTGCGTACTTGCGATGCATAAAAAGTTGATGAAATTTCTCACGCTTTTTTTATGTATTTTCATAAATTTATTTTACGACAAACCTGCTGATAAAACCGACAGTCATCACACCAAGTAATAGTAGATTTTTTTGGAATGGAATTATTTAACAGAAGGGTATGAATTTGGAATGAACTTGGCGTGAAGTTGAGAGTACTTAGAAACGTTCATACATAAGACATGAACCTCTGAAATGCTTGGTTCATTTACCTAATTCATTGTGGTTTAATGTATTAAAATAAGATGTCCAATTTCGACAAGATCAGCTATTAATTACGTTTTAACTGATTTTTATGAATCACGAGACATTAGGAAAAGTAGTAGAGCCAACTCTTCACACATAAAAGGGTGTAGTTGAAGGCGACTAAATGTAGAGCTTAAAATAGGCAGCAGAATTTTCCAATTCAACACTACGATCCCCAACCCGCCTTTTAAGATTATGGCAACTATTGATGGGATTCGAATAAAATAAATCGAATCGATTCTAATCACCCGTAAGTAGTTCAAATCGTCGATTTGAGTTTAACGATGATGCGAAGTGATACGATGATTCGAATCGATATGATGATTCGAATCAATATGATTTGAATCCTTATGATGATTCGAATCGATACGGTGATTCGAATAACTAACCAATTCCAATAACCAACCAAATCAAATCAGGTAATGATTAGAATCAGCAGAAATACTCATTTGAATCGAGCTTGGATTGACGTCATTCGAATCAATTGTGATTCGAATGCCATCACTAATGGCAACATCCGCCCATGATTTACGTTCTTCAGTGAACTATATGATACTATGCTGTGATATGTAAAGATATGTAAGAGATGCCGAGTACTCTCTTATTACTCGGTACTCGGCATAATCGGTGTTAACGCCACATTAAGGCATTAAATAATTCATTTTTATTATAACAATAATATACATAAGTACCTATTTAATCTTAATAGATAGTGTGACACGGAGCGACGAAATGCTTCCTATCCTTGTCTTTCCTATGATCCTATCTATTGCCCTCTCGCTCCATTTCCGCATCCTTAATGGCAAATGCAGCGAGAAGAATCAAATACACCGGCCGCGCCAGTAACCCGATTGTTGACGTGCGCGCGCGACCGATATTAATTACTCTCACATTAATTGTTCCAAATATCGGTGAAAACTCAAAGTTATAGTGCCTACGCAATCACAGTGTCCGACAGTGTCATCCTGCTGTTTGGGAGCTCCCGAAACCACATCGATCCAGGACTTTGGTAAGCTGCATGTTTTGCCTTCCATTTTTCTTTTCCTTTTGTTCCTAGCAATTTAGCCGCCTCTGTGTCACAAACTAATCATAAAAAAATCGTATATACTCTTTCAAGAAACCCGCGCCTACATATTTTGGTCCTTCGAGCCGGATTGAGTGAGATTTTTGAGATTTAGTAATTTTACCATCGCGGTGCTAGGTGTCATATATTTGTAAAAAGATGGCTTCCGAAAAGAAAATGCAACAATTACAAAATAAATTATCGGCATATTACGGTAGGTTACAAACCATTTACGATCAAATAGCTAAATTAGGGGACGATCCCATTAAAATTGATAATTTTTTAGGAGATGCATTTACGTTAGATACGTTAAGAAATGATTTCTTAAAAACAATTGAGGAGCGGAATGAGGTTCAGCTCTCAATAGCTGACGGCCCCACCCCTTCGTATAATTCAGCTATAGCATTCGAGCAATTGTTCGCGAAAATTAAGTACAAAGTGCACCAGTTAACGGCGCCAAATACTCAAAAAATGAGTGGCAACGTTGCCGGTGAGGTAGTTAAGTGTGAACATCAAAAACCTACTCGTAAATACCTACCTAACATTGAACTTTGTTCGTTTAACGGTGATATTGCGTCCTGGCCCATTTTCTATGAGTCTTTTCGTACCACCATACATGAAAATTCGGATCTCACTGATGGGAATAAAATTCAATTCTTGATGGGGAAATTACAGGGGAAAGCTCTCGCAATTTGTCAGGGTATTCTACCTACTGCCGAAAACTATACAGTTATTTGGAATAATTTAGTAAAGAAATATAATGACAAGCGGGTACTTGCCGCGACCTACTTAGAAAGATTGTTAAATCTACCTACTGTGTCAAATAATTCACCTACTCAGTTAGAGGAATTTATTGATAAATTCTCTGCACTTTATTTAGCTTTAAAACAATTAGATTTCGAGAATTTGGAAGACTTCGTTTTCGTTTATATTGCCAGTAAGAAAATAAATACGGAAACGTATGAAGCATTCGAGTACAAATTCGAAAAATCCGAAATATTTCCGAAATGTAACGATTTTATTGATTTCGTGAAAGATCATGTTCGAGTTAAATTGCGTACGCGAGGTGTAGGTAGTTATTCCGTAGGTGCGCCAGCGAAGGGCAGTACTCAAGGTCGTAAAAATAGTTCGTCGCCATCAACTGCGATGTCGGGTGGTTACTCAAATTCACGTAATGCTTATAATAGTAATGTGAAAACATTTGTCAACATACAGGAGCGCAATAACTGTTTATGTTGTGGGAAAAATGAACATTTGCATGTTTCCCAATGCGCTAAATTCCTGTCAATGATCCCTAATGATCGTTATAAATTTATTAAAAGTAATAAAATGTGTGTTAATTGCTTAGATAGTACCCACACGATTCTTAATTGCAAGTCAACAAATGAATGGTGTAATGAGTGCACTAAGAGACATCATAGCTTGCTTCATTTCCCAAAACCTACTGAGTCCGGCTCTGCCGGCCCTGCCGATGGCGCGGTAGGAGTGGCTCTCTGCGCGGCCGTAAACGACGTCACCAGTCGTGAAGAGGAGGGCACGCAGACGGTGTCTTGTCCGTCGACCACTGTATTACTAGGCACGGCGCAATGTCACGTGCTCGATGCGACCGGGAACATATGGGCAGTTAGAGCGTTAATTGATAGCGCGTCTCAAAGGGACTTAATTACAACGGAGTGTTGCAAACGTTTGAATTTAAAAATATCTGAGTCGCATAATAAATATGTGTCAGGTGTAGGGGACGTCAATAGTCCTATTGTAGGGAGGACCTGCCTGACCATCCGTTCGCGAATAAATGATTCGGTCAGGTACACGATTCAACCTGTGGTCGTGAATAATATTACCAGTGAATTACCGATCACTAAAGTGAACACGGCTCGGTTAAATTATTTAAATAATATTATTTTAGCGGATTGTAACTATCATACTCCGGGTAGTATCGACTTGATTATAGGTAGCGATTTGTTCGCGCGCATTCTGCGTCCGGATACAATATCACGTGACGCCGGTGAGCCCGTCGCTGTCGAGACCTCATTAGGTTATATAATTATAGGTCAAGCTCCCGTTATTGAACCCGTGTGTAATACCATCCATACTCTCTTCACTTTAGATGAACCGGTCGAAAATCGCCTGAATCGATTTTTTGAGTTGGAAGAGGTACCGAATGTACTTTGCTTATCTAAAGACGATGAAGATTGTGAGAAATATTATAACGAAACCACGCGTCGTACTTCGAATGGACAATACGTAGTGTCGTTACCGTTCAAATACGAACCGTCACTTTTATTAGGCGATTCTATGCGGTCAGCTGAGCGTAGGTATTTAACGTTGGAGCGTAAATTATTGGCTTATCAATCGTTAAAGGAACAATATGATTCCGTATTTTTAGAATATTTAGAAAAGGGTTATATGCGTCCGGTTGGTACCATTAGTGAGGTAGGTTATAGTAACGATCAATACGTAATTCCTCATCATGCCGTAGTCCGACATGATAAAAGTACCACCAAGTTGCGCGTGGTGTTAGATGCCCGTAATACCACCAGTTCCGGAAAATCGTTAAATGATTTATTGTACACTGGTCCGAATTTACAAAATAATATTTTTGATATTATATTAAAGTTCCGTTTATTACCTATCGCGATAAGCGCTGATATAAGACAAATGTACTTAAGAATTCATGTCGATAATGATGATTTAAAATATCAACGAATATTATACAGATTCAACTCTAATGAACCGTTAATCGTATACGAAATAACTCGAGTGCCGTTCGGTCTGCGTTGTAGTCCGTACCTAGCTATGCGTACCGTGCGTCGGTTAGTTGAGGACGAGCGGGACGAGTTCCCCGCCGCCGCCGCGGTAGCTGAGACTGAGCTTTACATGGACGACCTGGCTACGAGTTGTCAATCGGATAAAAAAGCGATCGACCTCGCGACCCAACTTATAAAGTTATTCGAAACGGCCGGTTTTGAGTTAGTCAAATTCGCTAGTAACTCGCGGAAAGTAATGTCTAGTATTCCATCGACACATCGTGTTAGTGATGCGGTCGAGTTCAGCCCCGACAATCAATTAAAGGTTTTAGGACTTTTATGGCTACCCGCGGAAGACGTTTTCACTTTTATTATTAACGTACAACCTCAAGAATGTACAAAGCGCAAAATTCTGTCCACGATTGCTCGCCTGTGGGACGTTATGGGCTATGTGGCTCCAGTGACGCTTTTAGCTAAGCTAATAATTAAATCTTTATGGGAAAATAATGTCAATTGGGACGAATCCCCGCCCTCGAATATAATTTCATTGTGGCAAACTATAGAATCGGAACTTCACCTTTTACAATCTATTAAATTACCCCGACACGTAAGCGTAAATAATAATAATTGTGTTATATCAATAATAGGCTTTGCGGACGCCTCGGAACGAGCGTACGGTGGTGTGGTATATTTACATGTTTATTTTCCTAACGAGAATCGTTCGGTAATTAATTTATTGTGTGCTAAGTCCAGAGTGGCACCCTCTAAAACGGTAGTTACGCTCGCGAGAATGGAACTGTGTGCTAATGTTATACTAGCTAAGTTAATACTTTTAGTTCTAAATAACTATTCGTCGCGGTGTAAGATAACAAACACGTTCGCGTTTACAGATAGTAAGGTAGCACTCGCGTGGATAGTTTCTAATCCTAATCGATGGCAAACTTTTGTCGCAAATAGGGTTGCCATGATTCAGAATGACTTACACCCTCGACATTTTCGTCATATTAGTGGGAAGGACAATCCCGCGGATTGTCTATCTAGGGGCCTCACTCCTTCTCAGTTAATTGAGCATCCACTTTGGTTCCACGGACCGCCATATGCGCAACTACCCGTCTCCGATTGGCCGATATTAGAAGTCGATACAACTGATTTTAACGATTTAAATTTACCTGAGGAGAAGGTTAACGTCCTTAGTGCTGCAGTTAAGGCTCCTAGTACCTTACCTATTTTTTACGAATTAGCTACTCGTGTCTCTTCGTGGCATAAATTACTCCGAATAGTAATATATGTTCTTCGGTTTATTAAGAAATTACCGAAACAATTTAGTGTTTCGCATTTAGACATTGCGGAAGAAATGGTCATTAAAGACTTACAATTAGTTCACTTCCCGAGTGAGATTAAAATTGCCCAAAATGGTGGTAAATTACCGCCGTCTTTATTAAAATTAAATGCATTCTTACGCGACGGTATACTACGTGTGGGTGGAAGGTTGCGTAATTCCGATTTAGATTACGATAGTAAACACCCTATATTGCTTCCTAGCAAGGATCACGTAGTCAATTTAATTATCGACTATTATCATCGTCGTTACCTTCATACTGGTCCTCAATTATTGATGTCATTAATAAGACAAAAATATTGGATTTTGTCCGCGCGTAATATTGTTCGTAAGCGAGTACAAAATTGCGTCACGTGCTTCAAGGCTAACCCTAAGCCCGCGACACCGCCGCTGATGGCAGATTTACCCGCCTACAGGGTACAACAAGCAAAAGCATTTGGCCACTGTGGCTGTGATTTTGCTGGACCAATTCCGGTGCTGCCCTACCGGCGTAGAGGAGTACATAGTATTAAGGCATATTTATGCTTATTCATATGTCTGGCTACTAAAGCCGTTCATTTAGAACTCGCTTCGGATTTGTCTACTGACGCCTTTTTAAATGCTTTTAAAAGATTCATATCGCGTCGCGGCCCCATCTCAACTCTTTACTCGGATAACGGCACCAATTTTATAGGAGCCAATTCCTACTTAAATAATATGTATCGCCTGTTAGATTCCGAGGAATATAGGGATAGATTCGCTAACGAATTAAGAGATAACCACATTGAGTGGAAATTTAATCCAGCTTCCGCCCCCCACTTCGGTGGTATTTGGGAGGGTAACATTAGGAGTGTCAAAAGTCACCTGTCCAAAGTTGTAGGGACACAATTATTAACTTTCGAAGAGATGACAACTGTTATCGCTCAGATTGAGGCGATTCTCAATTCAAGGCCACTATCTGTACTTAGTAGTGATCCTTCAGAGCCTCAGGCGCTCACACCTGCTCATTTTCTGGTCATGACGCCCTTAAAATCCCTGCCATCTGAAGATGTGAGCACGGAAAAGATAACGCTATTACAGCGAAAACGCATTGTTGATCACCTCGTACAATGCTTTTGGAAGCGGTGGAAGGTGGAATACCTTAACACCTTGCAAACTAGAGCGAAGTGGCTCACACCGAGCTCTCCCGTGCGCGAGGGCACTGTTGTCTTACTGAAATCAGAGAATAGTGCTCCTCTAAATTGGCCGTTAGGCATAATTGAACGTACTTTTCCTGGGAGGGACGGAATATCCCGTGTCGTAGACGTTAGAACTAAGTCCGGGGTATATCGCAGACCTGTTGTGAAAGTCATTCCGCTTCCCAATCAATAGTTTAACTTAATTTCATACAGTCCACTCCTTAAAATTAAAATAAATAAATAAGTAAATCTAAGTCTAAGGTTCTAATAGCTATTAATAATAGGTTTAGGTTTAGTTTGAAGGATTACATCCTGTCAACCCGGGGGGGATGTTAACGCCACATTAAGGCATTAAATAATTCATTTTTATTATAACAATAATATACATAAGTACCTATTTAATCTTAATAGATAGTGTGACACGGAGCGACGAAATGCTTCCTATCCTTGTCTTTCCTATGATCCTATCTATTGCCCTCTCGCTCCATTTCCGCATCCTTAATGGCAAATGCAGCGAGAAGAATCAATTACACCGGCCGCGCCAGTAACCCGATTGTTGACGTGCGCGCGCGACCGATATTAATTACTCTCACATTAATTGTTCCAAATATCGGTGAAAACTCAAAGTTATAGTGCCTACGCAATCACAGTGTCCGACAGTGTCATCCTGCTGTTTGGGAGCTCCCGAAACCACATCGATCCAGGACTTTGGTAAGCTGCATGTTTTGCCTTCCATTTTTCTTTTCCTTTTGTTCCTAGCAATTTAGCCGCCTCTGTGTCACAAACTAATCATTAAAAAATCGTATATACTCTTTCAAGAAACCCGCGCCTACAATCGGCAAGTTTTAACTTACTCGTACTCGGCTGAGTAAAACGGTTTCAATGCCGTACTCGGTTAAATTAAAATATAAAAAAAAGGATTAGGAAAAGGAGGAAAGGAGACGAAAAGATTTTTAGTGCCTTCACTATCTACAAAACTATAATATAAAACTAACTTTAAAGTGACATCAATTTTTCAGTACAATCTACGTCATGAAGATTTTGCGACCTAAAGTTTTTCTTAAATTAAAACTTTTTCAGCTTATGGGTCTGTGACACCCATGGATTTGGGATCTGTGATTTAGGTAGAGTTATGTCACGCTAAGTAACCAATAATTCCTTTTAAAAAAAATCGTTTTGATCGTGTCGATTTCTTAATCAATTTTGATACTATATTTCGTATAATAATTTCGCTAATGATTATGAATCTTATTTAAATAAGTTTTAACAAACTAACAATATTAAAGTAAACATGACTTATTTTTGCTAGTTCGCCCTTGGGAGGGCCTCAAGAAGACTTACAAACAAATAAAACTTGTGCACTGTAACAGTTTGCAACTCGGTCCCCAAGTAACGAAGTTGGGGCAACCAGTCAAATTACCGAATACGTGCCTGGAATCAGTCGCGCTGTTTATTGAAACCTTAATTAGATTTGGAATAGACACCCAAGAGAATGGTCTGGTAAGCTTTTTAGAAGTAACTTAGGTATCCGAGCTGTTTTTGTTACGTACTTGTATTATTTTAGACCGTAAAGCTATTAATAGGCACTTCGTTAATAAGTAACTACTTCATGTTTTACTCACCTACAATAGCAGTGAGATGGATAAATCGACTTTAAACTAAATTTCAGGTAAAGATAAATTTATAAATCATTGATTATAGCGAGAAGAACTGATGGCCGTTGGGGCGGAAAGGTTCTGGAATGGCGACCACGCACCGGACTCCCGACAATTTGGACCGACGATGTGGTGTAGGTCGCGGGAAGTCGCTGGCTGCGGGCAGCGCAGGACCGATCGTTGTGGAGATCATTAAGGGAGCAGTGGGTGTCGTGCGGCTGATACGATGATGATGATTATTGGCAAGCTCTACAAAAAAGTACCGATTTTTTTGATTTAGTTAATATTTATTTGCTTTTTAGTAATAAAAAAAAAAAAATTCAGACAAGGTCCATATTGCATAACATAAAACAGCTCAAATACCTATCAAATCAACATTAAATCATTGAATTAAAATAAAATTATAAAAAGTTCATAAAATTAACATTTACATTAAAATAGAATTAGAATAAAAATTGATAATTAAAATTTAAAATAAAATTAAAAGTAAAAATATTCGATTTGATTGTAACATTAATAACAATTTGAATTAAAATAAAATAAAAATATCAGTCAACGTCAAACAAGTTTACATTATTTAATTTAAATACCTGTGCCCCACCGGAACACCTGGCACCTGCGTGTGTATACGCATCCAGTGCCCCGTAATGGGGCAATCAGGCTTGTCACTAATGACCCTCAGGATGGTGTTGGCACTGCCCCGCACCCTATACATCAGCGACGCGACTCGCTTGCGCACCACAGTATGGAACCCATCCGTGTGCGCATGCGCAAACATTGCCGATGCGCTACAGTAGCGGGGCAGCCCCATCAGCACCCTGAAGGCATTGTTGTACTGTACTCGGAGGGCGTTGAAGGTCCCCTGCGTATAGTTGACCCACAGATTACACGTGTATAAAGTTTGGCAGAAGGCTTTAAAAAGGGTTAGCTTTACCTCCATGCTACAACGTGCAAATCTGCGGGCCAACATATTACAGCGGACCGCCATCGCCCTCCTTTCCCTCTCAATGTCACTATCATCCTTTAAATGCTCTGTAACGATATGTCCAAGGTACTTGAACTCTTTCACCCTACCAAGAGCCACGCCGTTAAGTAGTACAGGTGCCACACTAGTCAGCTTACGACCCCTAGCTTGAAAGATCAAGAGTTCACTTTTTTTTAACATTATACAGGAGACCGTGCAATTTAGCATACTCCTCACATACACCCAGTAACCTTCTGATCGACGCTATCGATGGGCTGAGCAACACCATGTCATCCGCATAACTGATACTATTGATGCAGTGACCATCAATTGAGCAGCCGACATTAGTGTTGCTCAGCTCAACGATCAGCCGATTGACGTACAGGTTGAAGAGCGCAGGTGACGTTAACCCCCCCTGTCTCACTCCGCACTCCAACCTGTACTCATCAGATAGTTCACTACGCCATTTGACCTGGTTAGTTTGATGCCCGTACCAGTATCTGAGGATATTAATCAACTCACCGGGCACGCGTCTTAGTTTACCCCAAAGAATGTCATATCTAACCAGATCAAATGCCCTAGAGAGATCTAAAAAGGCAGCATATATAGGCGTATTCCTATCAGTGTAATACTTAACGGTATGCTTAAGAGACAGAATAGCGCATTCGGTTGAAAGCCCGGCTCTAAAACCGAACTGTGCGTCGTGTAAGTGCAAATGTTTATTAAGCTGTCTCTCAAGCAAGCCGTCAAGTACTTTTGATGTTATTGTAGCCAATGAGATTGGTCTGTAGTTACCCTTGTCGGATGCGTCTCCCGTTTTATTTTTAATTATAGGCACCACAACCGTTCTCATTAGCTCATTCGGTAGATAAGAATGCCTAATGCTGAGTGTGAAGAGCAGCCCCAACAATCTAGGGAGATGTGGCCCCGCATATTGAAAATGTTCGATGCTGAGGCCGTTATGTCCGGGTGACTTGCCTCTTTTCATGCCTTTAATAACTGAGGTAACTTGTTTTGCAGAGATACGCTCAGGCATCCCCGACACCACGGTCTCAACATCATTTATAAGTGAATCCCTCAGTGGAGATTCCACCTGAAAATGATTGCTAAACATATTAGCTATGTCCCTGGCATTAGTGACGCCCCCAACGTTCACCGGGATGCCAGGCTTCGGGCTTAACTTTTTTGTTTGTTGCCAAAATCCTCTAAATTAATAAGTATGATTAAGTTTGATTTTGTTAGTAGTACCTTTATAATTTACCACCGGTTGACATAGCTTTACATCACGCGACGCCATTCAACTTCTATCCATGTTCATTACCACAACGGCGGCGCCTCCAATACTTAGCAATCAGATCGCGAACAATGCATTGAAGCTGGGAATTTATTGCCTCTGTATCTTTCACTCGAAGAATACGCCCCGGAGGCTACGACTTAGGCATTTGAGTATTCTGGCCGATGATTCGATACCTTTTTGTAAATATGTAATACTCGTAGTACCTACCTATCAACGTTCACTTTTACCAACCTCAAAAAGAAAAAAACCCCTAAACTAGTCTTCATCTCAACGTTTTTTGAAATTGAAATCATAATTTACGTTCTTTATTCAGTAAATCTATGACCGGTATAACCATAGAAATTTTTCTATGTCTATGGGTATAACGGTATAACGACTATAACGAATGTACTCTCGGATGACAGAATCATAAAATTTGGGAAAAATTTAGAAAAATAATCTAATAATAAATTAATAATCTGCAAACATATCAACTAATTTACAGAATGAATAAGTCACTAGCTAAGAAAGTTGACGATATGTGCAATATCTAAAAGCGAGGCCGTAGAAAAGTGTAAAAAGCATCATTTTTCTCATTTCAGAAACCACGCCTTTCGCACCGCCTCTAAATAAGGTTTCCGAAGGCGTATATAATACATTTTCTATTCACGAAACCCCATTTCGTCATACAAACGAACGATCCTGAAAATGCAAATCATTTAAGGCGAAATACTTTTTATAGAGCAAAAAGAATTGAGTAAAAACGTCCAATGTGTTTTAGGATTTTATATAATACTTTTGAATTCAACATTTGGATAATCAAACTATGGAACGTTACAAAAGAGAAAAGCTTTGTTACATTAGTGTTATATCAAATTCTAATATCTTTGTGTTAAATACGAGTATAATAAACGGATTTAAAAAATCGGCATGTTTGATTAATTAAAAATCTTCAACTTTTCAAAAAAAAAAACAGGAATTGATTTCTGTGCAGCTTTTATTTTCCCAAACACTTCTTTAAAAAATTGTAATCGGTTCAAGCATAATGGATTTGTTATGCGGAAACATTTGACCCTGCCTTTTTATTTACGTGTAAAGAGTATGGAAAATAACCTAACTTCTGTACTTTTTCGATGTTTTTTCATCATTATCTTTAGCACAATTATCTTTCTTGAAAAAAAGGATTATTGGAGCAACTTCACAGTACGTTCAAGTGTATTTTGATGTAGAATTCAATACGTTTCTGCATACACGTTGTCAGGGGTACAGAGAAGGACATAGGGTTCCTTCTATCCTGAAAAAAGTATTGTTCCCGAGGGATAGCAAAAACAACTTTCCACGCAGACGAAGTCGCAGGCGGCCGCTAGTTATTTATAATTTTGTATGAATCTCAGAAACTAGGTCGCTTTTGTCCGAGATCATTCACCTCCAACGTATATATCTGCATTCAAGAACCTTGTAAGAATACGATATCCCGTTCTCCTCGATAGATTTCTTCCAATATTCGCGATTTTACTGACTCTCATCAGAAACCCATCCATCCGTCCGTCTCTATTTAAGGCGCCCCGCATACTTGAGTAATGTAAAAGCTTTTCTTAAAAACTGATGTTAATGTAAGTGTTGGCTGTGTGGTCACTGCTAAATGTACTTTATAAGTTCAAGACTCTAATATGTTTCATGCAAATTATGCTTAGAATAAAAATAAACGTATTAATAAAGTTCGCAATCAAAATATAATAAAAATTACCAAAACTAGATAATGAGGGCTTTTCAAAGTGACATTAAAAAACCAGCCAAGTGCGAGTCGGACTCGCGCACGAAGGGTTCCGTACCAAAAAAAACAGCAAAAAAATCACGTTTGTTGTATGGGAGCCCCCCTTAAATATTTATTTTATTCTGTTTTTAGCATATGTTATCATAGCAGCAATAGAAATACACGATCTGTGAAAATTTCAACTGTCTACCTGTAGTCGTTATCAATATCGAGCAAAAAACGGCAAAAAATCACGTTTGCTGTATGGCAGCCCCCACTTAAATATTTATTTTATTCTGTTATTTGATGTTATAGACAAGACAACAGAAATATCATCATCTGTGAAAATTTCAACTTTCTAGCTACCATGGTTCATGAGACAGCCTGGTGACAGACAGACAGACAGACGGACAGCGGAGGCTTAGTAAAAGGGTCCCGTTTTTACCCTTTGGGTACGGAACCCTAAAAAATAAAAATAGTAACTATTTGCCTCCTTAGATAGCGTTGATGGAAAGAGAAGTGTCAAAATTGGCTTTTAAAAATAAACGGCCTGTGCCAAAGAGGCAAGTAAGCGCTTGCTGGCTGATATCTGCCCAAAGAGAAACATTTTATGGTTACATCTGCGTGTCTACCTGCCTGAGTACTCTTTGAAGCTTATTAAAAAAAATCACAGATCTCGTGCCTTTCACGACCTTCTGGTACATTGAAAATGAATTTAACAGAATATTTTATTATTCTTTTCTTATAGACATTATTATTTTATTGAAAGGTAACCTAAGTACTATGTATAACTAAAACATCTGAATTTCTAAATAAATTAACCCTAATAAAAAAATAAATCAAAATCAAATGCAGCATGCGAGACTCTCGCGCCGACTTCATCATCACTCGAATGTGCGATAACAACCCTCATGTTTACCTAGGCATCATCATCATCACACTCTCATTCTCAGAGATCGTTGTAAAATTTGGAATCGCAGAGTCACTAAGAAAGACGTGACTGATCGAGTAATTTCAAACCTCGAAAAAATTTAAATAACAACAAACCACGATATATAATATTTTGGATCTAGTAGAGGCCCTCGGCTTCGCCTCGGGCCTCAAACTAAAATCTCTCTTCTGTTCAACTTTCGCTCAAGATTCGTTTATCCGTTTCTCTACACACAAAAACACACACATCTCCAGTACACGCTACGACGACGCCTAGCACGTGTACTGGAGATAATAGCGTCATCTCTTTTGCTCCTACAGTTATTGCTAACACTACTTTCTCTTTCGTTTTCACATAGTAAGCGACGTCACTTACTTGAATATGGACTTATGGAGACATTTCAGTGCAGTCACACTATGGTACCGCCCCGCGCCACCGTATCTAACGATTTTTAAATCTTTGACTAGATCTGGAATCAGCTCTCGCTTCACGCTCTATTTACGTCATACCATCTGTTGACCTGCTAGAGCTACTCAATATCAATATTATGGTTTTAATATACAGGGTGGAAATTTTTAATGCCACCTGGAGGGAAAGTACTCTAAACAATGGAGATAGCAAATTTCGCTCAAAGGAAACATTCCTTTATTTTTGAAAAGAAACATAATTGCATTCAAAGATTTTTAAAATATACGCTTCCCACACCCAGGAATCGAACTGGCTAAAATTCGAAAAAACAACACCCTGTACTTTTATTATATCAATCGTTAGGGTCGAACATAAGGATCAAATCTCTCTAACAAACATGGTAAATTAAATCAAAGGAAAACCATTAAATCTTAATTAAACGAGAAAAAACTTATTTTATTGGTTGTTCGAAATGGGCCCCATGTTGCTGGTATTTCTCTGGTTCCTTTTCCAAATGTAAAATTCCATAATTTAGATTACTGCTACACGCAGTTTTTATGTCTCATCTATCTTATAAGGAGTCTGCATTACTCCTTGTCTGCATTACGAACATCTTATCGAAATAGTTCTACATCAAAGATAATTTATTGCGAACTAGGTAGGTACTAATATAACATATTGGACCATTTAGTAAAAGTGTTTTATCTTGTCTTTTATGGTTTTCCTTTCATTTAATTTACCATGTTTGTAAGAAAGATTTCATCCTTATGTTTGACCCTATAGATGGATATGATAAAAGTATATGGTGTTGTTTTTTCGAATTGTAGCCGGTTCGATTCCTGGGCGTGGGAAGGGTATTAAAAAAAAATGAATGCAGTTTTGTTTCTTTTCAAAAATAAAGGAATGTTTTCTTTGAGTGGAATTTGCTATCTCCATTGTTTATAGTACTTTCCCTCCAGGTGGCATTAAAAAATTCCATCCTGTATATCCAAATACTTTTTTATTTATAAAAAATGTGGAAATAAATAAAAAATACAAAATATAAAACACTATTACAAGCTTTGAAATATACAATTATTTAAAAACTTCAATCGTACCTACTACGTATTACCTAATGGTTCCCGCGCCGCGTACGTCGCCCGCGGTATCCCAACATTTCGCTTCATAAAGGATAAGCTACAGCCCAGACCGTAAGAGTCAGGGACATATACTAATTTCAGTAGGTAGCCTAACTCAATATCTCTAGGGGTTTTTTTCATTTTTTCGATTTCGCTTTTCGTTTTTGAGAAATTGTCGATTTAGTGAGAAAAGACCCCGAAAAGTGTGTCATTTTTCTACATTTATGCGATTTTAGAAAAAAGTTTTTGACTTTTTCAAAAATTTTTTCACCATATTGTAGCCCTTGCTGAGACGCATCTTTTGACATTTAGTACATTCACGTAGACCCAAAACTCACGGGACCAGGGCAATGTCTCACTTTTGCTGAAATTGGGTACCTTACCGAAGCGATCGAAAAAACATTTTCAATGTTAAAAACACATTGCACACACATTATTATCAACGCCATCTATTGAGCCCACAGTTTTTTGTCATTTTGAAAAGCCCTCATTACAAACGTACAATGACACTTATGTCATCAAACCTAAAATTCAGTCGCATTCAAATAAAGTTTAATATATCTCTATATCTTTCTAAATATCACTGACATCAGCTGAACTCTGAATGCAGCGAATGATTGGGAAAAATGTCTTTGCGACCCGACATTTTCCCAATCGCTCCCCGCTCGACAAATCTTCTCGTGTGTGACTGCCTTTTGTCACCTGCCTCGAAGTGACGTCCACAGGCCAAAATAAATTCTAACCGCATTCATTCCAATCACGTACTTCCGAATTTGTCATATTGGATTTTGGATTCCTCCCATCATCCCCTTCTGTCACTACACGAAAATGAAAACATGTATCATTTTTGCACCCAACAGACGATAACATACTTTATTTGCTTTCAAAATAAGGTTGACTTTCAAATGCAACAGTGCGGAAAATGGAAAATATAGGAATGTCAGGATTCCTTTTAAAATATTTTCTTTAATGGAATTTCTTCTTTAATAATAAAGTATGCAAAAGTTTCCTTTGATTTCTAATATTTTCCTTGTATTTTTGTTAATTTTAAGCTGCCGAGTCAGATCTGTATGAAGTCAAACAAATTGTAATTAAAGATTAGATGGAAAAGTTACTGGTAAAATTACAAGAATAATTATTTTCAGATTTATCAGCAAACTACTATCAACCTTATTAGTGACGAAATTAGAAATCATTTTCCCTTTTGATCTATCATCAAAAAGAGTGATTTTCCAAATTGAAAAGTGTTTATGATACCCCGATAAAGGGATGAAAATATATTCACAATTTCAAGCACGCATTGGAAATAAATCCTTGAAATTATTACAAATGTACCCATGTAATTCAAATAACATTGCGTGCTATAATATCATTATTATGTATATGTCGGAAACAAAACGTTAATATTGACGTAAAATTCCCATTTCACCGATTCTAAACTCCCTTTCCTGTACCAGAACAAATTAATCTGTCCGAACTAATAGGACCTGCTTTCAATTTAGTTTCATACATTCATAGGGGCTCTGAATGATCCTATATTTTGTTGTGGGCTTTATCAAAATACGGAGAGGGCATTTTAAACCCAATCAAGGGAAAATCAAAACGCGGAAAATGGTTGGGGTCTCTAACGGAGGGTTAAATTCGACTTATCGATTTGTTTTTATGAGTTGCGCTGACGTTTCGTTTCTACCAGGTCTTTGGGTTTTTTAATGGATTTTCTTTGACAGTTATTCGAATGCTGACGTTGTTGAAAAGTTTGGATTACGTGGGAAGGGGGTCACAGATTTAAGCTGAAATGTGTCAGCGGTTTTGATGCTTATAGACTACATCTAATAATATTTATGTAACATTTGGCATTATACACTAACATTTTGCTCATATAAATTGTACAATTTAATAGATATTTTAAAAAACTCATAAGGATAGATAACTCGTTCCTTTAAAAAGTTGAAATCCAATGCAAAGTACAAATTGGAACAGAAAAATAATATTATATGTTGGTCTAAATAAAACATGTTCCAAAGCCTCCAACCCTGAAGATTGCATCCAACTATGCGATTGTTCAATTTGACATAATTATGAAAATGTTACATACAAACTGCATTTTTATTCACTCTCCAAATTTTAAGGATCTGTCCAGTCCTTGAAACTGAACAACTTTTTCTTCACATGTGTCGAAATACGACACAAAATTACTAAACTAATCATGTAATCTCTTTGATTTGTATGGATTTTTTTACATATTTGACCCCACGTTCCTCAGAGGAATTTGATCAGTTTCATAGACTGAACACATCCTTAAAACGGCATGTAACGTTTTAGTATGGAGCCTGGTATACCTATAAAAAAAATCGGAAATCCAGCGAAACTGATGAAACTAGTTTTAGTCGATAGAAAATGTCAAAATAAATATAAATTATTGATTGTCAAATTGTCCTTAAATGTATACTTTCGGAGATATTGTGATTTAAAAAAAAACATCGTTATAGAAAGAAAAATTAATCTTCAATTATTATCCCCGAAAGTATACATACATATTACGACAATATGACAAATCTATAATTTGTGTTTATTTGGACGTTTCCTATCGATAGACACTAGTTTTATCAGTTGCGAAGAATTTCCGATGTTTTCAAAATAGCGGGACATGCCAAAAAGGTTACGTGGTCTTAAAAGACACCCTGTTTACAGAACTGTGACAATATTCGGACATTTCAATAAAAGTCTGGACTATATTAATATATAATTGTAACCGAGAGAATATTCTACCGCTTGTAGAGCAACGTTTGTTTACGGGCTGAGTTTTCTACCCTTTCCACATTTCATTTGTTTATTTATTTGTTTTCCAATATATATAAAACCAAACCAGTAACTCTTCGGCTCGTCATCAAAGTACAACAAAACAACTCGGGGACGTCCCCAATAGTCATTATTACGGCATTTTTTCGCATACTCGCCCCCAGATAAATTCCTGTCGCGAGGGGAGATGTACGGCAGATAACAGGAACATTATCGAAATGCCGATGTCCTCGTATTAAACCGAGAAAACTGAGAGTTAAATACCGATTTATTATCGTAGGGGTAAGGTCGTATACTTTACGACTCGAGGATAGACTTTTTATTAAAGAATCTTGAAAAAAAATTGACAAATTCAAACTTATAAAGTTACAAATGTGTGACCTATTGGAAAAAGCGCGATAAGCATTTCATTTACTGCTGCCATTGTAGGTACAGTAAATATTCTTAGATTATAGTAGCAAATATTAGTAAGGTGACCAAGACAAAATCTTTCTTAAATTTTACGATGACACTGTAATAGAGTTTTGTCTCCGTAACTAAGGGGTTCGGCCACTTTGTTTCTTATGACCAATAGACTTGAATCATACATCGATGGATAGGTCTTTTCAAGAGGAAAAAAGTTATTATGGGGTTATATTTGGATTTGTTGTCCGATTCGAGATATCGGCTTATAAAGTATGTGTTTTCAGTATCTCGGATAGTACAGCCAGTAATGAATGTCGCTTAACGGCGGCGGGGCGGGTCCATAGAATATTAGGACAACATATCAGGACAAGAGCCATACCTATTTGTGCTCTATGAGAATATACCTTTCTAACTATATACTATTGAAGTATATCTATTGGATCCAGGACCAGAGTCCATACATTTGCGCCCATACCCCTTTGACTCTGACATCAAGTCTACGGGTTTGTATTAAAGTGCACACACATAGCGACGTGACAGCCGACGAATTTTCTTTCATACAAACCATGTGAGAGACAAATTACTATGTCTTAAAGCCAAATAAAAAAAAAATACTCAAAGCTCCAAACCATTGTACAAAACCAAAACAAAGTACGAGTGATGTACAAACCACGATCCATTATCTCGAAACTGTAAAATCACAGCGTGACCTTGTCGCAAATGTGTTCTAACTGGGTTTTTAGTACAAATTTCTGAAAGGCGATTAATTACGAAAGAAGCATGTAATCACTTTGCTAAGGATTTACGATCCCATTAAAGAAACATATCACGTTGCAGGATTCCTCATAAAAACTAGAGTATCCGATATTACTCCTAGTTCTTTTATACGCCATTACCACAGTAGGAATAAGTTCACAGTATTCTACCTTCGCACAAACCGCCTAAAATCAGGTTGATGTTTCGTGAAGGAATTTTGGTACCTACATTTACAGTACGCAACAGACGACTGCGCGAGCGCCGACGGTATACGAAGCTTCCGCACATTATACGTTTTATGGCTTTATCGACTGTATTGTTCAGTTATTGATGTTTGAGTTCATTTATATAAGAAAACAGGCTGGTTTCATTAACACCAAAACATGATTATAGCGATCATATTTAACTGACAAATTCCATAGAATTTTGATAGTAACATATAGAATATTATAGATAGTTAAATGAGGTGCGTCGAACGGCCATAGGCCTATGTTCAGGACACTAAGCGAAATAGAATACTGGGCATTTATTTTTACTGTGTCATTACTAAAGATCACCCCACGATGCACGATGGCTATAATATGTCTTGTTGCGATAGTATTGAAATTCAGTGAACGAAACTCTTCGATCTCTATGTCCAGAGTAATGTAGACTTTATCACTGATGGCAGAGAGCTCAAATCAGGTTTTTGTGTTAATTTAAATCAAACGTGTTTGTTTACAGTGTCATTTACGATTATTTGTTTCAAATCAGGTTCTAGACAAATTAAGTTAAATAAATGCTAATTTTGCTTCTGTAAACGTTGGGTTGCTCTATGTGAATGCTGCAAATTCTTATGAACAAAACAACAAATCTCTGAATACGTCATTGCGTTGACTTCAACTAATTTAATTTCGTTATTTTTATTAAAATCCATAGCTTTTATCAGTATTCTGTAATAGAAAATATAATTTGACTTTCTTACTTTTAGTGATCCAGCCTACTAACTGTCTAATTTCAAAATCTATCGCAATCGCTTTCTGAATGTGACACATTGATACTTCTTTTTGGCACAAATAAAAACTTACCGAAGAAAAGATTTCGATGTTTCGCGCGGACAACCTTTCGAGTACGAGAGTGTGTAAAAATACTCGTTTTCAAGAAATAATTTAAAGCATAATATAGGAAACATATGTTTAATTCAAAACTCAAATTGCTTCCTGAAACTAGGGCTCCACGTCTAATTTCATGTTGACCTGAAAAGCTCCAATTTAATAACTGGAAAACTGGGTAGTTTGAACATGAATAATGAAATGAGAGAGAGAATCAAGTAAGTAATTGTCAGAGCTTTTAAACTTGTAATCCAAGAATATTTTTGCACATTCTTATTTAAAGGTGGGGTTTAATATTTCCAATGAAAACAGTGATAATACAGTCAAATTAGACATAAAAAGGGCGTAAATGTTGCATCAAATCAGGTATTTTTGGTTTTTGGATATATTGTTTGTAATTTGAAGATAATGTTAAATCCAAGTTTTCGACCTTGGCAGACGACCGGGTAAAAAAAACTCAGAAATCTTGACCTTTTTTCAGTTATCGTCGATTTTGACCCGGATGGATTGGTTTTTCATCAAGATTGTGAAAAAAGGTTTTGAAGTTGGTTAAATTTTAAACAATTTGAGAGTAAGGGTTTTGATACGAGCGATAGTTTTGGACACACAGCTTTTCGAAATTTGATTTTTTTTTATGTTACACGATTTTTACCTAAATTCCCCTGTGTGTCCCCCATCATTGCCTTCACATTACAAACAATATATGTATATATCCAAAAACAAAAGCTACTTGATTTGATGCAACATTTAATGTCTAATTTGATTGGATTATGACTAAGCTTGAGAAGTGAATATGGTTTTTTTTTTTTTTTTTTTATTGAATCAGGCGTCACTTGGCGGAAGTCCCAAACCATTTTGAAAAAAGAAATATATGTAGCTTACTTCCGCAAACAAAACTTTTTTGCGGAAGTAAGCTACATATATTTCTTTTTTCAAAAAGTGAATATGGATTATGACTGATTTACAATAATCGGATTATATTAATTTAATTTTTAAATCTAATGTTTACCTATGTGAAACATTAGGTACCTATTTGATATCATTAGAAGCGTGTTTCGTTTATAAGATCTTGTTTAATTTTTCAATAGCCATACACCTAAGTATCCTGTAAGATCTTCATTAAAATCCTGTTCTAAGATCAAAGCAAAGTCTTCAGATCGCCAAGTTCATTGACCCGTCATCATCGAGAGTGCATTGTTGAGGGAGGGCTAGACGACGCGAGTGGCTGAGAGTCTAATCGCCCCGTTCATAGATGACTTCGTTTTTCTATTCTATAGCTTCATAGTCACTATACTTTTTACGTCCGTCGTTATCATGACAAGGATTCATATTCTGTTGACCCATGTGTGTACTTAATCTAACCTATACAAACGTAATTAAGTATTTTTCAATCTGCATCTTACTATCGCGTTTGTGTAAAATTTAAGACTGTGTAGAATAGAGAATGTGATCAATGACAGTTGTGCGGAATCCATATTGTGTAGAATTACGAGTAGGAAGAAAAGCGATTGTCAAGAACGGCCAATAATTCGTAAAAATTTGATTCAAAATGAATTGTTTGTGCCACAATTTTACATTTTGTTTTTTCTCGGGTATTTAAAAACGTATACAACAAACAGTGTACATGATAAAAACAAGGTTTTTTTTTATCGTTTATTGTTAAAGACATATTACATACAGATTCTATTATACATTTACTCACTGGCAAAACCACTAGGGTTAGTAGTAGTAAGCCAAAACAGTGTTTTTAGGGTTCCGTAGCCAAAATGGCAAAAAACGGAACCCTTATAGATTCGTCATGTCTGTCTGTCTGTCTGTCCGTCTGTCTGTCTGTCTGTCTGTCTGTCCGTCCGTATGACACAGCCATTTTATTCCGAAAGTATTAGGATTACACAGTTGAAACTTAGTAAGTAGATGTAATCTGTTAACCGCTTAACGATTTTAACACAAAAGTAAAAAAAAATAAGATTAAGGGGGGGGGGGGGGCATACATGGAACTGAAACTGAAAAAAAAAATTCTTCATAACAATACGTGCGGGGTGTCTATAGATAGGTCTTTAAAAATGACATTGAAGTTTCTAAGACATTTTTTTCTAAAAGTCAACCGTTTGAAAGATAAACACTGCCAAAGTGGTAAAATGTGTGTCCCCCCCCCCCTCTAACTTTTGAAATAAGAAAGTGAAAAATCTAAAAAAAAAATATGCTGTAGATCTTAATAAAAACTTTTAACGAAAATTGGTTTGAACGAGATATAGTAATTAGTTTTTTCCAAAACCGCAAATATAACTTTGTCATTCATACCAACACTGTGAAAAACAAAGTTATTTTTACAGACGAAAAATTATAGTGGTATTAAATATAGTATGGTGTAATGTAAGGTAACTACGGAACCCTATGGCGCGTGGCCCGACACGCACTTGGCCGGTTTTTTTTTTTTGAACAAAAGGAGATTAATTTGACCTTTAAAATTTCAAATACTATTTCTCATAATGAACATAATTTAAAATTAACTTTGAGATCTGACTATTGTAAAACAGGATTCACATTGTCTCTTTTCATTCCAAATATTAACTCTTATCTTTAGACAACAACAGACACTATTATTGCATTACAAGATTAAAAGCTCTGAAAATGACTTGATTCTCTCATTTCATTATTGGTATATGACCAATAACAAAAAATATTTTGCACAAACTTTAGACAGTAGACATCCACGCGTTTTTTCATTGCTAAATAGGTTAGTAAAACTTGTAAAAGACAAAAATGGACGTATGATATACATTTTCTAAGCATGACAAGGCAAACAGACTCTATTCAGATTCCATGAGTCAACATCCTGGTAATTATATGACTAAAAGATGACCATAATGGGCCCCTACACGGCTCGATTTTCCAAAAGACTTTAGTCGACGAGGACTTTTTATCCACAATCGTTTGTAAAATCAAATCACCACCTCATTAAAATTAGGTTTGCGATTAGATTTTCCAAGCGGTTGTCGATAAAAAATGCCCCTTGTATGATACTCCTTATTTCTTTTGAAGCCTATTCAAGCGAAAAATTTTCTATGTCTTTGCTTATATCACTCAGGAATATTGTTGGTACTTAGCTTTCTTGTGATGAAATCTTTTTTAAATCAAATGGGGCAACTTCTTAAAAACTTATAATTAGTTTAAGTAGATCTTGCTGAAGTAGGAATGTCCTAAAGTTTTCCTAAGAAATATTAGGTTATGTATATATTTTGTCATAATAACCAAATGACTCCTGATCAATTATATTGCAATAGTATAGCAACCAAATACTTGTCCGAATTGGTATTTAAGCGTACAGTTACTAAGGCCGACCGAACAATCGAACCTTAGGGGCAATAAAATGCTATTTACTTTTTTATAACAACTAGGAGCAGTTTTACGAACCGGGCGTTTTCGCCGAACGTTTACTGCAATATAACGTTGTGCAGTAACAGTTAAGAGAAACATAGGAAACGGAAGTGAATAGGAAACATAAAAGCCTTTTAATCTGAGCAAACAAATTTTAACTGAAATAGCATAGAAACTTTTGTTAAACGTGAAGAATTTTTCATTCTTTTTAAGAATAAAAATATTAGATATTTTAATTTTAGACAAAATTAAACACAACATTAATTTAAATAAAAAATACCTTTTGTAGTCTTGAATTTAGGTTTCCATGGTTCAAGCAAAAACATCCATTATTTATGCTCTAACTCCCATAAAAGTTTAAATAAGCAACAATAGCAATCCGAAAATGGAAAAGTCCTCAAACGCGTTACGAGCAAAAAATATTTCCTCATTCCAAAAGCACAACCCTATCCATTTCTAATTCCAATTTCAATTTCATTGTCAAAGATTACATTGTCGTCAAACAAAAGTTGGAAATCACTTCTCGAATCCGCGAAATTCGAGTGTCGTTATCGAGTAAAAGTAATTAAAAAGTAGACAGTCCCTCGAACGGTTTGTAGAAGAATTCGAAAATAAAATTCGATTTTAAAGAGGAAGTTATTATTCCAAGTTTTAAAGCGGGTCAGTGGATTTCACAGCCCGCTGAGCAAAGCTTCCGAGCTGACATCATTTATGAACCATTTGCAACATTATAATTAGCTGGGTGGGTCTAAACTCTGCCTATATTTAGAAACATTACCTATACTTAGATAATTTTCTTCTCTATCATGCATTAGATTAGATTTTTTCCCCAAGTAAAAAAAGAAGTCTTATAATTATAAGGCACATAGAACACACATTATTTGATAACAGATTATAGAAAAATCTGTAAAAATCGAAGGATTATGTTATGAAGAATATTTTGTGGGTGGAGTTAAAGTGACAATTTGAGGGCCTACTGGGTTAGTTAGTTGTTATTTGCACATACAATACTTATTTCAGAACCATATTCGGAACGTGCCTCGTTACAAAGTAACTGCAAACTAAATCCCGAAGTTGCGTGGATCTCCTAAAATTTCCATGGCACAAGCAAAGTTTTGTGTCCGGGCGGTAACGAACCTACAACACAAAGTCAGTTCTACATAGTTGCATGTTATGGAGAGTTTCGAACTAAAGATATTTCTATTGAAACCCGTGTCATTGCAGAAGGAGAATGTAACGATCAAAGGTCAGATCGGAGGGATTATGTATCGAAGTTTAGTTGAAATTTAGTAGCTAACTAATTATTGGCAATGTTAATTCCTCTCCTTTGAAAGTACCATCTGTGGCTTGTTTTAGACCGATTTGGGAACGGAACTTAAGCTTAGTTATAATCTTGCTGTGGGATCTACGTTTTTTTCAAGAATCGACTTCGGATTTACAATAATAGCAACTGACACGTGTAGAAACTATAGTAATATTTGGTATCTTTCAGAGGCAAATACTTGAAAAGTCTCTATGAAGTTAATAATATTAAACTTTTTAAGTACCAAAATATTGGTAATCTTATTAGTGACAAGAGTAAAGATTTTTTACATTTACCTTACAAAATCTATATTTCTAATCAAAGAGATAGTTAAATTTACTTAGGAGAGTACCATAAGAATTCTTATGTAAGTACTCAAATTGTAGATCTTTCTTATACGAGCTAAAGTATTGGGTTCACTTTAATCCAAGACTTTGATACAACAGAAATTAGTGAGAAGTAGTTACGTACCAGCGCTCCGAACTAATAATGTTAGCTGAAAGTTACATAAACATTATTGTGCTTACCTACAACCATCAGGCGTTTATAACGAACTCGATGTTGTGAACGTACCTGAAATAGAATGGAATTGAGTTCGTTAATTTTATCAAGTTACATGTCTTACAAACTTTCAAATTGTGTATGATTAATTTGTAGGAAAAACAGAGTCAGTATTAAGTATTTCGTTCAAGATTTTTTTGTAAGTATATAAAACATCATGATAACAATGATAATAAATAAACAACCTCACTATACTTATTTTGAAAATATTATTAAACAAAGACTAGAATCAGATCGGTCTTTGAAAGATCATCATAATCAGTAAAAATTATTTGATTGGATCAGGCGTCACTTAACGGAAATCCCAAACCATTGTTAAAAAAAATATATGTAGCTATGTAAAAATTAGTAAAATGATTTTCAAATCATAGTTACCTACTTTGAGAAGCAGTGTAGCAAGTAAAAATAAGGTAAACACAATATGAAACAAATTAAAAAGGTATAAAAGTGACCAAAGGTTTTCAAATCTGAAAATGTCACTATCGATGTTACTTTCTCAATTTGACTCAAAATGACGTTTCTTGTTTACATTTTTGATACAAAATTAGTACCTAATCCGACTTTAGGTAGCTGATTCGGTTATATTTAAAAGTTGTTACGTGGTACTTTTTTATATCGGTATCGCTTTTCTCCGTGGTGGAAAATTTAAATTTATTTTCCTACTAGACCGTATACGTACACCCTAGAATTATGTAAATGAGAACACAAAATTAAGGGGATAGGTACAGTTGAAAATTGCGGCTCTTAGATTTCACGGACGGAACGGATAATTTTGTTGAAAATTTGCGTAAACAAGACAACCAGCACTCGAAATTAGACCTTACCATTCATGAAAACCCTTAAAACGTGATCCAGGATTGTTCCCCTGGGAAATTATGGACTTAGCACCTGACAAGGCTCAAATTTTAATGTCAGCCTGTCCCCCTGGTGGCTTTTACATCAGAATAAATTAATTCTCATTTTGTTGGTGGAATATTTGTTTGTGCTATTAGCAATTACTTGTCTTCATCCAGGAAGAAAGAGCTATCGTTTCTGCAAAATAGTTGTTGTTCTTAATTTAATTTTATTGTATCTCCCTCACCAGCGAGGAATCGAAAGCTCTCAATTTACTTAACAAAATAATAGTTTTGTATTTCGTCAGCAATTTTAATGATCACACATTTATCCTTAAATTGTCTGTGATAACTTTTAATGATTTTGGTTCACTATCATCTTACGAACAAGTAAGAAACAAAGCACATTAATGTTAGGAAAATGAGCTTTACATATAGAACATAATGAATTCATGCTTCTGAAAAGTTTTCACATGAGAACTAACGAGAAGGGGTAAGCTTGGGAACGATTTTCTCAAGGCACCCAACTGACAATATTAAAGTTTTGCCACAAACGGACCTTATCGCGTCCGGCAGTGCCTTAACAGAGACGCAAATTACGTGTGGATGCGGTGCCAAGTTTGCTGGCTTGTGATAATTTGAACAATGAACTTTGAAGGAAAATTTTCCTTGATTCACAAGTCATGTTTTTTGTGTAATTTCGAATATTTGTGAGATGAGAATTATCAAAGTAGGTAATGAATGACAGTGAATGTTAACTTCAATTCAGAACATTTAAATTCATACTACTCAAACCTACGTTCAAGTTCATACGTGTATTTTACAACCCTTTGACTAAACGCAGTTAACATGTTGCTGATTACACTTAAGGCATAACAAAAAATTACTTTCAAACTTCAGTTTTAAACTTTAATTCCAATATTCTCCAAATGATCTAAACCAGACACATTCAAATAGATACGCTATCTACGTTTGTTAACTGTCTATTGATTATCTTAAATTATTATAAACACATGCGCCTTCTGTATTGAATTCGCTTTATTACATCGGAAGCAACCCAAAACGTACTATAGCAGTCATGAAATGCCTGTACGTTTATTTATAGCAATAAAATCAGTTGCGTGTTGCCGTTTATATTTTACTAAGCGTTCGTTTACATATGACCGCTATTGATACATATGATATTCTATAATGAATCAGAGGTTGAGTTATGAATAGTTTAGCTATATCAAGATTCAGAGGTTAACCATAGAAGTCATAATCACAGAGTTTATGGGGGTGGATCTCTATAAGACATATACATACCCGTATAAAAGACCCGTGTAAAAGACTAAATGACACGTAATTTACGTGAGAAAATTATTTTTCTTTATATTCTGTCAAAAGAAGCTCCAAATTGAGTTTCTCATCCAAGTTAGACGCCCTAACTCAATAAGGGCGGAAAAGAAAATGGTATTCTGTGAGCCAATAGGTACCTAATGTCTTTTTTTGCTAGAAAACATAAAAGTTAGGTCGATTGCTCCGGGGGGGTGATTTTGTAACTTTGTTGCAATCAACTCTGACAGAAATCGCAGTTACATCGCTGCTTTAGTAAGAACCAATGTGACAACTATCTTAACTAAAGCAGCAATGCAACCGCGCTTTCAATCGATTTCAATCGAGAATTGTTAGCAACAGCTTTACGTAATCAAGGTACAGTTCGACTACTTAAGTAGACATCTTTAATCTAGTGGTAATGCCATTAAAGGGTCTCTGTAGTTCTTGATTCGATTCCCAGTAGTTAATAATTTAAGGTGGTCGGTATAAAGACTCTTATTGGATAGACTTTAATTAATCAGACTATCTCATGTGAAAAAAAACCTTTTTATACCACCAAAGTTTTCCAACATCAATAAGAAACACTAACCAAATAAATCTTTAGGCTTTTTTAGACTAACCAACCTAGTGATTTATTAAAATAGCTTGAAAACTAAGTAGTATTTCATGTTCAGAGTTTTTTATTAGCTTTTATTGATCATGTTACACACTTCTACTAAGGATATGCAATCCATCTTGTTGGTTGGAGTAAGCAGTATGATTTAAGATAAAAGAACATAGATTTATTTGGACAAAATTATTTGTGAAACCGTTTTGAAATTTATTTTCATATTATTATGTATGAATCCACAAAAAGATTTACGGCTTATTTTTAGGCAAGTACCTACCTATTTGGTTTTAAAATTTTATGGATTCATCTATTCATAGCCAGTAACGGTGTTTTTAAAAAAGACTTACATGTTATCTTTATTTAGTTTTAAATTTTATTTCAACCTGATATTTTCACTTTTTATGTTAGTATAAAATATAAGTGTGACAAATAATGGTTTCTCAGTAGTGCAATTTAATAAAATAGTAAAAAAATATATGGTGATTTACCATTTTCCTTTATAAAAAGGAAAATAGTATTAACGTAATATAATATTTAGCCTTCTATTCAGAAATTACGAAAATAAAAGAATATTTAAAATCACATCCAGTCAAATTGAAGAACATGCATACACATCATCATGACTTTCTTTAAACTAAGTCTAAATAAAACAAATATATTATAGTACCAAAATATGCAGATAACAAAAAAACAAAGAAATAGCAATAATATTTCAGAACACTCATATTTATGACTCTATTTGTTACGTTTTTTTTATGTGACGCTCCTAAGAATTCGAAACCAGAAGTATGAATAAAATATAGAGCCATATGTCTTCAAACATCTTCCGAATTTATTAAACTAAGATGTTTTATTCAAAACACGACACAATCTCAAAATGTAGATTCGGTGACAAAATTTTAGTTAAGTTAATCTAACATCACTTAAAGAACGGTGTAAAGTCCTCCTTATTTTTAAACATCTTTGTGAAGAAATTAAAACTGTTAAGATTTTTTAAAAATATTAGGTAACACGTTTGTATTTGTATCTTCAGTCTGTCATCTGTCTGTCTGTCTGTGGATTACCTAACTATAGTCTTTAGTTAATAAAACTAAGCAATATAATGTTAACAAAAACGCAAAAATGCCGTTGATAACCGTGCAAACAATTTTGGGATAACATTTATTATTCGATTTAATAATCGCCTCTGTAGTCTAGTGATTCCTTCATCCCAGTAAGACGCAGAGGTCCCGGATTCAATTCCTAGGAGGGGGTTAGTACTCGGTTTGGTTGATGGTAGGGCTTATTTCAAGTCCGCCTGGCTAGCTACCACCACTTACCTTAGTCTGACGCCATAACAACAATATAAAAATTGTTGTGTTCTGGAAGTTAGAGGCAAAACAGCCGGTTCTTCAGTGGTAAGGATTCCGGGAGTAGTGCGCTTACACTTTCAGCTTTATCGTCACTCAACATCAGGTGAGGTTGAAGGCTAAGCAGTAAGCACTATCCCATCGTGGATAAAAATAAAAAAACAAAACAAATAACTTGCACATTTGCACATACTCATATCGTAACGTTCACATCGCTAACAAATAAATCTTTTTTAACAAAATAAATAAAGTCTAAATCTAAAAGTAAAACAATTCTCGTAAATAACTCACTAGAATTGAACAAAGGGTCTAACAGTGCATCCATCAGACACTTTGTCCACTCTAATGGTTATAAAACATGGGCCAGAGTGTAATCCACTTAAAAAGGTGACAGTGGACTATGGACTTGTACAATAAAAAAAGTACAGAAGTGACATAAAGTGACGTTATGAATGATTTTAATTATATGCCTCCGACTGCATGTTATTATGTTGCCTTTAATATTTAATCTTGTTTCCATCTTTTCAGTTGACTTGTCTTTTTAGGCAGGCGGGTTTTTTTTTTTTATTTATTTATATCTTTTTAGTTATTATATATTACGGTCATGATATACCTTTTTGAAATCCTTATAATAAGCCCTTTAATTTGACACCCATATTGCAGTATTAAAAAAATATTTTTTTTCAACTACGTATAATAGCACCGTGCAGCCGCCATGTTGGTTTTTTTATAACGCCACCTTCTTAAGAACACTTGGGCTGACAAGACAAATCTAACGATATCTTAATTACAGTAATCCATTCAGCCGTTTGAAAGATAGGAGGTAATAAAGAATATTACATACAAACACACATACAAACAAATAAACATACTTACATACAAGATACGCGCGAAAAACATAACCCTTTCTTTGCAGTCGGGTAAACATACAATAGTCACGTAAAAAATCCTCGAATGTTTTAGTAGTTTTATAAAATATAACTAGTCACGTACATCCCAATTCCTAATTTGCTAGATTTACGTGATGATGGATTTGTTTTAGAATAGTAATATTTATTAAGAATAGTTAAATTAAATAGTTAAATCCTACAATAACCGAAAACGTTACACTACGTCTACCACCTAAGCTTAATATTTATGGACAAATCACGTACAAGTTTAGTCTTATAATACTCGTTTCTGAATTATTTCACTTGCGATTCAATCAAGCAATTAGAAAATCAAACAACACCAATATTCAGTGGTGCCAGGGGTAAACTCAATTGCTCCAGACACTTGAATAGTACCACGGCCAAAAAAACTCCCTTAGTGCTACCGGTAGTAGCAACGGTAGTACCAGGGGCAAGAACAGAAATTAAACACATAATTTTAATATATCCAAATATCACCACATAATAATTTCAATAACGTTTTATTTACCCAATCCTGATGTACAAATAGTTGTTACAACGAAGCTTACAGCAATTAGCAAATTCACTAAATACCTCATCTACATAAACGTTAACTCACTAAGGTGTCAATCAATAAAATTTAATTAAACCTCTCATCTAAACAGAATCCACACAACTACTACCATGACCCTCAGACAGGGTGTGTTTCCATTAATATTGTATGGGAGCAACACTGTTTAAACTTGGGGGTAGCTGCATAGGGGTTTATTTTTGAACAAGCTTTGGGATTTAGCGGAATGCGCTACGTAAAAGTTGCGAAATGATTTTAGGTGAACCGTAACGACATCAGGTGTGCAGCGGAGGCATATTTTACATTTATATTAAACTCAAATGGTACCATCCAACCAATGTGTGGGAATATTCTGAATTCCAACTGAAACGAATACAAAAGGTTATGGTCGCCTTTTCAATTCGAACACTCGTGACAAATTACGTTTAGGACTTTTCACAAAGTTCCGGATAGCAGTACCTTTTAGTTTAATTTTAAAATGGAACAAAAATTGTATTCATTTCTTTGAAACTGACCTTGAAATAATGAATACAATTCTTATCCATTACATTAGGACAAAAAAGTTCGACCTACTTTGTTATGTTTTGTTATTTTACGTTATAATTTAATTCTTCATTCACTAAATATGTCTCAAATTTCACGCTTCATAACATAATCGTAAACTATGTGTTTGTTAGACCTCTATAAAAGTGTAAATTCATAACTTTTAGGTTAAATAATTAATTAAAAACTTAAAAAGCAATTGAAAAGTAGCAGTACTAAAAGAACCAGAACAAACAATATAACTACCTAATTAATGACTTCTTAAAAAAAATTGTTGGTAGAGCATAAGTATCAACAGAAAATAACAACGACGTTTAAATAAAATACAGAAAAGCCATTGAAAGCAGAACTTTGGAAATTACAAATCATTACTAAAGCTCTAACTCACAAAACTTTAAACCAATATCAGTCCCTTCTTACTTACATTTCTCGATTGTAATCGACTGAAACCATAGTAAAGGTTGAGACACATCAAATCGTTAACAAGATGATTATCGAAAATTTTGGAGTATCAAATATATTGCCTCATTAAAATTACTCCTCCGGACAAAAATACAAATTATAACATTCATAACAACTTCACTTAAGATACCATTCACATCTTCATTTTTTAAATTATAAATTCCCTTTACCTCTTAGAGAAAACGTTCTCAGCCCGAATACCTCCTCATTAGAATGTCTGAGAGGTCTGCCACCAAAAATGTGCTTCTTTAAGGACCCTCTTTGAAACCTATGTAAATAAATTTTGTAAAATGTGTGCATCTCGTTCTCCGGGGACCCTACGGCGACCGACTCCTATCTTTTATTTATAAATCGTCACGTTCTGTGTGAATTTAGTTTTGGGTGCATTGACATCAGGTTTCGCAGTTTCGTTCTCGCAATTCTCTAAAAAAAATATCAAAATGGTGTCGTCATTACCTTTTTGAAATTTCAGAGCTTTTAAAACCAACAGGTTCTAATCTTAAATTTTGTGGACTGTAAGTATGTTTCCTGTCTATAATAATTGTCATCAATTCAAAATCATCATTGGTTTAAACGTGATTATTAGATCATTGGCTGTTATATTTATCATCTACAAAACCCTAAAGCAACCAACAAAAATGACAGTCACTGCAAGAACGCTTTTACCGTGTACCGTACCCATTTCCATGACTAAGTTTAACGCATATTCTATACACAGGCTAACGTTTGATGACAAACGAGCCATTCAGATTAGGCCCACGCGCGTTCAGTTTGGGTCCTAAAAATGGCGATTGTTAACCCTGAGGCTGCAGACAATAAAACGAAAGCGTTGCGTCACTCGGGGCGCATGGGCCCCCGTGTCGAGTTAATCCGATTCCATCCCCCTATATTAGCTTCCGCATTTTGAAATAGCAACACCACTGCCAACTGTGTGAGTAATTATTAAGAATGGTGCTTTAAATGTTGGGTGGGTCATTGGTAGTACAAATTAATGTTGGGTTAGGTATGTTTTACCTTCGAATAAACAAAATTGTGTTTAAAATATATTATGCTGAGTTTTGTTCATTGAGATCATAGAGTGCTATGAAAGAAGACGATTGGGTTCACACTAGCGTAGTGGGTGGAGGGGTAATTGTGAATTACCCGTCCACCCACCACCGGTGGAAAAGTCCAGTGGGTGGACGGGTCGTGAAGGTTCTAACCATACGTTGTTTAATCGTAAGGAAAAGTAAAATAAAATAGTGTTAGAAGAGATATATTACTTACGAATATAACACACCATACCATGCATAGCAGAAAAAGTAAAATAAAAGTATTACCTAAGTAAATGAAAGCAAATCAATTTTATGAAACGCATTGATATTCCCAAGACAACACTCAAACACCTCAAAATACCCTTTAAGCACTCGATATTTCGGTACTTACGTGTTACTGTATACGAAATATCAACCCCTTGTAACTCCAGTGCCCTGGGCGACGTATCCACACAGCCGGGACATTACGTAAGCCCGGCAGAAGCGGGATTTTTCAATCGCACATTCATAGCTAGAAGCGAAAACGAGAAATCGAGGATGTTTACCGATAATTTCGTGCCGATAAATCGTTTAGCATTTTAGGGTTGAATGTGATAAAGATATTTATATGAGAGAACTGGTCAGAATTTACGAGTTCTATGGATAAGCAGTCACGCGAGTTCGCTCTACTGGTCGTGTTTTTGCGAAATTATACGGTGTAATATATATTTTTAAATTAATAAAAAACATTGCTCAAACACTAACCTGTAAATTGGGAAATCTATTGGTATTTTTGGTAAAAGTATTTTGGATTTAAAATATGGTTTTGTCATCTATAGTTTTCAAGATTTGGAAAACTTGGTACTAGGTATACATTCTAGGGAAATAACACCTGCACCAATATCTCCTGCATTTTAGTAAATTAAGAGACAACAATCTCTCTTAATATTCTACCAAAGATTTATCGTCAAAACGGGCCGTTTTATTTATAAACAAATAATAATTTCCATAATGGCCACCCCATTTTTCACAGTCTTAATTTCCCGGCCCTTGCGTCACGGCTTGAGACAAAAGATTGATATATTCTCTCTTTTCATTAGGTTAAAAATGATAAATTTTCTTCCACCCTACAATTTTGAGACAATTTTTGAAACAACATAAATTAACAGTTACCTCACTATTTATGATGCTTTTTAACAACGTTGTGAAAATAATTTTTTGCGCTTCTTAAAATAATTTCTGCAAATTTACTAATCCAGACATGCAGTATATGCATTTTGGATTATGGGTTTAACTGCGTGATTTTTCTACTTAGGTACATCACTATATTATTGTTCTTTTTTTCAGATTAAAATCTTCTGAGGTCTTTCTCAAATTTTTTACTTTTGTTAACCGTTAATTAACGAACAAACAAAAGAAAAAAATTAGAACTCTTTCTTTTGTTTATACTTCTTTCTTAGTTTTTTGGCACTTCCTTAAATTGGTTACACATAAGTTAAAAAAACCTATTTCAAACTGGTAAAATATGTTACCTACATCTTATGATTTTTTTTTTCATTGACACATCCTAACGTAAATACAAAACACAGAAAGAGCTTTTAGTTACGGCAAAGGGAGGCAACTCAATTCAGTGAATACTCCAGAACCTGCCGTTTCAATTTCGATTGATTGAAAACAAGGTATAATTGACACAATCACAGTCGTGACGCCGAGCCCCTGGGGAGAATTAAATGGTGGATCGGCTTGGGAACATCGGGAATACTCCAATGAATAATTTACTGAAGGTGCATTGAATGAAGTCTTTATAATCTATACTAGATCATAAACGTACAGAAGGTACAAGGTGAACGCAAGTAAACGTGTAACAAAAAACCGGCCAAGTGCGAGTCGGACTCGCGCACGAAGGGTTCCGTACCAAAAACAGCAAAAAAATCACGTTTGTTGTAAAAAACCCTTAAACATTAAACATTTATTTTTTTCTGTTTTTAGTATTTATTGTTATAGCAGCAATAGAAATACATCATCTGTGAAAATTTCAACTGTTTACCTGTAGTTGTTATTAATAGTGAGCAAAAAACGGCAAAAAAATCACGTTTGTTGTATGGGAGCCCCCCTTAAATATTAATTTTATTCTGTTTTTAGTATTTGTTGTTATAGCGGCAACAGAAATACATCATCTGTGAAAATTTCACCTGTCTAGCTATCACGGTTCATGAGATACAGCCTGGTGACAGACAGACAGACAGACAGACGGACAGCGGAGGCTTAGTAATAGGGTCCCGTTTTTACCCTTTGGGTACGGAACCCTAAAAATGCTAAAGCTGAACATGGTAGATGGGTACCCTATCTTCCGGGGTTGTTCCCGGAAAATTATTATAAACCCTGAGCTATCCATATACGATTTTAAAATATCTAATAAATGCAGATTTTATTTTACCTACTGACAAAAATAACTTATCATGTCAGTATATGCTTTTCTGTTTGTTTCCCAAAACATTAAAATAATCATACTTTACATTTTCTTGTCTGATTGAAAAATATGTGTGTTTATACTTGCAAGTAAGTTTGGGACGAAATAATTTGTAGAGCGATGTAATATCAGTCGTGACTTATATTTGCTTACTAATGACGAAATTCCTGAGCATATTGTCCATCCTAAAGTCAGAGAGTCTAGAGCTACTAAATTGCTTTATTTATTTCACTTGCAGATACAAACTTTAATATGAGAATTAGAAAAACCACAAGAATTTATAAAAACCTCAAGATACTATAATAAGACTGGTATTGGTGGTTGAAAAATATGAATACCTACCATTTAACAGTCAAAATAGTACCTAGTAATTTATTTATTTTATTTTATTTATTTTTTATTTGGAAAACAAACAGTCATTCTTATACATTGAATAATTAATAAGATTATTCTTACAGACTAATAGTTTCACTATTTGCCAAAAAACAGTAAAAGATTCGAAACAGTGTGCAAATGTAATGCCAAGTTGTTGAATAAAAATGTATGTAAATTATTTAGAATTTAAACAAACTCAGTGTAACATAATATGAAATAAGGATGAAATAAAACACTATTATAATCGGAAACTAAATTGATTTTCCATAAGGGTACTTTATTTTCATTTTCATTTTAATTATATTTTATTTACTTATCTATTATTAACTATTAATTTTATTTATAAAAGTGTTTTACTTCAACTTGCGCGCAAATCACGCATTCTTACATAATATAAATACCTACTAATATTACAAAGAGTAAGTCCTAAACCTACTTTTTAATTTAGGAACAGAACAATGAAATACATCTACATCAGATAAATTACCGTTTTCATTATATAATTTACATGCACGCTTGATAAATGTATTACTTGCATAACACGTTTTACTACCAGAAATATAAAACAAATTCTTACGGCGACATTGTCGTTCACGTCTGCGAGGCACTCTTAGGTTAATATTTCCCAGCAGTGAAGGAGCGTCAAGGTAGTTATTTAAAATTTTAAAAAGAAGAAGTGCATCTACACAATCCCTGCGGATGTTCAGAGGTTGGAGGTGATGGCGTTTTGCTGATTGTTCGTAGTCATGATATACGTTACCTATTCTATATTCAAGTGATTTCAAAAACTTTTTCTGTATTCTCTCTATTCTGTCTATATGACACCTGTGATAAGGTTTCCATACGGAACAAGCAAATTCCAGTCGACTCCGAACAAAGCTATTATACAAAATTTTATATACTAATGGATTTTTAAAAGCTTTACTAACACGTAAAATAAAACCTAGTTGACGATATGATTTATCTAAAATGCAATCAATGTGTGGTACAAATGAGAGCTTAGTATCCATTAACACTCCTAAGTCCCGTATTTGATTAACTCTTTCTATTTCTGTATTATTAAATGTGTATTTGCACAATATAGGATTCTTTTTTCTATAAAAACTTATCACATTACATTTATCTAGATTTAAAATTAATTTGTTTTCAATACAAAATTGTTCAAATCTTAGCAAATCTTGCTGTAGTAAATCACAATCTGTTTTGTTACGTATAATTCTGTAAATTTTGGTATCGTCAGCATACATTAATGAGCTTGAGTGGAGAAATATTTTAGACATATCATTTATATAAAGAGAGAATAATAATGGTCCCAAAAGCGAGCCTTGAGGTACCCCAGAACTGATCGTTTTGAAATCAGATGAATAACCAGCAAGAACAACCGCTTGACTCCTATTTTCAACATACGACTTAATCCACCTGAACAAATCACCATGAATGCCCAGAGCCCAGAGCTTCTTCAGTAAAGTATCATGACAAATTTTGTCAAAAGCCTTTTCAAAATCAGCATATATTGCATCTACTTGATAACCTTTATCCATTGCTTTAAGAATGTCATCAGTAAAAATAAGAAGATTGGTGTCAACGGACCGACCCTTGTAAAAACCATGCTGTGAAACACTAATGTGCCGCTTAACAACATTTTTAAGCTGATCCACTATTATTTTTTCTAATATTTTTGAAAACTGACATAATTTAGAAATTGGCCTAAATTTTTCAATGTTATTACTGATCGTACCTTTGGGAATAGGGGTAACAAAAGCCTGTTTCCAAATATCGGGAACGTGACCTTCATGTAAAGATTTTTTAAACAGTATAGTAATAGGCATGGTCAAACTTGAAGAACATTTTCTAATGAAAAGGGGATGTACCCCATCAGATCCAGCCCCTTTATTGGGATCAACTGATTTTAAATATTTAAAAATCATATCTTCGGTCAATTCTACTTTATTAAAATCTACCACAGCATTACAAGAGGACGAAGAATTATCCTGATTAGAAAGAATGTAATCATGATTTTCAAAAACGGAATGGAAGTGCTCATTAAACCAATTACAAATTTGTGCTCCATCAGAAGTTGAAGAGCCCTTATAATGCATTGTTTGTGGAATTTGTTTATTATTTTTAATTGATTTAATATAACTCCATAAGAATTTTGGATGAGTTTTAATTTTTTCCTCTGTAAATTTTATATGATTATTATAACACTCACGTTCTACTTTATAAGCTCGTTTTCTTAAAGTTTTAAAACTTGCGTAATCCAATGGATTTCCGTACATTTTCCATCTTCTATGATATTTTAATTTATCATTTAAATTTTTTTTCAACGACTTAGTGTACCATACCGGCGACGATGTTGAGGAACGCAGTTTACGGCGAGGTACAAATTCTTTAAATAAGTCATTTAAAAAGCTATTAAACTTAGCTACACTCTGCTCTGTGTTTAAATTAGCGAAAAAATCTGACCAATTAATATCCGTTAACAACTTATTCATTTCATCAAAATTTGACCTATAAAAATTAAATACATTGTTATCTACAGCAGGCTTAACTGGCAAGGGACAGGAAACATTGAGGTTAATTGTAAGGGCCTTATGGTGCAAATCTTCAGGCGTCAGTGGAGAATCACAGAAAGTAATAACGCAGTCTTGATTCATCATCATCATCATATCAGCCACACGACACCCACTGCTGGGTATAGGCCTCCCCTAAGGATCTCCACAACGATCGGTCCTGCGCTGCCTGCATCCACTGGCTTTCCGCGACCTCCACCAGATCGTCGGTCCACCTTGTCGGGGGCCTACCCACGGAGCGTCGTCCGGTGCGCGGTCGCCATTCCAGAACCTTTCTGCCCCAACGGCCATCGGTTCTTCTCGCTATGTGTCCCGCCCATTGCCACTTCAGCTGAGCAATCCTTCGAGCGATGTCGGTTACTTTAGTTCTCCTGCGGATCTCCTCGTTTCTGATTTGATCACGTAGGGAAACGCCGAGCATGGCTCTCTCCATTGCACGCTGAGTGACCTTGAGCCTCCTTATGAGACCCATAGTTAGCGGCCACGTTTCACTGCCGTAGGTCATCACTGGCAACACACACTGTTCATAGACTTTCGTCTTGAGACACTGAGGTAAGTCGGACCCGAAGATTTTTCGAAGCTTCCCGAATGCTGCCCACCCGAGTTGGATTCGACGAGAGATCTCTTTCTCGAAGTTGGACCTACCTAACTGGACTGCCTGTCCTAGGTATACGTAATGGTCAACAACTTCAAGTGTAGTGTTCCCAACATGAACTGGAGAGGGTACAACATGGGCATTTGACATAATTTTCGTCTTATCCATGTTCATCCTAAGACCCACTCTTTGGGAAGCACTACGGAGATCTTCGAGCATTGTGTTCAGGTCTTCCATGGTCTCAGCCATAAGGACTATATCATCGGCAAAACGAAGGTGTGTTAGGTACTGGCCATTAATGTTGATGCCGAGTCCTTTCCAGTCCAAGAGCTTAAAGATGTCCTCCAACGCAGCTGTGAACAGTTTCGGAGAAATAACGTCTCCCTGTCTCACACCACGCTGCAGTTGGATAGGATTTGTGTTCTGGTTCTGTACTCGAATCGTCATGGTGGCATTTTGGTATAAGTACCTCAACACCTCGATATACCTATAGTCCACTTGGCACCTTTGGAGAGACTGCAGCACCGCCCAGGTTTCAATCGAATCAAAGGCTTTCTCATAGTCCACGAACGCCAAGCAAAGTGGCTCATTATACTCCTCAGTCTTCTGTATAACCTGCCGCAGCGTATGGATGTGGTCTATGGTGCTAAAGCCTTTTCGGAACCCGGCTTGTTCGGGAGGTTGGAAGTCGTCGAACTTGCGAGCGAGACGATTCGTAAGGACTCTCGAAAACAACTTATAGACATGACTCAGAAGCGAGATGGGTCTATAGTTCTTTAAGAGGGACTTGTCACCCTTTTTAAAGAACAAGATCACCTCACTTATGTTCCATGTCTTTGGCGTTCTGCCCTGGACGATGACGGAATTAAAGAGCTTCTGGAGGACTTTGAGTATCGGCTTACCGCCCGCTCTCAGAAGTTCTGTAGTGATTCCATCGTCACCCGCCGCCTTGTTGTTTTTCAGCTGTTTGAGAGCCATACTAATCTCGCACAGGCTGACGTCCGGGATATCTTCGGTATAGTGTCGGGTAAGCTTGGCTCTGGGGTCTTTAGCCTTGCTTTCAACAGGTGTCTGCGTGGAATATAACTGCCCATAGAAGCTCTCGATCTCCCTCAGGATTTCAGGCTTTGATGAAATGATGCGTCCGTCGTCAGTTTTCAGCTTCGTCATCTGGCTTTGCCCAATAGACAGATCTCTCGCGAACACTTTGGAGCCTTTATTCCGCTCGATGGCCTCTTTAATACGATTCGTATTAAATTGGCGAAGGTCGCTCGTCAAAAACTTAGATATCTGTCTATTAAGCTGCCGATAACGATTAGCATCTACTGAACTCTGGAGCCTCATTTCACGTCTCTGATCCATGAGTAGGAGTGTGCGGTCGGAGAGTTTCTTTATCTTGGGACGGCGGGTCTTAAAGAGCTTGGACCCTACCGTACGGACAGCATCCACCACCATGTTGTTTAGATCGTCCACATCTATGCTGTTCTCAAGGGCTTCGAAGCGGTTTTGGAGTTCGAGTTGAAAGCTCTCGGGGTTTTGAATATGGGCCGGCAATGGTCGAATTGTTGATTTTATCAGTCGAGATCTTTCCAGCTTTGGGTTGATATTCAATGTGCCACGTACCAATCGGTGATCGCTCCCCGTCTTAACAGCGTTGATCACAGTGACATCATTGAATATTTGCTTTTTCGTCGACATGATAAAATCTATCTCATTTCTGACTTTACCGTCCGGACTGACCCAGGTCCACTTCCGGCATTCCGGCTTTCTGAAGAAGGAGTTCATCATAAAGAGGTTCTCCTTCTCCATAAAGTCAGCCAGCATCTGGCCTCTGTCATTCCGTTGCCCAACTCCAAATTGCCCCACTCTCAGCTCATCACCGCATCGTTTCCCCAACTTAGCATTGAAGTCCCCCATCACAACAGTGTAGTGGGTTTTGAAGCTATGCATGGCTTTAGAGATCTCCTCATACATAGCCTCCACTTCGTCATCTTGGTGTGTCGAGGTCGGTGCGTAAACCTGTATAACATTCAGCGAACACCGTTTGGATATTCTGAGTATAAGGTACGCCACCCTGGTCGACACACTTCCGATGGTAGTCACGTTGTTGACAAGGGACTTGTGGACGATGAACCCGATACCACCTTGGGACTGTTGGTCGCCCTCCCGATAGTAAAGCAAGTTACCGGAGTTGAGGATTATCGAGTCCTCTCCCGCTCTTCGGACTTCAGATAACCCGATAATGTCCCAGTGTACCTTGCTGATAACTTCTTCCAACTCGGTTAACTTCGCGTCGGTCCTTAGTGTGCGCGTGTTATAGGTTGCCAGGTGCAGTAGTCGTCGTTTTTGGTAGCCGAGCCGCACCCGGGGATTCTTAGCACCCCCTGCCCCGCCGTTACCGTAGCCGCTACCGTAGCTAGGAATAGCGGGGCTGCCGGGGACTGGGGGCCAATTTTTTGATCCATTATGCATGAGGGGGGGGGGGGTTTGCCATAATCGCCACGCTTGGCAGGCGGGTTGGCGATCGCAGTAGGCCAAGGTTTTTTGGAGACGCTGCTGCCCGTCTCTTGAAGGCTATGCTCCCTTAGTCGCCTTTTACGACACCCACGGGATGATAGGGGGTAGTGCTATTCTAGGCCGGCACATACACGGCTAGTCACGGCGGTCTTGATTACTCATAACTAAATCGAGTATTCTATTATTTGCATTATGTATTAAATTATATTGTTTTAGTTGAGTGAATGACAAAAATTCATGTAAAGACTGTATTGCTACATTACCACTGGCCTCTAATTGTGCCTCTAGTGTAGATGTTGGCATCCAATTGGCATTAGTGAGGTTAAAATCTCCTGTAATTAAAAATATGTCATTCGGTCTTTCAATCATAATTTCACTGGTTAATTCAAAAAAAGTTGATAAACTGTCCCTTTGGCCCGCGCCATGAGGAACGTAAATACATCCAATATTCAGAAAAGAAGTTACGGTACCGATGGTGCGAGAGGTATTTGCTGGTATGTGTATCGTGTGATCTAGTGGGATAGATACCCAAATACAATCACAATTGGCTCGCGAGGGTACGGGCCAGTCGCGGCGAACGGGCCGTAGCTCGTGTAATATCGAGATAGCTACCCCTCCCCCCCTGGTTGCCCCACTTTCAATCGCAGATCTGTCAGAACGAAATACACTAAACCTGTTGTCAAAGTATTCACGGTCATAAAAGTCCGGTGTTAACCAAGTCTCTGTCAAACAGAAAAAGTCAAAGTTAGATTGAGCTACCTTAGAAAAGAAATCATGTGACTTAGTCCGCAGCCCCCTCACGTTTTGGTAATAACCAGATATGTTTTTAACCGCCATTCTTATTTATTACCAAATATGAAAACAAAAAACGAATGCAGCAGACGCGAACGCAATGTGTCGATTTTAGATCACATTTGTTAAAGTTCACAACATATTTTTTTAAATAAAAAATATATTTAAATTTAGAACATATTTTGTTTATCTGAAATTCTGTGAATAAATCTTTAAAATATCTGGAATGATTAACAGAGGTTAACATAAATATTTTTACAGTGGAAATATATAACAAAGTGCATGTAAATACTTGGAGTTTACTAAACAAATTATTCAAATATTTATTAATGAAAATAACATAAAACACAACGCTATTCTCTATACAAGAAATGTGAAAAGTGATGATAATGTGAACTTCGTTGAACATTATTTTATTCTGACTATGGAGTTTAACCAAAAGAATTGTTAATTTAATTGTTAAATATTTGATTGAATCAGGCGTCACTTGGCGGAAGTCCCAAACCATTTTGAAAAAAGAAATATATGTAGCTTACTTCCGCAAACAATATATGCAAGATGCACCGCCCGCCCGCCCGCAATATTTGTCTTGCTAAATGCAGGTATTGTGCACTGATATTTTGTGGTGTGCATGTGCATATTATTGCGGGCGGGCGGGCGGTGCATCTTGCATATATTGTTTGCGGAAGTAAGCTACATATATTTCTTTTTTCAAAATTAATTGTTAAAATTATGTAACAGTAAACGTAGTTCCTAAATAACTCAAAGCTAATATAGTGACAGTAACCCACTACCACTATATAGGTTAACTTAGTTTTATTTAATACACATTTTAGGTTATACAGAAACACATAATGGCATCTTTCGGAAAGTCATTTTAACTTTTGTAAGTCCGATTGATTGTTAATGAGTATTGGTCTACTTTTATCATTTTTGCGCATAAAAATTTTGCAATCGCGCACCCAAACATAAGAATAGTTTAGTGAGGTTTTTAATTCTCTAGCACGTTTTAACAATAACTTATTGGTGGGTGTGAGGTGATCACTGACATACAAGGGTACCGCCGGCCCCGGGAGGTTGATGTCCGTCGAGGTGAGGCCTCGTCGTGCTCGAACTGCAGCCAGGAGTTCATCCTTTCGTCGGCGCTGAATAAACCGCACCACTATGGCTGGTGACCTACTGGGGGTGTTATTTTCTAATTTCGATGGATATCTACGTACGCGATGAATTGCATCCACTTCATTATCTGATAGAACAATTCCAGCAAAAGAGCAAATATCTCGAAAAATTTTCATTAAATTCTCTCCGTTTGAATGCGGCACACCAGATATTTCAACGTTATTTAACATGGAAAATTGCTTTAAATTATTATTTTCTGTCTGCAACGATTGAATAGTGTCCTTGGCCTCAGCCACGGCCTTAGGTAACTTTGACATGGAGGTAAGCGTGTTCTCGGTTGTGGATAATCTGTCCGTAACATTAGATAAATCAGATTTTAGGTTACTTTGCTCTTCAATCAGCTGTTGAGTCAAAGATGAAATACTATTAATCTGGTCTCTTATTTCTGAGGATAATTCTTGACGCATATTTGTAAGCAGTTCATTTTGCTTTTGGCTGAATGTGCTCAAAAAAGACATCATTTCATTGCGAAAAACAGTTAATTCCTGTGCTACGTTACAATCATGATCAGGCTGTTTCCGCTTACGGTATGTTATACTGGAATCAATATCATGCGAGCTGGAGTCCTCTTTGGTATTAAGTGATAAATTTGGATGGGAGCCTCCCTTCCTTGCATCCGGAGAAGATCGTATTTGGCTCATGATAGAATATTAATTTTCTGTTGTTAGTGTGCACTTTAATGCAATGTCGTGTAGTTAAAAATGTTTTATGCAAACACAACGATATGTCAAGCAAACATTCGATAATGATGGCGGGCAGGTGCGAGGCGTCACCACTATTTTGCTGTTAGATCAACTATTAAGCTTTAATATCTCGAACTTGAAGTGATTATAGCACTGCACTGAATTATAAAAATCTGAACTTTACACTTAGCATGAAAAATAGTACTGATAAATATTTATAAAAACGATAATTAAGGAGCAACGAACTTAACCCTTAGGCGGCAGTGTTGCCAGTTGTAGTAATGACTGAATGTGAAATCTAGAAATTTTATTGTTATCATAATAATGTCACACATTAAAATACACGTTTTAGATCAAGTAAAAAATGATTAATTGTAAAGTACTACTTTGTTAGTCAATTTGATTCAAATATTACTTCATTTCTTACAAATATGAAACATTAAATAGGTAGAAACCCACTGATCACCAAGTTCAAAGCTACATCAAAAGATATGACATTCTCAACCTAACGAGGCGTATCCTCTTAATGAAATAGTACTGCAATCGGCAACGCAAACGAATCGTAAGTAGCCAATTACCCTAATACCCCTAACGGGCCGTAAAACCCGACAAGTTGAAGGAGGTAATAGAGTTTTCTCGTCGCATCCAGCTGTTCCTGCCAATCAAATTAGGAACCATTATCGGCCGATCAGACTCCCACTTTGAGCGATCGCGGCTAATGTAGGGATTAAATTCTTTTGTAAGAATTGGGTACCTTTATTTGCTGAATCATACAAAATACAGAATTGACTGAGGTTTTTCATACCAAATCCATTGATAATTTCATAAGTCATGAAGTCATGTAGAATCAAGAGAATTCTTATTTATTTTCCGATACTGACCGAATGTTTAAGAACTAACTGGCTAAGTAAGATTTGATTTGAATAAGTTACTCACTGTTACTATACTTTAGCTTATTGCAAATTAAAAGGTTAAAGGAAATTGTTGTGATTCTAAATTTTTTCAGGTTTTGTAGTTTATTTAAAAAAATAGAAATTTGGATTTGCATTTGCTGGAACATCAACGTGTTCTATTAAAAGCAGACCAATTGCATACATTCAAATTCAACACAGTTATCATATGGAGCTAATTGATAAAGTTTTCTCTTCCAGGTTTCATCCACATGTACCTTAATCCCTCTGTCTAGACTCTGGTCTGTAGATATTCACGATTACAAAGCTTTGATGCAGGTGGACATTGGCAATTCACTGAACATCATTTGATTTTAATCCATGCTCCATTTCTCCCATTTTGATCAAACCTTTTTTGTAATAAGGACAGTTACCCGTTGGCTTCACCCGTAATTTTTAAGCACCTATTTTATTATAACTATTATATACTTACTTGGTCTTTTTTCTCATCTTTGTTTTCATATTATTATGTTCATGTTTTTGAAGCCCATATTTTTTTTATCTTTTATGTTATGTTTACTTGGAATATTACCACTACTTATTTTCTTTTCTTTTCATCTTTTCATAATTTCAGCCGTACGATAACCACTGCTAGGCATAGTATTTTCTTTTCACCTTGTACGAATATAGAACATATTCAATGTGACAATAGTAATCGTGAATTACCCGTCCACCCACTGGTGGGAAAGTGCAGTGGGTTGTGAAGGTAAAAACGAACAAAAATAATACTAAAATGTACGAAAAAAAATTTCTGTGGTAAATTTAAAACGTATTAAGCGAAAAACGTCGTTGAGAGTAACCCAGGAATTTAAAAGTTGCCAAACATTTTACTTTTCAGAGTCGGCGCAACGTAAACACTGAAAGAAATTTGTGATTAATACTAAAACCTTCAGCCATTTCTCTTTTATCTGGAAAATTAAATTTTTTTTCTGGCTTGCTTTTAATAGTTAAACTTTTATATTCTTGATAGAGTCTGTGATTTTTTAACTGATTCTATATGTTTGGTGGTCAATATCAAAGAGCATTCTAGTGACGGCTTATCAATATTGGAGATAAATATCGGCAGTCTATGGTGTGTCTTGACACAGTCGCTTTCCCGTTCCTCTTGCACTTTCAACAGAGGCATGCTTCAGGGCATGCAATAGGGCATGCTTCTTCTCTATCTTCTCAAATAACGTCGAAATTTGTTTTGCATCTTTATGCAAGGAAAGCATTAATTGAAGCAAGAAATAAAAAAAAAATAGAAAGGAAAGCGAACGATTTGGAGGCAATATTGAATGCGTTTGACGCAAGAAAGTTGAAGCGACTTGGTGAAGACAGACAATAGTGAATCCTTACTACGACGGTAATAAGAATGTTAATGTCAGATTATTTCATCCACAACAATAAACAAAAAAGCTTAACATAAATTAAGTCCAGAAACCTTTCTTGAATTAGAATTTCCAAGTTTAGACGATAACGCTAGCTTAGCACGCCGATGAGTCAGGCACAACAGAGCCACTTCAGTGGGTAGTAAAACCCTCTGAAATGAACTAACTTTAATAGCATTTCTCACCCAGGGACGTGTTAGGATATAAACAGACTTACTAACCGTAAAAAATATATTACTTAAGATAAATATTTAAATGTTAATGTTGTTCACAAAACTTCAGAGAATAATTCACGGTGAAACCTCGTTACGTTTTTCTAGAGAAACTTTATCTTGTTTGATTCATAATTTGCTTTTCTCGAGAAAATAGTAAATAAAATTAGGTACTAGTATGTTAAATTTGAAATAAGTAATTTGTTTTCAGTATTTGTAAAGAAGATCAATTACACCGTTTCTTAATTTCTAAATTCCATAAATATCGTTGATGAAACTCGTTAATGGACGCCATTTTTTAACACAATCTACGCGGATAGAAAGCAGAAAATATTATATTGAAACTATGATCAATTTCACAAAATATAAATCCTCAAAGAGATGTCAGGGACTAAAGTCGACCCTCGCTAATCAGGTCAAGACTAAATAACTCCAACATATCGATATTATCATTTCCGGCATATCAAGATCTAACTTTCTTTTGATATGAAACCTTTTTATAGACGATTTCAATATCCCTAGAGGAATTCCAATAACGAACTTCGTCATAAAGTAGAAATATTATAAAGTTACATTGAAAATCAGCTGGTCTATGGTAAGCGAAAACTAAAACCAGTCATACTTTGTATATCTTTACTTCGCAAAGTTACTTAAGACTTTTACAAATGTTACTTTGTTTTTACGGTCTGTCAACTTTATAGCTTTTAACTAAATAGAAGAAGAAGAACAAATTTTTATGCAACAATTCCATTTTTTCCTTGAATCTATTAAATCCATTATAACAAAGAAACGAAGACATTCTACTAAGTGTCCCTAATGTATACAGTAAAGAACCATTTCTCAGACCGTGTAAGTAAATAAAACAAAGGCCCTTTTTATCTGATCATATCCCTTTTTCTTATTCTCAGAAGGCAATTTAAGCCAGTATCCATTCCACGTTTTGTTTTTATAATATTTAAATTGGAAATGAAAGCCAGCGATGGTTCGTTAAACCCGCGATGGATTCGGAATAGGCCACGTTAATTTATGTAAAGCATCGGGTTACGCGGGTCTCCTCAATACACAAAACGTGATCGCAATGTCGATTCCTGAAGATAAATACTTACATTTTCTTGAAGGACAATAATTCTTACATACATTATTTTGGCTACTGTAATTTGAATAAGCAACAATAAAGGAGCAAGTATTTCAATCAATGAAGAGAACTGATTGAGTAACCTCAAAAGCGAAGAAGGTTGGAGTAGCTTAGAAATGTATTTCAGATTTTTTTCTTTTCCTACCTGTGGAACGCTAAAAGACACATCCAACGAATTCACGTCTCAAGTCATGCATGAAGTAGCATCATCGTCAATTGTAAACAACCCTTAAACTCACCTGATATTCACCAGAAAACCTTAATTATGAATCTTGACTTGAATACAAAGGCACACGTACAAAAATCACTGGCAAATCACGATTGTTCACTGTCTATAATTGGCAATATTTGGATGGAATACAAATCTAGAGATTTTGAGAGCAGGACGCGTGCACCCTGAGACCGCTCAGGGGTGACTGTTAATGTCACTCAGATCCACAGGCTCACCCCAATGACGTCATCATAGACCAATAGGGAGAGCTTCTTCACGCATGCGCGCCTCTCTAGCCGCCGCGGCGCCTTTAACATGCTCAGCAGCGGCGTCTATCTTTGTACCGCCTCCATTGCGTTTTTAGCTGTCGTTGACAGTTGCTTTCGCCGTGCTTGAGTGGTAGTGTATTTCTCGGCTTAGCGTTAGAACAAATCGGGATGTTTTCGCTCGTAGTGGAGTGCCCTTCTGGGGGTGACAGCTTTGAGAGCTCCCCCGATGAGCTTTTCAAAGGACCAGCGTCACCATTCTTTTTGTTCCTCTGACTGTGGCACACACCGCGCGTTTCAAATAATTGAGACGCTCGCTATATGATTTAATTTGCCCTTTTGCAAGGCTGAATGTTTTCACCGAGCGAGGGAAATATTTTTGTGTAGGAAGGTAACTCGTTTGGTAGAAGGATTACGCGCACGGTCCTTTGAAACGACCCAAAAAGGAATAAAATTTTATTGCTATTTAGTCCGTGGCGATGAAATTAATTAAGCATTAGCACAATTTAATTATCATTTTTAAAGAAAGTGGTAATACAATTTACGAGGTAATAATTTGCTATGCCTTCATATTTCATATTTCTTGATAAATTTCAATATGTCGACATCTTAGAAAATTATTTCTCGGGAGAGTCTTTTAAAAGAGCAAACGATCGACTATTTTTATTGTAAGAGTTTGGAACAATAGCAATTAATGTATTAAAACTCAAAACGATAGTCAAACAGAAATGAAGAATAAAAAAATGGTAGCCGAAAAATAAGGAAAAGAGTCAGAATAAATATTAGTAGGTAGTATTGAAGCTTATAGTTCTCTCTTCGATTTTTTTAAACGCTCCGATTATTCTGTACGTACCATTAATCATTCAAAATACCTAGGTATATGTAATTTGAGACCTAAACCTACATTACAAACACATCTATCACAACTGATTCAGAATCAATTTCATATCCGACACGAAATACATTACACATTTACACACACAACACTAATATCGATACTAATCTCGTGTCACCTCCAGATTGATAGCACACCGAATCTGGTATCGAGTAATCCAAGTGCTTTTTCATACTCAATCACGGCCGCCATCTTTAATTTGCCATCCGTCTTGTAACAACAGGTTTCTAACGTCTGAAGGGTGACGAATGCAATCTGCTAGCATTGTGTTCAGATTCTTGCACTTTTCGCGAAAAGTGCGCAACTAGCTAGTTTCGTTGTAAAGTTTCCTTTTGTGCTTTAAATACATTTCAAGGAGCATAAGAATCCATTGAATGCCGGATGCCTAGGTATATTAACCGAGTGAAATACACCACACTTAAAACCTGACAAGTGTTTAATTTCTTTAGCAAATAATTCAGACTGATTTTCAAATAAAACATGTGAGTTTTATCTTTTGCTCAAGAAAACAATTTGTAAGTTTATAATACAAACAAAGTATCCTTGATTGATTTCATTTCCAGACCCTAATCACCCAGCATTATGAACTGACTAACCAAAGCAGCAAATATTTTAATAACGAAATCTCCAATCAATCTGTTTTTATAACAACAACAAAATAATTTGTCACATAACCTTACATTCATTCATATGAAACATTTATACTTAATCTCCTTACAGAAGATTAAGCTCATAAGTTGTTCTGACAAGAGGCGGTCAGTTGAAAGGAAATAAACATATTTTTTTAAGATGTGATACTAAAATACAGGTGGTCTTTTTGTAAGATTTAACGGGATATGTGCCCAATAAATATGACAAGTTTAATTGTGAGGTAAAATTGGATTATGTCACACTTAGGACCTTAGTCATGTCATGTTAGTAATTTTATTTTATTGCAGGTGATTACTGTTTTTTACAAGGTTTTCTCCTTATTTTTTTATGTCAAACTGAAGTCACTTATATTTTATGCGAATTATTATAGATTTCAATTGTTTTGTTAAACACACATTGCCGTACAAATAAACGAAGTTTAGGAATATGATGCTTTGAGGCGTAAAACGTGTGGTCGCAGGCTAACTAGGGATTGAGCACTGAGGAAAACTAGAATGCTGATTTAAACTTTGTATTTACAGGAAATAATATTTCAACAGGGAAAATGCCACGGCAAGAATATCGATTTTTTCCACTTGACAGCAGTCACCTCTTGACGCACGTTTTTTCAGGCGGCGTTGAAAGTACGGAAGGAGGTTAACTCGTGGTGCTGGCCACACCACCCCCCGTGGAGAATTAATGATGGATGAAGGGAACCTGTGGGAGTGAAAATGATACTGATTTGATTCGACGGCCCGAGCGTGTAAAGCGGGCACCGTCTGTCTGTATGCGGCTATTTGCCGCCTCCTGCGAAGTATCTGCCTCAACATACGCAGGCTTAACTCTGTCTATCGACACGGAGACAGGTCCTCTGCCGGTGTCGATTGTGATGGTCTTCTCTGATCTGCTCAAGACCTTGTGCGGTCCAGTGTATGGAGCTTCGAGCGCACCCCTCAAAGCGTCCTTTCGCAAAAATACATGTGACGTGGATTTCAGGTCTTCGTGCACAAATATTCTGGAAGAAGAGTGACGTGACGCCTCTTGCGGTCTCAGGAGTGAGATGTTGTGCTTGAGCTGTGACACAAAGTCGGAAGGCTTAAGTTGATCGGGCGAAGATGCCTTGAAGAACTCGCCGGGTATTCTTAACGGCTCGCCGTAGACCATGTCAGCCACAGAGCACTGCAGGTCTTCCTTCCAGGCTGATCGTAAACCAAGTAAAATAACAGGCAGGATGTCAGTCCATCGCATTTCTCCGTGTGCCATGATGGCAGCTTTCAAGGACCGATGGAATCTTTCGATCATTCCGTTAGCTGCCGGATGGTATGCAGTTGTGTGGCGAAGCTGGATTCCACACAAGTCTGCGAGGTGTTTGAAAAGGTGAGATGTGAACTGTCGGCCTCTGTCTGTGGTCAAAGTTTGTGGACAACCAAAACGCGCAATCCACATCTCATAGAAAGCTCTTGCTACAGTTTCCGCTGTTATGTCCTGTAACGGCTGTACCTTTTTTTTTTTTTTTTTATGCCGTAGAAAAACGCCTTTACGCGCTTCCCTTCCCGCTGGTGATCGGGAAGGGGGCATGTGGGACTCGCCAGGAGGGGACCGCAACATTAAACGTTGCGGCTGCCTCCACGACTACCTCCCGCAATTCCACCAAGTCAAAGCTCGATGGAATTTCGGGAGGAGGGAATACCCACTAAAAAACTACGGCACTTGCCCACTCACCACCGGTGGGTCATGCGGGGGGCCATGGGTGGTAATCACCCCAATTGACCCGGTGGCTTGCCCGGCTACCCGGGCCTCCTCGCGGTCGGGAGATGGCCGGGCAAGTTTGGCCATCTCCCCAGACGGTCGGGACCGTGCAATGCAGGCGATGGGTCACCACCCATCGCCCGCGTGGTCCCCTTCAGAGCGGAATGAGGTGCGCAAAGCGCCTCCTCCTTACGCCCACCCGCCTGCGTCGGAGCCGGTTCGCATGAGCCTCCTGTTCGCGAACTCGCTCCGATGCCTCCTTCTGGAGGATGACTTCCTCACAGAAGGAGACTACCGCCTCCCAGGATCTCTCGGTGGCCAGCATGGCCCGTACCACGCTGGGCAGCGAGAGATCCCTCCCAACCACAGCAACCAGAGTACCGCGCTGCGGAGCCCAAGCCGGACACACCTCAAGGGTGTGCTGGGCACTGTCCTCCGCATCGCCGCACTCGTGGCACTGTGCGGACGCCTCCCTTCCAATCCGACACAGATACTTTCCGAAGCACCCATGCCCGGAAAGTATCTGCGTCAGCCTGAAGGTCAGCGTCCCGTGCTGACGGGAACACCACTCCTCAATTAGCGGGCCGACCGCTTCAAGCGTTCTTGTCCCATAGGGTTCAGACCTCATTTGCTCCTTCCAAACCTCCAGTTTAACCTCTTCAGCCATGCGCCGTTCCGCCACGATTTCTTCGAGGGCAGGACGCTCGCCTCTCTGGATCGCCTCCCTTCGGAACCTGTACACCTCCCTGAGTACCTGAGCTTCTAGCTCCCAGGGAGGTGTACCCGCAAGTGCGCAGGCCGCCGCACACGAAACTGTTCTGTAGCCGCGGATAATTCTAATGGCCATCGCTCGTTGTGCCCGGTGAAGCATCCTTCTGTTGTGGTCGTTTAACCGATCTGCCCAGACCGGCGCGCCATACATGGCCATGCTTCGCAAGATGCTGCCGAACAACCTCCTGCACTTATCGCCCGGGCCCCCAATGTTCGGCAGGATACGCCCAAGGGCGTTGGCCGTCTTTATAAGTCTTGGGACTAGCTGGCGGAAATGCTCTTCGAACTTCCATCTACCGTCCAAAACTAGCCCCAAATATTTGATCGTGGGACGCAGGGGAATTGTGGCATCATCCACGACCAGACATGTTCCCGCTGGAGGCCCCCTCCTCGGTCCATAGAAGCAGGTAGCCTCAGTCTTGTCAATGGCGACATTGAGCCCCAGCTCTCTTATTCGCCCAATAATGAGCGAGGTGCCCACGCTTGCTAGTCTTCTCGCCTCCTGGAGGGTTTCACCCCGGGCAGCTACCAACGTGTCATCCGCGTAGCATAGTACGCTCAACCGGGGCAGTAGCCTACCTCGCAGTACCCAATCATATCCGATGTTCCACAGGAGCGGTCCTAAGACCGAACCCTGTGGAACACCGCACATCATCTCCCTGGAGACCATCCCTCCATCTCTGGAGGGATAAATCACTTCTCTACCATTGAGGTAACTCTCTACCATCTTGATTAGGTAGGGGGGCAGGCGGTGGTGTCTTAGCCCATCCTTGATGACACCGAAGGGAAGTGAGTTAAAGGCGTTCCTTATGTCTAAGGACACAGCAATAACCACTTCCCCTCGCTCCGTTGCCCTCTCCGTCAGATCCCTGAGGGCCTGGATAGCATCGATTGTCGATCTCTGCCTTCGGAAACCGTACTGATTGTCCGCCAGGTTCGGGCCCACCGACTCTAAGTGCTGCGTGATCCTATCTGCGAGAATTCTCTCCAACATCTTGGCGACCTCGTCCAACAGCACTACGGGACGGTAGGCCGTCGGGGAGTCCAGTGGTCGACCCTCTTTTAAAAGTAAGCACAGACGTCCTCTCTTCCATGCCTTGGGGAACTCTCCCGCTTCTATGCAGTCATTAAAGAGCTCGCGGAGTGGTTCACCAAGGTGCTTCAGGGCTACAGGCAGCACTCTTCCGGGGATACCATCCAGGCCAGGTGCCTTTCTCTTGGACAGGAGGCGGTCCACCACCCCCTCCATTTCCGCCTCCGTTACCGGGTAGAATCCCGACTCCTCTCCGTCCAGACTGCGGTGGGCAGTTAGAGGTGCCACCAGTGGTGTGTAACCGGGGAACAGGTTTTCCACCACTCTCGAGAGGAATTCCGGCTCCATGTTATCCATGGGAGGCGCTTGATGGCGGAGTTTGCTCCGCACCATCTTGAACGGACGCCCCCATGGATCCCTGTCCAAGCTTGCCAGGAATTCCTCCCACGCCTGGTCTTTGGCTCTGGCAATGCCCACATTGAAAGCTTTTTTAGCCTCACCGTATGCCGTCTGGAGTCTCTGCTCTAGTGCTGGCCTTCTCCTGCGGTGCCGCCTACACCTTTGTAGGGCACGTCTGGCCCGGAGGCTTGTGGAGCGAAGGGCTTCCAGCTCCCCCGACCACCAGTATACCTGCAACTTTTCTGGGGGGCCATTGGCCCTCGGCATCGCGGCATCGCAAACTGCTGTAAGGGACCGGGTGATTTCGCTTACACGATCTTCCAGACTTCCCACTGCCTGTCGAGCCTCCATGCACCAGGCCTCTACAAGCGCAGCCTCCTCCGCCAGCTCTTTATTTAACTTAGTGACGGCCCACCTCGGAAAACGAGAAGCCGCTTGACGCGAACTCGCCACCGACGCTCCAGCTCTTGGGGAGACCTTGAACTGGATGTATCTATGGTCCGATAGGGTCTCTGGCTCTGTCAGCACCGTCCAGCCATTCACCCTGGCTGCCAGTGCAGGGGTCGCAAACGTGATGTCTACCCTAGACCCTCCGGTGCCCCTAACGCAGGTAAAAGTAGTGCCCCTATTTAGGATCACTAATCCAGACGACATAGCCCAATCGTTTACTAGGGTGCCTTTTCTGTCGGATGAGAGGGATCCCCAAGCCGGGTGCTTGGCATTAAAATCTCCCGCGACTATTATTTGCATGGGGCTCAGCCTCCGAACAACGCCACTCAGCATATTCAGCCAGCGATCCAGCTCATCCGAGCGCCTGTTTGGGGAAAAGTACGTGCCCACTAAGGCAAATTCGCCCCAGGTCACAGCTACGTAACCCGGACCCCTTTCTCTGAGGGAGAGGGGAGGGGAGAAGTTGACCCTAATCGGCGCCAGGATGGCAACAGTGTCTTCCTCATCTCCTACCCAGTTGCTGCGTTGCGGAACACAGTAGGGCTCTGATATAATCAGCAAGTCTGACCTGTATTCCACTGCGTGCTGCATCAGGATATCCTGTGAAGCAGCGCAGTGGTTTACGTTCGCCTGAAGAAACTTTAGGTCCCCTCTGTCCATTAAGGTGTCTCAGCAACCTCCATAGTGCCATTGTCTGGCCCTCCAACTGGTCCCCTAGGTTTGAAAGGTGGTTTGGCCTTGACCGGTGGGGCACGACAGTTTTTGCCGCCCATCACATGCCCGGCAGGCCGATTCGCCGCCAGACACAGCGCACAGCTGGGCTCTTTGTCGCAATCTGCGGCTTTATGCCCGTCTTGGCCACACCTATAGCAGAGATTGGTGCGGTCCACCCCTACCGGACAAGTCTGACGCATGTGTCCTGTCGCCATGCATTGGAAGCAGCGAGGCGGGAGAGCCTCCAACACTTTCACCTGCGCGCAGCTCCAGCCTATCATAAATCGCCCCGCCTCCTGGAGCAACTTTGCTGCCGCGGTGGGACACTTTGTCATAACCATCCTCAGGCCTCCTGGGCCAATCCTGAAAGGTCCTACTTTGATGTGTTCCTTGGAACACCGTCCTTTTTCGGCCATTATTTCACGCATGTACTCCGTCGTGACCGAGTCGTCCAGCCCGGAAATGCGGAGATCCACACATTTTACGGGTCTGGAGACGTGTGCCATCCCTTCTAGGGCTGACCGGAGCTTCTCCGCCATGTCGTCCGCCTTTTGTGCCCCATCCGCCCCAGGGATTTCGACCATCCGAGCGCCCGTCTGCGTAATCTTGACGTGCACTCGTTCAAGCCCCAGATCCTGTAGCTTCACCACCTCCCTGGCTTTGCCGATGACTTCAGCGTAGTTAATTCCCCTCTCGGCAGCTTCCGGAGGAATGGTAATCACCACCGCTGCGGTTCGAGGGGGTGTCCGATTTGCCCCCTTCGGCTTCTTCTGCTTTGGGATAGACTTCGATTTTTGAGCCTTCGCCTGTGCTGGTGGGGCTTGTTTTTTCGGCTTTACCGGCTTCCCTCCCTTTCCTATTGTTTGCCATTCCCTCTCGTTTACATTACTGGGCCTCTCTGTCTCTGATACCTGGGCCTCGGAAACGCTGAGTTGACGAGTTGTCCCCGCCGTAGCCGCGGCATACGAGGGACGGGCCCTCTGATTGCTCTCCGCTGCTGCGATGTTGGCCGCCTTTCGCTTGTCCGCCTCTAAGAGGGGACGATAACTTGGGGGATCCAAGAGTCTGCCATCCTTCTCCAATCCCTCGAGCCTGGCATTTAAATAAGGCGCAACGGCGTCGAGAGCGGTCCTCTTGACAATCTCCAATAAAACGTTCAGTTCGCTGGGTTGCTCAGAAGTAATCTCTTCTCCTCTCCCGGCATTAGCCGGCTTCTTTTCCCCCCCACGTTTCAATTCTGCGACCTCCGCGCATTTCTCCTGCGCGGCTATCTTGACAGCCCTTATCTCTTGTTCAAGGTAACCCAACTGTGTTGACAGCCTTTGATTGTCCGCCCTCAACCGCGCTACTTCCTTCACAAGATTGGTATTACTAAATTCCCTAACCAGATCCATCACCTTGTTACTCGCAGCGTTAATTTCATCTTTCAGTTCATTCTTCATCTGTTTACTCTTTTTAGTGTGAGACCAGATTTTTGTCATTTCCTGTTCTACTCTCTTGACCAACTCATCTGAATTATGGTCAAACAAATCTTCATTCGATAGGCTATCCTTCCTGAAGTTTTTTGGCGAGCCCACCTTTTGGATTTTCCTACGGTCAGTCCTCCGGACAGTCACCAGTTCCTCTCCGTCAAGTAAGACTTCGCTGCCACCATCATTCGATTGTCGGGAGCGTTTTTGAGGGTTGAGTGTGCCACTGTCGGTATCCGTATCCATTAGTGACTCCACCAAACTCTCTCTTAGCTTTCCCACCTGTTCTTCCTTTTCCATTCCTACCTGGTCCCTTTTCAGATTTTCCTCCTCTATCTTCTTTTGAGTCACCACCTGATTGCTCGTCGTTTTTCCTTTCCCCTTATTCTTAGCAGTCCCCTTGGGGGCCACATTTGGGGCCTCTTTGGGATCTGCTTTGACAGCCTTTTTAAGAGGAAATTTTTGACCTACCCTTGAACCCGCATTAGGGGTCACTTTAACGACCTCCTTGGCGGCAACCTTCTTAACTTCCTTCGTCTGCCGGTTCGATTGAACTCTGCCCAGGCTTTCGAGCGACCCAGATTTACCTTTCACCCTCTTATTTGAGTCGCCCGGATTTTTGGTGGACCCTATGACAGCCTCTTCATTAGTTCCCCCATCCGGCCGCTTCGCCCGAGATCTCTCCAGATTCTCAACCGAGGAAGCCTTACCGATTCCCTTCCTGCTCGGATCATCTGAGGGCGTATTAACGCCCTTCAGGAACTTCGAGCAAGAAGAATTCCCCAACGAGGAATTCGATCTGGTGCGGACACCCTCCGAATTCCCCAACAAGTCCGACCCAGAGCGGTCGGGTTTAGATTCGGCGCAGTTTATTACCGGACTCAGCGCTTTGTCCATTGATGAACATTTGTTGCCTCCCCCAGAATACGTGGAGCATTTGCCAACCACCGAAGTGGTCGGGAGGGATTCTGTTTCCGTGGAACGGTCCCTACCCTCCTGGGGTAATACCTGATTACAATTGTCCATTTCATAAGGATTTAAAGCCTCTTTTTCAGGGGACAGGCTCCCCTTGGTTTTTTATAGTGGTTACCTTCCACGCGGCCCCCACTAAAAAGTGGCGGCCTCCGGCCCCGCACCACGTGCAGGATTCCGGCGCTCCTGAAACTACGTCCACAAAAGACCACTGGGCCTACACAAGGCCCCCCACACTCCGACCCGCACCACCGCTACTCGGAAACGTCCAAGACGCCGGCCGGGTCCCACCTTGCCAGACTATTTGCCACCACCGCTACGTAGCGGTGGCGCCCAGGGTGCACCACGTGGAGGTTGTCTGGCACGCACCCCGTAACGGCTGTACCTCGGGCCATCTTGTATATCGGTCGATAATAGTCAGACAGTATTTGAAATGTCGAGATGATGGGAGCGGGCCAATTAAATCAATGTGAACGTGGCTAAAACGTTATGAAGGAAGCGTGAAAGTACCAACAGGTGAAGACGTGTGGCGGTGAACTCTCGACTTCTGGCAAGCTCCGCACATTTGTACCCAGGAACGACAATCCTTGCGAACGGAGGGCCAAATGAATCTGTCTGATATCAACTTGATTGTTGCCTTAGCTCCAGGATGACTGAGTGAATGAGCTGAATTGAAAATCTGTCGACGCAACTCCTTCGTGATGAAAGGACGAGGCCTCGACAAAGAGACATCGCAGAATAAGCTGATGTTTGAGCCAGGAATGGGCACCTGTTCCAGCTTCAAAGAGGTTGAATTATTGGAGAGGAGCTCTTGTAACTCGGCATCGTGCTTTTGAGACTGTTCTATCTGTTCTAAAGTTGGTGGTGCTGTAACAGCTTCGATTCGGGTCAGTGTATCGGCAGGAATGTTGTCTTTGCCAGAGATATGCCTGATATCCGTTGTAAACTGTGACACGAAATCGAGGTGATTGAATTGTCTTGGTGAGCACTTCTGCTTGTTCTGCTTGAAAGCGTAAGTAATGGGCTTATGATCTGTATAGATGGTGAAATGTCTACCTTCAACCATGTGGCGGAAATGTTTGACGTTTTCGTAGACAGAGAGGAGTTCGCGGTCATAAGCGCTATAAAGCTGTTGGGACTTGCTGAGCTTTTTCGAAAAGAAGGCGAGTGGCTGCCATTCTCCATCTACCAACTGCTGTAACACCCCGCCCAAGGCTAAATTAGAAGCGTCAGTCACGAGGGCGAGAGGCGCGTTTATGATCGGATGAGCAAGAAGTGTGCATTTGACCATATTTGCTTTGCAGTTTTCGAAAGCAGCAAGAAGTTCTGGTGTCCAGGTTAACGGTTGCATTCCTTTTACCTTAGGTCCCGATAGCATGTCATGCAGCGGTGCTTGATCAACGGCGGCGCGTGGAATGAAACGCCGATAAAAGTTGAGCATTCCAAGAAACCTACTTAAACCGTAGACAGTCTTCGGGGGTGGGAACTCCTTTATCACCGTGACTTTGTCCTCCAGAGGGTATGTGCCATGTTGGGTGACGTGGAAACCAAGAAAATCCACCTCATTTTTACCAAATTCACACTTTCCTTCATTGATGTAAAGTCCGTAGATCTCTAGGCGCTTGAAAATCGTTTCCAGGTGTTGCAGGTGTTCTGATGAACTTCTGGAATACACCAAAATATCGTCGATATAAGAGAAACAGCAGTAATCCAAACCTCTAAGGACTTCGTCAACAAACCTCTGGAACGTTTGCGCTGCGTTTCTTAAACCAAAGGACATGAAAGGAAATTCCAGCAGGCCAAAAGGAGTGGTTATGGCGGTTTTCGCAATATCAGCTGGAGCAACTGGAATTTGATGATAAGCTTTTTCCAGGTCAATTTTGGAGAATATGGTACTGCCCGCTAATCTGTGTGCGTAATCTTCAATATGCTTGATGGGGTATCTATCCGGAATGGTGCGCGCGTTAAGAGCGCGATAGTCCCCACAAGGCCTCCAACCAATTTTCTTCGGTACCAGGTGTAAGGCTGATGCCCATGGTGAATCAGACGGGCGAGCGGTTCCGTCACGGATCATTTCATTAAACTGCTCCTTAGCGATCTTGAGACGATCCGGTGCCAACCGACGAGGTCTGCAAAACACTGGAGGTCCAGGTGTAGTGTTAATGTAGTGGACGGTAGAGTGCTTGACTTTTCGCTCAGCTCCAGAAGGTCTTATAAGACTTGGGTAACGAGAAAGCAGTTTATGAAACTCGGTAGTACCTGAAATAGCTTTAACGCTAGTTTGGTTGCAGCTCTTGACGATTCCAGGTGCAACCAGTGTTGTCAAGCTGTCCGTCAATCGCCTGTTCTTGCAGTCAACTAGCAACCCGTAGTGCGCGATGAAATCGGCGCCGATGATTGGTTTGTCTACGTCCACAACCACGAAGTTCCAGGAGAAGTCGCGTCGGAGACCAAGGTCCAGACGCATTTTCATTAATCCATAAGTGCGGATGTTAGAACCATTGGCCGCAGTCAGGCTGTAATCAGTTGGTGTTGAATACGTGCGCAAAAATTTACGAGGCAGAACACACAGATCTGAGCCAGTATCAATCAAATATTGGGTCTTGCTTTTCCTGTCAGTTACAAAAAGGCGACGGGAACTTTTCTGACAGTCGGCTGTCGCCGCTACTGACCGTCTCCAGGGTTTACCTTCTTGAAACTGCAGGGGGAAATGCACTTCTCGGCCTTGCCAGCGTACCTGAAGTGATACCAACACATACCCGTCTTCTTAATCTGGCCTTGTCCGGCGCTTCTAGATCCGCTTCTTGAACTGTTAGACCGCCTCCGGAACGATCGACGACCGCGCTCCAATTTGGCCAACTGTCGGCTGAGCTCAGTAATAGTCTGTTCTAAACGTTGAAACGTTGCTTCCGTGTTGCTCGAAGAAGTACTGGCAACTTGGTTGTTGGGTGAAGGAACAACGTCGTAAATCTGGTCGGCGAGAATAGCAACTTCATCTAGACAAGTGGCTTTTTGTGACGCAATAATGACCTGTATATGCGTGGGGAGACGACCTGACCACAAGCTGCGTAAAAAGTCGTCACCTACACCATCACCTGCTAAAGCTCTCAGGTGGCGCAAAAATTGCGATGGCTTACGATCCCCAAGTTCTTCATGGGTCAGTAGCTGACGCATACGATGCTCTCGAGAAACGGAAAGGCGGTTGATAAGTTCTTGTTTCAATTTCTCGTACTTGCCGGTTGCCGGTGGGTTAGTTATGACATCTCTGACTTCGCGTGCAGTGCGTTGATCGAGTTCCCGGATAACTTGAAAGAATTTCGTGCTGTCGGTTTTTATTCCATAGCAAGCAAATTGTGCTTCCACTTGCGCGAACCAGATTTCCGGGTCCTTCGGCCAGAAGGAAGGCAATCGTACCGTGACTCGTTCCACTGTACTACCATCGTGTATTCCCTGAGTGGCGGTATCGTCTTTACTCGGCGATCCGTTAGCATCTGTAGTCAGGCTCATATTTGGGAAAAAACTAACGCGGGTGTCACTATAGCGATCTGACGTGCCGCTATATCTACCAATATCGGGCTAAACAATGAAACGGCGTTTTGGTCGGATCAGGAATGTATTGGACGCAATAAATATTCTTTACAATCGAAGCAACTCGCAAACATAAAAATTTTCTTCTTATGACCAAAGGCAAAAATCAAACGTGTCAAACAATCGAACGAAGCAAAATTCAGACGTAGCCGAAAAGAACAAATCGAGCTCGTCGCAGATTCGCAGTCAAGTGGCCAGTGCTGTCGCTACATCACCAATGTGGTCGCAGGCTAACTAGGGATCGAACACTGAGGAAAACTAGAATGCTAATTTAAACTTTGTATTTACAGGAAATAATATTTCAACAGGGAAAATGCCACGGCAAGAATATCGATTTTTCCACTTGACAGCAGTCACCTCTTGACCATAGAGGAAATAATCATTACGTTTTACGTACTTGACGTACGTTTTTTCAGGCGGCGCGGCGTTGAAAGTACGGAAGGAGGTTAACTCGCGGTGCTGGCCACAAACGTAAAGAGTAATATTGCAAAGCTAACTTTTTGGTTATTCTAAGTATAAACTTATTATTGGTTCATTAATTAACACCTGTCAGTGCGCTTTATAGGGAACTATCGTTCTAGGTTGTTAATATTCTAAGGTGAAACAATAACTTTAGGCACTGAGTTTTTATATGGTATCAAAAATTGCTTGGATTTTTTTAAAAGAGATCTTAAATTCCATTCCATTCAAGAAGTTACTGACCCTGAGTGGATAAAGTTGATTACTTTAATCAATTAATAGTGAAGAAAATAAAGTGTTACTCACAGATATTTCCTCATTAATTTTCCTGATATCTCGAGATGGTTCAACATAAGTTTCCCAAATATAAAAGAGGTCATTACCGATAATGTTCCGAAGCTCGAGATTGCTCTAGGAGACCTTGTAGTCTAGGAGATAGAGATAATTTTCGTGTCAGGAAAAAGAAAAAAATATAAATAAAATGCGCTGAGTATTTATTTTAAACTCTGCTTAAAAAAAATGTCCCTGTTAGATATTCTAGCTAGACTTTAGCTAGATCCATTATATCCATCTCTCAGTATCAATAAGATTAGCTTCCGTATCAGAAACTCTTACCGTAAATAAAATAAGTATATACCAAATAAAGGGTCGGTCCTGGACTTTCTAGGACACAATTTGACTACGTTTGATATTTGCCTAGAGTTTAAACTGACTACTACGTAGTGGGTCGAGCAAATCTCCGAAATCACACATTGACTAGTGCATTATTTTTCATAAGAGGACATTGATAAAAACTTTTCTTTTGATAGGTTTTAAAGTAAAGCTTTTTGCACTCTAAACGTAAAACACGCAAGATCAACAATGTGTCACAAATATAGAAAATTTCATGTTTTGCAAAGACTCTACAAACATATTACTCTGAAAATCATGACTAATATCATGAAAGTACGGCGTGTTCATCTGGACGTTACATCTGTAGCAGACGCTCAACTGTAATTTATCTGCGAGATATTCTGCTGTGCTAATAGAAAAAAATCGTGCACTTTTGCATCTTTATACATCAACATGAAAAGTTTATTTCACATTGCAATATCCAGAACTTCCGTCTGTAGAAAATTCATATTATATAGCGTTAAGCAATGAATCTACAAACATGCAAGTCTGAAAACCTTAAGTCATGTCATGAGTAATGTTCAGTGATGCTATAAATGTTATCCGTCTGGTCGCTGTCCCCTAGAGTAGACGCTCATATGACGTGATTTATCTGCAAGATAGCTGACGTCGACGTCATAACTTACACGAACCGCGGCAAAAACATCCAGAGTAAGAGGTTAACGGGAGGGATATTATAGAAAATACATATTATACTTAACTAAATTATTTTAGATATTATTATAAAACGTGCTCTAAAATAATCCCTAATGCCAAATATGGTAGATAGGGACGATCAAACTGAACAACTTTTACTAAGGGAGCAACTCTGAAATCGCGAAACAAAAATAAATTTTGACATTTTCGCTATTATTTTTTGTATGAAACAGTAAATTTTTTTTTTCGCTATTCTGTTTTGGTCCCGTAGTAATAGTTGTTCAGTTTGATGGTCCCTATCTACCATATTCGGTATTAGGGATTATTTTGTAACACGTTGTATAGGATAAGCATTTAAACACGTCAGACGATGGTAGATTATTCTTGTTGATACATTGTACAAGTTTAAAGTGAGACCTAAAGTTTTTCGTTAACACCAAAATCAATTAAAACAACCAAAATGAGTACCTACTCAATTTACCATATTTTGTCATTTTCTGCACATGCAGTTAAAGCTTCTTTTTGTGTCTGCTTTAAGTTGCACTTAGTGTGTTTTTTCAGCCAACCTATGTGACTTTTGAACCACATTTAGCTACTTGTAGGTAGGTACGTTATAACTCACTTATTGAGAAAAAAATAATTTTGATCACAATATAACGATGACACGCGAAATAAATGCGAATAGAATTTGCCAGACTTAAAATAAACGTTTCAAATAACGTAAACCTACTTCAAAATCGGATTAGTCAAATAATCGAAACCAAATAAAAAGGTATCGTGGGGGGTTGATACAGTCTGTATTGAGCACTAATCCCGTACGACAGGTAAGCTGGGCCAATTTATCATCGGGACAAAAGGGGACCACGCGCATAGGGTACAACAATCGAAATTAGAGGGTTAAACAAACGACTACTGTTTGGTATTGGGATTGTAGTATTTCAGGAGAGACGGTTCGCTGGAGACGAATTGATGATGCGTACCGTACATTGTTATAGAAATAGATTAATCAAGCTTATTAGATGTCAGTTCAAAAAGTATTTAATTCAAACAAGATTTACGCACTTATGATGGGTGTAAATTGACTTGATGCTATCTAATATTTATTTATTAACCAGCAAAGCTTCCGCCCGCGTCTTCGTCCACGTGGACATTTAGGAAATTCCCAAGGAACCTTTGAGAGAGTCAAAAAGTATCTAGGATATAAACTATCCAAGGGCGTCGCCAGCCCATGGCCCAGGGAAGGGGGGGCAAGTTAATATTAAAGAGGATGACAATGATATGAATTGTAGGGACAGTCAACAGCACCTAGTGAATTTATTCAAGTTTTGAGATGGGGCAGGATTTATCGGAAAAGTAAGTCAAGGTTATTTGCAGTTGGCTACATTTTTTAATGCCCACCCCTGGCGACGCCCTTGAAACTATATGTTTGCCTAATTTGATTCCGTGATTGAAATAACAAATATCCAAACTTTCACATTAATAATGTATTAGTAGGATTTAGTTAGCTCAGATGAGGTTGTAATAGGTTTGGAAAATCTAACTGTCCATAGAAAAACAACAGTACCAAGAATCAGTATTAATTAAATAAGTTCAACACAAAAACTTAAGTAAACAATGTATAAAAACAAATAGTGTGTTTATAGAAAACATTATCGAATTCGTATTGGACGAAAACTGTTTGCTTAAACTGGATTGGTCTGCGATACTAAAATGCTTGCACAAGTAAAATGAAATGAAAATACAGCAAAATCTGGACTGTGAAGGTCGTCCAACTCGAGGGTATCGTAACACAGCCTTCATAAAATCTCGTAAACTGAAATTGAATTTTAAATTAAAGATAACACTGAAAATGGGTCGCAACTGGATGATTTAAATATTGGTTTTATTACTTTTAAACACTTTGATTAATGGAAAGTATGGTGAAGAAGAGGTGCTCGATGGCGCATTGCGTTGGCACATCACCCTGCGATTACGGTAGTTAAAGTTAAGCAACTTTCGCAACGGTCGGTAATGGGATGGGTGACCGAAAATGTATTATCTCCTTGCACGTTAAGCCGTTGGTCCCGACTGCATTTTCAAAAGTTAACACCCACCAATCTGCATTAGTGGGTTATGGACCATCCTCATCATCCACCCATAAGGAAGGCCTGTGCCCCGGAGTGGGGATATAAACGGTTGATATGCATGGTAAAGGACCCTACACAATTAACCATTTTTGTAATGACAATTGTGTGAATAATTCTCACTTTATAGATTACCTATTTAAAAAGATGAATATGAAAAACCAACGTATCACGGTCATTGCTACCCGTCCATTGCGACAATAATACCGATCCAAAAATATTTCCATATCATTCCGAACCGCAATTAAATCCTTTTCATCAGTAAAACAAATAGGCCGCACGTTCAAAATGCGACCATAATAAATGACTTAATGCGTTATGAGCAAATGTCTCTATGAGCTGAAATTTTCAATATCAGCTCTTGACGCTCGTTTAACGACCGTGAACTCGTTAGTATTCAGGTTTTAATGAAATTTTCGATATTATCATGTATGTAGGGTCATATGACAGTGTCGCAGTAAGTTTAATTTAAAAGTTCGCTGCATTTGAATGGGTTGAAAGTGATGTAGCTTTGCTAAGCATTTTAGGTTTTGGATAGAGTTTTGTTTATTTGATCTCACTGTTTTTGGCAAGGAAAAAATGCATCGATCATCTATCTGATCGCAGAAAAAATGTTTTGAAAGGTGCAAAGATGACGTCAATTCTTAGAGAAAAAAAAACAATTGAAAAGGTATTTTTCACTCATTGTTGAATTGTTTACTGCCGATTTCAATAAATCTATCTTTAGTAAAAGATATACGTACTATAGATCTGTTGTATCTAGATATATCTATTATCTAGGCAACAAATCTTTAGTAAACCTATCTCTCCTGAGGATCACTTAATCAAAATACGTATAAACAATAGTTCATTAGGTATATATTCTTCTACAGATTTAATAAGGTCCCCTACATTCAGGTCCACAAGGGGACATTGAGTCCTTGACAAACCGGTCCCGAAATTTTTTGGATGCTAACTAAATGCGACTCTGGATCAAGATTATCCTGTTGTCCTTGTACTTTAGAACGTTCTCGAAACAAGAATTTCATTCAACGTGAACACGAAACGTTCTAAGGCATTATTTCTTTTACTTTATTTTTTCTGCCCGCGTCTTGTCCTCGTGGACATTCGGAAAATTCCTAGGAAACCTTTGATCGGGATATAAAGTGTTTTAATACAGGCTATAAACTATCTGTGTGCCAAATTTCATTCAGATCCGTTCAGCCTTTTGCGTGATTGACAAACATTCACAGAAACTAATGAGTTAGTGACATGGCCAATATTTCTATGGGCGTTTGCATTGTTATCAAATTTAATTTACGCTTATGATTTTTGGTGTTTTATATTTAAGAATATTGGCACATTCAATTGCTGTAAATAAAAAAATCAAAGAACTTGTCATTACAACACACTAGACTTAAACAGTTTCATAAAACCTTATAATCAGATCGCTAACAACAAGTGTTAAGAATATGATTTTGCTATTAAAAAACGCAAGGCGTTTTTAATGGCGAACAGTAGCGAATTATTAAAGTAAACTGATATGGTTTTGGAATCATTAGGCATGTAATGGCCATCTGAATTAAGGATTGCAACTGTATATTGACTAACATTTATTAAACTGGGTAATAGTCTTAAAAAATGGAACAATAATAACAAAGTATATTCAAAAAGCTGACGGGCAACATTATTAAAAAGGTGATGAAAATATGTGAAAAATCCATTGAAAAGAGTTTCATTTAGTAAAATGTTCCTAATTGTGTTGAAAGTCCATTATTATGGTTCATTATGGCGACAGTTGACAAACGGTACTTTGATCACCTTGCATTACTTATTATTTTGAAATGAAAACTGACAGGTTTAGACAGGTTCAAATCTACGTGTAAATTCATTTTTATTTTTATTTTACAATATTACCCATTTACTACGTGTGTGTAAGTGGAATGTACTTTATTGGCAGTTGATAAACGGTACTTTGAATTCACCTTGCATTACTTATTATTTTGAAATAAAAACTGACAAGTTCAGAGAGGTTCAAAACTATGTGTAAATTCATTTTTATATTTTTATTTCACAATATTATTTACTATGTGTGTGTAAATGGAATGTACTTTTTTGGCCATGTCCTTTATATCTGAATAGACTCTGAATTTGTAAAGCTTATTGATTCAAAGCTCTTAGTTACGTTGTGAGTGAAATAGCAAGAAATAACATGTTATGTGCGTTCAAATTACTAATTTGTAATTTTCAGATTAGTACCTATATAATAATGAATATGATGAAATGAAATAATTACATTACCTTGCTAAGATCAATGAATAACAGATTAATTAATTCAAACATCGCAGAATTTCATCTACTGCAGTAGTAATATGTTTTTTTTCTGAGATTCTTTATATTAAAAATACTTTAGTTTAAGTATTATCACGAAATAGGGAAAAACAAAGCAGTTTAGCTAACCTAAACATTACAATTTGAGTTTTACCTAAAATTCATTTCTTTGATATAGCCAAACGAATGTCCATCAGCCATTTTTAATGTCCCCACTGCTGGGGCACAGGCCTTCCTTATAGGTGGTAAGGAGGATGGGCCATAACCCGCCACGTGGGCCCAATGTGGATTGGCGGGTGTTAACGACTGCAAAATCCAGCCGGGACCAAAGGCTTAACGTGCCTTCCGAAGCACGGAGGAGCTCGAGATAATAAATTTTTGGTCACCCATCCCATGACCGACCCTTGCGAACGTTGCTTAACCTCCGCAAACGCTGGGCCAGGCGCTAAACCACTGCGCCACCGAGCTAAACGAATGGCGTTAGCTAACAGGGAACATGCATATATTTTTTTTGTATCAAAATCAAAAGAATAATGCGTTAGAAAATCAACAGTAATATCAAAACTTTTCTCTTGCGTTTTTTTTCTCGTGATATAGTTACTTGAAGTTAGCACGCAGCAGCACCCGCCGAAAATGCTCTATACAAAACGGTCAACATCGTCACTTATGTCACGTTTCAGGCGCATTATTATGGAGTCAGCGAAGAATTTTCAAATATCTCCCTAAATATTGCGTTTAAGAGGATACCTCGTGGATTTTCATGGTTTTCAATTTAGATTTAGTCCTATTGATCCTACTACTATTGTTCTAATTTTGGAATATGTTAAAATAGACTAATAACAAAATTTTTTGATCAAGCTCAAAACATGAATGGAAACAATTTTCTCGATAGAAAAAAAATCCAAAGTTGATGCCTCTCATATCATTTTTGCAGTACTGTAAGCAAACGGACTCATAGTTTGAACTGAAATTATGTTAATAAGATAAGTAATAAATAGTTCCAACTTTTGATAAAACCAATTTTTTCAAAAATAATTTAGTTTTTTAATAAATCAACTATTTTCATAATGTCGCTTACGTTATTTTATTTCGGAATGCGTGCGCTATTGTTGTCCCTTTCTTTGCGCTGGGAAGCTATATTACTTTACCTCTTTGCACCGAAATTTCAGACGGCCGCGAGCCTTCCTTGAGGACAGACCTGTGCTTGAGCGCTCCAAAAATTTACCAGCCAAAACACGTAAAATGACAGTATACTGACAATGACAGTTTTAATTTCTCTCATATTTCAAAGACAAAGAGTCTCTAATACTTATCCAACCTATTTTTAGGAGATGAAAATTATCAACAGAACAAACCTTCCAAGAGTCGCCATTGCGTAACAAAACAATAAACTAATAAATATTGTGAAATAAAATTTCTTTCCCTACCCGTGGTACAACTTTTAACTTTTACAAGTTTCGATCGTGAACAAATATTATTATTTTGCAGAATCATTAGTCTCTTTACGCGACAACGGCAAAGCAAAAAGAATAGCAATAATAATAAATAATCTCAAAACGAATACTTACGTCTCGCATTATTACGTTATTTATTTAGGCACGCATCATGCGCACGCTATAATAAGTAGGTATCTAACAAAGTGACATAAGCTGTTTTATAGATGAATAAATAATGAAAAATATTAGAAAAAATCGGCTCACCCGTAGCAACTTAGACGGGACCTAGATGACCATAAAACAATATTCTAGAGCCCATATCTACGTTTTATTTTAGCTTCAAATCTACCCAGTGGTGTCGCCACCAGTTCAACTTTAATAGCTTACAACTCGAAAACGTGACGTTTTAGGCGATTATGTCGTTAACAATTCTTGTTCGTATTGGTACTATAGGCCGACCGGTTAAATGGTGTGCGTTACCCCAGCAAAAAGTTGTGCTTTAGAGAGATGAGACCTTATCAGATAATTAGTGTGTCATGAGGAGAAATTTGTTTACTAATAGCAAAATTTGTGTGAATTGTAGTTTTAAGATATTTAAGAAAAACAGATTTTGCTGGGGTCACGTTCTAAACATTACCCTTTTCAGCCTGGAACCAAATACATGAATAGATAGCTTTTGTTGCATGGTAAATGTTAGCAAATAGCAAAAATTGTGTGTGTTATGGTTCTTGAGTTATTTAAGTTTTTGCTGGGGTAACGTTTTGGGATTTCCCAGATCTCGAAAACGGTTCAACGCAGAAGTTTGAAAAAAATACCACTAAGAGACCTTAATTTGTTTAAATTTGTTTAAACGTTAGTTTTTGATTTGGTTGTCGCAAACCAACGTAATTAAATAGTTTCTAAAAACAGAAAAAACGAATTTGCAAGTAAACTAGTACACTTATAATTAAATAAACAGCTGTAAAAAATAGCCGTGGTAGACACTTATTACGTCAAGAATTTTAGGTTTTGTAACTTTACAGGATATAAAGATATAAACAAATTTGATAAATTTTAGACCGGTCGTGCTTTAGCGATCGAATACACAGTTTCCATAACATTAAGACACATGGCATACATTAAACAAATTTAAGTAATTCATTAACATTCCTTCCTGTTAATTTCAGCTTTCAATTACGCCTATCATGAAAGTTTTAACAAAAACAAGATTGAGACAGCAATTCTTGAATAAGCCGACCAAATTGTAAAGGTCACTAAAAAGCGACCGCACCATACGTACGGGTTATCTTCGCAAATTAGCAGCTTAGCATCCGATGTTTTGTACAGTTATGAAGAAAAGTGTTATTCATATTGCAAAGATTTTACTAGTTTTCTATTTTATAAATTAATATCGTGTTTATTAATATCAAAGAATACATTTACGCGATTAATAGTAGTTTTAAAGAATGTAATGAATGATTCACGAAAGTTAAAACTTTGAAGGCACTCAACCATAAATAAATGTAAATAATAATCTAAACCTAAGTAGGTAATAATCTCGGTAAGCAATTTATAGTGTGATTTATTGGTCAGTATCAATATATAAATTTATAGTAATTTATTGCTTCTGTTTGATCAAACCAAATGTTTTATTTTAATACCAAACCTACTCATGTCAATCCAGTGACCACTATGTTTGACAGGTAAAAACATTTACCCGTAAGTTTTTACGGGAACTACCTCGCACTTTTTTCATATATATTTTTTACCGCTTAAACCTTCCCCTGGAATACGACAAACATTTAAAAACCAAAATCGGCCTAGCCAATCGTGAGTTTTCCCGATACTTATTTTATATTTAAAGATAATCCGACCAGCAAACTTTTGTACGCAACTGTACTAACAAAAGATCCATAGCATCCTGTTCATTTAAGATGGTTACGCTAATGAATGGCGCGGTCGCTTTTTAGTGACCTTTACAATTTGGTCGGCTTATTCAAGAATTGCTGTCTTAATCTTGTTTTTGTTAAAACTTTCATGATAGGCGTAATTGAAAGCTGAAATTAACAGGAAGGAATGTTAATGAATTACTTAAATTTGTTTAATGTATGCCATGTGTCTTAATGTTATGGAAACTGTGTATTCGATCGCTAAAGTACGACCGGTCTAAAATTTATCAAATTTGTTTATATCTTTATATCGTGTAAAGTAACAAAGCCTAAAATTCTTGACGTAGTAAGTGTCTACCACGGCTATTTTTTACAGCTGTTTATTTAATTATAAGTGCACTTGTTTACTTCCAAATTAGTTTTTTCTGTTTTTCGAAACCATTTAATTACGTTGGTTTGCGACAACCAAATAAAAAATTAACGTTTAAACAAATTAAGGTCTCTTAGTGGCATTTTTTTCAAACTTCTGCGTTGAACCGTTTTCGAGATCTGGGAAATCCCAAAACGTTACCCCAGCAAAAACTTAAATTACTCAAGAACCATAACACACACAATTTTTGCTATTTGCTAACATTTACTATGCAACAAAAGCTATCTATCAATGTATTTGGTTCCAGGCTGAAACAACTTTTTTTGCCAGGGTAATGTTTAAAACGTGACCCCAGCAAAATCAGTTTTTCTCAAATATCTTAAAAACTACAATTCACACAAATTTTGCTATTAGTAAACAAATTTCTCCTCATGACACACTAATTATCTGATAAGGTCTCATCTCTCTAAAGCACAACTTTTTGCTGGGGTGACGCACACGTTAAATGAGTCCTCGCCTGCGGGGCACAGAGGCGCGAGGGGAGACGAGAACGGGGGTCGTGAGAGGTGCGAGCGGCAGGCGTTCGTCGCCCGTCGCCCGCATCGCCCCCTACATACAATAATACAACACACGCGCAGAAAAAGAATGGGATTGAAAATGGCGGCTCACCACGCTTACCACAACAAGTGTGAATGAGAGAGCGATAGGTGTGGCGTATAGTGTGCGAGCGGGATGTGTTTATGAACGACGTCAAGTGCGTTGTACAATGTTGTATTTTCAGCCAACTATGTTTGAAAAAAAACTCGACAGTAATGGATTCTCAAAGGAAATTGCTGGTGGCTAAAACTCGACAATAATGATATCCCATACAACTTTGCTGCGTCACCATCGGAGGAGCGCGGCAACCTCGACTTTGTTCAAAGAAGGTTGTCAAAATAATTACCATATTACAAGCTTTTTTGAGTAAATTCAATAATCTTCATTTTAAACACAACATATTGCATAAAATCTGTTTAATTAAATTTAGCTCCTACGGGGAGGGGAGGGGGGGAATTATGTGTTTAAACCCAATGGTCGGGCTTAAACGCGTCTTTTGCCCATTTCTCTTTATGTGACATTTTGAATGGCCTATTTTTTTTATGTGGGTAGGCCAGATAAAAAAATGTGAGCAAAGGTGTGTGTTTCGCCGTGCCGAGCTGTGACGTCACTAAGGGTTTTTTACATTTAAATGAAATGTAAAAAACCCTTAGTGACGTCACATTCTCCATTTCTCCATAAATATTGCTTTAAAAATTCTAAAACTATTTTTCTCGCACTTCTGAAGGGCAAAACTAGAAACGATGGCGTCACATATTTTACGATTTATATCTAGTAATAATTATTGAATTGGAACTGACGAATTTAGGACCCCTCCACACGTCGTCGACCCCCTTAACGTGTGACGTAATTTATGGATGGCCCCAAATGGACCTCTGTCGCAAAAGTTACAAATCTGTTTTTCGCAAATGTATTGAAAAACGCCGAATGGTACAACTTTATTAATAATAATAGTATTTTTTTACAATTAATAAACTATTGTTAGGTATTTGTATTCATTTTCATTTTTCATTCAATTTGAAGATACCTAAATTATCAAAGAAAATGTTCTAAATACAATGTATTGCGACTCCATCGTTTCTCTATTCTTCTTCTTTAAACTTTCGATGAAACCTCACAGGCATTTGGCGCGAAAATCAAACTTTACGATTGAAGGCAGAATGTCATTATGGGATACGAGGGGTGAGTGGGCGGTGCCTGTAAAAAAATTTTTTCACGAGGCGTCGTCTTAAGTACATATGTGCCATACAAAATATTATTTCTTATTCGATATTCTATCCGACTGTTAAGTGCATTATATCCGGAAATGAAAAAAAATATCGTTATTTTCCCCTGTGTGATAAAACTAAAATAATGCATTTTTTATTTATTTTTCTGACCCATCATGATTTTATTTGAGTGTCCGCAGCGATCAAGCTCAAATTTATCAAAATCGGTGACTTATGCATGTTCCCTATTTGACCATGTGCCATGGAGTAGCTTTATGGACACGTTATTTGCAAAGGATTTAACACCCTTACACAGTTACTTAATTAAGTATGGACAGCCCATTGTAAACAACAATTGATTTGCAAATGAACTGCGAGCGGTAAATTCTAACAGGGGTGAGGTGGGGAGTGGTCATTCTGTACGAACTACTTGTTTACGTAAATATTCTGCGATGGTACTGATGACGTGTTTATTTTTAATAGTATAAACTAAAGTTGCACATTAAAATACACAGACAATAATATTGTTATGTTATCAATAGAAAATTAAGAAAATTAGATTAAAATTTTGCTTAAAGTCACAGATACTGCGCCTAATAGTTATCTAGATTGTCTGTACATTAAAAATAATCAATTGAAAATTAAATTGGTCACACAGGTAGTTTATAACCTTGATTAAAACATAGGATACTTTCTATCTTGGTTAAAAGTTTTCTAGGATCCACGCGGACGAAGTCGCGGGCGGATGCTAGTATTATTTATAATACAGAGAATCTTAACTAAAAGTAGGGCCACTTTAATAGGCCACATTTGACACTTCATCAAAATTCTTCAAAGTAACCTTGTAACGGCGGGCATCAAATATAATATATTTTTTCTATGTTAAAACAGCACAATTAATTCATGTTTTTCAATTACGAATGTTTATTTACGGTAAACTGACCGAAAAAAATAACTTTACGATGTATTTTCACTGAAAAACCATTCTAAACATAAAAAACAATTTTTGTTTTAATAAAACTAAACGTCGTTACAATACAACTACCGCGGGATCAGTCTTCTCAGCATTGTCAGTAAATTGTATGCAAAGGTACTGATTGAAAGAGTGATGCAAAAAACTGATCAGAGTATTTGGGATGTGCAAGCGGGATTCAGAAAGGGAATGGGATGCACGGATCAGGTCTTCTCCTTAAGGTGCTTAACCGAAAAACACCTGGCTAAGCACAAAAAGGTTTACTGTGCCTTTGTGGACCTGGAGAAGGCCTACGATCGAGTTGATAGGAATGAGCTATGGAAGGTGTTGTCCGAATACGGATTGGAGAGCAGACTGATTCATGCACTGAAATCTCTCTATGAGGATTCCCGTGCATGCGTCAGGATTAACGGCGTATACACTGACTGGTTTGGCATCTCTAGGGGTGTCAGACAGGGATGTGTTGCGTCACCATGGCTCTTTAATCTGTTTTTGGACAGTTGTATGAAAGGTCTGAAAGAACGTGACTGTGGGGTTGTGATGAATGGGACTCAAATCAAGTGCCTTCTCTACGCTGACGACCAAGTTATACTTGCGTCTTCTGCGCAAGAGTTGCAGGAAATTATGTCGGTTATGAATGAAGATTTTGTGAGAAAAGGGATGAAAGTGAATGTAACTAAGACTAAAGTGATGGTGTTTGAGAGAGATGAAGAAATGACTGACTGTACGGTAATGTTAGGTGGCGAAAAAGTGGAACAAGTCCGTGAGTTTGTATACTTGGGGAGTTTGTTCACAAGGGACGGAAAGAGTGAGGAAGACATAGAAAGACGAGTGAAGAAAGGAAATTCGGTGAGTGGTGCTATACACTCGGTTATGAGTAGCCAAACCGTTTCTGCAAAGGCGCGAATGGCTATTCATAACGGAGTGCTGGTACCGACACTGATGTATGGAAGTGAATCTTGGGTATGGCAGAAGAAGAATGAAAGCAGAATAAATGCGGTAGAGATGCGATCGTTGAGGAAAATATGTGGAGTAAAACTGAGTGATAGAGTGAGCAATGAGGTGATTCGCAAAAGGTGTGGTCTGAAAGATGATATAGTGACAAGAATTGAGAAAGGAATGCTCCAGTGGTTTGGTCACTAAGAGAGGATGAATGAAAGGCGAATCACGAAAGAGATATACTGTGCGAATGTGGAAGGAACGATTGCACGAGGGCGTCCCAGAAAAACCTACGCGGACCAAATAGAGGTTATTATAAAAAAGGCTGGTGTACGCAGTGACAAAAACCGCAGGGCATGTATGAAAAGATTGATGGATATGAATGAAGCGAAAGAAGTGTGCAAGGATCGTAGCAGGTGGCGATCCATAGTCTCTGCCTACCCCCATGGGAAACAGGCGTGAGTGTATGTATGTATGTATGTATGTCGTTACAATGTTATGTCAGTGAAAACTTTTTCTTTTTAAACACTAGGGATGTTACCCAAAAATCGAAAAATCGAAAGTTAAATGCAATGAGTACTAGTGAATGAATATTCTCACCATAAATGAATAATATCAATTTTTATATTAGAAATTCAAAAGACATCAAATTTTATTTCCACTATTTATCGTAGGTAGATACTTGAAAGTCATATTATTTCAAATCTTCATTAGCTTTGTTAGCATTTTTTAGGGTTCCGTAGCCTAAATGGCAAAAAACGGAACCTTTATAGATTCGTCATGTCTGTCTGTCCGTCTGTATGTCACAGCCACTTTATTCCGAAAGTATTAAGATTACACAGTTGAAACTTGGTAGGTCGATGTATTCTGTTAACCGCTTAACGATTTTAATACAAAAATAAAAGAAACAAAGATTAACAGCCGCCGCTGTATACACCGCCAAAATGGTAAAATGTTTGTCCCCCCCTTTAACTTTTGAAATAAGAGAGTGAAAAATCAAAAAAATATAATGCTCTAGATCTTATTAACGACGACGAAAATTGGTTTGAACGTGATACCTATAGTAATCAGTTTTTGAGATATACTTAGTTCACTTTCCAAAACCGCAAATATAACTTTGTCATTCATACCAACACTGTAAAAAACAAAGTTATTTTTGTCGACCTCCGTGGTCGAGTGGTTTGCACGCCGGTTTTCAAGGCGTCACCATCTCTTGAGGCCCCGGGTTCGATCCCCGGCTGAGTCTGAAAATGAACTTTTCAATATTGTCTCAGGATCTGGGTGTTTGTCATACCACCGTTGTTTCAGATTTCCATAACACAAGTGCTATAGCTACTTACTTTGGAATTGGAGCAATGTAAGGTGCATTCGGGTATTTACGAATGGATTAGTAGTAATAAGTAATTATCCGAATTACCCGATTTTCGGGATTAGCCGAATGCACCTTATGTGATCTTGTCAAATATTTATTACTAGCGGCCGCCCGCGGTTTCACCCTCGTGGTTCCCGTTCCCGTTGGAATATCGGGATAAAAAGTATTCTATGTTTTAATCTAGGCTATTTACTATCAGTGTGCCAAATTTCAACCAAATCCGTTCAGTAGTTTTTGCGTGATTGAGGAACAAACATCCAAACATCTAAACATCCAAATCCACAAACTTTCACATTTATAATATTATATAGTAGGATTATTATTATTATTATTTTTGCAGACAAAAAATGATAGTGGTATTAAATATGGTATGGTATAAGGTATCTACGGAACCCTGTGGCGCGTGGCCGGACACGCACTTGGCCGATTTTTTTATATTTTCAAATAATAACATCAGTTTAATATTTACGGTTACTTTTACGTAACGTTTTTGTTATATGTTCGTACTTGTTCGTTTAATTATGTTTCCTTTCACGATATAAAATAATAATGGGACATGGATTGGACTGATGATTTTTTGATTTGATTTTCATTGCATTTTAGTTGAAATTAAATAGTATACTCATAAGTACTTTTTCATAATAACTGAATTCATATTCCATGTTTGAAATCTGTATCGATTCATTCACCTTAATCGATGTTTTGAAGCTATGAACACCTACGGTCACCTCACTATGAATCGAAAATTGACAAATGTCAAATGTGACCTATTAAAATATGTAGATAAATTTCACATTATGACGACAGAAAATTAGCCCCGCTTGGTGGCGCTGCTGTAAGATGGATACCGTTTGCATGTGTGCATTCCCGCACCCTGATTATCTAAAAAGAAACTATTTAGCGGTTGCATTTGACATACATTGCCACTTTTCTTTGGTATATTTTTTTCAACCCAAAAAGAAGTAGCAATGGATCACGATCATCTGTAAACTACAACCAGTCGCTAGGTGGTTTTTAATTAGATAATCAGCCAGCCGGTTATTTTTCATTTATGTCTAAAAATTGTTAATAATAATTATTATTATTATGTTAGTCCGACAGTAAATGAATTAAAGATTGAAGAATACCAAAAAGTGTTGGAATAAAAATTGATATTTAGGAAAATTCGCTTCCAACATCCGAACAAACAACAAAATGACAGGTCTACTTTCATACTAGCGCCAAGTTAGAGGTAGTGCGCCAACTGGTGGATGATTTGTGAATCAGCAAAATTATCCTGCCATTCACAACGCGATCATTCATCAACGCGCATGAATCGAGAATATCGAGATTGGTAACAAAAATAAATTCCAAGTTGGTATCTTTCGTGTATATATTTAAACGGTAACTTTAGGCGCTGTTCTAATTGGCCATCGGTCGTGCGATGGTGCGTCCGTCCGATGAAACTGGTCCTGCGACCATGCGATCAAACCTCTTCTTAAAACCTTAAAATTATATCTCAAAACATCAGGAGTATATATCACAACTTTGATGATTTTATTATCAACTTAAGTAGTTTCGCTTTCGAGGTTGACGTCATAATCTTAACAGAATGCCGGCTTAATGTCAACAAGCCAATACCTAAACTAGCCAATTATATAACATATTCTACGTCCTATCAACTTAATCAAAACGATGGCGTTGTAATATACATTAAAAGTAACCTAAAAGCAAAAGTATCTGAAATAAGGCTTATACATTCATCTTGTTTACAGATAGAAGTATTGAACCACATAGTACTTTGTATATATCGTTCACCCTCAAACAGAAATGCTGATAATTTTACTGATTCGCTATCTAATCATCTAAAAACAATAAATTCACAAAAGAATGTAATAATTGCAGGTGATATTAATATTAATCTCTTACCAAGACCTACAGAGCAAGCCTACGAGGTTAAAAATAGAGCTCACTACCTCAATTCTTTAGCTCTTCATGGTATCACGGCAGGTCATACAATACCAACTAGGGAACAAAGCTGTCTTGACCATTTTATGTTAAAAATAAATAATAAGAAATCATCGGCTTTCATTGCTATTTTTAACACTTCCATTACCGATCATTTCACGACATTTTTATCAATATCTAAAATTAAAAATAGTGTTCAAGCACCTAAAACTATTACAAAAATTAATTTTGAATGTGCCCTTAAAAATCTACAGGAAAAAAGATTAAATGAGCTACTTTTCTGTAACGAACCTAACAATGTGACTGATTGGTTAATAGAAAAAATTGTGGAGTCGGTAAAAGAAAATACTTTCATAACTCAAATCCCAAAAAGTAAACGTGTTAAGAAGCCGTGGATCACCCCCGGTATTTTAAGATGCATTAGAAATCGAAATAAGCTACAAAAACAGGCTCGCGATAACCCTCATGATAATATCAAAAAGATCACATTTACTCGCTATAGGAATTTTTGTAACAATTTAATAAGGAAATTAAAAAGAAAATACGAGAGAGATAAGTTTTCTAAATCATTAAATAATAATAAGCAACTCTGGAAAAATGTAAAAAATCTAACATTCACAAATAAAGATAAAAACCCTAATCTTGAACTAATGCACATAAAATCATCCCCAACAGATTCAGCTGATTATATAAATAGCTTTTTTACCAGCGTAGGTGAATCACTAGCCAAGGATATCCAGTCATCTATGCCATCAGATGATTCCGACCAGTATTTGAGATCATTACCAAGCCTACCTCAGTCATTTGTCCTCCTTGACACAGATGCTGATGAAGTGATTCGGATAATATCTAATTTAAAAAGCGATAGTGCACCTGGTTGTGATGGCATCTCAAACAAATTCCTTAAATACATCAAGCTTGAAGTATCCCCAATAATTGCACACATAGCTAATCTATGTTTTCAACAAGGCATTTTTCCTTCCTCGCTAAAAAAGTCAATAATCACCCCGGTGCACAAGGGTGGGGCTAGAGACGATGTCAACAACTATAGGCCAATCTCAGTGCTACCAGTTCTATCCAAAATATTAGAAAAATTAATAAATAATAGATTGCTAAATTATTTAAATACTAATAATATAATTTCACCAAATCAATTCGGTTTTAGGCGCGGTATATCTACGGAAAATGCTGTAGAATCTCTTAGTACTTATATAGTAGAACAAATGGATAAAAGACAAAAAAGTCTAGCGGTATTCATTGACCTAAAAAAAGCTTTTGACACCGTCTCCCTCCCCATCCTTGTGCAAAAATTAGAAAAATGTGGTATAAGAGCTAATCAATTAGACTTGTTCAAAAGCTATCTTTATGGTCGACAACAAAGGGTTAAATTGGAACAGCATCAAAGTAAAGACATAATCGTGTCATACGGAGTACCTCAGGGTAGTGTATTAGGACCTACTCTGTTTCTCATATATATTAATGACCTCTGTAACATACGTCTTAAAAATGCCAAAATATTCTCGTATGCTGATGACACGGCTGTTGTTTTTACTGGGTCTTCTTGGGAGAGTGTTAAGGAAAATACTGAAGAAGGACTATCAGTGGTGGCAGGATGGATGAAATACAATCTTTTAACACTGAATACAAAAAAAACTAATTTTGTTTGCTTCAGCATCTATAATAATTCACAGCCAAATGAAGACTATAAAATCTCAATTCATTCATGTACTAACAGGTCCAGTGGAAACTGCAGCTGTCCAGAAATTGAAAAAACCAGTCAAGTTAAATATCTAGGCATTGTAATAGATCAAAGGTTGTCCTGGTATTCTCATATTGAACAGCTAGCTTCACGTGTCAGAAAATTTATTTGGATATTTAAATCTCTTAGGCATGTAGTTCCAGTAAACAATGTAAAAAATAATCATCAAAATAAAAATATTTTAAATGCCTTATACATCTCCCTAGTACAGTCTGTTATAATCTACTGCATCTCCATATGGGGAGGTGCTTTTAAAACTAACTTTATGGAAGTAGAAAGAGCTCAAAGAGCTCTAATTAAAGTTATGTACTTTAAAAAGAAGCGTTTCTCGACAGAAGATTTATATTGTGAATGTAACCTTTTATCAGTTCGTAAATTATATGTTCTACAAGTTGTTTTAAAAATTCAGAAATCTATAAATTGTATTCCGAGTAATGCAAGCAAAAGAAGGAAAGACAATGTGATGAAAGTTCCAGTAACAAAATCCGTTTTTGCTAAAAAACAATTTCAAAGTAATTCTGCAACTATATATAATAGAGTAAATAAAGTACTGGATATTTTGACAAAACCTTACCACAAGTGTAAAAGTATTCTAAAAAATTGGTTAATAAGCCTTACATATGAAGAGACAGAGCTTTTACAGTCTACGTAATAGCACAATCATACATACACATACTCACATACGCACACACACACACACACACCACACACACACACACACACACACACACACACCACACACACACACACCCACTCAATTACGCACACACATAATATTTAATGTTATTTTATCATAGGTACAAAGTAAAAGTATGATTGGAGGAGCGGATATTCCTGGCACAAGTATCTTTATACTTAAAAGGTTTATCCAACACATTGTTTAATTTTACATACCTTGTGAAGAAATAAATATATTTTGATTTTGATTTTTTGATTTTGAAACCTAGTGATATCTATTGAATGTCCTAATTGACGGTCGCGCGATCATGCGATGCGACCAAATTGTCTATTGTTCAGTTTCATCGCATGATGAAATCGCAACGCACGATCGCACGACCGATGCCAATTAGGACAGGGCCTTAGTGCTTCACTACAGGGACGAAGGCTTCAAAGATCATTACCTTCAATAAAGGGCTCATATCCAAAGTATATTAATTTTCCTATTTGATAAAATATTTCTCCTAGAAATAATAAGAAGTTTGAAAGAAACATTATTAAGATGTGATAAATTAACTTATTTTACATTGGAAATTTAATCCAGGAGTTCATTAGCAAGTATTCTAAATAATACATCTCGAAAGCTGCAAAAACGGAAAAAATGTATAGAGAGAGAATAAGCGAGATAAGTATCCTTTATGATGATGTACTTTCTCATAATAAGTAAATTAATGACATTCATGATTCAGATTCTTCAATAATTTTGTTAACAAATATACATTTTTTAGCCGAGAGTGCACTAAATGTCTTCAAATGGCAGCTTAGTGATGGAAGTACAAAAATATTAAAGACACGACTACCCTGCCAAAAACAAACTAAAAATTTAAATAACAAGTGTCATTGCAGTCGGGTCGGGGGACCGTTTTTGAAAGAATTTTTAATCAAAGTTGGTCCACAGTCTGCAATGACACAATCTTGTTATTTAACTTTTGATTTTTTCGTTTTTGGCAGGGCAGTCGTGTTTTTTTTTTTTTTTTTTAGATTTCACAGTTTATTTTTTCATTTGATACCCATATTGTAATAATTGAAGAAAAAAAATTATTTTATCTTACAAAATGGTGTCATGCAGCCGACATACGACTTTTTCAAAATCAGCCAGTATCACACGGGGTGATATATGTAATGATTCTAAAAATCTGCTCATTAATTTAGAAGTAATGTTGGAATAAAGTGACTCACATACTTACATACAATACACTATTTTTGAGCATCGTACAAAAATTTCCAAAATTCTGTACGAACATATTTTGGAGACTCAAACATTCAAGTTCGGTTTGTGACAATAACTTTAATACCTTGCAAAGTAATTCTCCATTATGATTAATAACATAATATAGTTAGTTGATTTATTATTGACTCGTGAGTGCTTAAAACATAAAAGTGTTTAATCTATTCGCTAGTTCATTGGCTTGTGAAATTGATGACAAACATTTAACACCTTAGCAAAACATCGTTTAAGATATTTAAATAATGTTTTCTTTATAGACATAGTATTGAATCACTTTTAAAAGTAATTTATCACGATTTTAAATTCACAGATTCGCAAAAAAACTGAGATAAAAATGCGTGACATATTATGAATCATTTATTACTTACATAGAAAAGTAATTTCTTTAAAGTTTATAGTTTTTAACTTAGTAGTATTCTACTAAGTTATAGTAATAATAGTATAGTTATACTATTATTATAGTAATAGACACTGGATTGGAATAAATATTTTTTGGAATAAATAAGTTTGTTACGCCCTTATTATCAGATAAAAAAAGTCTAGAATGGGTTCTAGGAAAATATGGACAGTTCAAAAGCGCTTAATTTTTAAGTTTACTTAATTATTAATAAAGGTATTTTGAATTTGACTTCGACATTGCTCATGGATCGAGACGTAAGAAGGCAATACTTACTAGACACTCAGAAATTTTTTTTAACAATTTTTTTTATTCATTTCACAATTTGAGATCGCAATTTATACTCGATAGCCGTACTGAACAAATAAACGAATAAGGTATCACAAGTGAATGATATGGATCGATGAATTCTACCGAGTCGTCTGAATACCTAAGTGTGGCAGAATCTTTGGGAGCGAAGATAAAACTGAAAGAATAATATGGAGAAAATTTTATGAAACCAAACTATGACTATTTTAATGTAGTGTGCAATTTATTTTCTTGAAATCAGACAAGTAGGCACTGTCGAAAGAAATAAATTTTACAAAAAAATACGCACGCACGTGGACGTATCAAAAACCTCCGTAAGAAAATAGCTACAACACCATTCTTGGTAATAAGTATCTAGGTTAAATTTTATCCAGGGCAATAATGAAAACAGATTTTCTATTATGCACCGTTTCTATCTTTTCGTATTAATTTGAGGCTAACCAATGTTTATATTTCTTTTAAAGCTTTAATTCCCTTTTTTTGCGATTTGAGCTGCAGATTGCACCACTTTTCCAGCCACAAACTTCACCATTTAAAATGTACCACATCAAGAGTAAACTGACCCATTATCCACAAATGGAACATATAAAAATCCGCCTCTACGTACATTATAATCTCGATATGAACTTGCCAAAGGCGCCGTCATCATTAAGATGCGTGCGCAGGCGTCATGTCAAGGATAATCCATCTGAGTGACTCGAGCTTCGATATAGATATGCCTGCAATCTTGCATTTTGCATTGTCATTTTGATCTACCTATTTACTTTTAAGTCTATTTTTGAGACGTAAGTTTACTCTAAAGAACACGCTTCAGATTTGCAATGTGATCACATCAGGTCATTTACCCAAAGTCGGGTAATATTATGATTTATGATTTTATATTGGGTCAGATGAGTACATTATTCATAAATGGTACAACGTGAATGTTTTCGTTTAAAAAAATCAGATTTTTTTCATTATTTTTAAACTTATACCCGTTTAAAAACCAATAAATAAACCATTCTGGATATCACAAGTTAGCTCTAATTAGCATCGTAAACGTATTGGCTATTGTGGCAAGAGCCTTCACCAAATTTATCTCAGGATAATCAATTTCCACAAAAAAAAAATATTCACACAATACTTACATAGAGATTTCTAAATTCAATTTCAAATAGCTTGAACCTCCTACATATTATTAAAAAGCATACTTTGATCATAAACTATTTTCACATGAGTATATTTTTTCGACCAAGATAAAGATCTCAATTGGATAACAGTACAGAATTTGCATTCATTTTCCGACAAGCCAGCTTTTCTCTTTGTAAGTAAAGGCATAGTAAAAGTTGCGTACGCCACAATATTTGGAAAAATCAAAGAATTCATTCCAGTTCTAACCAACGAGCGTCGTCATCGTGAATAGTTTATTCAGCAGTAGACGGGATCGGGAACAGGAACCGGAACCTGAACCGGAACCGGAGCCGGAACCGGAACGGGAAGCATAAAAATGACTGGTCGGAAGGTTCTCTAAGGATTTTTTCTAACATCCACGCGGACGAAGTCGCGGGCAGAAGCTAGTACAAACATAATGATCTCAATTGGATAGCAATAAAAAAATTGCATACATATTCCAACAGACTAACTTTTCTCAAGTTCTAACACTCGTATTATCTAATATTATATGCACATGCAATGTATAGTATTTAAAATTAATCTTAAAGATTAATAACACTATAGATTGCATGAATATTATTAGAAATATTGGAAAATTTACAGTTTTAGTTAGACAAGTAATTACCTACTCGTCTATAGATACAGTGTAAGTACTTACACTTTTCTCATTGTTAGAAAAAAAAGCAAAAGTTGCGAACGCCACAACGTTTCGATTAATCAAGGAATTCATTCTAGGATTTCCAACATCCTGAATAGTTTTCATTCAGCAGTATTGGCTGCGCAGACCGCTATTGTGATAGGATTCAATCTTCTCTATGGCCGATTGCTTTAGATTCAAAAACATATATTTATCTCTCTTTTTATTTTATTTTTATCTTTTAACCATGAATTTGTACTTATAATGCGATGTTTATTGTAAGGGTTGTTATTAATCCTACTTCCTACTAATATTATAATTGTGAAAGTTTGTGGGTTTGGATGTTTAGATGTTTGGATTTTTGTTCTTCAATCACGCAAAAACTACTCAACGGAATTGGTTGAAATTTGATACCTAAGTCAGAATTGGAATCGGATTTAATTCCTACAAAAGGTTTTATTGTTTTAATAGCTTCATTTGTTGCCAAATATGATTGTCCTAGGTTAAGTCGTATTTATTGGGCAACAAAAGATGCCATTAAAACAATAAACAAATTTGTAGGAATTAAATACGATTTGAAGTTTTTTTGGTTTAATTCTACTGGACGACCTCCGTGGTCGAGTGGTTCGCACGCCGGTTTTCAAGGCGCCGCCATCTCTTGAGGTCCCGGGTTCGATCCCCGGCTGGATCAATGTAGAAAATGAACTTTTCAATATTGTCTCAGGTCTGGGTGTGTGTCATACCACCGTTGTTTCTGATTTCCATAACACAAGTGCTATAGCTACTAAGTAAGTAGCCTATTTACTTTGGGATTGGAGCAATGTATGTGATGTTGTCAAATATTTATTTATTTATAACTAACCTGCCTACTTCTTATTTTTCGAAAACTATTGGTCAGTATTCAGTATTCATTTATTGCATATCACATTACATAATGAGGTGGAACATTTAATAGGTCTACATGTGGCGCCCTGCAAGGGCATAGCAATATTATTTTTAAGGGCTATTAATTAGGTACTATTAGCTATTACTTAGGTTAAGAGTCAGTGCCCACCACCCGAGACATACGTGCAGCCCTCTGAGAGTCTGCCTCCTGGACACAGTGAACCTTGGCACATATGGAAATCGCTGAACAGGCTCAGGTGTCAAGTCGGTCGCTGTAAACTTAACATGGCCACATGGGGATTACTGCGAGATGAATCTACAGTGTGCGTATGTAACACCGCGACGCAAAGTATGAGCCATCTACTAGCATGCCCTGCATGCCCGTACTCCTGCAATGAGCTAGACCTGCGAGACGCGACGGCCGGAGCTGTCAACACCGCCGCCCACTGGGCAGCATCTGTGTGAATTTGGAGCCTCGACACGAGAAGAAGAAGAAGAATTAGGTACTAAATAAAACATAAATTTTAAATAACACACAAAATTTACATTAAACAATTACTTAATCATACAAAATTTAACATTCAGGGCTAATCATCCTTATTATTGGTCTGAAAATGATTAGAATACACTTCAGGATTACCTAAGTACTTGACTGAGGGTACTAAGAATATTTATTTGTACTTACATCAAACATATCCTTCTATTTTGGAATCGAAAGCCCCCGCTGCTGTAAGGACATGAAGAAATCTACTTGTAAGTTTTCTAGTCTTTTAAATTCAGCACTTTGCATGAAAAACATGTTCGTTGTATATGTAGGCAGCAAGGCAAAGTTACGTCCACATGAATATGTAAATAAAACGGAAGCTGCCTAGATTGATGGTAGGTACCCTAACTAGGTAACCTAAGACCCCGTTACATAACTTAAGACGGGTAGCAAACTTATAAGCCGGGTTTATTATCCATTATATTCAATTAACTTTGATTAAATTTCATAAGTAACAGCTTTATAACTCCAAAGTTAGAGAATGAAAGAGTTTATGATATAGTAGAATTAATTGAAGGCATTCTGAGTAATTAGATTTTTTTTAATTACATACAATAACATAAATATTATTATAATAAACATTTACCACTAGAATGCTTGTATGACATCAATTGCAGGTGTACTCAGCATGCATAAAAAATAAATTGTTGGCCTTTAAACTAATAATAAAAAGTTGTGCTTAAAATAAATAAATTCCTAACATTTGACTTATGAACATGAACAGAAAAAAGTATGTTAAGTATATTAATAATTCGGTAATATTAATAAACAAGAAATTGGTTGGTTTTGTATTGGCTTTATAAAATCAAAAAATAGCAGTCTTCCTTTCTAAAAAATACAGTTCCTTAACTGTCTATTTTTTTGTTCATATTTTATTCGTTGGCTTTCCATTTATAGACCACAGTTTGTAAAATAATAGCTCACTGGTAGTTTCCTTAAATTCGAAATAACCATTAAGTTATAAGAATGACGTAAGCTGAGTTCAATAACATTTTTTCGTCCTTGACTCAAGTGAATTTTGGAAAGGCCAAGCGTTTGGTATTCGCATTTAATTTTTTTCTTCATTTCGAATGCCGGGTACTTTTTCTTTTACCCGACTTGACTTATTTCTGAGATAAAACCGTTTCGTTTCAACCACCAACAGGCTCATCAAGTGACAAAGGCCGTGAATTTTTTGAATTGTATCTTTTAAAGTATTCATATTAAAATTTAGTTTAATATCTTTTATGTAATGCTTCAGTTACAAATCGCTCGTTGCTATTTTCTTCCCTAAAAAAATAATACTTAACTTGGTAAATGGCGGCTGATAGATTATGTTTTATGGAAAATTATCTCATTATAACTCCAAATCTATGGGTCATATCTCCAGTGAGAAACAGTGGAAATGTAGATATTTTTAATTTATATTTATTTTGTATTACAATATATTAGTTTATTTATATCAATAATTGTTTAGTTGTTTAAAGGGGTTCGGGCACTTTGGTTCTTATAACCAATAGACTTGAATCAAACATCTATGGATAGGTATTTTCAAGAGAAAAAAGGTTATTATGGGGCTACATTTGGATTTGTTGTCCGATTCAAGATATCGGCTTATAAAGTATGTGTTTTCAATATCTTGGATAGAACAGTCAGCAATGAACGTCGCTTAACGGCGGCGGGTCCATAGAATATCAGGACAATATTTCAGGACAAGCGCCATACCTATTCATGCTCTATGAGAATATACCTTGCTAACGATATACTAATTATATCTATTGGGGCCAGAGTTCATACATTTGTGCCCATACCCCTTTGTACTCTTTTGTCTTTTGTCAAATCAGTTACAAATGTTTTGTATTTATGTCTGATGAATAGTGTAATAGTGCTAGTTGAATACTGATTTTGTATTATGTTATGTGGAATATTGTATCTCTATAAGCTTTTATACATAAGTCTAACGGCTAGACTCTAGCTTTATTAAATATAGTATCTTCAAAAGTTATTGTATACATTAAACCAAGTGCAGTGTAAGCACTTGGTTCAATAAGAATTTTATGAAATAAAGAATTTTGAAAAGAAAATAATTTTTTTTAGGGTTCCGTACCCAAAGGGACGGGACCCTATTACTAAGACTCCGCTGTCCATCTGTCTGTCTGTCACCAGGCTGTATCTCATGAACCGTGATAGCTAGACTGCTGAAATTTTCACAGATGTTGTATTTTTGTTGCCACTACAACAACAAATACTAAAAACAGAATAAAATAAATATTTGTGGGGGGCTCCCATCCCATACAACTAACGCGATTTTTTTGTAATTTTTTGCTCGGTACTAATAACGACAACAGGTAGACAGATGAAATTTTCTCAGATTATGTATTTCTGTAGCCGTATAAAATAAATATTTAAGGAGGGCTCCCATGCAACAACGTGATTTTTTGCCGTTTTTCGGTACGGAACCCTTCGTGCGCGAGTCGGACTCGCACTTGGCCAGTTTTTTAAGAACACCGTAAAAATTGATGCCAAAGCAAATCCTACTAGGGTCAATTTCTTAAGGTGGTTAAGGTCCGATTTACGACTTTAACACAATGTTTTTTTTATTTAAAGCCGTTTTCATTAACATAAAGCTGCAGCAATTTGCATACTTATATTGTTTATGATGGCATATTTCGCCGAACTTTGGTGCGGTATTTCACAACTATAAATTCTATAACAACGGTTTATTAAAACAACATAGTTTAGAACTTATAAATCATAGATGACACTAATGGCCGAGTGTTTGTGAGAAATTTGATGGTGAGGTAAACTGTTTGAGTCACAGGTCAGTCCTCTGTACGGAACCAGTTGCGGAAATGTTTTTTTTTTTTCATATTTAACTGGTGGTGTTTGAAAAAAGGTTTTCCTTGAACCCAGTGCGGATGTAGAATGCATATCAAAATAAAAGAAATTCAATAAATGTTTAAGTAATATATTTTTATAAGTTCATAATAATTATTATTAAGTTCAAAAGAGTTTTACGAGAACACATGTTTGCACTAAACTTAAGGATCACCTAAGTCTTTTCCTAACTAAAACTCGATCAAATTAGGTAGGTATATTATTAACAACAGGTACTGATCTTGTTTTACGTCGGTTTATACGAACTTGTTGTAATAAATCCGAAATAAGTATATGTATTCCTTAAAAAAGTTGAGGTCTCTCAAAAAAATATTTCGAATTAAAATTAAACAAAATGGTTTAAAATACCAAGCTTAAAACACCATTTTCAATTATCATTGAGAGAAACTTAAAAGATTTTAACGCTAATTTCTTAAAGTTTGTTTACCTAATGCCTCCTAATCCCAACTCGTAAACAAACAATCCCAAGGGATCATAACATAATTAACTGCTAAACGAACTCCGCACTGGTCAATACCTCTACCTCGATAAAAATAACAAGGGTAGCTGACATGATTTATACACCACCATGCGGTACCGGAGATAATACCTATTTAATCATGCTGTGTTTTGGTGAGAAAGAATAATGTTCACAAAATTTGCCTATTATTTGGTTAACACTTTGGAAACATATTTTTTTTGTTTGCTAGCTAAAGGCATCCCTAGTTAGAAAACGTCATTTTTGAATATTTTTTTCGGAGTTTTCATTTAAGGGTTGCGCTATGTTTACCTGAAATAGTGAAATACTTATTTTCAATTATACTTTCTTTGCTAATTGTTCTGCGTTTTTGCAAATAAACAATACATTTTTAAATATTAAGTTAGAACACGTGATTTCTGAAAATATTTTTTTTATCGGAGTTTTCGTTTAAGGGGTGCGCTGTGTTTGCCTGAAATTGTAAAATATTTATTTTCAGTGTATTTTCTTTGCTTATTGTAGTGCTTTTTCGTAAAAAAATATTTTTTTTTTTTATATTATTACGTTGGGTAAAAAGTTAGGTGGATTGGGAAGCGTTTAAAAGATTATTTGACTTAGGTTTTGGCAAGAATAAGGGAAAACGATGCACTTATACCTAATATTAAACATTGAACATAAATGATACAATATTGAGCTCTTTTAATTGAATCCATTACTAACTAATAAAGGGCATTCGATAACTCTTAATTCCGACTCAATACCGATCACGGACCAAAAGCAGAACCAATTTTTTCACTATCTTCGGCCATTCATCATCACGGATACGGATATGGTACTAATGGGGTTCTTATAAATTATTCTCCCAAGGTGTCGGTCAGAACAGACGTGCCATTTTTAAGTGAATTAATTCTGTTATCATGGGCTGTAAATCATTTTCGAAAAGGCATCGTTTTGTAGAGTTCACAAGGTTAAAAAACCTTTCCTGAGGCTCTTGTTATATTTGGTAGGTGGGTATTTAGTAAATGACAATCATATACGTCTAGAGGACAATTATTACTCATTATTTTACAGGCATAGCTACAAAAACACGCAACACTTACTCAACTTAATCACTAAAATAAAAAGTGAAATATAAATTCAACAAAAGTGTTTTATTTATTTATCTACTTAAATAATTTGTTGATATTAGTTTTTAGCGTGTAGAGCAAAGTAGAATGTGAAACCTAAATCAAGCATCCAGTGCAAATTTTGAGCAACAATGTTGCAAAAAATTTGCAAATCCGGTGCGGTTTTACGTTGATTTTGTTGATTAAATGTATTGCAATTATTTACATGATATTTTGTGTGTGTTATGTTCTGCTAGATTAATAATATAAACAAGCAGATAATTAACACAAATTACTGTTTTTTAAGTTTGTGTTGTATTTATTTATATCAATGTCTGATGAGTGAATGGATGACCAAGTCAGTGTTTTCCAATCACCTGATGGACCGGGGTTTCTTAAAGTAGACTCTATGGTCCCCTTTGGGGTCTGTAGTATGTGTATCGGGGGTCCACAGCTAAAACCCTTCCCGTAATGGAATGTATTTTTTTTAAATATCATTTGACATGGGTCCGTGGATCTTTTAAATTCAGAATGTGATCCGTGACACTGTGATAGACTAATGTGATGACATTTCTACCCAAACATGTGCCTAGTACTTTCATATTTTTTTGACAAATGCAACGAAGAAACTTGAAGAGCACTATTTTACAGATTACAGTTTTTCCTTTCAATTCAATTGCAAATACATTCTCTTTGAACACCAAAAATTGTAACTTACAAAGTTTTCAGCTCGTAAATCCATCGGTACGCCGTACAAATGCCAAATAGTTTTAAACACTCAAAGGATTTGTTATGTTAATAGTACCAGAATTTATTTCACAAACAGTAGGAAGTTAACAACACATTAAAACATTTGCGGTTATAAAAGTTATCTTATGCTGCCGCAATTCGACTGCTTTTCATTTGAAGATATACTCCGTGAAAAATAAAATGACGTTTTGATCGCACTGACATTTGCTAAAAAGGATTAGTAGCGATTTGTGAGGTCGACTTTTCCTGCGGTCGAGTTGTATGAAAAGTGACGATGTCGTTCTTTTCTTTGGGATTAAATAAGTATATGTTATGGATTGCAATTGACACGTTATAAAGGATTTCCGCCAGGTATCGCCTGATTTAATTAAATATATTTTTCAACGCACAAAATGAGACACAATAGATTTTTTATTTCTGTCCGGACGCCGGCGTCCGCGCAGGCATTGATGAATTAAGTAACTTATTGTTGCAGTCAACATCAAAGTAGTAAAAAAATAGTTTTAAGCAGTGACAATACTGACTTCCGTCTCTTTTGCCGGTCTCTTTCAATATTGTACGTTGCAACTTGTGATTTTAGCATCAATAAAAATACAGTTTTTCGAAGTGAATTTGGCGTTCATCATTTTGCCACATTTTACTGCCCCACCCATTCCGTTACCAAGCCAGCGAAGATCACGAGCCAGCAACGAAACACTTATAGGTACTTTTTATTTACATTTCTGACTATTACGATAAGTAAATAAACAAAATATTTAACCAAGCAGACGTGTTTTATTTCAATAAATTATCCTCCCTACAACTAGCTGCTCTAAAATTTTATTTAAGAATCAGTGTTCTGTATATCAGGAGATAAGCTAAAATCTTAAAAATGGTGAATACATCCAATTGTTTGAACACATAACATGTTATTGAAATGGATACAAAGTATGAATGCTTATTCAATAAAATTCCTTAACAAAGTACCGTTGATTTGTCTGACGCTTACTCAAAAATGTAAAAAGGTTCGACCCAAAGTTTAAGGAAAAATCCTCACTCAAAATTTTTTTTTTTCAATCCATGGACCTTTTCCCAGTTTTGATGTTACGTCAAAACAAATGAAGCTTTGTACCGTTATGTGAATCAATATGCAATAACCCGATGACAATAAAAACAAGAACATTAATTTATGGTAAAGCAAGACGACTTTAATTAAAAAAAAATATTTTCTACCCTAAAATCCCGGAAGCTAGTGATGAAATTAGTATGATACTTAATTAATTACTTTGTGTTGTTAAGAATAATATTTACTATTGAAGTATCCTAAACAACTTTTCCGTCCATTATACAAACAAAGGATGAAGTCATTGTCCTAACCATTCAAAAGTAAAAGAAAAATCATCTCAAAATCCCTTTAATATCCTTTATCGCAATACTACATTTAATAAATCGTACGACAAAACAATATTTCTTGATTCAACCTCAAAGACATTCTGAGATAAGTAAGTAACTTAATAATGTCGAAGGAGAAGCATTTTGGAGAGCAAATAAAATGTTCTTAATATAAGAACATTCTTCAATCATGTTTTGCACGTACAATAAACCTAATATATTTTTGTAGAACCGGGGATAAGAGGAGTACTTCACTTGGTGGTTATTGGGACATTTACATGAGTCGATTTTAGTCACCTGTCTATGACGGTCGACTTAAGCCCTCGTACGCACTGCCCGGTTAGCCGCGTTGCGGCTGTCCGTCCGGCTGGCCGCAGGATGCGGTTGCAGTTGCGGTTAGCCGGGCAGCGGCTAGCCGCAACCGCAACCGGAAAGTGCGGATAGGATAACGTTGCGGTTTCATGAAACCATTTCCAAGATGGACGCTGAAGAAGTTGCAGCTGTTTATTGGATTTACATGAGATATATTTCAGAATTTCAATTTTAAACCGTTCTACATCGATATCCATGGCTGACAATTATGTTATCTGTCGCGAGCGTAGGTATATGTGCGCATTCACTGGCGAGCAACCGCAAACTAGCAAACCGCAGTGCATCCGCGTAGGTACAGCGACCGTCCGGATAGCCGTCAGTCGGGCCGCAGCGCTGCCAGCGATACCGGTGCGGTTGGGCGGCAGCCGTATCACAGTGCGAATAGAAACTATTTTTTCGTACATATTTTTGGTTGCGGTACACCGGACGGACAGCCGCAACGCGGCTCACCGGGCAGTGCGTATGAGCGCTTAGTCACATAACTAGTCGCTTCCAAAATTGAATCGCAGGTGATGGCGTCGCTGCTTAGACGAATCAAAGCATCACTGTCATCTATGTAGTTAATGGAGTAACCTAACTAGGTAACTATGCAGGGGTGCCCATAATTTTTCTTAAGGAGATCGACATAGCAACAATTTATGACCAAGAGATCGACATTTTTACCGATGTTGGAAAAAAGTTGCAAAGTAAAATTACATTGGGTGCAAGGTTTCAAATCTGTTATCCTTGGCGATCGAACTGAAAACCTCTCGCGATTGACCAGTCGATCGCGATCGACCGTTTGGGCACCTCTGCTATATGTAGTATTGTGTCCTTTTTTGTTGCTACTACGGTTCCTCTTGGCTTACAAGTCATTCCTCTAAGCTAGCTTGGTAAGGCGAAGATAAAGACCAAAGACCAATTCTGTAACCAAACTCTCATCTCACTTTGAACCTCACTTCACTGCGCGGGAATTTCAAATCATAAACAAGATAATGATAGGCTGTTTTTTAATCACGGAAGATTTTAGATAGCTACGATAGCTACCTAAAACCTTTTGCGATCTGTAAAGTAGCTTATATTCAGCTAGTTTCTAATAACAAATTCACGCGAAGTGATATTAGGTTCTAGTTTGGTTTCAAAATCGACAGGAAGGAAGGTTACAAAATAAGGTTAAAAACTTCTCGTACGAAATAATAGAAGTCTTATTCCTACCGATGAAAATATCGATTTCAGTTGTACACATTCGTGTTTAATACATATTTTTTTACTTTGGTAATCGATATTGAATCTTTTTGGTCATAAACATACCACACCGCACCGTTTGAAATGTAAATTACACGAATTCGCTTGCATACTAATTCTTTTAAGTTAATGAATAAATATTTCTCCCGAAATGAGAGTAGCTAAATTACGATACACTCACTCCTAATCCCTTATTTTATAGTTTCCGATATAAATCCACTTTAACCAAATGATATACAGCAATCAAATTACACGCATACCTTAAAACGTTCCTTTTTTATTGTAATCCTTGTTTAATTTTTAAAACCAGTTAAGGGCAGTTTTAGCCTCATTTATTTATTTATTAATGGCGCATCAACATCATAATATTTACAAAATATGACTTTACATTACACAGCTAGTGTATATGACTATTACAGATATGTACAGCCACAGAACAAAGAAAAAATTTTTCCCCCCAGTGTACAGCATTAGTACAAAAAGTTAATTTGCAACAAGGTTTCAAAATCTTAAACTAACATAAATCATCATCTCACATCATCATCATCATAGTATTAGTATTGCCAACAATTACAAATATTTATATCAAACTTTAGCGAAAGGTAAATAAGCAAGGATAATTTTTCGTTTTATAAGAGCAAATACCTACGCTGCAATAGGGAATATGCATCAAATTTTTTTTTTATCTTAATCTAAAGTATAATGCGTGAGAAAATTTACTGTAATATTAAAACTTTTCTCTTGCGTTTTTTTCTCGTGATATAGTTACTTGAAGTTAGCACGCAGCAGCACCCGGCAAAAACGCTCCATACAAAACGGTGACGTCACACATCACGTTTCAGGTGTGTTTCGGCGCGTTTAATATGGAGTTAGCCAATAATCTTCAATTATCTCCCTAAATTTTGCGTTTAAGTACATATGTGTCATACAAAATATTATTTCTCATTGGATATTCTATCTGACTGTAAAGTGCATTATATCCGAAAATGAAAAAAAAATATCGTTATTTTCCCCTGATTTCATCGTGTGATAAAACTAAAATAATTCATTTTTTTATTTTTTTTCCTGTTCCATCATGTTTTTATAAGTGTCCGCAGCTATTAAGCTCAATTTCATCAAAATCGGTGACTTATGCATATTCCCTATTCTTTTAAGAGCCCTATATACCTCAAAGTGGCCCCCTTATCTTACTTAAAATTGCTCGCTCGTACATAATGTATCGAAAATTCACATGTACAGTCTGAAGCTAAGGTTCTATAGTTTATTTACAAACAATAATCTCAGTAAAATTAATATAGTTCATTGTAGTAGTAGCAGTGCCGGATTTGTCAATAGGCCGAGTAGGCCGCGGCCTAGGGGCGGGGGCGGGATCTAAGGGGGCGGCAGACCAGTAAAGCTAGGGTTTCCTAGGATGACGATGCCGTCATATTACGGTCGTAATTTAGCGGCGTAGAACGTTGTGTATGTAAATAATACGGCGCGGTTTCTGACGTTACGGTGTCGCCGTATTGTTTACATAGACAACATTCAACGCCGCTATATTACGGCCGTAATATGACGGCACCGCTATCCTAGGAAACCCTAGCTTAACGCCATTCACCCGCCCGCCTGAGGGGCGGCTGATACTACTTGGCCTTGGGCGACCAAAACTATAAATCCGGCACTGAGTAGTAGGCAAAAGTGAAATAAATTGTCACTTTAGGCACTTTTGCTCACCACTACTACAACTAACTATATACCTATTTATTTTACTGAGGTTATTGTTTGTAAATAAACTATGGAACCTTAGCTTCGACCTGTACATGTGAATTTTCAATAAATTTTGTAATTGGCGAGCAATAAATTTAAATATATAAAATGAGGATGATAAATATGATGAGAATTGAGAACGCCACTTAAGGTATATAGGAGCCTTTATGCATAACAATAACCAACAATTATAAACCCATTTAAAAAAATTATAGCAGTTTGATAACTAAATTCTCACAAAGAATAGAATATTAAAATACATACTTTCATTAATGAAAATCCACCAGAAATGAAAATCTAATTTTCAGGAAACTTAAAAAATTTGTTTTTCCATCAATACCTATTTGGGATAATTAAAAACATTTTAATAACAAAAATCTAGCCAAATCGGCCTACAAACGGCATTACATTTTTATTTAAATATGTGTATCTGTCACCGTAAAAACCCGTTTTTAGTTAAAACCCGTTTAGACTAGTCAAAACTAGTTTGAACTAAGTGCCTTTGTAAGAACTAGTTTTACCTAGTCAAAACTAGGATTTTCCTACAAAGTGTATTTCAATTTCAGTTAAAACTAGTCTTACTGAGAGATTTAGTTAAAACTAGTATTAGAGATGCAAATCGAATTTAACCTGCTTTATTCCTGTAGGTCCTGGGTTAGGTTAGAAGGTTACTATAATAGTTACAAGGTTACTAGTTAGTTTCGAGGTTATTTTTTTATAACAGACAACAGAAATATTTTCGTTTTTTATAATAACTGACAGCAAACGTACCTACGTTTGACGGACGTACCTACGTTTGCTGTTTACAAAGCAATAGGTGTCACACCCGAGTCAGGTGACATCTCTCGACCAATCAGAATGAGGCACGATGAAGTTTGACCTAGCTCGGAACAGTTCTTACTGAATCAGTTTGTTAAAACGCGTTTTGACTTGTAAACTAGTTTTAACTGATAATAATTATTGAGCTGCAGTAAATACTAGTTGCAACAAAGGCCTTAAGTAAAAACTAGTTTTGACTAGTCAAAACGCGTTTTAACTAAAAACGGGTTTTTACTGTAACATATCTATCTACCTATTAGCGAATGCCTAAATTGAAACCCGGTCTAGCGTAAGAGATTAAGGTCCTATAGAAGACTTACAACACACGTAAATCCACCTGATAATCCAATACAATGCTCAGGTTTTACCTTTTAAACTATACATTATTCTAGTATTCAAAATTAATCACTGAAGTTGTTCTAAATAACAATGTTAAATATGTAAACTAATGTAATACTTATCTGTTAGATCTAATTGATCTTTTGTGCAGGGCAATATAGGAATTATGATTTTTCTGAATCCTACTATATTATTTAATTTTATAAATGTGAAAGTTTGTGGGTTTGGATGTTTGGATGTTTGTTCCTCAATCATGCAAAAACTGCTGAACGGATTTGCTTGAAATTTGGCACACAGATAGTAGATAGCCTAGATTAAAACATAGGATACTTTTATCCCAATATTCGTACGGGAACGGGAACCACACGGGTAAAACCGCGGGCGGCCGCTAGTTAAACATAAGGTTAAATAAAAAAGACCCTTCTATACAAGAAATTATTTTGTATTGATTAAATAGAAGTCTTTTTAGAGAATGCTTAATATTTAATCTAATCTAGCTGAGTTAAATCGATTTAATTTTTTTGTAAAAATCGCATTTATAGGTTGAGGTTGATGCGTCAAAACGATAGGCTGCAAATCTCAAAAGGTATTATCATTATAGCATTACTATGCAACTTAAAATGTGGACATGCGAATCAAAATAGATATAATAAAAATACCTTTTAATAAAATATATCTCAAATGAAACGCTGCGTAACGGAAATTAAATGTAAAACCAACAAGATAACTTTGTGGTCACACGTCCAAAGTCAAAATTAATGGCCGGCGAAGTGTGTTAAAATAAGTCAACAAACGCAAATCATGTAGGCTTTGGAATGGTAAAATGTAAAAGAATATACCTATACCCCACTATTACTTAAAGGCAGCAAATAAAAGGATCCAAATTCCCCATTCCAAATTTCAAACGAATTGGGAACAATGATCAACTTTTGAATCATGTCAACCGGTTCAATCCTCGTCTTCGATAACATAAAATAATCTACATAACGAAATTGAGAACATCCTCCTTGTTTTTGAAAACAGCTAAAAATAAATATGTTTAATTATAACAAGTTTTCATCGTGGACTTGTTTAATTAAATCGAATATATATAAACAAATCTAACCTTGAAACAAAACACTTTTACGGATCACAATGTATTCACATAAATCAAGCTTTACTGTAAATAATATATCTTTATCCATCACAATAAGCATCCTTTATTTAAACAACGAATGAAAATTGATTTTCCAAGCAAAGAACAACTGGATCTGTCTTAGACTCAACCAAAAATAATTGAACAAACCATTTATTTGTCAATCTAATCAATTAATTTCAATTAAGTTATTCAACAAAATAGTTCGCCTGAAATTACAGTCAAAAATGTGTAGTTGAAAGTCCGTGTTACTTTTAAAAAAAAATCGTTGCTACCACCCTATATATTGAAGAACATATGACTAAATGAAAATTTGAACCTGTATGTTAATTACCAATTACATTTAAAAAAAATACGTGAACAAGTGCAAGGTTAAGTAAATAATAGCCAAAAAATCTGACGCATCATAACAGAGGTCATTGTATCGCAAAGATCCGCGGCGTTCGCGCAGGATCTGTTCCTATAAAATCCTTTGAGACCCCCAAATGGGCACAGTTTCGATTCCGTATCCGAACTCGAAGGACGTTAAACATGAAGTTGGTGAGTCCATGAATTATGTGAAAGTGAACTTTGGTGAAAATTAAAATGTGAAAAGTTTTGTGCAAAAATACTTTTTTGATAAAAACAAATTTTGGAGTAAAAGATCTTATGATAACAATTAACTTAATCGTTGGCTAAGTTTTTGGGTTATAAGGTAACTTTTAGGTTTCACCTAAAAAGACGTTTGACCCTCCACCGAAAGAATTCCAAGTATCCAACTTTGGACCGAGGGAACCTCTAAAACATCCAAGTTTACCTAACTGAAATGTACTTAGTTATGTAAATAGGTATTCTAAGTCTTAAAATATTTAACGATTTATTTAAATATAATTTTAACTATTTCCTATATTTAAAAAGATAAACGGAAGTAGAAGAAATTTGATAATCTATCACTTATGGATAACGCATAGTCATGCAAACCACAAAATCCTTATAACTCCTCGGTAGCCACTTTAATGCCCCTACCTTGAATTACATGTTGAACTAAGTTAACTTACTTAAATTAACTGACTGGATTTTAAAACTAAATAGCATCAATCTATATGTATAAACAATTAAATAAAAACAGTCTAAGTTAACTAAAAAAAATTACGAGTGTCTAAATTCAAACGGTTTCATTGTTATCTGATGTGCGGCGGTGTATTTAAAAGCAGATAATTTTAAGCAGCTCATTACTTTAATAAGACATTAATAATTAACAGTTAGTCGACTTAACTACCAGTAGAGTGAATTCATAAATATTTATTAGAATTTTTTTACAAGACAAAATTATGATAAGTAGATGTCGTCTTTGTAAAGTGTAAAAATAATCTCAAAAGATTTGTATTGTAACTCTATAGTGTAATTTGATAAGTTGTTTTATTGTTTTTATTTTTTACAGTTTTACATCATTACTACCCTTGTGGTGTTAGCCCACGCCAGCGACAATGAAAGTCAAGACATCGCTGATTCCGAAGCGGTAGCCACTATGGAACTCCTCAAAGAATCCAGAGAGACATTAGAACCTGCAGCTAGTGCGTACAACTATGTTGAAAGAGATGCAAACACTTGGAGCTCGCAAAGAAACTATGTGGCATCACAAAACACTTTAACAGACACATCTAAGAACTACGCGGAATCGAAATACTACGCGCCACAAAATAGCTATGTTCCGCCACAAAATAACTATGTTCCGCCACAGAACAGCTACGTTCCGCCACAAAATAACTATGTTCCGCCACAGAACAACTACGTGCCCCAACAGACGTACTACCCCCAGAGTACGTGGACTCCTCCCCCTGTTTACTACCCCACCACCACTACACCAAATCCTGTGATCAAGAATGAACTTATCTATGGAGATAATGGCAGTTATAAATACGAGTGAGTATTATTTTATTTACTGATAAAAAAAAATTCAAAGAAAGAAAGAAAATATTGTTTCTGTAATTTTTAAATAATGATGCAAGGACTCTCATAGGACAATATCTGGTCTCTCACGTCTATTAGTTTTTAATTCAAGAGTTGACGTTACTTGAATTATGTTTAAATTTTGTGATAACGCTCAAATCATTAAAAACACTTAGGTAGAACTTTCGTAAAAACTAGCTGGCAATAAAATTACAGTGCAACTCACACTTCTGTACAAATTTTCGTTTTCTGACCTAACTTAGGAGAAACTTGTCACTTATATTTTTGTCAAAAGTAAATAACTTATTTAGTAACATAATGACATCATAGCGATAACAAGGCTTCAAACTAAATATTTTATTTCCTTCTAAGGTACCAAATCGCGGACGGAACACACGTAGGCGAGGAAGGTTACTTCACGGACCCTAGAGGTACAGACGAGAGCTTGGTGAAAAAAGGCTGGTACTCATACCCTGGGGCTGACGGCAAGATCTACACTGTAACGTACTGGGCGGACCATACTGGGTTCCATGCTACTGGGGACCATCTGCCAACCCCTCCGCCTGTCCCAGCTGCGATTCAAGCGTAAGTTACATTATATATTTTTTTTTATTGCCTGACCAGTGTAATAATTACCTCGGTTGGGGTTAAGGAAAGTGGTTATAAATTAAAGTAAAACAGTAAGGTAAGTTAAACTACAACTGACCTACATAGAATGCTAGAGTTTTTAGTTAGACGTATTCTATGCATAAGTTGTTTTTTTTACAATACAACGAGATACTTAGACATTGAAAATGACAGACATAAAGTATGTTTAACTAGATTATGTTAAAACAATGTCAAAGTCGTCCCAAATATGCATAGGCAAGGCATTGTTTTGTTTATACCTATTATGACAGGAAAAATTTGTAAACCTTCGCCTTACCTTCGCATTAGTTTTCGCCCAAGTTTGATGGGTTTGTAAATTCAATTGTTTTTTTAGACTTTTGAAAAAATATTTATTTGCTTAGTACTGTAATGTCTTCACAGTTTACAGAAGATATTAAATTACTCTGATGTGCTGTTTTACTTGTGTCAAATAACTAATTCATTCATAATTATGTACTTACTATCCTTTGTTATTGGTCTCTTCATATTACTAACTCCAGAACTATTTTAGCCAATTAATTTTTCAATATTTACGTGCATATTATAACGTGAAAATTAATTATTTATTTTGTTAACAGATCTCTGGATCAACAAGCAAAAGAAGAAGCAGCGAAAGCAGAAGCAGAGAAGAACAAACCTCAAACCGGTTACTACCCCAACCAGCCGACTTACTACCCCAATCAGCCTACTTACTACCCCAACCAACCCGCTTACAACCCCAACCAACCCACTTACTACCCGAACCAACCTCTTTACACACAACCTAGCAAACCTTCTTACGGCAAATAGATTATTTTGACTACGATCGCGATAAATCGAATAAGTTTCATGTACAACTTCGACAAGATGTAAAATGAAAGTGTCAAGAAATTATTAAAGAAACAAAAAGACTTTCCAAATAAAATTTCTTGATACTTTTAGTATAGCACATGAATGACATTACCTCTTATTGTAAATTAGAAACCGGAGCAGCATTTTTGTTTACACGATATTGTAAACATGACAGCTGGTATGAATTGAATGGTTGTGATAATTACGTATTTGCCATACTGTGATTACGTTATACGATAGGTAAAAATACAAATAAATGTGATTATAAATATAGAAATGCATTTTAATTTACCAGTATATGTCTCTTTTACTATTTTATTTACATGTTTACATTTGCTTTGCATTATTTGCCCGTTTTAAATGTAAAATAACTATATTTTACCCATCTTTTACATAACCAAAATTGTAACATTCAGAACCTATCTGATTTTTAGCAATTTGTTCAGTCTTGTGTACCAATCAAAGCAAACTCATTAAATGTAGAGTCCTAGCCTCATTGACCAATGAAAAATCCTTTGATAAGCCTTCTAGGGGCGTTTTAAAAGTCCTTTTTTTTTCTCTTTCTATGGCGTAATCGTAACTCTATAGAACAATGAGTCAACCAATGACGCCCAATGGTCCTTTTGTAACCAATTAGATTCATTCGCATGCTGATGTTTTGGGCATACTAATCAGCGTTACAAAGATACGCCTACTGAAAATACTCATTAGATAACATTTTGCGAACTTAATTTTGCAATCAATAAAGCTATGCAATGAATGCTAAAAATAATGTTGACAACAAGTACACAGCTTTTTGTAAACATTATGTTTTTATTTTATTATCTAAAAATGTATTCGTGCTTCGAATAAATGTTTATTTTGAGCACTATCCTTTACGTACTACTATGACTGGTAATAATGTTTATAACATATTTGCTCGTAAAGGGTCTCTTATTACGCCAATTTCAATATCGTATTGTATCTCATTACGAACTTGTGCGGTAATGTAAAGTAAAACGCACGGTTTATCAAGATGCTTCGTCTAAAACGAACGGTACTTTTTTAAATCTTAGCAAAGAGTTTTGATATCAGAAAAGAGGTCAACATTTTATGAATAAAATTTACTTTATATGATTTTTTTTTCAATAAAAAAATTTTTGAGTATGGGTATCAAATGAAAGGCCTTGATGAGCACATTCCAAAATTATATAATTTGTGACTAACGATTTTTGAATATGGGTATCAAATGAAAAGCCTTGATGAGCACATTCCAAAAAAATATAATTTGTCACTAAATTTAAGAAAAAAATTTTTTTTTTCAATTTTTGAATATGGGTATCAAATGAAAGGCCTTGATGAGCACATTCCAAAATTATATAATTCGTCACTAAATTTTAAGAAAAAAAAATTTTTTTTCGATTTTTGAATATGGGTATCAAATGAAAGGCCTTGATGAGCACATTCCAAAAAAATATAATTTGTCACTAAATTTAAGAAAAAATTTTTTTTTTCAATTTTTGAATATGGGTATCAAATGAAAGGCTTTGCTGAGCACATTACAAAATTACATAATTTGTCAGTAAAATTTAAGAAAATTTTTTTTTTTCTATTTTTGAATATGGGTATCAAATGAAAGGCCTTGATGAGCACATTCCAAAATGATATAATTTGTCACTAAATTTCAGAAAAATGTTTTTTTTTTTCAATTTTTGTTTTTTTACTTTATTGTTGTTTGATTTCCTCACAATCGAAGTGAAAGGCAGAAAAATCAACCGATAAATACTTACAAGTGTATAAAAAATTTCATCATTATGTAAAACAAGCAAAAATGCAGAGTCCGAGTTTTATTTATTTCCTCGCAAATATGTTATAAAACGTCGTATGACATACGTGCGCTTTGATAATTACAGCCTCTGCTTTCTTGTAGCCCTCGCCTACGGCTCGGGCTAGCAATATCGCCTCAGCTGTAATTTTCAACTTACCGCACTTATATCATAATGTACTATTGTATAACAATTTTTTTTTAAACTTGCGTATTTTCTCCTTATTAGTACTACTATAATAATATGAGTCTTATAAATCTCCCTTCAACAAGATTTAAAAAAAACAACGAAGATTTTGTTTTCATGAATAAAATATTAGCGAACTAGGTAGAGCAAACCGTGAGAACGATGCAAAAAATGATGCATCAAAAAAATGAGGTTTTCAAAATGTTGACCGAAGGTATCACAATTATAACAACCTCAATTAAGTAATTAAACATACAATTAAACTACCTAATGCGAAATAATAAGATTTAGTTAGTTAGAGCAAAAAATTTACGAACACTTTAATTAGGTGGCATGTCATTTTTATCTGATAAACGGTGGTCGGTGCTAACCTCTTGTACAGTCACGCACACAGATCCACACACAAACACACAAGACTTTATTTTACGATCACACTTTTTTACTCATCCACGAAATTGACATCCGTAACATGTAATTACTTTTGTTCATCTTTAAAACGAGTCACAACAATAATAGTAGATTATACGACAAGTGAATAAAAAGGGAATTTAGTTCGAGGGACTAAGTTGGATCCCGAGAGTAGCGAAGGATTCTAGAGTTGAATCCCGAGCGTAGCGAGGGATTCAAAAGTAGAATCCTGAGCGTAGCGAGGGATACAAAGGACCGAGATGAAATTTTTTATTCACGAGTTGTGTACTCTACTTTTTACCATTGACTGCGAGAAAAAAAATAGTTACTACCTAGCAGTACTTTATACTTCGTATTTATAGATGACCATCAGCCATTTTTAATGTCCTCACTGCTGGGGCACAGGCCTTCCTCATGGGTGGGAGGATGGGCCATAACCAACCACGCGAGCCCAATGCGGATTGATGGGTGTTAACAACTGCAAATGCAGCCGGAACCAACGGCTTAACGTGCCTTCCGAGGCACGGAGGAGCTCGTGATAATACATTTTTGGTCACCCATCCCATGCGACCCATGCGTGAAATTAGAAGTTTTCCAATGACATAAAACAACCACGCTAAGAGAGAGATTACATGATCAGTCTGGCATCAGTCCATTTCATCAGTCTGTATAGACTTTGTATTTTTGCAGACTGAATATCGTACCAGACTGATGGAATGGACTGATGCAAGACTGAATATTCAATCTCCCTCTAATAGATGGAAAAGAACCCAAAGATAAGACACTAAAAAGAACCTAATTAAATTTGGCGGGATATTTTTTTTCTTTAATTTTATTGTGTAACTATGGAATAGCTCCATAGCAGCCAGTAGGTATAGGTACTATGGGCAACAGCGACGCTTAACCAGTTTGCAACAAAATTCGTGTGCGCGCGTATCGCCCCTACACGAACTAAACGTATGGTTGTGGCGGCGCGGCGTGCAAGCGATTTTGACCTTAGCAGTGGTTAAGCGTCGCTGTTGCCCATGGTACATGATGCGCGCTTGTTCCAAATTCAAATTATTTTTATTCACTCGGTGAATAAAATCGCTTATTATTCACTCTTATCGTTGAATTAAACGTACTTTTTAGAGTGGCGATGGTAAAAATATTATTTTCAGTCATTAACATTACTACAAATATGTTTAGTACACAGTAGTTTATTATCAATTTGTTATTCGCTGCATAGTTAGGCCCACAACGCACTAGCGGCAGGCCGCAATGCGGCGTGCCGTTGCGGCAGGCCGCACTTAAATTTTTATATGAAACCGCTTGATGCCAACGCACTGCCTTGCGGCCTGCCGTCAACCTCTCCGGTTGTCTTGGAGCACCGGTGGGCCGCACCGGTTGAATTTAGCGGCGTGCCGCAAGTAAGAATCCAAAACGTTTATAACTTTAAGTTTTGAGTACGTCTGGTCTGATTATGTTTAAAAATGCTTTATTTATGAATAAAACAAGATCATTTTTTTTACGCTTGAAGTTTTCGCTGTATAAAATACTTAAAAAAAATTTTTTTGGTGGTCTTATAGTGGGTGTATGTCAAAACAAACGAATAAATCACTGATGTGAGACATTCGGTCGTTGTATTGTTTTAAAAATCAACTATTAAATTGGCTGATTTAAATTTTCAGTTTCATTAAGTTGACCGAGAATGAGAACTTAAAATATTAATAAAAAATGAAACTAGAAAAAGTAAACGGTGATAAAATGGAGATGATTGAGCAAACGGATATTTCAATTTTACTCAAAAGTTGGGTGAAATCAATACATAATTTTGTTATATTTTATTCTGCAATTTAAAATATCATCCTCCAATGATTCCTTAAAAAATCTCTGATATTGAATACCATTCATAAATAACAAACCGATATTTTATTTTTTTAATAATAAATAAACATAAATATAACAGACTGTGGGTGAAAAATGCAAATATAATGTAAAATATGAGTTCCTAACGGTCACAGTGTGCTATTGTATAAGTTTGTCGTAAAATTGGTTAGAATCCAGTTATTTTATGAGGGACCTAACTGTTTATCGCTTCACAAATATATTTGACCTCTATTCGATTCTGTTGACGATGTTAAAAAAATATCTTTTTGTCATTTTCAAGGCCACAGATATGGTATCTTTGGTTTTGCCAAGTTTCGTCTGATTCGTTTCGATTCTAACTGCAGTTATTTGAAACATTATGTAGAACATATTCCAATAGAACTGAATTCATGAAATATATTGTATTTAAACCTGTATTAATCAAACGTAGGTATCTATTACATTATTTTATTTCTATTTAAAAATATACAAGGTGTCAAAATGGGAAAAAATGTTTCTTCGGACCATCAAGCCTAAACCTAACAACTTTTGCTATGGGACCAACTCTGAAATCGCAAAAAATCTGCTGTTTCATATATTTTGATAGGTATTTTAGATAGATCTTAATTTTTGTATGATTCAGCTGATATTTTTTTCGCCATTTCAGAGTTGGTCCCATAATAAAAGTTGTTCAGTTTGATAATCCTAGGAAACGGTTTTTCCATTTTGGGTTCACTCATTAACACGTTGTATATTTTTACTTGAATACAACATAACGTTGTGTGACATGCAGAAAACACTGACTCTATTACAATTTTTTTATCAACAACGGGTCTGAGGCCTTCACCTCACCAGTAGGCCTATTTTGTAACTCAACTGACAGGTTACAATGATCATCACTGAACTAAGTTTTAAGTACATGCTGGGTTTTTGTAGAGAGTTATAACATTGCTTTTTGCTTTATACTGTAGCAGCAATGTACTTACAAGTTAGATTAGTTATGATCATTGTAACCTGTCAGTTGAGTTACAAAATAGGCCTGCTGATCTTAAATGACGATAAGGTGGAAGCGCACTACATCCGGAATCCTCAACCACAGAGGACCTAGCTATCTCTGTACATGTAAAATTTATTTCTTAGAGCGATGTCTATAATGTATTTCAGATTAAAATACAATATTACAAGTTAATCCAATAAGAGAGAAAAACTATATCTGCCGATGAGTCAACATATTGATCCGATGCAATCGTACCTAATTATAACGAATCAATATAGAGCATTGACCGAGGGAATGAGTTGTCGAATGATCGAGCGTGATCATTCGCGAGCAATAAAGATCACATCTGTCAGATTGTTTGACAGTTTGTTGGATGGCAATGTCACTTCATAATAAGTATTTACATAGATGGAAGATAAAAACGTCTTAAAAGCATATCATTGTTGTCGTGTCGTGATGCTAAATTGCAGGTGGTATTTTAATTGTAACATGAAGTTAATACGATTTGGATGCATTGTTTTCGTTAATTTAATCTGAAATGATCTCCATTAAATTATTTATAATTTTACAAAGGTGTTCAATTACCACTTGCTGATTTAACACCTTAAACGCCACCATACAAACATATTTTTAACAATTAATGAATAAAACACTAAAAATAAATTAACAAAAATAAAAACGTTTGTAGAACATTTCAGATTTCATACACAATATCAAAAATAAGCGAAAAATTCCTTTAGGGAAAAAAGAAAATTAAAAGTTTACTTTAAAATTGACGTCAACGGTGACCTACGCAGCGTTTTTTATAATTAAAAAAAGGTTTAAATAGTTAACGATTTTAGAGAGTGAGAGATGAAATATTTTTGTAAAGAATATTGTACTTACCCATAGTATATTTTTCAGAATTTACATGATGTTTGTATATTTTTTCAGCTCCAGATTTAATCTGTGGCATAAATATATAATGAAAAATTATTCATAATTACCAAGTATTCCTCGTGTTTGTATGGAATCGTGGTCATAATTACAGAACAAGTAGAGTAAATACACAGTCACAGCGATTAACATGCAATCAGAAAACATTAAGAGTCTTAGCAGATGAGAATCTAATACCAAACTTAATTCTACTTTAAAAGTGAGAATACCCAGGGAAAGTGAACAATTATACAGTCTTGGTATATAAGAACAATCCCTGATACAAATAGATAACATTTTGCAATAACGAACTACGCAAATTGTCTCGATTTGAATGTTTATAACGCTGTCAATTAGTGTGGTTAACGAAATCAAAAGACTTGAAATAAAACACTTTTTCACTCCTCATGCTCTAAAAGTCCGTCATTGTAAGGTACAAGAGCCAGGATAAAATAGCAAAATTACCCCTAGGGGATAAAGTTTTTTCTTTTTTAATGTTTGTCTATTATCTATTACCAATGAGCCTACTAAAACGAAAAAGTCTTTATTCATAATCACGAATAAAGACTCGCTCGACTTAATACTGTTTCATAGAATATGAATATAAGATTCTTGACTGTTTCTCATTTTTATTTTTGAAAATGGAACTAAAAGCAGCGATCTCTTCGGTGAAATCATAGACTTATTTATACTCTGTGACTTTAAGTTTGATCGTAGAATGCGTGCATTGTGTTTCTTAGCTGCTACAGTAGAAATTAAAAAAGGCGCGAAATCTTTAGAATTTTTCTCTAATACCAAACTGATTGAATTGTGTGACTGTAAGTAAGTACCTAATAGGAAAGAAATAATTTTAATCTTTTGCCGTCAAGCACAAATCATTTATTTAAATACTGTATGAAAAGTTTATGAAGTGGAGGATAGAAAAATGAGTGGATTCGTTTACGTAAGTATAAACTAGGTATTTAATATTGTATTTTATTTTCTCGCCTTCGTAGTGAAAAGTAGAGTGTAACACACGACGCTAAAACCCATTGTAACTCGGTTTCTATTTATTCCCTCGCTAAAGCTCGGGAATAAAACTACCTCGTATGCAATGGGTCATTTTAGCGTCTTGTATAACAATCTACTATTTAATGGACAACGGACAGGGCCAGGGCACCCCCGTGACCACGGCAAATGTGTCGAAACGTCAGGAAAATAAAAAATCAAATCAAATACCAACTAATTATCAAAGTACTTTTAATAAAACCGCGCTGGTATCCGTCAATAAAGTGTTTTATTTCATGTGTGTGGTTGGTGGTAGAGCTTATTTCAAGTCCGCCTGGCTAGCTACTACCATCTTACATCGTCCGACGCCTTTACAACTATTTAAAAATTGTTGTGTTCAGGCAGTTAGCGGTAAGATAGCCAGTTCTTCAGTGGTGAGGCCACAGAATACATGATGTGGTGAGGATTCCGGGTGTAGTGCGCTTCCACCTTCGGCCTTATTGCCACTTAACATCAGGTGAGGTGAAGGCAGTGCATAAAAAAAGTCTTGTGAGCGAGTAAGCTTGAGAGGTGAATTTGAATTAAAAAAAATCATAACTAACCTAAAACGTGCAAAGAGTCCCTTGTTTAAATAGTACAGCAACTTGAAATATCAAAAGTATTAAAATGGTCTTGTTAAGATTTATTTTTAGACAAACATCCGTACAACTGTAGGATCTACTATGTCGACTGTCGCTCACTGAATCACATATAACATAACATACACATTAGTATGACAACAATGCCTCATAGTTGAGGTCAAATGTGTACCTACCTACATCAGGAAACATAATCTTGATATATTTTATACAGTTTCATGACATTACTAATATTAAGGTCTGTTGTGTACTTTATGTTATGACTTAAACCAATGCGTAGGTACTTTAAAAATGAAGATGCCTTTTTAAACACAAACATCTTACTAGGATTCGTTTAGAGTTGCTATTAAAATCGAACATTCTTAAAAACTATATATACATATTAATTAATTATCAATTTCGAAAAATATAATCGTATAAAAACATTATTTTAAGACAAATCTGAAGTGTGTTGAAGACAAACGCGTAAAAGCACTAAACTTAAGAATGGCTTAAGTCTTTTCCTATCAAAACTCGACCAAGTTAACTTAGCGAATGACAGCTACATGACGGCTAAGTTTATGACACCGTTTTAATTTGGTCATGTTGTAGTTAGGAAAAGACTTAATCGATTCTTAAGTTTAGTGCAATCGGCCAAGTGTGATGTAAAAAAATACAACCGATTTGCAACCTCCTCCGTTTTTAAGTCGGTTGACAAATGATACGTAAGTAAAACAAAATAATACCCAAAAATCAAATGTTATTTTTGGGTACAAACAAATCTAGTTCTCATAAAATATTTAGCATCGAAGGAAATCCTTTATTATGTAACCTTCGGCCCTATCGCAGCCATAAAAGATCGTTTTTGTCGGCTTATCGTGACAACGTTCACCTACTTACCCTTTCAGTACACCTGTACTAAGCTAAGCTGCATAAATAAAGTACCTATAGCGTGAGAAGTCCATTAATACTTTGCAAAAAAGTCTAAGAAGATCACAAGTGTGGAGACTTCAAATTTTAGGAATTTACCATGACTGCTTCTCTCTTCTTGCAGTAACCATATATAAATCCAATGCTCAAAAATGTACCAACGTATATTTACCTGTAAAAACATATAGCAAACATACCTGTAACAAGAAAAAATATTTATTAGGCGCATACAATAATACATAAGTTTAAGTAGAATAATATGTTAATTAAAAAAATTATGTTAAAAGAAATTCAATCGAAATAAAAACACTGCCTAATCTATAAATCCGGTATAATGCTGATAATAATAATATCTTTAATTTGTATAATGCGATGCATTTTGTCATAGCAGTAAGTACCAAAATGTAGCTTTCCAATTGCAGCGACAACTCTACACTTATACGAACTTGGTTTTCATTAAACTTGAACGATTAATAAAACGTCAATGCAAAACCCAAGGATATGCTAAGAAAGCGGTTTGACAAAACCTTTGTCTTGTTATTCTTAGAAACGGACGCAAAGACAACGTTCGCCGTTTTATCTCCAAAAAATCACGTCTGCTCCTCTGAAATGCAGGGGCGTAACCCTAAAATTCACAAAAACCGGTCTGAAGGCCAATGACATTGACCATAAGACCATTACGAGACTTGCATCACCTTGCGAAACTCTCGGGATGATCTCTTAAAGGTTTATCGAAGCTTGTCGTACCTTTAAAGGATTGCCGAAAGCATGCATTAATTACATTCATTAAACTACGATAACATTTCTTTTCCAACTTAGTTGCCATATTTAATATTTGTGTTCAATTAAGTTTCAGGCGACAACATCAATTTTAAGTAATTACGTAAAAGATTTGACGACTCGATTACCAATTTTGCCTATTCAAGTTTTTCATTCATAAAACTGAAAACTAACAATCAACGCCAGTTCGTTCGTATCAGCGTATTATTACAGAAGTGAGCAAAAATGACGGCAAAAACTTTGTTTGGTAGAGAAGAGAAAACCACTTCAGAGCTAAGATATCTTTCACGAATGCCTGGCCACGGCACATCGCGTGCGTATAAATATATGCGGAATTCATTTTCATTATCAGTCCATTTTCTACTGGTGTTAAAGAGTGACGTGTTAGAATAAAAAAATACCCTTAGCTCAGCCCTTATAAATTTGACGGCTTCACAATGAAGCTAGTAAGTGTGAAGTGTTTGAGTGCCATGGATATAATTGGATTTTACTTTTACAGAACGTAAGTGAACTAATCAAAATATTTTGATTCCAGATATTATTAACTGCGTTAGTAATAAAATACACAGCGGCAGCAAATGAGCAGTACTCTTTTTCACCACAATTTCACAAGCCAAACCAAGGAGGGTATGGCTCTGAAAGCTCTATATTCCTTCCACCCGAAGCTCATACTCCTATTCCATACTATCCAGTAAAAAATATGAACAATTTACCATTCCCTTATTTGCCTCCAACTGGCACTAAAGCTCCTTCAGTTTACCCATCACCTTTTCCTGTTATCCTATCCTCAACATTAGTACCCATATTCGATGATGATGATGACGATGAACAAGAAGTTAACAAAAGAAATAATCATCATCATCAAGTTTCTTCACCTGCACCACACAACCACCATCAGATACAAAATGAATCAGAAAATAACCCTCGAGGTCCAATGCCAGTGAGAAGGGAAATGAGAGCTACACCAAAAATGGCAAATTATCATAATCCCATCGACAGAAATGATATGAGATTCCCACAACATTTTTCTACTCCTAGTCCAAACAATCAAAACCAAAGAAACATGATAATTGATACTCATCGAAATGATAATATATTTGATCAGATTAAATCAGCTTCGGCACAGAATCCTCACTATGTGGCTGCTCATGGATTTACAATTTCATCGACCACGGAGCCTGCGATACCTATTCTTCGTTTGTCTAACGAAATGGACTTAGACGGGAGCTTTAGCTACGAGTGAGTAGAAAATATTTTAAATTAAAAAAAAAACAATTGGAATTTTGTATATAAATTGTAACCTTTTTACAGAGCCTTAGGTGCAGATCAGACCCACTACGTGCAACATAGTCACATGGAAAACTTGGGTTCTGATAAACAGGAACAAGTAGTTGAAGGATCATATTCTTACGTAGGTGACAATGGCCAAACGTATACTGTTCATTACATAGCTGATTCCAATGGGTTCAGAGCCAGTGGAGATCACTTGCCGGTAGCACCACCCATTCCAGAAATTATTCAAAGGTAAACCTATGTTACTTATTAATAATGATAAGTTTTAATTTACTATCCTGACTAATATTATAAATGCGAAAGTCCGTTTGTTTGTTTATTTGTTTGTTTGTTTGTTACGCCTTCACGTCTTAACCACTCTACCGATCATCATGAAATTTTGCGTACACGTTGCCAGGGGTACAGAGAAGGACATAGGGTACCTTTCATCCCGAAAAAATGTTTCGTTCCCGAGGGATAGCAAAAAAACTTTCCATGCAGACGAAGTCGCGGGCGGCCGCTAGTCAACTAATAAGTTAATGTCAATTAAAGTTAGTTAAAAAATGAAATCATTTAATTTCTAGGGCAGTTCAATACAATTTGGCTGAAGAAGCTAGAAAACCACCTCATCTTAGAGGCTGGCAAGACGATGAAAAAGATTTTGATTCGACTGATAAAGGACAACAGTTCGCAGCCCCACCATCAAGAAACTTATTTACAGGAAGAACTCCTGAAGCATTTTCATACAGCTTTGCTCAAGGAATTAACAACGAAAACAATTTGGCAGCTGCCAGTTCACAAGTTCCTGTCAAAGCAAATGCTGAATACATTATAGATCAAACGAGAGCGAAACCTAACAATGGACCGATATCACCACAGATTACTTTTGTAGCATCACAGGGAGCTCATGTACCTTCTCAAAATCAACAAATTTCTCAACAATCAATATCTAGAATATTTAATAATGAAAAAGCTATGCCTCAATTGGTTAATTACGAAGCAAATAACAAAGATGCTGAACATGATGCCAACAAGGGCTTATGGCGCTGGCAGTACGGACTGAACTCTAACAATCTTAGTCAGATTCCAGAAAAAAATACCATATCACGATCGTTTGGTGAAGGCGACATTATGATTAATTTCGGTGACATGACTTCTGAGCAATATGCAAGAATGTTACAATCTCAAGTAGAACAAAGCAATGATGATAGCGGCACCTCCTCCCACTTCTCAAACAACCATGATTCACATCAAGTTAATGATAATCTTAAAACCATAAGCATGGCAAAATACGTAAACAATAACGAATATCAACAACAACCTTACCAAAACAATTACTACTATTCCCCAATGGTAAGCACCAGTCAGAGTGAAACGACGGAACCTTCGCAGATTACACCTACTGTTTCGTACGGCAGTACTTCTCCGATGCAATATTATAATAAAGATAAGGATAATGGCATGTATGACAACAACTTAGCAACAACCAGCACTTACAGTAGTTCTTCGAGTCGACCAGAATCAAACCAATATGATTACCAAGAAAATCCTTACGACTTTAGAAGAATAAAGGCGCTTCATGTAGATAGCACTACAAAATCTAATATACACAACATCAACTCTATACCTGTTTCTAACAATGCAAATAAACCCGTTTACAACTCATGGCCAACCAAAAACAATCCAGACGATGAACTACATACAATCACCCAAGTACCAGCCTTTTACAACACAGTTAGTGCACCAAAATTCTTAAACGAATATGAAGAAAAGACAGATTTTAGGCCAATGCATAAACATTTTGATGAATATCGAGAAACGACTACCATTACCCCACAAACAACTACTGAAAACATATTCAACACAAACATTTTCCTTAAAAGTATAGGGAAATCCAAAAAAACTGAATCTCATAATGTCAACCAAAAGATATCTGAAGAACCATTGAAAATGACACAAAAGAAAGTATTTGATGAATCGAAACACATAATGCAGATACCAAACAAATTGACTGCAGAAACAAAAGCTGATAAAGTTCATAAATTTTATCCACATCAATCAAAACCGGTACATGAAGAAAAAAACACGAAACAGAAACCTTTTGAATTAACAGATGTAATAAACTACATAACAAACAAGAATGCATTTGAGTCTAGTAAGATAAAACCAAAAAGTCACAACTTGAACTATGAAAACTTTGACCAAAAACACGAAATGCGATTTGACATGTCTCATTCAGAGAAGAATGAAGAAAATAAAGCTGAAAGATTACAACGACCAAGTTCACCGAAATTCAATAGGGAAGAACGAGATGAATTACGAGGTGTGATTAAAAATTACAAAGTTCTGCAACGAAATAACAATGCCAAAAACTTAGATCAAAATGGCTATCATTTACGAAAGGAAATGTCCCCATCTTCAGTTCGAACAATGCAATCATCTGGTCTCCCACCTTTAGGAAGAGCTGGGCCTTCAATGAAATCATACTTGCCACCATTATACGTATAGCGCCCTCTGTGATCAAATTGAGTGTTATTAATTTTGTAAATATTTTTCCAACGACTGCATTTACTAGAATAAGTTGTTATTTGAAATGTTAAGTTACATTAAAACAGATTTGTTTGAAATATTGTTTTTGTTCGCTCATCTAATAGAAACTGACTTCGAAAGTAAAGCGTCGCGTGCGCATCTCCGGCAAATCATCTCGCTGTCTGCACTGAAAGCGTGACGGAAAGTGTTAAAGAATTTATATGTTTCTTTGAATTACATTCATTCAATAAGAATCAGTATCATTTAAGTGGCAGTCTTTCTTATTTTCAGTGCCAAAACTGATTCAATTATTTGGGTTTGGATTGATACAAAAATTTTAATAGTAACTTAAGTAACATCAACAACAGCTATTTTCATGGGAATAAATTTTTAGCGTCAGAAAAATCTACTATTCCCAACTCTTCAAGGAGCTAATCGACCTTCAACGTGTTGCGTTATGATTCCAATGAAAATTTCCTTCTAGAAACAAATAATTACATGTTTGGAAAAGGTTATGTATGACCTCACACGCTCTCTTGCAGACCTAAAAAGGCAGCAAATTGGTAGTTTATTTGATTTTCATAGGCGTAAATTGCCGATAACGGCCGAGCTATGGCCGTAATGGCACTACGATTATTTACGATATCGCTTTGTCGTATATTGATGTATGAAATTATTTTCGTCAGTCGTTTTTTCATACGACCTAGATGAAAAAATGCAAATCTATATCTTAAATTATAGTTATGGTGATAATATTAGTACCTACAGACGGCGATGATAAATCACAAGCTTATAAAATTATACAATAGTTTTATCATGATTGAACTTCTTAGATTTAAAGCATTCACAATGCTATTTTATATTAAGATCCTACTATAATCCTACTAATATTATAAATGTTAAAGTTTGTGGGTTTGGATGTTTGGATGTTTAGATGTTTAGATTTTTGGATGTTTGTTCCTCAATCACGCAAATACTACTGAACGGATTTGGTTGAAATTTGGCACACAGATAGTAGACAGCCTAGATTAAAACATAGGATACTTTTTATCCCGATATACCCACGGGAACGGGAACCACGCGGGTGAAACCGCGGGCGGCTGCTAGTAATATTATAAATGTGAAAGTTTGTGGGTTTGGATGTTTGTTCCTCAATCACGCAAAAACTACTAAACGGATTTGGTTGAAATTTGGCACACTGATAGTAGATAGCCTATAAAACATAGAATACTTTTTATCCCGATATTCCCACGGGAACGAGAACCACGTGGGTGAAACCGTGGGCGGCCGCTAGTAATTAATATAATTGAAAAAACACCAGAAAATCGACTCACCCGTAGCTCATCCCGTCTGAGCTGCTACGGGTGAGTCGATTTCTTCTAGTATTTTTTCAATTATATGAATTATCTTAAGAATAAATAGTTTTATTTACAAACAAATTAAAAAATCTTAATCCTAAATACTTACAATATTTGCAAATAATACAATTCTTCCAGAGCATCCCCACGAGATTGCTATTGCATTATTTATATAAAATTACACCAGACTATTACTGCAATGCACTATTTATTGATATCATATATACCTGATAGGTGCATCTATTTAATTTATCCCAAGTTCTTAACTCTAGCCGGAGTTGCAATAACACCGAACTCATAAAATACAAATGAAGTGAGCTTGCACTAGAAATGCACAAGTTAAATATTTAAGCCTAACTCCATAAGCGTCACATTTCTTGCATCTGTTGTTTTGTCTGGGGGTTTCTGGATGAAGTTATTGTAGCCCCTATTTCCATTAAGTTAAAAGCTAAAATGAACTGCTTATCTCGCTCGGCTGATTAAAATTAAAACATCAATTATGCTTTTGTATCCCTATCATAACTGAACTATACCTACCAGTATTTATGTTTTATTTAATAAACAAAAAACTTATTTTTATTTATAATGTTGTTCTGAAAAAAAACAAGTATTCTTTGATAGTTTTATAAGATAGGAAAGATGAATATTTTAGCCAATTCTATTCTCTAAAAGTCCGCCGTCTGCGGAAACAATAACTTTGTCCAGGATATAAAACAATGAAGACTGACTAAGACAATGAAAACGCCGTACAGTTCCGGTTAAGAATAGGACTGTCCCATCTCATCCCGTGGGTATCGTAGAAGGCGATAGAGGGAAGTTATAGGGACCCGGTACAGACCATCGCACAAAGGGTCACTCGAATGGCAGCGAGGAAACTGTCAACAACAGCATTCCCGAGGAGGGTTGGTGTCAGGCAGGCGGCCGACCGTAAAACTTTGCCAAAACCTAATGCAGTATGAATTACATGCTGCGCCGACCCCAATAGTGGTCGTTCTACGAGCTCAAAATTTTATTTTGTGTAGAACACTATAAATAAATTGGGATAGGGACAGGAGGATGATGATGATAAAACAGGGATCCCTTATTTTCGCATAATGCTTTTATACCTAATTTGATTTGGCATAACGGATTTGGCATATTTTTTTTGTCATAATAATACTTTGGCATAATTGTTTTTTGGCATACTATTTATGTAAGCATAATAATCATTTAGACTAATTTGTTTTCGCATAATGTTATTAGGCATATTGTCTATTCGCCTAATATTATTTAGACATAAAAATCAAAAACAATCAGAATAAATATTTTTACGTACTTATTTATTTTCTTGCAAAAGGGGTATGTAGGTATTAAAATGCCGAAAATTCATAACACATACGACCGAAATATCGACGTATAAAACACCTATTTCCAAAATACCGAAAATCCTAAATATCGATATCCGATAGACCGTAACTTAAAAGATCGATTATAAAATGACCGATAGTTCGAAATCCCGAAAGTTAAAATGCCGATAATTCAAAATCCCGAAAGTCTGTTTAGGTCTGTTAGGTGCGACGACGAACGAGCGTAGCGAGCGAGGAGGAGGTTAAGTTTCATTGCGACCTAGAACCGACCTGCTGGCATGTAACTCTCAATTAACCTTAAGTTTTTTAAGCTTTGGGATTTAGTATTTTAGTTAAAATGTCCTTTCGTGATTTTAAACGTACGGCCAAACAACCGTTCAACCATTTAATTTTCGGTGTTCCATCCATGGGTCTTGTAAAATTAGGTCTTTTCAACTTCGGCATTGTAAATACATACCCCTAGCCATTTGAGACAACCAATATTTACATTTATTTCAAGTGTAAAATTTTAGAAATGGCTTTAAAATGTGCAAGTTTCGAAGTGTATTCATTTTTTTTGTTTATAAAAATATGCGTTAATCACATTATGCGTATTTAAATTTATGCCAAAGAATATTATGCTTAAACATGATTATGTCTAAATTAGTTATGCCTAAACAAATTATGCATAAGCTGTTATGACTAAGTAATATTATGCGTAAACATCATTCGGCGAAATCACATTATGCCATGACATATTATGCCTTAAAATTTTATGCAAATACATAGGGAACCGATAAAACAATGAAGACTATAAATTCTGTGTGACGAAAAATGAAAATATTTAATTTTTCAAACATTAGGTGAAGTTTATGGACAAGGAGTGGACAAACAGTAATAAAATTAGTAACCTAACCATTTTCATGAAAAAACTTGTCAAACTCTTTAGGTAGACAAAATTCTCATATACTTACTTGTTCTTAAAAAGTATAATACCTAAAAGAAGCTGAAATCCTAAGGAAATAGCAGCCAAATGCGACGACACAATACACGGGTCTGATTGCGTCGCGACGCCAGACTGAGTAAATTATGCTGTACATTCAGGCAAACTGAGTTTGTATCACATTTCCTTACCTTATAATCATAAAACTTGGTGATATACAACGTGTAACAGTAAAAAGGACACAAGAAGAAAATGATGGATAGGGTACCTACCATAAGCCTACCATGTATACAGTACTTCAAGATAAAGAATGGACATCCGGAAACAATTGTCTACATATACAAGATTATTTGTAAAACACCAAGAACCTCGCAGGAGTAGATTACTAGCATCATATACAATAACATTTTGTTCTACGACTTTTCCGAAAACAGACAAAAAAAATTTGAAGTTGGTTTTTTTTTAGGGTTGACCCTAAACGGGAACCTATTACTAAGACTTCGCTGTCCGTCTGTCTGTCTGTCCGTCTGTCTGTCTGTCTGTCTGTCACCAGGCTGTATCTCATGAACCGTGATAGCTAGACAGTTGAAATTTTCACAGATGATGTATTTCTGTTGCCGCTATAACAACAAATACTAAAAACAGAATAAAATTAATATTTAAGGGGTCTCCCATACAACAAACGTGTTTTTTTGCTGTTTTTTGGTACGGAAACGGAACCCTTCGTCCGCGAGTCCGACTCGCACTTGGCCGGATTTTTTTATTATATGCATAACTGCATAGTGGCTACCTTAGACCTAAACCGAAATTGTGTTTTGCTTTTGCCCATTAATTGGATTGATTATCGAAAACATTTGTTTATTCGCGTCTAGGGTTTGTCACTTTGCAGTTTTCCATATAAATATAAAAACAAAATTTCTCAGCCATGTGGTGGTTTTCAGGGTTTACAATAATTTTCCTACAGTCCCTGTATACATGGAGCCATATCTAATATATTCTGCTTGTGCCCTTTATTCTGTTTCACGTTTTATATGTTTGGAATGAAATCCAATGGACTAAAATGTAAACATACGAAAGTCATAAAAATACTAGCATTAAAATATTTGTATGCAAATAAATAAGAATAAATTTATGCTTAGAATAACCAAAAAGTATATTTAGGAATAGCTGCTTTGAGACATTAAACGCAAGAGTAATATTGGGTAGCAATATTTTTGGTTATACTAAGTATAAACTTATTCTTCGTTTATTTGTACGGCAGATAAGGTATAATACTGCTGATTCACATTGACTATTCAATACATTCTAACTCTGACTGTTAATGATAATAAAATATAATATTCTTATTATTATTCTCTAGTCTGTTACTTTTGAACAAATCAAAATCACATATATTTAGTCCATTCCCAGAATGTACTTAAGCCTCCTGTTGCCATAATATTCACGCTTGGCAGGTAAATCGAGCAGTATTGGACTGTTATCATCGGAAAACGCTTATTCCCATGTTCTAGATCACCCAGTTGTTTGATGTAACATCCTACTAAGTCACCTTTTACGATACAAGGAATCGGATGGTGCTATACAACTCTGCCGGGCGCCATACAGCTTCCAAACCACTTCCAAACAGGATATTTCAATACCACCCCACGATTCCAGAAAAACAAATGAAAATCGAGCCAATTTAGTTATCTTGCAGGCATGACAAACAAGTTGTACCGAAGCTACGGAACCGCATACGACATCAAAGTAATACCACAAATAGAAACATACGGATAATATTATGTAAATTCTAATGCCACAGAACACAAGATCAAAGTCTAGGGACTGATTCTCGCCTGGCATCGACTCCTTTGCCCCTTTTATTTTTCTTTCTTATTTCGATTGACTGGAGCACTCTCTTGCATTTCAAAAGGCAGATATTTGAAAAGCTTTTATGCAGGTTGTATGCGGCTAGCCTATAAATAAGTCACAATATCGTTTGGGAGACTTTGTAGTCCTTTAAATCAAAACTGTATTAAATCAAAAATATATTTTAATGGCAAAGAATTATGAAGTGTACAAGTACACGTCTTACACTTACCATTAAAATATATTTTTGATTTAATACGGTTTTGATTTGTTTGTATAAAGAACTAATATAATAGAGATCTAGTTATTGCTTCTATTTATCGTACACATATTGATTTTAAGTTTTTTGTGTTATAGTTTGATTTCAGAATTTTCCGATGTTAGGGTTCCTCTATCCATCTATTGTTTCTGCTAGAAAATTATGTTAAACTTATCTTGAAGTTTAGCAGAGATATCTGTAGGTATATCTAAGTTATCATTAACGTTGCCTGCCAATGCAGCAGCTGAAAATCTTATTCCAAAATATGATTTATCTTCATGACCTTCTTTAAAGTGTTGAGAGCTCAAGGTAAAACACAGTTGGTTACATGCCAAATACATCTGAAGAATATTTCAAACTTTAAGCACATTAAGCACTTGGCAAAGAAAGTAAACCTCCACATCTGGTAAATGTAAAAATCAGGAGAATACTGGAAGGACAAAAAAAACGGTCGAGGTTTTCCGAGTACCTAACACGCTAGCACTTACACCGGTTTGCACTAAACTTAAGAAACGCCCAAGTCTTTTTCTAGCTACAAATTTACCAAGATAATTAGGCGAATGACGAAAGTTGCATTATAGTTCAAGACACCGTTTTAATATGATCGAGTTGTAGTTAAAAATCACAGATTTTGCAGTTCCCGCAAGAATCGGAGCATTGAAAATGAATACAAAAATTTACGAAAAAACTAAATCAAATTAAAAGCAAAATCCTATAATTTTCTAAGGTATACTAGGTACCTTTTTATTTTTACGATCGATTGTGACACTCGGCTGCGCCTCGTGTCACTGACTGCGTGCCCCTGGCTGCTTCGACGCGGCTGTAATATTATTAACCGATTCACAAAAATTAACTAATGCACTTCTCGTCTGCTTCCGCATCTTTCAATACCATTAGCATGATCGATCAATAATCATAGAAACTACATCACTTTTTATATACCGAAATACCCGTTTTTCTACAATTCCAAATCTAAAGGGACCACCTACAGGTCACAATTATAAACCAATTTTCAAAAAAAATTCGCTATTTTGTAACTAAACTAATACCCTAGGACCCATTTTTTAATTTTTTCTTAAGTCGGTTTTTTTCTCAAAATATTTACAATTTAGTAAACAAACTTTTCGAAATTTTCGAAATTAAAAAAGAAGTTACCAGCCGATTTTCAAAATTTAAACGTTTACACTTGTCTGAATAAATTCCTTAACTTTTGGTACTATTCCCATCTCGATCCTTGTAAAATCCTCGGAACTATGACCAAAAATACGTCTCAGGCGATTTGCATTTGATAACCATTTTCAATGGTAAAAAAGACTTAAGTTTAATTCTTCCTAAGCTGAAAAATTGGTAGGATGCAAACACCATTCCAAATAAATACAAAACAACACCCAACGCGCAACTCATTGCGCTGTCGACGTCTTCGATTACTGACCTATTCAGAACACAAAGGACCAAAGATTCAATTTTAATCACCAAGATTACAACCCAACCATAGTTGATAATAGTTTAGAGTTAGTGGCTCATAGAATCACGGTCATAATGCAACCCATTCCCGTATATTGACTGTTAATCATCGGGGCTACTACAGACCCCACAACGGCGAAACTTCGGCCATAACTGAAGTAAGGAATTACACAATGGCTTCGTAAATGTTGTTTTGTCGTGTCTGGAAGAATAAACCGTTTATATAAGATTGTAATAGCCTATCGGCTGAAATAAATTTGATGGGTACCTATACGTAAGTATTATGAGTTTACGCCTTCTAAACGCGATAGCAACCATTGAGAGGCGCTCTGTGCCATATTGCATTCACTATTAAGAAAACTTAATCCTGAGAACTTAGGGAATGAAAATCCTCAAAATTTTCAGATCGAATCCTCTAGCTCAGGGTTTCTCAACCAGTCGGGGGGCGCAGTTTTCAGGAAGGGGGGCGAAGCATTTAGGCTGGCCCCAGACCTACCGGTTTCATTTCTTTGCTTTGCTGTTCTACCTTGTTTTAAAGACCACCGGCCAATCAGGGTAATTTTCAATCTATCGCATTTTGGGACTAGACCAAATTGGCAAGATAGCCATTAGCTTGGTGTTATCAAATTTCATCACCTGGATTGCGAAGTAGGAAGCTTTTAGGAGATATGCCACCCTGAACATGGACTCCAATCGTTAAAAATAAATCGATCGCATATTTATACAATGTTTGGTAAAGCCCATAAAACTGAACAACTTTCACTATGGGACCAAATCTGAAATCGCGAAAAAAATGAGCTGTTTCATACATTTTGATAATTTCGTTATTAATTTTTGTATAAAAAGCAGTTTTTTTAAACTTAAACTAAAACTTCGCATCGCTACCCAGACCACGATATTTTATAACACCAAACTAATGGCTATCTTGCCAATGTGGTCTGGTCAATATGCGATTTTGACCAGACCAGACCAGACAGATTGAATATGAGCCTCTTGGCCGGCGGTCCATAGTAGAACAGCAAAGCAAAGAAATGAAACCAGTAGGTCTGGGGTCAGCCTTTATGTTTTATAGAAATAAAACTAGACTTACAAATAAGACTAAATTAGAGAGCTAATTTTCTAGGCTCCCCTAGTAAAATTTAACTCTCTAGTTAAGCCTATTTCATTCACGCCTCCGCGTGAAGATTTTCGCAAGTCGTTAGGGAGGCGCGACTTCAAAAAAGTTGGGAAACCCTGCTAGCTATTAGTTCTCACGTTTGTGAGTTTGTGACATTTCTGAACATTTTTCAAAATGGCAGAAAAGTATTTTTTTTTTATCGAAAAATTGACTCGACAATATTTTTCATATAATTATCGAACCTGCCCCCCTAGCCAAAGTAAAATTTGCAAATTTTCGCTATCGCTTCGTTTCGAAACATGTATGTTTAAATTTAAAATTCGCTTGTTTAAGAAACCTTATGTCAATCCCATGTCATGTTTCGAAAGCGAAGCGATAACGAAGATTTGCGAATGTTACTTTGGCTAGGCCCTCAGCTCACAAAATTTCACGAGAATCGGTTGAGACATTGTGATTGCAAATAAGCTTTAAGACTAAAATATACTTTTTACGTCGTAAAATACACATTTCTAAACATTAAAGCTTCAAATAAAAAACATCATAATAAAAAAAACAATATGTAGGGAAAAACACAATTGAATTTTCCATGACATCCATTTCGTCCAATTTAAATAATACCGCCGACAAATAAGATTATCTAGTATACAGTTTCAAGTTGTGAAATACGAGGACAAGTTGACAAAACAGTAGACAAAAAGGGGGACAGGGGTTCCTTCCCCCTTGCACGCCGATTGTAAGGATTTGCTGATACAAACTTTGCCAATATCACACGAATCAATTTACACGCACTGGGGCTCTATTTTGAATCGCTCGACTCAATGTCATTCATTTGCTGTTCATTTGAGTCAATCAAATGTCGAAAGAAAATAAGTAGGAAAAACACTCGAGCCAGTCGAAGGATTCAAAAAAATAAATAAATTTAAAAAATATTAAAAACACGACTGTCCTGCCAAAAACGAACTAAAAAGATAAATAACAAGGTGTCATTGCAGTCGGGGGACCGTGTCGTGGAACAATTTTCAATTAAAGAGGTCCCCCGACTGCAATGACACCTTGTTATTTATCTTTTTAGTTCGTTTTTGGCAGGGCAGTCGTGTTTTTAATAAATTTTTTTATTTATTTATTTTTATTTCAGTCATTTTAGTGACAAATTATATAGTTTTGAAATGTGCTCATTGTGGCCTTTCATTTGATGCCCATATTGTAATAATTTAAGATTTTTTTTTCTTTTTCACATTTGAAAATGGCGTCCTATAGTCGCCATATTGACTTTTCTCAAAAAAAAAATAGCCAGTGTCACTCGGAATGCTATAAGGATTCTATTATTAACAAAGAAACGGGCAAAACAAAATCCAATATAAATTCCTTCTGTTTAAAAACTGGTGATCAAACTTTTGAATCTGACAATGAGGTCGCTAAAGTTTTTGAAGATTTCTTTGCTAGAATACCTGTAGAAACTACCCGTACTCTTAGTGCTTGTCCCAACATCGCTGTCTCCCTTCTGGAGTCTAGTGTTGATAAGTGCAATGAAAGTTTTTCCTTTAAATATATAAATAGTGCAGATATCATTAAAGCTTTTAAAACAATTAATGTTAAAAAAACAGAAGATCTTTGGGGCATGTCAACAAGCATAATTAAATCAATAATTGATATACTAGCCCTTTACTTGGCTTTTATTTTTAACAAATGTATTGACGAAGGGGTCTTTCCTGATCTAATGAAAAATAGTAAATTGATTCCTCTTTTTAAATCAGGGGATAAAAGTGACCCAGCTAACTTTAGGCCAATATCTATACTACCAGCACTTAGTAAAATATTTGAAAAAAAAATATATTCCCAATTATTAGATTACTTCACACACAATAATATACTTCATAAAAATCAGTTTGGTTTTTCCAAGGGTAAAAGTACTACTAATGCTGGAATTGCACTTCTCAAACATATTCTTGATGCTTGGGAAGAAAAGCAAGATGTAATTGGCATTTTCTGTGACCTTTCTAAGGCATTCGATTGCGTTGATCATCAAACACTATTAAAGAAGCTAGAACATTATGGTGTCTCTGATAAATCAGTTAGTCTTATGAAATCGTATTTGTACAATAGAACTCAGAAAGTAGTGATTAATAGAACTGAATCTACTGGAGCCCCCATCAATATGGGTGTGCCACAGGGATCAATATTGGGCTCATTGCTGTTTCTAATTTATATAAATGACCTTCCCAACTACGCGAATAATTTATGTGAAACAGTACTATTTGCGGATGATACTTCTTTAGTTTTTAAAGTAAACAGAGGTAATAACTGTTCGGACGAAGTAAATTGTGCCCTCTCTAAAGTTTCATACTGGTTTAATAGTAATAATTTAGCACTTAACCCCAAAAAAACTAAATGTGTTAAATTCTCATTACCTAATGTTGAGCAGACAAAATTAAATATTAATTTGAATGACGATGAAGTCGAGTTTATCGAGAGCACAAAATTTCTAGGTATCACACTGGATTCTCGACTGCAATGGGATCCACATATTGAAGCCTTGTCAAGTAGACTTAGTTCAGCGGCATTCGCTGTTAAGAAAATAAGGCTTTTAACTGATATTGAAACGGCAAGGTTAGTATACTTTAGTTATTTTCATAGCGTAATGTCGTATAAACTGCTATTGTGGGGCTCAGCTGCCAGTAATGACAATATTTTTGTACTGCAAAAAAGAGCTGTTCGCGCCATATACAATCTACGGCGGAGAGATACCTTGAGAGAATTGTTCAAAGAAATAAATATTTTAACTTTGGCAGGCCAATATATTTATGATAATTTAGTTTATGTAAGGAAACTCTATGATTCATTTGCTAAGAACAGCAATATTCACTAGTTCAATACATTTATAAGAAATAAAGATAAACTTGCCGTTCCAAGATTTAGGCTTGCAAAAACTAGAGGTTCATTTATGGGGAAAGGCATAGCCTTTATTAAAAAAGTTCCACTACAAGTGATTGATCTTCCTTTGCATGAATTTAAAAACCATGTTAAAAAAACGCTCATGGGTAAAGGTTATTATAAAGTAGATGATTATCTTAAAGATCTAAATGCGTGGAAATGATGTAACACATAACTTGCTAATAAGTACTTTGTTGAAGTAATATAATAAGTCTATGTTGTTGCCAATAATCCTGTCACCCTGTTGTAATTTTCTGGTAACGATATATTCAAGTTTGTAAATATCGTTACTTATGGCTGTTACAGCTGATAAGTTTCTTGCGCCCGTTCTTCTTGTCAGCTAAAAAAGTCTGGAACGGGTGGTAGGAAAATATAGACGATTCAAAAGTACTTAATAATTAAGTTTATTTGAATAAAGCTTATTTGACTTTGACTTTGACTTTGAACGATACCCAATTTATCTAAATCAGTCCAGTCATTTAGAAGTTATGTTGGAATAAAGAAACTCACATACCCACAAACATACATGAACCCTGAACACATATACACTCTTTTTGCTTTGGGCAGTCGTGTAAAAAAATAGGGCCCCAGCACTGCTTAAATATACATTGACCCATTTGACCCTATTTTTTCGAAAGGCGGTGACCGCTCTTTACTACTCATTTTCATTCGACAGCATGGATGTACACTGTACAGTGAAAATGAGCCCTCAGGTTCAAAATATACACTTCCCATAATGTATAGTGCGAGACACGTAAGATGACCAGAAATGGCGCCCATCTTCGCATCATAACTCATGAAGAAAAGACTTAAGACATACTCGTACATATATATAATACACTAGCTTCCGCCCGCGACTTCGTCCGCGTGGATATTAGAGAAAATCCTTAGGAAACCTTCAACCAGGTTCCGACCAGCCGTTTTTACGCGATTAGGCGGGTCCCCACCAAACACGCTGCCTCGCGAGGCAAGACGTTTGCCGTGTGTGGCGGGCCTCGCACGAGCCTGCTCGCTTGGTGGAGACCCGCCTAATCGCGTAAAAACGGCTGGTCGGAACCTGGTTGAAGGTTTCCTAAGGATTTTCTCTAATATCCACGCGGACGAAGTCGCGGGCGGAAGCTAGTTTATTACAATAATCAGAATTGGGTTCCCGTTCCCGTTCCCGTTCCCGTTCCCGTTCCCGTTCCCGTTCCCGTTCCCGTTCCCGTTCCCGTTCCCGTTCCCGTTCCCGTTCCCGTTCCCGTTCCCGTTCCCGTTCCCGTTCCCGTTCCCGTTCCCGTTCCCGTTCCCGTTCCCGTTCCCGTTCCCGTTCCCGTTCCCGTTCCCGTTCCCGTTCCCGTTCCCGTTCCCGTTCCCGTTCCCGTTCCCGTTCCCGTTCCCGTTCCCGTTCCCGTTCCCGTTCCCGTTCCCGTTCCCGTTCCCGTTCCCGTTCCCGTTCCCGTTCCCGTTCCCGTTCCCGTTCCCGTTCCCGTTCCCGTTCCCGTTCCCGTTCCCGTTCCCGTTCCCGTTCCCGTTCCCGTTCCCGTTCCCGTTCCCGTTCCCGTTCCCGTTTCCGTTTCCGTTCCCGTTCCCGTTCCGCTTCCCGAATCATGTCCTGAATCATGTCCACCGAGTTGGACTTCAAAATAAATGTTATTTTCGCAATCACCATCCCATAAAACCTCAAGAACGACATCCATATCGATTTTTACTTACTTACCCCATTTACCCCCTAAGGGCTTGATTTACAAAATAACAAAATAAATGTTTGTCTATTTATTTTTAGACGTGCTCCTTCGAAGTTTAAAGTTGTACTGTCTATTTTATATTCTTTTTCCATACAAAATTTAAACCCCATTTTCACCCCTTTAGAAATTATATCATGTCCACTTCAAAATAAATGTTTTTTTCGCAATCGTCATCCCAGAAAACCCCAATAACGACATCCATATCTATTTTTAGGTTTATTTACCCCATTGCATCCCCAATTCATCCCCATAGGGGTTGAAATTCTACCAATAACAATATACGTTGCGTTAGATTTCCATCCGTAAGCCTAAATTACAAATTTAGCGATTTTTACTTCCAAAATAAAGGATTAACTTTTAAACACAACTTCATCCCCCTTTTCACCCCTTCGGGAGTAGAATTTTGAAAAACGCTGAGACACGTATTTATTTATTTTCAATCATCAGTCTAAACACAAAATTTGAAGATTCTAGCTTCAAAACTGAGGGACTTTCATACAAACTTTCATCCCTTATTTCATCCCCTTAGGGATGGAATTTTCAAAAATCCTTCCTTAGTGGATGCCTGCCAAAATTTCAAGTCTATAGGTTCAGCGGTTTGGGCTGTGCGTTGATATCTCACTCAGTCAGTCAGTCAGGACTTTGAATTTTATATATATAGATATATGAAATATTATTTTGTCTTAAGTCTTTTCTTCATGAGTTATGATGCGAAGATGGGCGCCATTTCTGGTCATCTTTCGTGTCTCGCACTATACATACACCGGTTTCAAAAGGTACATTTTACATTTCCCGAAATGTCAACTTTACAAAAAGTACTTTTCGTTGTTACGCGAACATTGCTTCTTAACGAAAAATCACAACAGCTATGCATTTGCGACAAGTGGTTTCATAGAGAAACTTGCTTATTTCTAAGAGTAGAATCATCCCTTAAAGTTTTCGCCAGGATACTAACACCCTGTTTAATTAAAATTAGTTCTAATTTCGAGGTTATCTGAACTGAGTAACTCTTTGTCTTTTCCTACTTAATATATGTAAACCAAACTAGCTTTACCCGAAACTTTGAACGAGCTTATAGTGTAGTACAGAAAAAGTTCAAACAAGCGATGTATCAAAAACATTCTAAACACCTTAAAATACAGTGCCTTAAAGCATAAAATCTTACCAAGTTAAAATGCGACCTGAATCCTTTATAAAAAAATTAAAAACCAGCGTTTTAGCCACCGAAATGTAGGTTCGCCCAAAACCGCTGGTGGGCAAAACAACATATAAAGTATAAAGATAAGATCTGCTCGCTGGTGTTATAATAAATTATGTCTTTTGACAACACACTGAGAACCTGAGAATCAGCGAGGTCGTTAAAGTGACTCAAGCAGACTTGGTTTGACTTATGCCCCATTAGAATGCACATTCAGCACATGTATGACTTTAAGTTAAACCACTTTGGTTTGGTTTGCTGTGAATTATATTTACAAAATTATTAATGCATGATAATGTTATAAATATCAGTGGTGCAGAAGTTCCGCTCTTAAAGTAACAATTAACATAATATAAATCTCTGTCTAAAGTATTTCAATAGGAGCAGCTTTTTAACCATTTGTAAAATGGGATTGAAATAATTTATAACACAGTTAATTGACCTACTTTTAGTCTATAAGAATGAAAAAATAAATGTTAAAAAACAAAAAACCGGCTTCAAAAAACCTGAAAATAAAAACAAAATTAGATTCGCATATCATTGTAATAAAACACGTCTATTGAAGTCGGGTGGGGCTGGACGACAACTTCTTTTTTTATTGTAAGAGCCCCACCCGACTTTATTAGACGTGTTTTATTACAATGATATGCGTATCTAATGATTTGACAATTATTTCTTGCTTTTTAGAGGTATTTAATTTTGAATCTAATTTTGTTTTTATTTTCAGGTTTTTTGAAGTCGGTTTTTTAGTTTTTAAACATTTTTTTCTTTTTTTCTTATAAGTGTAACCTACCGTGTACCTACCTTCTGTATTAGTACTTTTACCTTTTTATGGGTATGCATATTATGTAAATGTAAGCGATGATGTTATGTATTTTATTATATTTCACACTATTACGTGGTCCTTTTCCACTAAAAACTCCACTTGTTTTTTCACTGTTCGTGCTATTTGTTGTTAAGGAGTTCCGTCGTTCCTTCGCAGTTCAAGTCTAGTCCAAAACGTCCTTGACCATAGTTAGATACCTAATTTGCTTATGATTGTCATAATCCTAGCAATATTTCAATCACTATACAGTTTCTATTGGATTTTGAGGAGTTCCCTTGTGTATCTTTAAAATCCAAGGTCCAATAACAATGAAATCAAAATGGTATCATCACTAAAGAAAGTATCCTCTTTCAAACAAAAAAGAATCATCTAAATCGGTACATAAACAAAGAAGATAATATGGTCAATCATCCGTATAAGTTCATAAAGTGGTAACAAAAACGACAGTATAAAACCTGAAAGGTTTTCCTGAAAAACACTGAACCGATTACAAAATTTAAAAAAATGGGACCAACTTGGGAACAAAGCTGATCTATTAACGTTTGAATTATTTCAATTGGTTCAGCCGTCTTCGAGTAATCGGTGGACATACATAAAAAATAAACATACATACAGACGAACAGATAACCTCCTCCTTTTTGGAAGTCGGTTAATAAAAAAGACGTCACAACGTATGCAATCCGTGTGCATTCCGTCTGTAGCGCACTATCTTACGAATTTACCAAAAGTTGTAATTTTTTCCAATTTGTTGAAAGTGCCAACCCTTACATAAGCACAATGAGTCTAAAATCTATACCGACAGGTATCGAATATCTAGATGCGTGGGGACAGGGAGAGCGTCATCATACCGATTAATTACTGGAAAATGAACATCGGCTCGACAATTTCAATTACAACCCATAGACTCGATTACTCGCACCCGTAGGGCCGAGTCGAGTCGAGTAACCGAGTTAAAACTACTCGCTCGGATGATTGTATGCAGATCAGAATAATGAGCTATGGATTTTCATTAATGATTAATTATTGCTTTAATAGCCGTGCTTCGTTGGTCCCGACTGCATTTGCAGTCGTTAACACCCACCATTCCGCGCTGGGCCCGCTTGAGCCCATCCTTATCCACTCATAAAGAAGGCCTGTGCTTCTGTATTGGGGACATTAAAAATGGCAGTTGGTCATGGTCATTGCTATGATAATTTATTATATCTAGAATTAGTGATATTAGATTTTAGAAGCAATTATTGTGTGCCTGAAAAAAATTTTTAACTATCAATGCAAAATAACCTCCATTATGTGCTGTTTTTTTGTCTCTTTATTTTTAAAGGGTGCTTTTGTAATAAAGTAACATGTCAGCCCATCGTTACTATAATTAACCTTCAAAAAAACCTTTAATAATATCTCATCTGACGTAACTTCTGAATAGTGGTTTCGTGATTAAATTAGCAACTACATACTATTTTAGTGCTGACTCAGCCCATGACCACGGCCGATGCAACTCGGTCGAAACGTCGGGAAAAAGGTAGGTGCTCAACACCTATGTTTAGTTAAAATCGCGTTTTAAACCTGTGTTCCTAATCTAATAAAATGCAACGCGAAAGTTTAAAAGTGTATACATACTAATTTGTTTTTAAAAACACCAAAATCTTGTATCTACTATAGTTATTTAACAACTACTTCCACAATTACAAAACACAATTCAACTTCAAACCACTTTACAGGCTACTGCACCCCCAAAACTGTAACAAATTAATAAACGACTGGCGAATTAGGAAAGTATAATTTCCCAGAAAACGTACAAGCACTTTCCTGTTTTTCACGTGAAAAAATCCGGCACAACTTCGTGCATAAGAAGTGTTCCCGAACAGTATGTTAGCGCAAGTTTTCTCATAACGTAAGTGATGGTTTTTTAGCTCAGAGTTTTTGCACAGTAGTGTTCCTATTCGTAGCAATATAGGCGAGGTAGAAAATAATTTTGACGCAAACAAATATGGTTCAAATTGGATAAGTACAATTTTAAGGTTAGACAGACTTTTATTCTATTTATCTAGATCAAAATACAACAGTCAGCTCCAGTCTTCAAATAAGGTGTTATAATATACTTTATCTACACTCACAACGTAATGTTCCAAATATGAATTCAAAAAAGGTAATATAAATACGTACTTTATTTTCGTGGATAGGTAAAATTAAAAAATAAACTCATTACGATGCAGTCAACTGCATCATAAAATAACTTTTTTTCTCATTACGATACAGGGCAAATCCAAAAAGAAGGCAGTGCCGTAACATTAAAAAAAAAAACGATATTTTCCCACATATTTTTCATGATTAAAATGCACTCTATGGTAATCGATGACTTTAGTGCGATTAGTTTGTTGGAATGCACTGATCTATTTTTTTTTCTTATGGAATGCGCGCCAAGCATTTCCGATAAAGTTTTGATTTCAATTTTTACATTTTGTTATACTTACTGAATTTTGTAGGTTTTTTTTATTCTTGCTTTAAAATGTGAAAAAAATTTACTCTGCCCGATATTTTAGTTTAGATGCAGTTAAGGAATTGACTTATTACAAGGTAATACAAACAAAGTCTCTCTCTCTCTTTTCTAACGTTGATCTTTTATTTAGTAGGTTCAATCCCAAATGTATGAGTGTAGATAAAGTAGTGTATGAAACTGCACATAACTAGGTATTAAAACACTCGTGTGATACTATTAAAAACCTCGCCTACGGCTCGGTTTTTAAACACACACTCGTGTTTTAATACCCCTCTTTATGTGTCAGTTTCATAAACTACTATTATAACATATTTGCTCGTAAAGGGTCTCTTATTACGCCAATTTCAATATCGTATTGTATCTCATTACGAACTTGTGCGGTAATGTAAAGTAAAACGCACGGTTTATCAAGATACTTCGTCTAAAACGAACGGTACTTTTTTAAATCTTAGCAAAGAGTTTTGATATCAGAAAAGAGGTCAACATTTTATAAATAAAATTTACTTTATATGATTTTTTTTTTTTCAATAAAAATTTTTTTGAGTATGGGTATCAAATGAAAGGCCTTGATGAGCACATTCCAAAATTATATAATTTGTGACTAAAATTTAAGAAAAAAAATTTTTTTTTTCGATTTTTGAATATGGGTATCAAATGAAAGGCCTTGATGAGCACATTCCAAAATTATATAATTTGTCACTAAAATTAAGGAAAAAAAATTTTTTTTTTCGATTTTTGAATATGGGTATCAAATGAAAAGCCTTGATGAGCACATTCCAAAAAAATATAATTTGTCACTAAATTTAAGAAAAAAAATTTTTTTTTCGATTTTTGAATATGGGTATCAAATGAAAGGCCTTGATGAGCACATTCCAAAAAAATATAATTTGTCACTAAATTTAAGAAAAAAAATTTTTTTTTTCAATTTTTGAATATGGGTATCAAATGAAAGGCTTTGCTGAGCACATTCCAAAATTACATAATTTGTCAGTAAAATTTAAGAAAAAAATTTTTTTTTCAATTTTTGAATATGGGTATCAAATGAAAGGCCTTGATGAGCACATTCCAAAATGATATAATTTGTCACTAAATTTAAGAAAAATGTTTTTTTTTTCAATTTTTGTTTTTTTACTTTATTGTTGTTTGATTTCCTCACAATCGAAGTGAAAGGCAGAAAAATCGACCGATAAATACTAACAAGTGTATAAAAAATTTTATCATTATGGAAAACAAGCAAAAATGCAAAGTCCGAGTTTTATTTATTTCCTCGCAAATATGTTATAAAACGTCGTATGACATACGTGCGCTTTGATAATTACAGCCTCTGCTTTCTTGTAGCCCTCGCCTACGGCTCGGGCTAGCAATATCGCCTCAGCTGTAATTTTCAACTTACCGCACTTATATCATAATGTACTATTTCAACACACTTGCTCGTAAAGTTAGCCCTAATACATCGCTTTTAGGGCCATAAACCGAGCTATAACCAACGCGTGCAATAATATATAAAACACTAGTTGGTTATAGAATTATCCCTACAAAGTTTAATAGGTACCTTACTGCAAGTTATATGCGAGTAAACAGAGCATTCCCAATTTAACCGGGTAATACAGTTTTTTTTTTAGTAACAACAAAGAGGTTTAATGCCGCTGAAAATTCATATACATTTTTGGAATAGATAAACTTGTAAAGTCCTTAATTAAGTTAAACAAATATTTATTATTATGTAATTATTCATAATTCATAATATTTTATTATAAAATATTTGCGTTTTATCACTTAAAAATATATTTTGAGGTAGGCTGTATTGTGGCTGTATGCTGTTGTTCGCAAAATGTTTTTGCATTGGGCGTGTGAAAAAAACAAAAAATAAACCTACGCGCCTTTTCCCATCATAATTATCATATTTTGTTTTTGTCGTATTTGTAGCTGTGTGGTAAATTACTTTGTTTTTTTCTCGCAAGTGTGTTAAAAAACGTCGTATGAAACTCGTGAGCGCTTGCTTATTGCATACTCGGCTGAGTTACGCCCTCGCCTACGGCTCGGGCTACAACCCACAGCCTTGTATGCAATGAGCAACCTTAGCTATAACTTGTCTCATAATGTACTATTAACAGCTAAGTAAGCCTTTATACTTGAAGTTGTATACATATTTTTTGTGAAGTACTTACTAAAACATTTTATTGACTCATCATAAAAATGAAGAAAAACTGATAATAATGTTTCTCTTTATTTCTTAAAATCAATCAATATTCTAAACAGTTTATAGTACAAAAAAAAATTTGCTACATTGACAGGAAGTATACTTACTTATACCTTTTTATTGATTTCGACACTAAAACAATTATGAACCCGATATATAAAATTGATTAATTGGGTAGTACAGCTTCGTACGTATTTTTACAACTTGTTTTGAAAAAAACTAAAGGTAACAAGATTGCGTGAATAAAGGTTTTTTTTTTATCAGTGAAGGAAATGGTTAATATTTTACTTCTGTAATCATTTAAGTACTGTGTGAACATACTTATTTTACTATCAAATAAAAAAAAAATACATGCTGTTATAAAATATTTTTTTTGTAATAGGAACGGTATGTATGTCACAATCTATCTGTCATTTTAATAGCCTCGCTTTTGGAGCAATTATGCATTCCTTTTGGATAATAAGAAGGATGGGCCATTCAAAACCAATCTAACGGGCCCAATGCAGATTGGTGGGACTTAAAAGGTCGTACAACGTCAAATACACATTTTTCCCGATCATCATCAATAAGTATAAGTATAACTTATCGGTCCCAAAAATAATGTAGAAAGCAGATTATACCACTCAAATATGATCTATAAAATAAAATAAAACATGCATTATTTATAAGCGCCACAAATTACAACTTTTAAAACCATATGCAACTCAAACTTATTTTATTTTGTGCTCAAACTCGCTTTAAAACTCGGAAGGAAGTGTGCAACAAAAAGCGATTTCTTTCCAGACAGGGCACACTTATGAGACTAGGCGAGCATCTGGCGTTGCCCGCATTAGTATGTTGATGAGGCAATCGCGATCACCGTTGGGGATAACGTGATTTATATTGCTGCAGGGCTGGGAAGAGGTTTGTTTTAGTTTTATTATACAAACACGAATGTGTAGATTACAACAAAATGTTTAAAGTGCGTATTAATCTATTCAGTAGGTATTTCGGTGTATTTTATGGGTAGTATTTAATCGGGTAACAATAAATTCCCATTTTGGGTATCAAAAATCCTTATCCTTACTAATATTATAAATGCGAAAGTCCGTTTGTTTGTTTATTTGTTTGTTTGTTTGTTACGCCTTCACGTCGTAACTACTGAACCGATCATCATGAAATTTTGCTTACACGTTGTTAGGGGTGGGGAAAAGGATATAGGATACTTTTCATCCCGAAAAAACGTACAGTTCCGGAAGGATAGCAGAAAAACTGTCCAGGCAGACGAAGTCGCGGGCGGCCGCTAGTACTGAATATAGCGTACTGAAATACTAAGTGGGCGACGGACCGAGGGCGACTACAGATATTGAAAATGGGTGACTCTTAAATACAAATTGGGTAACTAATTATTCAGAACGGGCGACCAAATTAATATTTGGGCGACAACTTTAGGGCGTACAAAACATAAATTTGGCATATATTTTATTTAAAAAAGAAGACCATTACCCTAATCGATATGACAAAAAACAAACAAACGAGAAAGCCGCCTAATAAAAACGTGTTAAAAATACCATGTTGGGCAGCTAAAATCAGTTATATAGTTACCTACTTGGTATAATACCTATAGTTGCTTATTCAGTACTTATTTTTGTCACCCATTTAGAGTTGTCACTGCTAACATAAATCATTTATCACCCATATGTAGTCGCCCGTTTTGAGTATTTTTGTAATCCACTGTTAGTCGCCCGTTTACTTATTTTGTCGCCCAAAAAATAAACTGCTACCCAGTTTAGTATTTAAGTATTAGTCGCCTTTAACTATTTCCAGCTCAATTAATTAATTCCCGTTTTTTATAACATTTTAACTCAATAATGAAAACTTTAACGGATAAATGAAATTGGAAGATACTTTTCATCTCGCAATTTTTTACCCAAACTTACCCATTTTTTTTAAGCGTACTTACACAAATATTTTCAAGCGTGCTGTTAGTAGGTAAGTCGAAAAATAAATACTTTTTCACGTGAATACGTTAATAAAAAATATTCTATCGAACCATACCACAATCTGTACTCCTAGCACGCACATCTACCCAGAAAAAAAAACTCATGCAAAAGTACTTGATAGAGAAATAATCTATGGAAAATTTTATTTCGCTTTTCGGTGATAGATGGCGCTGTACATACTTCCCATACAAAATTACTCTATCGAATATTTTTACGACCGTTATTTTTTCGATAGCTGTTCGTAGTATGAACGCCTCAAAAAGTAAACAGCATAAACAAAACCCAAAAATAAAATCTTTCGATAACTGACAAGTGACAACCCTACGCCCCCAGTCGAAGGATAAATTAGGGTCGTGTGTCAAATTTTTCGCGTATTTTCCTTGGATTGGTTGTCGGCGGTGACCACGCCGCCATAATTGATAGGACACGTGATATTAATGTGCCCCCCCTTGCGAACAACGTGTGCACACAATTTATGTCGCAATACCGCACTTGTGACTTGTGACCCTAAACGGCGTATGTTAGTTTTTGGAACATGCAGTTTTGAGAAGATAAAAGTTTTTTATGCTTTTTATTAGGCTATTAGCACATTCTTTGGATGATTTTGGCGTTTAACTTGGGGTTAAGCTACAATTAAGGGATATTTAAGGGAAATTAGGTAGGCTTGAACCTTGAAAAGATGTACGAAGAATATTAATTACTTATAAATATTTTTCGTATGAAAAATTTATTGTAAATGGTGTACTTTTTTGTTATTTCGTAAGATTTTGTATTAGTAAAAAAAATTCAAAATCAATAAATTTTAAAAAATTGATTATTATCAAAAAAAATTTGGCCTTCAGTAAGTTTATTATTATTATTGATCTACTTTTCCGCTCTTAAATAATAACGCGTACGGATTGAGGCCGGAGCGACATCTACCTGAACTCTGACGTATTTCAAATTCTCACGATAGTAACGCCACCTGTAAGCTCATACCCAAACTATCATGGGAAGCGCCTTAAACGCGATATGCAGAGACATTTTAAGAGATGGCGCTGTATTCTTTAAAAATAATGCGATGTAGTGTAGAGTCACAGAATATAAAATATGGTAGTCTTCATAATTTTGCTAAAATAAGTACCTACGATAGGATAAATTATCAACTTAATTATTAATATTGGACATTTACGTGGGTCCATTTTCCAGGCATTTTTTTTGCTGGTCGATTTTTGTCGCCTAGCGCTTTTTATCAACAATCGCCTGTAAAATTGAATCACCACCTTAGTGAAATTAGGTTTGCGATTAGATTTTACAAGCGATTGTCAATAAAAAGCGCTAGCCTACTGAAATCGACCGGCAAGTCGGCTGGAAAATTGCGGGTAAATCCCACATTAAACGAAGAAAATCACAAAAATATCATTTTCACCTCTCCTCTCCAGCACGAAAAGGGCGCTTTTGGCGCGTAAAAACTTGCAGCAAAACCGATTTTTGCTGCGAGCGTGAGGCAAGTGTTTTTTTTAATTTCTAACACCAACTTTTAAAATAATAACGAAAAAAGATATAAAGTGACAAGGATGACACTTGTAAAATTGATATGTGAGAAAAGGATAGATCGGTGTCATACATGAAATAAAGAGTATGGACGTAATGAGGTCGCATGTATGAAACAAATATGAAATAAGAAAAAATAATGAAATTTATTAACAAATTGTATGTTTTGTGAAAACAAAAAAAGATCGGATATTAAAGAATAAGAGAAAAACACAAAGTAATGTAATCAAAACGACGGGAATCTACTTTACTGACTTTATGAATAAAATTTTTCAGCATAGGTTTGATCGAACCATTTTTGAAATAAATAACAAAAATGAATGCGTCCATCGATGAAGATAGTTGTCTAACTGCAAAAGAGTTAAGGGCCCTATCACATTTTTTCGTCGAAATTTCGATTTTGACGGATTTTAGCGATACAACCTAGAGAAACCTTTGGGTCTACTAAATACATTTATATGTGTAACCGACAAAAAGTTATATGTTGATTCACTGGAAAGTTAAAGGGTTAGAAAATTATTATGATATAATTTTTACGTAATAATAATAATGTATTTAAGAGAGATCCACAGTTAATTCTGAGCTTTTTAGTAGTTTTATGGTTTTTGATTGGGATTTTTTTTCAAATATTCCATACATAATTTCAAAATTCCGAGGCCGCTATGAACTATTCGACTATATAAGAGATAACATGCATTTTTTTTTATTTCAATTGTTTAGCACAGTTGTTCAATCCATGAGCTCAAAAAAGTGCCTTCGCGCATTTTATGAAAACCTTTCTCTGCAATTTCGAGTTTAATTATAAAGTTAAGCAAATTTTCAAAAAAGTGAGGCCGCTATGAACTATTCCAATAGCTATTCTGTACCATTCAATAAGTCAAAAGTGTTAATGTATTTTTGTTTCTGAGATCGAGAACGCCAAAATTGGTCATTTTACGCAAAAATCACAGTCGAAATGTAATATGCCTCTTAAGTGAACAAGTTTCCTAACCAAAGATAAACCTGAAAACATAAGTAGCATTAGTAGTAGTTAAGTAAATGTTGAGCATACTTATACACATATATCTGAGTAACTTCATATTATTACTACTCTGTGAGCTGTAGACCTGTGTAAGGTTACTGTATAAATTACTTTAATTATTATTCGTGATGAACCATGTAGTACAACTAAATTTGTGTGTTTATTCCATTAAAAGTACTTAAACGGTAGTTGTAGTAATCGGGTGACTGCAGTCGCCCCTACCACGCCAGTCACGCCACGCTCGCCCCTACCACGCCACGCATAACGTTTAAATATGCGGTGACGGGGTAGAGGCGCGCTCAGTCGTGCTCAAATCGTCACAGTGAAAGGTTGAACGGTGAAATAAGTGTTTTCAATAAAGTTGTTAAATAAAGTCGAAATACCAGATGACTTTGATGAATTTGTCGCGATACGCTATTCCTGCTGGAGAGATACCACTGCTTAAGGTCAGGTATCAGTGTATTATTGTATTGAATACTGTTTAAACTGGTAATAGTAGTACTTTCCCATGATATCGAGTAATTGTATGCTTGGAATTCTTGTTAAATACCAAAAATAATTATACAGAGATACAATTAAAACTAGAACTTTTAATTGCTCATGACGTTTTATTTTAATTCCTTTTAACTTCAGAAGTGGGATAAACGAGATTTCCTTAGAATTCTCGCTTATCCTGCCCGCAGAAAATAAATAAAATGGAGAATTCCACGTAAGCATACTATGATGATAACTAGAGGGAGAAATTATTAATAGAAATCATTAAAACCCTTAAGTTTTTTTGTTTTTGTGCTAATCATCTATAACTATTTACTCTAGTGCTCAGAGGCGGATTACGTAGCATTTTTTTTTCACTCTCTCTCTCTAAGATAGTTTTCTCTAATACAGGTTTAGTTTTCATGAAACGTTTTGTTGATACTGATATAATACTAATATTACCAATATTACAGTTAAAGTTGGAAAATAACTGTTCTTTTAGGATCAATTTAGCATTTTCCCATCCCTGCTGTCTTTTTACATTGAATACAAATAAGATCACGTGTCACGTAACATATTGAGCATAGATTACGGATTCTGTACCTACAATCATATTTAACAATTCAGTTGCCCAATTAATTAAATATGATAAGACCATTCTAAATTTATTGGGTGACTAATAGTGATTAATTACATAAAATTTTGTGCAAGTTTCAGCAATGAAAAATGCATATCGCAAATTGGAAGTTGAGTGCAAGATTCATAGCAACAATTTTGACTCCAACTGATGCTGTTGAGCGTCCACTACGTGGTTACACGAAATTTCAAATTGTAATAGTGACACGAGTGAGGGAGCGGAAGGGAGCCTGACATAGTCGGGCAAAGCCGCAAGCACTCGGTATGTCTTATTTACTTTCTCTGTTTATATAATTAAGACGCAGCTATGAGGGCGTAAAGCGTCAAACGCAATTTCGAATCGTAATATTTTGCGACACGAGTGAGGGAGCGGAAGGGAGCCTGACATAGTCGGGCAAAGCCGCAAGCGCTCGGTGTGTCGTATATAAGCTGTTTATATATTTTAAGATACAGCTGTGAGAACGTAAGGCATCATCCTTGAGAGGCCGTACAACGCTAGAAGGAATTTTCATAGTAAGAATTATCGAAATTATTGGCATTATCACATTTTTTGTTAATAACAAATAAACTATTTCTTATTAAAAAAAATACTGTTATTAAGAATAACTAGAAAGCTAGCTACGTTTTTTATATTATGTTCCGATACTATAGGTTATCATATTTATATTATTCATACATTTTGGGATCGATAAATTAAGTAATACTGTGTAATCTTTGTTCGAAATTGTACAATTTAAGACGCAGCCGTGAGAGCGTAAGGCGTCCGTAGTAACAACTAGTAAAATATTCAGACGGCAATATCTTGAGTAAGGAAGCGGGCGCTTCAAAGTCAGCTACAGTCGCAAGCATTCGTGCTGGTTTATACGATATCAAGAGTCATAACTTAGGCTTGAGACAGACTTCATCGATGAATATACTTATTTGAAAAGAATTGCAATAGATTGAGTTGATAACATTAATTTAAGTTAGTTTTATTGATTATTAAATAAAGAAAAAGTGTGTATAATTTACGCAATAATTCGAGGATAAAGAAAGTCTTAGGTAGACTATAACTTTTCTTGGACATGAAGCTTGCTTCTCAATATCTTATTTTTCAAAATTTATCAGAGCATTATCAAGTGAATGCAATTATAATTGTCTGTTGTAAGAAGTAAATAACTAACTAAGTAATAAAATCATCTAGAGTAGGGTTGACTTTAGTACGTACGAGGCTTGAATCTGATAGCAATCTTTATCTTAATTAATAACCCACCTGTTTATATTATTTAAACGTTTTGCTATGTTAGATGTACATAGTCTAAATACTACACGCTACTATATGCTACATACTACTACATTAAGTATGTAGCGTGAAAAAAAAACTGTTTATGTATTTGGTTTTTGAACATGCAACTCATGCAAGTTCTCTTAATTTTGTTCCACTTAAATTTATTTTAATAACTGTTCTTAGCCATATTGTTTGACAAGCAAGTAAAATTATTGCGAACATCCGTAAGGTAATTTTTAACAAGTTTTCTAGATTATAATTATTATAATCATTTCTATTAAATCTAAATCATCAGAATGTTTTATCATCGTTATAAGTATTATTTTACTGTTTTGTTTATATTATTTTTCTTAGTTAAAATGATAGATATAGATGCGACGAACGCACACTAAAACCAATATAAACATAAGTACTCTAGATATTTGCAGTACATAACTTATCCATACTTACTTGAAAAATCCCTAACTTTGCTGGAACCTGCAAGAAAACTATCTGAAAGATAAATCCAGTTCTCTTTACAATGATTTAATTAATAACTCCTCTGCAACTCTTTTGTGAGTACAATAAAGAGCAAATAATTAAGTATGCTGAATGTAAATCCTCTTTAAATGTATTTACTGCAATGCAACTAATTGAGTCCAATGAGTCCAGCCATGTATTATTGCCAATTATGGCTATACCTACCGTTCTTTTAATAAACTAGTAATTCAATTTCAAATATTATTCTTATTAATTTTACTACACTATGATCAGCTCATGCATCTGTTGCCAAGTCATTTAATGAGTAATTAGTAAGACAGAATGTGATGCCATTTATAATGGTGTATTGAGCGTATATATTTTTAAATGACCACGGTGAGCAATGACCTACTCTACTGAAGTGTACCGGTAGTAAAAGAAAAATAATAAAATTCATTTATTTCAGATAACAATTATTGATCCAATTTGATAAGAAAAAAAAATTGAACAAACAATAAATAAAAGAAATAATTACATATAAATCTTAAGATAAAACTATATTCATAATACACAATAATGCAACAGTAATTTTACTATACTTAATATTAATTCTAATTCTTCCTTCACATTCCTACAAATGTTATTGAAAAACAAAACTATTGTGCTTTTTATTTCGTAATCTGATATGCAATAAGCAAATCACTTAAAAATGTATTGTATATTGTTTTTTGTCTGCGAATAGTGCCATTTAAATACTGTGTGTTAATATTTCAAGATAATAAAACTAAAGTGGAATAACATATTTCTAAAGCATTCGTAGGTGGTAAGTTAAGCCTAATGAAGTATCTTTAAATTAATCAATGTACATGTATTATCTTAGTACTTGTTACAATATTGTTTATAATATGAAATAAAGAATTTTAAAATAAAAAAAATTAAATAAAATTTCGTAATCAATGATACAATTTCTAGACAAAATAATTATTTTCGTATTCATTGCATTTTATCTCCGATACCGCATTATTACAATTTTAACATAATTTTCTCACGTCAATCATGTAGGGGTGACTTGACCTGTTATTACACCCTTATATTTGTTGGCACTCTAAACTTAACATAAAAAAACAAGAATATTATTCGATAAACTGTGTTACCTAATTATGGAAAAAACTCAATTATAATGTTTTGGCATATTATCTTAATATTTAATGAGAAATTAGAACCTTATTTTCAATGATCATTTAATATATTTTTTTAATCAAATAATGGAAATAATAATAATAATTTATTTCATAATTCAGATATTACAATCCATTTTGTTAGTAACAATTAACTTAAATCCTATGTTAGTATTCAGGACAAATTTGAAATTAAATAATTCATAAATAATAATGAAGTATTCTATAAGGCTTCAAAAAATTGGCCCTATTCCAATAGTCGAAAACTAAACTTCTAAGTTGTACCAGTACTTGGTGAAAGCATGCCAATATTTTAATAAAGGTACTGAGAATAATACCTATAATTTTATTAACTGTTGCCTATTAAATTATTATTGGCGTAAGGTGTACCAGTAATTTGATCGGTACATGCCAATAATAGGTTGAAGGGTACCAATGAATGGACTATGGGTCTATTTATTTATACATAATATGATGGTGTATGTGTGGTGGTAATAGCTTAAAACGACATACATACAAAATACAAAAAAAAAAAGAGAGAATCCGTATTGTGTATTGCGTTGCGTGTAACACCCACTATATTTATTTCAAATAGAGCTACTAAAATCAATAGGCAAAATTTATTGTTTCGGTTTATTACTCTAAATACCAATAATTGGGTAATTTACCCTGCCTTTTCTATTTGAGAAATTCAAGGCGATCCATAAACTAGGTGAAACTTTTCACAAAACAATTAAGTAATTCTGTAGACTAACGCACGGTCCTGGTGATGACAGTGCTCCTCATTAAAATGAAATAATATTAATAAGAAAAAAAATCCTTTTATCATGATTTTTCTTGTTCCTCATGACTGAGGGTCGCGATAGAATGAAGTAACTACTTACTTAGTAGGACAATTCAATCTGCTTTTAGAACACATTATATTGGGCACCGTAGGTACTGGAAAAAAAAACTTAAACCAGATAGATAGTAAGGGTGGTGCTTGTGTGGGATTATAGCTAATTACTTTTGTACATGGATTGATAATACATAATATGATTTGTATTTGGACTCTGTGTGCCCGCTATGGGAAGTAAGATTACCAAAATACTGATTACTAAAATCATTTATTACTTAGTGTTTATTCTGATCGAGTTTTTAAAATGTGCAGTTATATTCGAAGAAGGTACCTCCACATAACGTACTGTGTGTATAGTGGAGTCACTTCTACGATATCTAAACTCCTCTTTAGTACATATTACATTTACATATCCATTATATAGGGAAGTATGCTAATGTATATAACTAAACAAAAGGTTAACCTGATTAAATTAGTAAGGGTAAATTTAAAACCATTACTAATTTAAAAGACCTTCAGAATACTTTGTAAATAAAATAAAAAGTTTTTTTACCTTGCTGTAATGTAGAATGCAATTTTTTTTAGTTCAAGAAGTAACAAATTTTACTCTTACTGAGTTGTGTCACGAAATACATAATAGTACAAGTGTTATGTAGGTACAATAACTACTTAAAAGAAAGAAAACTTTTTGCAAATTCATGATTAAATTATTGGATGTCATAATAGTTTATGACATGTGTCACGGAAATATGCTTTTTCTGTCACTGTGTTACACTAATTGAAGCACTGGGTGCACCCCAAAGTTATCTCAGGGAAAATTTTTATTGAAACGTCTAATCCATGCAATTAATGCTGCCCATAGCCATAGCGCCGCCGCGCGTGATTTTTTAATTAATATGGTATAAAAATTATAAAAGTATTTCAAGCATTACAAATGGTATGAGAAAGATATTACATTCAATTTAGTATTTAGTAATATATATATACATATTTACAGAAACGATTACTTCAATTTTCTATTTTAATGATGAGCCTTTTATAGCGTTTTGATGACTTTTTGTTGATTGTTGTTAGTAGGTATTTTTCTAAACTAAGTTTGTATTGGAGACAAATATTGAAATGCTTACACGTAACTAATGATTCTAAGACTTAAGTAAATAAAATAAGTTGCAAAAGCTAATGATAAAAAAAAATTATTTCTAAGTTTGCAATCTTTATAATTCGGTGCAATGAAATATTAACCCCTTAGCAATTTATTTAAGGTATACATCCATTTTTAATTTCTAAAGTATCTTGTAATTATATTAATGAATTTTGATGTTGATAATCTATCGTTAAACAAGCTATTGCTCGTGTTTATAACGTGCTCGGATGAAATGCCATACGACTATATTTTTATTGATGTAAACAGAGTTGAATTGAATTGTAAAATTTTAATGTTAATTAAATTAAGTTAAGTAATCTAATTACGTTAATTGTAGACAAATAAATGTCACTTTATATACATACCCTTTCTCTAACGGGATGTTTTCTGAATACCTACATATGTATAAACAAAAACGTAATTACGTTTTGTGTCATGCAATAAATATTTGTAATGTAATTAAATAATAATTATGACTTTCGCAAAAATGCGAAATATTTTGTTGGAAGGCTGCTATTTTTCTTCTAATAAAATGATGTTTTTATTTAATAATATTTTATGACTAATTGAATGGATGTACTCAGAGTTATAAAAGATATTGTTTTACGCGATGGGACTCGCTCTAGCAGGATGGCCGACTGTAAGGTTACTGTATAAATTACTTTAATTATTATTCGTGATGAACCATGTAGTACAACTAAATTTGTGTGTTTATTCCATTAAAAGTACTTAAACGGTAGTTGTAGTAATCGGGTGACTGCAGTCGCCCCTACCACGCCAGTCACGCCACGCTCGCCCCTACCACGCCACGCATAACGTTTAAATATGCGGTGACGGGGTAGAGGCGCGCTCAGTCGTGCTCAAATCGTCACAGTGAAAGGTTGAACGGTGAAATAAGTGTTTTCAATAAAGTTGTTAAATAAAGTCGAAATACCAGATGACTTTGATGAATTTGTCGCGATACGCTATTCCTGCTGGAGAGATACCACTGCTTAAGGTCAGGTATCAGTGTATTATTGTATTGAATACTGTTTAAACTGGTAATAGTAGTACTTTCCCATGATATCGAGTAATTGTATGCTTGGAATTCTTGTTAAATACCAAAAATAATTATACAGAGATACAATTAAAACTAGAACTTTTAATTGCTCATGACGTTTTATTTTAATTCCTTTTAACTGTAATTTATAACATGTTCTTTTTATATTTTTTCGAAGTGGTTGAAATATTATTTTTCCCCATAAGTAAAATTTCGAAAAACTGAATCGACCTCAAAATTCTATATACTTAATATCGAACCTGCTTACAAAATTTCACGAGAATCGGTTGAGAAATGCGACCTGCAGTGAAGAGGAGAACAGACGGACAGCAGGACAGCCGGACATACGAAAGAAACTGAGATACTTCGCTCGCGCTTCGCACTCGCTCGGTAAATCATAGTTGTTTGTGCGTTTAAATTAAAACAACATAGGTAGTCTTAAGTTAAGTATAAGTATTACTATTTTTACTTACTTACTTTGTTTTTTTTTTAAGTCGGAACGGGACAGTCTGCTTAGCCATAGTCAGTCAGCTGCTGCCGACGGAAAGTTTCAACGTGTTTATGAATATGCAAAACTGTAAAGTTCCTAGATTTACACCGTATGATATCAAGCACAAGTAAACGTTTACTTCTTTAGCTCTAAAATAGTAGCTTTCTTTTTGAATTTAGTTTTATTGCAATTTTATAGCTTTGCTAATTTATATTTTATTATTGCTAACTTAGAAATTTTTTATTATGGTTGGACTGCATCCAAATGTAATTTTAATTGCCAACGTTTTTTTATGATTAACAATTAACAAGTGTATTATAAAACAATTTATTTCATTTCATATTTGGGTGAACCACAACTAATTAGTTAACTAAGCATAGTAAAAAATTGAATATAAATATTAGGTAAGTAAGTATTTCCATAATATCTAAGTACGGTATAAATTAATAAGACCAAATGAAATAAAAAATAAAGAGAAAGAAAGAAAATACTTAGACACTTGACACAGACATGAGAGACAAATAAATACATGCTATGAAATGAATGACACATTAAAGAAAAAAAGAAATCGATGGTATTATGCATTCTAAAAAAACCACTCTTGACTTTTCGGAACCTTTCCTGCCCCCCTACTCAAATGGGCTACTTACTATTCGTTTGAACGCTACGTTTAATTTTAAAGCTTAAATATAAGCAATAGATGATTAAATCTCATGTCGCAAATTTATGTAAATCACAGAAAGCTTACGGCACGTAATTTTATAGTTTACTTTACTGCTTATTTTAAAGTTTTATTAGTAAGCGTAGCGTTCAAACGAATAGAAAGTTGGCCATTTGAGTAAGGGGGCTGGGGTCGTTTAATTACGGGATGATTTCTTAAAAATACAGAATTATAAATATTCCTCCGAAAAATTTAATTCACTGCCACATTCTAACTAGGGTAAGTAAGTTAATCGATAACTGACCGATGCTTTCAACTTGCACTTTTAAACAAAAGGAAAACATCGACTTCTCAATAGTCCCCACTCTCATGTATTATTCCCGGTGCTGAAATAGGGGTGGGTTTGATTCCTTTTGTCTTTTAACCGGGATAGCCAGTGTCCTTTTGTCCCATCGCGAGATGACATTGGGAACTACATTAGCTTACTGCGTGATTAATTTAATAGAACGGCCCAGGATTTAGGACTCAAAAGGGTTAAGGGTGCATTGCGCATTGCGCGTCAACTAGCGTCGCCAATCAAGATAAAATCATTACAACGAAATAACTACCTATGTTAAATAAAATTCTGAAAAATATAAAAACTAGTATTACCTATCAACTTTTTTTGTATGCGGTAAATTCTTAGTTCAAGTATGTTCGCGTAGTTAAAATCTGGATTAACGCCCAAAGTGGCCACTTTAGGCGTTGATCCAGGTTGTAACTACACAAACACATAACCAGGAAAAAAACGCAAACAAAAATAGTTTATAACTAATAGTAGTTTTTATACAATACTAAATATAGTTTTTATATTTTTCATAATTTTATTAAACATAGTTATTTCGTTGCTATGGCCAATGACGCTTCAAGTCATCTGGAAAAACCGTAGCCTAGGTTTTCGTACTAAAATGCGCTTAGTGAGAGCTTTGGTCTTTCCCATCTTTATGTATGGAGTAGAAACATGGACCATACTAGCCAGAGAGAAACATAGAATAGATGCATTCGAGATGTGGTGTTGGAGGCGAATGCTTGGGATACCCTGGACGGCCAAACGCACAAATGTATCTATCCTAACACAATAAATGTCAAGACTCGGCTGTCCACTATCTGCTTACATCGCGTACTCTCATACTTTGGCCACATAATGCGAAGAGGATATGAAAGTCTCGAAAAGCTGGTCGTGGTTGGTGGAATAGAAGGCAAGAGAGCCTGAGGTCGTTCGCCAACCAGATGGTCTGACCAAGTAAAAGTAGCAACCTCCTCAAGCAAATTCCATCAAGCAGTGAGAACAACCATGGACCGAGCGAGACCAATGGAGGCAAATCGTAAAAGCAGCCGATGATCACGATCCTCAGTTATGAGGGAACGATTAAGAGAGATTTCGTTGTAATGTTTTTTCTTGAGTGGAAGCGCTAGTGTAGGCTCGGTGGGCACTTATAAAAAAGTAAAAATTAGTAAGTAAATATTAGACAATATCACAAACGTTGTCCCGAGTCCAAAGTGGCTGAAGCACATGTGTTATGGAAATCAGATACAACGGTGGAACTACAAACACCTAGACCTGAGCCAATAAAGAAAAGTTCGTTTTCTTCTAAATTGACCCAGCCGGAGATTGAACCCGGGACCTCAGATATGGCAAAACCTTGAAAACTGGTGATCGCGCCACTCGACCACGGAAGTGGTCAAAATAATGTTCTCAAGACATGACCATTTCTATTTTTATAATAATAAGTTAATCACGATTTGGTTATAGATAACAACATATTGTAATCTTTAATTTTCAATCAATCACTAAATAAAACATTGTTTTAATCACAATCATTGTTGTTTAGTAGAAATCGTATTTATAAAACACTATAAATCAATCAAAATACAGAATATTAGAATACTAGTCACAAAAACATCGTTAAGGTCACGAAATACTAGCAAATATCTTTCACAATTTCCTAATATCGATATTCAGAAGCGTGCCACGTGTACACAAATTTCATAGATTCAATAATTCAACTCTCATAGGTTTTCCATCGATATCCATTCCTCGATATATTCCCAGCGGTAGTTCAATAGATCCTTAGCGGAAATCCTTTCCAGCACGCCTGTAAAGTGGACCCTTTGTGGAGGAGATGGCTCATCTAGATAAGAGGTTAACGCTTTCATACCACCCATACAACTTGCTCAGACAGCCTCTATGCAAGCCTATTTTATGGAACTGTGAAGCAAAATTAATTTGAATCTAGCTGATAATAGAGATGTTAGAAAATACCTACTTATAATACTTTTTGGAATTTGGCTTGAAAAAAAAAAAGATTCTATTTGAAAGACTTCCCTGAGCGAAAATGGCGCCGCGGTGAATTTTGTTTAATATTATAATTCTAATACACAACTTTAATAATATTTACGTGGAATTTTTAGGGCCCACGTTCTAGTATTTTTAGACGGTATCGTTACAATCCCTCGTAGTCACTGCTAGAAGTAGATAACAAAACTGTTAAAAGTGGCCGTTTTTGACACATTTGCTATCTACTTCTACGAATGACTAGGAGGGGGCATGTGGCTGATACCTTCTAAAAATATTAGTTTTAAAAAAAAAATTCTTGTCTTAATTTTTTGTTTAAATTATTATGATTTGGTGAATTAATTATTTAAGTAAAAGTAAATTTGAAAACACCTTAAAAATAAACCTTATTCATTAGGTACCGCGTCTCTGAGGTAATAAGTTTTGCCGAATGAATGGTGGTAAAAGTTCGAAATGAACGATAATTACATAAAAGTGGTAAATCTTAGGTCTTACTGGACAATCTTGGGATTTACATGAATTAGAAGCTTTACAGTAACATATATGCACTGATTTTACATGCAATAGTAGATTGTTATACAAGACGCTAAAATGACCCATTGCATACGAGGTAGTTTTATTCCCGAGCTTTAGCGAGGGAATAAGTAGAAACCGAGTTACAATGGGTTTTAGCGTCGTGTGTTACACTGTACTTTTCACTACGATTGCGAGAAAATAAAATACAATATTGAATACCTAGTTTATACTTCCGTAAACGAATCCACTCGTTTTTCTATCCTCCACTTCATAAACTTTTCATACAGTATTTAAATAAATGATTTGTGCTTGACGGCAAAAGATTAAAATTATTTCTTTCCTATTACTTACAGTCACACAATTCAATCAGTTTGGCATTAGAGAAAAATTCTAAAGATTTCGCGCCTTTTTAAATTTCTACTGTAGCAGCTAAGAAACACAATGCACGCATTCTACAATCAAACTTAAAGTCACAGAGTATAAATAAGTCTATGATTTCACCGAAGAGATCGCTGCTTTTAGTTCCATTTTCAAAAATAAAAATTAGAAACAGTATTAAGTCGAGCGAGTCTTTATTCGTGATTATGAATAAAAACTTTTTCGTTTTAGTAGGCTCATTGGTAATAGACAAACATTAAAAAAGAAAAAACTTTATCCCCTAGGGGTAATTTTGCTATTTTATCCTGGCTCTTGTACCTTACAATGACGTACTTTTAGAGCAAGAGGAGTGAAAACAACTTTTCTTAAAAAGTTCAAGAAAATTTCCCGTGTTCAAAACTTTTTTTCAACATAAGCAAATTACATGCTTACTAGATAGACTGAAAATAAACTTTGTGTGAGCTGAAGTCAATTCCGCATATTATGTCTGTGCTTTTTATGTAATTTTCTTTTAAAATACAAATATCTTTGTTAGTATTTTTTGCTTACTTGTATTTATAATTTGCGCAATAGGTATTCGGTGTTTAATTTATTCAAGTGCTACCCATCCAGCCAGTTCTCAGACATGCTTTATCGTGACGGCTTTCATAGCGAAAACTTCGAGCGAAAATTTATTTTTTTATGTGGCAACACCGGAAGAACCTTTTGATACCTGACAACTTAGAGCATCTGACAATTTGGTTAAAGTTTTTTTTGTAGCGTTACGTAGAAGCTATGACGTAAATTTGGGTAAAAACAAAGACGAGAACATTGGCACTTTTGCATTATTAACTTTTGAGTTATTTTGGTGTAAGGTATAAGTATTACGCCGTTTTGTTTTGCTCCTTGGGGGTAATTCAATGTCTCAAGAAGAAAAACTTGCTTGCTACAGATGTTAGTTTTTACCCAAAATGTCAATTTCTTTCATTCCTCCATGGTCTATTGTTGATGAGTTGAAGGTGTGACAATTAATATAACCTTCCGCGGTATTATAGGATTGTGGATGTTGACCTTTCACATTAGAATTTTTTTTTAAACTTACTTCGAAAGTTCTACTTTATACTCCGAAATTAGTTAGACAACTTCAGATTTTTTTATTAATAGAAAATTAAAAGATTATTATTTTATGATTAGGTATGGATTTGGGGTTTTTAATTCCTGCTTTGCGTTTAAGATTTTTTTTGAAAAGCTATATCGACTTAAAGACTCGAGGTCTGGTTTTGTAAAAAAAATACTTTGGAAGGTTTCTCTGATAATATTTGCACAAATAAGTATAAGTCTTCAGAAGTTAAGAGAAGTTTATAACTCTATTTGCGTTAGAAAACATATAACCAACTGGTTAAAGAAACAGTTTCAATGAAAAGTGAATTTTGTGTTTGTTACGTAAGTATTTCTTCATGAGTCTCGACTAAGTTTCATGATAATATGAAATATTTTGTTGGTTGTTTACATAATTTATACGAACGCTGGCAGAATAAAAATACTTAACAAACTATGTAGAAAAAGCTTTTAAAAAAAAAAGAAAAACCGCCTTCAAAAAACTGAAAACAAAAACAGCTTAAAAATTAAATACCTCTAAAAAGCAAGAAATAATATTCGAATCATTCGTTACATATATCAATATTAATAAAACACGTCTATTGAAGTCGGGTGGGGCTGGAGGACCACTTCATTTTTTTATTAAAGCCCCACCCGACTTCATTAGACGTGTTTTATTAATATTGATATATGTAACGAATGATTCGAATATTATTTCTTGCTTTTTAGAGGTATTTAATTTTTAAGCTGTTTTTGTTTTCAGTTTTTTGAAGGCGGTTTTTCTTTTTTTTTTAAAAGCTTTTTTATTTTCAACTTTTTAGTGGTAGGTATGTAAGCGCAGCGTGTAAATATTTTTTAACTTTATATTATAATATTTTCAATGGTAAAATGCCCAGAACTCAATTTCCAAATTTACGCTGTTTGTTTTTGAGGAGTTCCGTTGTGTCATCGTAGTCCAAGTCTAGTCCAGAACGTTGCATCGCAAACCATGATTTGGTTTGTTTTGGATTGCCATAAACTTACCAAAACCTAAATCACTTTACTTATACTATTTGATTTTGAAGAGTTCCTTTGTGTATCTTCGAAGTTCGAAATCCAATAACAATGAAATTAAATTGTGACCACTCTTGAAGTATACCCTTTCAAATAAAAAAAGAATCATCTAAATCGGTTCATAAACAAAGAAGTTATGTCCGAAATTCCATAAAAACTCGTGCGAAGGCGAGCTAAATAATTGATATTTTTCAGGATTTTGAAAAAACTACTGGCCAGATCTCTGTAAAAATTTTATGGGACCACACACGAACTATGTTCTTTAAGACAAAAAAAGAATTGTACAAATCGGGTAACAACTGACGAAGCTATGTTAAAACATACATAAAAAAAAAAAAAATAAAAAAAAAAATACCGTCGACTTGAGAACCTCCTCCTTTTTTTGAAGTCGGTTAAAAATGATTAGATTGCCGATGCCATATGATTTTTTCAACATTATGACATAACTACAAACTTTGTTTCAACGAAATAACAATGGCTGGCCTTATTGCCTATCTCGACATCAAACAACGGTAATACAGTACTCAATACTATTTTGTTTAATTCTAGTAATGTATGCAGATTGAGGAAGGTACACAAGAGATACAAGACGTAAGAGAACAACTTAATGAAACTAGCAACTAACATACTTAGACGTAGTATGTTAACATACTAGGAAGGTAAATGGGTAAATATCGTATTTCAAATCGCAACAATAGCTTAAATGTCTTTTCAGATAGAATTGACAATACCTATAGAAACGCCTACACGTAACATTGGTGTGTCAGATAAAACGGTAATAGAAAATTATGATTTATTATTATCTAACATAAATGTTTTTGCCCCATTTGAAATAAGTTCCTTATCTGGAAAAAACTGTTATTTTACAACACGTGAGTATTGTAAATTGTAAGCAACAAAGTCATTCATTATTGACCGAGCGAGCACGAAGTGCGAGCGAAGCGTCTCTGCTTCAGCTTGGGCAAAAATTCTTTCGTATGTCTGGCTGTCTGTTCCAACCTACAGGTCGCATTTCTCAACCGAATTTTGTGAGCAGGTTTGAAAATTATATTGAATTTTTTTGTCGAGCCATATTTTTGATGTTTTTCAAAATGGCGGAGATATGTTAAAAAAACAGATTTCAGTCCGCTTTCCAGCTCTTCCCGTTTTCCTCTACAGGTCGCATTTTTCAACCGATTCTCGTAATTTTTTTTAAGCGGAGATATGTTAAGAAAACCTATTTCAGTCCGGTTTTCCAGCGCTGTATGTTCTCCTCTACAGGTCGCATTTCTTAACCGATTCTCGTGAAATTTTATGAGCCGGTTTGAAAATAATATAGAATTTTATTTCACGCCAGTTTTTTGAAAATTTTCAAAATGACGGAGAAATGTTAAAAATACATATTTCAGTCTGGCTTTCCAGTGCTGTCTGTTTTCCTCTACAGGTCGCATTTCTCAAACGTTTCTCGTGAAATTTTGTAAGCAGGTTTGAAAATTGTATAGATTTTTTTTGTCAAAACAGTTTTTCAATTTTTTTTTTAAATGGCGGAGATAATGTAAAAAAAACGTGTTTCAGTCCGGATTTCCAGCGCTGTCTGTTCTCCTCTACAGGTCGCATTTCTCAACCGATCCCGGTGAAATTTTGTGAACAGATTTGTTAATTATATAGAATTCTTTGTCGAGACAATTTTTTGAAATTTATTATAATGATGGAGATATGTAAAAAACCATATTTCAGTCCAGCTTTCCGGCTGTTTGATCTCCTCTACAGGTCACATTTCACAACCGATTCTGGTGAAATTTTGTGAGTAGGTTCGATAATTATATATAACTGTTTAGTCAAGCCAATTTTTCCAAATTTATAAAAAAAATATTCACCCATTTTGAAAAATGATCAAAATTAGAAACACCATCTAGCTGCGAATACTCACGTACCTACTGTGTGCTTTGAAAACTTCATGGCGACATTTTGTTTTATTTTATCGCGAGGTCTACAGCTCACGGAGCCACTAGTTACAACCAGATAGCTACTTATATGTATGAAAAAAAAAATACAATAATGTATACAATCTAATTAAGAACCTATCCTCCTGTTTTTGAAGTCGGTTAGAAACAAAAATATTTGTTTTGAAATGTTTGTAGCCGAATTAGGTTTTCTTTTTCATGATCATGGAAAAATCAGGCAAAAAAAATGCTCAACTGTTTTTCGTGCTAAGGGCACCGCACACAATAATTATTAGTAGGAGTGCATCCGATACCGATATCGATATATAGGCGATAACTAAGGGGTTTCCGATATATCGGCATCAGCGATATTTTTAGTGTCGATACAACAATACTTTTCAAATATAGAGTTTCAAAGAATGTAAAGGCACGAGTTCTTTTCGTCTATATTTCGTTGCAAACGAGCTTCAAACGAGGCATGAATACTTGGGGAAGCCCTGCACTTTTTCATCGTAACTTCCAAATGCCTGAACAGATTTGGATGTGAGTAACGTTAGAAACCTTACATCATTCCGATACAATATGGGTATCAAATAAAAAGCATTGATGATCACATTCCAAAACTTGATGAATAAAATGTCACTAAAATGTATTAAATAAAAATAAATACCTTAATATCAATATTAAAAACCACGACTGCCGTACCTAAAATCTCTAGATTTTAGTACTAACCTTTTTATTCTTTATTTAAATTCACCAAGCGTATCGGTATCGGTATTGCCGACATTTTTATAAGAGTATCGGTATCAGTATCGTATCGGCAAAAGGGCGTATCGATGCATCTCTAATTATTAGTATAGGCTCACCTGAGACCCAGACGCGAACTCCTCAGCTGGAGGCTCCCTGGTGAACCGCTCGAACTTGAAGCTGTTGGAGCGGTACAGCTCGTTGTCTTCCCGGGAGCGTCGGCCTCGGCAGAACCGCCGGGTGATCGATGTGTGTCTGTGGTGATAAACAAATATTGCAGTCACATTTTAAAAACGAAGCAGGAGCACTCTATTTTGTAAGACGTCGAGCGCTCTTTATACTCAGTTTAACTCGATAGCCATGACTGTCAAATAAAACCGGCTAAGTGCGAGTCGGACTCGCGCACGAAGGGTTCCGTACCAAAAAACGGCAAAAAAAAAAAAACACGTTTGTTGTATGGGAGCCCCCCTTAAATATTTATTTTATTCTGTTTTTAGCATTTGTAATTATAGCAGCAATAGAAATACACGATCTGTGAAAATTTCAACTGTCTACCTGCAGTCGTTATCAATATCGAGCAAAAAACGGCAAAAAAATCACGTTTGTTGTATGGGAGCCCCCCTTAAATATTTCTTTTATTCTGATTTTAGTATTTGTTGTCATAGCGGCAACAGAAATACATCATCCGTGAAAATTTCAACTGTCTAGCTATCACGGTTCTTGAGATACAGCCTGGTGACAGACAGACAGACAGACAGATAGACAGACGGACAGCGGAGGCTTAGTAATAGGGTCCCGTTTTTACCCTTTGGGTACGGAACCCTAAAAATGAGTAGTAAAGAGTGATCGACGCCAAAAATAGGGACCCTGCGCCTCTAGAGATCACCAGACACCAGAAACTCATAAATCGGAAGTAAAATTATTTTTACAGAAAACAAATGATTGTTGTTGTTTTTACAATTGCACATTAGTATTTTCTGTCATTAGACAGAAAATAATTTTATGACTTTCTTGACGGACTGTATGCAACAACCACGTGTTTTTAGGAAAAATAATTTTAATCCGTTATAAACCTCTAACGCCAATCTGTTAATCAACCATCGTAGGACCGTCTGAGTTGCTACGGGTGAGTCGATTTTTTCTAATATTTTTCATTTATTAATCATCTTAACTATCGTAGGGTTGCACATCAGCTATTTTAATGTCCCCGCTGCTAGGACACAGGGTTTAAGGATGGATAACAAGAACGGGCCATACCCACCACGTTGGCCCAATCCGGATTGGTGGGTGTTAAACACTGCAAATGCAGCCGGGACCATTTCTCCGTGCTTTTGGCGACACACTACGGCGAGCTCCTCGTTTATCGAAGTCAAAAACAAAATATCTTTATTCAAATAAACTTAAAATTAAGCACTTTTGAATCGTCTAAGAAGAAGGGTTAGCTGTTGTTTTTTTTTTAATTATTAAAATAAAGGATTGATTTCGCAATGGGGTAGCGCATTCGCCGTGCGATTGTTGCAGTTAAGCAACTTTCGCTAAGGTCGTCATTGGATGGGTGACCACAAATTTACTATTTCGGGCTCCTCTATGCTTCAGATGGCAAGTTAAGCCATTGTTCCGGGCTGCATTTGCAGTCGTTAATACCAATCTTTCGTAACATTTAACTATCATTTAATTTATGCCCGTGTGTAAGTTATTATCAAAATTTCAAAATTTAAATTAATTTATTCAGTCTAGGCTGTTCAAAGTTACAAGCACTTGTGAATGTCATAGAAGCTACGCCATCGGTTCGCAAACTCTAAGCGGTACCTAGACCTTGTACTTGTAACGAGAATAACCGACAAGAAACTCGTCAAGGGCTGCTTTTTCTCCCTGTATATTTCATACAGAGTCGTCAACATTGAAGAATGACCTCCACATTTAAAGTAAGGTCATTTTCCATCACAACATCTCAGAGAAGGGGCATTACTAAGGCAGTAATGATCCTAAAAGCTTAGAATTATTATACCTAGAAGCCGTGTCCTTGTATGCAAAGTGAGGCAACTTCTACTGAGCCAAAATGGCTCAGTTCTCAGATTTATATTTGTCATTATCCTACGTTACCTAGGTAATCGTAACTAAAATCCAATAATATAATAATTAATCTCTTTAAGGTAGGGAAATTAAAACTGTTTTGTACTTATTAGGTATGATTATTTAATAATGGACAATAAACATCTGAAAACGGCGCTATTTTGGCTGGTTTTGTTGCCTCACTTTTGACAGCGCGCTTTGTAGGGAATTATCGTTCTAGGTGTTATTATTCTAAGCCTAAAAGGAACTTTATCGAAATTTAGAAAAAACAGCAAAACAAACTTTTTTAAATTTTTCCAAATGGTGACAAATTACTACATAAAAGACATCAACGAACTCTTGTTTAAAAAAAAATATTTTTAAAAACGTTTGTTTTTTTGCATTTACTGGGTTTTGATGTATACCCCCCCCCCCCCCCCCCCTCATGCACAATGGATCAAAAAATTGGCCCCCAGTCCCCGGCAGCCCCGCTATTCCTAGCTACGGTAGCGGCTACGGTAACGGCGGGGCAGGGGGTGCTAAGAATCCCCGGGTGCGGCTCGGCTACCAAAAACGACGACAACTGCACCTGGCAACCTATAACACGCGCACACTAAGGACCGACGCGAAGTTAACCGAGTTGGAAGAAGTTATCAGCAAGGTACACTTGGACATTATCGGCTTATCTGAAGTCCGAAGAGCGGGAGAGGACTCGATAATCCTCAACTCCGGTAACTTGCTTTACTACCGGGAGGGCGACCGACAGTCCCAAGGTGGTATCGGGTTCATCGTCCACAAGTCCCTTGTCAACAACGTGACTACCATCGGAAGTGTGTCGACCAGGGTGGCGTACCTTATACTCAGAATATCCAAACGGTGTTCGCTGAATGTTATACAGGTTTACGCACCGACCTCGACACACCAAGATGACGAAGTGGAGGCTATGTATGAGGAGATCTCTAAAGCCATGCATATAGCTACAAAACCCACTACACTGTTGTGATGGGGGACTTCAATGCAAAGTTGGGGAAACGATGCGGTGATGAGCTGAGAGTGGGGCAATTTGGAGTTGGGCAACGGAATGACAGAGGCCAGATGCTGGCTGACTTTATGGAGAAGGAGAACCTCTTTATGATGAACTCCTTCTTCAGAAAGCCGGAATGCCGGAAGTGGACCTGGGTCAGTCCGGACGGTAAAGTCAGAAATGAGATAGATTTTATCATGTCGACGAAAAAGCAAATATTCAATGATGTCACTGTGATCAACGCTGTTAAGACGGGGAGCGATCACCGATTGGTACGTGGCACATTGAATATCAACCCAAAGCTGGAAAGATCTCGACTGATAAAATCAACAATTCGACCATTGCCGGCCCATATTCAAAACCCCGAGAGCTTTCAACTCGAACTCCAAAACCGCTTCGGAGCCCTTGAGAACAGCATAGATGTGGACGATCTAAACAACATGGTGGTGGATGCTGTCCGTACGGTAGGGTCCAAGCTCTTTAAGACCCGCCGTCCCAAGATAAAGAAACTCTCCGACCACACACTCCTACTCATGGATCAGAGACGTGAAATGAGGCTCCAGAGTTCAGTAGATGCTAATCGTTATCGGCAGCTTAATAGACAGATATCTAAGTCTTGGACGAGCGACCTTCGCCAATTTAATACGAATCGTATTAAAGAGGCCATCGAGCGGAATAAAGGCTCCAAAGTGTTCGCGAGAGATCTGTCTATTAGGCAAAGCCAGATGACGAAGCTGAAAACTGACGACGGACGCATCGTTTCATCAAAGCCTGAAATCCTGAGGGAGATCGAGAGCTTCTATGGGCAGTTATATTCCACGCAGACACCTGTTGAAAGCAAGGCTAAAGACCCCAGAGCCAAGCTTACCCGACACTATACCGAAGATATCCCGGACGTCAGCCTGTGCGAGATTAGTATGGCTCTCAAACAGCTGAAAAACAACAAGGCGGCGGGTGACGATGGAATCACTACAGAACTTCTGAGAGCGGGCGGTAAGCCGATACTCAAAGTCCTCCAGAAGCTCTTTAATTCCGTCATCGTCCAGGGCAGAACGCCAAAGACATGGAACATAAGTGAGGTGATCTTGTTCTTTAAAAAGGGTGACAAGTCCCTCTTAAAGAACTATAGACCCATCTCGCTTCTGAGTCATGTCTATAAGTTGTTTTCGAGAGTCCTTACGAATCGTCTCGCTCGCAAGTTCGACGACTTCCAACCTCCCGAACAAGCCGGGTTCCGAAAAGGCTTTAGCACCATAGACCACATCCATACGCTGCGGCAGGTTATACAGAAGACTGAGGAGTATAATGAGCCACTTTGCTTGGCGTTCGTGGACTATGAGAAAGCCTTTGATTCGATTGAAACCTGGGCGGTGCTGCAGTCTCTCTAAAGGTGCCAAGTGGACTATAGGTATATCGAGGTGTTGAGGTACTTATACCAAAATGCCACCATGACGATCCGAGTACAGAACCAGAACACAAATCCTATCCAACTGCAGCGTGGTGTGAGACAGGGAGACGTTATTTCTCCGAAACTGTTCACAGCTGCGTTGGAGGACATCTTTAAGCTCTTGGACTGGAAAGGACTCGGCATCAACATTAATGGCCAGTACCTAACACACCTTCGTTTTGCCGATGATATAGTCCTTATGGCTGAGACCATGGAAGACCTGAACACAATGCTCGAAGATGCTGAACATGGATAAGACGAAAATTATGTCAAATGCCCATGTTGTACCCTCTCCAGTTCATGTTGGGAACACTACACTTGAAGTTGTTGACCATTACGTATACCTAGGACAGGCAGTCCAGTAAGGTAGTTCCAACTTCGAGAAAGAGATCTCTCGTCGAATCCAACTCGGGTGGGCAGCATTCGGGAAGCTTCGAAAAATCTTCGCGTCCGACTTACCTCAGTGTCTCAAGACGAAAGTCTATGAACAGTGTGTGTTGCCAGTGATGACTTACGGCAGTGAAACGTGGCCGCTAACTATGGGTCTCATAAGGAGGCTCAAGGTCACTCAGCGTGCAATGGAGAGAGCCATGCTCGGCGTTTCCCTACGTGATCAAATCAGAAACGAGGAGATCCGCAGGAGAACTAAAGTAACCGACATCGCTCGAAGGATTGCTCAGCTGAAGTGGCAATGGGCGGGACACATAGCGAGAAGAACCGATGGCCGTTGGGGCAGAAAGGTTCTGGAATGGCGACCGCGCACCGGACGACGCTCCGTGGGTAGGCCCCCGACAAGGTGGACCGACGATCTGGTGGAGGTCGCGGAAAGCCAGTGGATGCAGGCAGCGCAGGACCGATCGTTGTGGAGATCCTTAGGGGAGGCCTATACCCAGCAGTGGGTGTCGTGTGGCTGATATGATGATGATGGGTTTTGATGTGATATTTGTGTTTTTAGTGGGTAAACTGGCTTATGGTAAGACAATTTTACAGATTGCTTCACTCAAGAATGTATGGCAAAGAGAAAATGTTTACGTCGTTTTTCCACAAGCGCTCTGAAGTTAGTCATTTCTGTTGTGCTTTGTTGTGCCGTAGTGTTCATTTTTGTATATGTTAAGTGATATGCACGCCGATAATTGTGGTATATATCAGATTAAGAAAAGAATTAGAGAAAACAATAATCTATTTTATTACCTGAGTATATTTTATTTTTAATCTGATAGACTTTAACCTTGGTCGGATCAACCACACTTTAACGAAAATATGTTTCGCTATTATTCGTATCTTTATATTTTAACTAATAGCTGTACGGTTGTTTCGTTTAAGATAAATCAATTTAAAGTTGGGCACCTAAGTTTATGTTCTTTAGTTCACTCAAACTAGACTCATGAAAGCTTTTATAGTCTCCATTGGTTCAGACTTCTCTCATGAAAGGTTTTTGATCAAGTCTCTGTGCTTTCGTCGTATTTTTTCTTATTTTGGCATTGCTCCAGGTCCAGCTGACATTACGATGATATGTTATCGAGAGAGGAGATAGAAGGGAAATTGGTCACTCAGAATACCAATTTCAAAATTCTGTGTGCATCTGCTAGAACGACATAAGTAGCTAGTTTTTCTTGATGAGACAGATTCAGCAATTTGAAAAAGACCGTTTTTTATCTATGTACACTCGACGTCAGAAAAATCGCACCTCTTCGAAAATAAGTTTAAACTTGTCCACCTGCTATTGATAGCTAACGTTTTAATGTGTACTATCCCCGTCAATTTGTAATGCGCCTGGCGGCCATGATTTCAACCTCTAAAACAAAAAAACAATTGTATTTTTTTTATATACCTAAACCCTATCTTTTAGATTACCTATTAGAATTTTCTTGTTTCATGACATTTTTAGTTGCGGATCATGTCAACGTGGATGTTAATGTGACAAGGTTCCAGCGCATTACCAATTGACGGAGATAATAAATGTTTATATCTATTGAAAGTACATTTAATGAGCTATCAATTAATAATTGTTTGATTTAATTAACATAACAGTCACCATGATTAAACGCTTAAAGCGTTATTGCTTGCGCCGCCATAAAAGGGAAATAAAAGGGGTCAATTCAGGAAATGCGGGTAAAATTCCCTATCGAGATGATAGAGAAAACACACTTCAGAAAAACAGTTCAATTAAAAATAATTGAATAATACCCAAGATTGATACTATTGTCCATGAAGTTGCTCAAACATTGCAAAAAAAATGAGGCAATGTAATGTTGCTCGGAAACTGAATCTCAGTAATTGATTCCGTTCGACGAGTATTCCAACGGTTTCTAGAGACTGTTGGCTATCTCTGAAGGGGAAGAAGTATATAACAACACTTGCCATTAAATTAGATAGGATTTAATTATATATGATGAAGTAATTTTTGAAAAGGTGCAATTTTTTTGACGGCGAGTGTAAGTTATGTGCCTATCGGTTGCCGAGGACGTCTTTTTATGATAACATACAAAACTTTTATTTTGTGTGATTTTTCTTCCCGACGTTTCGACACCTTTTCTGGAGCTGGGGTCACACGGGATTCAATTTGTCTGTTTGGTTATGTATTCCATATTTTACCCTCATTGGTTTGGTTATTATGGTGACAGTTCCTAGACCAAAAAAGGAAAGAGAGCAAGTCATTTCGACGATTTTTACGTGAAAAAGTAAATTAAGCACATTCTTAGTTACTTTTTTATATATTTTTGTAACTTGGGCAATTTACTTTAATTTCTTACAGGTCATATTTATAATCTTAGTTTTAAATAAATATACTGATAAACTTTAATGTGTTCATTCAAATATTATCGACGATTTTTTTATTAAAAAAAACTTCTGTACTTATAAAATAATAAGTCCTGGTTGACTCACAGTGATTAATTAATCATTGCACAGCTCAAATATAGGGTAAAAAATATTTTGGCTCTACTCAAAAGATCAGGTTGTTTGATTGAGAAGAATTGTCAGTTTTTTGATTAAGAAGGATTTATAAAAAATCTCACGATAAGTAAGTAGAGTTGCACGCGTAGAAGTCGCGGGCGGAAGCTAGTAAGTACGAGCATGTTTAAAAAAGAAGTATTGTTACGTAAACATTTAATATTCATGAATCATGAATATTGAATACTTTGCTATCGGCCGTTCACCTTTCAGTTCCATTCATACGTTTTCTTTGCATACAAACACACGTTGGATCTCAATTTTAATGTAAATGGGTCGTTTGTTATTATCTCGTAATATATTTATATGTCAATACATGGATAGTAATGAATGTGAATGAAGCGAAAGAAGTGTGCAAGGATCGTAGCAGGTGGCGATCCATAGTCTCTGCCTACCCCCATGGGAAACAGGCGTGATGTATAACTTCTTTGGTAAAAAAAATAGGATAATATTATTGTAAACTATATTTTTTTACAATATTATAGAAAGCAATATAGAGCAGGAAAACAGTTCAATTTATAAATAAATGTAAGTAATATTATTGCTTTCTACAAATCGAGTGTTTCGCAGGTTGTCTGGTTCGCAATTCGTCTGGCAGACAAACTGCGAATTTCGAACAAAAAAATAATCATCAAAATCGATCCATAAAAGATGAAGATATGTGCGACAACGATAAACATAACATACAATCGAATTGAGAACTTCCTCCTTGTTTTGAAGTCGGTTAAAAACTAATTGTCATTACTTCTAAAATCAATAAGTATTAAGTACACTTTTTCATAAAATTTTCAATAAAATTGACCTAGTTAGGTACAAGTATTTACTACTTATAAGTAGTAACCACTTATAGATGCTTAATTGTTCTTAGTTCTCTTAACTAACATAATTTAGTTTGTAACCCTGTAATTTCACGGTTTCTCTACTTGAATCAATTAATCATCGAAGTCAAGTAGTTTCAAGTTATTATAGGCTTGTAGTTTTTTGCAATCCATAATCGTATCTCTTCGTATGCATTTATTTTGTTTACATAAGCGGTGTAATAAGTAAGCATTTTGCATATATTGCAATATACCGTATTGCGGTAATGTAGTACGCTACGTAAATAGTTTAGCATATTTTAATTCAAGTTGCTGTTTAGTAACAAACACTTTAATATACTTTCACCATATTAGGTATGAATTTGGCTAATATAACAGCATTCTTTTTTTTAAATAAGTAAGTAAGCTACATTTCAGAGATCTGAGAGGTCTGTTTCTTGGAGTTATTGCGTATTCATCCCATGAAGTCACACCCCACTCGTTATCTTTTCTTTATCATCTCATTTCTATTCCTAAATCATCCCATTTCTATTCTAAAAAAAAACGCTCATGGGTAAAGGTTATTATAAAGTAGATGATTATCTTAAAGATCTAAATGCGTGGAAATGATGTAACACATAACTTGCTAATAAGTACTTTGTTGAAGTAATATAATAAGTCTATGTTGTTGCCAATAATCCTGTCACCCTGTTGTAATTTTCTGGTAACGATATATTAAAGTTTGTAAATATCGTTACTTATGGCTGTTACAGCTGATAAGTTTCTTGCGCCCGTTCTTCTTGTCAGCTAAAAAAGTCTGGAACGGGTGGTAGGAAAATATAGACGATTCAAAAGTACTTAATAATTAAGTTTATTTGAATAAAGCTTATTTGACTTTGACTTTGACTGACATTCTTAACTCATTCCACATAAAAATTCATTTATCAATTATTTTTTCATCCCATTCCTATATTTAAGTACCTACCTAGTTTAATGAAACTTGTTATACTAAACGATTATGAGTACTTTTAACTGGCGTTTAAGTAAGGCCGAGCAACAATAGAAAATCTATTGTCTCTCATTTGTGTGTGTGAAGTGTAATTAGGTCGAATATGGTGTTTTGTTTACCTCGAATCACTAGAATGTAAAGGCCATTGTATCCCGAAGAGCTTCAGCCGTGCCGGCGGACGTCGCTTTTGTTCCGTCCGGGGAGTTTCTTCAACAGGCGGTGTGTGATGCCTGCCACCTGATGATGCCCTAGTACCACTCCTCCGACGCCTTCTACGACGCCTCTCAACAAGTATGAAGTTATCCCCGTTCCTTATAATATAAGACGAACGAAGAGTCGACTTCTCATCGCCTTGCCGTTGCCTTATCAAATCAGCTGTTCTCAACGTATGTATATTCTGGTACTCTACTTCCGGTGGTGCGGTGGCCGTCACTTCCCGACTCGTTCCGCTTCCATCCCTCTTCTTCCTCGAGGAATGGAGGCCGACCCTACGCCAAACCTTTTCCATGAATCTTTATTTGATGTCATCCCATTTTATTGTCCCGCACTGCTGGATCAGTTAAACAACACTTTAGAAAACAAATGACGACCACGAAATCACTGTCACTATCAGTCATTCACACACTTGTTAATGATTATTAAAAGTATTTACAATAAAAATTATAAGTCCCGTAAAATGTGAGTCACTGTTCCGATCAGCCGTTCCCTGTCATTGTTCGCGAAAGCTTCGGGTGTCCTTCGCCGGTCGATTTACGCCAAAATCCAAGAAATCGGGGTGTTTGTGATTAATGCCTTGTATTGAGACGTACTAGGTTAGTAGAATAAGGGGCGAGAATAACGTGTTTTTTGACATGACTCTTGCAAAGGTCCCAGCCCTAAAGATGCAGGGTGCGGGTGCCGCGGCGCGCATGCGCGGCCCCCTCGTCCGTGGCCCCCTCTACACGAAAGTCCAAAATGGCGGACCTCCGACCCCCTTCGTTATTGAATATCTAATTTTATCGCTATGCATTCATTGTCATACATCAACTACAATGCACTTCTCGGCCTACTTTAACATAAAACATTTTAATAACAATTGTTAATTTTTCATTACATTGTCGACCGTAAGACTTTATGCGTAAGGGTCCAATTTGGCGTGTATCGCGGTTGCGTGCACATAATAGTAAATTTTGAAAGAAAGATGATTAAAGATTCCGTAAATAAAATATTAAAGTACGTATACTACTTATCATTTGTTTGAAAGTCACAATTCCACAGCTACGCCATAGAATATACACAGGGTCGGACATGGCGAAACTAAAGGGTTCAAGGAACCCGTTGGTAGTCAAGTCAACAAGGGTTGACTACGGAACCCTGAAAATGGAAAATAAACAAGTATACAAATATACAGATTATTTTATAAACATAATAAGTAAGTTTACTTATTATGTTTATAAAATAATCTGTCAGTTATATTGCTTACTTATTATATGCCATCATTTAAAAAAAAAAAGGAGAAATTTTTTTTCTTTTATTTCATTTAATTTCAGTTTGCATTTTATTGTATTTCTTATTTGTAGGATTTGTAGCCAAGTAGCATAAGCATGTAGCTCTCTATTTTGTGGTTGCAGTTTTTCAATTCTCTTTAAGATTCACGTAATTAATCAAATAGACAACTGATGTCCAAATAATTATTAAAAAATATTGTGATTGTAATTGTTACAATTAATTTTTAAACCAACTTAGGTACATGATTAGGTTTAAAAAATACCTAAGTACCTACACTCAGCGTCAGAAAAATCGCACCTCTTCGCAAATAAATCTAGACTTGGCCACCTGCTATTGCTAGCTATAACGTTTTATTTAGTTAAGTATTTTGTGGTTTTATTGTATAAATATTGATATCTATTGAAAGTACATTTAATGAGCTTTCAATTAATAATGGTTTGATTTAACATAACAGTTACCGTAATTAAACGCTTAAAGCGTTATTGCTTGCGCCGTCATAAAAGGGAAATAAAAGGGGTAAATTCAGGAAATGCGGGTAAATTCGCTATCGAAACGATGGAGAAAATACAAAAAGGAATAGGTACACAAAATGCATACTATTGCCCATAAAGTTGCTCAAATATTGCAAAAATGAGACAATTAAATGTTGCTCGGAAACTGAATCTCAGTAATTTATTCCGTTCGACGAGTATTCCAACGAATTTTAGAGACTCAGGCTCTGTCCGAAGGGGAAGAAGTATATAACAATACTTACCACTAAATTAAATAGAATTAAATTAACTTTGAAGAAATTTTTGAAAAGGTGCGATTTTTCTGACGCCAAGTATAGTTACCTGCACCCCTCCGCAAGCCCGCCGGTAACGATCAATTGCGATTGTAATTTTTTTCGTCAATGCCATTGTTGGAGGAATTGACAACCGCTTCAATTGCACATGTAAACGATAAATTTTCGCATCAATAAGCGTCAATGACGTAAAAAAAATTGACAATCGCAAATGATCGTTACCGAAGCGCTTACACGGCAGCCCCTGCAGGCATAGCAAGACGAAACTAACAAAACAAAATTAAGGGCCCTATCACATTTTTTCGTCGAAATTTCGATTTTGACGGATTTTAGCGTTACAACCTAGAGAAACCTTTGGGTCTACTAAATACATTTATATGTGTCCGCGACAAAAAGTAATATGATGATTCATTGGATAGTTAAAGGGTTAGAAAGGAAAATGAAAGTTGGTGAACGATTCCTTAGAGTCAACTTTGAACATACACAGAAAGACAAACAAGTACAAACAACAAATAAAAGTATGAAATTTGATTTTGTTATGAAGTAAAGATTATTATGATATAATTTTTACGTAATAATACTAATGTATCTAGGAGAAATCCACAGTTAATTCTGAGCTTTTTCAGTAGTTTTATGGTTTTTGATTGGGATTTTTTTTCACATATTCCATACATAATTTCAAAATTCCGAGGCCGCTATGAACTATTCGACTATGTAAGAGATAACATTCAATTTTTTTATTTCAATTGTTTAGCACAGTTGTTCAATCCATGAGCTCAAAAAAGTGCCTTCGGGCATTTTATGAAAATCTTTATCTGCAATTTCGGTTTTAATTATAAAGTAAAGCAAATTTTCGAAAAAGCGCTATGATCTATTTCAATAGCTATTCTGCACCATTCAATAAGTCAAAAGTATTAATGTATTTTTGTTTCTGAGATCGAGAACGCCAAAATTGGCCATTTTACGCAAAAATCACAGTCAAAATGTAATATGCCTCTTAAGTATTTATTTGACCAGTGACCGACCACTGATAAAGCCAGTAGCTAGGTAGCAATATAATACGGATAGCCTAAATAAAACTATGTTTTCAATTTCCGAAGAGGCATGAAGAAACTGCGTGCTCCGAAAAAACAAAAAAAAATAAAGGAACTTTTGGTTATTGCTTATATATAAACTTCTTAAGTGCACTGCATGCTACGAAAATAACTACGTGCTACATACAACCACAACCGTAGCACTCAAGTTATAATTTGGTTATCTTTGTTAAAATAAAAAAAAATATCATAAGAACTACCTGTCTTATTTTCTCCCCATTTCAGCTTGGGCTAAAATGCTTTCGTATGTCCTTCCGGCTGTCCGTCTGTCCGTTCGTTCTTCTCTACAGGTCGCATTTCTCAACTGATTTTCGTGGAATTTTGTGAGCAGGTTCTTTCTACGATAATATGGTTTTTTTTTGCCGATTCAGTTTTTCGAAAATTTTCAAAATGACGGAGAATAATAATATTTCAGACATATCGAAAAACTTTCAATTACCTACTTAATATCACAAACGCGAGGTCTACAGCTCTAGATAGAGCAACTAGTATTTAAATAGTCCAGTTTACTGCAACTATCCAGACAGCTTTTTTTTTTTTTTTATTCTATGCCGAGGAAAAACGCATTTACGCGCTTCCCCTCCCGCAGGTGAGCGAGAGGGGGGTATGTGGGACTCGCCAGGAGGGGACCGCAACTTCGGCGTTGCAGCTCCCTCCACGACTGCCTCCCGTAATTCCACCAAGTCAAAGCTTGGTGGAATCCCAGGAGGAGGGAATACCCACTAAAAAACCCCGGCACCTGCCCACTCGCCGCCAAATGTCGACATCCGTAAGGCTGTATGAGGGTCCGTGAGGACAATCTCCTCAACGACAGACGGCCTGCCCGCATCCGGGCCAACTCCGCTGGGAAATGGCCGGGCAAGTTTGGCCATTTCCCCCATCTCATCAGGACCGTGCAAGGCGGGCAGTGGTTCACCTCCCACTGCCTGCTTGGCCCCGACTTCGAGCGGCCACCTCCGAAGAGACTTTCGCTCCCCTCACGCGTACTGTCTAAATGGTTTCCGTTTTTATGTTAAACATAAACACGTAGTCCCTCTTAGACCTCCGCAATTGTTCGAAAGGGTTCTAGGGGATGCGCCACCCGCTTTCCCCTAGTCCCCAAGACGTGCAACCAAATAAGGCTTTTCGTCTTCGACACGCTAGCCTGTAAGGCCCACGGTCTGCGAGCAATCATCTCCGAAGAGACGTTCGCTCTCGTCTCGCGCGTACTATCTAAAAGATTTCCGTCTCCATGTTAAACATAGACACGTAGTCTCTCTTAGACCTCCGCAGTCGTTCGAACGAGGTTCAGGGTAAGCGCCACCTGCGCTCATCCCTGGTCCCTCGGTGTCGGATTATTAGCCGCCAGCTGTAAAAGAAGCTCAAAAGAATCTTTTACAGAGACGCCCAGGGTGCACCGGCCCTACCACTGTCTTTCCCAGTCCACGGATGCACTGGGACAAACAGAAGTCGAGCACACGAGGAGGTTATCCGACCACGCACCCCATCCAGACAGCCCCTACTCAAATGGTCACTTTTCTTTCTATTCATTCGCTAACTTAATGCTTAAAAAAAAGTACCTGGTTACAACCGAGCTAAAGCTCGGTTATTACTATTTATTGTAAATGGTAGTATTTAGGTAATAACAAAAGTGCTTTAGCTAGGTACTTACTTTGGGATCAGAGCTGTATGTAAGTGACGCCCTCAGTGGCCGGACCACATTTAAGTACCCAGATGGTTTAGTTCTACATAGTTGCTACCTGAAGTCTACCTTCACAGGAATATATCATAATTAATAGTACCTCAACAGATAAGGAAATATTTAACAAATAATGTGGTCCGGCCGCAGAGCAATGCTCTCTGGCCGCACCAACTCAAATTTTAAAAATTGTGATACATTTTCAAGAAATTCATATCGCAGTAAAACCTACCTAAATAGTACCTTCCACACGACAAGTTTCGTAAAATAAAACTCATTGGCTTAGAAGTTACAAGCCGTAGTTTGTGGTCCGGCTGGGAAGCATTCTCTGCAGCAGGTCAATATCGTAAGTGTGATACATTTTCAAGAAAGAGATTTCCCAATAAAAGCTACCTAAATAGTACCTTCCACACGACAAGTTTCGTAAAATAAAACTCATTGGCTTAGAAGTTACAAGCCCTAGTTTGTGGTCCGGCTGGGAAGCATTCTCTGCAGCAGGCAATATCGTGAGTATGGTACATTTTCAAGAAAGTGATATCCCAATAAAAGCTACCTAAATAGTACCTTCCACACGACAAGTTTCGTAAAATAAAACTCATTGGCTTAGAAGTTACAAGCCCTAGTTTGTGGTCCGGCTGGGAAGCATTCTCTGCAGCAGGCAATATCGTGAGTATGGTACATTTTCAAGAAAGTGATATCCCAATAAAAGCTACCTAAATAGTACCTTCCACACGACAAGTTTCGTAAAATAAAACTCATTGGCTTAGAAGATACAAGCCCTAGTTTGTGGTCCGGCTGGGAAGCATTCTCTGCAGCAAGTCAATATCGAAGTGTGATACATTTTCAAGAAAGTGATATCCCAATAAAAGCTACCTAAATAGTACCTTTCACACGACAAGTTTCGTAAAATAAAACTCATTGGCTTAGAAGATACAAGCCCTAGTTTGTGCTCAGGCTTGAGAATATTGCTCTTTTATTTCATCAAACTATTAATTTTGTATAATTAAGCTCAAAGTATTTAATCCGGCTAGGAAGGACTACTTTTCAGCGAATGAAAGCAACTTTCGCAAGGGTCGGTCATGGGATGGGTGACCAAAAAACTTGTCAGTTTTCTGAATGGCTATCAATGCGTCTCTTTTATTTGCTACGCAGCGAGAAAGAGATGTAACTATAGCAATTCATAAACCTGACAAGTTTTAAGAGGTTGTAATAACTCCCAGGGGCCGTACCGGCTAACGAATCGATTATCGAAAAGTCTATCGAGTTTCAACTTAAAACAGAAAAAATCAAAGTAAGGAATTTCGTCTTGTACTTTCTGTTGACGTAATTTGGAAGATATCGATGTTCGTGTGACATCAAGAATTGGGGTTTGTCATTTTAGCCCAATTGGGGCTCGATTTATCTGTTTTAATTTGAAATCCAGCAGACTTTTCGATAATCGATTCGTTAGCCGGTACGGCCCCTGGTCAAAGAGTACTATTACAATACTAGCTTCCGCCCACGACTTCGTTCGCGTGGACATTCAAGAAAATCCTTAGGGAACCATTAACCAGGAAAAGAAGTATTCTATGTTTAAACGTCCACACTGTGCACGCTGCCTTGCGAGGCAGGACATTCCTTCCGGCTTAACGTTCCTTCCGAAGTACAGTTTTTTGGTCACCCATCCCATGACCGACCCAAGCGAAAGTTGCTCCCATTCGCTGAAAAGTAGTCCTTCCTAAGCTAAACATCACTTTTCTGATCATTTTCCGTGGGTTTCATCGTCGTATCAGATGATGTAGGCGAAGGGGTCCAACTCGACACCTTTGAGTCCGTCTGCCAAGTACATCCAGCCATATAAGAACTGGCAGACTACGTTTTTTTGTCTTTACCAATGAGCGGGTAACTGATGCCATTAGTATTATTTCGGTATCAAATGACGTAAGTGACCCCTATATTTTTGAGTTCGTCTGCAAAGTACTTCCGGCCATATAAGAACTGGCAGACTACGTTTTTTTTACCTTACCAATGAGCGACTAACTGATGCCATTAGTATCGTTTCGGTATCAAATGACATAAATGACTCCTTCTTGGCGACCAAAAGTGGCCCGTTTTTTATAGTTCCGGCCAATTCAGCTTTAGCAGACTGATTGATCTAAGTTAAACATCACTTTTCTGATCATTCTCCGTGGGTTTCATCGTGGTATCAGATGACGTAGGCGAAGGGGTCCAATTCGTCACCTTTGAGTCCGTCTGCCAAGTACTTCCGGCCATATAAGGACTGGCAGACTACGTTTTTTTGTCTTTACCATTGAGCGGGTAACTGATGCCATTAGTATTTTTTCGGTATCAAATGACGTAAGTGACCCCTATATTTTTTTACCGGAAGTGGCCCGTTTTTTTATGGTTCCGGCCAATTCTGCTTTGGCAGACTGATTGATCTAAGCTAAGCATCACTTTTCTGATCATTCTCCATGGGTTTGATCGTGGTATCAGATGACGTAGGCAATCTTACGGTCGCCGCTCGTACTATAAGCAATTAGTTAGACGATCAAGTCACACGTCGCAAGCTTATATAAATCACAGACATTGTTGTAATGTATGAAATTGACAAGCCTCCGACACGTAATTTTAGAGTTAACAGCTTAATTTTTTTTTGTTAGCGAACGAATAGATCAGTGAGTAGGGGGGGCAGGACAGCGTTGAAAAAAGACTTATATCAGCTATATATCAAAATGCGGTTACTGTTAAAGTGCTCGATAAAGCTAGGGTTGACGGATCGAAACCTAGGATGACGGTGCCGTCATATTACGGCCGTAGTATAGCGGCGTTGAATGTTGTCTATGTAAACAATATGGCGACACTGTAACGTCAGAAACCGCGCCATATTATTAACGTAGACAACGTTCTACGCCGCTAAATGACGACCGTAATATGACGGCACCGTCATCCTAGGAAACCCTAGCTTAAGATATCGGGTAAAAATACAAATTGTACGAGGTAGTATCACAGAGGCGGTCACATAATTAAGGCACCAGTCAATTTTTAACCATCGAGGTAACTTTGAAGCCTTGGTTCTCCGCCAAAGACAGCTGTGATTTGATGATGGCCATCCAGGGAGTGAACGGTCTCCTCCATTCATCAGTTTTTAGTTTCATGATTTCGATACGCATTATCATTGTTATAATAAAAACACGTCTATTGAAGTCGGGTAGGTAGGACTTTTAGAATAAAAAAATGAAGTTGTAGGTACTCCAGCAGCCCCACCCGACTTCAATAGACGTGTTTTTATTATAACAATGATAATGCATATCTAATGATTTGAATAAATATTATTTCTTGCTTTTAATAGGCGGATTTTTTTAAGCCGGTTTTTTCTTTTTTTTTACACATATCTTTATATCTTTTAGAATGCTGAGATCAGTTAGGTGTGTGTGTGTATAGCGATCTGAATCTTCTCCATTCAGTCCCTAGATTAGATAGCCATCATCAAATCACAGCTTGGTCAATCCTTGGCAGAGAACCTAGGCTTCAAAGTACCTCGTTTGTATATGAAAATCGACGGTGTCTTTAATTATAAAACTTTTACTTACATTTAATAGTTTTGTTTGGTATAAGCGGTACTCCTAAACAACATCCCCCAAAAATTGGTAAGGAACAAATTGGGGCATTCGGAATTTTAAGAAAATTGGAAACTATGTATACAGTGTATGTATGACATCTTGCACAGAACTTAGAAATTATTTTTATTACTCGTAAACCAAGTCAATATTAAAAAATCACAAGTAATAATCTCTTAAATTGCCTCTTATATTTTTTGAATAACTCTTCAACAGTTTTCATTCTTTCTGTAAGTTTTAAAATCCATTTTAGCTCAAAGTGGCCACTTTTGGCAATTATGGATTTTAAAACTTACAGACAGTGTTATTTCTAAGATTCTGAATATAAAATTCTTGACTTCAGAGATAAATATTGATCTCAGGCTCTACTTCGAAAATCAAAACAAGGATAATCAGAGGACGTTCGTAGCTGGATATCTATCTGGTATTCCACCAAACAGTTAGACGTATCCGATTCTACACAGCGATATTTACTTATACCCCAATGGTGTTCCGCGGAACCCGGGTTCCGTAAGACGTAAGAGGCTCTCAGGGGTTCCGCGAAAAATAAGTAGACAGGTACGAGTAGGTAACAGCTAAGTGTTGCGTTTTTAGTCCAATCAACGGGGCTTATGCAACCCGAATAATTCTCCCGTCTATGAAATTTGGCATGCGATGAAGTTAGGTAATACAGATTACAGATGAACAATAATCCAATAAATTTTGTTACGAGAAGTTAGGTATTTTTACCTAAACATGAAAATCGCTTATATCTCTCTGTGAATATTTCCTCGGGCTAAAATACTTTCTGTATACGTACTTATGTATTAGTTAGAATAAGTATGTAAACAAATCCAATATTTTTTCGATTTCAGAGATACCCCAAATTTAAATTTTAATATTTTTCAATATATCTTCTGTTGAAAAATTTATTTGCTGATTATTATTTTTTAATATGTTTTTATACCTTTAATATAAAGCTTTGTTCAGTAAGCCAATAAATTTTCTTCTTTAATCATATTTATACATAAACGTATAAAAATGGACCGACTATTTTTTCACATTACCTCTTTAGAACAAAAAAATAAAAAATATGATAAAAGAAGAAAATTTAGTGGCTTAGGTACTGAACAAAGCTATATATTAAAGGTATAAAAACATATTAAAACATAATAATTAGCAAATAATTTTTTCAACAGAAGATATATTGAAAAATATTAAAATTTAAATTTGGGGTATCTCTGAAATCGAAAAAATATTGGATTTCTTTACATGCTTATTCTAACTAATACTTTAGGTAAAAATACCTAACTTCTCGTAACAAAATTTATTGGATTATTGTACATCTGTAATCTGTATTACCTAACTTCATCACATGCCAAATTTCATAGACGAAAGAATTATTCGGAAGTCGCCATACAACAAATATCCTCATTGATTATTTATTTTAACACCGAAACGCTTCAAGTTGTATCTACCTACCTACCTATTTGTGACAAATGCAAATGTGTGGTGTAACCGCCGCGATACTGGCCCGCGTCGCGACTCGCGTCATAGCAACAGCGCGGCCGATGGGGCAACACTGGGCTTCCCGCCACATTGTGACGCGTCATGTTGCCGACATGATTCGAGCAAGCGAACAAATGCCACGCAGTCGCGCGCCGGATAGCGACAACGTCACTACAACACGTCCGCTTTGTTACAAACATGGGCGACAAAAACTTGTTACTGGTCAAAAGCATTGAAAAATTCCCATGCCTCTACAATCACAACTCGATCGACTACTCCAAAAAGGAAGTAACAGACATAGCCTGGGGCGAAGTAGCAAATGAAACGCAACTCACAGGTAAGGTTTTCAAATTGATCCTCATTTTCTTTACCAATAGAAACTTTATTATTAGGTCCACGTGCTGTTGTTGTAAGCGATGTTTTTCAATACCATGCTGGATATGCGATTTCTAGTCCTATTTCCAAGCCGATAGAGTATAAAATTATTACTCAGATCAGTTGTTTGCCATACAGTAAAAAACTGCCACTCCACTGTTATCTTTTGTATCGTTTAAGTAAGTTACGTAAATGAATGACTTACTTAGGTATACAAATGTCCGCGTATACAATTGAATCATGTATGTCTGTCTGTAGATAAGTTAAACCTATCAATATCGAACTGAAAACTGAATTACACTTTATGCAGTGCAGTTAGTCCAAGTTTGCAACAAGAAAAAAACAAAACACTATGTTATGCACTTGACTGTACCAAAGTTTTGTAACTTATTTGCTTTGTGTATTTTTTTAAGTACCTAGTGTATTTATAATAATCACTTCTTTTCTTTTTCAGTTGCAGAATGCAAGGAAAAGTGGAAAAATCTACGTTATGGATTTATAAGAAGTTTGAGGCCAAACCCGGACGGATCGTGTAAAAAGAAATATTATTTACATGACGACATGGAATTCGTGTTGCCATTCATGAAGTTGGTTCCGAAAAGTAGTTATGCACCTCCGGCTACTATAGAAGTTGACACAGATGAGGAAAATATTGAATTTATCACTGAAAATGGACAATCACCACAATATTTAGAGTATGAAAATATTCTCCAGACCGCTGAACCGCCGAGGAAAAGAAATAGAATTGAACCACTGATAAAAAATTTACAACAAAAACTGTCGTATGAAAGAACAAACGATTCTAGAAAAATGTTCCTCCTTAGTTTGTTACCTGAAGTAAATGAACTAACAGAACGTCAGATGAAATGTTTTAGAAGGAAAGTCCTAGCACTATTAGATGATATCGTAGATGAAGATAACGAACAACAAAACGAAGTTTTAATAAAAAACGAATATGCATGATCAACATTGTGTTTTTTTTAGATCTTTTTCAGCTTGAATGCTGTAAGTTTTTCAGCAACCACCTACCCAAATTGCAGGCGAGCAACGCCATCTATGACCATTTTGGATAGGTAGCAAGGTTCCAAAACTACCTACAGATGGCGTTAGTAGTCTTAAATCGTAGAAACTGTACGTACGTAGTAGCTAAAACCAAATACTATCTAAAACTAGTGATTATTGCTCATATCAGTTAGTTATAGTATAGTTTTACTATTATTTATTCTGTGCTAGTAGGTACATTATAATGCGTGTAGTAGTAGTGTAGTATTATCACGGATAATGTAAATCGCAACTTTTTAATTCATATTACAGTACTTTAGACAGTATAATAAATAGTTTATTAAAAAAATAAGAATGAAAATAACAATAATGACGAAAATAAATGTTTTACATACGATACAGTTAGATAACTATTAAATTTCTTGAAATAGTGCTAAAGCGATAATAAAATTCTAAGCGAAACTTTCGCATTTATAGCTTTACAGATTTTAGGCACATCAACAAAATGTAAATGCTGAACATTATTATTCATTATTCTTTTTGAAAAAATATTATTTTATAGGAGCATTTTTCATAGATTTCGTAGTAACTGAATTACCAGTTACTTTGCTTATTAATTTATTTCCCTGCCAAACTGCTAGTAGATTATCATTAGTTTTCAAATCAACTTGCAACTTTTCCCACACCTTCTTCTTAGGGTTAAGGACATCATCTGGCTCACCACATTCATATCCTTCCACTACAATCCTGTCTCCTGGTTTGCTGCCCTCTGGTGGAAGTAAAGGCTCAACTTGCTTAGGCTCATCAATTGAAGCACACAAGACCATACCTTTGGATTCTACACCACGCATTTTGGCTGGTTTCAAATTACACAGCACAACAACATCCCTTTTTGCATCTCCTCTATTGGTACAAAATTCACCAAGCCTGAAACAACAGTTCTTGGCTCCTCTTCACCTAAATCAATCTTTTCTACATACAAAGCATCTGCATCAGGGTGTCTTGACACCACATATAATATAATACTATACTAGTCTTGACACTCAGAACTCGTCGACCCCCTCCCGTCGGATCGGAGAACGATCTTGATGGGGAGGGTTGGAAGGCGATAAGACCTCTTAATTATATGTCTTAATTATATTGATAAGATAAAATATAATATTTAATAATGGTTTAGCTAATAATAATTTGTAATAATATTAAAATAGTAGTTCGAAATAAAAAATAATAGTACCTAATAATTACAATAATGGTTCGAGTGTCCAATTTACCGAAATTTTATTAACACGTTTTTATTAGGTTGCTTTCTCGTTTGTGTGTTTGTTTGTTTGTGGGTTTGTTTCTCCACAAAGTTTGCGAACGATTTTATACTAGCTTCCCTATAAGCTAGAGACTTGAAACTTTGAACATAGGTCAGAACTAGAAGGCAATGCAATATTATGGTGTAATTGAGCTGATCTGATGATGAAACCGGAAGAAGGCCACAGGAACTCTATGATGAAATCATACAACTCCAACGTTTTTGGACTCGTTAGAATCGTCTTGACGAGTAGGTACCCTAATGGGAGACGAGGTCTAGGGTCTGATGATGAAGCTGAAAGGCCATGCCATAGGAACTCAATATTGAAATCATGCAACCCCATCAAATGTGGGCTCGTTTGAATCGCCTTGACGAGTTCTTTGTTGGGAAATAGTTTCCAGGGTTTAATGATGGAGCCGGAAGAAGGACACAGGAACTCTTTAATAAAACCATGCAACTCCATCGAGTTTGGAATCGTTTGAGTCATCTTGACGAGTTTTTTGTCGGGAAATAGTTTCCAGGGTCTGATGATGGAGCCGGAAGAAGAACACAGGAACTCTTTAATAAAACCACGCTATCCCATCGAGATTGGGCTCGTTTGAATCGTCTTGACGAGTACTTTGTTGGGAAATAGTTTCCAGGGTCTGATGATGGAGCCGGAAGAAGGCCACTGAGACTATGTAATAAAACCATGCAACTCCATCGAGTTTGGAATCGTTTGAATCATCTTGATGAGTTTTTTGTTGGGAAATAGTTTCCAGGGTTTGATGATGGAGCCTAAAAACATTAAAACGGACTAAAAAGTAAAAAATAAATTCTTCTGTAAATATTTATAACCCTATACCTACAGATATTTTAAACCTAAAAACGTGGGGCGCATGATAAAGACAATATGGATGATAAATTTTACAAAATGCGCCCCACGCTTTTAGGTTAAAAATGTCGCCGTTGTTATTCACTCACCACGCAAGTTGCTAATCACCCAGTTTACCGGCATGTCAAATCATTTTACATAATACCGAAAAAAATATTATTTATTATTTTATTTTACATTTAGGTACTTATTTTTTTTCCAAGGATCTCCAATACTTATTACGGAATAATATTTATTTTCAACATTATTATTAATAAGGCATTAAAGTAAAACAACATATTGTGTATCATTATTCATAATATTTGGCAATTATTTAAATTAAGCTAATAAACGTTGCATTTTGTTTTACTCTAATAATTAAACTAACTAAACTACTACTACTAATTAATTAAACTAACGGCCAAAAAAAAATACCACAACAAACCAATTGAACACTATTCAATAGGGAATGTCCGAAAAAAATCAAATTGGCTGAATATTTTTCTATAGGTAGGAATAAGCTCCCTTAGTAATAGAAAAAAGTTTCAGAATTTTCGGTTGGGTAAAAAAGTTTTTAAAAATCAAAGTCTCTTCGACTTCACAAATGTATGAAAGTAACAGCAGAATGGAGATTATACCTTTGCCGCTAACTGCCACAAACACAACATTTAAAAAAAAAGTTTTGACATTTTGTCTTGAAACTTTTTTTTAATACCATGTTGTGGTTGTGGCATGTGTTGGCAAAGGTACAATCTCCATTCTGCTGTTACTTTCATACATTTGTGAAGTCGAAGAGACTTTGATTTTTAAAAACTTTTTTACCCAACCGAAAATTCTGAAACTTTTTTCTATTACTAAGGGACCTTATTCCTACCTATAGAAAAATATTCAGCCAATTTGTTTTTTTTCGGACATTCCCCATTGGATTTTGTTTACATCCCTAGTAGACATGAGGTGGCAACATAATTTTACTAACTGACAGTTCGAGCTGTCAAAACACTGCATCGACTTACGTACTATCCCCGCCAATTGGTAATGCGCCTGGCGGCCATGTTTTTAACCTCAAATACGAAAAACAATTGTATTTTTTTTATATTTATATGTCTTCGATCATCTATAAGTACCTGTGGATATTGCATGACAATGGCATTTGTGGGACACTTTTAACTCCCCCAAAACGCAGCCCACTATGAAAGTCCCCCAAGACTTGTCATACAACTTGACATTTAGTGTCGCGTGATTTGTCAAACGGCATGTGCCACATTTCAGCTTTGTTACTGTATGACGTGCTACATCCTCAGGTATAGATGATCAAAGGTATATGTACCTAGATCCTATCTTACTGAAAATAATAATTCAATAATTAATATAATGTATTATCTATTAGAATTTTCTTGTTTCATGGCATTTTTAGTTGCGGATGACGTTAACGTGGATGTTAATGTAACAAGGTTCCTGCGCATTATCAACTGGCGGGGATAGTAAACGTACGTGTCGGAGTATAGTTCGCTAAACATAAGCAAAAGCTAATACTATAGAAACTCTACCTATAGTATTTTACATAAGTAGTCGCGCGCCCCTATATACATATTATTTTACTCTTTGCGCGCGCTGGATAGCGGCAACATCGCTACAACACGTCCGCTGTGTTACAAACATGGGCGAAAAAAACTTGTTGCTGCTCAAAAGCATTAAAAAATTCCCATGCATCTACAATGTTAACTTGATCGACTACTCCAAAAAGGAAGTAACAGACATAGTCTGGGGTGAAGTAGCAAATGAAACGCAACTCACAGGTAAGACTTTCAAATTAATCCTCATTTTCTTTACCAATATTATTAAGCCCACGTGCTGTTGTACTATGTTTTTCAACACAATGCTAGATATGCGATTTCTAGTCCTATTTCAAAGCAGATAGAGTATAAAATTATAACTCGGATTAGTTGTTTGCCGTGTAAAGTATAAACTGCCACTCTTTATCTTTTGTATTGTTTAAGTTACGTAAATGAATGACTTAAACAAAAATGTCCGCGTAGGTATACGATTGAATAATTTATGTCTATCAATATCGAACTGAAAACTGGATTGCACTATTTGTACTGCGGTTAGTGCAAGCAAGTTAGCAACAAAAAAAAATCACTATGTTATGCACTTGACTGTACCTACTAGTTTTGTAACTTATTTGCTTTGTGTATTTATATTTACAGTAGGTAGGTAATCACTTCGTTTCATTTTCAGTTGCAGAATGCAAGGAGAAGTGGAAAAATATACGTTACGGATTTATAAGAAGTATGAGACCAAATCCGGACGGATCGTGGAAAAAGAAATATTATTTACATGACGACATGGAATTCGTGTTTCCATTCATCAATTCGTTTCCAAAAAGTAGTTATGCACCTTCGGCTACTGTAGAAGATGACACAGATGAGGAAAATATTGAATTTATCACTGAAAATGGACAATCACCACATTCACCACTATATACTCTCCAGACCGCTGAACCGCCAAGGAAAAGAACTATAATAATTGAACCAAAAAATTTACAACGAAATATGTCGTATGAAAGAACAAACGATTCCAGAAAAATGTTCGTCCTTAGTTTGTTACCTGAAGTAAATGAACTTACAGAACGTCAGATGAAATGTTTTAGAAGGAAAGTCCTAGCACTATTAGACGATATCGTAGATGAAGATAATTAATCGACGACGAACTATCAAAACGAAGTTTTAATAAAAAAAACTAATATGCATGATCAACATTGTTTTTTTAAGATCTTTCCTATTTTCAGCAACCACCTACCCAAATTGCAAGCGAGCAACGCCATCTATGACCATTTTGGAGGTAGCAAGGTTCCAAAAGTACCCACAGATGGCGTTAGTAGTCTTAAATCGTAGAAACTTACAAAGTACGTAGTAGCTAAAACTAGTGATTAATGCTCAGTTAGTAATAGAGTTTTACTATTATTTATTATGTGCTAAATAGGTAGACATTATTATCAAAGAGAATGTAGGGTAAACCAGCCAATTATTGGCCCTTTAAGCAAAACGTTACAACTCCTCAAATATTAAAGATTTCCTTTATTTATTATGATTTTATCCATTCAAATAAATAAATATATTGTGATTATTACAAACAATAGATATGATTTTTTCCATGATTTTCAGTCGTTTTAAGCCATTAAACTCGTTTTTACAAAAATAGACCCTTGTCCAATTATTAGCCCCCTTTGACCAATTATTGGCCATGCCTAATATCAATAGATAGGCATCAATAAATCATGTTATCAGTAGATACGTAGATAGGCCGACCGAACCATGATGGATCAGGAAAAATCATTTTCCAATCGAGAATTAAGGTCTTTTAGCTGTCTTTTTTATTTATTTTTGGCTTCATCTTCAGTGCCTTAAACCAAAATATTAGTACGTATGCTTTCACCAGTTACTGGCATTACTAAAAATTGCATTTTCAACTATTACCATGAGTCTAATCTTAAAGAAAAGGGATTATTTTTATTAATTGATGAAAATAACATTAAATAATACTGAAAATAAGGTTCCAAGTGCACATCAATATAATATTGATAGGAGGCCAATAATTGGATATTGAGTCTTAATGCCATACCAATTATTGGCAGGGCAATAATTTAATATTTACTAGCTTAAATTGCAAATTTTTAACGAAAAGACATACTCAAACTGTACAGAACATAAAAAAAAAGAAAACAATAATGGAAAACCACAATTATTACCACAAAAACAATAAAAACAGGTGGCACTTGTCTTAACAAAAATTTAAGAAACTACTCACGTAACATGAAACTTGTTACGACTTCAACAAAGATTGAAAATTAGGCGGCTGTTTTAAAAAAATACTTTTTTATGTTGTCAATTTATTAAGACAATATACTAATGATTCAGTTTTACTTTAAAGCAACACAGTTTATTGATTAATATTCTTATTTTTTGATGTTAAGTTTAGGGGGCCAATAAATTGGGGGGAGGCCAATAATGGGACGATTTACCCCTAAATCACAACTTTTTAATTCATATTACAGTACTTTAGAAATGAAAAATCTTGTATAATAAATAGTTTATTAAAAAATAAGAATGAAAATAACAATAATGGTGAAAATAAATATTATACCTCCATAGGATACAGTTAGATAACTATTAAATTCTTGAAATAGTACTAAGCGATAATAAAATTCCAAGCGAAACTTTCGCATTTAAACAATAAAATTGCTTGCTTATATCTTTACAGATTTTAGGCACATCAACAAAATGTAAATGCTGAACATTATTATTCACTATTCTTTTTGAAAAAATATTATTTTATAGGAGCATTTTTCATAGATTTCGTTGTTACTGAATTACCAGTTACTTTGCTTATTAATTTATTTCCCTGCCAAACTGCTAGTAGATTATCATTAGTTTTCAAATCAACTTGCAACTTTTCCCACACCTTCTTCTTAGGGTTAAGGACATCATCTGGCTCACCACTTTCATATCCTTCCACTACAATCCTGTCTCCTGGTTTGCTGCCCTCTGGCGGCAGTAAAGGCTCAACTTGCTTAGGCTCATCAACTGAAGCACACAAGACCATACCTTTGGATTCTACACCACGCATTTTGGCTGGTTTCAAATTACACAGCACAACAACATCCCTATTTTGCATCTCCTCTATTGGTACAAAATTCACCAAGCCTGAAACAATAGTTCTTGGCTCCTCTTCACCTAAATCAATCTTTTCTACATACAAAGCATCTGCATCAGGGTGTCTTGACACCTCCACAATCCTTCCAACCCGAATATCTAATTTTGCAGGTGTAATTTCATCAGTTGCTGCATTAACATTGGCTTTTACTTTGGCCGGAGGTGGGTATGCTTTTTTAGTCAACTCTTGAAGCTTGGGATCTTTGAATATTTCCTGGATTGGAGCCAAAAGTTTATTTATACATAGTTCTACGGATACTTTCAAATCTCCTGGGTGTATTTCTTGTTTAGCAAAAGCAGCCTCTAAACTATCAAATTCAGTAAAATCTACATTGCCACCATGTTCAGGAGCTCTAGTTATTTTGAATGTCTCTTCGGATTTCATCAGTGCAAATATAACATGCTTAGTAAATGACAAAACTCCATTGTCAGTGATATTTCCTGGTTCACAGAAGGCTCTCTTCAATTTCTTTTTGACATTGGCAGGGTTATCTAACAAATCAATTTTACTATCCTCTTCTGAAGATGACATTTTCGCCCCGGTTAAGCCTGGGACCATAGGGTTCATTAAATGTACTCTTTTAGCATACCCAAGTTGTGGGAGGTATTTTTCAGACATGGTAAATATTTTTCTTTGATCTACACCACCAAACTGAGCATCAACTTTAAGATACTCTTCATCTAGTGCTTGTAAACCGGGATACAATAGCCCACTAAGCAAAGGGTGGTCAACTTGTTTAACTACTTCAGCTCCAGCTTTTTTAGCATCGTGTTCCGTAATGACAGATGACAGACGGTAAACATCTAATGTGTACTCTTTACTAAGCTGATATTCAGTTCCTCGTACAAACTTAAGTTTGTCTAAAGGAACACCAATGGATTGTAGCATAGCCTTAATGGCAGCTTCATAGTACTCTGTCCGGAGGACTAGTAGTTCCCAAGGTGCTTTCATATTATCCAAATAAGCGTGTAAATCAGCAAAAAGTATTGTTACCTCACAACCTGCTTTCAAGAAATCCGCTATCTTGGACATGGGCACAAAATAGGCCACATGAGGTCGGCCGGTTGTTGCAGTGCCCCAGTAAATCTTGAGGTCCCTTTGCTTTAATATTTCTGTCAGCTTCTCATCCCCTAAAACCTCTTGCAGGTTACGGGTTATAAGAGTTTTCTTTTCTTGCCAGTTTGCCATAGTGAAAACCTGGAAATTAATTGTTAAATTGGTTAATTTTAATTATGATGTAATTTTAAACTTATGAGAAATAAGCACAATGTTACACATACATACCTGAGATAAACTTTGAAGTTGGATGATAACTTAATATTTATGGATTCCTAATCGACGGGGCAGAATTACCTAGAGTTTTACACACATATTGTAAATGTTAATGTTTATTCTCGAATCACACTTGAGAAAGCAATAGTGAGACACGTAAGTAAAAATGAGCTAATGAAACATAACCTCAAAATATTTGCAAGTTGCAAAATAATATCGCTAACAAGGTCGCCGTTGAATTTAATCAAAGTTTGATTAAAGTTAATAAACTTTAAATAGTTCTTTAAAAAATAATAATATTTTACGATTTTGACGTTTTCAAATAGAAAAAAAAACAAAATTCAAAAATTTGGAAACAACGTGAAGTTAGCTGCGGTACAAAAATTGCCTGTTGCCAACCGCTACACGGCGCTAGTGTTGCAGTGAATGCTCGCGTTTCCTGTCAAAAGCGCCATTGCGCATGACAGTCAGTGCGGCCTTGCGGACTGAAGAGCGGTGCCAACAAAGGCCGAGTCGATGGGGTTACAAAAAGACTAATTTCGACTAGTAAAACCCTTTTGTTGTTGTAATTATAATTTTATATAGGTTGTGAATCTGTGATTACGGTTAAGAAAATGTGTGAATGATATGAATCGTGACGGCTAGCAAAGGAGTCAGCTGGTCAACAGTGCGAATAGTGAAATAAGAAATGGCGGCCTTGCCAGCAGGTGTTCAGTATGGGTTATCATCGGAGTCTAGTTATAAAGAAAACAAGGAACTAGTGTTTGTGAAATTAACGGATTCTGCACTCAAAGCTATCGAAGATTTCATTAGGAATAATAGGGTAAGTCCCATCGCCATATTGTTGACCAAAATATAGATAAGCTAGCAATGTCAGAGGCGCCATACTTACTACTGTAATCGGAATGAAACTGCAATTCTAGGTGTTTTTATTGCTTGCTAATGGTTTTCGAAGACATAAATCGACTGCTGTTTATACTAGGATTCGTACCATCGTCAGAAAATAGTCGATACTAGGTGACGCCACGTCAACATACGGAATTTTTGCTGTGTTATTTTCACAGATTTACATTTCGTACATCTATAATTAGAGTTTTTACTCATATTGTTCAGATATTTACTGTTTACTCTCGAGTTACGTTGAAACCTGTAATCGAGGATGGGATCTTATAAATTGCAAAAGAGGCACCTTGTAATTTTAATCTCAGAATAGTTGAAAACATTCAAGATCAACTACTTCACTATCTATGATCATTGAATGAACCACTCATTTCTATCTGGTTTTATTCAATTTTATTCAAGTATGAACTAGAAAAATCACTGCCTTGTTGTAGTTATCATAAAAAATCTAAGCAAAACACTATTGGCAAAAAGTATTTTTTTTAAACAACCTAGGTAGTTCAGGAAACACTTAAGCATATGAAGTTAACCGCAAGCAGTCAATAAAATTTATTTCACATTTTGTTTATTTCATTCCATCTTAAGTTAATCTTAAATTTCCATAACAGCCTTTTTCTTTCATTGCATTTAATCATTTCGAATTCACTTTAAAAAGTATAAATAAAATCATTACTCTAACATTTTTTTATGTCATTACTATACATACTTTTCCGTAGACTCGGTCTCGTTCAATATTTTACTAAAATTAATAAATAATCAGGTAGTAAATAATTTTAGTAAGAAAGCTGGAAGCCTAGTTTTTTCCTATAAGTCAGGGGTCTCCAAACTACGGCCTGCGGGCCAGAACCGACCTGCAAACACCAACAATTCGGCTGAAGCAAACCTATGTATGTACCTAGTTGGTTACTAAGTTCTGTAACTATGGAAAACATGAATAATACTAAATTTACAAATAATGCTACAATGAATTATATACCAAATGAAAGCACAAATATTTAAGATTATCATGTATTAAAATTATTCGAAATGACCGCCTCTGGCATGAATACACGCCTTTAGACGACGAGGCCAGTCATCGATGGCAGCACGAACTACCACCATATCCAATTCTGCGACTGCCTTGAGAATAGCGCGCTTAAGAGAGTCGAGATTCATGTGGGGCTTAGCACATGCTTTCTCCTCAATAAGTTGCCATATGGCATAATCCAGAGGATTTAAGTCTGGGCTGGAGGATGGCCATTCTTCCTGCGCGATAAAATCAATTTTGTTAGCCCGAAACCATGCTTGTGTAGATTTTGCTTTGTGCGCAGGGGCAGAGTCCTGCTGGAAGACCCATGGCTGGTTTTGAAATAAAGTGTGGCTTAAGGGTTTGACAACAGGTTCCAGAACGGTATCTTGATAGACTCTAGCGCCAGTTTTCACACCTTTTTCACAGAAATGAACCTTACTTAGCCCTGAATAGGACACCCCCAGCCAAATCATCACTGATGAGGGGTGGTGACCTCGTTGGACCCTCGGAGCAATCATGCTGGCTTCTTTACTATTCTTAGCGTATACTCTATCATTTTGACGGTTAAAATTTTCTTCGACTGTGAAGATTTTTTCATCAGTAAACAAGATTTTTCGATGGCCGTTTTGTGCGTACTGCTTTAGTAGAGCGCGACTTCGTGCTAACCTCATAGCCTTCAATCGTGCGTTTAGCAGATGGCCCTTTCGTCTACGGTAAGCGTGAAGCCCAAGGTCATCATTGATAATTTTTTTAAGGGAACTTCTCTTCACAGTCATCTGTATTGCCAATAACTTTTGCTTCCGGACGGGATTTCTCGTGATTCTCGCCTTCACTGCCTTGATCACAGCTGGTGTCCGAACGGTGCGTGGTCTTCCTGATCTTTTTCGGTCATCGACGGTCAAGGTATTACTGTACCTATGGATAGTGCGATAAATAAATTGCTTGTTGATTTTCAACTTTTGTAGCAACTTGAAAATCATATTCGGTGGCTGCCCACATTTGTGCAGAGCAATTACAGCGACACGATTCTCCTTCAACCCCCATTCCATGGTGAAATAAACAAAATATGATATGCGTGTGGTATGGAATTATAGCTTATAAAACTGTCAATAATATGTCATTTTTATTTTTTCTTTTCATTTGTTTTAATGGCCAGTAATCGATAAAGAAACTCAGTAACAGAACTTTTGACCAACCTGTGTACTGTAATTTACAGTACCTATGTTGGGTCGGAGAGTCAGGTTCGGGGCGGTCTAGCCCCGGCCCTTGGGACTTCGTGGAGGAATTAGTCAGGGGGCTAATTGTCTAATTTTAAAATCTCTTGTGATCGCTTTCATTTGACAGTTGGTCAGTTTGACATTGCCGTATTTCTATGCTAAGTTTTTTTGTGCCAAAAAGAAGCATCAATATGTTGCAATCCCGAAAGCGATAGCGATAGATTTTGAAAATAGACAATAGAGAGGCTGGCCCTAAGGCTAAAAAGTTTGGTGACCCATGCTATAAGTTATTTCTTTAAACTTAATAAAATTTTGAGACTTCATTTAAGATTATGTTCCAAATAATATGTTTTTGCATAAAAGTGATAAAATTGAGCTTGAGAAGTGAATATGATAAAATTAAATAAATAAAAACTTTTTTTTTGCAATTAAAGTGACGAAATTTATTAAATAAAAATTGTTAAAAGCAGACTGTGTATTTTTTAAACAGCTGACACACTTCATTGATTTACTAGGTGATAATGTATTGTATTGTATTTTTATGGAGAATGGCTGCGTCTCGTTTTTTTTACATGACGATTCTGCCAATGTCGGAGTAAAAAGACACAGTGTAGGTAATATGATACTGTTCGGTTTTTAGTGGAACTTTACGGTTTGTTCAAATGAAAAGTTTTCCTTGAGTCATGAGGTGAGATCTGAAACAAAACAAGACAAGGGACGGTAGACAATTGCACAGGACACCACAACATTAAATTATATATACACAGGTTGGTCAAAAGTTCTGTTACTGAGTTTCTTTATCGATTACTGGCCATTAAAACAAATGAAAAGAAAAAATAAAAATGACATATTATTGACAGTTTTATAAGCTATAATTCCATACCACACGTATATCATATTTTGTTTATTTCACCATGGAATGGGGGTTGAAGGAGAATCGTGTCGCTGTAATTGCTCTGCACAAATGTGGGCAGCCACCGAATATGATTTTCAAGTTGCTACAAAAGTTGAAAATCAACAAGCAATTTATTTATCGCACTATCCATAGGTACAGTAATACCTTGACCGTCGATGACCGAAAAAGATCAGGAAGACCACGCACCGTTCGGACACCAGCTGTGATCAAGGAAGTGAAGGCGAGAATCACGAGAAATCCCGTCCGGAAGCAAAAGTTATTGGCAATACAGATGATTGTGAAGAGAAGTTCCCTTAAAAAAATTATCAATGATGACCTTGGGCTTCACGCTTACCGTAGACGAAAATGCCATCTGCTAAACGCACGATTGAAGGCTATGAGGTTAGCACGAAGTCGCGCTCTACTAAAGCAGTACGCACAAAACGGCCATCGAAAAATCTTGTTTACTGATGAAAAAATCTTCACAGTCGAAGAAAATTTTAACCGTCAAAATGATAGAGTATACGCTAAGAATAGTAAAGAAGCCAGCATGATTGCTCCGAGGGTCCAACGAGGTCACCACCCCTCATCAGTGATGATTTGGCTGGGGGTGTCCTATTCAGGGCTAAGTAAGGTTCATTTCTGTGAAAAAGGTGTGAAAACTGGCGCTAGAGTCTATCAAGATACCGTTCTGGAACCTGTTGTCAAACCCTTAAGCCACACTTTATTTCAAAACCAGCCATGGGTCTTCCATCAGGACTCTGCCCCTGCGCACAAAGCAAAATCTACACAAGCATGGTTTCGGGCTAACAAAATTGATTTTATCGCGCAGGAAGAATGGCCATCCTCCAGCCCAGACTTAAATCCTCTGGATTATGCCATATGGCAACTTATTGAGGAGAAAGCATGTGCTAAGCCCCACATGAATCTCGACTCTCTTAAGCGCGCTATTCTCAAGGCAGTCGCAGAATTGGATACGGTGGTAGTTCGTGCTGCCATCGATGACTGGCCTCGTCGTCTAAAGGCGTGTATTCATGCCAGAGGCGGTCATTTCGAATAATTTTAATACATGATAATCTTAAATATTTGTGCTTTCATTTGGTATATAATTCATTGTAGCATTATTTGTAAATTTAGTATTATTCATGTTTTCCATAGTTACAGAACTTAGTAACCAACTAGGTACATACAATGAGGGATACATAAAGGATGCTGCTATTCAGATATATTTTTGCATATTTATATTTTAATATTATTTTGTTTTATAAACTTACATAATATGTATACACTAGAAGTATAGACCTGGGTTAATAAGAAGTTGATATTAATAGGGCGACATACATTTTTGTTAAGTAAGGAATATATGGGAGTTTTTATTCTGGGACAGTGGAAGAAGATATGTTCTATGGTGCCCTCGTCAAGTCCACATTCACACAGGGAGCTGTCCTTAACTCTGATTTTGGCCAAGAAAACTGGGGTACACACATGGCCCAATCTTAAACGGGTGATAATTGATGCCAATTGCTTAGGTATGTGACTATGTCGGAAGAACCAAGGTTTCGGGGGGATATTGGGTTGTAGTGATCCATAATGTTTACCCTTCAATAGCAAGGACCTCTCGTATAAGTCACTCCAGTTCTCCAACAGTTTTGATTTAGTTCTGCCTCGCAGGTCCCTTGCGAAGCATTGGTTTTGGTATTCCGTTCCAGTTGTAATGGCAGTTTTGGCGAGTGAATCAGCTATTTCGTTGCCTTCTATATTGACGTGGCCTGGGATCCACGCCAGAACCACTTGTATGTTACATGAGTGGCATTCAAACAGAGCTTGTCTGATTTTGAGAATGACACTAAAGTTGTTTCTAGAGCTAAACGGAGGTTTAATAATATCCTGAAGGCAGCTGAGACAGTCAGAAAAGATAATGCTTTTGTTTAAATTGTGTGACTTGACAAACAGGATAGCTTCAAGGATCGCCAAAGCTTCTCCAGAGTTGACAGTGAGCAAAGGAGGGCATTTATAATTTAAGATTATTTGGTATTTGGGAAGCCAAATTGCCATGCCTGGTGATAATGTAACAGTAGTTAGAAATGAGCTCAAAAGATGGCGCCAACAGTCTAGGCTCCTCACAAATATTACTGTAATAACGTTTTAAATCAATATTAAAAAACTTTTTATTTAAAAAGAACATTGTTTTTCTTTTAGTGGGTAGGTAGTTGGTATGTAAAGGATTACAACTAACTTTATCAAGTTAATCAACTGTCAAATTTGCAATCTCAAGAAAGAGGATAAAAGGAGTTTTGCTAGAAGAGTTATGGACATGAATGTTGACAGAAAGAGAGAAACTCTGCATTAATAGGGATGTATGGATAATGTAAGTAGGTACTTTATAATTTTAAGAAAAATCATTTGTCTTATCTTCGAGATTACACCTGATCACTGACGACCATTCTTTGTATAATGAACGTGCATTGCTCCTGATGGAATCAAGATCAAGTTCAAAACAGTGATATGGAAACCGTTTCCAAAGTACCAACATAACAGATTTTTTATGTTAATTCGATCCTGATATGAACTTGATCTTGTCAGGAGGCTCATGTTAGTAAAATAAATTGAACAAACAGAATTTTGAATAACTTTATAGGTACTCTCAGTAATAATGGGTAACACAAAAAGTCTAATTAATAAGTTCTTAATGGCAGCATCCTTTATCATCTGCCCTAATCCAAAACCGAACCTTGTATTTTCTTTGTATATCCTTCTCTTTCATTATTTCTTTTCGTCGGTCGCTCCTAGTCAATTGAGTCATTCATATACACCGTCATTTTGTAGTCGTTTTAATTAACTTAAGGGAGTGTTCTACTAATGGAACTAAACATTTTTGCCCAAGAAACATGGGTCAAAAAACGACAAAAAATTTTGACTTTCCCATACTAATAAAATGTTTTAGCTGTCTAGTTAGTATGGGAGACCCAAAATTTTTTGTCGTTTTTCGACCCATGTTTCTTGGGCAAAAATGTTTATTTTCATCGGTACAACACACCCTTAAGTTAATTAAAACGACTACAAAATAACGGACATAAGCAAAGGCAGCAACATCAAGTTTTTCTAAAGTAGGTAACAGAAAATAATATTTTATTTTGGTTTCGAAGCAGTGCAGTTACTATGTGATATTGCTGTTTTTGCAGAAAATCTTTAATTTTAACAGTGAATTTATATAAGATGTTGCTGCAAACTTATTTAATCAAACAATGATGCTGATATCACATTAGCAGACTGTTCAAAGTTGATATTATTGAAAATTGTAGTAAACACAAAACCGAATATAATATAGTACTGACACAAAACCTTACAAGTGCCTCACAAGAGTCTATTATACTGTGATTTTCTATTGATGGTTAGTTTACCAACAATACTTATTACAAATTTAAATTTAAAAGTTGGGAGCAAAGAAAATCATCATTTATTTTGATATAGTATTAAATTAAAATATAATAAAATCTCAAATGTAAGTATTTAAGTAAAATCATTTAATTTTAATTTTATTCAAAATTAATTTAAATTTTTGCATACTCAGTAAACTGTAATGTACGTCACTTATGACAATAAACAAATAAAGAGACAGTTGTAGAGTTTCTTCAATTGACTTTTAACTTTATGTCCATCTCATAAAGTCTTAAATAAAATTGAGAAAACTTAAAATTGGCTGTCATTCAAGCTATGAAGAATGGGCTTCAGGGATTTAGATTAATTCATAAGGTTAAATACCAGAGACTTGTAACAATTACTTATTATCAGAAAAATATATCTTCCATTAAAAGATTTAATGCAATATCAGATAAAATTAATAAACTACAAAACAAATTTTCATGAATATTAATTACATGTAGCTTACTTAACGGTAACATTTTTTTTAAGTTGTTTATTTGTATTTTACAATTAAGTAACAAATTATATAGTTTGGAATGTGCTCATCAAAGCCTTTCATTTTATATCCATCCATATTGTAATAATATTTCTCACATTACAAAATGGTGTCAAGTAGCCGACATGTTGACTTTTTCAAAAAATCTATAGCCAGTGTCACTTGGGGTGTTGTAAGGATTTTAACGATACCGATAAACTCACATACCCACAAACATACATGAACCCTGAACACAATACTTACATGCTTTTCTTTTTTGGGTAGTTATGTAAAAAATATACACAGCCAGCAGTAAGGTAAACATTATAAAATCATGATAAACCTCTAAAAGGAAAATTCTTGATAACATTTTGGGGTTATTGTTGTTATGAATATTATTTTTATACTTACAAATATTTTATTAACTACAAATAATTTGCCAAAGTAATGTTTCTATATATATATGTACTTTCTTTAGTTTAATTTATAATATACTTTTTTTATTGAATATTAACAAGTAATTTTAAAATACTATTTAGTAAAATAACAGAAACGAACATAGGTATTAAGTCCAAGTAAAGTACCCATTGCTACATTTTTCAAACTCAACCAGTAAAGATTTTACTTGAGGAAAATCTGAAGCAATTTTACCTCACTTTAATTAATTACAAATTGAATTCCAGAAATGTTGTTGTTATTGAAATATAATAAAACATAAACATAGGAACTAGGTCTGATAGATGGAATGGATGGATACTGGGTACTGATAGATGGAATGGATGGAAATACGGTAGTACCTACTTATCTATTCTGTGACTAGTGTTCTACTGATAGATGCAATGGATGGAAACTAGGTACTACTGATATGGAATGGATGGAAAATAGGTACAGTCAGCAACGAAAGTTGTTAAGCACTTTAGTACTTTGTCATAGTAACTTTTTTGACTAATGTTTCAAACCGTGAGACACCTGTTAAAAAGTTGCTATGACAAAGTAATAAAGCGTTATTAAACAACTTTAATTGTTGACTGTACTAGTGATAGATGGAATATATACCATTCCCTCGTAGTCACTGCTAGAAGTAGATAGCAAAACTGCTATTAGTGGCCGTTTTTGACACATTTGCTGTCTACTTCTACGAATGACTGCGAGGGAATTTAGTGATACCTTCTGAAAATACAAGACTATGACCCCTAAAAATTCAACGAAAAGTTTTATTAAAATCCTTTTCTATTACCAAGTTATTAAATAAAACACTTCTGGAGGACGCCACTTTAGGTCAGGGAATCGCCTTAAAATTTTTTGCTGACTAAAAGTCGATTTGAATATGGAATATGTAGGTTCAAACACATGGTTGTTGATAATCAATTAGTTGTTACTTTTAAGTAAAGTAAATTATTTATTCATTCAGGAGTTTCAGTACACAATACAGCTTATAAGGAAACGTTGTTTTATTTTTAAATGGTTAAATTTCATCATAGAGTTGGGTGAAGATTTCTTCACGAAATACGGCAAGTTAGAATTAAGCATTACTTAATTTACATTACTTTGGTGTAAAGCCAAAGTAAAGTCCTTTCAGGAAGTCAGCCTAGTAACTTATTTAGGCCCGCCAAATACAGGCAGAATTTTAATTCGGAATTCGGGAATTCCGAAACGATTTTTTTCCGAACGCTGTAATCCATACAAATCATGTCCATCAGGATTCAGGAACCACGCCAGCTTTTAAAACGTAGCTCACACCATTATTTAGCAGCAAAGTAGATTATTTTGCAGCACGAATCCTGGATTTAGCAGCAAAATATATCACAAGATATATTAATGCAAATATGGCTCCTTAATCTGAACATCAGGATTGAGGAGTCACATGGAACTCATTAATTTTACCAGTTGCATATTTTTCAAAATTGATTTTAGCAGCAATTGTGTATAGTACTTGCTAAAAATTTGGGCTCAGTAGTGCTGGAGTTCAAGAAAATACAATACCTTTACTGAGTTTTCACACATAATCTATATTTCGTTTCGGAATTCCGGAGCAGATTCGGTCTTTATGTGGCGCGGAATTCCGAAACAGATTCTGTCTGTATGTGGCGGGCCTTATTTAGACTGAAACAGGCACTAATTGGGGGGCGTCCATTAATCACGTGTATTTTTTTGGTACAAAATAATCTCAACAATTTTCAGTACGAATATGTACACGTGATATCTTACTTCAACAAAAAGGACAAAACGAAATTCCTTACTTTGATTTCTCTGTTTTAAGTTGAAACTCGGCAGACCCGCTGAAGTTCGAAAAGCTAGCCGGTACGGCCACTGGTTTAAGTAATTAAAAAATGGAACAGAATTTGAGAGAAGGAATGTATTACTCATAAGTAAATTAATTTTAACTTAATCGGACTTATAGGCTCCAATTCTCATATATCACTACAAGTGTAAATTAAAGCTAAGGACTGATAACAAGTCATCTGCTACCATGGAGCTTGCTTTCATCCTTATCAAACATTGTCATAATGTTGCAAAAGCCAGTCAATGGTCTTGCTTCTTGCATTGCAATTGCAATTCAAATAATTTGTGTCTTTGTTTTAATTACAGACCATACAATAATACTACGGTTTTAATAGCAAAGTTGTATAGCAGTTTTTATGATAAGTTACTTTAATTTATTTTAGAGTTCATTATATAATTACTAATATTATGTGTTTTAGGAAACATTTGACTTAGCAACTATTAGATAGTAATTGATAAGAGACCAAACAACAGGTCAAAAGGGGTTGAAGTTGTTTGTTATGACTTGTATTGAATTATTATTAACCGCCTCTGTGGTCTAGTGTTTCGCCCACCCGTGTAAGGCGTGAAATACACAGAAGCGACGCGGCACGGATACGGCGGCGATACGGCGCAGATCGGTGCAAATGTAGACTTAGGCAGCCATTACACGGTAGGTTTTGCTGTCAGTTTAACCACAGTCACGGGCTGTGACTGACGATTAACCTACCGTGTAATGTGGTGACTGATGGTTGCATGATGCGATTTGTTCTTTCCATCAGTCAATCAGTCAAATGTAATTCATGACTGATGGAATTTGACTGACGCTTGCATGACCATGTAATGGCTGCCTTACGGCAAAGGAAATACACGTATCGTCGCTGTATCTGCGCCATATCTCCGCCGCATCTCTTCTGTGTATTTCATGCCTCAGACGCAGGAGTCCCGGGTTCGATTCCCAGGGGGTACAATTTGTACTCGGTTTGGTTGGTGGTGGGGCTTATTTCAAGTCCGCCTGGCTAGCTACCACCATCTTACCTAAATCTGACGCCCTAACAACAATTTGAAAATTGTTGTATTCCGGCAGTTAGAGGTAAGATAGGCAGTTCTTCGGTGATGAGGATTCCGGTTGTAGGTAGCACTCTTCCACCTTCGGCCTTATTGTCACTTAACATCAGGTCAAACGCTATCCCGTTGTGCCTAAAAATATTATATGATCTTTGACTACTTACTACATGGTCGAATTCGAGCTTGTACACCGGTTTCCGTGGAACCTATCGCCATTTCTGACATTTCTGCTCGATTCCCGACTGGATCAATTAGAAACCCTACTTTTCTATATTGTCTGAAGTCTGGTTTTTGTGATGTCGTCGTCGTTGTTTCGATTTCCATAATACAAGTGCTTTAACTATTACTTTAGAATTGCAGCAATGTGATGCTGTCACATTATACAGGGTGTTTGGTTAAATACCGCACCGTTATTATCCCGAATATGGTAGGGTTGTACGGCGGATGTAAGCATACACCCCTTAATATTAATACAAAAACCTGAAATCATCTAAAGCCTAAAAAAATTTTTGTTTCTTTTTAAGAAATACACCCACGACGAGGGTTACCAGGTCTAATAATGAGATTTCCGGACTTTTTCCCTGACTTTTCAGTAAATTTCCTGACATTTTGTCACCTACATCTACATTCTTCGTTTAGTTTACGTTTGATATTTTTTTCTCACCAAAATGATCAACAAATCTTTCACTTTTTAGGATATCAAAAATTACAGTTTTCCTGACAGATGCCTTAAATTCCTGACATGTCAGGAAAATTCCTGTCATCTAGTAAGCCTACCCACGACCGTAAAGGTGTATTGTTTTTTACTATCAAAAACAAAAGGATCTGCGTTATAATAGGATTGTTACCTGTATCTTCAATAGATATTAGATATCAATATCGAAATAGAACTTAATAGAAACGGAAATACTGACCACACAATTAAACTAAAAATTCTTAGATATTCTTCTCATGCCGAACCTATCAGAACCAGTTTTGCAAACTTAGTTACATTAGGTAAGAGTTTCGGGCGCGTTGCCGCCATGACAATGTCCGGGTAGCTGAGCTTACGATGGTGAAAGTACATGATTTGAGTTGCCGTATCCACATTAAACACTGAAATTATCATTTTATTTTGTTTCTAATTTGGTTAGAAGCCCATGCTTCGAAACAGAAAGTCGAAGACTTTAAACATCGATGATAAGTCCTATCTGATACAGGGAGTGGTACAAAGCTTTAATGCTGTTAACTCTGTTTTTGTAAAAGATAGAGCAAATACAGTCGACAGAGGCCATTTTTAATATCCCCACTGCTGAGGCACAGGCCTTCCTTATGGGTGGATAGCAGGACGGACCATAACCCGCCACGCGGCCCGATGCGGATTGGTGGGTATTAACGACTGCAAACTCAGCCAGGACCAATGGCTTAACGTGCCTTCCGAAGCACAGGAACTCGAGATCATACATTTTTGGTCACCCATCCCATGCCGACCTTTGCGAAAGTTGATTAACCTCTGCAATCGCAGGGCCAGGCGCTAAACCACTCAGGCGCGGGCGGGTCACTTAATCGTAAGTAGGGAATGTCATCCCGTAAGAAATTTTCAATCCCAGTTTTTGCGGGACTGGACATTCTCAATCCCGCAGGATCCAGGTAGTTGCGGATGAATAGTAAGATTCCGCAAATAAGTTATGAACAAAGTTCAACACAAAATGGTTCATTGTAATGTTTTTGAAAGACAATTATTATTATTAATACTTATTTAAAAAGAAATATAAGATTTTTTGTCGAAAAGTGATCATTTGTCCGCAATCACACCCGGTGTTAAGTGATTATGTGGACTAGGTACGATGGCGCATGGTCGGTCACCTAGACAAAAGTAAAAAAAAAAACATAATGAAACACGGTATTTTGAATGTATCTTCTCAAAGTCAGGAGCCGTATTATAGCAGATAAAAAAAATCCATCTGCTATACGGCTCCTGACTTCGCATACTCTGTCTTCCACGTTTGTAGTGACAATAAATGAATTGAAGGTAAGGTAGCAGCTAGCAGCCGCGTGCTGGAGTAAAATTTCGCCTCTGTTCAATCCCGCGCGGGATCCCGTTCAATTTAGTCCCGCGATTAGCATGCGGGATCCCGGGATCCCGGTATTGCATTCCCTAATCGAAGTCACAAGAGTCTATAGAACACCTGCGACAGTTCAATAACAATAACCCTTGTTATCAACCCAGCCCCCAACCACTGAAATGCGATATGAGAGAGTGCTTTATCACTTATTTACTGTCAAATGACAATAGCTTTTGACTTTTTATTTTAGGTTACATAAACATAACTGTGTCACATCACAGAATATATAATAGTACTAACGACTGTGCCACAGAATAAAATGACTGCCAAAAGTAAATCAAATAATGATATTTGTTTGAGGTCTTATTGGTACTTCCCCCAGTTTAAAAAGTTCATATTCGAGCGGAAAAGCCCGCCACAACCAACAAAAAATTATAATAGGACAAAAGAAACGTTACCTATCATGTATTCAATAATTTAAAATAAACTGAAATTGATAATTTATAATACATGTAAGATTTTGCTAAGGATTATTTTTATCTGCTTCAACCTTTTACAGACAGTCTGTGACTGGCGTAGAAAGGAGGGGGGGCCGTGCCCACCCCAGAATAGTCTGGGCACGGAACAGATTTTTACTATCAAAAATTAAGGCTGAAAATTTTTAAAACCTTTACCTGGAAAGCGACCACTGGAGGCCAGTCAGGCGCCCCCTGGAAAATATCCTCTAGATATGCCCATGGTCACAGACTGTCTCTGACTGTGATTGGGTACCTACATTAATTAAATACTTCCTGTACCTAAATCTTTTTTTTAGACAGAGGTCTGTTCAACTACCTATATAACATAAAAGAGCGTATTTTCTGAAAGATTTGTAGAGCCCTGCACCTGCAAAGTTCGATGGCTTGTTAGGTTGGTGACAAACATGTAAGTGATTACGAAATAATGGTGATAAAATCGTTTGTTTACCTACCGTATAATTTTAAAACGGACTGAATGGATATGCCGATGCCGTTACGATACAAATAAAAAAAGTTTAAAACGATGACTATTAATTGTTGTCCTTAAAAGACTATAAATAATTTATGTTAATCTTAGAGTCGTGCCTTCGTGTAGTTTTTTAGCTCTACCTTTTTGGACACCTTGGAAAGAGCTTCTGACGCGTGTGGCAAGCTGTCGCTCAAAAACTGTTGCTCGACATACATTTTAATAGTAGAGAGGCCAAGTTGAAAAAATGTGATTCCCGTAGGACTCATATCATCATCATCATTAGCCTCTTTGGGTCCATTTCTGGACATAGGCCGCTCCCAGATTCTTCCACTGTGTCCGGTTTTGCGCCTCCGTCATCCAGTTGTGTCCCGCTTGTCCTCTGATGTCGTCAACCCATCGTGTTGGGAGGGCGGGTCGTGGTCTTTTGTCTGCCCATGGTCTCCATTCAAGGATCCTTTTCGCCCATCGTCCTTGATCCATGCGAGCTACATGACCCGCCCAACTCCACTTACGCTCGGAAATTACTTGCACCACGTCTCTCACTTCCGTTTTCCGGATCCATTCATTCCTTTTCCTGTCCCGCAGGACTGAAGAGGTTTATATACTGACAAATAGTACCGTTTGATTCAACGTAGTTTACTATATATCGCTTTTTGTATCTCTCTAAAGTGGTGGAACAGGTATCTACCTATGATGTCACAAATATGGCGCCGCGCACCGGGTAGGTTTATATTTTTAGTCAATTATCTCAGTAACCATTTCCGGTTTAGGTAAACTAGGTATAAAATGACAGGTAATTAAATTTATAACGAAAAATATGAAGTTACTTTTATTGCAGGTATTATATTCAAAAAAATATAAACTTTTTAAGACTTAAGACGTCATTAGGCTTTATTATTTGTAACTCAGAGAAACCTGTCATTAGCCTTTACTTTCAATATAATTAAACATACAAAATCATTATTGTAACGCTGTTGGTTTCTTTAATAAATTAAAAAATACTTTTTATGAAAACAACATTTGGTGCGCAATATACCCAAATAATATTTAAATTAGATCAACTTTAGGCAGCAAATAATCTCTAAGTAGGTACATTGTTGAAGTGTAGGTAGGTACCCCAATCTTTGTATTTTCCAAATTGCTGCAAAAATAACAAAGTTATTAGAAAAACTACGCCCGCGCTCACGCTATGACACGAGACATCGAATTATACCATAATTTGTTTGTATGGATGTTTTTCTAAAACCATGACTGGGGTTTCAAATCAAATGATAGGTTTTTAAGTCAGTCCTACGAACTTCGTAAATAAGTTTTTTACGAATTGGCCTCTCTTCTCTACTACCACAAGTTCTTGTCTTTTATTTAAAAGTATTTATATGTAAAATTAAAAAAAAACGCTCCTTATGTAAATAAATTGTTTCCCTTTGTTTGTATAGTGCATAAAAAAATTTAATGTAATAGACTATTTGACTAATTTTGGAAAACCATTTTAAATTATTCCTTATTACGTAATAGGCGCACCACACTGATATTTCAGGAAAAATCAATGTATTTCATTAAAAAAAACAATTTTAAAGTTTAAAATTTTAAAACCGCGCCAAAAACGCTATGGCGCTGGACACGTGACTTGTTGACGTCACAAGCCTGTAAACATTGTAATATCCTTAGCCATTTGACAGCCATCAATCGCGGATCCTAAGTCTATGGTCGTGTCAAACGCCTGAAGCCATATTTAATTACAAGCAAGTGACGTCATCAGTCATCATAGAGCGTTTTCGCCACAGAAAAAAATACAAAAATTAATGCATTTTTCTAGGTGAAATTAATCAATTAATAGACTTAATTTTAGTCCATATAATAGTTGAATATGTTTTTTACGCCATTATCTGTTAGGATGACCACAATTTGTAGAATATTTTCAATGTTGTCAAATTGTCTATTGTCAGTCGATTTCATGGTCCGTAGATTTGCAATTCTGCAAGTAACTTGCCAACACGCGCATAAGGTGTTGTAACTTGATGCTGGCGCTTTATAAAAACTCGGTAAACATGTTGGAAACAGACCAAAATTCAGTATCCACTGAAAATTTACTTCGATCACTGTGTATCTTATAGACAACTAGCGGCCGCCCGCGACTTCGTCTGCGTGGAAAGTCTTTTGCTATCCCTCGGGAACAATATTGTTTTTCGGGATGAAAAGTACCCTATGTCCTTCTCTGTACCCCTGAGAACTTGTATGCAAAATTTCATGATGATCGGTTCAGTAGTTAAGACGTGAAGGCGTAACAAACAAACAAACAAACAAACGGACTTTCGCATTTATAATATTAGTAAGGACTAGCGGCCGCCCGCGACTTTGTCTGCGTGGAAAGTTTTTATGTTATCCCTCGGGATCGGGAACAATATTCTTTTTCGGGATAAAAGGTACCCTATGTACTTTTCTGTACCCCTGACAACGTGTATGCAAATTTTCATGATGATCGGTTCAGTAGTTAAGACGTGAAGGCGTAACAAACAAACAAACAAACGACTTTCGCATTTATAATATTAGTTAGGAAGTAAGGATATCACATTGCAAATCTTCGCTATGGTATAGCATAGTAGAATTAGGTGTTATATTATAAACGATTTATGGATTTAATGTTTTCATACATCTATCGAAAGCTAAGATATTTTGTAAATGTGCCTTTTCTATGGGGTTTTTTTTTATTCGCTCTAAGACCAGGATAAAAAGTATCATTATATTAATCCAGGTTAAACTATATATGTGTGCCAAATTTCATCCAAATCCGTCCAGCCGTTCTTGAGTTATAAATGGTGTAACTAACCCGACTGTTTTATTTATTAAGATAATGCAATTTTAGACCATTTTTCTATCGTACTTTGGAATATCTAAGTATTTTTTCTGTTTTTTTTTCATGTAAAGAAAACCCTTAAATGTATTTATTGAACAGTCACGTTACATTGCTTGACTGTTTTCGCTTTATTTTTAGATTATTTGCGTTGTTGATTACATGCTTTATCATGGGTTCTTGAGTTTGTATAATTTAGCAATAACGTCCAATACATTTGTTCCTCCTTAACATAACTTTGACATCTTTTCACAGAAGATTAACTGTCGTTTAGTTTCTTACAAGTTTATTTGTTGTGACTCTGTTCCGTTGTTATTTGACGCAGTTACTCGACTAATCGATTTCCGTTTGGTTTCAAATATACCTAAATTATTTATTAACACTGCATTTTGTACAAATTAAATTACCTGTTTATTTTTGAGACTCCGATATTTCGGCGCAGTTGCATGCGCCATGATCACGGAAGAATTAAATTACATTGCTATACCATTTTAAATTATTTTCTGAGTAACGTAAGCTTCTTTTATACGATCAAAAATCCATCATCCATCCTCAATAATCCCCTATCGTCAATACCCCATCGCAGAAACGACATGGCTCACTAAAATTTTATTAAACGTGGGTCATCGAATGCAGTTAAAAAAAACAATCCAGTAACTACCTACTTATGACATTAATTGATTTAGAAATATTTGCTGACCAAATGTTGCTGACCAACTAACCTTTTTGGTTGACAGAATATTATATTTTTCTGCTCACCAAAATACCAATATTTTGCTGACCATTTAAACCACCATTTAAACCCCTTTTAAAATAAGTAATAAATATTCAATAGAATATTTCCTTTTTTTTTTATTCATTCGTAGGTTATTTTAAATATAACTAATCGAATTGGTGCTATGGATCGTTTCGCATGATTGCTATCGAATAGTCTACGTTTCATTACCGCTGACGAATCTTCCATCAAATTCATATACGAATGACTAAATAAATTCAAGGAATGTTTGTATTGCACTGTTAAATTTTGTTAGTTTGACCTTTTTATATTTTCTTTTACTACCAATGATAAAATATAATAATAAATAGATAAAAAGGGCAAACAATTCCTAGATAAAACCTGTCGTCAGTATGATGCGGAATGTCGGTCTATGAAAAAGACGAATAAAAGAAAATTACATGTAGCATTGATGAGAATGCTGAGGTGGATCTGTAGAGTGGCTAAACAAATAAAATAATGAGGATTGAAAACCTGAGGAAATTTGGAAGTGGCTAGAATGCTTGTGGATAGAAAAGGTGATAGGGTGCCCTGGCTTGGTATCAGTAGATGTTATGATAAGGGAGGGATGTATGTTGGTAAACGAGTGATTTAAGAACGTTGATGGAAGGAGAGGAAGACCGCAGAAAAAATAGGTGGATTGTGTGCGGAATGCAATGAATGTGAATGTGGAGAACTGGAAAGAGTGAACGGAATAGAAGGACATTTAGGCTTACCCTAAAGAAACTAATCTTTTCCAAAATATCGCACATTTATCGTTTAAAATGTAAAACATGAATTAAATCAATCAATTGCCCCTTGAGGTTATTCTAACTTATCAATAAATGTCAATTGTGTTAGGCTGGTTACAACAGTGTTATTTTAATAACACATTACCAATATTTTATAGGAGACAATAATGCTTAAACATTATTGCTGACGGCATAAAGCCACCTGATTATGGTTCCCCAGTCTATGCACGTGTTCAAATGCGATTTTATCTTTGGTGGCTCCTCGTTGCCCACCGGCACCTATTCATAAAAATTGCTAAACGAATGTAAACTCTCTATTTATGTTTCTAAGTTACGATTTTGTATAATATTCCTGCTGACCTGCGTCAGGTCCGAATCCCGTTTGGTTTTTTGCCGCTTCGAGCGTGCCACCTGGACTTTTTTCCTGGCTATAGAATCCATTCAAAGGGAATGAATCACTTTTGTGTCGCTCGTCTCCGTGTATATTACAACCATTCAAATATTAGTAGTTTGTATAAAAAAAAGTCATTCCCTTTCCTTCTACCTATTTCCTTTAAATCCGATAGTGCTAAACATTAGTCATCATCAGTCGAGTAATTGTTTTATTGGATGTTCTTGCTTGATCGCCACGTGCTATTGCCTTAAGTATACCTTTTGAATACAAGATCCCCGAAATATTTACCTTATTATTCCTGAACATATATTATTAAGAATAGGTACTTCGCGCTTAAAAAAAGAAACTGATTCATTTGCAGGCAATATTGATCTTGAAATTCGGTACGATGAGTATACTAATTTGCTATCAGTTGGTTACCTCAACAAAACAGAATTTATTGTAAATTCAGCTGTTCAATTTATTCAAACAACAGTTCTAGATCATTATTATTAGCCTGCGAGTAGGTACATTCTTGGAGATTTTTTAATCATTTATACCACTTAAACTTGTTTTTGATTAACGTCTTTTTTCTGTTATTGAAAATTGATAGTTTATTGAATCGGCATGTTTTATTGATTACTTATCCTAGCTCTCTTTAAGGTTTCCGAAAAAAAAGATTTGTCATGTCATGTCAGACTCTTGAATGTTCTTCAAAGGTACCATTTTTTATTTTGCATTTAATTCTATTTAATTACAAACGCTATTACAATGATTGTTCGTTATTAAATTGTTGCCAATTTCACTTAAGTCTAGTTCGGAATCTCGTTTGAAATACGCTCACGGCATACAGTCGGTAGTATCAGTGTCGATGGTTGTTTCATTTTGATCTTTACAGTCTCACTGTTAGATTCGATAATGACAGTTGTGACGCGTGCGTGACGTTGGAGGCGGCCGATAGGGTCCGGGGTCGTCGCACCCTTCGCCCCTTGCCTTAGCACCTGGTTATCCGTAGTTGAGTTACACGCAAACAGATGTTGAAATCTCTTTAACAGTCTCGCCCTTTTCTCCTTTTTTATCATTGGTCTCTTTAGCTTGGCTGATAGCACTATTCCACGTTTCATTTATTGCAATATCCATTTTTGCCAAACTCTAAAAAAGTAACATTATTAATTTACTAGCTTTTGCCCGCGACTTTGTCCGCGTGGATATTCGAGAAAATCCTATGGGAACTTTACACCAGGATAAATAGTATTCAATGTTTTAATTTCATCAAAATCAGATCAGCCGTTTTAACGTGATAAGGCGGGTCCCCACCAAGCGCGCTGACCCGCTTTTTCCTGTCATAAAATTTCATCCCCTATTATGACACCTACAGACTTTCATACAAACTTTTAGCCCATATTTTAACTCTTTCAACCATTATTTCGTAACAAAAGGTAGTCTGTGTCATTTCTCAAGCTTTACTCAATCTCTGTGGCAAATTTCATTAAAATCGGTTTAGTATTTTAGGCGTGAAAGCTTAACAGACAGACAGACAAAATTACTTTCGCATTTATAATTTTATTATGGATTAAGTATAAATTTTGTATTTTAGATTTTGAATTTTGTTCTGTCAATTTAACTCATGGAAGTCGATTGAATAACATAATCTCCTAGTGTAAAAGTATGTAAGTAGGTACCTAATAAATACAATAGTGGCATAACTTCTGAAGTCTCTCTATTCTGTGGTACACTCAAACTTTCATCCCCTATTTCAACCCTTCCAACACTTATTTCGCAATAAAAGGTAGCCTATGTCCTTTCTCGAGCTCTACTCTACCTCTGTACCAAATTTCATTCAAATCGGTTCAGTAGTTTCGGCGTGAAGGCGTAACAGACAGACAGACAGACAGAGTTACTTTCGCATTTATAATATTAGTATGGATTTACAACACCAATATTTGTAATTTACTCTACCGTAAAATACTTACGCTGAGCCAGTTAAATGTCAAGCAATCTGTACCGCAATCACTAACACAAAATTTACGTAACACAGCCTGTGCTTAAAACGAGCTTAAGTTAATTGCACGAACAGACATTAGGCCACATGATGGGCGGGACACCATGGATGTAAAACGGCAGTAAAGGAAAAAATATCCACCTAATATCCACGAATAATGCGGGGTTTTTATGATAGTTACGTTTACGACCGTAGGAATGCCGCCCCGTAGAAATGTTCACCGCGCTGAGAGAGGGACAGGACAGGACAGGCAAATTAAATGGGGAGGCTAAAAGGCGCAACATAAAACCCGAGTTGGCGTCGTAACTTTGCGACATCTAGTAGCCAAAGCCAAGTTCATTGTACCAATCGATAGGTCGGACAATGAGACTATAGCAACATCTTTTGTTGAATATAAAGAGTACCTATTAGTTAATGATATTAACAAATTTATGAAAGCAAATTCTAAAGCAGTCCATTGATCAAATTGTTATTATCAATCCATCATCAAGGTGTGATTATGGCAGAAAAATACTCATAAAATCCTGAATAATCCAAATTATTTCAGTACAAGTTGATTTGATAACAATACTGAGTTCTTAAAAATGTGCTTTAATATTGTTTTAACTTAACCTGACACACTATTAACAGAGAGAGAAGTAACAATGCCTCCAGCTAAAATGAACGTTTGTTTTCTATTGAATTTGTCCAATTTCCTTACTCAGGTAGGCGCGGCAAAATTTACCTTAAAAGCCATCAGTTTCACCGAAGGTTTTTTGTGTATTGTATTTGAAGCTATTGTAAAAGTATAGCAATGTTTATATGAGTAAATTTAGAAATGTATGTTCCATTTCATTACACTTCTAAAAGAAAATAGCACTCCGTGTCAATCCTGCTTATTAGGATTTTTTAGTACTGCACAGCGATCAGCGACCATGCTTTGTGGCACGTAGCTATCGCTTTCCTATCTTGTCAAACCACTCGCGAGTACAATACCTTGAACTGACCTCTGTTCGAAAATCAGTTCTCGTTTATTTTTTCAATGTGAACTTCATTTTTACTTGAACTTTTGAAGGCGTTACTTTAAATAGCCTCTGTGCCACCCTCCCTATTATACACCGCAACAAACCGTTCTATTTGAATAATAGAAAAGTGTAATTCATTGGCATTGGTAATGGTATCTAGTCGTATTGAGTGGAAATCACTACTCCCCGGTAACGACACGCGATCTATTATAAATTAAAGCACTAACATGTCATTATTATAATCGCTACCAACTATGTTCTACTGCGAAGACTCCATCCATAGTTCTTTCACTCTCGTCTCTAAATAAGCTTGTAAAAGCTTTTTTGCTTTGCTAAAGGTCACCAGCATATTCCGCTAAGGTCATATTGTGCAGGTATTTTATTGCCTCACTCTGTACAACGTAGCAATTCAACGCAAGGCCGAAATTACTTTTGTATATTTTTTTATAAAATAATATGGTTACACGCCTAGGTAGAACTTTTAGCCAAATTGCGGCAATTCGAACGTTAGATGATGATTTGCCAAATGCCTAAATGCACCGAACATGTGAAATGAAAATTATCACTTCCATCATTAAATTTTCTTCCTTTAAAATTCACGTTTGTCTTAATTGTGAAAGTTTGAATTAGTCTAGAATTTACAATGATATCTATCGTGTAATGAATACTTACTTACATAATAGCATTAGGATTGTATTACACAATCCTGCAAGTGACTTTCATTACATTTACATTAAGAATAGTGGGAGTAGTTTTTATATTACATTTTAAACAAAATTTATATAGAAGTGACCTTGCAGATACAAGTTATTCATTCGCAATTCATTACAAACTTAGCTCCGCCAAAATCGGTTGAAAACCCCTGTAGTTTATTTCCTTTACACTCTTGTTATAACAGCAAGGGCTATTATTATTTTTGATCCAAATAAATTTTCATTCGTCAACCTTACCTTCAAAAGTCATGGCCATGGACCAGTTCCGGGTCATCCCCTCTCATCTCTGCGTCTAGACGCCGATGCAACTTGGTAAATTTCACATTGAGCTCTGCGGTTAAGTAAGTAACTAAAGCAATTTTTAAGTTTACATCATCAGTTCTGCCGCCCAGCCTAGTTATGTTCTCGCGTTCGACCATCGCCAGTTGTGCAACTCCACGACTTGCCGACACTTGCTTATTGTAGCCAGACTCGTTGCCCAACTAGTTTGGCTACTTGTCATTTAATTACCACGTTTCATTAGGTTATGCTTTGTAGATTTGTAGAAAATTTGTCTATCGATGACGCGGGTTCGCCAAAATGTGCGATTTTGCCAAATCATACCGAATATTGCAGAAGCAAGTGTAAACTTCCGCGTTTATATTTCATGGGCTATAACTTTATCCAAAAACTGAAATACCAAAATTCAATGCCACCAATTTCTGAAAATTTAATGTTGAATTGAGTGCAAGTATTACTATTTCATGATTCTTCTACCTGGTGATTCTTAGTACCCAGTTATTTTCCTACCAATTTTTCTAGTACCATGGCTTTCATAGCTTTATATTATAATAAAATTCATTGCAGATTTTTCTAACTAATCTTCATTCTTTATTATAATGTTTTTTGATAAAGATTACCTTGTGAGACAATGCAACGTTTGTTATGAATGATTCATAGATTGTTGTGCTTTTGTCGTTTACCTACTTACCGGTTATTGACGTAACATTAATTTTCCTTCAGTTTCAGTAAAGCCCAGTGTGTTTTTCATGAGTCATTTTATGTCACATTTCCCTATGTGAAACACATTGAAAATTCCTTAGCCAATCGCACTTATACAGAATCATTTAAATTAAACACAGATTAATTAACATCTGGAGCTTGTTAGAATGTAAGCTGCAAAAAATCCATACAACATCAGAAATGCATTGCTCTTAAAAACGAATAATGATAATATCCCAATAAAAATCTTGTCAAAATGCTAAGCAATTAAATTCTTTTACAAATCTCGGGGGTACATAAATAACTTGGGAGTTTTTTCTAGGCTGGCGACAGTGCTACTCAAGGTGACCCGGTCTACCGATACATTAGGAATATATCTAAACTTCAAAATGTAAATGGTACTTAAAATATGCAGTCTAGAACTCGATCTGTTTTATCTTCAATGAACATTAGCGAGATTGCATTCTGGCATTCTGTAACATGTGTCATAATATGAAACATATTCTACTCTCTTAACCATCTCATCTCAGCCTCAATGTCCATCATCTGTAGATCAATAAACATTATGAATATTATTGCAAACCACACCAATGAAAGTAGTTGTATGATTATTATTTTTTGTTTAGTCAGTTATAGCAACTTTACTAAATCCTCTTCATTTTTTTTTCAGGATAAATTGGCGAAACCTAAAATACAGTTCCTGCCTGGAAATGAAGGGGTAAGTTTAACGTTCACATTACCTATTTCACTTTTAATTTATGTATTGACAATGAGACCAGTTGTTGTAATGTAACCTACTTCTACAGATACATAATAATGAAAGAATAATGTTGCTGTCGTATTGACCTTTATTTGCCGTTTGCATGTTTACATCATCGAGATGTGATAGGTGTCTAATGATTTCAACAACTAGCATTGCAGTATATGCTAAAGACATACTTTCATTAATATTAATTAGGGCATTTCATGAAATAAATTTACATTGTTCAAACGAACTAGTAGTTTAGCCTAAAACTTAGTTAATGATGCTTGATTTGCTGCTATCTAAAATAGCTGCAGCTTTACATTAGCTAATCATCCGATGGTCTCTCCTCCTATTCGTCCGTGAGCAGAGAGCATTATAAACCGACTGCGTTAGACTTTTTTGTTCTTTTTTTGTAATTTTATTTTCATCTGAATCAATTAGTTTTGTATCAAAAAATTTCATGTGCCGTATCATAATTACAGCAACAAGGAAGACTATATTGTCATGTCAGGGCGCAGGAGCGTGCCTTACCTCGCCTTGACTTGCCTCTAGCACCAGTTCACGCTTGCGGCACTCGATACGCTTGCGAAATTATATGATGACCCACTTAGCGGATTTCGTTTTGCTGCTTGTCGCAGTACTTGATTTTAACTTTTTACCCTAAACATTAGAAATTAGTTACGAGACCACGTTCATTTTGGAATTCTGCCCTAATCTACCTAAATTTAATAGAGTTAAAAAAAATCTAACACTACTCCATAATGGAGCGCCTCTGCAATTTTTTTTCCTTGAATTCGAGTCAATGTCCTGGCAATCAAAGCAGTTGTTTGATTTTATTTCTCAAAACTCATTCGTAAACCCTTCCCGTTGTATCAGTCAAAATCATGCCCGTATTTGTTTAGTCACCGCAAAAAACAAAAGAAGATGCAATTTTGTTTACAAGGTGAGAATCCCCGAGCCGCGCGCCCCGAGCCCGGCGCCGTCGACCGGTTTAGTTGTAACCAGCGCTCGGCTCGCTGCCGGTTTGACGTGGTCTCTTGTTGCTCGTCGAGAGTCACTTGTCCATATCGTATGTAAACGACCTCGTCAACTTTGTTCAGTGTCTAAATAATTCAATAAAAGAACTCCGACGTATCACGATTCAGACTTATCTAAAATTTTATCTACAGCATTAAAAGCAAAATCAACCTTGACTATGTAATTATTTCTTAAGTCTGCCTAGAATACACTCGCAATACTCTTCTGAATCGCTCGAACTATCGTATCATTCTTCGAATATCTCACTATCGGTGTGTTGGTTCCGAGTCCCGAGTCTTGTTGGCACATATCCAACTTGCACATAATAACCACAATTCAATGAGTCGCGGACCAGAATAGTAAATAAGATAGAGTGGACGATGTAAAAATAGCAACCGTTCCAGTAGCTAGTGAGGATGCATTGCACCTCCCAGGTGCGATGGCCGCGCCGCCGTCACCTTTACGCCACTTAACTATCGTCACTTATTTCCCTCATCTGTTTTTGTATCAACGGACATAAAGCTACTTTCTTTAGTTTCATCTTGCACTTATAAGCTCAATGCATCAAGTGTTTTTTACCATAATCTACAACTAGAGTATAGTTTAACCGTAACAATTGTTGTCTGCACCATCTAATGAATCATCTACGTCTATTGTGCCATGTCCGTCTATATTATACATCAAATTGCAAGTACATTGCCCACAATTTGACTCGGTCAGGTCGTTGTCCTCCCAAGACACTTTATTACCTTCACCAACGGTTAAAAGCGTTATTATAGTCCTTGAAAACAGGATTCGATTCGATTTCAAACAGGACGTGAAAAGAACTTTTTCATAATATAAATCTGTAAATTACGTACCTCAATAATTTGTTGAAATCGACACACTGCCTATATTTACACTATTTTCAGTCTACGTCATTAAATTCCTGATTCTGTTACACCAAAGAAAGAAAAAATAAAGATAAATATGTAATTGGCAATGACGATCTTGTTTTGGTCTGAAATGTTTTTCTAAAGTCGTTGGTGTGTGATTTAACATCACTTAACTTTGTCTTTGAGAATAATATTTATCATAACACTCATCTCCATCTCAGAGTGTTGTTTAAGTTCATCTTGTGTTGTGATTCCGCGAAATCAAAATTGGCATTCGAAATAAGCGTTTTTTGCTAATGACTTTGTTGCTTAGGCAGCTTCTATGGAACAAAGGCGTGCTGGCGTGAACCCCTTTATCAAATCATAATGGGTGCAGCCACGTGATTAAACAATAGTGTTTACATTCGTTACAAGGACAACCTGTTGTATTTGCCTCCAGTTCATAAGGATCTCATATGTTCGAACTATTATTTTTCTGTTGATGTCAAGCGATGAATTCTCAATAAAATGCTGTATGTTCCAAAATAATACCGAGATGCTGATATTGTTATAAGCTCAATCTTGTTACCTGATTTACACTTTTTATTGTGAAATGCCAAAATTGTTCATTTAATCAGTTAACTGAATGAAAGTATGCAGCAAAGAAATAAAAAGTAAAACGCAATTCGATTTGCTGCCAATCAATATCAATTCATTACCAAATAAAATGTATAATTGCTTTTAATGTCTGATTTGTCGTACGAACCGCACAGATATTGTATTTTTCGTTTTTAAGTAAAATAAATTGTACAACGCATAACAACAGACGTGAATGAAGTTATGCAAGCAGTAGCACCAAAAAAGATAGATAGCAAGGAGAGTAATATTTATAATATTTATAAACTACAACGTAAGTTGTTGCAACTGATTGTTCCAACTAAGATTCAAAATAAACTAAAAGTCAGCGAGACTAACTTATTTGAGCTTTGCCACAGCTTTGCAAAGTTCTAACCGTATACAATAAATTTAAGTCAGCCATCTTAGTGGATGAACATTGTAATGGGGATGCAAACTGAGGAACTAATGGCGCCACAAGCGTTTGTACTAAAATCGCTTGATTGGTTGTTAGGGTTCCGTACCAAAATGGTAAAAAAGGAACCCTTATGGTGTGACTCAGTCTGTCTGTCTGTCACAGCTGGACATCTCGAGAACTACTAATGTTATCAACTTGAAATTTGGAATAGTTTAAGATGACATTTGCCCAATTATTTTGCAAATAAGAAATAAATAAAAATAAAAATATCTTTTTTACAACAGGGGCTGAAAAGGGGTCTTAAAAATTTGAAGTGGGGCAACTAGGGCATGTGGGGTATCATATGAAAGAGCATCGTTTGCACGTTTTCAATCATTTTTTCTTTTTTTTTAAGCCGCATAGTTTTCGACTTATAATGAAAATTGTAAAAAAAAATCCCGTTCCCCCCCCCCCCCCCTTATCTCCGAAGTTTGCAAGGAGTAAAATCTGAAATAATTCTATGTGATAGCAGTTTATATAAAGATTACAGGAAAAATAAAACGATGTCTCAATATAGCACACTTTTTTAGAAATTATCAAATTTCTAAAAAAGTTAACATTAGTTCCACTATCGGTCAAGAGATGGCGCTGACCTAAAACTGCAATACTAATTTTATTATTTTACTCTGCAGTGTGGTTTGATGGTGCAATTATGATGGTATGGAACCCTCAGTGCGTGAGTCCGACTCGCTCTTGACCGATTATTTTAAATATGAAATGTCATTTGTGACATATTTTAACCAATCAAAGTATTGATAGCGGTTAGAACGCCGCTGGCGCCATCTGCGATTAGCATTCGTTGCCAACCCCATTGTCATAAAATTGTCTCCAATTCACGTCCATTAAATTTGAGAAAAATAAACATTAAAAAAATTATAGTACTTACCTAAATACAAAATTTTCTACGGCAAAAGAAATTGGAAATGTTTGCTACCGGAACTACTAAACGAAATGAGTGACGATTTCGTCCGGAACTACATAGATAAGAAAAAAATTAAAGCAGTTGTAAAGAAATATTTTTTGGAAAACATAAGTTCGTAAGATACTACAATAATTTATGTAATCTCTCAAATTAAGACCTTTGTTCACATTATGCTTCAATGGCAGCATGTTTTTGCTATTATTTTCCTAAGAAATCATTAATTTTCAATAATTCACGCAACCCCCCGCCACAGTTAAAGCCGAAACGGCTTTTGTAGCGGTGTTAATGTTTATGTATACATTGTATTAATTTAAACAATAAATGAAAAAAAATGTTGAAAAGCTCCGAAAAACCCAAAACAACGGAAACGCAAACAAACACAAGTTTTAGTTTAAAGTCAGTTATATAATACTTAATGCACTAATACATTATGATATCATTAAGAGTTTACGGCGTTCTAAAACAAAGATATTTGGAAAATCTGTTATTTTGATATTTGTTCAGTACAATATAGGAATCGGTCTGATAAGACCGATGAGGGAAATTTTTCAATACCATATTAATATTTTGCGAGATTGTATTTCTTACATAAACATAATTATTAAACTATTGAACGACTTGGTAGTAATTTACAGCATGACGACGGCGACGTTTGCTTTGCGTCTGTTCGACATTAATTGTATTATTGACGTCATCGGCTGTTTCAGCTCTCATCTCTTGATTGTTCGGAAATACAATTTCACGACGACACTCTTTACTAAATGGTTTTCTCTCGTTTATTTAGTTGGTTATATTTCTTTGCAAACCTGCTTTACTTTAAACTAAGCGCTTTATAACTGCAACACTTCTGTTCTTCATTATACGATGTTTTAAATCGTATGTAGCAGCTGTTCAATGCTACCGTAACAAATCTGGAAGAACCTTATAACAGTCACTAACTCTAAGGTCATTGGTAACCTACGATTAATTGGCCATGGGGTCAGGGATTTAAATTTACTATTACATTCGTGAAGATTTATCAGATTAAAATGCTTTGTTTGTCAATTAGAATAGAATCCGGGGCATTGGCTAAAGTTACTGTTGACACAGATTGAACAACACCATTCGCTACGTCAGAACATTTTATTTGGCATTAAATGTTATGTCCTCTTTTGCTTTTCCCATAAATAGCTAGTAAATAGTTCAGAGGCTGTCCACCCCTCATTTATCGTCACTGATACGTCGATCAGGTGTTTACTCCCGCGCAGGGTGGTGGGCGCGTCGGCGGAACGGCTCTGATTTCCTCGTGGTAATTGCTGAAGTATGCGGACGGCGGTGTCGTCTTATTGGGGCTGCGGGCCGTACGTGCGCGCTATTCACTTTCACTTCGGCTTGCGCGTGCGCTAGCGGGCCCCAGTGGACACCACTGGCTTGGCCGTGAGATTAAGGCCGTAAAACTAGATGAATTCACATGGTCATATCAATGAATCGGTCGACGTATGTCGAATTAATCTACAGCTGATACGGCGCTCTTATCGCCTAATGAATGCAGATAGATAACTTTAAATTGCATTCACGATGGAAATTAACTTAAAAAAAAATAGTGACTAAATTTGCATATTAAATTAATTGAACAAAACAACAGCGAAATCTCAAACAACAATTATTGATTTTAAAAAGTTTCTAGCAGTTATTGCCAAATTCTCAAGCTTTCACTTTCGAAATTATGGCCATAAGTGTGATTGGTATTTACTTACATTATTAACATCCAACTATAGAATTTGGCCCACTTCTGCTTACCTAAATTAAGTTAATAGAAGCAATTTGAACAAACGACCTTTGCGCAAGCGTCGTTCGACCATTGAGGACACTGCAGCGACCATTACAACAGAATCGTACTTCAGTTGCCGTCTATAATGCTGAGGTTTTGCGTCTTGTGATTAACACCATTTAATGCGCTTCATCATTGCACCTTCTTTGGCATAGAAATCTTCGTTATAGAAATATCGTTCGTTTTATCAAGACTATTTTATACACTGATTTGGCGTTTCCTACCTAAATAAGCAGTGTTTTGTTTCTTCTCATAATACCTTGACTTTTCATTTAACAATACTTAACATTTAAATTGTTTGTATACTGCTCAAATCGACACGCCACTGGTTTCCCAAACCTCTATTCTTGTGAATTTATCATGATGGACATTCGTCTCATCATCATCATCATCTCGAATGCCGATTCGACTTAACTAAATTGACAGGACTTAACTTAATTTTAGCATTCTGTTCTTGTCTTTTCGATCCAAAAAGAAAAGGATGGAAAACTATATATAGTTTAGTCCTGTCAATTTAGTTAAGTCAGCTAACCGAATCGACACCATTGTCAAGTAAATAAATTGTGGTCAAGCCAGTATCGTTCGTCTCTACTGTGTCTCGCGAGTTTTACTCGTAAGGTGGTCTGTTTAATGTCGTTTTTCCATTAAAGAAGGGAAAGTTGTCGTGTGTTGCTCGCCTCGTGTCCATCATACATAGCTAATATAGCTTTCGATGCCTAACGAGGAAGTGCATTATAATTTCATATTTATTACTTTTTAGACATATTGTTTTAAGAACTATTCAATTCGAATCCCCTCGTCAGTTTAGATTCCTTAATATCTTAATAATTACATGCCTTATTATGACATATCTGAAATGTTGTCTTGGTGGTTATGCTTTGTGCTTTAACATTTCTAATTAATAATTATCATGTATTAAATAAATACAGATTATTAGGAGTACGTAGCTAAGCTACTGCCACTGTTAGATGTTTAACAAACTATAACTCTTTGAATATTACTTGTTTCACTTATTTGACTCACGTCGTTTTCTCACAGCGATGATATAGGTACATCATACGCCTGTGATATCTCCGAATTGGAACAACTTGGTGAAGACTGGCTACCCTCGGCCCGGCTGGCTAACTATAATTTAAGAACAGATGAGTGTTTAAGTCCTCATTCCAACCTGTTTATGTACCAAACGTGTTAGGTGGCGCTCGTCTCGGCCACTTTTTGTACCATCTGAGGATTTCTCCTGAGACATGTCGGTTTTTCGCCTCATTATTCCTTTACTGCTTACTGAATGTACTAATGTACCAGACAAATTATCCAAGCATACAAATAATGTGAACGCAACGGCGACTGATAAATTTGTGCAATGTGACTTTCTTCGTAGCTCTGTGATTTATCTCTGCTGACCCATTGATAAGAAGTATGGCTCTGTTATTGTTAACAATAGTTTGTATGCATTTTGTAAGGTCAACTACTTTCAATGTTAAATCAATGCATAAGGTTATTTTATTGCGATTATCTGAGGCTTTAATTTTGCAATGTTCATAGATAAACACGTAACGTTTTTAATATTTTACTGTTAAACTGGATAGAAATTTCTAAATCCACTTAAACAAAAAAAAACATTTAATGATTATTATAAAGTATTTTACAATGTAAACTCTTAGCAGTTACACAACAATCACGAGCTGTCATGCTGTTAAACGAATGTTACAATACAAGCTCTATCTAAATCTAACAACTTAAAAGAAGTAGGTACTCTTGCCTACGTCATCGTCACTCTGGCTTTCACTTGCACCTGGCTATATTTCATTTTCGCTGTCGAACGGTTTTTGTTGATAAAATGTAACCAACCATGTAAACAACAAGACGCAAAAGTAAAGTGATAACAACAAAAGGACCTTTAGGTAAATCAGTATCCGGGTCTCGGAAAAGAAGGAGATAATGTAGTGTATAAGCAGTGTTGGCTTATATTACGAAAGCTCGAAGTGGAGTCGATAATAAATTGTCCCTGGCAGACTTACGCAACCCAGGTAAAAGTTACCTCTCGCTCGCAGCACTATTCTGAACTTCAGTTCACTGGACAATGGAATCCTCGCCATAATTTGTGAAACTGGTTGTTAAATAAACAAACAATATCAGAAGATTTTAATCTGATATCCACATTGTTTCGATTCCTGGTTCACGGTTCTCACAACGGCTGTCTAAAGATTTGGCTTTTATAGTTTGACTGTTAAAGTTTTTCAAACGAGCATTTTATTTAAATTGTCACTTCACCAAACTTTTACCAAGTGTGTGTGTATCGTCTAACAACTTCTTACTCTGAGATTAACAGAGATTAATGCTGTTGCTTTTGTTTGTTTATCGGCGTGTGCACTCCTGCAGCTACAGCTTGATAAATCACCTCGGGCATATCTAAATCAGTTCGATACATTACGGAATAAGTTAGGAACCGGTCTTGCTCACAAACTCACAATTGTTTTCGCCCTGCCGACCGCCTGCGTCGTAACGCCCGTTATACAACAAATCTTATTAGCTGAACTACAAAATAACAGTTACGTGGCATCTATACCACACACGTCTTGGTCAATTTCCTATAGCGCAGGTCCAATTATATTAACAACAGATTTTTTGTGCTTTTCTAGCGTGTAAGCATCATTAGGGTTACCAGATTCATAAAGCGATTCATAAAATTTACTATTAATTAAATAATGGAAATAAGATTTGTGATTTTTTTATATCCAGGGAAATTACATCACCGAATCTTCAATTTTAGCGGTTTCATATGCGCGGGCATTCTCTTTGAAATTTGATATGAAATTGAATGAACAATGTAATCGACTAGTCTACCTCTTTTTCCTTTAACATGCCTAATGAATGACAAAGTGAACGGCTATGTTTGTCGAGAGTGAAATTTTACATCTTGCTTCAAGATGAATAAATAATGAAAAATATTAGAAAAAATCGGCTCACCCGTAGCAACTTAGACGGGATTTACGGGTGAGCCGATTTTTTCTAATATTTTTCATTATTTATTCATCTTAATATAAAAATAGCATTGTGAATGCAAAAATCTAAAAGTTTATCTTGCTTCAAATTAATACACGGTACCAGATATTTCTCAGTACGTTAATTTTCTTTTATAACTTAAGGCATACTTAACCTAATTGAATTCGTCACTTAGATATCGACAGTTTGTATTTTTATCTACTAACTTACATTCTTGAAATGATTCCTGGAACTCAATTTTATTCTCTCAATGAAAAGAATTCGTCCATTAACCGAGCCCGTCATAAAAAATCTAAGCTTTTACATACAAGTGCTGAAGCAAAATGAAATATCCGCTTGGAAACAATAACGCGGCGCACCTACACCGCTCGACGATGGCATATTGAATTCAGCCACCGAGAATGGTTTCTCAGTCAATTTGTCTGCTTTATTGTGTGTGTAGAGCTCTGTTATTTGCTTTTGCCAGTGAACATTCGCGACGAACATCATTGGTAGACCGTGAATATTTGCCAACTTGCACTGACACTGATAGTTTTGAGAATTCCCCAGGAGATGACCGACTGTAAATTTTCTGCTGTCCCTTTGACGCGTTATCAATCGGATGTTTAACTTTTTGAACAATGGAATAGAACCTTTACTATTCCATTGCTAGCTAGAGTTGATATTAATAATACTGTCAAACGTAATTTTGAATGATTAATATTATTCATACATTACATTGTATGTAGCGTTGTGTGTGAACAACGTAGAACTATCAACAAAATAATTATTTTACGAGCTACATTCGTGAATTGATTAACATTTTGAAACTGTTTGTCTTATTGCTCTAACTGAAATTACTAAATATTTTTCATCCCTTCTATTCGAAAAATGATGATTTGTTCCTATATAAGTGGGACCAAAATAGCTCTTTTCTGGTAAGAACTTTTTAGTGGGAGGAAAAGAGATTTGAATTTAGAACATGTATCTTTCAAAGAATTCGAACGCCGCCGCCGGCTGGTATGTATTGACTGGCTGTATAGACGACGCGGAGACTAAAAAAAAACATAAGCGCGCGAATTAAGTCTGTGTTCTTGTAATTAGTACATACTTACGTACTTAGTACAATAACTTTTGAAAATGGGGAGGCGAAGGCAAAGTGAATTACAGATGGCGCTTCATTCTTTGGAACAATTGTCAGTTTGAGCTTATATTGTCTTGACTGTGTATTACGTGATTTTACTTTCTTAGATTGTATTTTTTTCGGTTTTGCGGACAAACAATGTATTATATGCTAACTTTAGCTCATATAAAAGAAGAATTACGGAAAAGAAAAGCCAAAACAACAGGCAAGAAAGTTTATAGCAACTTACAAAAAATTGCTAACAAGCATTACATTTCTTTAAATTTCGTGTAAGATTTACAAGTAATCTTTTTATTTCAGATTAGAAGCATATGATTTAAATTTTAACAAAGCAACTGAGTGTGAATTTCCGTGTTTATAGTTGCCTGATGATGCCTTCTGTGCAATAGTAATTTCAGGTTTCTGTACTGGAATTTCTGTACCATCCAAAATTACACGAACCGTTTTATCATATTTATTTTATTATTCTAAGTTTCTTGAATGACTCTGGCATATAAAATTCTATTAATTCTCTGTTTGGCCCCAATATTGGGCTTATTCCATATTTGATATACCTATAAAATTCATCCAAGTTATAAATATGCTAGAAACTGCTGAGGTTGAAATATTAAAGAACAAAGCTGTTATCATTCAAATGTTGTTTTATTTTGGCGAAGCTTCATCAAATTCATGAAACATTCCTTTTGATTTATAATGTTTCTCAGGCTCAGCAAAGGAGAAAATCGAGGGAAAAGCATCTTTTTTTTTGATATTTTTTTGCCCAATATTTTTTTTGTTACTGGGAAATCGATGAACTCCAATAATTTACAAGTTACATGCATAACAATGCGGCATTTTCTCAGTATAAAATTAAAAAGTGCAATACTCCAAGAGATTCCCATATGTTTTGACACTTTCTTTGAGGCGGCCCGGTACCAAGACCAGACGCCACCTATCGGGATAAAATTGCGCTTTTCCTCCCCATTGCGCTAGTGTATCAAACGTAACTATAAATTTGTAATTATTTTTACTTTTCACGTGTCTTTTTCAAATAAAGAACATTTTCATTAATTACATAAACACAGTCTCCTATTTATTTTCTCATAGAAAGGGGATGAAAAGTAGAGTATATGACTCGGGCGCAAAATATTTTTGGCGAGGGCGACATACTTTGAATCCCTCGCTACGTTCAGGATTCTACTGAAGAATCCCTCGCTACGCTCGGGATTCTACTCTAGAATCCCTCACTTCGCTCTGGATTCAAAAAAGCGCCCTCGCCTTAAAAATATTATTTTGCTCCCTTGTAATACAATCTACTATTTTTCCCTTTTTACACTTAATTAATTTATGGAACAGCTGATTTTGGTTCTCAATTTTCCCAAATCTTAAGATAATTTCACTTATCGGGTTAGGCATATAAATTTAGGGTCGTGTAGATTTTGCGTTACCCCCTACATAGCGGCAGTAATTGTGTCGGTATCCAGACGTAATATAAGCCTGTAGCGACGGAGGCGTGGCCGACGTCACGTCGCGTCGGCGCCGCGTCTACACCACTTGATTGTTTTTCATCCAGTATTCATGACCCATCTTCATCACCCACACACCCACACCACAGAAAAATTCACCTATTTCTGTTCTTCTTATATCACTTGTTGATAACGCTCTCGTGTTTCGTGAAAATTCTCCATTAGTACGTAGATACTAAACAGATAATATTTCAAATGTCTTATCTGTTGTTTTTTCATTGATATGTTAAGTTAGTGCAGATGTTACATTAGCTATTTCGTCAGATGCTTTGCTTTAGCTTCTTCTATGTCATCTTTTGTTTCTTTATTCAATATTAATCAAATTTCTAGCGCGACTCATTAATTTATCAGTCTGTCCCGTGTCTATAATGAATTTATGCGCTTCAACAGCGAACATGAGCGTGTTCTTCGGCAAAAATTCCACGGATCCGATCTCGACTCTCGAACGCGTGTTTCGCACCTTGATCTAAATACTTGCGACATTGTCTGCTGGCGTAATTTAGCTTCTCTACAGTGCCAGTGTGAGGTTTGATGTCAACCATAGCCATCAGTGTATAATAGAAAATTATTTTGGCAAAATTCTTTTTGTCATGTTTTTTATGATATATTTTTACGTAATTTCATGGTTTAGTATTTCCAAATGTACGACGTTTCCATAATTAGGATGTAATAATATACTTACTCAGAAATAACTATCAAAAGCTTTCTATAGTGATCCTTGCACAGCATCCTTATACTCTGTTATTTCCTCGTTAAATCCCTTTTCCAACATGGGGATCCCGAGGGAAATAACGTCGGCCGGCTCCCGAAAGGAGTCTCACTTCTCGTCATACAGTGTCATGCATTATATGGGTATCTGTTATAGACAGTTTACCGTTTCTGGTTTTTCCGTCTAATAATATAAATAATAATCTAAATACCTGGTAGTTAACATTGTCATTGATTTACGATCCAATCTGTTCATTATCATGAGTTTGTTGATATAATATTTTACTTTTTTTCGATGAATGTTTTATGTATGTGACATTTGTGAGTTGTTTATTGAATTTTGCGTTGGCTATTACTACAAAATAGATATCGCTATTACGCAAGTTTGTCAAAGCTTGTTGATACCAGGAAATTCTTTTATTTTTTTCTGACATAGCCACAAGTATCAAGTCTTTTATTAAATGAACTCATACGTAACAATAGCATTCTTATTTGTCTGGTCGATAGGAAAAGTTTGAGAATGCACAATGACTGTTTGACTGGCAGTGAGAACATCCATTCGCCTTTTACTTACCATTCTTTCGACACTCGATAGAAGGAAGCTAAAATACATATGATCATACAAAATATACATGTTTTTATACTAATTCAAAATTATCTCTTATTGTTTATAGCCGCTGATATAAGTTAATGTTGATCAAATTGCTAACCGTATCGGCTTTAAGTCTATTGAAACAGATAGTCGTAGCCGATAAGGTGAAGGCGTTTATTTTCGCAACTTCAAATAGCTGTTTCACCATTATTAAATGTCTCAATAATGATTTCTATGTATTTCACGTTGTATCAAAAGGTGTGCCTGCAATATTAGTTACGCAAGGAGTTCACGTGATCTGAGTGGTTATGCTAAGCTGGCATGTGTATATATCGACGGAACTCCTATCGGGCATTGAGTAACCACTGGAAAGAGCTTCGTTACGTAGAGGTTTCGATACAGCCTCGCTATAAGGCCGCCGTCGCCCGTCACGTCGGCGGTGAGAGGCGCAACGCAGGCGCCCCTCTGCGGAAGGTCGCATCGAGAGCGCTAGCGGAGAACGGCGTCGATTGGATCCTTGCGGTGGGTGACCCAACACCCGCGACCACCCGACCCGACCCACCGCTCGAAGACACCTGTAACATAACACCGGCACATGCCAGATAATGCATAATTCCAACCCACTCAATACTCTTGACGTAGAGCATCCTTATCATCGGAAACCGTTATCAATCATTGCACGTTTAAGTGTGCTGAAAGCAGTAATCTAATCGTTAGTGTCACATGGAAAATAATTAAATTATACATAGTTCATTCACCGAAATGGGACCATCGAACGGACGGAAATTTATTGTTGATTCAACATTGTTTGACAGTGATTTCTTTCAACGAATATAAATTAATGCAAGGTTAACAATACCTATTACAATATGGTGGCATTAAATTAAGTTGTTTGCTCAATTTTGTAAAGCGAAGTAGTTTTTGGTTGTCCGATAGTTTTCTTAAAAGTATTGAAACGTAGAATCATTAAATTACAAGGTATTCTGGTTCGAGCGCGACTTTTATAAGTGCCGCTTCGACCAATCAAAGCGTTGCGCACATGAGAATAAAAAAACCCGAGAGAGACTGGCGCTGGTGCACAGTGGTAAGATTTGCAACAATGCGCGAGACTAGAATACTATTTTCGTACTTTATATGTATACGTATAATTAAATGAATCGGTGTTACCTCACCAGTGCGACGATTGCGACAAGCCGCATCGTCCATTAGAAAGTCGGCGAATATGCAAATAGTATCGTAGAAACCTCACGAATAACTGGCCACTCACTTCGACTTTAAATGTGCTACGATGAAAGTGCCTATTACCGTTAGTAAATTGTGTTAAAATAATCTCTTCCGTTAAACCCATTGCCAAATTATCTGGTGATATCTAACTTCTACTGTTTGCTATTTGATACTGATACGAGGTTTGTTGAATCGATTAAATGGAAAACATCTCCATTAAACAGTGGACCAGTTTATCAACACCTCGGCACTTGGCTGTTGATGTTCATTTGTTTAGTTATTAATGGCACCATTTCTCACGTCTATTTGTCATTTCTGAAATGCAATTAGGTTAAAACAAAAATTATGTCACTTTATTTTATTAAATTGTTAACTAAGGACTATGCTTTGTTCTAAACTCATTAAACTAACAAGAACAACTGGTTCATTAATAGACCCGCTCGATCTGTAATTAATTAAATCAATTAGTTTGGCCATGTACTTAATAGTAATAATCTAAAATATTTACGGTGAGTCCGCATATTTTACCAAACTTTCCGAGTTAGCCAAGGTGGAACAGGAACAATAAAATTATTATAGAAAGTGACTTTGTAAGACTGTTAGTTATTTCGTAATATTATTTATTATTATATACGTTTTTCGTTGTTAGTTATTAAATTTATTTAAGTGAATTTAAATTAATCAACCCGCTTGTACAAGATTTTTTGGTACTTAATGAATTTTGAAGTTTATTATTGTCATATAATTTCTTATCTAATCACAGCAGCGGTGTTATCAGGGATATTTCTTTGCCAACTGTTTCTTCAACCTCTCAAGGTGCTTCATATTTGGTCCGTCTTCTTTATTTTTCTTCATTCAGCTGACCATTGTTCTGTAAATCAATTAATCAACATTTATAGTTATTGATGTCAATATATTATCTCGATACCAAGCGAGTAACCAATTAACATAGTGGCGTTGGCGATCACAAGCCGGTCGCGTGGATTTCCCGCTACGATTCGCGTTGAAGCGATCCATTTATTATCGTCGGCTGCTCGCTGACGTATGCCGATATACGACTACGGTGTAATGAATTCACCGCTGAGTATCTTTAAAGTTCAATTTGCTACGCACGACCTGCGCCACCTCCGCGATGTTGCGTCAATAAGATACAACACGTTAATTCGAGGTTGGGGCGCACGATCGCATTTTGTGTCCGGGTTTGTCCCATTTGCAATACACCATGATGCGAGTAATCAAACCGTTGCAAGCGGAACATAAATTCTACTTGAATACGCCAACCGAGCCTCGTGTTAACAACCCGAGCCTACAACGTAGATATGTGTTCGTTGCCAGTATATCTCTCGGTCGACTGAGCCCAACGGACCGGTTGTGACGGCCTCTCACTTTGCAACTTCGTGTACCGCTTGCCGCTTGCTGTGAAATTAAATTAGGTAACCAACAAAAGCCAACCGTTGCACAAGACAGGGCAATAAACAATAAAGAAATCACTCCCACAAAATTGAAATTGAAACTAAGAAATGAAAATCCTCATCCAAACGTCAGCGATGACGCAACTGAAGAGCTCTGGAGATAACCAGCCGTTACCTACCTATGCCAGTATGGCGCCTGTGAATTAATCGACGAAGTGGCATTCGAATGATGCCTTGAAAAACGGATGAAGAATTTCCTTGTATTTTCCGGTCCAAGTGAGGCGGACAATTCGACCTTCGCACAAAGACAAACAACTGCTAACGACCTTGAAATGATACAGTTTGCAAGATGCATTTGAACTCATTACCTTTTCGACACCTAAATAATCATCAGTGTCTGCATTGGTGACAATTTCAAAACAAATAAGCGACAAAACAACTATAGAAGCGGCCATAGGAGCAACAGATGATGCGGGCCAGACGGCTGTTCACCGAATGCCAAAGTATTCCACGGCGACGCGCACTTTATATCGGCCGTTCGTACCACAGAGAAAGCCGCGCCCCGCGCTCCCCCGTGCCGCCTGCGTGCTCCGCTGGTAGCGGGTTTTTTCCTCGTTAGATCCATAATTCCATATTATACTTTATGCCACCGCTGTGTTTATCAAACTATACTCGCGTATTGAAAGACGTCACAGCTTTGTTAAACTATTGACTTAAACGTTTCTGTTTTGATTAATTAGCTCATTCATAGCTCATAGCGCCACTAAAAGTGCTTTATAGTGTCATTAATGCAGACTATTCCCATCTTCGCGAATTATTTAATAGCATCTTGAAGCTGTCCTGTCTAAAAATAGATGAGCGACACAATGTCAAGGTCTCCGGTGCCATCGCATGTCATAGACTCGTAGTTGGTAAACGATATCGAATTCACCCCGTACAGGAAGAGCAGGATTGCGTAACGAGCGTTCCGGCGGAGTATCGGTTAACACGTTAGCGGCGGGAGTTACCGGGTTATTGCTCCACCAGTCTCCGCTTAGCGGGCGCACTCTTTAATAGGTTAATTGCCTGGCATTGTGGTGCTGGCACATATCGCCAGCCGCGACCTTAAAGCGACTCGCGGCCACGCATGTAGGTGTGAGCGTCACCAAATGAGATACTGGATTGACGACCTTACTTTGTTCTTTCGTTGTTATTATAAAACTCAGATTCGCGATAATCGTTGTTTATATCTTGTTACGTGGATACTTTGACAATTTATCTTTCTTATTAATTGTTCTAAACCTTCTTCGTATCTTTTCCATTTTCAATGACTTTGGAAAACAATGATCGACACAAATCACAATGTTTCAGACAAATCTTAGTCAAAGTCATGGTTAGTTGCAGACGGATAAATCTGAAGCCGTAATTTTATTTACACATCAACGTTAGAGATCTATGCCGTCATGGGCAGAGAAACATGTTTGGTTGTTTGTGTTCCACATAAATTCTTTATTGTGCCACGAGCCCACGAAAAACGGAAGTACAAGAACTTATAAATAAAAACGAAACAACACTTTTTCTGGCACTGAGAAGCGAACCATGAAGTCGATACTCCCAGTGACCTCAATATACAAATTCTCTGAAGTCGTTTTGTCTCAATTGTCAAATAATGTCACTTCTTAAATGCGTATTTCTAAGTGAAACTTTATGTTCGTATAATGTATCATCACAGCAGTTGTGAAGTCGCGACGTTGCCATTCCAGGCGATGAAAGTAATTGCTCACTACTATGATTTGCGCACACGCAGTATGTACGCACACAACCGTGCAATAGTTGGGATACCCTTATTTGGTGCTACTGGCAGTGTGGGTCTAGCACAAGGTACTGAAACAAAGCTAATAATAATTGAATATAGACTTGCAGATGTCAGATACGTTGCATTTGTAGTGCGTATGATTCACGTAGAAATCGCGTGAACTTGTGCCAGGCTTCCCACGTTGAAACTGAACTAACTATACTCATCGAAGAAAAAATTTCATTAAAATACTTATTCATATGTAAAGAAAATCCTTCTGTTCAATACCTTTAAGTAACATCATAAATATGTCCTCACCTTTTGTTTTAAGCTTAATTCCTCACACTTCTCCGTATCCGAGTGAATGACTTACCTACATTCTAAATCGGCGATATAATTTTTCGATGACAGCAGCAATTATTATTTTAACTCCATTGTAATTTACATAATTCAGCGTATTTCTGTTTTTATCGCTAGGCATGTGTGTAACTCATGAAATCGCATTTATGCGAGGGTAAGAATACGCTAAGCGAAGCCGTATAAATCACAACTAATAACATAATTATCTTATACGATACGGATGTGTTTCTAACAGATTTTCCTTTTGCCATTTTCAGAAAATCTCGATCCCGGCTCCAGCTAATGGAAATGGATCTACAGGTGAAGCTACGTTTCACTTCAGCGTCAATACCAATGCAGAAATGGAGGGTCCACAGGTAAACTGAAAAACTTACACTCACGTTGATATCAATAGACAGCAAATTAAAGTACTTACCGTAATCTACAGAAATCCAAAATCTCCAAATATTTGCATTGCATAGCTGGTTTAAGAATAGGAAAACTAGAGCTATGCGGTGCAAATATCTGGGTTATGTTAGGTTAGGATCGGATGCAACAGGCTAAGAGTTGGAAAACGGAGCAAGAAAAATTGAGCCGTAGCGTAATCGATATTGAGGCAGAGTAGAAAATTGAGACTGTCATAGAGATACCAACAATTGGCAAGACATAAAGCCAAACTGGAAATAGCAACTTTATATCTATTTAATACAATTACAGTGTACTTTACCAGCAGTTCTGTCTGGATTCATCCTAATACATAAGCCATGCCATATGGACGCAAAGTTAGAAAATACATTGCATTTACTCCAAAAAGGTTATGCAAAATAGTTGACTCATTGACTATGGAAAATCATGTATTATCGAAAGATTGTCGAGTGTGAATCATCAGTGTTGTCAAAATTTCATAACTATGTTGTCAACCGTTCCATGAACGGCCCTGTATAGATTGTAAGTGCTTCAGGTTCGAATACTAGCAAATATATTTTTTTGTATTACTAATTATATTATGTGATATATCATCTCTTAATTTTGGGACAAAATCTGTTTTTTTTTAATTCTATTTCATGGCACAGCCACCACGTATGTAAAATAATCATGTCATGATTTATCATAAGATGTACTCTAATACCGTACAATTTTATTTATGTGTAAATTCTTATCGGACTCACCATAACCGTATTAAATTAATTTATAGGTAGTTTGTAGTGTCGTTGAAAGGCTCTCAGTTTTATTTCTGCATGGCATCGATTAACATTTTTACGATCGTTCGTTTGAGTAAAGGGTAAATATTGGCATTAAAATCCCAAGGTTAAAGTATATGTTGAATTGCAGTGACAAGACAACAAACATTTAGATCTCAGTCTGAGCAAGGTGTATTTTTTTAACTCCCGACGGAAAAAGAAGGGTGTTTGGCTACGTTGGATCACCCTTGGGGTCTAATAAAGTTACAACTCTAGTTGTTGTGTTCTACTAGTGTTTAGTTCTCATCAACGAAATGACATTTTACTCCCAGCGAGCAATAGAGATACCTTGTTCTGTTCAATAATGGCTAGTCACTATTTCCGTAAAGCCCTGACCTGAGATATACAGGTGCTCGACAATAAAAAGTTTATTTGAGTAGTTTACAGCATTCAGGCTTTTTATAACTTCATGATGTAGTCTTTCAACTAAATCAAGAAAAATAACCGTGCACTGTGTCTGTGTTTTATCAGAAAGAGAGCGATAATGCTCATGTTGAAATATTTAAAATTTTAATGCCTACTTAGAACCTTGTTATTAATTCTCGAAACAAACAAGAAAAGTGATAAGAAAAGGCATACAACTTACTCAGTAATTTTTATATTGTCAAGCTTGCAACAAAACATCTTGTAATGTACTGTACTGACTGTGTCACTCTTGGTGTGCCAACTTAGAAGATATAATACAATCTCACTTCATTAAACTGATGTTTATAGCATAACTTCCCTTTTCTTTGCAACATCATCATAATGTTCTTCGCTTATCAGAATTAATATATTGTAACTTATTTTATTATTATCACAGCTGATGTCGCAAAACAAGTCGGACTGAAGCTTTATCAACGCATCTGTTCCATCATATGACAAATAACTGATAAGTTGATAACTGACACGTTTAATGAAAATCATTGAGTAGAAACAATTAATATTCCTCTCGCTTAGCCCTTGTAGTATTGTAGGTCGCAAAACGGTCACGCTGGGTATCTTGAGGCCGAATTCGTCAGAGCAAACTTGGGTATGGTTCGCTCGTGCCTCGGACTATGGCCTGAATATTTTGATTAGGTGGAGCCGGTTGTTGTCTCAAATATGCCCGGTAGGTATAAGGTATAACATCTTGTAAGTCCCTATAATAACGATGATAATGTATTGTTCGAGCTGTATCGTCGTGTTTACTTTCGATAAACTCTTTATGTATCTCGGTATCTTGTGCCTCTACAGAAATAGCACTTGTATCCATCAAATATAAACAGATGATTTTGCTTGTCAATCGAAAAATCTTTAACGTTTTGAGCAAAAAGGTTATAATAACTAGTGGAATTGGAATGCGGCGGCCGTTTACATCGTTACTCAATAAGCTGTTAGAAAGTGGATTTCAGACACGGAGCATTCGTGCAGCATTTCAAGCACCAGATGGATAGGAGACCTCAATAATATTTGCCTAGTCCTTGGAAACTGATACTCAGTCAGAAATACTAACGGAGTAATTCAAAATAAGTTGTATGCAAAAGATGTAAGCAAAAAAACTACACCAGCAATATTCGGTCATAAATAATGACACAGTGGGTGTAACTCTCACCTTCCATCAGCCCACGTATTCCGCGAAATAAACGGGATTTTGAATTCTTCGTAAAACCTGAATAAAAGTATACCTGCCAGGTTTCGTTAAATAAACACATTTTTACTTTTTTATGAGAAAGATCCCATAATGTTTTGCAAATAATAAGTTCCAAATTAGCATAAAAGACTTCCTTAATATAGTCGCACTGAAACTGATCTCTATAGGACACCACACAATATTTGGAAAATCAGTTTAATTTAAACTTGTCTACCAATGTTTTTTTAACCCTAATTAGTTCTTGATCTCTCCCAAGGGAATCATTAAAATGCGATTGACATTGTTTGCATTACTGAGACATTTACTCCTGGCAGAGGATATATAAGCGAGATTTTATATAAGCGAGGTTTAACCATCTCTGGCTGTATCTATGAATCAAAATGCCTACAATATGCCTTTCCAATTGTCTTCCCCGTATTACCTTTACTCCACCCAACATATAGCTGACTCACACGAGGCGATTTTAGTTGATCAACTGCTAAATCTAGCTTACTTATGTTGTCCACGTTGTATTTATGGTGTAAATTCACTGAAACTTCACGTATTTGTGGAGCAATTACGAAAAATGTGCAAAGGTTTGTTTGAAAACATTCTTTGCGTAATACCGGGTTTACACGAGGTGATTTTAGCTGATCATTACTATCGGTCATCAAAAAATTTACGCAGTCGCTTGCGATTTGAACCGTCTGAACTTTCAAACAAACATAAGTAAGCTATCAATTACATAATACATATTTTTAGTATTTTTGAGGTTAAGTATAGCCGCTTTGTTTTTTTTTTAAACATTATTTCCATAAGTTGGCTGGAGTAAAGAGACATCGATCGTCTGCAAAAATTATCTTAACAATATCGTGTCTGCATCGTTGAGACATTACTCCTGGCAGATATTGCGTAGTTTCTAGCAACGTCTAAGCATCAGGATATGACTGAAAGGCCTACCAATTGACCTTCAAGGTCTTCTGCTAAAAGAATCTTAACAGTCCCGCCTGTTTCCAGGGTTCGTTTGAATGCGTCAGGGGTGGCGGCGCGCGGCGGCTGGAGTCGTGCGGGCCGCTGCCGCGAAGAATGCGCGTGCACGCGAATGATGACTCCTACGAGGCGACCAAGGACCGCATGGCGAGGACTGTCGCGGCGGAGCAGAGTAAATGGTCAGTTGCACTTTAACAGCTGCTTCACATTAAGCCACTAAACGCGACCACTAGTGGCTCAGTCAAGCCACTAGACGCAGCCACCGATCGCAGCCGCTAGTGGCTTAGTGGCCGCCGGGAAGAAGCCGGCTACAGTGGCCGAGTGTGCGCGCGATACGAGCGACGAAACGTGGCGACAAGTAACGAGCGCGGGCGACTCGAACGCTCGGTTTTCGTCGATACTATACAAAATGTAGAAAAAATTCGTCCGCAGCTTGTGGTCGCGTTTAGTGGCCGCAACTAGTGGCTCAATGTGCGGCAGCTTTGAGTGTTCAGACCCACTATGCCGAAGTTACGCGACCGAAGTTCGGCCTAGTTACGCCTGCAATGCTTTGTGAATGGCTAGCAACACATCTGCCGAAAATTACGAAGTGTTTTTTTATAATAAAAGCGTTGCCGCCGATCTTCGGTCGCGTACTTATACGTTAGGTGTGATCGAGATCGACTTTCATGCAAATCATTGGAAAAGGCTTCGAATGCCAACTTGTTACTTTCAACTCTATCCCAATTATTATCCTTAAATCTATAGCTCCTTGCGTTAGCTTATGACCTGCGTCTTCCAATGTTTCTCCGAAGATGGACAGCTCAACAGAGAGTTTAATAACTAAGCTCGTGTGACAACACGCCTGTAAAAGTGATGGGTTCGCAAGTGTCTGCTAATTCTTTGATCATCTAGAAAGTGTGGGGATAGAGACGGTGGTAGTGATTTCCTGTTATTATCTTTATCTATTATCAGGGCTCTATCACTCCGCGCGTGAGTAAAAAGCGCGTCCTCTGAGACGACAAATTTCATACATCAGAAAAGATAAGACCTACGCGATAGAAAGAGAGGCAACTACTAAGTTAATGTTTTGGAGATAAGGGAGCGCTGTGCGATCTGAATTGCACTTTATTGTATCGGAGCAAGAGTCGCTTTTTGTTTGAACGTTTTTGCGGAGTGCAACTTCTGTGCGCTAGTACTTTTACCTATTCTGTGCTATTATCTAATTGAGATGGCATTGTGAATCAAGCAGAACCGAGAGTTAACCTGTGTTCTTGTATTCCAGCCCCCGCGTGATAAAGCCCAACCTTACGGACATTGGCCGTGTAAAGGTGCGTCCCGCGCACCAAAACCTATACTCATCTACGGCGGCCCGGCTCGTGGCCGAGAGGGCGGAGCGCGAGCGGGAGCGCGATCGGGAGCGCGAGCGCGAACGGGAGCGGGAACGGGAGAGGGAACGGGAGCGGGAGAGAGAACGGGAGCGGGAGAGGGAGCGGGAGAGAGCCGCCCCTCCCGCGGCCCGGCCGCAGCCCGCGCCGCACCCCGCGCCCGCGCCGCAGCGCCCGCCGCCCAACCCCGATCTCACTAGGCGCTCCATCAAGTAAGCACACACTCTTAGTTAACTTTCTTACTTGACTGTCAGCCATTTTTTGATGTCCCCACTGCTGAGACACAGGTCTTCCTTATGGGTGGATAAGAAGGATGGGCCGTAACCCACCACGCGGGCCCAACGCGGGCCCATAACGGACCCTTGCGAAATTTCTTACTTTTTACTTTCTTACTTAAATTTATTTTTCCCTAATATAACTATAAATTTATGATACGTTATCTCTGCATATCTTTGTCTTTGCGTCTTTTACATCATTAGACTACACATTTGATTGACATCATTTCTAATAAACTCTCTTTTCTTTAAAATACAAACTGTGTCACCGGGCGCATGGCTGGCCCGGCTAAATGAAGTGCGGGTTGTCAGTTTTTAGCCCCACTGTGCTATTTTTTTAGCAATATTTTTTTAAATTTTTACAGTCTTTTTTACTTTAATAAGGGACAATTATGTTGTGAAACAGTGGATAATATTTACAAGTCGACAATTGTCACGCAAAGTTGACTCAGCTCCAATCTCATGTCAAGAATTACTGACAAATCTACGAAAATGTTACTTGTAAAAAATATCCCTTATTCACAACATACCTGTCCCTTATGAAAGTAACGACAATTGTAAAATTAACCGACATATGTCGTAGACAAATGTCGACTTGGTGAAATAGGGCCCTGGTGTGTAGGGTACACAATAACTTATAAACGCTTAACACACTGTCGCCAGTGCATTTGCTATAGTTAACACTTCCAATGGACCTTCCTTCCTGTGGACTGTGGGGCACTTCTTGTAGGTGTAAACGCGGTTTTATTCCTTTTGCTAGAGCCAGTGTTTAATACACTAATCAGCTAATTCTCTCTTCATTGATCGCTCGGTTCGCTCACCTCACAGTGGATAATTCACAATCGCGACATCACACGCGAATTCCTATAACAAACATGTTAGGAATTTGCGTGGCTAAGCAGCAAATGGACCTTTAACATTGCTGTATTTTTTTTAAATTGATGTTATATCGTCAGACTTAAGTAAAATGGTGGTAGCTAGCCAGGCAGACTTGAAATAAGCCCTACCACCAACCAAACCGAGTACAAATCGTACTGGGAATCGAACCCGGGATTCCTGCGTGTTACACGGGTGGGCGAATCACTACCACAGATACGGTTAAAATACTATGTCGTCTGCTAGAAACAACCTATTTTGCTGACGTTTTCATAAGAATTAATTTATGCAACAAGCTTTTTGTAATTGTCTTTCTATGTTAATAGGTAGGTGATTAGCTGAAATTAGGTTTAATTTTATGAAATGATTGGCAGTCTAAACAATAGAGCTAGTGATAAACCGCTCCCTTTTATGGATTTTACAGACGACCTTTGCCTTCATTTACCTCAAATAAAGTTATCCACGTAAAAACCATTTTAATATTTACAATTACAATAGCACAAAAAAACTAATTAATAATGAATAGTGTCTCTATCTCACAGCTTAGGCCCGTATTATTTATAAACCGATCTCATCGATGAGAGCTATCTCAAAATCATACTTGAGATGCTGTTTCATAGTTTAAAAGAACCAACCAAGTGCGAGTCGGACTCGCGCATGCAGGGTTTCGTACCAAAAACCGGCAAAAAATCACGTTTGTTTTATGGGAGCCCCACTCAAATGTTTATTTTATTCTGTTTTTAGTATTTGTTGTTATAGCGGCAACAAAAATACATCATCTGTGAAAATTTCAACTGTCTAGTTATAACGGTTCATGAGATACAGCCTGGTGACAGACAAACAGACAGACGGACAGCGGAGTCTTAGTAATAGGGTTCCGTTTTTACCTTTTGGGTACGGAACCCTAAAAATACGGGCCCTAGTTTAATACAAGTACTGCCTTCTCCAATGACCAATAGCAATCTTCATTTTAATCAAGCACTTGTTTTGATTAAATAATAATGAAAATTTTGTTATTCATAATAATAATCTTGTTGTGCCTTTTAATTTAAAATGTTGTGCACACGTCATGGCCCTTATCACTAGTAAGCATAACGCAGATAAATATTTTGTGGCAACCAAATAAAGGATGTGTGGCTTTAAGTTGCCAAACACACATTTGTTTATTATTAATTAATTAATGTCAATAGGGAAACTCGCAACTATGTTATAGGTATAAAATAATTGGCAATAAACTTAAAATTTAACTGTTGTAGGTTGACTTACTGCAATTACATTAATTTCACATAAAATGCGGCAAGGATCTCAATTATATTATATTTTATTCTAAATAAACTAAAACTTATTTCAATTGTTTATGAAAATGAAATATGATTCTCAATATTGCAAAAATGTTGGTATTGAAATCTAAAACCGCTAACTAATACACAAGATGGCTACATAATATGACACTTGGCCTCGAAAATAAACATTACTATTATAATTTTGTACTATTTAATATTTATTATCCAATACGTTGTAAAAATGATCGGGTGAAAAAAGAGGTCCAATACAAGTGTTTGCCAGCATCAGCTTTTATATGCAAAGATGTTAAATGTTTGTATTGTCACTATTATGTACTGTAGTAGTGACGTCATTAAATTTTTCTACTTATTCATGACAATAAATAAAGAAATGTAGCAACAGTTCTAAATGCTATCAAATAGGATACGGCCTTGGGTACTGAAAAAGTAAATTTTCCTCCTTTTCATAGAAATGTAATTAACTCTATTATTTCCAAGAAGTGTGACCTTCAACGCTGACTTCATAACCAAACATGTTTAGTGGAACTACAAGCTACTTGACGTGAACCGATGGTTTATATTGTTCTTTAACGTGACAGCAAAATGGTGACTATTCGTCTATTATGATAATTTTCTTTCAGAAGCTTATTTAGTTGACAAACGTGACAACGTTATCCTTAAAAATTGTTTTTAAGGAAAATTTTTTATCCATCTGTTATTTACTTACATAACTCGAACTGAAATGATAATGTTTTATGGTCTTTTGATATCTAAAGCGGTGATTACATACAATCTTCATTTGTGAATTAAATACGCGGTATAATGGATGATTTAGATGTTTCTAGAAAATAGTTTAGGCTAAATGGGATTCATTCGTACTAATCTTTTACTATTACTTATATAAGTATAACTTTAACCGCCTCTGTGGTCTAATGGTTCTTCCATATGTGTAAGACACAGACCGCAGGTCTCGGGTTCAATTTTCCAGTAGGGGATACATTTGGTCTCCGTTTGGTTGATACAGTACTAGGCACGTATCTTGAAATTTTTTCGACGGAGTAGGGATAAGTTCGCGCATGTGCTCTTGTGAGCGACCAATAGCGCGCGCCCCTCTCCCGCCGCCCGCACCCAGGGTTGCATGATTTAAATCAAGTTGATTTAAATCACTATTTTTATTGCATGATTTTTTTAATAAAAATCACTGATTTAAATCAAAATCCGAAAAAGGAATTAATTAAACGCTGGGAGTACATATTAATGATATAATGTATGAAAACAATGATAGGTGTTCGCTAAGTGATTTACTGCAATAAAAACCAACAATCAAATATTAGATTTTTTGTGTCAGTAAAAATATAACAATAATGATTAGGAACTTCCATTCATGACATGCAATGCAATGCAAGTAGCATAGACTAGACAGACAGATACAGATATTAAATATTCAGAAATATAAACAAATAAACACTCGAAACTCAAATTTACTAATTTTTTTTTCTAGTCAATGTGACATTTTACTCTTTTTGGCGGTATTGCCAGCACTATACATCAATTCTACCTAAATAAAAATGTTGCCCACATTAAAAACTAGGGTAATGGTCGCAAAACCTAATAAAAATCAAATAAATCAAAAAAATCGAAAAAAATCTTAATTTAAAAAAAAAAACAGATTTTTTTGATTAAAATAAAAAAAACATGATTTTTGCAACCCTGCCCGCACCCCTCACCGCCACGCATACCCAAAATACGCATTTCGCGCAATCCCCACCCGATTTCAAGATACGTGCCTCGTACTGTCGTAGGGCTTATTTCAAGTCCGCCTGGCTAGCTATCACCATCTTCCAAGTCCGACGCCATAACAACAATTAAACAATTGTTGAGTTCCGGTAGTTAGAAGTAAGATAGCCAATTCATCAGTGATGAGGATTTGGAATGTAGTGCGCTTACACATTCGGCCATATCGTCACTTAACATAATGTGAGGTGTAAACCAAGCACTCCCGTTTTGGATTTGTATAAAAAACTCGGTAGTTTTATCAATACAAACAAACAAACACGAGTAGTTTTTTTTATATTGCCAACGCCGCTATAGAACAATCGAAACAATTGAAGAAAATTTGTTTTAGGCATTTCTCTGTGGTGGCAACTCGCAACGCTAACATAATTTTATTAAGACATTGCTTGTGTTTACGTTAACCTGGCAGCTAATAGCATAGGTATAGTCTTGAATACTGCTCGATAGTCAAAGTTAAAGTCAAAATATCTTTATTCAAATAAACTTTTGAATCGTCTATATTTTCCTACCATCCGTTCCTGATTTTTCTTTTGATAGTAGCAGGGGTCGAAACTGGTCAGTAAAGTCAGTTTTTTAGCTACATACGTTCATTTTTATACCCTTTTTTATTATTACCGTTAGTTTTTACTCTAAATAGGTAAGAGTACAAGATTAGTGGATGAACCTCACTAAAAATCGCGCTGCGCGTCCGATTGTTTTTACTGTAGACAGGTAAGAGTACAAGATTACTTGATGAAAATGACTAAAAATCGCGCTGCCGTTTTTTACAAAAGGCAGACAAGATTACAAGATTAATAAATGAAACTGGATAAAAATTTTGGTCTAGGGTTGCCACTATTCACTGTATTTATCATAAAGAAAAAACTATTTTTTTTAAAGTGGCGATTTTCACGGTTTATAATAATTTTCCGGGGTTGTTTGTTGTATGCATGATTCCTCATCTAACATTTTCGGCATTGTAAGGCTATTTATTGCCTGTATAAGAGAACCATTTAATGGCAGCTCAACTCTCTTTTAAATCCCTCTTTTTATACTGACTAATACACATTTAAACATAGAAATTAAGTCAGTAATAGGTCAGTATTTTTGACACTGCAACCAGTTTCGACCCCTGTAGTAGTATAATGATAACTTTGTTAACCAATGAAATTTCTCTATTGCAGGGAAAGACTTATACAATTATTAGCGTTGAAACCTTTCAAGAAACCCGAACTTTACGCCAGACTCATAAGTGGTAAGTGAACTACCAACGAATTAACGCCTTAACTAATACTCAACTAAACTAATGGCCGCCATAACATTGCAGAGGGTATCAAGGAGAAGGAACGAGGTCTGGTGAACAAGATTTTGCCTCAAATAGGCTCGCTCAAAGACAACTCTTACCATTTACGTAGGCACATGTGGAACGACGTTAATGAAGACTGGCCGTTCTACTCAGAGGAGGAAAAACATATGCTCAAGAGGTTTGTATGGTCCTTTTATTTAAGAGTTTTACCGCCTTATTTATAAAAAACCTTAAAATACAGTTATAGACAATTTGAGTTAAAATAACGTAAAAGCTGTCTCTTTAATCAGCTGTTATGTAATCGGGTATATGTTATTCACTAAAATAGGGATAATAAATTAGGCAACACCCTTCGTTAACTTTATGAAACGTTTATCGCTATTGAGCTATTATGAATAATGATTTCTAAGAAATTCTTTATAACAAGCTTTTCCATAACTTTTTATGAATAAGACGGTTATTTTGTAAACCAACAACATCACTCATTCGAAAGATGAAATTAGGAGCTATTGGTCCATGTTATCAATTAATCTTAATTTTCAATTGATTTACAATAATATTAATAAATCCATGATTCTTATGACGTCATGTTCGTGTAACAAATAAGACTCTTAAATAAATAAGACTTTACATTATTGTATACGCTCTTGCAATTATAACGCTATTCATAGGCCAATCTGATACAACCGCTTTGTTTATAAAATTATTCTTTTAAAACTTTTCTCAGTTTTTCTTTTTGTTTCGCTGACAATCGTTGAACGTACAATTAAGGGGCAGTTTACCCGATGTCAATAAAACCTTAAGACATTAAATAATACTATTATAATTATTATTTTACTGTCTCAAAATTTTAAACTTTTATAGCAGAGCTAGCCTTTAATATACATTCTTTTAATACACTTTTTTATACATTACTTGTTATTGTACTAAAATAAATATACATAATATGGGCAACAGCGTCGCTTAACCAGTTAGCAACAAAATTCGTGTGCGTGCGTGTCGCCCCTGCACGAACTAAACGTATGCTGTGACTTGTGACAGCGCGGAGTATAAGCGATTCACTATAGTTTATTTCAAAACTAACTGCATTTTGACAGCTAACTTTTGCAAAGCAATTTATTCCTTTTACGTAAATAACAATTTTGCTTTGCTGAAATTATCTGTTCAGGAATAAGTTAGCTAATAGAGACTTTGTATTTGTAATAAACTGTAAATAGAGCAAGCAAAAAGTTATTTTCATTTCGGTAAAAAGATAAACAGCCAAAGTAACAGTAAACAATAATTATTTGCCCAAAAACATTATTGCTATCTATTTATTTATATTTTTGATAGTACCAATGTTAAATAAGTTAGGTACTTCGTAATGTAATAGACTGTAAATAGAGCAAGCAAAAAAATATTTTCATTTTTGTAAAGAAAAACAGCCAAAGATAGTCATTTGCCCAAAACATAATTGTTATACCTAATATGATAAACGTAACGGTAACCGCAGGCGGAAACCTCAAAACCTTACGTCGCCGCTGAGCAGAGATATGACATACTTTTTGGGCCTCATAGTTCAGCAAGTATGATATTACGTATATTACAAATAAATAAACAGTAACTGCAATCACTATCACAGAATACATAATAGTACAATACAAGTCACTATAGGCGGAAACGTTTTCGAAACCTGACAGCAGAGCAGAGATATAACATACTTCTTGAGCCTGTTGTAGTACAGCAATCCTTACATATAATAAAACAGTAGAAAAAGTGTCTGTACATTACATATATTTAAAAAAAAACTGGGGTGATGGAGACATAGTAATAGAGTAAGAATTTGAAAAAAAAGTGTGTCTGTTTGAACACGCTAATCTCAGGAAATACTGAACGGATTCGAATGAAACTTTTTTTGTTGTATAGCTGTTAAGCCTGGGCATAGTTTAGGGTATAATTGATTTTGGAAAATGGAACACCTGATGCAGAACCATAATGGGCCAACTTAACTATAAGGAATATAAAAATGACACCTTAGCAAAAGTTGTTCAACCTGATGAGCATATTTTGTTGAGGTATAAAAATCGAAGATCTGGAACACCTGATGCAGAACCATAATGGTACAGCTAAACTATACAACATATATAAATGAAACCTTAGCAAAAGTTGTTCAGCCTGATGAGCATTTTTTGTTGAGGTAAAAAAATCGAAGTTCTGGATGATCTTATATGAATACGCCGGAGTAATAATGTCCACGCGTACGAAGTCGCAGGCATCAGCTATATGATAATACGTTCATAGATAAATAATCCTGTAATCACTATAGGCTAAATTTTTTTTCAAAACTTGACGCCGCCGCTGAGATAATAACATACTTTTGGGGCCTAATGTAATTCAGAAATTATGCTAATACGTACATTGGTGGTCACGTAATTAAAGACACTAGTCAATTTTCATACAAACGAGGTAACTTTGAAGCCTTAGTTCTCTGTCAAGAATTGACTTAGCTGAGATCTGATGATGCCATCAAGGGAGTGAATGGAGGAGATTTAGATCGCTATACACACCCAACTGGTCAGTGATCAGCATTCTAAGAGATATAAGAATCCGAGTTTTCAATTTCAGCATTTCATAAATTTTTATGCTAATTTCGCGGTTTTTTCAAATATGTCCTTATATCTCTTAGAATGCTGATCACTGACCAGTTGGGTGTGTATTGAGGGCTCCACACTCGCGCCGCGAAAGGCCGCGAACCGCGAGTGTGGAGGGTTTCGCGGCTTCGCGTATGGACTTCGCGGCTTCGCGTTCGCGCTTCGCGGCGTTCCCCGTCCGGTGGCGGTTTTTTGGTCAGCGTCAAAGGACTTGTGTGCCGAACTAATGTTGCCGTGATTCGCGGCCGCGGTTCACGCGCGAGTCTGGAGGGCTATATTTTTCGTACCGTTTTCATGCGCGAATCGCGCCCGAGATTCGCGGCTGCGGTTCGCGGCGCGAGTGTGGAGCCCTCTTATCATTAGATCACAGCTAGGTCAATCCTTGGCGGAGAACCGAGGCTTCAAAGTTACCTCGTTTGTATGAAAGTCTACTGGTGCCTTTAATGTAACTGTATGACTTTAGGCGGAAACCTCAAAACCTAACGCCGCCGCTGAGCAGCGACTCGGCGCACTCGCTGTCGCCTCGCGCGTCGCCGGGCGCCTGCAAGCGGCCCAGCGCCGGCGCCGGCGACGACGTGCCCTCCAAGAAGCAGCGCATCTCGCACTACAGGTAATGTGTACTGTGCTATGTGTAGTACACGCACTAACCTGACTCGGCGCACTCGCCGCCGGGCGCCTGCAAGCGGCCCAGCGCCGGCGCCGGCGACGACGTGCCCTCCAAGAAGCAGCGCATCTCGCACTACAGGTAATGTGTACTGTGCTATGTGTAGTACACGCACTAACCTGACTCGGCGCACTCGCCGCCGGGCGCCTGCAAGCGGCCCAGCGCCGGCGCCGGCGACGACGTGCCCTCCAAGAAGCAGCGCATCTCGCACTACAGGTCATGTGTACTGTGCTATGTGTAGTACACGCACTAACCTGACTCGGCGCACTCGCCGCCGGGCGCCTGCAAGCGGCCCAGCGCCGGCGCCGGCGACGACGTGCCCTCCAAGAAGCAGCGCATCTCGCACTACAGGTCATGTGTACTGTGCTATGTGTAGTACACGCACTAACCTGACTCGGCGCACTCGCCGCCGGGCGCCTGCAAGCGGCCCAGCGCCGGCGCCGGCGACGACGTGCCCTCCAAGAAGCAGCGCATCTCGCACTACAGGTAATGTGTACTGTGCTATGTGTAGTACACGCACTAACCTGACTCGGCGCACTCGCCGCCGGGCGCCTGCAAGCGGCCCAGCGCCGGCGCCGGCGACGACGTGCCCTCCAAGAAGCAGCGCATCTCGCACTTGTTACGTTCCAAGGGTGCTTAAATAAAAAACTAGACCCTTGGTGTAAACAACAAAATTTATTTGGGCGTGGTTCGAAGTGCCCGGTACAAATTTACAAACGGTTTTTTTATGCCAGTGTTCGGTACTTAAAAAAATTACAAGTGAACGTTTTTTTATGCTTTCCCGGCCAGGGTTGGTACTCTCCTGGTTCCGCCGAAGTGAGGTCCGGGCCCAGAGAAGAAGGGGTTCGTATGGGGTGATGTTCACGCTGCGGAGGTCGTAGGGTCGACAGTGATGTCCCAAAATGTGGAAGTCGTCGCCCTTATGACGGCAGCAGGCGCGATCGATGGTGGACGTCAAACGATGGTGTATGGTGTACGCCACACGATGGACCCTGTAATTAGGTCGCATTAGGAAACCAAACTCCGTTGTCTCCTCTGATTGTGGCTAATGCAGGAACTGGAGTAGAAAGTACCCGGGCCGTATGAGTGATGTGTTTTGCCACAATCAGATCGGAGTTACAATTGGAGGAATAAATGATAATTAAATTAAGTTAATACACAGCTTAATGAGCTGAACAACAATCTACAATAAAAATAACTAATACAAGTTGAAAAAGCATAATTACAACGATCAAAATTCAAATTGACGGTTACGTTATTTTCAAAATTCAAATTTTCTACATTCAAATCGCTAATTGAAGAAATACTTGTTCAACACTTACCAATACGTGGGTTTATGCACTGAATGTAATAATAAATTACAGTAGCACTGATAAATAAAGGTGGAAATTATGATTAGACACTACGCGATGTCCGCAATGTTGTTGGGAGCAAAAGACGAACGCGGGTCTGCCTCAAAGATCAAATTCGGAGTGACGAAGCGAATGCAACAGCCGGCCGCAACTGCCGCGGTGCGGGTCGAGGGGAGAGGAAACTCAACAAACGGCCCGTTGACCTTGAACGCGCGGACGCCGCTGAGCGCAGTGTGTGCATTGATCGATGTCTAATGAATTTTGTGTTTATAAATAATAGGTATGTTAGTTAATAATATTTAGAATTTAATTTTAGGTAGTTAATTTGTAATTTCTTCAATTAAAAAATATGTAACAACGTTACACACTATAAGTAATGTTCATACTATTGTCCTATATTTAGTACAGAAACTTGTTTTTCTGATGAATTAGATGTCAACGTTTTTGTTTTAATGGCTTAATAAGTGATGCTAATACTGGACACGCATTGTTGTCTAGCAACAAATGCAGGTGAAATGCTGATCTCGTATCGCACTACAAGTAATGATACGAAACCTACTTCGCAAAGTAAAGATTTGTTTCCCGTTTTTTTTTTCGGGTCTATCGGCTAAAAAATTATTGTCAGCTTTGATTTCTTCTTCTTCTTTTTTTTTTGATGTGGCAATCCACTCCTTTTTACGTCAAGGTGATGTTCCCCAACATACTTCTGCCAGTTTCTGGTATTGGAGGGGGGAAGGATGGGTTTGGAGTTGGGCATAGGTCGTACGAAAATATAATAGATGGATGTGATACATTGTAAACTTATCAAAGAAAAGTAGCAATGTATCACATTCAGGGTTGCAAAAAATCATGATTTTTTTATTTTAATCAAAAAAATCTGATTTTTTTTAAAAAATCGTGATTTTTTTGATTAATTTGATTTTTTTTATTTTAATTAGGTTTTGCGGCAACACCGCCAAAAAAGTATGTCACATTGACCAGAAAAAACGATTTGAGTTTTAAGTTTCGAGTGTTTAAGTATCCTACTAATATTATAAATGTGAAAGTTTGTGGGTTTGGATGTTTGATCCTCAATCACGCAAAAACTACTGAACGGATTTGGTTGGAATTTGGCACACAGATAGTAGATAGCCTGGATTAAAACATAAAATACTTTTTATCCCGATAGTTCCACGGGAACGGGAACCACGCGGGTGAAACCTCGAGTGAAACCGAGTGCGGCCGCTAGTTTATTTATATTTCCGAAAATTTAATATCTGTATCTGTCTGTCTATGCTACGGGCATTACATGTAATGAATGAAAGTACCTAATCATTATTGTTATATTTTTACTGACACAAAAAAATCTAATATTTGATTGTTGGTTTTTATTGCGATAAATAACTTAGTTTACACCTATCAAACTTTGTATTAATAATTTAGTACTGTTTTCGAACATTACGGTTGAGATTAAAATGCCCTCCCAGCGTTTAATTAATTCTTTTTTCGGATTTTGATTTAAATCAGTGATTTTTATTTAAAAAATCATGCAATAAAAATCGTGATTTAAATCATGATTTAAATCAACTTGATTTAAATCATGCAACCCTGATCACATTTATCAGTCAAATCAAAGCTAACATTAACTTCATTATTTTTAGCCGATAGGATAAGCTCGCTGATAGGTACTTTGTTTAATTTTATCATAGGACTTATCCAATACCGATTTCCCCAATTTCACTTTGGCGGTATGTTGTTCAATATTGACCGTCCTTTTCCCCACAGGCGGCCTTCCCCCCCGTCGTCGGGTTACGCGACAACATCGTCCGGCGAGCGGCACGCGTCCGACAACGAGGACGACCGGCCCGCCGCGCCGTATGTCGCGCGCCCGCCGCCGCCCGCGCCCGCGCCCACGCTCGCGCCCGCGCCCGCGCCCGCGCCCGCGCCCGCGCCCAAGTGTGACGGTAAGTGTGTGTACTGTACTACTTACGGCACGCGGCCGATATAAAGTTTAGTCGACAAATGCCAACTTCTACAAATGCCAACTTAGTTTAAAACGCCAGATTCTACAAATGTCCAATTCTACAAATGCCAACTTCCACAAATGCCAAATTCTACAAATGCCAACATTTAGTTGTAATATTTTGAATCACTTTTTGATAAATATTTTTGCGTTTATATAGTGTATTTTCAATCAATTTTGGTTTTTTCTTTCCTTCGTAATAAAAACGTCTCCAAAGTACCAAGATCACATAAATATGAAGAAGGTAAATAAATAAATATAAATACATATAAAAAAATATGGAAACCCAAAAATATATATCAAGAAGTGATTGAAAATATTACAACTAAATGTTGGCATTTGTAGAAGTGGGCATTTGTAGAATCTGGCGTTTTAAAATAAGTTGGCATTTGTCGACTAAACCAGGGTACTTATTGTCTAACTTCAAAATCTATCGCAATCGCTTTCAAGATGTGATACATTGATGCTTCTTTTTGGCACAAATAAAAACTTACCAAAGGAATGCAGCAATGTGTCACATCCATCTGTCAATGAAAGCGATTGCGATAGATTTTCAAAATTAGACAATAAGCCCCCTGGACGACCAGCCCGCGTACGAATATTCCGCGTCAATCAACGTCGCGTCTAATAACGTCGCGAACGTGCGGAAAACTTGTGGGTGACATTTTTTTCAGTTATGACAGTTCCTGACCTGCCTCGTTTCGATTTCATCACAAAAATCGACTCGCCTACATTTTACACGAAAATTCATATTTTAATATTTAATAACTAATTTGTAAAAAAAATACGTTGTTTAGTAAACAATACGATTATAATACAATTTGTTTCATTCAAAATATTAAACAGAGTTTTCGTGTAAAATGTAGGTGGGCCGATTTTTGTGATTACTAGTGTACATTCGTATGATGCCGAGAATTATGAACTAACCGTTGTGCAGTGAACCTTTCGAGATTGTCAAGCGCGCAATGTAAGAATTCGCGCGTCGCGTCGCCTCGCTAGTTCACGGTAACGCAAAATTTCCACGGGCTATTTTGACTAGATCTGTACCTAACCTAATAATTCCACACATTTTTCAAAAATATTACATTAAAAAAAAAAAAAAAAATAAAAAAAATAAAAAAAAAAAATTGTTTATTTCCATTAACAATGTTGATAATTAGATAAAATGGGTTGGAGCTTCCTTTTAAGCTTTAAGGCCTGTGTTAAGAAGCCCCGCTCCTCCTTAATGATTCTACATACTTAAAATTGTAAAAAGGTACAACAACAAACTAAAATAACAATAAATTACAAATACCTACCCAACAAGCCAAGACACTTAGGTAAAAAGTAGATTTGCATGCAGTTGTATGTATTTGTGTGCGTGCGTGTGTGTGTGTGTGTGTGTGTGTGTGTGTGTGTGTGTATGTGTGTGTGTGTGTGTGTATGTGTGTGTATGTGTGAGTGCGTATGTGTGTGTATATCATATATAGATTTATTATTTCGAATTTGTAATAAGTATACTTATTACGTTATAAATAAGAGAAGTGATTCTGTCTCTTCCCAAGTTTTAGTTTTTAGCCATTTAGTTATAAGTTTTTTAGATTCATTGTGTGTTTTGTCATATATATTTAGCTGTCGGTTTATAATATTGTAGAGGTGAGCAGATTGAACAAGATATTGTGATTGTGCAAATTTGGTCCTAACTCTTGGAGCATAAGCAACTATATCTTTTCTTCTTTTGTTCATTATACCCGGGTCATATGTCAGGGTTTTGTGAAGTTTGAGGGTGCTCTGCACAATATATAGCTTTCTTACAGAAAGGATGTTACTGAGCTGATAGAGACTTTCAGTTGGAAAACGCCATTTTTTGAAATACATCACTTTTATGAGACACCTTTGAGCCCGCTCTAATTCTAGAAATTTTGTTTTTCCCGCACCTCCCCATATAGTGATGCAATATGTTAAGACAGACTGTACTAAAGATATGTATATAGTATTCAATAAACTATTTGGCGAGGCGCGGTCAATTCCTATATCTCTTGGTATCACATGTCTCAATGTCTTAAAAATCCAGACTAATTTCCTAATTCTACCACTTATATAATCAAGATGTGGATACCACGATAGTCGATTATCCACCATAACACCTAAATATTTTAACTGGGTGACTTTCTCGATGATTCTACAGTCGCAGTTACTATTATTGTTACCACAATCATGTATTTTAATATTAAAATTGTCATTTGGTTGAGTACTATTATTTATACTAAAACAAATAAACTTTGTTTTTTTAATGTTAAGTGTAAGGAGGTTGGATCCAAGCCACTTAGCAACTTGACTCAATCCTTGTTCAGTGTGCATTTTGACGCTATCCCAAGAATCAGATGTAAAAATTATTGCGGTGTCATCTGCGTATGAAAAGATTTGAGCGTGAGGTATTTGAAATTTGCACAAATCATTTATGTAGATGAGAAATAGGGTAGGTCCTAAGACACTACCCTGAGGTACTCCGTATGAAATATCAGCTTCCTCGCTAACAAACTCCCCTATCTTAACTCTTTGTTTCCTATCAGTCAGGTAGCTTTGAAATAAAGCAAGACAGGTTCCTCTGATGCCAATCCTTTCTAATTTTCGCACAAGGATAGGGAGAGAGACTGTGTCAAACGCTTTTTTTAAATCTAGAAATACACCTAGACACTTTTTACCCATATCCAATTTTCCTACAACCAGCGAGCAAAGAGCATTCACTGCATCCTCCGTCGACTTTCCTTGCTGGAAGCCGAATTGCGATGTGGAAATAATGTTAAATTTATTTAAATAATTAAGGAGTCTTGAGTTGATCAGTTTTTCTAGCACCTTGGAGATCGCCGGTAATATAGAGATAGGTCTATAATTGCTGACATCTTCTCTCTCCCCACCCTTGTACACTGGCGTTATAATGGATTGTTTCAATGCAGTAGGGATTAAGCCTTTTTCGAAACATAGGTTGACGAGGTGTGTAATGACTGGAACAATCAGATTCTTAGCGAGTTTAAGGAAACTCGTGTGGATATTATCCCAACCCGGAGCACTATCAGTTTTTAAGCCCATCAAGACACTATTTACCTCCTCACAGTCAGTAGGAAGTAATACAAATGAGTTCGCTTGTTGAGAGTTATTTTCACAGATTGAGTCTAGTGTCATCATGGCTCCAGGAGGGCGCACCAAGGCAGATGCAAGGTCTTTACCAATATGTGCAAAGTAGCTATTCACCAAATTTGCTGATTTTGCGGGGTCAGATTTTATATTTAGAAGTTCCGTATTTAAGTTATTAGTTTTGTTTGTATAAGTAATTTGTTTTATGTTCTTCCACAGTGTTTTATTATTTGTCATTGATTTAGAAAGTAATTCTCTGTCATATTTTCTTTTTAGTTTCTTAATTAAATTATTGCAGAAATTTCTATACCGTCTATATGTTAGTTTGTTTATTTCATTATGTGGTTCTTTTTGCCATTGTTTTTGTAATTTATTCCTGTTTTTAATACAGCGTAAAATTCCAGCAGTAATCCAGGGTTTTAAAATGGTTTTACTATTTGTTATTAAAGTAACCTTGGAATTTTCCTTAATACTATCGCTAATTTTTTTAATTAACTCACAGATCACTACATTGGGGTCATCACAATAAAGTAACTCGGAGATATTTTTTTCTTGAAGCTGTTTTAAAGCGGTTTCAAAATCTATTATGGTTTTAGTCTTTTTTATGTTTGGGCGGTTTTTAGCTTTTGATATAGCAAGGAATGTAGAATAATGGTCAGTAGTAGACGTAGCAAGAACAGCAATAGAGGCCTTGAACTTTTTTGTGTTCATTTTTATCATAAAGTGGTCTAAGCAACTGTTTTCTCTTGTTGGTAAAGTGTGTCCTGCTAGTATTCCCAATGATGATAGCTTATTTAAATACTGTATACGGTTTTGATACTCTTGAGACCGCTCATCTGATTTAGGAGCAATGTTAATATTTATATCACCTGCGACCACAACACTGTTAGCAGCATTTAAAGTTTCTATATGTGTACATAAAGAGTCAATGAAAGCAGATGCGTTTGTATTCGATGGCGATCTGTAAATACCCAATATAATACTATTTAGAGTTTCCAATTGAAGGCAAGATGCCTGAACTAATTTAACTTCCTTGATGGTATGTTTCAAAGTATTTTTAATATATATTACTACCCCATCATTTTGATTTGAGTAGCTAGTAGTGAAATAAAAGCAGTAATTATTCAAGTGTGGTATAGGTTTGTTAGGATCAAGTCTACATTCCGTAAGTATTATAATATCTGTATTAATTGCCAGGCTATTCAGAGTTAGTAAAAAATCGTCAAAATTAGAGTAAATGCTTCTTATGTTCTGGCAAATGACAGTAAGATCATTTTTTTCGATTTTTATATGTTTAGTAACATCAGCGCTGTCACAAAGAACGGAGCTTGCGATTTCAATGCTGTCTATCTCTTTCAGTGTATGTAAAGTAAGGTTATCCATTAACATATAAAATTGGTAAACACATGGTAGTAAGGTCGGACATTATTTGTAAAAAGATTAATGTTTGATTATGTAATATTAAGGAAGAGTCGGATATTTTTGATAAAAGCTTGTAAGTGTATTTGTATGTGTATGTGTATGTGATTGTAAGGGGCGAGGGGTGTGTCATGTTTAATAAAAGCTTGTGAGTGTATTTGTGTGTGTATGTGTATGTAAGTGGCGAAGGATGTGTCATGTGTGAGGGTGTGTTTGAAAGTGTGATGTACAATAGAGTCTTGATCAAGTCTATGTAAATTAAGCTTACTATGTGTACTTGCAAATAAAAGCCAAACAGACTAACTACAAAATTAAAGATAAATAGGCTTACTAGCAAAACATAGCAACAAATCAGTTTAGTCACAATATTAAGGCAACATGAGCAATAAGCGAGTTTTCCATTTACTTGCAAATAAAATCTAAATAGATTAACTGGAAAATCAAAGCTAAAGAGGCTTACTAGCAAAACATAGCAAAAAATCAGTAAGATAAGAAAATTAAGGCAACATAAGCAATAAGCGAGTTTTCCATGTTCATCTAGTCAGTCTTGGCGTATGAGACTGTGTACTTGCTCCTCATTTCTTATCATAATAATCGGCGACTGCTCATTTTTTCTGACGTAAACCTTGCCATAAGCGGTCCAACAGAACTTATAGTCCTTTGACTTAGCCAGATCACGGGAGAGGTAGTGCAGGCGAGCGCTGTTCGCAGTTAGATGTTCTGACAGATAAATCGGGACTTCTTCGTTAGTTTTCATTCCTACGTGTTTAGCTCGGAGTTTTGTTTGATGTCTAGTGTTGAACACTTTGGCCATCTTAAGAAAATCCATTTTCAATATTGCGGAGTTTGTCTCAACAATAATAGGCGTATTTGAGTGTTCTGGCTTCTTACTACGAACTCTATATACATCCTTAATATACATTATAAACACTTTTTATTACTTACTTTATCAAAACACATACATGCCAACATAGAAAGTACAAAAAAAAAACAATATCATAAAATAAAAAAAGTCTTAAGAGATTGTTCACCTTTTAGAGCCTAATCAAATGACTTTCGCAAAGAAAAAGAGGTCATCTGATAACGCAATTACAATCTGCATCCGGCTCAGCAATGAATTGAGAGTTTTTTTGTTTCAATCAACTAAAAAGGTCTTAAGACGGTACTCAGACCGAAAGTGGCGCCTCGGTGAATTTTACTTAATATTGTAATTATAATCAGGGGGGGCTCACTCCGCACTAGGGAACGCAATCCCGACTAGAGATCGTAAAGTCGAGATCCCTCGGGATTAGAAATGTCAATCCCGCGGGATCCCGAAATTTTCGGGATCTCGTCTAAGTAGTTAAAAAAAATCACATTACTGAATACGATGAAAACTGCTTGTTTGTGATAGTCTGCTTGTTTGTAATACATTATCTGGCTGAGGGGGGTGATTTTGTAATTTTGTTGCAATCAACTCTGACAGAAATCGCAGTTACATTGCTGCTTTACTTAGAACCAATGTGACAACTATCTTAACTAAAGCAGCAATACAACTGCGCTTTCAATCGATTTCAATCGAGAATTGTTAGCAACAGCTTTACGTAATCAAGGTACAGGTGTACTTGATGGTAGATTGTAGATGGTCAGCGCATTAAATTTTGTGTCGATTTTATAGATTGACATCATATGGACGGACGTGTAAACCTTTTGGAGACCCAAATGAGGTTTTGAGAATAGATTTACATAGTTTATTATTTTTCGACATTTTAAGGTACTACTAATCACTTATTACTTATTATAGGAATACAAAAGTTACATTTATATTTATTTAACTCACATAAACAACAAAAAATACGTAATTTAAGAAAAAACAATTACTACAACTCCACAAGCACAACTAAACATCCCGAGCGGATGTGTGTAGCATCGCTGACCATTGCCGCCCAATCCCGTCAATCTCGAACGGGATCTCGTCATATTATGCTTCGGGATTGATCCTGAAAAATTACACGGGATCTCGCGAAATCGGGATTGCATTCCCTACTCCGCACTTAAACTTTTATATTAGCCTACTGCTCGCGGCTGACTCAGTCGGGCCAGCGCACGAGGGATGTCGTATGTCGGTTGAGACAGAGCTACACGACTAACGCGACAGAAAGTGCATAAAATAATAGGCAGAGAATGTATAGTTAAAGAGAAAATTTTACAGATCATAATACATCGTTTTGTACCGCAAGCGCTGTCAAGTTGGTCACTTCTGTTGTACATTGTTAAATTAATCGCATTATACCTGTATTACGCTACTAATAAAAACACCTATTATATCAAAATACCTATTATAAAAAAGGGTATTTCTTACCAACTGCGTTCTCTTCAAAAGAATAATCTTAATCAAATTTTGCCCATTTTATACTATGCCGATCTCATTAAAAACTCGTTAGTTATTTAATTAGCGTAACATTGTACACGGTTAATTTTTAAGTATATATCTTAAAAAGTAATGAGCGTATCTTTTCTTTTTTCTAATCAAATATGTGCAGTTAAAAGTTTCAATGAGTAATTAATAATTAATTAGGCACGATATTGAGGTTTGTGTGTCCCAAATTTTTTCTGATTTCTGGATTTTGAGCTCATTTATAGACTTACGGCCAAATACTCAAAAGAACCTTAAAGTTAAGGTCACCTTAAATTCTTAAATATTGTTAGATTTGATAGAAACTGTGAAACTGACAACTTCCTTTAAGTTCAGAAGACCTTAACTTAAGATTTTAGCTAAGAAGTGTTTAAGTATTCGGTCGGTACACGCGCGTAATCAAAAGGATTTCGATATTTTCAAACTATTAACTTTTAATAGCACATACAAATACAATAACATGGTCGAATATCCCTATTTAATGTCTTAACATTTTATATTTAAGACATTAAATAGGGATTTATATCTTAATATACTTAAAAATTAAGGGTGGAATTATGCAATCTTCTATTTATTAACATAACCCTTATTTCTTTGCAGTTAAAAAGGAAAATGGTTACACACTTAACTACACTACTGTCAAGGAAATGTGTCCCAGTCCTGTCAAAAGTAATGGTTATAGAAATAGTCCCTTAGTAGAGCAAACTAGTATCACAGGTAAGATAATTATTTTATTAAATAAAGCATCTAAAATATAGGATACATATTTAACGCTCTTATACCAGTAAAAAGTACTTTTGCTGTGAAAATTATGGTTACTAGCAGAGAACTAAAATCTATGGAACAAGCATTCCGCTCTAAAAATGGCACCACTCAAATTACAATCAAGTGGGCGGAGCTAATAAATTACAATCCGAATCGGGCCAGCCACGCGACGGGTGACGCGAGCCAAGTATCCAATCATGTTTAATCTGCTTAGTCTATACAAAATGTCATATGCGCCAGAATACAACCTAATACCGATTCTGCGCGGATTCTAATAAGGTATGTTTTTACTAGTTAATTGTTGAGTTTGCGGCTTTTTGTGATTGTGTTTTTAAGCAATATTTGCTTTCAATTACACTTCCGTAGATTTTAGTTCGCTGGTTACTAATATCAGATGTATTTAAACATTTTAGTACTATGTCACACCTATTGTTCCTTTCTGCAACTTACTGCAACTCGCGTTATAGTCGCTTTGAGAAAGTACTAAGTTGTTTAACCTCTTCAAGGTAGAATTTCTATAATGTCTGATTATACTTTGTCTGGTTTTGGTTTTGATATTATAAACAGGTGATCGAGAATCGTAATATAAATTGCTTTGAACTTATTTGTAAAGAACGATATTGAATAAAAAGTAATTGTAAATTTTATTAAATTATTTTTATGAATTTAAGCTATGATAATATTCTGTTACAGTGACGACACTTGATTAAATATTTTCTTCTTTTGCAGTTAAAGACATCACAAATACTGAACCCTTAGAAAATACAGAATTATCGTCCGTATCCGACGAGAAAATGACTGATCCGGAAGATATTGAAAGGTAAAGTAGCTCTATTTTACATTGAAACGGAATTAGATTACCTCCAAATGTTCTTTGTTTCCTGTTGTTATCTATAAATCATCCATTGTAATTTTTTACGTATTCAATTTTATTGTTTTCTATTGTTATATTATTTTTAATTATGGAGACGTATTACGTCTTAAGTTATAGTAAATTTATAATGACTTATGATTGTTTGCATAATGAGACAAAATTATAGGAATTTTTATTACATTTTTAATTTATAAGCATCTGTTGCTTCGTGTTTTTGATTAGCTTTTAAAAATATTTCATCAAATCAATATCTACATAATTTTGGCTAGTCAAAGCGTCTTGAAACGTCAATTACTTGCATATTTCGTATGATAAGTGATAATTAGTGGCTATTATTGGTCGCTCGCAAGTGCACATGCGCGAAATTATTCGGTTATCTCTACTCCGTCCAAAAATTTACAAGATATTTGCCTCGTACTGTACTATTATTACATTATGTGAAATCATTATATTTTTGTTTGCTCCCCAGGCAATACCCGCCAATAACGAGTTCGAGTACGCGGCGCGCGTACAAAAACGAGTTCGCGGAATTGTACAAAGAGTATCGGGCGCTGTACGAGCGCGTCGCAGAAGTGGCGGCGCTGTTCACGCGCCTCGAGCACCAGCTGCAGCGCGCGCCGCCGCACTCGCCCGACCAACAAGTAACTATCCCACACACACACGTACTGTACATAGAGTATCGGGCGCTGTACGAGCGCGTCGCAGAAGTGGCGGCGCTGTTCACGCGCCTCGAGCACCAGCTGCAGCGCGCGCCGCCGCACTCGCCCGACCAACAAGTAACTATCCCACACACACACGTACTGTACATAGAGTATCGGGCGCTATACGAGCGCGTCGCAGAAGTGGCGGCGCTGTTCACGCGCCTCGAGCACCAGCTGCAGCGCGCGCCGCCGCACTCGCCCGACCAACAAGTAACTATCCCACACACACACGTACTGTACATAGAGTATCGGGCGCTATACGAGCGCGTCGCAGAAGTGGCGGCGCTGTTCACGCGCCTCGAGCACCAGCTGCAGCGCGCGCCGCCGCACTCGCCCGACCAACAAGTAACTATCCCACACACACACGTACTGTACATAGAGTATCGGGCGCTATACGAGCGCGTCGCAGAAGTGGCGGCGCTGTTCACGCGCCTCGAGCACCAGCTGCAGCGCGCGCCGCCGCACTCGCCCGACCAACAAGTAACTATCCCACACACACACGTACTGTACATAGAGTATCGGGCGCTATACGAGCGCGTCGCAGAAGTGGCGGCGCTGTTCACGCGCCTCGAGCACCAGCTGCAGCGCGCGCCGCCGCACTCGCCCGACCAACAAGTAACTATCCCACACACACACGTACTGTACATAGAGTATCGGGCGCTATACGAGCGCGTCGCAGAAGTGGCGGCGCTGTTCACGCGCCTCGAGCACCAGCTGCAGCGCGCGCCGCCGCACTCGCCCGACCAACAAGTAACTATCCCACACACACACGTACTGTACATAGAGTATCGGGCGCTATACGAGCGCGTCGCAGAAGTGGCGGCGCTGTTCACGCGCCTCGAGCACCAGCTGCAGCGCGCGCCGCCGCACTCGCCCGACCAACAAGTAACTATCCCACACACACACGTACTGTACATAGAGTATCGGGCGCTATACGAGCGCGTCGCAGAAGTGGCGGCGCTGTTCACGCGCCTCGAGCACCAGCTGCAGCGCGCGCCGCCGCACTCGCCCGACCAACAAGTAACTATCCCACACACACACGTACTGTACATAGAGTATCGGGCGCTATACGAGCGCGTCGCAGAAGTGGCGGCGCTGTTCACGCGCCTCGAGCACCAGCTGCAGCGCGCGCCGCCGCACTCGCCCGACCAACAAGTAACTATCCCACACACACACGTACTGTACATAGAGTATCGGGCGCTATACGAGCGCGTCGCAGAAGTGGCGGCGCTGTTCACGCGCCTCGAGCACCAGCTGCAGCGCGCGCCGCCGCACTCGCCCGACCAACAAGTAACTATCCCACACACACACGTACTGTACATAGAGTATCGGGCGCTATACGAGCGCGTCGCAGAAGTGGCGGCGCTGTTCACGCGCCTCGAGCACCAGCTGCAGCGCGCGCCGCCGCACTCGCCCGACCAACAAGTAACTATCCCACACACACACGTACTGTACATAGAGTATCGGGCGCTATACGAGCGCGTCGCAGAAGTGGCGGCGCTGTTCACGCGCCTCGAGCACCAGCTGCAGCGCGCGCCGCCGCACTCGCCCGACCAACAAGTAACTATCCCACACACACACGTACTGTACATAGAGTATCGGGCGCTATACGAGCGCGTCGCAGAAGTGGCGGCGCTGTTCACGCGCCTCGAGCACCAGCTGCAGCGCGCGCCGCCGCACTCGCCCGACCAACAAGTAACTATCCCACACACACACGTACTGTACATAGAGTATCGGGCGCTATACGAGCGCGTCGCAGAAGTGGCGGCGCTGTTCACGCGCCTCGAGCACCAGCTGCAGCGCGCGCCGCCGCACTCGCCCGACCAACAAGTAACTATCCCACACACACACGTACTGTACATAGAGTATCGGGCGCTATACGAGCGCGTCGCAGAAGTGGCGGCGCTGTTCACGCGCCTCGAGCACCAGCTGCAGCGCGCGCCGCCGCACTCGCCCGACCAACAAGTAACTATCACACACACACACACACACACACGCACACACGTAGTTTGTTCATATAGCCTACACACGCACACACGTAGTTTGTTCATATAGCCTAATCACAGAATAGCTATAAGTACTACGAGGAAACCCCTTAGATTTAACCCCCTTATATGCGTACCATCTGCATCTTCATAATTCGTATCTCTTGCGTGCAGGCAATAGCTTTAATTTAATCTCCAAGCAGTTTGATATTGACCTGTTTAATATTAGCGTTACATCGTTGAAGCGACTAATGAGCAGTGAGTTTTTTGGCAGATAGTCTTTTAAGTGTGCTGTATATTAAGTAGGTATTAGTTTTTAAGCATAAGCTACTTTTTGTTTACTTATTATTTGGCTTATATATCTTGTTTTCATAATTATGTAATTTTCTATCATGTGGAATGCGTACCTATTCCTACTTATTAAGTGCTTAGTTAGTATTGTAAATTGTTTCCATCGGTGAGGACCTGTAATTGGCTTCCAAGCGTTACATTAGTTACCTATTGGATTAAATTTAGCTGTTGGTCTTCCAAATAATTAAAATAAAATAAAATAAAATAAAGTAGGTACAGAAAGGACACTCCCCGCCCTGCCCTAGAATCAATTACCTCACCCCACCCTCGCGAGTTCGTATGCCGAATCGTCTGCTAGTTTAGTCGTGTTTGTCAAATATCAACTTATTTTGATATTCAAAGCAATGCGTCGTTACTTTTTAGTAGTTTTTTCTTACATCAATGGAATTCATTCGTGTTTGTCAATTGTCAACTTATTTTGATATTCAAAGCAATGCGACGCGTAACTTTATTAACCAAAAAGTTTGAATTATGAATTGAACTCCGCTCATACAGTACAAACTGTTCACCTCACCTAATGTTAAGTGACGATAAGGCCGAAGGTGTAATCACACTACACCCGGAATCCTCACCATTGAGGAACTGGTTATCTTATCTCTGACCACCGAAACACTAAAATTTTTTAATTGTTGTTATGGCGTCAGACTCAGATAAGATGGTGGTAGCTAGCCAGGCAGACTTGAAATAAGCTCTACCACCAACCAAACCGAGAACAAATTGTACTGGGAATCGAACCCGGGACCCCTACGTCTTACATGGGTAGGCGAACCACTAGACCTCAGAGGTGGTTTATTTATTTACTAGCTTTTGCTCGCGACTTCGTTCGCATGGACTTTCCAAAAGAATATTCCATTAGTACCTATCCTTAAAATACTGGTAGAAGGCGTCCTGTCTAACTATGGGTCTCATAAGGAGGCTCAAGGTCAACCAGCGTGCGATGGAGAGAGCCTTGCTCGGCGTTTCCCTGAGTGACCGAATCAGAAATGAGGAGATCCACAGGAGAACTAGAGTAACCGACATCGCTCGAAGGATTGCTCAGCTAAAGCGGCAGTGGGCTGGAAGTGAGAAGAACCGATGGCCGTTGGGGCGGAAAGGTTCTAAAATGGCTCGCGCGCACCGGACGATGCTCCGTGGGTAGGCCCCCGACAAGGTGGACCGACGTGAGGTTGCGCGGGTTTTGACGCAGATTGTCACTTTCGCAAATGGTCATCGCGAAAAATTTGGTCACTTTCGTAGAATGTTATTTAATTTTTTTTTCTAAATTGTGAATAACATTCTGCGAAAGTGACCAAATTTTTCGCAATGACCATTTGCGAAAGTGACAATCTGCGTCAAAACCGCTGCGCCGCTGGATGCCAGCAATGCGGGACCGATTGTCGTGGAGACCTTGGGGGAGGCCTATACCCAGCAGTGGGTGTCGGCGGCTGATATGATAATGATGACATTAAAAAAGTAGATTTCATTTTATGATAGTAGGAGGTATTGTTACTTCATCGACGATATAAGAAGGAGCTCGGTGGCGCAGTGGTTTAGCGCCTGGCCCAGCGATTGCGGAAGTTAAGCAACGTTCGCAAGGGTCGGTCATGGGATGGGTGACCAATAGTTTATTATCTCGAGCTCCTCCGTGCTTCGGAAGGCACGTTAAGCCGTTGGTCCCGGCTGCATTTGCAGTCGTTAACACCCACCAATCCGCATTGGGCCCGCGTGGTGGGTTATGGCCCATCCTCCTTACCACCCATAAGGAAGGCCTGTGCCCCAGCAGTGGGGACATCAAAAAATGTCTGATGGACACAACGATATAAGCCTTATCTCTAATCTCCCCGTTTGTATTACAGAACATAGAGCAGCGTATCCAAGAGGAATACAGGCGCGTGTCCAACGACCCCGCGTACCAGCAGCAGCGGCGCCGCGTTAACTTCCTGCACCGCAAGCTCACGCATATCAAGCGGATGGTACACCAATATGACCATCTGGTAAGTTATTATTTACTTAACTAACATTTGCCTGCGACTTCGTTAGCATTGACATTTTAGGAATTCTTTAGAATCCTTAAAATGCTGGTAGAAGACGTTCCTGTTCCCTTCCTCTTACCCTCTTAATCTCTCTATCCTTTTAATGATTTAATGCCATAAGTCGCGGAAAGATCCTAGAGATCTGAAATTAAGTTATATATTTTTTTATATCTTTCTCCAGACGCGTATGAAACCAGAGACACGATTCAGTGATTTTGGCTTGACAAATTTTAATTTCGACCTCCACAAATTCTTAAAATCGTAATGATTTAGAAACAACATTAGTTATTCAAGTCGAAATTGCTTTAAACGATTTGTACCATCAATATTCACAATCGTGTAGCAGCATTTTCTTTTTAATCGCTATAGTTTTTACTACGAATTGTTTTAGGCTGAATTTCACCACCTATCTTCAACGATAACAAGCTTGTTATAGTACCGGTTAAGCATAAGTTCGCAAAAAAAGAGGTTGCCAGCCAGCATGATATCCTTTGACAAGTTTTACGTGACAAGTAGGTAGCATTACTATTTGACGATAACTTTAACATTGTGAGCGTTGTGTTGTGGTGCAACTCACACTTAGTGATTTTTGCGCCAAATCTGCCGAAACGGTCTCGCTCCCGCGTGCGGCGTTTTCTCATTGCTATCTCGCTTATTTTAGATGTATCCTCTTAAGCCGATCTCATACAGACGGAATCCCGATTCGGAATTCCGAACGGAATATCGAGAATGAAAATTTCCTTACGGAAAAATCCCGCATGTATGTAGGTTCATAAATTTGTGTGGATTAGCTGCGTTCGGTATTACGTATGTTCGGAATTCCGTCTGTATGTGGCAAGCCCTTTTGTCACCATCACCCTCACCCTTACTTTTCTCCTTATATTTTTTTATCGTCAGCCTCACAAAGTTTGAACATCCTAGCTTTAAAACTGAGGAATTTCCATACAAACTTTCTTCCCTATTTCATCCCCTTTAGAGGGTGAATTTTCCAAAATCTTGTATCTAGCCTACTAAAATGGTGTCTCTACTTTCAGCCGTTAGGCCCTTAATGCGTATCTCAACAATCAATCAGTGAATCAATTTAGAGTTTTATATGTATAGATCTATGTAATGGTCAAAAACCGAAATCGGTCATTGAGCGAAAAAACCACTAACAACGCGTTGTTGTCAGTTTTCATTATTCCTTTCCTAACATTAAACCCTTTCCATTTTTATCGTTTCAAGACTGCGCCACATTTAAAGGACTATGGAGATATGCCCGTAAGTTAATTCGTACAAACGTAGATTATACCTATATGTTGGTTAGTTTTTTATAAATATATTTGATTGTAATAGCGAGTTTTGTATACTAGTATACTATAGTGTAGTTAGTATACTATAGTTTAATGGGGTGGGCTTTAAAACAGTCTTCATTTTAAAATGGTAGAAACATGGTAATGTTGCCAGTCTTAATTTTTTAATGTCATAGTTGTTCTATAATGTTATTGTGTGCCTTAGAGCATTTAACCAATGGAGACGGCAAGACCGTATAACCCCGAACAATTTATTTTGTCGCTTTTCTTTTCAAATTCAATTATAAATAGTAAGAAACAAGGAAGAGAATACTTTGTACAAAATAATAGTTTGTAAGTGGGGCGTTATTTCGAGGTGCCGTTTTTAAGATTCTGACCGGACATCTAGGGAACTCTTGTTTATAGTGGTGGAAGCTACAACCTCCTCGTTTCTTATTAGTTATACTCTATATAGCTCGATTTTATAAGTATATAGTTTTGAGTTTTGTAGAGTGTATACACGCTGAAATTTTAATTATTTGGTTCCTGCAGTAGTGGGGTGGTTCCACTCATGATTACAAGCAACTTTTATAACGGGACCAACTCTGATATCGCGAAAAAAAATCTGCTGTTCCGTACATTATGGTCGAGAAAATATTTCGCTTTTGTATGAAACAGCTGATTTTTTAGCGATACTACAGCGGGAACAAAATTAATAAATTCCACGCTGTAGAAGAAAGAAATTAAAATATTTTGTATGGGGACTGCTAACGTGTTAGCCCGGCCGCATACATGACGGAATTCCAATTCGAATTCTTTGGATTAGCCGCGTTCGGAATCACGTAGTATGTACGGAATTCCGTAAAAGTTCGGGATTCCGTACATACGTAATTTCGAACGCAGTTAATCCAAAGAAATCTATGGACTTACCACACACGCATGATTTTTCCGTACGGATTTTTCATACATTATCAAGATTCCGTTCAGAATTCCGAATTGGGATTCCGTCGTGTATCTGACCGGGCTTAACCTACAACCTTCTCGTTTCCTAACAAGTATTTTTGTTGCAGCGCAACTTAAAAACAGAACGCGTCGCGACGGCCAGCACGACGCAAGCATACTGACACTCAAGTAATCCGCCGCCCGCACGCTGCCTCTAGTTATTACTACTACTAACATCGCAACAGGTCCAAATTACATTGAAAAAACTGCATTTTACACAACAGTTTATCGAATATATGTGACATGTTTTGTGCTAAAGAAGTATCATCGCTGAATTACGTAATTATGTATGAGTGATTATCGAAAACGAAAAGTTTTGGATACTAATAGTAGTATATCACTGTTTTTCATCTGGAGTTGCAAAATATGACACCTGTGTTTTTCGTCCTTTAGGTATAGCTGTTTCATCTTACTAATGCGTATCGGCCATGAATGTTGTTAAGACGCTGTTACACAAGGAAAGTTTCTTGCACGCAAGTGGCAATTTTTTCTTGGCAATAATTGTGTTGCCTAGTAGTGTAAACAGATGCTTCAAGACTCGCCTCTTGAATACATATATCGCTACTTAAACTTTCCTAAACCGCGTGACTGTGTAAACAAACCATACAAGTTTTTGTCATAATGTAAACACCCGCAAGCGAGAATGAGGATCAGTAACGATTTTTGTTTAGTGGCTAATTAGAAAGCTTATGCCACCACATGATTAACTGTGAAAAAATTTTTACGATATCTCTTAAACCTGAGAAGTTATAAGAGCTAAAATACTGATTTTTGGGGGTCCTTATGACGTCATCGCAATGTACGCGAAGCTTATGTCGTACGTGATAAAGCACATTTTGCTCAACCATTTCTAAACGGATTTCAAAAATTATTTCACTAGGTTTCAAAACTATCAATATGTGTTTATATTATATCAATAAAAATATAGGATTCAAACCTGTTAATGATCCTCATTGAAAGGCGAGTTTTGCCATGCGATAATCGCATTCAATTTTTTGCCACTTGCGTGCGAGAAACTTTCCTTGTGTAACAGCGTCTTTAGGCGTGCACATGCACATTGTTTTAGTGTGCATAATATGAAAGCGTGCACACTAAAACAATGTGCATGTGCACGTATCAACATTCATATCCGACATGCATTCGTTAGATGAAACAGCTATAATATGATATGTCACTCGATCCGCTTTCGGAACGCTTGGAAAGTGAAATGGGTCATTCCATTCAGACCGTTACGGACCAAATGTAACATAGTAGGACATCGCTTCAAGGTCAGTTACGCGCGCTAAGTTTTCTAATTGAGTGTAACACTTTCACTGTGACCGTTTCAAGCTGACCTGCGAGCGAGTGCAATGTCATATTACCGCATAAGAATGGACTATACAAAGTGTTAATGAATTAACGCAAAATGAAAAAACCGTTTCTTTGGACCATCAAACTGAACAACTTTCATTATGGGACCAACTCTGAAATCGCGAAAAAAAATCAGCTGCTTCATACATTTTTATATTTTCGTTATTAATTTTTGTATGAAACAGCTGATATTTTTTTCGCGATTTCAAAGTTGGTCCCATATTAAAAGTTGTTCAGTTTGATGGTCCGAAGAAACGGTTTTCTCATTTTGCGTTATTTTATTAAAGCGTTGTATAAACAAATGTGTGAACCTTTTTCGGTAAGGATAGTTTAAAAAAATACGGTTTTTTCACAAGTGCCGACATAGATTCTATTTTTGTACGTCAGTATCTCCCGGATGGTGACAGAAATCTTAGCCTTTGTATTCTGAATAGTGGACAGTCCTGTCAATCTGTCAATGCCGCGCTGACTGTAAATGCAATTATATTTACAAGGATTAGAATTATTATTTGTTGACCATATGTGGTTATTGCCTTCAACAAAATGTAATTAGTCTAAGCTATGAGATCGTCTGCCTCGTTGGTGGAGTGGTGGTGTGTTTTGCGTTTTGCTGTTTGTATTGAAGTGACACATTTTATAAAGGTAGCTAAAGTATGTTTATCCTTACTTGGTAAACAGTTTTTGACCTTAAATCTTTTGAACTTAAATCGTAATCCTTACTAATATTATTAATGCGAAAGTCCGTTTGTTTGTTTGTTACGCCTTCACGTCTTAACTACTGAACCGATCATCATGAAATTACTCATACACGGTACGGGTACAGAAAAGGACATAGGGTACCATTCATCTAGAAAAAAAGTATTGTTCCCGAGGGATTGCAAAAAACTTTCTACGCAGACCGAAGTCGCGGCCCATCCATCAGCCATTTTTAATATCCCCACTGCTGGGGCACAGGCCTTCCTTATGGGTGGATATGGAGGACAGGTCATAACCCACCACGCGGGCCCAAGGCGGATTGGTGGGTGTTAACGACTGCAAATACAGCCGGGACCAACGGCTTAACGTGCCTTCCGAAGCACGGAGGAGCTCGAGATAATAAATTTTTGGTCACCCATCCCATGACCGACCCTTGCGAACGTTGCTTAACTTCCGCAATCGCTGGGCCAGGCGCTAAACAACTGCGCCATCGAGCTCCTCGACTAGGGGCCGCCAAGTCGCGGCCGCTAGTTTAAAAATATTTTGTCTTAAATCAAATTGTCATTCATTACCAATTATCAATTTCTTTTGTTATTATTAATGATTATTTCAATAAAGAGTTGGGTGAAGATTGTACTAAATAAGACAAGGAAAGATAAACAAACTTTACTATTGACTGCAAGCGGTCTGACAACCGAGGATCCTGAGTCACAGCGACTGATTTGTCGCGTATTCATGAACTTGAATTCAATGCTATATTCAATATAGAATCGGTGATACACACGGCTAACTGCCAATTTGGCAACGCAAACTCGACGGGATACTTTATGGTTAAAGCAACACAGTTCTGTAAATAACTTATTTGTTTGAAAGTATTTTTAAGTTAGACATGTTCTTCCATTTACTTATAGAACTGTGCCTTAACCGTATACCTCAATAAAATTGTTGATGAATGTTAAGTTCGTCAAAACCCACAGATAAAGGTCCCATATTGAATTGGATTATTGATATTTATCAATATCTATTGACTGTATATTTTATGTATTATACTTGCTTTTTTCTAACTTGAAGCTTGACTGTTTCTGTTTGGGTGTATAAGTTATGTCTAAGTAGGAACATCAAGTGATATGTGCTTCTTTTCGCCTGTCGAGCTATAGTTCCGACAGCGGGCATCTCGCTCGCTTCGTCGTCACTCGATATTTCCTCACAAACCATCGGTCCTCCTAATCAAAGACTACTTGGGCCGGTCAATTTTAACATTGTAAATAGTAAATATGTATACCTATATATAAATTTTAAATTATCGAGTAATAATAGTCCAATAGTAGATATTCGTTCGTCCACGTTTTATTCCATTCGTAAAGTATTGCCGTCTAAAGTTATTGTTGTCCAAATGAATTGCTTATACTGATGGCATAATTATTTTACTATACTTTTCTTATGCGAGGTCTAAATGAAGGTCAACTTTTAAAACTGGATCAATTCTAAGTTCGACAATGTTAGTCAATTTTTGAGACCTTTGGCCTTTGAAACAATTATGCATTTTTATCTATACTATGTAGCCTGATGTCGTCCCTTTTGCTTCTAACAATCCATCCAAATTTTACATGTTGGACGTACATTTCTTTAATTAGTCTTGCCCAGCTTGCATGTTGTATATAGTAGTGTCGTATTAAAAAAGATTTATCTCGTTCTTGTTGAATTTTGTTATGGGTAGTGTAATATTCTCCTTACTTTCAAAATAATATAATTATTTATTCGGCTAATGAGCGATGTCGCATTTCCGCTTCGAACATCTTGTAAATATTGATAGGCTTTAAAGATCAGTGTCACAAAGGAACAAATTACACGTGAAATGAGGTAGGTTTAGGAAGTGGCGGAAACTATGCGACGTAGCTCATTACAATTAATAAGGCCATAGAATTTGCCAAATTATGATTATATATTGATTTTAATTGCCAAATAAATGTCTTGAAAGTTAGCAACAGCCGGCCAGTGTTGAAACATCCACTAGATGTAAGCGTTTTCTGGTCCTCTTTCAGAAATACCCTCCAAAACACAATAAGAATTAATTTTAGTATTTTAGTCAGCAATCGGGCCAGTCGACTGCTTTCATTTACTAAATGACTATTCCTTTCAAAATTGTATGTAATAAACATTTTTTTCTAAGTACTTATTTCTTTAATACGTCAGAAGTTTCTTATTGTTTTCCCTTAAGAGTGTTTTTCGTCTAAGTTTTCTGTTGAAATAGAAATAGTAAATATCAAAAATAATAATAATATTAATTTTTTTTTTCGGATTTAATTACTTACTCAAGCTTTGGTTTCATGGTTTATTTGTATTTTTAACATTGTTAAAGAACACTTCATGAGTTTTACAGAAATGTTCTGTCTTTATTAAAGAAAAAAGGGAGAAAATTTGTTTCTTTTACATTCATTTGAATCTTAAAAGTCGCCAAGGAATAAAACAAACCTAACTAGTCTCTGGCCCAGCTGCACTTAAACCGTCTTGCGTACTTTGTCCTGTAAGTAACGTCCATATATTTGAAAATGATTTAGAGTTAAGTAACTCTGATTTAAACTAAAATGAGGCCGTCATTTATGCAAGTCCAATCCCAATAGTTGAGTGCATCACAAAGAAACGGCTTATAAATACATCCTTTATCATTACTTTCACCTATTATTATTATTTGTTGTTAAACTCTTGTATAATTGATTATTATAAAATATTACGAACAATTTGCGTAGGTTTACGAAACCTTGTTGAAAGATACTGTTGTTTCAGTTAATTTTTTGTCAATTAGTGTGTCAAATGCGGCTATACATTTAATTTTTCATTGAAATGGTCAATTGTTTTTTTGTATATATACGGAACTAATTAGATTTTTCATTATAAATGTCAACTTATTTGGTCAATTCAAACTTAAGTGTCCTTTTGTTGCTCATTGGGGATTATTTTGTTTTGTATAGCTTTTTACTCAAAGAAAATGCTCAATATTATGGACATGATATTAGACTATTAAAATTCGCTTCGCTTTTTAATTTATTTTTTATTTAATTTCCCGTTGATTAAATTTGATTACTCATTTACATAATTTATGGACAAATCATGTCTTATACTCCCCATTATATTGCTCAGGAGAGACTTACATATGAATTTCACACCGTTTTAGTGGTGTTCCCTATTTAATTTAACTTATTACAAGTCTATCCTGAGTGTAAACATATTATTCTTGCTTCGAAATTATTTACAATACTTATATCGTTACTTAACGATCTTTCGTGTCTCAATAAAGCCCTCTGCACTCATATAGGCATCGGCACGGATCTTAGGCTGTGTAATTTAATGCTCAGAAGCATAGCCGACTCTATTGCTACGCCAATAGAGACGACTATGTTTCTGCGCATTAAATTTCACCGCTCAAGATCCGTGCCGAGGCCTGTACCTGTATAGAATAATAATCACAACTCTTACATAATAATATGGCAAAATGAATTTAAAATAGAAATCAGTTGAAAATGTTATTGTTACCACTAGTATAAGCACTATCGATTGTTTTATTATAATGTCTAGTAGCGTTTGAATATTACTGATTATATATTATAAACAAATTATTGTTTTTCCACAATATAATAATTTCTTATTATGTTAAATATGTTCGAGGAAATTGTTAATGATATCGTGAAAGATGCATTCCATTTGGTCCGTTGATTTAGCACTGTTCATCACTGCACCTATTGACATGGGTAGTGTATAAAGATTATATTTTTACAGGCCTTTAATATCGATACGTAGGGGAAGTAAGTCTTATAATGTGTGTTGGGAGTGTCGTAACTTGTGGCTTATTGTCTTGTAGGAGTGGACGCTGCGTCAAACTGTATTTACAATCCAGACCACTTATTAAATTAAACTATTAAAACATTAAGATATCCCTTTAAAGTAAAGAATTACATTGATGATATCTAATGTACTGTCACAAAGGGAGTAAACATAATTCATTATGTAATGTTGCTCGATTGTTACCGAATAAGTTATTAGGGTGTTTGGACAGAAATATTTGTATTTTGTCATGTTTATACAAAGGAAAAAATATCTCAATGAAATATCATAGTCCATTGTACAGAATAGGCGATATTTAGGATCTAGTGACGTCTCTTTTTCTTAAATCCTAGTTAGTGATATATTAGGAGTACTAATAATCCAAATATAATATGGTCGTTTGCGCCATGACATCATCGCCAATTTCATTTTATGTAAGTTACGTTTGCCAATATATTTACTTGTGTAGATTATTATCAGTGAGGTTGTGTCGACCCCATAGTTTAACCTCAAACAATGAATTAGGCCTATTTTGTTTATATATGTATGTTAATTATACGGCGTTACTGTCATGCGCAAACTAAGTTATATTACTTAACATAGCTGATATTATAGCGGCTTAATGCGGGCGTTACATACACGATCGATACCTTATTTTAATTCTTAGATATAGATCTTTGAGTTTGCGTATTTTGATCAAATGTTACTATTGTAAATTTGCTGTACAGTAATGAGACGGCCGCCGCGCGCTCCGCCGCCGCCCGCCGCAAGACTGTCGATTCGACGAACAATTTGAATATTATGTATTATGTCAATGTAAATAGATAACGAATTAGACGCGTAGACACGTTAAGGGATGTAACCGTAGTGTTTTTATTTTATTGTATGCGAGGGATTATGAAGCGGGCGTGCGGAACGCGCGGCGGGGACGCGAAACAATGCTGCGATATTCCTTGTGCCCCTCGAAATATCAGTGCATTATGAGTCAAGATGTATAGACAGTGCGGTAGTGTTATTGTATAGATGCGTAAACGAGCCGGGCACGCGAGCGCCCGGCGACGACGACTAGCTATGAATCCTGACATCGGCTCACGTTAATTAGCTTTTAAATATTTCATCAAAATATAAAATACACAAAAAAAAATGGATATAAATTTCACGACCAAGTATTTGGTTGTTTTTAAATTATTAAAATGTAAAAAAAAATTAGAATATAAACAAAGTATAGGTACAATTTATGAATTATACTTTTCTTTTCGGCATTTCATGTGACAGTGGAAGAGAACTTATCTTTTGCTACTTGAAATAGTTGTGTAAGCGAGACTCGAGCGTCCGCTGTGCGTCCGGAGAGCAACCTTACACAGTCTCTTATATTTTTTTATATATTTTGTGATTTATTTTGCTCATGTCCTCTTCCATTGCTTTTTATTTTTGTTTGTCGACTATGTAAATGTATAATATGATTTCGTTAAGGCAGGGTAATGCAGACATGAGAAGAGGTACTTTTTAATTTGAATTGATTGATGATTTGTTTGAATGTTTAAATTGAGTTGATTTTATCCATTCAATGGATTTTGTATTGTTACGAAAGGAGCTAGAGTTTGTTGTTTTTTTTTAAGTCATTATGAATTTCGATTATTGAGGCAGCAGATTAGTTAAATGAACTGTCAAGTTACCACAAAAACAATAGTCAGTCGTAGGCTCTCTTTGGCGTTGAACCAGATGGTGTTGCAAGCTCAGGCACGACGCAATCGCGAGTCGTTCGCAAAGTATTGCTGGAGAAATTTAGTAGGTAGTCAGTATTACCACGCAATATACATGAGCTGGAGAGAGGTTGTGAAGAGTATCGTTATAAAAGGTACCTATTCAAAATCTGGATGAACAGACTAACTCGATCATAACAGACAGATAGTTTTGCTGCAATATGCATTTATGCCATCTTCATTTGAATTATGGAATCAGTGCCAAACTTTCTCCTTCTTTTAGCTCAAAATAATGCAATTGTTAGCATGCTTGATGAAACAGCTAAGTAATTGTTTAGTTAGTCTGCCATTTTGTGAATATTTTGTTTTGATAGTAATATGTAAATCTTTTATAATATATTTGTTTACAATAAATAAATGACAACATTATAAATAAATGAAATTGTATTTTCCATTTAAACTGATGAAAAAAAAATATAAAAAGAATAATATGCAATGATATATGTTGTTTCATTTTTAATCTACCAGGATTATCACTAGATGATACATTTTGATAATAACCGCCTTTATCAATATTATGTGTGCACTGTAGATACATCATATACCAAACATTTCACATGAGACATTTGTCATAATTATAGGTATTACATTAGAACCCCTGGAAGCTGCTGTGTGTACACTACAAACTAAAAATAATGTAATTTAATAAAATTTACCCACGAAAGCACTTTAGGGTAAACAGTTCCTTTGAAGTACGAAAACAGCTTTTATTATGTACGGCATAAAGGCGATCTCAAGATCGACATGTACAGTCTGACGTGTCGTTGACTGTACAATGCGTTTAAGTTAACAATGTAGGTATAACAGAAGTGACCAACTTCAGAGCGCTTCAGGTACAGTGTGGCGGATCCAGGATTTTGGTTTGGGAGGGGCTTAACGTAGGTGAGGGCAGGCTTTACCAAGATCAACAGATTTGTTGGGTGGACCCAAATGATTTTGGGGGGCATGAGCCCCTTAGCCCCTTTGGCTCCACTGGGCAGTTCTACCGTAGAACTAGACTTGCTCATTAGTGCTACGATTTAGTACTGTGGTAGCACAAATGAGAAAAAAATAGCATTAGTTCTATGGTAGAACAAGTGAGAACAAAACGGATAACAATGTGAAGGTTTTTGAATCCTTCGGCTGGCGTCGAGCGCTCTTTACAAGGTCGGTCGCCAAAACTGGAACTAAGTGATATTACATATTGTAAACCTACCTAGGTCACCCCCTTTTTTCATTCCGATCAACTGGAAACTGAAGAACTATTTTAGTTCGCAACAGCTCAACTATTTGGCTGATCGGTTGGGAAGTAAACGAATCAACTATTTTACTTCTCAACAGCTCGATTTTTTAAAAAAATCGTAATTTCCTAACTGATCAACCCAAATAGGGTAGTCCGGTTAAAATTAATATTTTTCAAAAATCTTTGAATGCAGGGCAAATTATTTTTAAAATCAAAATGACGTATTTCAGTAACATTTCCTATTCCTAACTTCAATATTTATTGTATTACTACCCTGTAGTACCTACCTACCTTTATTGAAAAATATTTATAGAACCTTCTGTAGATTTATGTGACTCTGGTACAATTAAAAAATATTATTCACCACTTTTTAGTTCAGGGTATTAAATTATATAAAAGTTATTAAACCTTCTCGAGATTTATGTGATCCTGGTACTTTTTCTTTTTCTGCGTGGGGTCAAAACACGTAAAAAAATTGTATTATCATTTAGTTGTTCCGTTAGGTACCTATTTCAAATGAATATGTCAAATAGTTTATTAGATAAGTAAAAAGTCGCATACAGGGATACAGGGTCTCATTCGGCACTAGTTGATCGGGGGGGGGGGGGGGGGGGGGGGGGTAATTACGTATCTTTGTTGCAATCAACTCTGACAGAAATCGCAGTTAGAACCAATGTGACAACTATCTTAACTAAAGCAGCAATACAACTGCGCTTTCAATCGATTTCAATCGAGCAATTAGCAACAGCTTTACGTAATCAAGGTACAGAATGGAAAAGGGGGTTACGCCGTCTATAGACGACAGCGTCACCAAGTCAGATGGCTTATTCCGTTTATCCACACTGTGGATACTCGGAAAACGCGTGTCCATCTATCCACCACGTCATACTTGATAGTATGGTGGGGTGAATAGATGACGTGCCGGACTACAGCTGGGCCACAAAAAAAAAGTTGGAAATCTGACTTTTTGACTATGCCATGATGAAGTCGATAATTTATCGGAATTTGTCGCCAAAAACCAGAATTTGTCGGTCTTGCGTTTAGGAGATACGTGTGGCTCAGCTGTCAGACGTCTCTACAGCTGGGCCACACAGATCTCGAAAACGGAAGGTCTTAGCGAAAATCTGATTACTTGTATGTGTAGCCGCTAATTTGTCGGATTTTGTCGCCAAAAACCAGAGTTTGTCGGTCTTGCGTTTAGGAGATACGCGTGGCTCAGCTGTAGAGACGTCTCTACAGCTGGGCCACACAGATCTCAAAAACGGAAGGTCGTAGCGAAAATCTGATTACTCGTATGTGTAGCCGGTAGTTTGTCGGATTTTGTCACCAAGAACCAGATTTTGTCGATCTTGCGTTTAGGAGATATGTGAGGATACGCTGTGGAGACTTTTCTACCTGGATCTTGAGAAAGGAAGGTCATAGCGAAAATCTGATAACTCGAGTGTGTAGCCGTTAGTTTGTCAGAATTTGTCACTAAGAATCCGATTTTTTCGATCTTGCGTTTAGGAGATATGTGAGGATACGCTTACGACCTTTCGTTCTCGAGATCCAGGTAAAAAAGTCTCCACAGCGCATCCTCACATATTTCCTAAACGCAAGATCGACAAAATCTGATTCTTGGTGACAAATTCCGACAAACTAACGGCTACACAATCGAGTAATCAGATTTTCGCTATGACCTTCCTTTCTCAAGATCCAGGTAGAAAAGTCTCCACAGAGTATCCTCACATATCTCCTAAACGCAAGATCGACAAAATCTGGTTCTTGGTGACAAAATCCGACAAACTACCGGCTACATATACGAGTAATCAGATTTTCGCTACGACCTTCCGTTTTCGAGATCTGTGTGGCCCAGCTGTAGAGACGTCTCTACAGCTGAGCCACACGTATCTCCTAAACGCAAGACCGACAAACTCTGGTTTTTGGCGACAAAATCTGACAAATTACCGGCTACACATACGAGTAATCAGATTTTCGCTACGACCTTCCGTTTTCGAGATCTGTGTGGCCCAGCTGTAGAGACGTATTTACAGCTGAGCCACATGTATCTCCTAAACGCAAGACCGACAAATTCTGGTTTTTGGCGACAAATTCCGACAAATTATCGACTTCATCATGGCATAGTCAAAAAGTCAGATTTCCAACTTTTTTTTTGTGGCCCAGCTGTAGTCCGGCGCGTGTTTAGTTGGACACGCGTTTTCAGAGTATCCGCTTTAGTGACGATAAACGGAATAAGAGCGCTCAAAGCCAGCCGAGGGATTCAAAAATAGGGCCCCTGATGTTCCAGAATAAATATTTGCTTATCACACTTGTGTAGGCGCTATGAAAATTTCAATAAATTATACTCTTTCTACCCTGAACTTTATAAGACTTGAACAGAGACTATAATTAACTTAAACTTATATTTCTAAATAATTTTGAATGAAGGCTGATGAGTAAAAGACTTACAGATTTAATTAAAAACGTTTATTTATTGTAAATTTAACAAGGACTTAAAGTTACACGCTAGGAGGAAGCTTACAAGACAATTAATCTCACGATTAACACAATTATTACATACAATTTGGAAGTAATTTCATCAAGCCTAAATAAAGAGTGCCTTATTTATATAGGTACTATCGACAACACTTACGCTTTAACACTCCTAAGGTTAAAATCGCTTTCACGCCGCGCCGTCACTAACATACGTTAAGTTCGTGCAGGAGCGATACGCGCGCATACGATTTTTTCTGTAAAGTGGAAAAGCACGTGAGTTGCCGATCGTACATAGCCTACATTATAATTCGTAAGTACAAAATTTAATGTTTATTTCATCTGCCCTTGAGGTAGTATTCAATAGTTTTTTTTTATTAATTAAAATGTTCCTAGTAAAAACATTTTTACGTGATATATTTTATTCAATTAATAAAATATTTTGCGGAGAATTTTTAAAGGGTAACAGATGTAATGAGTTTAGCAATAAAACCTACCTACATAATTTAGTTTGAGACATTTAAACAAAAAAATGTACATTAAAAAATCAGGTCTTATTGGTTCCCAAAACAAATGTTACTGTGAATAGTTGAATTACTAATTTAAAGTTCTACTGAACCCTGACCTTAATAAAACATAATTATATTAATTATAGGAAAAGCAATTAATATAATAATTTATCTTAATCTTTTTTTCTAGCTGTACACATTCTTCTTAATAGTAGGGACGTCGTGGATTATTCTGTAAAAAAAATAAATCTCATTATTTATCTAGCAGTCTACCAGTTAGCTTATCGTGTTATTTATTACTGTAGGGACAATTTAATAGATCACATTTGACACTTTATTGGATTAAAATCACAGCTGTTAAACGCGTTTAAACTAGCGGTGTTATTACAAAAGATTTTTAAACACCTGTTTAACTTAGACACTGTTTAAATGTGATGCTGTCTCTTTCAAACAATATTGTCAAAAAAGTGACAGCATCACATTTAAACAGCGTCTAAGTTAAACAGGTGTTTGAAAATCTTTTGTAATAACACCGAAGCTGTTTAAACTGACTGTACGGCCGATGCAACTCGGTCAAAACGTTGGGAAAAAGTGATACAGTGGAAAATTGATTTATTTTCGATCATATAAATTAATGAAATCTGATGTAGAACGAAACACTAGCTGCGTTTCGTAGCTTTCCTTTATCCATAGATAATGTAGGTAGAGTAGGAGAAACTAGCCTTTCTTTGTCCATTTTGAAATCTACTGTATTATTTTTAGAAGCTACTGTATTTGTAGCTGAAAACACTGTAATTTTACTTTTGGGATCTGGAAGCACGGGTAGGTAACAACAGTATACCCATAACGGGATTGCAATATTTATCTTATAAACTAAAACTAATACATAAAACCATACAATACGAAATATAATTGTGTTTAGATGCGTAGTACTCATCTAAAGTGTAAAATACATTATAGATAAGCCATTTTTAAGTGCGTATTTAATTTTTGGTAAATCTCACCAAAGGATTAGGTCTGAATCTGTAGGCGAGCATCATGCGCTTCCGGTACGCGTCGAACTCGTCGTCGTCGGGCGACACCGCGTCGGACGCGTGGGCGCCCAGCCCCATGTTCGCCACCGGCTGTTGCGCCCTGCACAACAATGGGTGCGTTCCAGCAGACTCATCGATAAGTCATCGATCAATCGAAATCGAAAGCGACGGAAAATATGGCGTTCAATGGCAGGATGAAACAAACTTTGTTGTTTATGATGTTGAAATCGGGTTTCTTGTCTCGCAGCAAAAATATAAACAATAAAAATTTCACTGTCAAACTGACTTTGATAGTTACTTTTTTAGATATAAACCTTTGGTCACTTTTATACCTTTATAATTTATTTCCAACGATATTCCATTCCTAATCTATTCAAGTCATAATAATAATTGTCATTCAGGGTAATTTTAAAGTAGAATAATAATTAGTTGTTTTGTTGTTGTTTCTTTATTGATACCTACAACATATAACCATTTTTGATATTAAAAGTTGACTCAATAACATAAAACTCATAACAAAATTAGCATTTTCGCCAATCCAATACCCAATACCAAAAGACGAATGTTACTACTACTCGCTACATGAACCAAAGGTTGTCGACTGTTTGCAGTTTGATGTGTTCACAGCATCATAAAAATGTTTTCTACAGTAAAACTGTTATCATTAAATATTTAAGTATATTACTGTTTTTGTCTTAAAACTTATGATTGAGAATATTTTATATAACGTATTTTTATTAAGTTTGTAGTGAAAAAACATGTAAATGTGTTTATTTCTTGAGTTATCAATATACTATTTCTTTTTTTGTTGTTTTGTTCTGGCAACACCTTTGTTTACGTTTTTGCAGGGAGACTAGTAATCCGACTTTAGTAATTCTCTCCTGCGAGGTTGTTGGTGTTTTACAAATAACCCTGTACTGACAAATGAGTACACTTAAATAAGCATGCGTTTAATTAACCAGCATAATGACTCACTTGTTAATGGGATCCACTATTCCAGTGCCCTCTACGCCGAGACCTTGGCCTTCATTCCAGCCTAGTTTCTGCAGCATTTTGAACCCTAACGACAAACAAACAAGGTGTCAAATATATTATTATTATAAGGGTAATTGTGAATGGCGCTCATCGTTTTTTAGCATTTTTACCAGTCAATGAATTTATTAAATTAATTTAAAATGAGAATCTTCATATCAAATCTCTATGTCATAAAGGTGTTTGTATAAAACTTCTTTCAACTTTTATCACTACTAAAAAATAGTTATTTTATTAAATTAATTTAGAATGAGAATACATACATACACTCAGCAGAGACTATGGATCGCCACCTGCTACGATCCTTGCACACTTCTTTCGCTTATTCACATCCATCAATCTTTTCATACATGCGCTGCGGTTTTTGTCACTGCGTACACCAGCCTTTTTTATAATAACCCCTATTTGATCCGCGTAGGTTTTTCTGGGACGCCCTTGTGCAATCGTTCCTTCCACATTCGCACAATATATCTCTTTCGTGATTCGCCTTTCATGAGAATCTTTAGATCAATTCGCTATGACATAAAGGAGTTTGGATAAAACACTTACCGAGATTATCTTCTTTCAACTTAAACTCTTTGTAATCACTCAGATCGGGCTCTTTGCCATCTTTGGCAGCTGAATATTTTTCCATGAACCTAGAAAATGAAAAAAGTTTTAGCTATATAACACAGACACAGAAATAAAATGCATTTCTTTTTCAATTTATTGTTTATTTATATTAACAATAAAATTCATTGTCTTTAAGTTTAGTAGCTTGGCCGAATGCTCAACGCTTCAGGTCTCCTTGACTTTAAAAAATATGTATCGGTTAAGTTACAACAAATTAAGGCAGCGTTCCCACTACGCCGGACCGGCAGATCTGCCGAAAACCGGACACCGGACAGAGTGTTCACATTACATCGGATCCCGGAAGAAATTCAGACAGTCCTCAGTTGAATTTGGACCTGCGCGCACAATGGACGACGAAATTGTTGTGTTGTGGTGGTATCTTAATAGAAGGCAAAATAAAAGAAAACATTGGGTATGTTAGATATTAATATTACTGTTTACGCAGGTAGATGTGAATCGCTCGGTCTTCTATGCAATAAACCAGTCTACCACGAGCCTGTGTGTTTGATTGACGCTGCACTGGCGACGAGACGGTCAGCGAACTAATTAACGCGTGTGATATTTTTTTTGCCGTTTTCGACATTATCGTGTTTTTAAAATGCCTATCGGGAAATTAGAACCATTTGACTTAAATTCTAAGCAGTGGCATCCATATGTTCGGCGTGTTAGACAATACATTTTGTTAAACGAAGTCAAGGTCGAACTTCATGTGCCTTTGTTAATAACGGTGGTCGGTGAGGCTACTTATTCGTTAATGTGTGACTTGTGCTCGCCCGACCATCCAGAATCAAAATCGTTTGATGATCTAGTGAAACTGGTGGCGGATCACTTGGAACCACAAAGATCGGAGATAGCCGAAAGGCACGTGTTCAGATTACGAAGACAGAAGATTGGCGAAACATTGACAGAATATTTGCAAAACTTGAAACATCTCGCCACGACTTGCAATTTCGGTGCCACATTGGAGGAAAACCTACGCGATCAGTTCGTGTCTGGGCTCGCAAGCGAGGCTATGAGATCGCGTATTTTTGCTGAAAAGTCGATCACATACAAAGAGGCTGTGGAATTAGCGCTCGCGCTGGAGGCGGCCGAGCGACACGCGGAGGTGAGTGGCGCCACGGGAGCGGCGGCTGCGGCGACCACGGGTGTGAGCGGCGACGGCGAGGGCATGCACCAGGCGACCACGAGCGCGCGGCGGCGCGGCGGCGGCGGCGGAGCGGCTGGCTGGGCCGGCTCGGGCTCGGCGCGCCCGCAGCAACGCGGCGGCGGCGCGGGCGGCGCACAGTGATCAATTATTAAAAGTTAGCGTCCCATAATTATTTTTGGTCAATGTGTCCGTAGTTCGAAAAAACATTTTATTAAGACTTAAAGGTAAGTTGTTTACATTATACTAAAACGTTAACATTATGCAGTCAGTAGTTTAATAGATATGTCATTTCAAAGTGCTCTCGAAAGCAAAATTATTAAAACAAGACTGATTTGTCATTTTTTCGCGCTTCTATTCAAGTTAAGTTGGATACGTATCAGTGTAAACTGTGAATTGAAAAAAATGGTGCACATTAAGTAAGGTCTGTACTTTTTATTGGTATATAAACAATAAATAAAATTGATCGATTTGTATTATAAAAAAAATATAATATTAATGTAACGGTATTTACTAACTTTTCTAAGTTTGAATTGTGCTACGTTAAAAAGTACAAATTAGTACACTATGATTTTGATCCTATTATATAGCAGGAAGTGTCCGTTATATAAAAATATGCAATTTTTTTGCGATGATTGCCGGTTTCTATCTTAAAAAGTGTTTTTTTCGGTAATGGTGCCTCAATAAAAAATATTGATTTATTCACTATTTTATCATTAAATCGACCAGTGAAGGCGCTATCGAAGGACAATAAAGATAAACTACTAAGTTATATTTTGGAGACATTAGAAGTATCGGAACTGCCTACTACAAGCAGGGACAGTCTTCAAAATGTTATTAAAACCTTTACTGTAGCAACTTCAAGATTTTGGCAAAAATGTTCCCGTACTATTAATTGATTCCGGAATCAAAATGAGGAATGGTTTTAGCAAATAGTAATCACCTCTGGCGGGCAAGAAAGTATGCCCTCTACGTCTACGTCTAGAGAGGCAGGTCGTCCAAAAAAGAGCTTTTGTGACCTGTCCGCTAAAACTAAACGTAAAAGGTTATATAAATAGGTGTAAGCAAAAAGTAAAGAAGAACTCTGTCTTGCTGCTTCGATGAAGCTATTCTCAGAAGGAAACCGGAGTGCAGCTTCACTTGTCCCAGACGTAACTACCTTACCTGATAAAGGCCAGATTGTAACAGAAACTGGTAACCCACACGGTTTCGCGTATTTTAATTCATCAATCGAAAGTTTGAAAAAATGATGACTCAAGTGCAGAAATCACATTCAAGTGGGGTGCTTATGTTTTGTTCGTAATATTTCAAAATTTCGTCCGTATTTTAAGATCCTGTAATATCTAACATATTACCTGTAAAACATAAATAGGTATGTAATGCCAATTGAAATACTTAATCTTTTACAAGAACCTGAAGTAGTGTTAGATGAGGAGTAACGTAACAAAGTACATAAAATGTCAAATTATGTGAAGTGATGTTTCGATCAAACTATTTAATGTTATAAATACATCTGTAATTCACGATTTTGGTATTTAATAATTTCGTCCCCCTAAATTTATAAAATTGATCACTGTGCGGCGCAGCGGTGCGATGCTGGCGGTGCGGCAAGGGGCACAGGCCCGATAGATGCCGTTTCGCTAAATACAACTGTGACGAGTGTAACCAACGTGGCCACTTGAAAGTTATGTGCAGTGAGATTCGCGGCGGCGGAAGCCGATCGTACGGGCATAATTATGTGAGTGAATGTGATTCGGCGGAGGACGAGGATTTTTACAATATCGGTTTGGTGGCTAAAGGTAACAAACCATATTTGATTTTTGTGAAAATCGACGGCCAGTATGTGGAATGCGAGATAGACACGGGAAGTAGAATTTCAGCAGTTAGTGAACAATATTATAAAAGTCATTTCACAAATAAATCATTAAAACCAGATAATCTGTTACTGCGTTGCTATTCCGGTTCCCGTATCGAATCGCTCGGCTGCATCGATGTAGAAGTAGAATTAGGCGATGTTAAGGTATCCAATTTGTCACTTTATGTAATAAAAAATGGCGGACGTCCACTGCTGGGCCGGGAATGGATTCGGGCTTTAAACATTAAACAAATCAGTTTTAATGAAATCGTAGAGGATAATTTTGTTTCTCGCTTAACAGTGGAGTTCCCTGAGGTCTTCACAGACAAATTGGGTACTTGTAAACAGAAAATTACTTTACAACTTAGTGACCATGAGCCGGTGTACGTGCGTGCGCGGCCCGTGCCGCTGGCGCTGCGCGCGCGCGTGGGCCGGGAGCTCGAGCGGCTCGAGGCCGAGGGTACCACCTACAGGGTGGAGCACTCACAGTATGGAACCCCTATTGTCCCAGTAGTGAAAGCGAACGGTGATATACGAATATGCGGTGATTATAAAATTACCATTAATCCGAAATTAAAAAGAGATTTTTACCCACTCCCACGCATCGAAGAGTTGTTTGCAGCCTTAAGCGGGGGTGAAGAGTATTCGAAAATTGACCTTACTCATGCGTACGAACAATGCCTCCTTAGCGAGGAGTCCCAGCCGTGTACAGCCATAACCACACACCTTGGCACGTTCGTGTATCGCCGTACCCCGTACGGATTATCTTGTATTCCGGAAAAATTTCAAAGATTGATGGAAGAGACGTTGCGAGGGGTCCCTGGTTGTGTTGTATATTTAGATGACGTCTGTTGCACAGGGCCCTCGCGAGCGGAACATTTAAGCAACTTAAGGGCCGTTCTCACTAGACTGAGAGACATGGGATTTACAGTAAAATTAAATAAATGTTCATTTTTGAAAAGCAATGTTAAATATTTAGGTTTCATTATCGACAAACTAGGTTTACATCCGGATCCGATGAAAGTAAAAGCTATATCTGATGCACCACGACCGGAAAATTTAACTCAGTTAAAAAGTTTTTTAGGGTTGCTTAACTACTACGGTAAATTTATACCGAATCTAAGTATTATGTTGGAACCTTTGCACGCATTATTAAAAAAAGATAGGAAATGGGCGTGGTGCGCCAATTGTGAAAAGGCATTTATAGAATGCAAACGTGTATTGTTAAGTGAGCGCATACTGGCACATTATTCGGAGGGCCGCCCTCTGGTGCTCTCTGTGGACAGCAGCGCGTACGGCGTCGGAGCTGTGTTGGCTCACCGCTTCCCGGATGGTACAGAAAAACCCGTTAGTTGTGTTTCTCGAACTTTGAACTCAGCAGAGAGAAATTATAGTCAACTAGACAAGGAGGCATTGGCCATATTTTTTGGTATAACTCGACACCATCAGTATTTATTTGGTAGGCGTTTTGTTTTGCGCACCGACCATCAGCCGTTAACGTACATCTTTGGGAAAAAGGGAGGGATCCCGCAAACGGCTGCCAGTCGGTTGCAGCGATGGGCGGCGCGTTTGGCCGCGTATGATTTCTCTGTTGAGTTCATACGTTCGAAAGATAACGGGCCAGCTGACGCATTGTCCCGCTTGCCGCTGTCGACAGAGCGGCGCCCGTCTGATCAAGTAAGCTATTTGAACTTAGTACAAGAGTATGTTAATGCTCAACGCTTCAGGTCTCCTTGACTTTAAAAAATATGTATCGGTTAAGTTACAACAAATTAAGGCAGCGTTCCCACTACGCCGGACCGGCAGATCTGCCGAAAACCGGACACCGGACAGAGTGTTCACATTACATCGGATCCCGGAAGAAATTCAGACAGTCCTCAGTTGAATTTGGACCTGCGCGCACAATGGACGACGAAATTGTTGTGTTGTGGTGGTATCTTAATAGAAGGCAAAATAAAAGAAAACATTGGGTATGTTAGATATTAATATTACTGTTTACGCAGGTAGATGTGAATCGCTCGGTCTTCTATGCAATAAACCAGTCTACCACGAGCCTGTGTGTTTGATTGACGCTGCACTGGCGACGAGACGGTCAGCGAACTAATTAACGCGTGTGATATTTTTTTTGCCGTTTTCGACATTATCGTGTTTTTAAAATGCCTATCGGGAAATTAGAACCATTTGACTTAAATTCTAAGCAGTGGCATCCATATGTTCGGCGTGTTAGACAATACATTTTGTTAAACGAAGTCAAGGTCGAACTTCATGTGCCTTTGTTAATAACGGTGGTCGGTGAGGCTACTTATTCGTTAATGTGTGACTTGTGCTCGCCCGACCATCCAGAATCAAAATCGTTTGATGATCTAGTGAAACTGGTGGCGGATCACTTGGAACCACAAAGATCGGAGATAGCCGAAAGGCACGTGTTCAGATTACGAAGACAGAAGATTGGCGAAACATTGACAGAATATTTGCAAAACTTGAAACATCTCGCCACGACTTGCAATTTCGGTGCCACATTGGAGGAAAACCTACGCGATCAGTTCGTGTCTGGGCTCGCAAGCGAGGCTATGAGATCGCGTATTTTTGCTGAAAAGTCGATCACATACAAAGAGGCTGTGGAATTAGCGCTCGCGCTGGAGGCGGCCGAGCGACACGCGGAGGTGAGTGGCGCCACGGGAGCGGCGGCTGCGGCGACCACGGGTGTGAGCGGCGACGGCGAGGGCATGCACCAGGCGACCACGAGCGCGCGGCGGCGCGGCGGCGGCGGCGGAGCGGCTGGCTGGGCCGGCTCGGGCTCGGCGCGCCCGCAGCAACGCGGCGGCGGCGCGGGCGGCGCACAGTGATCAATTATTAAAAGTTAGCGTCCCATAATTATTTTTGGTCAATGTGTCCGTAGTTCGAAAAAACATTTTATTAAGACTTAAAGGTAAGTTGTTTACATTATACTAAAACGTTAACATTATGCAGTCAGTAGTTTAATAGATATGTCATTTCAAAGTGCTCTCGAAAGCAAAATTATTAAAACAAGACTGATTTGTCATTTTTTCGCGCTTCTATTCAAGTTAAGTTGGATACGTATCAGTGTAAACTGTGAATTGAAAAAAATGGTGCACATTAAGTAAGGTCTGTACTTTTTATTGGTATATAAACAATAAATAAAATTGATCGATTTGTATTATAAAAAAAATATAATATTAATGTAACGGTATTTACTAACTTTTCTAAGTTTGAATTGTGCTACGTTAAAAAGTACAAATTAGTACACTATGATTTTGATCCTATTATATAGCAGGAAGTGTCCGTTATATAAAAATATGCAATTTTTTTGCGATGATTGCCGGTTTCTATCTTAAAAAGTGTTTTTTTCGGTAATGGTGCCTCAATAAAAAATATTGATTTATTCACTATTTTATCATTAAATCGACCAGTGAAGGCGCTATCGAAGGACAATAAAGATAAACTACTAAGTTATATTTTGGAGACATTAGAAGTATCGGAACTGCCTACTACAAGCAGGGACAGTCTTCAAAATGTTATTAAAACCTTTACTGTAGCAACTTCAAGATTTTGGCAAAAATGTTCCCGTACTATTAATTGATTCCGGAATCAAAATGAGGAATGGTTTTAGCAAATAGTAATCACCTCTGGCGGGCAAGAAAGTATGCCCTCTACGTCTACGTCTAGAGAGGCAGGTCGTCCAAAAAAGAGCTTTTGTGACCTGTCCGCTAAAACTAAACGTAAAAGGTTATATAAATAGGTGTAAGCAAAAAGTAAAGAAGAACTCTGTCTTGCTGCTTCGATGAAGCTATTCTCAGAAGGAAACCGGAGTGCAGCTTCACTTGTCCCAGACGTAACTACCTTACCTGATAAAGGCCAGATTGTAACAGAAACTGGTAACCCACACGGTTTCGCGTATTTTAATTCATCAATCGAAAGTTTGAAAAAATGATGACTCAAGTGCAGAAATCACATTCAAGTGGGGTGCTTATGTTTTGTTCGTAATATTTCAAAATTTCGTCCGTATTTTAAGATCCTGTAATATCTAACATATTACCTGTAAAACATAAATAGGTATGTAATGCCAATTGAAATACTTAATCTTTTACAAGAACCTGAAGTAGTGTTAGATGAGGAGTAACGTAACAAAGTACATAAAATGTCAAATTATGTGAAGTGATGTTTCGATCAAACTATTTAATGTTATAAATACATCTGTAATTCACGATTTTGGTATTTAATAATTTCGTCCCCCTAAATTTATAAAATTGATCACTGTGCGGCGCAGCGGTGCGATGCTGGCGGTGCGGCAAGGGGCACAGGCCCGATAGATGCCGTTTCGCTAAATACAACTGTGACGAGTGTAACCAACGTGGCCACTTGAAAGTTATGTGCAGTGAGATTCGCGGCGGCGGAAGCCGATCGTACGGGCATAATTATGTGAGTGAATGTGATTCGGCGGAGGACGAGGATTTTTACAATATCGGTTTGGTGGCTAAAGGTAACAAACCATATTTGATTTTTGTGAAAATCGACGGCCAGTATGTGGAATGCGAGATAGACACGGGAAGTAGAATTTCAGCAGTTAGTGAACAATATTATAAAAGTCATTTCACAAATAAATCATTAAAACCAGATAATCTGTTACTGCGTTGCTATTCCGGTTCCCGTATCGAATCGCTCGGCTGCATCGATGTAGAAGTAGAATTAGGCGATGTTAAGGTATCCAATTTGTCACTTTATGTAATAAAAAATGGCGGACGTCCACTGCTGGGCCGGGAATGGATTCGGGCTTTAAACATTAAACAAATCAGTTTTAATGAAATCGTAGAGGATAATTTTGTTTCTCGCTTAACAGTGGAGTTCCCTGAGGTCTTCACAGACAAATTGGGTACTTGTAAACAGAAAATTACTTTACAACTTAGTGACCATGAGCCGGTGTACGTGCGTGCGCGGCCCGTGCCGCTGGCGCTGCGCGCGCGCGTGGGCCGGGAGCTCGAGCGGCTCGAGGCCGAGGGTACCACCTACAGGGTGGAGCACTCACAGTATGGAACCCCTATTGTCCCAGTAGTGAAAGCGAACGGTGATATACGAATATGCGGTGATTATAAAATTACCATTAATCCGAAATTAAAAAGAGATTTTTACCCACTCCCACGCATCGAAGAGTTGTTTGCAGCCTTAAGCGGGGGTGAAGAGTATTCGAAAATTGACCTTACTCATGCGTACGAACAATGCCTCCTTAGCGAGGAGTCCCAGCCGTGTACAGCCATAACCACACACCTTGGCACGTTCGTGTATCGCCGTACCCCGTACGGATTATCTTGTATTCCGGAAAAATTTCAAAGATTGATGGAAGAGACGTTGCGAGGGGTCCCTGGTTGTGTTGTATATTTAGATGACGTCTGTTGCACAGGGCCCTCGCGAGCGGAACATTTAAGCAACTTAAGGGCCGTTCTCACTAGACTGAGAGACATGGGATTTACAGTAAAATTAAATAAATGTTCATTTTTGAAAAGCAATGTTAAATATTTAGGTTTCATTATCGACAAACTAGGTTTACATCCGGATCCGATGAAAGTAAAAGCTATATCTGATGCACCACGACCGGAAAATTTAACTCAGTTAAAAAGTTTTTTAGGGTTGCTTAACTACTACGGTAAATTTATACCGAATCTAAGTATTATGTTGGAACCTTTGCACGCATTATTAAAAAAAGATAGGAAATGGGCGTGGTGCGCCAATTGTGAAAAGGCATTTATAGAATGCAAACGTGTATTGTTAAGTGAGCGCATACTGGCACATTATTCGGAGGGCCGCCCTCTGGTGCTCTCTGTGGACAGCAGCGCGTACGGCGTCGGAGCTGTGTTGGCTCACCGCTTCCCGGATGGTACAGAAAAACCCGTTAGTTGTGTTTCTCGAACTTTGAACTCAGCAGAGAGAAATTATAGTCAACTAGACAAGGAGGCATTGGCCATATTTTTTGGTATAACTCGACACCATCAGTATTTATTTGGTAGGCGTTTTGTTTTGCGCACCGACCATCAGCCGTTAACGTACATCTTTGGGAAAAAGGGAGGGATCCCGCAAACGGCTGCCAGTCGGTTGCAGCGATGGGCGGCGCGTTTGGCCGCGTATGATTTCTCTGTTGAGTTCATACGTTCGAAAGATAACGGGCCAGCTGACGCATTGTCCCGCTTGCCGCTGTCGACAGAGCGGCGCCCGTCTGATCAAGTAAGCTATTTGAACTTAGTACAAGAGTATGTACCAGTCGATTATAAAGAAGTTGCCAAAGAAACAAAAAAAGACGTATTGTTGAGTAAAATCATAGGATATGTGTTATTTGGTTGGCCATCGGTAGCAAGTTGCGACGAAGAAAAATCATATTTCTCTAGGAAAAATGAAATAGTTTTAGATTTAGGGTGTCTTATTTACAAATACAGAATAATAATACCTCCGTCTTTATATAAAAGAGTTCTTAGTGAAATTCACGAGGGTCACTTGGGCATCGTCAAAATGAAGAACTTAGCGCGTAATTATGTATATTGGCCTTCGTTAGACAAAGACATTGAAAGTATCGGTAAAATGTGTGAGGCGTGTCGGGCAGTGCGAGACGCACCGCCTCACTCTGTGTTACACCCCTGGGAGTTTCCCAGCACTCCATGGCAGCGTTTACATGCCGATTTCGGGGATTGTGCAGGTAAAAAGTATTTAATAATAATCGATGCCCACTCCAAGTGGATCGAGGCGATAGCGATGACGCGGACAGACGCATCGGCTACTATAAATGTTTTAAGGTCCATTTTTGCAAGATTTGGTCTACCGTCGCAACTGGTTACAGACAATGGACCACCTTTTTTTTCGCAGGAGTTTAAGGTCTATTGCGCGAATAATTGTATCAAACATGTGACGTCGGCATCGTATCGCCCGCAAGGCAACGGCGCCGCGGAGAACGCAGTAAAAATAATTAAAAAAGCAATTAAACGGGCCTTAGTAGAAGGTGAGAATGTGTCCCAAGCATTAAATAAATTTTTGTTTCAATATCGGAATTGCGAACAGGCAACAACGGGTGTTGCACCTGCGGTAGCCTTACTGGGGCACCGGCTGCGGGGCCGCCTCGACGCGCTGCGACCCGACGTGTCCCGCGCGGTCGAGCGCGCTCAGCAGCGCCAGGTGACGGCCGCCGGCGGCACCCACCGCGACCTTAATGTTGGGGACTCAGTGCTCACAAGGGACTACACCGCTAGGGGCGAAAAGTGGTCTGCAGGGGAAATAGTACGTAAAACTGGCCCTGTTTCATTTAGAGTCGATATGGGAAACGGTGTCGAATGGAAACGTCACCAAGATCAAATAATACCAGTAAAAGATATTAACCGTCATTCCTTATCACGAACTAGTTTGAATACGGCCCCTGCGCCGCCGCCGGGTGACAATGATTTGAGGGATAGCACTACTGCTGAAAGCGATGCCGACGACACATTTGAAGACGCAAAGGGCGCGGGGGAGGCAAGCGATTGTTCCGAAACGCCACCTCACGCATCGTCCGGGTCGAATGTGGCGGTTGGATCGCCAGCTAACCCTGCGCCCGGAGCGTCCGCGCGAGAGATACGTGCTTACAATCGGTCTAAGAAACAACAATTGTAATATGCTCTAATATTGTATTAGTTATAAGTTATTGTGTACTTTAAGACTTAAAAAGGGGAAAGGTGTTAGATATTAATATTACTGTTTACGCAGGTAGATGTGAATCGCTCGGTCTTCTATGCAATAAACCAGTCTACCACGAGCCTGTGTGTTTGATTGACGCTGCAGGGTACACCCTATTTTACGGGAAAGATTTTCACTTGGAACATTTGAAACATTAATGGGTGAACTTAGAAGAGACGAATCAAAGTTCTTCAATTATTTTCGAATGACAGCAACCACTTTTGACGATTTACTGGGACGACTAGACATAAGAGTACGAGATACAAGTTTCAGAGAATGTATTTGCCCAGAACAAAGATTAGCCATATGTCTAAGGTAAGATTATTTTATGCACTAGATTGCGTAATAATAGTTTTGACGTAGGTACCTACTTAAGACTGTATGAATGAATGAATCTGCTTGAATATCCATGCTAAACGTCTACTTACCAGAACATGCGAGCCGAATGACGTGAGTGGAACACGGGCGGGGCGAGGGGAGCACGAGCGGGGCGAGCGGGGGACAGATACCGGCACAAACTCGTTCACATTACTCCGGGCCCGGTCGTTCTACCGGCAATTCGTAGTGACAAAACGTTCGGTAAAAAATGCCGGGCTCGGCAAAAATGCCGGACCCGGGATAATGTGAATAGCTTCATAAAAATTGTACAGCCACTAGCTCTTCCGGCAGATTTACCGGCGCGGCAGATCTGCCGGTCCGGCGTAGTGGGAACGCTGCCTAAGTGGTCACTTTTGCTAACACAAAAAGGAGTCACTTATAATTATAAGGTAGGTACTTTTTTAATGTCAAATTCAGAATATCTTTTAATTGCTGATAGTTGACCATTTTGCATAACAGTTATGTATGATCAATTTTCGAAATCACAAATAAAGTTTAGGCGGCTAATAAAACTATTTAGCTTACCTTTATAGGTAATTATATTGATGTTAATTAAATGTAAACTCAATCTAAGATAATAGGTAAGTACCTAACAAAAATGATAAAACAATTTTAGTATAAAGATGAGCTCACTTTCTGAGTTCTTCGGGAGGCAAGAAGTCCCCGATGTGATGTTTCCCAGCTGCCTGCTTGGTAAGTTCATCGGCCCATCTCTCTGTAGCACACATTTCTTTAGCACGTAGCCTGAAACAATGAGGAATCATAAATTAAATTAATTTGAAGAGTTTGATGATTGAGAAACGAAGGTCAGTGATTAGATGGGTGGCCATTTGGTAATTTGGAAATTCTACGCATAAATATTTATATAAGCATACATTGCAATGCATCAATATTTATTTATGCATATGTTACGGCTAATACCCGAAGTGCGGCTAAACCTAGTTCTAGCCGGCTAAAACTAGGTGTAGCCGATAGCTGTTGGCTAAAACTAGGTGTAACCGATCTGCTTTACTCCTGTAGGTCCCGGGTTAGGTTAGAAATTTAAGGCGAGCGCGAAGCGCAGCAGAGGGTGAGCCTTAAATTTCGAGGTTATTTTTTTTAACAGACAACAGAAAAAACTTTCTTTATACCCCATGCTGCACCTAGTTTTAGCCGGCTACACCTAGTATTAGCCGCGATCAAATCAGCTACACCTAGTTTTAGCCAACAGCTAGCGGCTACACCTAGTTTTAGCCGGCTAAAACTAGGTTTAGCCGCACTTCGGGTATTAGCCGTAACATATACATTTGCGAAAAAACGATGAATTCGCTTTCCGACATTATATTTATTTGTAAATCATTAAAATATGTATGTTGCATTAGGTTTTTTTCACTATTGTCTTATTTGGGAAAGAATCTGTACTTAGTCTTTAAAAATAAAATTATATGCACAGGCCCGGCCGGAAGGATCAAACGTAAAGGCACGACCTCCCGCGGCTTTACGGCCAAATCTTTACGTTTGTAAGGAAAGGCCGGGCCTCCGGTGGCCTCGACGTTCCATCGTTCCGGCCGGCCGTTGATTAATTAATAGACCTAATAGAACCTTCAGACCGTCTTTATGCCTTACATAATATAAAATAAAATAAATATAAAATATTTTATTTATTTTATTTAGGATACAAACAGTCTTATACATTGAAATTGATTACAAAACATATGAGTTTCTTATAGACCTATAGATCCATAAAGTATACAAAATTACACAACGTTATGGTGTTTTGGAAGTAAGTAAGTATGTACTAACATAAACATACTCAGTCAAGTGTTTTAGAAAATGTACAATAAATCATAAAATATTTGACAACATCACATACATTGCTTCAATCCCAAAGTAAGTAGCTATAGCACTTGTGTTATGGAAATCAGAAACAACGGCGGTATGACACAGACCTGAGACAATATTGAAAAGTTCATTATATATGAAAGCCGGCGTGCGAACCACTCGACCACGGAGGTCGTCATATAATAAAAGCTGTTTTCGTAGTTCAACTGTTTAACTTGATGAGATGTCGTGTGTACATTATGGAAAAAATATTGTATTCAAAGGACGTATTTTTTTTAAGACGAGTGAGAATTGTCAAAATCAGTTAGGTAAATAGACCAAGAAAATTGAAACAGCATACATACTTATGTTCCCAAGTTCCTTCGGCGGTGTCCTCGTCGCTGTCGTATTCGTACTTGTGCTTGCCGGCCGCCGCCAACCGCTCCACTTGCTGGCGTTTCTTCAGCATGTCCTGGAAATAACGTTTTTGTTAATACAGTTTTTAACAAAACAATTATGTAGAAGTATTATAAAAGAAAGTGTACAAAATTATGTAAGTGCCGCTTAGAGCCAAACCGCACTGTCGACTAGTCGCCGAACGACTGTCGACAGCGACTAGTCGGATTTCTTCGCCCTTTCTGGGCGGTTCGGGTTCGAGTTAGAAACTCCTTGCCCGGGCTTCTTCTCACGGGGCCACTACCCCGTGGTACTGGGAGCCGTCCTGGACGGCCGTCAATTGACGATGTGGAGTGTGCTCTCAGGATCTGGCTGCGCAGCCCTCGGCGCGGTCAGCCCACCGGGTGAGACCCCATGGGGGGAGGCCGGGTGAGCGCCTGCGAGCGGGCCACGACTTGTGCCAGTTTGGGTCGAGGTTGTAATTGGGGTATTTGGGTGATTGGCAAAATGTTGTGATTGCGGAGGGGGGGAAATGGGGAGAAGAGAGCACACCTGTCTGGGTAGCGACCTGGTTCTCTTTCTTCTTGATTTGATTGGCTGGTCGTGGGAGTTGGTGTTGGTGGGACAGCGACTGTAATTTCTACTAGTTTATATGGACGCGTACGCACAAGGTCGCCCGGTCGCTGGACGACTCTGAGTCGTCGGGAGACTAGCCACGCCCCCCAGTCGTTCGGCGACCGAGAAATACACGGGTTCATATGGAAGCGTACGCACTGCGAGCGACTGTCGCGTCGACCGGCCATCATCGCGCACAAAATTACTTTCGATACTAAAGATTTTATATTATAAACAACAGTAGGAGGAAATAGTGGAATTATTTGAAGGTGAAGGATTAACAAGAGTTAGTTCTTTTGGGTCGGGTTTATTTTATTTTATTATTATTTATGAATTCTGCCCATGCTATCTGCTATGGCAATTAGGTCAATTCTCAGTGCTAAAATAATCAGCAAACATAGGTATATAGTCATCATCATATCACTGTATGATATACCACGTCGCGTACAGGATTACCAGATGGTATATCTAAAAATCCTGACAAAGAGCCTGATTTCTACTAAAAGGTCCTGACATTTTGCTAAAACGCCCACACCGCTTACGATAACACATTGTAGATCAGCGAACTTGTAGATAAACCTACCTAATAAATTAATACTTTTTCTTGTTTCAATGACGTAAAAAATCATATTTTAAGTACTTAGACGAAAAGTATTCATTGTTAAGTTTTAGTTTTTGATTGTTCATAATTTTAAATGTGGTTATTTTTAAATTGATTATTTATTGCAAAGTTAGTTGATTCTGTACGACTGTACCAAAAACACTACAGGCACAGTTTAACAATCCATACAGTTGTTAAACGAATGTACTTGTGCAGAGGCAAGATTACAAAAGCCTGTTGATTTCGGCCAAGTACCTACCGGACCGAAATCAACAGGTTATTAGAGTAACGTTTTTGAAAAAGCAAGACTACAAAAGCCTGTTGAACTAGGCCAGGTACTTGATCGAAATCAACTATTTATTAAATATTACCAAAAGCTATAGCTTTTAAAGGTATTTTTTTGGTTGATAATAATGGAATATTATAAATAAAATTAACTTTTTTTCCATTCTACAATGTACTTTTTCGTCTACCTAATTATAGCAACCAATACTTTATTTAAAACAAAAAAGAGGGTTGCCACTTTTTGCGACCGTGTAAAACGCCAACGTGCATTAATACATTATTATTCCCGTCAATTGGTAATGCGCTGGAATCTTGTCACATTAACATCCACGTTGACGTGATCCGCAACTAAAAATGACATGGAACAAGAAAATTCTAATAAGTAATCTAATAATATTAATTATTAAATTATTATTTTCAATAAGATAGGGTCTAGGTAAGTATATAAAAATTTAACAATTGTTTTTCGTTTTTGAGGTTAAAATCATGGCCACCAAGAGCATTACCAATTGACGGGGATAGTACCTCTGCGCGTGATTTTTTTTGCGGGCTACATACAGGGTGTCCGGGAAGTCAGTTAATTTAATCTTGGATCATCCTGCTATCTGGATACAAGAAATTTACAAATATCCTCTATTAAAGACCTAAAATTTAGGTCCAGACTTAACATTTTCACATACAATTTTTTTTTACCTTACTTTTGATCGGCCCTGGTGAAAAAAAAAATACTACATGGAGTGTGCAAATTATTTTAAAAACTACTTGATTTCATAAGGATTTTAAAATGGTTATTAATAACTTTTTCTTTTAGACTTTTTTTTACAATTTTAATCTAAAAGGGTAATTTTTGGCAAGTGTTTGAAATAAAGTTGTAATAGCAAAACATGTTTATTTTTAGGTGTGTGGACGTAAATAACAACAAAATAACATGTAAATAAAATTATTTCTTTGTTTTTCATTACAGCAGGTGCTAGCTAATGCACATTCGGCACCTTCTGATAATAATTTTATTTACATGTTATTTTGGTTATTTACGTCCACACACCTAAAAATAAACATGTTTTGCTATTACAACTTTACTTCAAACACTTGCCAAAAATTACCCTTTTGGCTTAAAATTGTAAAAACAAGAGTTTAAAAGAAAAAGTTATTAAATATTATACCATTTTAAAATCCTTGTGAAATGAAGTAGTTTTTAAAATAATTTGCACACTCTATTTAGTATTTTTTTTCCCCAGGGCCGATCAAAAGTAAGGTAAAAAAATTGTAGGTGAAAATTTTAAGTCTGGACCTAAATTTTAGGTCTTCTTTAATAGAGGATATCTGTAACTTTCTTGTATCCAATCAATAGCAGTATGATCCAAAATTAAAATAAAAAAAACCGTTATCGAAAAAAATATCCATTATAGAAATGACATGAAAAAAACCGATCAAAAAGAGAAATTTTCCAAAATTGCATAAAACATCAAAAAACTCGGAAACCATACGACTTTTACTAAAGTTGTAATTTTTTTATTTGTAGATCTCAATGTGGCCTACCGGCAGATAAAAGGTTATCCATGACTTCCCGGACACCCTGTATACCTCTTGCTGATTTTATTGATTACAAGAGTATTCTAGTTTATAAGAATAAACTAGAAAACTATTTAAGGTTTAAATTTAATTAAAACCCTCGCAAATTTGCGACTGATAGCGTACCTAAGTAAAGTCTATAAAATACAACAAATGGTTTTTCACACATAGATTACGAAATAAACTGTTAATAATAAATGATAATTTCATAAAGTTATTAACATATTTTTAATTAACGATTTAAGTAAGTATAAAAGACGTATGACAAACTGTCAAAAACTGTTTACATAGGTACTTAATAAGACAAGTAAGGATAGATAGACTTTAGGCACCATCGTCCCCATATCAAAGGCGCTTAACAACTGTATGGATTGTAAAACTGTATCGAGTCGCTGGCTTAGTCGTCGGCAAGTGCGTTTTGAGTTGCAGTCGCTGGGAGACCGAGTCGCTCGTCGACTAGTCGACAGTGCGGTTTGGCTCTTAAACTCAGAAACGAGTCTCAACGAGTCGACTCCCGGTACGATCAAGGGAATTATATGGTATGGTAGCCCTTTTTATGCACAACGGGGTAGTGCTTGGCCTTTACCTCACCTGATGTTAAGTGACGATAAGGTCGTAGGTGGAAGCGCACTACACCCGGAATCCTCATAACGTCACTGAGGAACTGGCCATCTTACCGGAACACATCAATTTTTACTATCTAAATAGTTTTAAATTGTTGTTATGGCGTCAGACTAAGGTAAGATGGTGGTAGCTAGCCAGGCGGACTTGAAATAAGCCCTACCACCAACCAAACCGAGTACAAATTATACCCTCCTGGGAATCGAACCCGGGACCCCTGCGGGACTCAGGTGGGCGAACCACTAGAAAACAGAGGCGGTTTTCTAAGTGGCGATCACTCTCTATCCCTCATCCATGAAGGATCGCGTTTTTCCCTGAAGGGCGTGCTTTTGAAGATATAGGGCTGGAAGAAAAGAAAAGAAATTTCTAGAACAGCCCAGAACATTTGAGAGTATTCCACAACATTTCAGAACATTCTGGAATGTTGTTGAATGTTTAGAAATAGTCTGAAACGTTCGGGAATTCGGAATAGTACTTATTAACCTGGATATCAAAATTAAAAATGTTGTCAAGTAGGGTAAAGAGTAGATTAATAGGATTTCAATAAAAAAAATACTTCCTATAAGTATTTTATCCTTCTATTCCAACTATCACACAATCTTATATCAACTCCCACATTTAAATATTTTATCATAATAATTTCAATAAAATCAAAATCACATCATGTTAAGTTACATTAAATTCAAAATTATTTATTCAGTCTAGGCTGTTACAAGCACTTAAAGCACTTGTGAATTGAATTTCAAAGAAGCTACACCATTCGGTTCGTTCGGATCCTGCAGGACATGCCTGTGCATGTGGAGGGCCCATAAGTGGGAGACCTTGTATCGCACTTCTTTAATCCTCCTATTACCAAAACACACCCTTAAAATGTCTGCTGTCAAAAGTGACACATTCATTCGACCTGGCTGTGGTGTGTGAAAATCTAACGTGCGCGCGCTTGTGTATCCAAAAAAACCGGCCAAGTGCGAGTCGGACTCGCGCACGAAGGGTTCCGTACCAAAAAACTGCAATAAAACAGGTTTGTTGTATGGGAGCCCCCCTTATATATTTATTTTATTCTGTTTTTAGTATTTGTTGTTATAGCGGCAACAGAAATACATCATCTGTGAAAATTTCAACTTCCTAGCTACCACGGTTCATGAGATACAGCCTGGTGACAGACAGACAGACAGACGGACAGACAGACAGACAGACGGACAGCGGAGCCTTAGTAATAGGGTCCCGTTTTTACCCTTTGGGTACGGAACCCTAAAAAACCAGTGAAAGAAAACATCAGCAGACAGACCCTTTAAGTACCTCCCATTGTTTTTAAGTGTTTCATTAAAACTCCACTGGAAAAGCAACATTCAGGTAGGAGATTTAGCAGAATCTGAAATCTCTTGACAAATCTATTGGTTTAGTGTTTAAAGCATAATTGCTTAGAATGATTACAATACAAGGTGTTAAGAGATAATTCTCTTAACACCTTGTATTGTAATCATTCTAAAGCACTTACCTGATAAAGTAGGTTAAGTTTGAAGTTGTCTTCGCATTTCTTCCAGTCCTCAGCGCTTAGATTGGTGGTGCCGTAGTTGGTCATTGCGTACTGCATCAATGCCTGGTTGTTGCAGTTCACCGTAGTCAGCTTCAGGCTGTCTTTGTCTATCTTTGCGAGCTTCGGGCCTGTATCGATATGATGGGAATTGTTCTAAAGTACTTACCTGATAAAGTAGGTTAAGTTTGAAGTTGTCCTCGCATTTCTTCCAGTCCTCAGCATTTAGATTGGTGGTGCCGTAGTTGGTCATCGCATACTGCATCAACGCCTGGTTGTTGCGGTTCACCGTAGTCAGCTTCAGGCCACCCTCGTCTATCTTTGCGAGCTTCGGACCTGTATCGATATGATGGGGTTTTAGAAAATGTTGGGTGTGGGAAAAGATTGCAACAAATATCAAAGATATTGTGTATTACTAGCCTTTGCCCACGACTTCGTTCGCGTGGACATTTTAGAAAATCTTTAAAATTCTTAAAATGCTGGTAAAGTGGCCACTTTAGGCGTTAATCTAGGTTTTAACTACACAAAAACATGTAAACCAGGAAAAAAACGTATAAAAACAGTTTATAACTAATACTAGTTTTTATATTTTTCAGAATTTTATTAGGCATGGTTATTTCGTTGTAATATTTTTTTCTCGAGGTGCGGCGCTAGTGGAGGCACGGTGGGCCTTTAAGGGTGTAGACAGTGGCGGATTTACAGTCTTGCCCGCCCTAGGCCGAACAGTACCAGCCGCCCCTTTCTCAGCTTCGATCATCATGGGGGGGGGGGGGGTTAGCTCGGAGCCTCTAGGCTCTAAGCATGGGAGGATGCCTGTCAAGGATGTACAAAACTACAGCAAAAAAACGACAGTTTCATCCACTTATTATTTAATTATCTTGAAATCTTGCCTGTCTAGCTATAGTTAAAAATCGGCCGCATGGTGTGACTTTTAGTCACTTTCATTTGCTCCTATCTTTAAATCTTGACTGTCTAGCTAAAGTTAAAAAACAGCCACGCAGCGCGATTTTTAGGGTTCCGTAGCCAAAATGGCAAAAAACGGAACCCTTATAGATTTTTCATGTCTGTCTGTCCGTCCGTATGTCACAGCCATTTTATTCCGAAAGTATTAGGATTACACAAGTGAAACTTGGTAGGTAGATGTATTCTGTGAACCGCTTTAAGGTTTTCACATAAAAATAAAAAAAATAAAAGATTAAGGGGGGGCTCCCCATACATGAAACTGAATCTAAAATTTTTTTTTCGTCATACCAATACGTGTGGTGTGTCTATAGATAGGTCTTTAAAAATTACATTGAGGTTCCTAAGACTATTTTTTCTCAAAGTTAACCGTTTGAAAGATATACACTGCCGAAGTGGTAAAACGAGTGTCCCCCCCCCCCTTTAACTTTTAAAATAAGAAAGTGAAAAATCTAAATAAAATATATGCTGTAGATCGTAATAAATACTTTCAACGAAAATTAGTTTGAACGAGATATAGTGATAATTTTTAGAGATATATCACATTTTCCAAAACCGCAAATATAACTTTGTCACTCATACAAACACTATGAAAAACAAAGTTATTTTTGCATACGAAAAATGATAGTGGTATTCAATATGGTATTGTATACGGTAACTACGGAACTCTACTGCGCGTGGCCCGACACGCACTTGGCCGGTTTTTCACTCATATTGTACTAAGTGGTTCATCCGTGAAATACAAAAATGCCTGTCTCACTCAGCTTAGTGTCGGCCGCACGCCAGTCTAAAGCGTAACAAGCCTATCAAATGCGGCAAAAGCTTGTCAGATTGTAACTCGGACCACGTTTTAAGATTATAAAAAAAGGCAAAAAGGGCAAAAAAACGGCCGCGCATCGCGATTTTTAGTCAGTTTCAACTACTTATATTGTAATCTTGTCTGTCTTTTACAAAAAAAATTGCTCCGCCGCGCGATTTTTAGTCTGTTTCATCCTCTAATGTTGTAATCAGTGGTTTCATCCACGAAATTTAAAAATGCCTGTCTCTGCTTTAGTGCCGGCCGCACGCCTGTAAAATGCGGCAAAAGCCCTTCATCAGTCCTATCATCAGTCTATTTTTCGCCTCGCTTGGCCGCCCCTAATATTTGGCCGCTCTAGGCCCGGGCCTACTTGGCCTTAGGGTAAATCCGCCACTGGGTGTAGACGCGCATCACGTTCCATTTTAAAATTTTCAATACAAATGATCAAAACAACTCTGCGCATGCCGTAATGAGGGCGAACTTTGAAAATTCCTATCAAATTATGAAATAGATACTAGTGGCTCCGTGAGCTGTAGACCTCGCGATAAAAAGTGGCTCAAATTGTAAAAATAAAATTTTGCCATGAGGTTTTCAAAGCACACAGTACGTGCTGTTTGGTTTTATATTATTTGGAGTATTTGCAGCTAGATGGTGCTTCTAATTAAGATAATTTTTAAAAATGGGTGAATATATTTTTTGATAAATTTGGAAAAACTGGCTCGACTAAACAATTCTAGATAATTTATCGAACCAGGGGCCCTATTTTTGAATCGCTCTGCTGGCGTCGAGCCCTCTTTTCTACTGATTTTCGTTCGACATCCCATACATTTGAGTCAAATTTCGAACGAAAATCAGTAGAAAAGAGCGCTCGACGCCAGACGAGCGATTCAAAAATAGGGCCCCTGCCCCCCTAGCCAAAGTAACATTTGCAAATTTTCGTTATCGGTTCGCTTTCGAAACATGTATGGATTTGACGTTTTAAAATTCGATTGTTAACGAAACCTTATGTCAATCCCATACATGTTTGGAAAGCGAAGCGATAACGAAGATTTGCCAATGTTACTTTGGCTAGGCCCTCTGCTCACAAAATTTCACCAGAATCGGTTGAGATATGCGACCTGTAGAGGAAAACAAACAGCTGGAAAGTCGGACTGAAATATTTTTTCTGACATATCTCCGTCATTTAAATAAATTTCGTAAAACTGTCCCGACAAAAAAATTCTGTATATTTATCAAACCTGCCTAGCCAAAGTAACATTTGCAAATTTTCGCTATCGCCTCGCTTCGAAACATGTATGGATTTGACGTTTTAAAATTCGATTGTTAACGAAACCTTATGTCAATCCCATACATGTTTCGAAAGCGAAGCGATAACGAAGATTAGCGAATGTTACTTTGGCTAGGCTCTCTGCTCAGAAAATTTCACCGGGATCGGTTGAGAAATGCGACCTATAGAGGAAAACAGACAGCGCCGGAAAGCAAAATTGAAATGTTTTTTACATATCTCCGCCATTTTAAAAATAATTGAAAAAAATGTATACATTTTTTGAACCTACTCACAAAATTTCACGAGAATCCGTTGAGAAATGCGATCTGTAGAGGAAAACAGACAGCGCTGGAAAGCCGGACTGGAATATGATTTTTTTACATATCTTCGCCATTTTAGAAAAAATTTAAAAACTAGCTTGACAAAAAAAACTATACCTTTTTCGAACCTACTCACAAAATTTTACGAGAATAGGTTGAGAAATGCGACCTGTAGAGGAAAACAGACAGCGCTGGAAAGCCGGACTGGAATATGTTTTTTTAACATAATATCTCCACCAATTGGAAAAATTTCAAAAAACTGGCGTGATAAAAAAAAATTATGTTATTTTCGAACCTGCTTACAAAATTTCACGAGAATAATCGCTTGAGAAATGCGACCTGTAGAGGAGAACATACAGCGCTGAAAAGCCGGACTGAAATCAGTTTTTTTAACATATCTCCGCCATTTTGCGCCAAGCTGAAGCAGAGACGCTTCGCTCGCACTTCGTGCTCGCTCGGTCAATAAGTACATACAAAACACGCAAGACAATAGACAAATACCTCATTATTCCTAAGCAAAATAAAAAAATACTTTAGAATCTGTAAATACCAGTCAAAATACATGGATTTGAGCATTTTTTAATATTTATTTTATCTGTGATTAAAAACATTATTTTTTAAATTTTCTCTCTACAGGGCACTCCTTGACAATAGAAAAAATAAGTAAAAAATAAATATGAGTCATATTCTTATTTGTTACAGCTAAAACGTTTGTGAAAAATGCCTCTGACAAGCAAATTTGAAATTCCACTTGAACAGATTGTCTTCGTTTTAAAATACCTGATAATTTATTATGTTTTTCTCTCTATACGGCACTGAGATTGAACTAAAGTTTACGTCAATAGTGATGCTTTCATTCTGTAGAATACTTCATTGGAAAAACGCTCATTTCTTTGAAATGCGGATATACAGCCAGTGTTATTTCCTTTTATCCTCACCTGTCATCATAGGCAACATAGCCACCCCGGGCGGCGCCGGCATGGCCAGTAAGGGCGGCTTCATATCGGCCGGCGGGTCGTCGCCCCACCGCGACTTGCGCTTCTTCCTCCTAGCCTCCTTCTTGTGGTCGGACTCCTCGTCGCTCTGCGAGCTCGCCTCACGCTTAAACGGGTCCTGGAAGCTCTGGTTGTAGTGGAACTGGGAATCTGAGCTGTAACTTCGGAAGGTTGATTTTAGTTAGCAGTTAGTATATTAAGACGTTAGTGTGTAAACAGCGAAGCGGAACGGATTCGTTCTATTTTTTAATTTTTTTCTATCCCGCCGCGCGTACACGGCGGGGAAATATAGATTGCTGGTTTTCCGACAGATAGTTGCTTGCATGAGTAATAAGGGGGCGTCCATTAATCACGTGATGTTTTTTTTGGCCAATTTTTAACCTCCCCTCCCCCTTGGTGATGCATGGTGGCCCCCCTTTCGAGACTCACGTGATTAATGGACGACCTCTAAGCTCTAATCTATGTCGCCCCGCGCCGGGATTCCGCTTAACGCAGCGGACGCACTAAGCAAGGGGTTAGAGTGAGAAATATAGCTCCCCTCCCACTCTATACACTCACTTAGAGACTGTCTTAGAAAAATTAAGTCTATCGATTCGAATATTGGTACGTTAAAAAATGAAGGAAATACGGTACTTTCATTATGCACTTGTAATACAACAAAATTAGTCAACTCTCAAGCTTACGCACGCAGTAACTACACTGGCCTGCAAAACTAAGTACTACAGAGGTCTATTTTCAAACAAACGAGGTAACTTTGAAGCATTGGTTCTCCGTCCAGGATTAAACGTGATCACATCTGATGATGGCCATCCAGGGAGTGAATGGAGAAGATTCAGATCCCCACACACACCCAATTGATCTGATCAGCATTCTAAGAGCTGTAAGGATAAGAGTTATCAGTTACTTACAGCATTTCCATACATTTTAATGCTATTTTCGTGGTTTTTTTAAACATATCCAAACAGCTCTTAGAATGCTGATCAGATCTATTGGGTGTGTATGGGAATAGACCTCTGTAGTACTTAGTTTTGCAGGCCAGTGTATTATCTAATCTGGGGCCCTATTTTTGAGCGCTCGTTTCTACTGATTTTCGTTCGACAAATCAACTCAAATCTATGAGCTGTTGAACGAAAATCAGTAGAAACGAGCGCTCGACGCCAGTCGAACGATTCAAAAATAGGGCCCCTGTACGCACTCACTAGACATGAAATAAAACACTTTCTAACTATTTTTAACGATACTCGCGCGGTAGTATCCGTTAAAAAGTGTTTTATTTTAAAATTTGAACATTTCATTAATTATTTCATGCAAGAACGATAAAATATCTTATTTCAGTAGCGTTAAAGTAACATAAAAATATTTCGAGAGTATGTTCTAATTGGTGTGTACTTTTAGAAGTTGTATTAATAAAAACTACTAACTTATCTCTAGACTCTTCTTTAACATGAGGCCTGCTATCTTCACTGTCATCGTCCTCTAGACTGAACTCCGGCTCATATTTATCCTCCGGCTTCACCTCCTGTTTCTGCTCCCCTTGCTCTTTCCGCATCCTTATCACAAGTTCCCGGAACGCCTTATACTCGCTAGAGTTCTGATTATGAAGGAACCTGCAATAACATCCACGGCTCAGTGACAATTATACCACGAGAAAGCCAAATAAGATTTTAAACTGTTAAACCTGTAAACGTGCCAATGGTACAGTGTTACCTCTAACGGTATCAGTGCAGCAAGCTTTTAAGTTAAATCTGTAAACAGTAATGATATATCCGTAACACCATTCCACGCAGGTATATTAATTTGTAAATACAAAAAAAGGAATACAGAACGCATCCTCCCGGTAAGTGGCTACAGTGGCATTACCACATATTTTGGTCTTGTGAGTGTATTGCTTTCAGGACATTTTCCCAGTGGTCCCCGTTGGTGGCGACTTCGCTGGCCGCTCGCTGGAGGGTCGCCGGGAACATATCTGCAGAGAGAACTGCACACCACGAGTCAACATTTTGTCTTGCGGCCGCAACAGACACCCCACAATGTTCAGACAAACAGAAGCGTTCGCTGTTTGATCTGAACCTTGATTAATGCTAATTCAGGTAACGGTAGAAGTGATGTTGACCAAAAACATAATAGTATAGTAAAAAATCCCTTGTTACCGTATACAGGGTGTTTGGAACAGGGAATGATAATGTTATTTTTAAGTATAACGTTATTTTTTACTTTTTTTAGCGTTAATTTTAAAATTAACGTTATGTCAATAAATAACGTTAATTTAGATAACGTTACATTGAAATTAACGTTATTTCAGTAAATAACGTTATTTTTAACGTTATTTCTTACTTTTTTTACCGTTAAACTTTAAAATTAACGTTATTCTAATTAATAGCGTTATTTTTTTAGCGATAATTTTACCGTTATAATGTACCGGTAAAGTTTAACGCTAAATTTAACGCTAATTTTACCGGTAAAATGCTTTTAACGTTATTTTTACCGGTAAATTTACCCATAAAATGTTTTAACGGTATTTTTAACGTTATTTTTTATTTATCGTTATATTTTTTAACGGTATTTCAATCCCTGGTTTGGAAATAGCCTTATAAAGCCGAATATGGTAGGTAGGGACCATCAAACTGAACAACTTTTACTATGGGACCAACTCTGAAATCGCGAAAAAAAACCAGCTGTTTCATACATTTTGATATTTTGTATGAAACAGCTGTTTTTTTTTTCGCGATTTCAAAATTGGTCCCATAGTAAAAGTTGTTCAGTTTAATGGTCCCTCTCTACCATATTAGGCTTTATAAATGCATTTACATACTAGTAAATGCATTTATATCTATACTTAGTGCGTTTTAAAATTATTCCTGTTAGACAAATCAGTTTACCACCCAGTTTGACCACCTGGAAGAACAGGTAAAAAAACTAATGAAGATATCAAAAATGCTTTACTTTAACCCTTTAGAAGTGATTCAGAATAAATTCAGGCATAGAAACTAGGCTACAAAACAGCTTTGCAATAGTTGGTCGTTGTTTTCAGCTGCTTCAGAAAATAATTTCTAGTTTTTGTCACTTAGAAAATTTGAATTTACATTTAATTGCATAATAGAAAAAAAGGAACAAGATATCAACTCATCACTTTTACCTTTACCTTCATTAACAAGCAAACTCTGACATTTGAAAAGAAAATTAATCAATTTACAAAATTTTTACTTAATTTAATTAAGTACCTACATATGAAATTTCAAATATCAGAGTATTTGGTAAATAATATTGGGCATCAAATACATAAAGTGTCTTTGCAGTATTATGTTGAGCATAATACTACAAAGACAAAAGTTATTAAAACATAATGGTGTATACCTTGTGATGATTTAGGTGGTGCCGGTATATTTCCAGGGTCCAAGTCTTTAGGTTTTGGAATATGGTTCAAAGTGAGCGGCATCGGTGGTGGAATGTTCTGGAGTTTCATCGGTTCAGGGGGAGGAATGGTCACAGTCTCCAAAGGTTTAGGCTCTGGGATTTTATGAATCCCAGGACTCTGATTCATGGAATTTGGTGGCCCATATGGAGGCATGTTTGGAGGACCATTGCCATTTGGCCCGAAGTTAGGACCAGGACCATTAGGCCCGAAGGGTGGACGGGGACCCATAAATTGCATGTCATTGTTCCCCATATTTGGAGGCATCATGGAGTTACGCGGACCATTAGGTCCCATCATGGATGGATTGGGGTAAGGAGGGCCATAGTAAGGAGGCATCGGACCATTGGGGCCAGGGCCACGCATGTTAGGTCCACACATATTCGGCGGCATTGGACCGGGCCCACAAGGACCACTAGGGCCATTAGGACCCATAAAATTGGGAGGCATGGGGTAATTGGGAGGCCCACCCATAAATGGCGGCATAGGTCCGTTGGGGCCACCTGGTCTCATCATTGGGCCAGGTCCCATCGGTCCCGGACCCATCGGCCCTGGGCCCATGTGGCCTGGACCCATATGGCCTGGACCCATGTGGCCTGGACCCATGTGGCCGGAACCCATCGGTCCATGCCCCATAGGACCATGACCCATTGGTCCAGGTCCCATAGGTCCAGGTCCCATCGGACCAGGTCCCATCGGACCAGGTCCCATAGGTCCAGGTCCCATCGGACCAGGTCTCATCGGTCCAGGTCCCATTGGTCCTGGGCCCATAGGACCATGACCCATATGGCTAGGCCCCATAGGACCCATGGGACCAGGTCCCATTTGGCCAGAACCCATTGGACCAGGCCCCATACCACCTGGCCCCATTGGACCCATTGGGCCAGGACCCATCATTCCAGAACCCATAGGACCAGGGCCTATATTGCCCTGATTGGAATTATCAGAGTCATCTTTTGACTCTGGTCCAGGCTGCATTTTCCATTGACGGCTGTCAGAGTCCGAGTTAGGATCTTCAGGAGGAGCAACGGCTAGTTGCATCAAGGAGGGGATATTTATGTTTTCAGGTCCTCTCATCCTTTCTTCAACTACTGGGGTCATGGGACTATGGGATCTGTTTTTTCCTCTGTCACCCCATCTCCGTTGTCGATCACTGTAAAATTCAAACAGATCTATAATATTGAACTATGAAGTTATGATGGAAAGACAGAGAAATTATGATTTGTTACCGTGATCCTTTATCACTGGACCTTCTTTTTTTGTTATCATTTTCATTGTTGGAGTGATGCGGATGTACTTCAATATCATCAGCAAAATTCATCTCCTGAGCCTTAGCTTTTTTTTCCTTTTTAGTGCTTTTCTTAATTTCGTCGACCAACTTTTCTTTCTCCTTATTTTCTTTATCTTTTTTATCTTGGTGTTGTTTCTCAAGTAAAGCTTTGAATTGACTCATGAAACTACCATCGTTGGAAAATATATTTGATGATCCTTTATCATCTTTTGAAGGACTGGAAAAGGTATTATTTATAATAATAACAACAAATCATTGACAAGTTTATATTTTTTATGAAATTTTATATTAATAAATTCTCAGTGTGGCCACATACAGATGGAATTCCATACATACGTTATCCCAAAAGCAGCTAATAAGCTACAAATCTATGGACCTACCACACACATGCACAATTTTTCCATATGGAATCTTCATACATTATCGAAATTCTGTTTGGAACTCCGAATCAAGATTCCGTCTGTAATTGGCTTAATTTGTTATTTATGTCATTACTTTAGTTTTGAACCACTGATAACGTAATGGTGAATGGAACAAAACAAAACCCTATTCTAGTCTTAATTATGTTCTAGTACATTATACCAAGTATTATAAAATATGGTCAGGTTTTAGCATTAATAAATAATCTGTAAGTATTTTTTTTATACCAGCTTGTCCCAATCGTGACTCTCCAACTGCTTGTTTGGTTTGTCATATGAAAAATAAGTTTGATTTTAATCATTATCATAAACCTTGAATCCTCGAGATATAAGATACAGTGGTGGTCTCATAATAGACTATTTGACTAATTTTGGAAATCAATTTTTAATTATTCCTTATTGCGTAATAAGCACACTACATTGATATTTCAGGAAAAATACATGTATTTCATTAAAAAATCAATGTTAAAGTTTAAAATTTTAAAACCGCGCCAAAAACGCTATGGCACTGGACACGAGACTTGTTGACGTCACAAGCCTGTAAACATTGTAATATCCTTAGCCATTTGACAGTCATCAATCGCGGATCCTAAGTCTATGGTCATGTCAAACGCCTGAAGCCATATTTATTTACAGGCAAGTGACGTCATCAGTCAGCTTAGAGTGTTTTCGCCACAGGAAAAAAATCAAAAATTATTGCATTTTTCTAGGTGAAATTAATTAATTAATAGATTAGATTAATAGATTTATTCATCTCAATTAATAGACTTAATTTAGTCCTTATAATAGTTGAATATGTTTTTTTACACCATGATCTGTTAGGATGACCACAATTTATAGTATATTTTCAATGTTGTCAAATTGTCTATTAAAGACACCAGGGGGGTAATTATGTAATTTTGTTGCAATCAATTCTGACAGAAATTGCAGTTACATTGCTGCTTTAGTTAAGAACCAAAGCGACAACTATCTTACTTAAAGCAGCAATGCAACTGCGCTTTCAATCGAGAATTGTTAGCAACAGCCTTACGTAATCAAGGTGCAGTTGATTTTCATACAAATGAGGAAACTCTGAAGCCTTGATCTCCACCAAGGATTGACCTAGCTGTGATCTGATAATGGCTATCCAGGGAGTGAATGGAAGAGATTCATTTCGCTATAATACACCCAACTGATCTGATGAGCATTCTTAAGATATAAGGATATGTTTAAAAAAATCTGCGAAATTATCATAAAAATGTAAGGAAACAGAAAACTCTGAACCTTATGCTGATTAGATCAGTTGGGTGTGTAAAGTGATCTGAATTTCCTCCATTCACTCCCTGGATAGCCATCATCAGATCACAGCTAGTTCAATTTCTGGCGGAGAAGCAAGGCTTGAAAGTTACCTGGTTTGTAAAAAAATCGACTGGTGTCTTTATTTACCTATGTGACTGCCACTATATATATTATGTTTGAAACAACGGTCAGTGCAGTGTCGTCTTAACTTCTAGAGTCTAGAAGTTAAGACCACATTCGGAGCATATTATAGACTATAAAAATATATCTAACTTTCCTAATATTTGAAGATTTGAGGGTATTGAGAGAGCCCTTTGTGTCTACACTTTTATAGGTTATATGTCTCTAATTTATGAATAAATTAATAGATTCTCAGTGCATTCTAAATACTTATGTGTAAGAGGAATGAAATTGATAATTATTACTTGGTTAGTTTAGCCTGGGCCGCGAGGGCCGCCGCCTGTTTCTGAGCTTCCGCCTTTGCTTGGATTTCCAGCTTTTTTCTTTCTATAACTTGTTCTTGTTTCGACATCTGAGCCCATCTTGTGCTGAGCGCAGATTTGCTTTTGTTGTCTTTGAAATTAATCATGATTATTTACTAAAGAAATAAACAGCCAAATAAAATTGTGATAATTTTTGAGATAATTCATCAAAAAATCCGATCACGAACAGAATATATTCTCTAACGATTCGGTTGTGTGTGACTAGAGATGGGTAGGTCGGGTTGGATACGTATCAGTGGACCTGACCTGCATGTATCACATGCACTGACATGATTTTTTTTTTTCTATTTAACTGGACTGGCTGTCTGTATGATTTGACAGTAAAGTTTTTGTGCGTATTTGAAACGCCTCTAGGCGTCTGTCTAATGAACTATCTGACGTAACTACAATGAAAATGGTTGCCATGATGACACCAGACTTTAGTACCATGTCCCTCACGCTATGCTCACACTACGCCATTTTGGCGCTGTAGGACGTATCCTACAGCGCCAAAATGGCGGAAATCAAATAGGCACAAGAACAGTTTGACAGCAGCCAGTCTAGTGGAATATATAGAAGTCAATGATCACATGCCACAGTGATAGATTTCCAATCCAGTTGGATACTAGAGTTGGACGTTTAAACGAAAAGCACAAGTGCAAAAGCGCGCTTTCAATTTTAAGCAAAGTGTGCTTCTACTTATTGTAAAAGTCCCGCCATCTATCATGTTGTGGTAGAACTACTATCCCCGTCAATTGGTAATGCGCCTGGCGGCCATGATTTTAACCTCAAAAACGAAAAACAATTGTATTTTTTTTATATACCTAGACCCTATCTTATTGAAAGTAATAATTCAATAATTAATATATTAGATTACCTATTAGAATTTTCTTATTTCATGACATTTTTGGTTGCGGATCACGTCGACGTGGATGTTAATGTGACAAGGTTCCAGCGCATTACCAATTGACGGGGATAATACTTGCTTCAACGTTCCTATTCGGCGTTTTTGCCATTTGAAGGCAGCACTTTAGCGTATATATGCAACTTTATTTGGTTGGTTTTTGGTTTGGAGCAGTACGCTTTTTGGTGTCTTGGAGTGAGCACATGTCACGTTTTCGTTCAGTTTGTTGCGTAATTTGCGTTGTATGCTTAAATTGCTAACGTGATTTACGTTTTGTTGTTAATAAACGTTGTAAAAACGTTTTATTGTATGAGGTGGTGATATGAGTAAATAAAATTTTGTAAACACTATTATTTGAACTGCATTAGTTTTAAAGTTGTGAACATAAATAAAATGTCGAGAATTCAGGAAAAAATTGCAGAATGCAATATTTGTAAAGTTAAAGTTAATTGAAATATAAAAAAAAATATTAGGTTTTATTCAATATTTTGTTTATATCACAATAATTTTGTTCCGTTTAAAAAGCTCTCCGCGTAGTTTGTTTGTCATTGGCAACACAACGTTGCAAGCTTTTTACTTCAACGGTTTCAACACAACGTACAAACGAATAAAGCATTTAAGCAAAAAAGCACTTTTTTAAGCGTGCTTATTAAAAAAAGTACAACGTTTAAAAATTTTAAGCCGTTTTTTCCACCTCTAGTTGGATACCGTCACCCCAGCACGCGTAGCATGACCAACATCGAGATAAGATTCGACTCACAGAACAATGGCTTGTCTACCCCGAAATGTCACTTTTGTCGGGTTGAGATCGAGATACTCATGCTCGCATTTTACAACCGTAGACTCGCATTGTTCTTTGTCGTGGCCTAATGTCAAAAGTCGACAAACACGAGCTTTTGTCTTCAACTGACATTAATTTGACAGTTGAGTGGGAGAAATTTGTCTACTACCCTTCGAGTGGTCGAGAAAGATTTGTCGACTTATTTTTTTTCTGAATTTTTAATTTCGCAATAAAAATAAATCTAAGTTGTCCGTGTTTATATTTTATTAAGGTAAGAAGAGAAGTTACAGCACAAACGACAAAAACAGCTGTCCGGAAAGAAAAAAAAATGAAAAATTGTATTTAAGTAATTCTTTTTTATTATAAAATTTATAAAAAAAGAAATAAAATAAATATTTACTAGTAGTAAATTACGAATAAGTATTTTTTATTCTTAAATTTTTTCATAAATTTTATAAATTAAAATAATACAATAAATAATTTATTGTAAAAAGGTACCTACCTATTCAATAATATTGTTTCCTAATATTACACTTTTTTCACTTTAGTATTTTTTTACTTTTATTTTACTTAATGATAATTTATTTACTTAAAAAAGTAAATTAAAATTATTTTCATACATTGATTTCAATATTTATTACTAAATTAACAAGTGCGTTGGTCTGTGTCATCTTTTCAAAAATCTCTCAATAAAAGGAAGGCAAACGATTTATATCCACACGGCTATATTTAACTCGGTAAACGTATAGAAAGGAACGCCCTTTAAGAGAAATGATGGAAATAATTATAAATATTTACTAGTGGCAACATTATTCTTTTCGAGCTCGAGAGAGCTTTGTCTACGGAAGTGAAAGCTTTTGTGTGTGTCTCTTTATCTTAGAACTTATTAAAAAATAAGTATCATGTTTAAACTAAATCATTTCGAATCATGATAATTTCGACGTTTATTGATGTTGAAATAAAAATATTATATTTTAAAACTCATATTTGTATTAAAAGACATAAAAAGGTTGTAAAATTCTGAGAGCGAGTCCCACCACTGTGCTCAGCAATCTAGAAGATTGAGACGACAACAAGTCTTCGTAGACAAGAGTCCCGTTTGCTCATGCTACGCGTGCAGGTAGTCATTTCGTAGTAGGGGGCGGGGCGGCATAATCAATTTTGCTCGCGGGCGCTCAAACAGCTAGCGGCGGACCTGCGGGCCGGAGTCGGAGTTGGACCCGCGCGTAGGGATATGCATCGTTCTTTCACGCGGGTGTGAGTGATTCAGTTCATTTCAAATTACTCCTGTTCTCAAATTATCTAGCTTCAAACTTGTAGTTAGGCGTATTTATTTTGGCTTTTTCGTGATAAGTATTATAGGTATTAGATTTTTCAATTGTTATCTTATCTACCCAATGAGGGTTTTTGTTTATGTTTAATCATTAGATTTTTCAGTTATATTACCAAATTAGGGGATATTTCTTTTTTTTTTAACTTTCTGATTAGAGATTATAGGTAATCTGTCCCATACTACTTTTATTTTTTATTAATCCTGCTCAATCTGCATTCTGTCCGAATTCCGACTCCGCTTTCCTCCGGATTAGAGGTTCACGACAGACGTTGGGGTCCGACGGACACGGGACCTGGATGTACGTCACCAGCCTGCCTACCATGTACGATTTATATCACGTGATATAGCGTTTTATCACGTTTAACTATCAAAAAGACAAAGGAGTTTGACAGTTGAGTGTCGATAAAATGCTATATCACGCGATATAAATCGGTCATGCTAGGCAGGCTGAAATGGATCTGCATCCTGATGCAATTCCTAATTAAGAATAGACTACCCATCTCTAGTTGTGTCATTTTTTTAACCATAGACAAGATAATAGATTTTTAACCAAAGAGAAGAGAGAAGGAAGTGTCTATTCATCGGGGCGCCTCGGCGAATAGTATTTTTCTCTATCTAGCGGTGCGCACCACTGAATAGCACTTTCTTTAATAATAAATAAATAAATATTTGACAACATCACATACATTGCTCCAATCCCAAAGTAAGTAGCTATAGCACTTGTGTTATGGAAATCAGAAACAACGGTGGTATTACACACACCCAGACCTTAGACAATATTGAAAAGTTCATTTTCTACATTGACCCAGCTGGGGATCGAACCCGGGACCTCAAGAGATGGTGACGCCTTGAAAACCGGCGTGCGAACCACTCGACCACGGAGGTCGTCATGGATTGGCTATAGGTCTTTATGGATTGGCTATAGGCCGGTGCCTCGGGTTCGATCGATCCCCGCGGGAAGTAACATCTTTGAGTTGTTGTTTCTAGTTTGGTTTGGACATTGCAGGCTGATCACCCTGATTGTGCGATAAGAAAAATGATTCGTGCTTCGGCTGTAGAGCCTGTAGATCCTGCGCTGCGCCTGACCTCTCCGCAGGCCTACCGCCTAACTCTCTCGCTTTGACTCTGGCTTTGGTTTTATGACGTCAGTGCACTATCCGTCCTTGTCATCGTGTTATGATATTACAAGAACGGATAGAGCATAGCTATCACTTTGAGTTAGGCGGTAGGGCCCCCGGTCGTGTCGGTCGTCCTGCCGTCCTATCGGAATTAGAGAGTGAAGGAAAAGAGAGTGCAAACACTTTTCTCTCAAATCTCAATTAAACTGCATCTAAATCTCTAAACACAAACCAAAGCTACGCACTGCACTAACAAATCTGCTAAAACCACAGCCAAAGATGATTACCTACTATTCCCGCAAATGCGCACTATGGAACCTTGTCATAATAACATATACGTTTACGTCATCCGCAACAAAAAAATAGGTACCTACATGTAACAATAACATTCTAATAGGTATTTTTTTTATAAATATTAATTATTGAATTATTAATTTTAATAAGATAGGGTCTAGGTATAAAAAATCTACATTTTTCCCCCGTTTTTTTGGCTTAAAAATGGCTGCCAGGTTCATTAGCAATTTGCGGGGATAGTATTACAAGGTGTTTTCGAAATCGCAACAAAAAAATTATTTGTTTCATACAAAAATTAATAACGAAAATATCAAAATGTATGAAACAGCAGATTTTTGAGTTGGTCCCATAGTAAAAGTTGTTCAGTTTGATGATCCCTATCATAGAACAAATCCCTATCTACCATATTCGGCTTTATAAGGCTTTTACCAAACACTTTGTATTATAAAAAGCGGCACCACAGCAATAAAATAACACTAACGGTTAAATTGAATATAACGAGAAACAACAACTCATAAGTAAATGTTGCTTCCCGCGGCGGGGATCGAATCCACGACCTCTGGATCGAGAGAACAACGCTCTAACCACTAGCCTAAGAGACATTTACACAATTATTACTACCTATTTGAATAGTTTAACTTACGATTACCACAACTAAAAAGGAGGCACCGGCATATAGCCAATCCTTAGAGAAAGTGCTATTCAGTGGTGCGCACCGCTAGATAGAGAAAAATACTATTCGTCGAGGCGCCCCGATGAATAGACACTTCCAAGAGAGAATGGATGCATTTGTATTTCAGACTAATCGCTGAGTCATCGGTTGCCATATAATACATCGATACCATTGCCATTGCCATACAATCAATTTGATATCTGAAATAAGAACGTATATCGTCGGTTCGTCGGTGAGCATGCGACTCTCCGTGCCAGGTTAGGTTATGTTTTTTGTTAAATCGTCGAATTCCAGATCAATCGGAGCCTGTACCGGTGGGTTGATGTATTTGTAGCCTATTACTACCCATATTCATTGTAACAGCTACAAACACATTCGTTGCTCATGTAACGCAACAGGGTCGAAGATATTGCGATGTAAAGTTTTAAAAGCATGCGACTCTCTGGCCCACACGCTTAAGTCTAAAATATTGGGGAAAATTGTATTAAGATTAAAAATAAGTAGGTTTTGGTAACCGTTTGATCACGATAAACGGCCCGAAAACATTTTTTCACGATATCTTCATTCGTTTAAGAGAAATTTGCAAATTTATTTACTATGAATAATCAAAGTGTAGGGTTACCATATCGTCGGTCGGTCGGAATCATTAGGCTGTTTCTAGAAAATTCAACTTGAAGTGTATAGATATTTTGAAAGGCTAATACTTAAAAAAAACCGGCCAAGTGCATGTCGGGCCACGCGCAGTAGGGTTCCGTAGTTATCTTATACATTTAGACATGACGAAACTATAAGGGTTCCGTTTTTTGCCATTAGGCTACGGAACCCTAAAAAGAAGGAGGTTCTCAGTTCGATTGAATTTTTTTAGGTACTTTTTTAAAATGTTTGTTAAGTACCTCATAACTTTTATTGACATAATGTTGAGGTTTGATTTGCCTACGTACTCGTATCGTAAAAAAACTAAAGTTTATCATCAGATTGTTACTGACTGTGACTACATATTTTCTCATAAGATGAGGATAAAATCCAATCTCAATAATTTTTAGAATAAAGAAAGTAGGTACCTGTCTAATATTTGGGTGCAAGTTTATATAGCCTGGATTAAAACATAAGATAGGTACTTTTTATCCATCATCAGATCAGCTCAATGACACCATAAATATTGCTTTGTCTTCCAGTTCTGACCTATATCAAAGTTCGACCTATAAATTGTTTGCATTTGTGGACAAATACAAAAGAACGACTTAATAAAAACGTGATAAAATAAAACGTAATTATATCTACAAACAGTTGGGAAAAATCTTTAATTTATTCCTGATTCACTCGTTGGACGCCTCACCTTAAGCAAAATATCTACTAAATAATATTGCAATATTGCATGGTCAGTAACAATATGATAGTAGGTACGATACAAGTACGTAGGCAAATCAATCCTCAACATTCTGTCTACAAAATTAGTCTTTAAAAATATCTAAAAACTTCAACTTGTATTTTCTAGCTAATGATTCCGATGGACCGACGATATGGTCACCCTACACGCTGATTATTTATAGTAAATAAATTTACTAATTTCTCTAAAACGAATGAAGATATCGTGAAAATATGTTTTCGGGCCGTTTATCGTGATCAAACGGTTACGATAACCTACTTATTTTTAATCTTAATACAATTTTCACCAATATTTTAGACTTAAGAAGCATATTACATTTCGACTGTGATTTTTGCGTAAAATGCCCAATTTTGGCGTTGTCGATCTCAGAAACAAAAATACATTAACACTTTTGACTTATTGAATGGTGCAGAATAGCTATGGGAATAGTTCATAGCGGCCTCGCTTTTTTTAAAAAATTTGCTTAACTTTATAATTAAACCCGAAATTGCAGAGAAAGATTTTCATAAAATGCGCGAAGGCACTTTTTTGAGCTCATGGATTGAACAACTGTGCTAAAGAATTGAAATAAAAAAAAATAATGTTATCTCTTATATAGTCGAATAGTTCATAGCGGCCTCGGATGTGAAAACAAATCCCAATCAAAAACCATAAAACTCCTAAAAAAGCTCAGAATTAACTGTGGATTTCTCCTAGATACATTATTATTATTACGTAAAAATTATATCATAATAATCTTTGCTTTGTAAGTAAATCAAATTTCATACTTTTATTTGTTGTTTGTACTTGTTTGTCTTTCTGTGTTTGTTCAAAGTTGACTCTTAGAAATCGTTCACCAACTTTCATTTTCCTTTCTAACCCTTTAACTTTCCAGTGAATCATCATATTACTTTTTGTCGCGGACACATATAAATGTATTTAGTAGACCCAAAGGTTTTTCTAGGTTGTATCGCTAAAATCCGTCAAAATCAAAATTTCGACGAAAAAATGTGATAGGGCCCTTAAGCGTGTGGGCCGGAGAGTCGCATGCTTTTAAAACTTTACATCGCGATATCTTCGACCCTGTTGCGTTACATGAGCAACGAATGTGTTTGTAGCTGTTACAATGAATATGTTACGGCTACAAATACATCAACCCACCGGTACAGGCTCCGATTGATCTGGGATTCGACGATTTAACAAAAAATATAACCTCAAAGCATGCAACTCTCCGGCCCACATGCTTTTGTCAATCATTCTGCCGGGAAGCCGGTACAATCGATTTGATATCTGAAATAAGAATGTATATCGTCAGTACATTACTTCTAGGTTATTTTAGAATGGAATTATTCAGTGGCACGGAGAGTAGCATGCTCACATTACTTCTAGGTTGTTTTAGAATGGAATTATTCATGTGGTACGGTACGGAGAGTCGCATGCTCACATTTTAACATTGACCTGAAATTTTCTTTTTCTATTACAGGTCAATGCATTTTAACCAAGAAGCTTATATTTTAACCATGGTTGGAAAGTAAAGGTAGGCCGGCGCCATAGACTTAGAAAATTTTTCGCTAGCCGGCGGCGGCGCATAAGAATAAAGGTGCGGACACATTTGTCTGACGCTACGCATTAACACGTGTTAACACGCCGTCAGATGATATCGGTTTTCATAGTAAATGTATGCACTAGTAGGATCAAGGTGCGGGCACATTTTTTTGACGCCACGTGTTAACACGCCGTATTTCTATGGACGTGTTATAAGATAATTAGTGTGAACCTAGTGCATACATTTACTATGAAAACCGATGTCATCTGACGACGGCGTGTTAACACGGTATTAACGCTAACGCGTGGCGTCAGACAAATGTGCCCGCACCTTAAACATATTCTTAAGGTCCAAACAAATTATCGGACGCGGCTTACTGCCGCGGCTGATCTGAGGTGTGCAAACTATCGGATGTAGTATGTCGCGGACGTAACCATAGACTAATATGACGTCATCGGACGTCCGATAGCTATCTGGAACGCAGGATGTTATTAGAGTGTTAATTTGTTTGGACCTTTATGGTCGGCGACCATTACTATCCCCGTCAATGGGGATGGCAACGCAAAGCTAATTGTAGATGTCGCTGCGTACGCTGTTCCTAAGACAGTTGACGTTCAGAACAAAATGTATGGGAAAATAGGTATTTATTTTGTGGTAGGTATTTTTTTACCGAAAAAGATCCATTGACCCAAAATGGATATAAAAGACTATTCTACAATGCAAATGCCAGAATTTAAAGACAAATTGAAACGTTTTTATTCTTACAGAATTTATCCATTTTTTTCTATATCCAGATTTTTCGGAAATTCGTAAGTGCCAACTGCCAACACTTTTAAAGCCAACACAGGATTTAATCATTTTAAAGCTAAAAAAAAAAAACGTTTTTTAAGTAAAAGTCCTTTGTTTTCATAGTTCTCGTGGAACAAGCGTACGCAGCGCCATTTTGAAGGTCCAAACAAATTATCGGACGCGGCTTACTGCCGCGGCTGATCTGAGGTGTGCAAACTATCGGATGTAGTAGGTCGCGGACGTAACCATAGACTAATATGACGTCATCGGACGTCCGATAGCTATCTGGCACGCAGGATGTTATGAGAGTGTGCACACTTATCAGCCGCGGCAGTAAGCCGCGTCCATAAGCCGCGTCCGATAATTTGTTTGGACCTTGACAGTTGCCTTCCCCAGTTAAGCCTCGATTACATACGCCGATTTAGCTTCCTTACTGGGGATCCAATCTAGGAACCCAAATTGGATGTAGCGATCACACTATGCCCCAATTAGGACATGATTTCACTGATTAGGGTTGTCACCAGTACTTGACAATAACATTATTGTACATAGATTAAACAATGAGTTTTCACTATTAACGGAAATGTAAAGGTAGGTTTTGATGAGTACTCTGATAGGAAATGGTTTGATGATGAAGCCGGACGGAAAAAGGCCACTAGAACTCTGTAATAAAAAAGATGGCGGTCAACTTTATTGTTTGTGGGCCGATTTCAATGAAACAGGGTTTTGTTACTATTTTGACAAAAAATAAGAACGAAATGTTGAAAATATTAAAAATCTAAGATGGCGGTCAACTTTTTTGTTTTTGGGCCGATTTCGATAAAACTCGGTTTTTGGTACTATTTTAACAAGAAAATAACAACGCAATATTGAAAATATTAAGAAATCCAAGATGGCGGCCAACATTTTTTTTATAGGTAAGGCAAGTGAAACTTTGATCATGCAGCCAAGTCTTCAGTCATATTTTTTTCTTTAGTTTGCATTTCTGCGGGTGTATTATTACGGGCACATAATTTGGCAAGACAAAAGATGCGCAGCAGCTACAAACACTAAACTCGGTGCATCTTTTGTCTCATCTTTGTTTTACCAAGTTATTTATGCCGGTACCTATATCACATTATAAGTAACCCCTAGATGATCAAGCATGGCTTGTCAATAATTTACATTGCATTACCACCACCACTACCATTTGAGTGCGTACCAAAAATTCAAGATGGGGGCCAACTTTTTTGTTTTTGGCCTGATTTCGATGAAACTCGGTTTTTGGTACTATTTTGGCAAGAAAATAACAACTCAATTTTTCAAATACTAAAAATCCAAGATGGCGGTCAACTTTTTTGTTTTTGGGTCGATTTTGATAAAACTCGGTTTTTGGTCCTATTTTGACAAGAAAATAACAACGCAATGTTAAAAATATTCAAAAATTCAAGATGACGGCCAACGTTTTTGCTATTGGGCCGATTTCGATTAAACTCGGTTGTTGGTACTATTTTGACAAGAAAATAACAAAGCAATGTTAAAAATATTAAAAATCCAAGATGGTGGCCTATTTTTTTGTTCGTGGTCCAATTTTAATAAAACTTGGGTTTTGGTACTAACTACTTAAAAAGTAACAATAATCATCATCATCGAAATCGAAAAATTGAGAAATCGGCCCATAAATAAAAGAGTTGGCTGGTATATTGATTTTATTATTATTTTCAACATTTCGTTGTTATTTTTTCGTCAAAGTAGTAACAAAACCGAGTTTCTTTGAAATCGGCCCATAAACAAAAAAGTTGGCCGCCATCTTGGATTTTTATATTTGAAAAATTGTGTTGTCATTTTCTTGTCAACATAGTAGCGAAAACTGAGTTTCATCGAAATCGGCCCACAAACAAAAAAGATGGTCGCCATCTTGGATTTTTAGTATTTGAAAAATTGTGTTGTTAATTTCTTGTCAAAATAGTAGCAAAAACTGAGTTTCATCGAAATCAGCCCACAAACAAAAATGATGGCCGCCATCTTGGATTTTTATTATTTGAAAAATTGAGTTGTTATTTTCTTGCCAAAATAGTACCAAAAACCGAGTTTCATCGAAATCAGGCCAAAAACAAAAAAGTTGGTCTTCATCTTGAATTTTTGGTACGCACTCAAATGGTAGTGGTGGTGGTAATTCAATGTAAATTATTGACAAGCCATGCTTGATCATCTAGGGGTTACTTATAATGTGATATAGGTACCGGCATAAATAACTTGGTAAAACAAAGATGAGACAAAAGATACACCGAGTTTAGTGTTTGTAGCTGCTGCGCATCTTTTGTCTTGCCAAATTACGTGCCCGTAATAATACACCCGCAGAAATGCAAACTAAAGAAAAAAATATGACTGAAGACTTGGCTGCATGATCAAAGTTTCATTTGCCTTACCTATATAGCCTTGGCTAGGGAGGCAACCCTTAAATTCCCCAACTAGGATCCAATTCGGGGCATCGTTTCCAATCTGAAATTGGATTGGATTGATGGATTGTATGTAATTGAGGCTTAATTAAGCGTCGATTACATACGCCGATTTAGCTTCCTTACTGGGGATCCAATCTAGGAACCCAAATTGGATGTAGTGATCACACTATGCCCCAATTAGGACATGATTTCACTGATTAGGGTTGTCACCAGTACTTGACAATAACATTATTGTACATAGATTAAACAATGAGTTTTCACTATTAACGGAAATGTAAAGGTAGGTTTTGATGAGTACTCTGATAGGAAATGGTTTGATGATGAAGCCGGACGGAAAAAGGCCACTAGAACTCTGTAATAAAAAAGATGGCGGTCAACTTTATTGTTTGTGGGCTGATTTCAATGAAACTCGGTTTTGTTACTATTTTGACAAAAAATAACAACGAAATGTTGAAAATATTAAAAATACAAGATGGCGGCCAACATTTTTGTTTGTGGGCCGATTTCGATGAAACTCGGTTTTTGTACTATTTTAACAAGAAAATAACAACACAATTTTTCAAATACTAAAAATCTAAGATGGCGGTCAACTTTTTTGTTTTTGGGCCGATTTCGATAAAACTCGGTTTTTGGTCCTATTTTGTCAAGAAAATAACAACGCAATATTGAAAATATTAAGAAATCCAAGATGGCGGCCAACATTTTTTTCTGTGGGCCGATTTCGATGAAACTCGGTTTTTGGTACTCTTTTAACAAGAAAATAGCAACACAATTTTTCAAATACTAAAAATCCAAGATGGCGGTCAACTTTTTTGTTTTCGGGCCGATTTCGATATAACTCGGTTTTTGGTCCTATTTTGACAAGAAAATAACAACGCAATATTGAAAATATTAAGAAATCCAAGATGGCGGCCAACATTTTTTTTGTGGGCTGATTTCGATGAAACTTGGTTGTTGGTACTATTTTGACAAGAAAATAACAAGGCAATGTTAAAAATATTAAAAATTCAAGATGGTGGCCTATTTTTTTGTTCGTGGTCTGATTTTAATAAAACTTGGGTTTTGGTGCTAACTACTTAAATAGTAACAATAATCATCATCATCGAAATCGAAAAATTGAGAAATCGGCCCATAAATAAAAGAGTTGGCTGGTATATTGAATTTATTATTGTTTTCAACATTTCGTTGTTATTTTTCGTTAAAGTAGTAACAAAACCGAGTTTCTTTGAAATCGGCCCATAAACAAAAAAGTTGGCTGCCATCTTAGATTTTTTGTATTTGAAAAATTGAGTTGTTATTTTCTTGTCAACATAGTAGCGAAAACTGAGTTTCATCGAAATCGGCCCACAAACAAAAAAGATGGTTGCCATCTTGGATTTTTAGTATTTGAAAAATTGTGTTGTTATTTTCTTGTCAAAATAGTAGCAAAAACTGAGTTTCATCGAAATCAGCCCACAAACAAAAAAGATGGCCGCCATCTTGGATTTTTATTATTTGAAAAATTGAGTTGTTATTTTCTTGCCAAAATAGTACCAAAAACCGAGTTTCATCGAAATCAGGCCAAAAACAAAAAAGTTGGTCTTCATTTTGAATTTTTGGTACGCACTTAAATGGTAGTGGTGGTGGTAATGCAATGTAAATTATTGACAAGCCATGCTTGATCATCTAGGGGTTACTTATAATGTGATATAGGAACCGGCATATAACTTGGCAAAACAAAGATGAGACAAAAGATGCATCGAGTTTAGTGTTTGTAGCTGCTGCGCATCTTTTGTCTCATCTTTGTCTTGCCAAATTACGTGCCCGTAGTAATACACCCGCAGAAATACAAACTAAAGAAAAAAATATGACTGAAGACTTGGCTGCATGATCAAAGTTTCATTTGCCTTACCTATATAGCCTTGGCTAGGGAGGCAACCCTTAAATTCCCCAACTAGGATCCAATTCGGGGCATCGTTTCCAATCTGAAATTGGATCCCCAGTAAGGAAGCTAAATCGGCGTATGTAATCGAGGCTTTACATACGCCGATTTAAGGAACCAATTTAGAGTTGCCACTCGTATAAATAAGTTAAATTTTAACAGTGAATTTGCACAAATGACGGAAAGGTCAACATTTTTTGTTTTTTTCAATTCTCATCTCCAATCTTAAACAATGTTTACTTTTCCGTTATAGTGTAGATTCGATTTTAAAATCGAACTTATTCTACAATATTTTATTGTCAAGTACGGGTGGCAACCCGAAATTGGTTCCTAGCTAGGATTCTAAATTGGCGTATGTAATCGAGGCTTAAATAAATTGGCGTATGTAATCGAGGCATAATGCGCCTGGCGGCCATGATTTTAACCTCAAAAACGAAAAACAATTGTACCTATTTTTTTATGTAGGTACCTAGATCTATCTTATTGACAATAATAATTCAATAATTAATACCTTTATTAGATTACCTACGAGTATTAGAATTTTCTTGTTTCATGACATTTTTAGTTGCGGATCACGTCAACGTGGATGTTAATGTGACAAGGTTCCAGTGCATTACCAATAAAATTGACGGGGATAATACAGTCGAATCGCGTGGTCGTAAACGGTAGTGGTAGTAATAGTAACGTGCTAGTGTTGTGAAAGATGGATATTTCATTAGAAGAATTATTAGCTTTAATGGGGAAGGCAACTGTCAAAATGGCGCTGCGTACGCTTGTTCCACGAGAACTATGAAACAAAGGACTTTTACTTAAAAAATAGTTTTTTAAGCTTTAAAATTATTAAATTCTGTGTAGGTAATAGGCTTTTAAAATGTTGGCACTTACAAAGTTCCGAAAAATCTGGATAAAGAAAAAATTATAAATTCCGTAAGAATAAAAACGTCTTATTTTGGTTTCAAATTCCGGCATTTGCATTGTAAAATAGTCTTTTATATCCATTTTGGGTCAATGGGTCTTTTCCAATTAAAATACCACAAAATATATACCTATTTTCCCATACATTTTGTTCTGAACGTCTATACTCTTAGGAACAAGCGTACGCAGCGACATCTACAATTAGCTTTGCGTTGCCAACCCCATTGCCATTGCCAGATTGCAGATGCAATTTTATAAGTAGGTAGGTATTTCCAGTAAAGCAAAATAATAATAATATTAAATCTTTATTGTACATTTATGTTACGGCTAAACCTAGTTTTAGCCGGCTTATATTTATCAAAATAATGTCCTTATCTCTGATTATATCTTACTATTATATATTACTATCTTATATTTGATTTCCGCCATTTTGGCGCTGTAGGACGTAGCGTGAGCATAGCGTGAGGGACATGGTACTAAAGTCTGGAGTCTGGAGATTCACCATTTCATTGTACGTCAAAATCAAATAGGCACAAGAACTTTGCTGTCAAATCATACAGACAGCCAGTCCAGAAAATAGAAAAAAAAATCAGGTCAATGTTTGAACTCCATTGAACTAAACGACAGACTAGAAAATATTGTTTAAGCGATAAAAAGTACAACAAAGAGTACGCTATAAAACGCTAGTTTTTTTACATTCTCTTCTTTATTTAAGGCCCATATGACCGCCAATGACCTTGAGCGTTCGAGCGTGGCCAAGTATTTCGCGCCCCGCCACCCGCCGTTTACCACGCATCAAAACATCACTGTAGGGTGTACGTCGTTTTTATTTTTTTAGGAATATGGAATAATGGGTACCTACAAGGTCTTTTTAAATTAATATCTATAGAGTAAGAATAGCACATTATTGATGTGTTACTAACTGGTGTGGTAATAAAAAACTGGCTCCAGTCAAATACTATTTGAATGACGAAATTAAGTACCTGTTAACTGAAAAAAACTATTTCACCCAGACACAGGGGACCCACAAACATGTTCATGCAAATACAAAACTTACGACCTCCGGCTCACTAGGCAGTATAGTAGGTATGAACCTCTATACAAAAAAAAAGTTGGGAGTTACAAGTCATGATAAAGTTTGGCCACATGATGGAAACTGATCTGTAGGCTGTTCCTAACTAATATTGAGCTGGGGGCATTGGCGGATCCAGGGGGGGGGCCAAGGGGGCCATGGCCCCCCCCACAAGACCGACTACCTATGCAGATAACATTGAACTTGCATAGAAAATTAGTTTTGATTAGATTTATTACCTACTTTTTAAATTCCAATTTTTTATGTTTTATGTCTGGTAGTGTCAGTTCCTTTTTTATTTTATTTTTTAACCATAAAAGGTGGCCCCAGTATCAGTAGGGTTACCATCTGACAGGCATTTGACAAACATTTTATGGTTTCGTTTTCGATTCGAAAGGCGGGTTGGCGAGACAGGCATTTTTTAATTTCGCGGGTCTCGCTGTGAAATCTCGCATACATGCTCCAATCACGCACGCCTTGCTTTGAAAGCTACTCGTCCGCCCAGATGAAACCATATATAACAAGATTAATGGATGAAATTAGCTAAAAATATGACGCTGCGCGGGCCCCGTTTTTTTACTACAGACAAGATTAGTAGATGAAACTGACTAAAAATCGCGCTGCGCGGCATTTTTTTTTTTACTAAAGACAGATATGATTGGTGGATAAAACTAAATAAAAATCGCGCTGCGCGGCCGTTTTTTAATAAGTATTATAATAGGCAGGTAAGAGTACAAGATTAGTGGATGAAACTGACTAAAAATGGCGCTGTGGGGCCGTTTTTCACTATAGATAGACAGACAAGATTAGTGGATGAAACTGACTAAAAATTGCGCTGCGCGGCCGCTTTTTTTTACTATAAACAGGCAAGAGTACAAGTATAACGATTGAAACTAACTAAAAATGGCGCTGCGCGGCTGTTTTTTTAACTAAAGACAGACAAGATTAGTGGATGAAACTGACAAAAAATAGCGCTGCGCGGCCGTTTTTTTTACTATAAACAGGCAAGAGTACAAGTATAACGGATGAAACTGACTGAAAATGGCGCTGCGCGGCTGTTTTTTACTAAAGACAGACGAGATTAGTGGATGAAACTGACTAAAAATCGCGCTGCGCGGCCGTTTTCTTTTACTACAGGCAGGCAAGAGTACAAGCTTAGTTGATGAAACTGGCAAAAAATGCGCTGCTTGGCCATCTTTTTAACTATAGACAGACAAAATTACCTAATAGATGAAATGAAACTGACTAAGAATTGCGCTGCACGGCCGTTTTTTTACTATAGACAGGCAAGAGTTCAAAATTAATCGATGAAACTGCCTAAAAATCGCGCTGCGCGGCCGTTTTTTGCTTTATACAGGCATTTTTCTGAAAAATCAGGCGTTTTGTGCATCCTAGACAGGCATCTTCCCTTTCATAGATGGTAACCCTATGCCCGAGGCTCCAAGGGCCCCCCCCACATTGGAATCCTGGATCCGCCCTTGGCTGGGGGGCCAAACTATCCTTACATACAGTTCTATACGGCGGCGGGTTAAATAGCGCTCTTTTCCTGGATCATTCTAAAAATTATATCAATTCAGGTTTAGCTAATAGGTCAAATGTGGTATCATTTTCGGATAAATCAATAACGTAGAATTCATTTCTGATATAAGAAAATGCAATTTATCAAGAAGTTTCTGAAAAATTATACAATAACCAAAGTTTTTATTCTTCATTTTTTTTATTTAAGGTATTGGCACTTGTTTCAGTATTTAAAAAAACTACCTCAAAGAAGCGATTTTCGGGTTAATTTGTTTTTTACTTTTATTATATTAATAACTATATTTTATACAACTTGAGCCCTAACCCAAGTAGTTAAGGTCCATTGTTTGCGGAGACACAGCTAGTCAAAAATAGGCATTTTTTCACGAAATAAAAAGGATTTCCGTTTCGTTCGGAAGCATTTTTCAGGTTTTTTGTTTATATTTCTGTAAAGTTAATTAAATTTTCTACAATTTGAGTCTAGTTTGAGTAGTCTAGGTCTATTGGTTGCAGAGACACAGCTAGTCAAAGATAGGATTTTTTTAATTATTTTCGATAAAAGGCCCATTTTGCCATTCTTTCAATGTAAGCATTAGAGTTACATTTTTATTTTATCCTTGACAACAACCCCAAAATCCCGACATTACATTTTCAAATTATCCCCACACATATACACAAACAAACAGTTTCCCAGGTATAGCAAAAAATCTGTCCACGCAGACAAGTCGCGGGCGGCCACTAGTCAAAAATAAATAACATGTCATTTTAGTACCTGTCACTGGAAAATAAAATAAAATATTAGGATTAGGGTCGCGGACTTCAAATATTTTTCTACTTTGGGTCGCCAGCCAAAAAGGTTAAGTAAGAACCACTTTACAGTATGATAAAGTATCATAAATGAAAAAAAAAATTAAATATCCAAATCGTTTTATTTTGTTTTTAGATATTTGTACATAGGTTTTGATTTTGGTTCACACTATATTATCTACATCCCTGCAAAGTTTCATCGACTGAGGATTTAATGTTGAGGTCTCCATACACAACAAGATTGTTTTATTTTCTACACTAGAGGGAAATTGTAATGATACCGTCCAAAATTAATTAATGTGTATTAGTATTACACTATTAAATAAAATTGGGAATTAATTAATTGGATGACTGGAAATAATTGAAGGCGACTGTTAGTGGGATACTTAAATACTAAGCCTGGCAGCGGTTTATTTTTTGGGTGACATAATTACTAAACGGGCGACAAACTGTGGATAACAAAAATACGTAAAAGTGACGACTACATGTGGGAGATTAATAAAATTTAAATGTGTGACAAAAATACTGAGTGGGTGACTATTATACCAAGTAGATAACATGGTATTTTTGTCACCTCAATTAGGTTAATAGGCGCCTTTTATTGATAAAATTTATGCCAAATTTTAAATGTGTTGTGTGCCCTAAGGTTGTCGCCCAAATAGAAATTTGGTGGCCCGTTCTGAATAAATAGTTACTCAATTTGTATTTTAAATTCACCCAAATTTCAATATTTGTAATCGCCTTCAGTCCGTCGCCCACTTAGTATTTCAGTACACTACATTCAGTATTTTTGATACCCAAAATGGGAATGTCTCGTTACCCGATTAAATACTACCCAATAAAATTCACCGCGGCGCCCCACTTTGGGTCAGAGTGCCCTTTTTATTTTGAATATTTTATAAGTCCGATTGCAGAGACATCTATTGGCAAACTTGATGACTTTGTTGTGAAAGTTGATGGTTAAGATCAAGAAGCTTATATTTTTCCTCCCTCAAATGGAGATTGCACGGCCATATGTCATAGTGAAGATTGACGGCTTATTGCGCAACCTCTTTTTTTAGTGTTACAATACGTGTTCGTTGTTCGTCGTTCGTTTGTTCGTGAGAAACGAAAACGTATTGTAAAACGAAAAAGAAAGAGATAGCAATAAGCCTTCAATCTTCACTTACTTACTAGGCGTGCAACCTCCATTGTGGATATAAGCTTCTTGGTTAAGATACAGAGATGACGGTGCCGATGTACTCTTCAAAAACTTTAACGCAGCTCTAGCACCCCCGCCTAGCTTTGCCTCGGAACTGGGGGCCAGGCCCACCCAGGATGAAATAAATCTCTATATTATATACGCCCATAACTTAGACATTATTTTGATAAATATAAGCCGGCTAAAACTAGGTTTAGCCGTAACATAAATGTACAATAAAGATTTAATATTATTATTATTTTGCTTTACTGGAAATACCTACCTACTTATAAAATTGCATCTGCAATCTGGCAATGGCAATGGGGTTGGCAACGCAAAGCTAATTGTAGATGTCGCTGCGTACGCTTGTTCCTAAGAGTATAGACGTTCAGAACAAAATGTATGGGAAAATAGGTATATATTTTGTGGTATTTTAATTGGAAAAGACCCATTGACCCAAAATGGATATAAAAGACTATTTTACAATGCAAATGCCGGAATTTGAAACCAAAATAAGACGTTTTTATTCTTACGGAATTTATAATTTTTTCTTTATCCAGATTTTTCGGAACTTTGTAAGTGCCAACATTTTAAAAGCCTATTACACAGAATTTAATCATTTAAAAGCTTAAAAAACGATTTTTTAAGTAAAAGTCCTTTGTTTTCATAGCTCTCGTGGAACAAGCATACGCAGCGCCATTTTGACAGTTGCCTTCCCCATTAAAGCTAATTCTTCTAATGAAATATCCATCTTTCACAACACTAGCACGTTACTATTACTACCACTACCGTTTACGACCACGCGATTCGACTGTATTATCCCCGTCAATTTTATTGGTAATGCACTGGAACCTCCACGTTGACGTGATCCGCAACTAAAAATGTCATGAAACAAGAAAATTCTAATAGGTAATTTAATAAAGGTATTAATTATTGAATTATTATTGTCAATAAGATAGATCTAGGTAGTATATAAAAAAATAGGTACAATTGTTTTTCGTTTTTGAGGTTAAAATCATGGCCGCCAGGCGCATTATGCCTCGATTACATACGCATGGTTTGACCAATTTAGATGCGGTTTTTAGAGTAGATAACGTATGATTTCTTTAAAAAGTTTAAAATAAAATGGCAAAATTAAACATTTTGAAAAAACTCACGACGGTTAAAATTGAAACTCTTTATTTAAAAAGACTTAAATAAGTTTTACAAAAATCCCTCGACTAAAAGTGATGTAGGTACAGTCAGTGGCACGAATCATGAAATCGGGTGGGGATTGCGCGAAACACGTATTTTGGCACAAAGTTTGCGAACGATTTTATCCTAGCTTCCCGATAAGCTAGAGACTTGAAACTTTGAACATAGGTCAGAACTGGAAGGCAATGCAATAATATGGTGTCATTGAGCTGATCTGATCATGAAGCCGGAAGAAGGGCACAGGAACTCTATGATGAAACCATACAACCCCATCATGTTTGGTCTCGTTAGCATCGTCTTGACGAGTACTCTAATGGGAGACGAAGTCCAGGGTCTGATGATGAAGCCGAAAGATCATGCCATAGGAACTCAATATTGAAACCGTGCAACCCCATTAAATTTGGGCTCGTTTGAATCGTCTTGACGAGTTCTTTGTTGGAAAACAGTTTCCAGGGTCTGATGATGGAGCCGGAAGAAGGCCACTGGAACTCGGTAATAAAAACATGCAATCCCATCGAGTTTGGGCTCGTTTGAATCATCTTGACGAGTACTTTAATGGGAAATAGTGTCCGAGGATCTGATGATGGAGCCGGAGAAAGGCCATAGAAACTCTATAATAAAACCATGCACCCCATCGAGTTTGGGCTCGTTTGAATCGTCTTGAGGAGTACTTTGTTGGGAAATAGTTTCCAGGGTCTGATGATGGAGCCGGAAGAAGGCCACTGGGACTCTGTAATAAAACCATGCAACCTTATCGAGTTTGTGCTCGTTTGAATCGTCTTGACGAGTGCTCCGATAGGAGATGGTATATTTTTTTTTAGACTTAGCTCGTTAACTAAAAGCAGAAAATAAAAATTTACAGATTTTTTTTTTTAAAAAACACGTTTTTAAAACGGACTAAATTATTACAAAAAATCGGACTAAAAACATTAAAACGGACTAAAAAGTAATAAATAAATTCTTCTGTAAATATTTATAACCCTACCTACAGAAATTTTAAACCTAAAAACGTGGTGCGCATGCTAAAGACAATATGGATGAAAAATTTTACAAATTGCGCCCCACGTTTTTAGGTTTAAATTTTTTTATATTTATTTCATACATGCGACCTCATTTCGTCCATACTCTTTATTTCGAATTATAAACCTTCTTTTTTAATAATCCTTATTTAAAACTCCTTGGTATATCCGTGCATTTTATTTTTTTACTTTTTAATCCATGCATGACACCATAAAGCACTCTATCTATCCTTTTCTCACATATCAATTTTACAAGTCTCAATTAGTACAAGAAATTAAAAAAGCACTTTGCCTCACGCTCGCAGCAAAAATCGATTTTGCTGCGAGTTTCTACGCGCCAAAAGAGCCCTTTTCGTGCTGGAGGTGAAAAAAGTATTGTTACTGACGCGGGGTACGGGATTGTAAGGAGAAGACTGTGTTGCAGAGCGACAATAAAGTTTTTTTTTATCATAGCAATTAATCTTTTCCATATTTAAGTATGTGATCCTGGTACTTTGGATGATTTTATTTTTATTGAAAAGTTGAAAATAAAAAAACTAATAAGGTTTTTAATCATTTCCATATTTATGTGATCCAATAAATTTACAAAAAGTTTTTTTTTATCATAGGAAGTGTAGATAGGTATTTTTTCTGTACTGAGCAGAACCTGTCACCACATCATGGACAGCCACTGCGCTTACAAGGCACTCCTGAAATCATTATGAACACGTACCTAATAAATAATAGTAGATACCTAGCGTAATATGAGTCGCAATCTCAACAAAATATAGGTCATGATTTTTCAATCTAATTCAATTGTGGACGCGATCTCGTTACGACGTAAGACGCTGCCACCGGCGCACACGCATTGCCAACAACAACCGTTTTAAATTTAGAACAGACTGATGACAAATTATTTTCAAATAGTTTATTCCATTGAGAATGTTAGTTTCGCGAAGCATTCAGTGAAATTCGCACACGAGAGTTTTTGGCGTGTTTAAACGGGATATTTTGCGTTTTAGGCGTTATTTATTTTAATGATTTTGTTTTTTCTATTGGAATTAGTGTTCAATATGATTCGTAAAAGTACAAGTTGTCAATTATACCCTAATGTGAACTCTACAAGTAGTGATATATCGTCATCTTCGTCAGAGAATGATACACCTTTAAAAAAGTGAGTATTTTTTTACTGCTAGACGCAAAAACTATTAAAAAAAAGCTTATGCTTTTTCGTTATCTATCTATCTACTTTATAGTAGACAGATAGATAACAGTTTTTTCATCAATTATAGATTCATAGCGTACACATTCAGGTACACAATACAATAGAAACTTACAAAGAAAACTTGTTTAAAACTGTGTGCCGCATCGATTGAAATTAAAAGGCAAAAAACTCAGTGATACCTTTGCTTTACAGCAAAGCACTGATTTTCAACATGTCACTTCACACTTACGTGTATAAGTAATAGGTAGACAAGTATTTACTTAATAAAGAAGAAAATAATCAATCACTCTTTCAGTAGCGCATGTATTTCACATTTACTTAGTAAGCGGGTTTTCAGGATTTTCTTCAAAGTAGTTACTGTAGTATTCGTCCTTTTCAGGATGTGATTTTTTTTTATAAGTAGGCTTAGTATTGAACCAATGTAGGTATAGTGAACACAGTAGCTTAGCTTTCTTTATTGCAAGAAGAAAATTACACGATCTCTTTCTTGTAGGATGACTTCACTCGCATTCGCGTCGCCTTGAAGAAACTCATAACATAAACATTTCGATAAACTCTGAGAAAATTAATCAGCAACAGCAAATGCTTATTTCTGTTTTTCCTCGTTCGTTTCTTCAAACAAGAAACTCGTTAGCTATAATGAGTGTACAGTGTATGTACGTGCCCGAAAGGATTTTTGAAAATTTTCAGTCTCAGCTTAGAAATCTATTCTGTGGTCTCAGTCAAGAATTCCTGGGAATTTTTTGATATTATATAGTCTATAAGCTGTTGAGGCAATAAACATAAATTAAATGAAATGACAAAACATTTTGTGCTGAAACGATGCAATCAACGAAGAAGGTTAAGGTGACTCGAAATGGGTCAAAGGAAGCCCCAACGGGCTGTGGTATAATCAATGAACGCAATTTAACTATTGACGTTTTGTGTGGAGAATTTTAAAGTAGGTACTTATTTGCATTTGCCAAGCTTCTTGGATTTGCCACACTAACATTTTTTTAATTCATTTAAAAACTATGAACGCCAATGTTTGTAAACTTTTATGCACAATTAATGTTTAAACCATGGAAATAGAATGTCAAAGAACAATAATGTCAATAAACAGGTGATCCGAAAACGAATGCATACATTTTATATGAGATAGTAAAATATGACTTAGATTCATAAAATATGACTATATATGGCAAAGGAAATTAATAAACTATGTACCATACTGTTTTCTTCGTCGATAAACGAATAAATGTAGCGAAATTTTGTTTTAGAGAAATGTGTGATTACTTGGATTATTTCTTTTTGTCACATCACAGTTACTTAGAGCACAAGACACTATGGGTCCATGATACACCTTTATTTTAAATTCTAATTAATATTAACAAATATTTTAAACAAACTGTGATTGCTCATTTGCAAGGCGGGACGCTAGGGGCTCTTACTGTAAAAAATGTTGGCACATGTCACTTGATCCTTTGTCTCTTTTTTACATAGACCGTGTCCGTATGATGTTAACTTCTCTTTTCCACGCTTTGTTGGTCTTCTTGAGCGCAGCGAAATTTTTTCTGTCTATGGTTTAAACAGTCTACAACGATATAAGTCGGTAGCGGCTACGGTAACGGCGGGGCAGGGGATGCTAAGAATCCCCGGGTGCGGCTCGGCTACCAAAAACGACGACAACTGCACCTGGCAACCTATAACACGCGCACACTAAGGACTGACTCGAAGTTAACCGAGTTGGAAGAAGTTATCAGCAAGGTACACTGGGGGACATTATCGGGTTATCTGAAGTCCGAAGAGCGGGAGAGGACTCGATAATCCTCAACTCCGGTAACTTGCTTTACTACCGGGAGGGCGACCAACAGTCCCAAGGTGGTGTCGGGTGTGTGTCGACCAGGGTGGCGTACCTTATACTCAGAATCCAAACGGTGTTCGCTGAATGTTATACAGGTTTACGCACCGACCTCGACACACCAAGATGACGAAGTGGAGGCTATGTATGAGGAGATCTCTAAAGCCATGCATAGCTACAAAACCCACTACACTGTTGTGATGGGGGACTTCAATGCAAAGTTGGGGAAACGATGCGGTGATGAGCTGAGAGTGGGGCAATTTGGAGTTGGGCAACGGAATGACAGAGGCCAGATGCTGGCTGACTTTATGGAGAAGGAGAACCTCTTTATGATGAACTCCTTCTTCAGAAAGCCGGAAAGCCGGAAGTGGACCTGGGTCAGTCCGGACGGTAAAGTCAGAAATGAGATAGATTTTATCATGTCGACGAAAAAGCAAATATTCAATGATGTCACTGTGATCAACGCTGTTAAGACGGGGAGCGATCACCGATTGGTACGTGGCACATTGAATATCAACCCAAAGCTGGAAAGATCTCGACTGATAAAATAAACAATTCGACCATTGCCGGCCCATATTCAAAACCCCGAGAGCTTTCAACTCGAACTCCAAAACTGCTTCGAAGCCCTTGAGAACAGCATAGATGTGGACGATCTAAACAACATGGTGGTGGATACTGTCCGTACGGTAGGGTCCAAGCTCCTTAAGACCCGCCGTCCCAAGATAAAGAAACTCTCCGACCACACACTCCTACTCATGGATCAGAGATGTGAAATGAGGCTCCAGAGTTCAGTAGATGCTAATCGTTATCGGCAGCTTAATAGACAGATATCTAAGTCTTTGACGAGCGACCTTCGCCAATTTAATACGAATCGTATTAAAGAGGCCATTGAGCGGAATAAAGGCTCCAAAGTGTTCGCGAGAGATCTGTCTATTGGGCAAAGCCAGATGACGAAGCTGAAAACTGACGACGGACGCATCATTTCATCGAAGCCTGAAATCCTGAGGGAGATCGAGAGCTTCTATGGGCAGTTATATTCCACGCAGACACCTGTTGAAAGCAAGGCTAAAGACTCCAGAGCCAAGCTTACCCGACACTATACCCAAGATATCCCGGACGTCAGCCTGTACGAGATTAGTATGGCTCTCAAACAGCTGAAAAACAACAAGGCGGCGGGTGACGATGGAATCACTACAGAACTTCTGAGAGAGGGCGGTAAGCCGATACTCAAAGTCCTCCAGAAGCTCTTTAATTCCGTCATCGTCCAGGGCAGAACGCCAAAGACATGAAACATAAGTGAGGTGATCTTGTTCTTTAAAAAGGGTGACAAGTCCCTCTTAAAGAACTATAGACCCATCTCGCTTCTGAGTCATGTCTATAAGTTGTTTTCGAGAGTCCTTACGAATCGTCTCGCTCGCAAGTTCGACGACTTCCAACCTCCCGAACAAGCCGGGTTCCGAAAACGCTTTAGCACCATAGACCACATCCATACGCTGCGGCAGGTTATACAGAAGACTGAGGAGTATAATGAGCCACTTTGCTTGGCGTTCGTGGACTATGAGAAAGCCTTTGATTCGATTGAAACCTGGGCGGTGCTGCAGTCTCTCCAAAGGTGCCAAGTGGACTATAGGTATATCGAGGTGTTGAGGTACTTATACCAAAATGCCACCATGACGATCCGAGTACAGAACCAGAACACAAATCCTATCCAACTGCAGCGTGGTGTGAGACAGGGAGACGTTATTTCTCCGAAACTGTTCACAGCTGCGTTGGAGGACACCTTTAAGCTCTTGGACTGGAAAGGACTCGGCATCAACATTAATGGCCAGTACCTAACACACCTTCGTTTTGCCGATGATATAGTTCTTATGGCTGTGACCATGGAAGACCTGAACACAATGCTCGAAGATCTCCGTAGTGCTTCCCAAAGAGTGGGTCTTAGGATGAACATGGATAAGACGAAAATTATGTCAAATGCCCATGTTGTACCCTCTCCAGTTCATGTTGGGAACACTACACTTGAAGTTGTTGACCATTACGTATACCTAGGACAGGCAGTCCAGTTAGGTAGGTCCAACTTCGAGAAAGAGATCTCTCGTCGAATCCAACTCGGGTGGGCAGCATTCGGGAAGCTTCGAAAAATCTTCGCGTCCGACTTACCTCAGTGTCTCAAGACGAAAGTCTATGAACAGTGTGTGTTGCCAGTGATGACTTACGGCAGTTAAACGTGGCCGCTAACTATGGGTCTCATAAGGAGGCTCAAGGTCACCCAGCGTGCAATGGAGAGAGCCATGATCGGCGTTTCCCTACGTGATCAAATCAGAAACGAGGAGATCCGCAGGAGAACTAAAGTAACCGACATCGCTCGAAGGATTGCTCAGCTGAAGTGGCAATGGGCGGGACACATAGCGAGAAGAACCGATGGCCGTTGGGGCAGAAAGGTTCTGGAATGGCGACTGCGCACCGGACGACGCTCCGTGGGTAGGCCCCCGACAAGGTGGACCGACGACCTGGTGAAGGTCGCGGAAAGCCAGTGGATGCAGGCAGCGCAGGACCGATCGTCGTGGAGATCCTTAGGGGAGGCCTATACCCAGCAGTGGGTGTCGTGTGGCTGATATGATGATGATGATGATGATATAAGTCTTCATTTCTGCTAACGACAAAAGGAGTCAGAGTCACTTTTAAGATATTTTTTTCAACGTTCAGTAAAGAAAATCAGAAAAAAAAATATTGCTAATACCTGCATGGCTAATACCTAGTGGGCCGTCATGATGACAATTAAAAAAATAACAAGTTAAACTGAAGAATCTTCATCATCACAGAAGATATGTGAGAAAAAATCGGCAATTTCATACCTATTACTACGATAATAGTAGATTATACAACAAGTGAATAAAAAGGGAATTTAGTTCGAGGGACTAAGTTGGATCCCGAGAGTAGCGAGGGATACAAAGGACCGAGATGAAATTTTTTTTCACGAGTTGTGTACTCTACTACCATTGACTGCGAGAAAACAAATACCTAGCAGTATTGAACTGGTAGTTCTTCGCCCTTTCTGGGTGGATCGGGTTCGAGTTATAACTCTTTTCCCGGGCGTCTTCTCCGGGGGCCTCTACCCCTGGATACTGGGTGCCGCTGGCGCGGCCGCTACGCGAATAGTTGTTGTTGGTCTTCTGAGAGCGTGTGCTGCTCTTGGGAAGCTTGCTGCGCAGCTCTCGGCGCGGTCTGCACACCGGGTGAGACCCCCATAGTGGGGGAGGCTCAGCGAGCGCCAGCGAGCGAGCTGCGACTTACGCAAGCGAGGGTAGTGGTTATAGTTGGGGTAGTTGAGGTTGAGGCAGGATTTGTGGGAAGTGGTGGGGGGGGGACAGTGGAACAAGAGCGCACACACTTCTTGGCAGTTCTTTTTTGTTGCTTGTCTCCAGTGGGTTGGTCGTGTTTGCGATTGGTGCAAGGTCGTGGAGGTGGGCGTGGGGTCCCTAGCAGTATCTACTTTATACTTAGTATTTATAGTTGACCATCAGCCATTTTCAATGTCCCCACTGATGGGGTACAGGCCTTCCATATGGGTGGGAGGATGGGCCATAACCCATCGCGCGGGCCCAATGCGGATTGATGGGTGTTAACGACTGCAAATGCAGCCGGGACCAACGGCTTAACGTGCCTTCCGAGGCACGGAGGAGCTCGAGATAATAAATTTTTGGTCACCCATCCCATGACCGACCCATGCGTGAAATTAGAAGTTTTCCAATGACATAAAACAACCACGTTAAGAGAGAGATTACATGATCAGTCTGGCATCAGTCCATTTCATCAGTCTGTATAGACTTTGAACTTTTTCAGACTGAATATCGTACCAGACTGATGCAAGACAGAACATTTAACCTCCCTCTAATAGATGAAAAAGAACCCAAAGATAAGACACTAAAAAGAACCTAATTAAATTGACACTATAAAGAACCTAATTAAATTTGGCGGGATATATTTTTTTGTTTAATTTTATTGTGTAACTCATAAAGTTAATATACCTACGGAATAGAGGAACAAACATGAGCTGTCAATCGAAACCCAAATTGATTTACATTTGTGTGTGTATTTTTTTTATGTATAAGTCTCAGTGATGTAATCTTGTCACTTTTGATATAAATATCGATATCGATGGTATTAATTAACAGCCATAGATTCAAAATAAATGGGATAGAATTTTGCACGGGTGTACTAAAATTACGATTTTGAAATGAACTATGACTATTAGAAAAAGATCAGAAGATATTTAAAATCATTTATTTAACATAAAAAAGATAAGAAGATATTTAGAATCATTTATATTAACACATGTTGAAATGAAACTTTATAGGAATACTTCTAAAAACAAATAAAGACGTATTTCATGTAACGTAAATAAACAAACAAATAAACTCAACCCCTTAGGGGGTAAATTAACCGAAAAAATCATCAATCAATCAATCATGTATGTCATTATTGAGGTTTTATAGAATGTTGATTGCGAAAATGGCATTGATTTTTGGGCTTCTTTTTCCTTGGCGTCAATTCTGGTCGGAAAGAAGGCGATGGTGGTGACTGTTGCAATAGCGGAGGTGTAGATCTAGAATTCGATGAGGTTGGTACATATGTGAATGCCTCTGGTACAATATCTCTATAAACGTAGGACGACACTGTGCGTATAGGCACAGATAATATAATACTATACTAGTACAGATGTCGCAGGCGTAGGTATTGTATATTTAGCTGTATTACATAGCAACTAGCTGTTTTATAAAACGGTGCCTCATTGTAATGCGGCGGATTAAAGATACGGCGTATTCAAAACGGCTGATCAAAAGTACGCCGCATTGAATAGAGAGCTTTGCGATTTTCAATACGGCTAGCCGTAATGTAATTGGGCGGTTCATAAGCCGCTTTTCCGTCAGTTTTTAGTTCTAATTATCAACACTCGCGGCGCTGCCTACCATAACAATAAAAATGGCGTCAAGTGCGGATTTTGCATCAAAAATAAGTAAGAATATGGTTGAATAAAATCAATAAAACGTGCCGTGTGTGTACAGATAATTGTTTAAGGACATTTTTTTAATGTGCTGTTAAATAATTTCTACGCAGCTCAATGCGGAAGTGTGAAAGCCGTGGATCAAAGAACGAGATTAAAACTGCTAAGGCGGCAATGGTTTCTGGTGTTGTGCGGAATCCTACGCAATAGTATTGGTGTAAAAATACAGAGAAAACCAATGAGTGTAGCTAGTGAAGATTAAAGAAACATATTTCGGAAGACCCTCCTTTTTGGGCAGTTCCCAAAGAACAATATGTTGATACATTACATATAGAAAAAGTTAACTTTTAAAAACATTTAAAATTATTTAAACCAAAAAAATTGCTAATATTACAATTTTACAAACAAGAACCAAACCGTTAAAGTAGTACTTATACATTCATTAAAACTTATAAAAATAATACGTTTCGTACTACTTACTAAGTGCTTAAGAAGTTAACTTAAACCTATTTTTTTTCATAATTATTAAAATTAAATTATTTTCAATTAAGCACTGTTTCGTTTTGTTAGTGTGGTCACTCTACAATAGAACTTTGATACAAAACGGCTAAACGTGATCCGCCGTATTGAACAACGTATCACATTGTCAATCTGGCGTATCGTTGACTCGCCGTATTACAATACGGCGCCGTTTTCTAAAACAGCTAGTTGCTATGTAATACGGCTAAATATACAATACGCCTGCGAGGTATAGGCTTTATATTGACCTGTAACAAAGACAGAAATGAGTGGCTATTGAGTGAGTTAGTGAAGTTGCTGCTATTAAAAGTGAAGCTAAAATTGCAGTTGTAATACTTACTTAGAAAACAAAATAGTATTATTATTTTAGAGTATCATTTTATTAATGCTTACCGGAACAAACTTAGATGGAACTGCAATTTTTTTCAAAATCCGCTTAACCCCTCGCATCTGGAAATATTTTTCCTCAAAATGCTTACTGCATAGATGAATAATATGTATCTAAGTTGGTAGGAAATCTGACTGAAATATAGTTAAATTACTTATGATGGTATTCTAATAGTCAGAAACTGATACCTATGGATCGGCTTAAGTAAAAAAGTCTGAAACGGGTGGTAGGAAAATATAGACGATTCAAAAGTACTTAATAATTAAGTTTATTTGAATAAAGCTTATTTGACTTTGACTATCTTAAATGGGATTACATTCCAAGATGAATAATAACTAAACATCATATAAGTACTTTTACAACAGTGAAACATATTCGTTTACCGCGTGATGCGGCGCGATAGACAATCGAAAAAAAAATCGATAACTTTATGCAGCCCTACTGTAAAATGAAAATTATTTCTTTACACAAAATATTCGTTAATTTTGCATTTTGTCTAGCCGATCTTTGCTTCTTACAAAAATGAGTGTTTACAGAAGAGAATTATCACGCTCAGTGTTAAAATTTCGAAACGTATTGGCAAAAATAAACACAAAGTTAGGCGGGGTCGATTTGGAGTAATTTACCTGTGAAATGAACATTTTTCTGGGTTATTTCGATGTGTTGTACAACAATCAATCACTGAACAGGACACCATGTTTCCGAAGCATTATTTCGCAAAAATGTCCACGATTTCAAGAAATATCGGAAATATTTTCAGAACTCAAATTCTCAGCGGGCTGATAAGTGCTGACAAACTGTCAATCAGTTGCGAAAAAGAGTTCTGCACGTCATAATCACGCATCTCTTTTTATCACACATTGTTGCTGTTTAGTGACATCTCGCTTGCTCAGCCCTTTGTTACTCTATTCCGCTAGGTAATATTAACTTTATGGTGTAACTATGGCATGGCTCTATGGAATAGCTCCATAGCAGCCAGTAGGAATAGGTACTTTTTTGTACTAATTCATGATGCGCGCTTGTTCCAAATTCAAATTATTTTTATTCACTCGGTGAATAAAATTGCTTATTATTATTCACTCTTATCGTTGAATTAAACGCACTTTTTAGAGTGGCGATGGTAAAAAAGTTATTTTCACCTCTCCAGCACGAAAAGGGTGCTTTAGGCGCGTAAAAACTCGCAGCAAAATCGATTTTTGCTGCGAGCGTGAGACAAAGTGCTTTTTTAATTTCTAACACCAACTTTTAAAATAATAAAGAAAAAACAAATAAAGTGACAAGGATGACACTTGTAAAATTGATATGTAAGAAAAGGATAGACAGAGTGCTTTATGGTGTCATACACGGATTAAAAAGTAAAAAAATAAAATGCACGGATATACCAAGGAGTTTTAAATAAGGATTGTTAAAAAAGAAGGTTGATAATTCGAAATAAAGAGTATGGAGGTAATGAGGTCACATGTATGAAACAAATATGAAATAAGAATTTATGAAGTTTATTAACAAATAATACTCGTATGTTTTATGATTATAAATAAATAAATAAGACGGAATATTAATGAATAAAAGAAAAACACAACGCAATCACTCGCTACGCTCGTGATTCAATTCTAGACTACTTCGCTGGTTCGTGATTTAAAGTCGCCACTCGCAGCACAATTCGATTTTGGTCACTTGTATAACAAATAACTATTAATCATGTAAATGAAACAATGTGTTATAGATAGAGTGTATTATGGAGTGTCCCCGAGATTGTTTTAAAATAATTAAAAATACACGGTGAAATAGAAGTTTTTAGCTATCTAACAACTGTAACTTTAGGATGGTAGTACTTTATATCTATTCTGTGCTTTAGGACAAAAATTTCAAGGTGAAATAAACATGTTTTTCTTTTTTTAACGAGACATAATTTACGTCAGAATTACGTTAATTTAACACGAGTGGCTAAGCATTGCCAAGTAAAGTACACTAACTAAATAACAAATATCGTTAGTTGGCAATAACTACGGACAGTGAAAGGTATATTTTGGAATAGGTACAATAAATAATAATAAACCACAGTGAAAAGGAAAAACGAGGCATATTATATTCTTACAATACGATACGTAAACAAGTACGACATTAGATTAAACCACAAAATAAATAATAGCGAATGAAAAAATGCTAATAAATAAAAGAAAAAATTATAGACTATTTATGAATTACCTACCTTAGAAAATTTATGAAAAATAATTTTGTTTGAAAATTGATATGAAGACAGAAAACATCTAGCGAGAAACGTAGCTTGAAGTTGAATTCGAGCCAAGTTCAGCCTATTTTTTTGCTTTTCCTTTAAGCTCATTATCTTATAGGAAAAAAAATAGGCAAACTTTAAAGATCGCCAAGTACCTGCGCTCTACATTTAGAGCGCCGGCTTGGCGATCTTTAAGGAAAATTAACACTTTTTGATGTAATGCTGAAATGCATACGCAGGTAACGCAGGTCGCCCGCTGAAAGATCCACGGATCTGAAATTAAGATAATATGTATGTGTATGAAAAACTCACCCACGCTAATAGGCTATTGTTTTCGATAATCAATCCCATTAATGGGCAAAAGCAAATCACAAAAGATCTAGAGTTTTGCCACTAGAAGTTAACCATGAATTTTTTTTTTCTAAAAAATTGCGGTTTTCAGAGATTCTTATAATTTTCCGGGGTTGTATGCATGAAGTCTGCCATAATCGGCTTTAGGAGTTTTTTGTAACACTTGTTCCAGACACATATTGAACTATAAGAAACACGAGTCAATGATTTTGGCTCGATACTATTTAATTTCGAAAATAGGAAGGTATCTCTTAAAAATTCAAAAGTTTGAGATTATTTAGAAACAAAACAACATTGTATTCAAGTCGAAATTGCTAAGTAATTTGTATCATCAATATGGGGACAACGGGAATACATAAATATTTCACACGAGCATCGCTAGCTACGAATTGACTTCGTGATTTTTTCGCCTAATCTGCCAATGACTCTGAAATCGCGAAAAAAAAATCAGCTGTTTCATACATTTTTATATTTTCGTTATTAATTTTTGTATGTAACAGCGGATTTTTTTTCGCGATTTCAGATTTGGTCCCATAGTAAAAGTTGTTCAGTTTGATGGTCCGAAGAAACGGTTTTCTCATTTTGCGTTAATTCATTAACACGTTGTAACTATACATCATGAAAAAACCCTGTCAGATCCTGAAACAGGTTGAAACAACAACTGTTGCTAAAACTGAACAACATTCTCAAAGGAACAAGGTTGAAAAACTATTCCATAGTAAGTCGGTGAGCTGACCTATGGGAGTATGATTTTTTTTTCGTTTTCCGACCTATGTACCATGGAGAATGTTGTTCAGTTTCAGCAACACTATCGCCTATTTCAGGATCTGACAGGGTTTTTTGATACATTATGTACGAATGAAAGGCGGCGTTTGTGCCTGTGGTTGGTGGCCCCTGTGCGGAGAGGGTTATAGATAGTTACGGGCCATCCATAAATTACGTCACACGAATTTTATGATTTTTGACCCCCTCCCCCGTCTTTGTCACAGCTGGTCACATTTGTGAGACCCGCCCCTCCCTAGTGTGACGTTACATATTTTTAAATTTTACATCTAGAAAGAATTATTGAATTAAAACAGCAGTTCCGAAATTTGTTTTTATTTAAATTTTAATGATATTTAAATGTGAGAAATGTGACGTCACGAAATTTAGGACCCCTCCCACCCTCTTGTCATGTCACACAATGTCACACTTCGTTGACCCTCTCCTTCCCCCTTAATTTATGGATGGCCCCTTTATGGATTTTAATTTTTTTTCAGATTCAACCGTCTGGTGCTGTGGTCGGTGGCCCGTCGCTGGGCCTACTTCAAAAATGACAGGCCTCCCCTATGGGTCCGGGGGAGATCGGTCTCTGATAGTGGGCTGAGCGTCGTCATAAATAATGGTTCGAAGAATACTTACTTATTTCTATTTTATTATTGGCTATCTAAAAATTTATTTCTATTAACTCTGAAAAAAAAATTGTTTATGTAACGAAAAACTCACTGGAATTTGAAAATGGCATCTGATTCAGCGCTTTCCGATCTCAACGGTTTCCGCTACCTTGGTTTTCCACTAAAACAATTTTCTTCAAGTTGATAATCCAAAAAATTCAAAATTATTTATTTGTGTCAAACAAACAAAATCAGATTAACGTTAATAACCACATTAGTCATAGACTGTGTCGCAGCTATTAGCGCCCGCCTCGAACTTAAAGAATTCTAACAGTTAAACACAAAATAAATTTACTGAATCTATAAGGTTACTATTATATAAAAGAAAATTAGTGTGTGTGTGTGTGAGTGTGTGTGTGTGTGTGTGTGTGTGTGTGTGTGTGTGTGTGTGTGTGTGTGTGTGTAAAGTGTGTTGAATGTCATTCGTAGTTGACATGTAGAACAGGAATTTTCCGATATATTCTTCTTTTAGTTTTAAAAATGTAGAGTTTTGATGCTTTTTGACATCAACCATTTTAAATGTCCCCACTTCTGGGGCACAGGCTTTCCTTATTGGTGGTTAAGGAATATAGGCTATAACCCACCACGTGGGCCCAATGCGGATTGGTGGGTGTTAACGACTGCCAATGCACCCGGGACCAACAGCTTAACGTGCCTCCGAGGCAGGAGCTCGAGATAAAAAATGTTTGGTCACCTATATATGACCGACCCTTGCGTAAGTTGCTTAACCTCCACAATCGCAGGGCCAGGCGTTAAAACCACTGCGCCACTTATTTGAAGTTATTACCGCTAATATCCAGCATGCCCCCCAGAGCTGGTGTACTGCGACATCCACGGGCAACAGAGGCGTTCCTTGCAGGCGTTTGGCGGATCGCCGGGGCTGCCCACTCTCTCTGTCACGTGAGTACCAACATTGTCTCGTGCTGGCTCCACACGTTGGCACAGAATACCTAATAGTAGAAGTACGTTGGCCCAAACCTCGGCCAATGTATCATTCTATGAATTTGCCAATATTGTGGCAAACTATTAACGTTTCGTCAAAAATATCGCTCGAGTTTTGACTCTCAACCTCTTCACCAGGCGACTGAGCGCAGCAATGGAAACAATTAGTTGATAAATGAATAGGAATCTCGATCCTCTGTGAGGGATCGACTAGGAAGAGATTGACTACCTAAGTACCTAGATATTGTTAGAGTACATTTTGCAAAAGCGTTTTTGAACTTCGCCTTCGAAAGATGTATCGATTTGACATTTTAAAAATCTTTGGTTAGCGAAAACATTGTCAATTGCACACCATCAGAAATTTAAATTACATGGGAAGCGTAGAAATATACTTACTACTATATTTTAACACGTTTTTAAGTTTATATATTATATGACATATTAATTTTGAAGGACAAAAAACCATACCTTTCTGCGGAGGTCTATTAACTAGTTTTTGTAACTCCATGATTGGATGATAATTTTAGCCTGAATTTGCATTAGAAATTCAGAACATTTTCAAACTAGGTAAGTATACCTACCAACGAACTAAGATACTTAGTTCGTTGATACCTACCATGAAATGAAAATATTATGATTACTATTATTATTGACCGAGCGAGCACGAAGTGCGAGCGAAGCGTCTCTCAGCTTGGGCAAAAATTCTTTCGTATGTCTGTATGTTCTCTTCTACAGGTCGCATTTCTCAACCGATTCTCGTGAAAATTTGTGAGCAGGTTCGAAAATTATATAGAATTTTTTTGTCGAGCCAGTTTTTTTTATTTTTCAAAATGGCGGAAATATGTAAAAAAAAACAGGTTTTACGGCTTTCCAGCGCTGTCTGTTCTCCTCTACAGGTCGCATTTCTCAACCGATTCTCGTGAAATTTTGTGTGCAGGTTTGAAAATAATTAAAATTTTTTTGTCACGCCACTTTTTCGATTTTTTTCAAAATTGCGGAGATATGTAAAAAAATCATATTGCAGTCCAGCTTTCCGGCTCTGTCTTTTCTCCTCTACAGGTCGCATTTCTCAATCGAATTTCGTAAAATTTTGTGGGCAGGTTTGAAAATCATATAGATTTTTTTAAGTTGAGACAGTTTTTCTAAATTTTTCGTAATGGCGGAGATATGTAAGAAAAATGTATTTCAGTCCGGCTTTCTGGCGCTGGATGTTCTCCTCTACAGGTCGCATTTCTCAACCGATTCTCGTCAAATTTTATGAACAGGTTCGAAAATTACATAGAATTTTTTTGTCACGCCACTTTTTAGATTTTTTTCAAAATGGCGGAGATATGTAAAAACATCATATTGCAGTCCAGCTTTCCGGCTCTGTCTTTTCTCCTCTACAGGTCGCATTTCTCAACCGAATTTCGTGAAATTTTGTGGGCAGGTTTGAAAATCATAAAGATTTTTTTAAGTTGAGACAGTTTTTCTAAATTTTTCGTAATGGCGAAGATATGTAAGAAAAATGTATTTCAGTCCGGCTTTCTGGCGCTGGATGTTCTCCTCTACAGGTCGCATTTCTCAACCGATTCTCGTCAAATTTTGTGAGCAGGTTCTAAAATTATATAGAATTTTTTTGTCACGCCAATTTTTTGAATTTTTTTATAATGACGGAGAAATGTAAAAAAACATATTTCAGTCCTACTTTCCAGCTGTCCATTTTCCTCTACAGGTCGCATTTCTCAACAGAATCTCGTGAAATTTTGTGAGCAGGTTCGATAATTATATAGAATTTTTTAGTTTAGCCAGTTTTTCTAAATTTACCAAAAATCACCATTTCGAAAAATGATTAAAATTAGAAGCGCCATCTAGCTGCGAATATACCTACCAAATAATACCAAACAGCACGTTCCTACTACGTGCTTTGAAAAAGTGTGGGAAAAAGGGGTGGCGACATCTTTTAGATTATTTTTTAAACAACATACAATTTGAGCTACTTTTTAACGCGAGGTCTACAGCTCACGGAGCCACTAGTAAATAGTTTACTGAAGGTATTATTTTTCATTGCCAATTTATAGTTATAAAATTCTTACCTTTGACTTTCCATGGCCGTGAAAATGCAAACATCGCGAAGCATTCCCATTCATCACTTGAAAACCACCCACATACAATATAAAATATTTTCTACTTACCAATATAATTTTCACAATGGCCCTGACATTGTTATTACTTATTCACAAAGAACGAGAAAGCAAGGTAGAGTCTTAGAACAATAACACCTAGAAGCCGTGTCCGCGTAAGCAAAGTGAGGCAACTTATACTGAGCCAGAATGGCTCAGTTTTCAGATTTATATCCTTCATTCGTTACCTAATCGTAACTAAAGTCCAATAATATAATAATCAATCTCTTTAATGTAGGGAAATTGAAACTGATTTGTACTTATTAGGTATGATTATGGAATAATGGACAATAGAAATCTGAAAACGGCGCCATTTTGCCTGTTTTAGTTGCCTCACTTTTGACCGCGCGCTTTGTAGGGAATTTATTATCGTTCTAGAGGTGTAATTATTCTAAGGGTAGAGTATGCAAAATCCCAAAAGATAAGTTTTTTATATTATTTGTTTTTCCTATATTGTGATGTAAGATTATTTCAATATAGATTTTATATTTATTATTATTATTTATTTATTAGGACATAAGGTTTGAGTCAAATTATTTGAACTTTTCGGGGGTCCTTTAGTACGATGTGCATTTCGATCTAAGCCTTCTCTAGCAATAAATGTTACATAATAGGGTATTTTCCGAATTTTTGAAAACTGCTTATATTTAAAGATTGGGACGAACAATTTAGCAGAAAAATAAAAATAAATTTATTAATGCCTTTTTTCTTCATTAAACCAATTTAAAGTCAAACTTACTTTAATGGTTTTGAATTTACCGCCAAAACGCTCGGTTCGATGATGTCTACTGTGTGACGTCAACTTTGTGTAAACAATAGAGTAAATTGTACCACAGACTATATAGGTTAACACAAAGTTGACGTCACATAGTAGACATCATCGAACTGAGCGTTTTGGCGGTAAATTCAAAACCATTAAAAATTAAATTGACTTTAATTATTTTAATGGAGAAAAAAGACATTATTTAATTTATTTTCATTTTTCTGTTATACTGTTCGTCCCAATCTTTGAATATAAGCAGTTTTCAAAAATTTGGAAAATACCCTATTGAAAAGGTCTTTAAATTTGAAACACTTTATTGTATTACAATAATCGTCAAATATTTGTACTTTGAGAGTTATAACGCTCTGAACTTGACCAATTATTTGAACATTAAAGACTAAAAACTCCGAAAATATTAACAATTACTAGAAAGTATGTTTGCAGCAAATATTTGTCATATAAAAATCTTTCTTATGATATATCATTCATTGCTAGAGGTGGGGTAGATCAACTCCTATTAGACAATGAAGCAGTTATATACTTTAATAACCTTTAACTCCAAAAGTATTACCAATTGATATAAAGTTTATTAAAAGCTAATATTTGTCTTTTAAAGACCATTCTAATGATATATTATTATCATTTATTGCTAGAGGGCGTGTTAATCAACTACCTGCTGAAGAAAATCAACAAAAAAGATGACATCTTTGACGGGCATTTTTTCCTGGTTAAATTGATATTTTTCTTATTGTTTAATATATACAAGTATTTCAATAAAAGAAATAAATTATTTTCATATTTTAAACCTCACACGATTGCTACGAAAAAAATATCGACCTCTTAAAATTGAAATATTCCCATACATTTAGTATGAAGACTGGCCGACGACGACATGACCACGAACTGATAGTAACAGACGTTGCCAAACTTATGTTCACGGCTTGGAAATAAAGAAGGCTATGTTCCAATGTGATTGGTGATTGTGGAAAAAGTTTGAAAGATTTCCGCAAAAAGAAATACATTTCTTTTACCATTGAAAATGGTTATCAGATGCAAATCGCCTGAGACGTATTTTTGGCCATATCTCCAAGGATTTTGAGAGGATCGAAATAAAAATAGTACCAACAGTTAAGGAGTTTATCGAGACACATGTGAACGTTTGAATTTTGAAAATCTACTGGTAACTTTTTTTGTAATTTTGCGAAATTACAAAAATTCCAGGTTTTTTGGGGGATGTTTGTTTACTAAATTGTTAGTATTTCGGAAAAAAAACCGACTTAAGAAAAAATGAAAAAAAAAATCCTAGGGTATTAGTTTAGCTATCAAATGGCGATATAATTTTGAAAATCGGTTTATAATTGTGACCTGTAGGTGGTCCCTTTAGATTTGGAATTGTAGAAAAACGGCTGTTTCCGTACATAAAAAGTGATGTAGCTTCTATGATTATTGACCGATTGCATGGTAATCGTGTTAAAAGATGCAGAAGCGGACGAGAAGTGCATTCGTTGGAATTTTTAAAATTGGTTTATATTATTTCGGCCGCTTCGAGGCAGTTTTGTGACACGAGGCGGAGCTGAGTGTCACAATCGTTAAAATAAATTATATCTAGGTAACTTTAAAAATATAATAGAACTTTGCATTAAATTTGATTTTGGATTTTCGTAAATTTTTGTGTTCATTTTCAATGCTCCGATTCTTGCGGGGACTGTAAAATCTGTGAATTTTTACTACTTATAGTCAGTAGTCTGTATTCAAAATAATATTTATCGATAAGTATTATACTAAAAATAAAAAATCAACTCTACAACGTAGTAATCTTTAAAGTAAAGTAATCTTTCGTTGACCTATAGCGTAGGCGCAGTGGCAATAAATGCCATTAGTGTAGGATGGTGTAGGAAATTACCGATTTTTTTTGTATAAAGACCCCAAAATTAAATCCTCCGTCGATGACACTTTGCTGGGATCTAATAGTAGAATGAGCCCGAAGTGAATAATTTTTCCTAAAAAAGATTTCAACCATATAAAAATTTAGGTAAAAATAACTAACCTTTGTTTATTAAGATAGTTTAATACTATAAAGACTGTGGGAGTCCACTACCTTTCTTATTTACACTACATTTAGCTTTGTATGTCCTTTATATTTTACTAGTTAGTTGTAATGTAAAGTCCGATCCAGTTTTGTGTAATGTAACGTATCGTGTGTAACGCGAATTCTGTCTATGGACGGTACGAGAAATGTAACGCGAATTCTGTGTGTGGACCAGCGCGAGCTTTACATGAAATCGTCAGTCGTACCGTACGACTGACGATTTCATGTAAAGCTCGCGCTGGTACGTACCGCACCCTGATTATCTAAAAAGAAACTATTTAGCGACCGGTTGCATTTGACATACATTGCCACTTTTCTTTGGTATGTTTTTTTTAACCCAAAAAGAAGTAGCAATGGATCACGATTATCTGTGAACTGCAACCAGTCGCTAGGTGGTTTTTAATTAGATAATCAGCCCGCCGTACGACTGACGATTTCATGTAAAGCTCGCGCTGGTCCACACACAGAATTCGCGTTACATTTCACGTTACATTACATTACACATTTTACAAAGTCTGGACTGGATTAGATGGTAAGCAAAACAGAGATCAATGCCTCCGACTGGTTATAAAGACAAGAAATCTGCAACTATTTGACACAAACACCAACATAAAGATAACCCATTAGTCTACTAACGATACTGATCAAACACCGGAACCCATAACCCCGTAGTCACGCAACTTACTCCACAAAAATCGCGATTGACGTTTCAAAGACACAACTTAACAAAAGAATAACCTTCAATTGTTACCGGCAAATATAGCAAAGTAATAAATTAGGCATTCGAATGGAACTGAAATGTTTAAAATATTTCTAATTTTCAGAAAACGACTCTAAAACACGATATAAAATGAAATTGCCGCCATTTTTCCCATCATACATATGATTGCAATCAATATTCTGCGCAATGCACCATTGCGCATGTTTCCCCAGAATTCAGCTGGAGTAACTCTAATTTAAACCTATGCTTATTTTGTTTAAAGTTCAATATCAAACGGTGTTTTGTGTAACTTCAGATGACAGCTCCACGGCTTGTTTCGTACAGTATGCATGTGAATTTTATTGTGGACACGGAGTTATTTAATATTTTAATAAAATATCAGTGTGAATATTGTATGGGAAAACTTGATTTGCTACTCATTTATTAATTGTGTTTGATTGAACGTCTATATTCGTTGATATCGTGAAGTGATTCAAAACGTGGAGCATCGCAGTGAATTAATTCACTCTATATTTTGATTGTCACTTAAAACCTGGTTTAAAAGCTTTTACGTTGATTAATGTAAGAGAATCTACAAGGAAATCAGAAAACTTCAGTTACAAAATATTAAAACATTTTCTCTTTATAATGAGAGGGGTAAAAATATTAGAAAACCTCTACGTTTAGTGTTGCAAATTTTTCAAAAAATTTTTTTCATAATTTTCATAAAATGAAACAAGGAAGTAATATTAGGTACTTACTTTAAATCTGTGTCATTTTATCGTTCTTAACCAGAAATATCGCTCTGTTAATGTTAGTATCTTTTAAATAAAAAAACATGTATAATATGTTAGGTAGATGCCTAAATGCAATGTTATTGTAAGGGAATATAGTAATTTGTCATTTTTACATAGGGTTTTCCAACACATATTCTGCCTTATAATTGTTTCCATATTCTACAGATTTCGTTATTTATTTAATTTTCTTTTATATTCAGCAATTATGATAAATATAATATAATCAGAGCCATGTCTGCCCTACTCACACAAATAGATTATCAGAGAATCAATTGCCGATAAAAATACTCGTAAATTTTGTATGGATTAATTGAATCAAATTGTCAATTATCTCAAAACAATTAAATTACTATCTAATAAAAAAATTAAGTGTAGGTAATCTATTTCTTCCAGCTTTTGTTTTTCCAGAATGCAATGAAATTCAAATTGATACTGTATGTAATCCTTTACACTTGTATGTCATCTCGGTATTTACGTCACAGTGTCGTTATAAAAAGATGCATTTTATAGGTTTTGATGCAACAACCTAACAATATTTACATAATACTTAATAGGAGTTAAAGTATGAAATTGACGGTTTTTTCACACACACAGGAATGACCGCCCACTATCAGCGAAAAAATATTTCTAATTTTATTCCTGAACGTTAAAAAAAGTATCTTAAAAGTTACCCTTTTTTTCGTTAGCAAAAATTACCATTTAATTCGTTGTAACTTAGTCGATACTTATTTTATTCTCTTAAAACATGTGGCATTTAGTTAGCTGAGTTTTAAAACATTGGCTTTATATGAAATTTCTTTAAAATTCTCCTTACAAAACGGCAATTTCATACTCAAAACCCTTATATTTAATTCAACTACCGCTTGATCTTTTTAAAACAAAAAAATAACGACTCTATAGAACTATTTTTTTTTCATTGAATTGCTCTTTCCGATATCACGTGGGTGGGCTAGGGAATCTAAAGTAAACAATACGGTTTCCAATATCAATAACGAATTTTAGATTTCTGCTTTTTTATGACAAGACTACTACAAAACTAATTCTAAGAAATATCTACGAGTATAATAATTTCTGTCAAACACAACTAATAGGCGAATCTAAAGTCTTGGCAATTGTTTCAAAACAAAATAATGCGTTTGTGAATTTGCCAAGTGTAATTCGTAATAATTTTAAACTTGTGTATTTACGACTAACTTCTTAGACTTATGAAATTCTTGAAAATTAATAATTTATGAGCAGGTTCTTGTAAAGTTTTAATGTATTCGAATGCCACTTGATTCGGAAAAGAGAGATAACATTCGAATATGGAAGTATCGTAATTCGAAGTGCCAAATAAATGACGTTTTAGTAGACGATTTATTGTTTTATTTGAAAATAGGAACTGTGTGTTAAAAGTGTACATAAAATATCGAGTCATTAGTCGCTTGAAGAGAATATTTCGGTAAGTTTTAAGGACACTGTTGTGTTTTAGATGAATTTATGAGTTTATTTACGAATTAGAATTTTTTAGAAGTTGATTTAGCAAAAGAATTTATAGAAAAAAATATTTATATTCGTAAATAAACTCAACAAACCTCGTTATTCCAAAACTTGGACTAAAATTAAACTGAGTTTAAAAGTAAGGGGAAGACAGAAATTGTTATTTCTCAAAACTCGTTAGCGGTACATCAGTTTTAAATCAGGCTTTATTTTAGTCCAAATTTAAAAAGGAGTAGTTGCGTGAAGCGTTTTTTTTTAATTTATTTTACATATATAGTTTAGAATTTACACAAATGTTGCTTTGAGCGTTTTTAATGTTTTTTGTTGAAAATTTATTTTTACACCCAACGAAGTTTAGAAACCATTAAAATCAGTACTTATCTCATAAAATAATAAATATAAGTATGAAAAAATTTAAAAAAAATTATTCCGTTTATATTAATTCTTAAACTTACCTAAGTAACACTTAACAACATAGACACATTAACATTAAATTGTAACGAGTTAATAACACATTAACTTTAATTTAATATTAAACTTTTGTGTAGAAACAGGTAGAAAGTGTCAAAAACATTATTGACACTAAAATTATAGTTATACGATATTTATTAGGACTGCTTATTTCGTAATTTATGCTTATTATTAACAGAAAAAATTGCTTATTTAAAAGAATCACCACCATCTTGTTATTTCTAGGTTACGGCATGGCGTGCGAACCTTTATATAAGTAGCAAGTAACCCGCTTGCAACTTTAGAGCTTATCATGCCCAAGTCAAGGTACAAATTGGAGTGCAGTTTAATAAAAATGATGTATTTTGCATGTGTAGGTATACCTACGATTGTGTTTGCACTTCATTCATGTGTGCTCAGCACTGTGTGGCTATTTTTTAATATTCCAGATATAATACGGAAATAAACCGAAAAAGTTAGTATAATTTTTGCTGTGCCTACACATTTTATGGTTGACATTTGACATTTTGGATATAAGTATTTTACTAATTTGCCGTAAAAATACTTTTGTTACATATACAACTTGAGGTTCAGCTAAAATAATCTAAGTTGAGGTTTTGTCCAAGAATATCAAATAACTTTAAAATCTGTGCTTCAATTTAACTTATGTTGAACTGTTATTCATAAATTAATTAGCTCTTTTAAAATTCCGTTATCTTTTCTGAGTACTTACTTAGGTATTGTTATATGAAGGTACCTACTCAGAAACCGGGGATAGACTTACTTAATTGTTTTTTTAACTTGCGAAAGCTTTTTAAAGTTTCAACCGCAAAATTGTTTTTAGTCCTATCAACGGGGCTTATGCAACCCGAATAATTCTCCCGTCTATGAAATTTGGCATGTGATGAAGTTAGGTAATACAGATTACAGATGAACAATAATCCAATAAATTTTGTTACGAGAAGTTAGGTATTTTTACCTAAACATGAAAATCGCTTATATCTCTCTGTGAATATTTCCTCGGGCTAAAATACTTTCTGTATACGTACTTATGTATTAGTTAGAATAAGTATGTAAAGAAATCCAATATTTTTATGATTTCAGAGATACCCCAAATTTAAATTTAAATATTTTTCAATATATCTTCTGTTGAAAATTTTATTTGCTGATTATTATTTTTTAATATGTTTTTATACCTTTAATATATAGCTTGGTTCAGTAAGCTAATAAATTTTCTTCTTTAATCATATTTATACATAAACGTATAAAAATGGGTCGATTATTTTTTCACATTACCTCTTTAGACCAAAAAATAAAAAAATATGATTAAAGAAGCAAATGTATTGGCTTTCTGAACAAAGCTATATATTAAAGGTATAAAAACATATTAAAAAATAATAATCAGCAAATAAAATTTTCAACAGAAGATATATTGAAAAATGTTAAAATTTAAATTTGGGGTATCTCTGAAATCGAAAAAATATTGGATTTCTTTACATACTTATTCTAACTTTTACATAAGTACGTAAACAGAAAGTATTTTAGCCCGAGGAAATATTCACAGAGAGATATAAGCGATTTTCATATTTAGATAAAATTACCTAACTTCTCGTTACAAAATTTATTGGATTATTGTTCATCTGTAATCTGTATTACCTAACTTCATCACATGCCAAATTTCATAGACGGGAGAATTATTCAGAAGTCACCATACAACAAATATCCTCATTGATTGGACTATTTTTAACGCTTTCTATGCCGTATTTCGCTCTCATAATGCTAGTATTATTTGAGTGTAGGCTATTATATCTAATTTAATTATACTATGTTACATTAGATTTTCTTTCTTTTATAATAGTCAGCTCGGAATTATTTTTTAATTAAATTATGTATATAGATAAAATGCAATTTTTTGGGCGTTCTTTGCCGCGCTTAGATTTTTCGCTTGAAACATTTTCTTTTTTTATTATAAATAACAATATTCTGCAACATTGTAAAGTTATAATAATTATATTTTACAAACGATGCGCATGGTGTCACTTAGCAACAAACCATGTTGTTTTAAATTAATGAACCTTGTATTTGAACGAGGAAACGTAAATTTAGCAATAGCTCGAAAAAGTATATGTTACCCATTGACCATCAGCCATTTAGGGGAGTTCGGTGGCGCAGTGGTATAGCTACTGGCCCAGCGATTGTTTCGCAAGGGTCGGTCATGGGATGGGTGACCAAACATTTATTATCTCGAGCTCCTCCGTGCTTCGGATCGGAAGGCACGTTAAGCCGTTGGTCACGGCTGCATTTTCAGTCGTTATCACCCACCGATCAGCATTGGGACCGCGTGGTGGGTTATGGCCCATTATCCTTATCCACCCATAAGGGAGGCCTGTGCTATGGGGACATTAAAATGGTTGATGGTTACGCATTGAATTATTTAATAGCACAAAAATATTGCGCACGCATCGTAGCACGAAAAGATAGCTACGAACGTAGCAAAAAAAAATCATATTGCGTGCTACGCCGGACGCCGGAGTAAACACGAGCAAAATTAGAAATCTGTTAAACTAAGACGATTTTAAATATTATTAAGTGTGGTACACACAATATCGATTAAATATTAATGAATAGTTCGGTAAATTCACTGTAGATTTTTTTTACTCTACTAGGAATATAAAAAAAATCTATCCAACATCATTTTTACGTTACATTGTCTGTAGAATTTTCTATCAAAATTTAGAAATTATATACTGAAAATATTAAATGACCTTAAAATAGGAAAATACATATTATGCTGTGTAATTTTTTACTTTTTTATGCCGGAGTAACGTTAATTTGTAAATCCTACTTGAAATAAACATTTCACAATTCCTACTTGTGACAATATTTTAATAACTAATCTAATTTAACAAAATTTTAGCTAAGAAATTAAGGATTTTAATTACAACCTGACGTAATTATAATTTTATTAGCCTAGATGTTCTTTCTTTATTATCAAAACAAAAGAGTTAAACAAATTCAATACAGTTTGATAAGTAATAATAAAGAAGGAAGATAGGTAAATAAGAAAATCTTTAGTCTGACTTAACCGTCATAGTTAGCTCCTATTATATTTTTTAAGTAATGAAACAAAAGAATTGAAAAAGGAAAACATAAATGAGGTTTCATTGTCAATAACAGAAAATTAAAAAGTTTCTATTGAATAAGGTTTTATTCGCCCGCCGCCCGCCCATAAAAGGAAAAAGGAGGCTTCGAAAATTAAAAAGTTGGTGTGAATAACGAAGGAGGATTGGAATATTAAAAAGTTGCATGGTACAAGAAAACAAGGTCTGCCTGGGAGTTTTTGGCGCCATTTTGTCTAGTACGGTTTGGTGTCTATTTTAATTATTTGAAAATTGATTCATAGTGGATATTGTATCTTAAAATTGGTGCAGTTTTGTGGTACAAGTGTCTACGCAACTGAACAATATGTGGGATAATTGAAATAGAGGCGCGATCTTGGTTGTGTGAAGCTGAGACTTTTATTGTAGTGGTAGCTACCTCGGCAGAACTTTCCGAGTAAACTGTCTGGATATACTTGTTGCCAAATGCTCCAAGCAGCATTAGAATGCAATGCACCCGCATTCTAATGTAAACTTAAACTGAAACAATACCTACCACTGAACTATTAAACACTTGACACTGGCAAAAATTACTTCCAAGAGGAAAATAGATTGCCAAAATAAAAATAGAAGAAGAAAAAGAAGGTCTGCCTGCCTAGCATGACCATCGAAACACCATATGATTTGATGTAGCGATTTATCACGTTTAATTGTCAAAAGACAATCGATTTTGACAGTTGGGTGTCGATAAAACGCTACATCACGCGATATAAAAAGTTTTTTTAGTTAATACAAAACCTCTCGTGGGGTTGATCAGACCATCAAACTGAACAACTTTCATTATGGGACCAACCTTGAAATCGCGAAAAAAAATCTGCTGTTTCATACATTTCGATATTCGATGGAGTACGATTGTACTTTTGTATGGAACAACTGATTTTTTTTCGTGATTTCGAGGTTGGTCCCATAATGAAAGTTGTTCAGTTTGATGGTCTGATCGACCCCACGAGAGGTTTTGTATTTAACTAAAAATAACCATTCGTGTTTCGTCGGTCATGCTAGGGGGGCTGGCATTGCGGGCGATGCACAGGCATACGTCACTATCCAGTTATAGAAACAAGCAAATAATGGAGGATTTTTTTCTGTCACACTCATTACAATGCATTTTAATTGTGATTTGTTTCTCGTAGCAAACGAAACAGTTCAATTAAAGATGAATGAACATTATTTTCAATACCGATAGCGGAGATGATGTTTGCCTGTGCAGACTCCGTGCGTTGACTTATCGTCTGTCTCGGCGATACCTGGCGCTGTGTAACATAAGGATACGTTCAGATGACTTAAACCATAGAAAAATCAAATAAGTAGGCCAACTCGAGCTGTGAGCGAGCGATAATAGCCTAAACACTGGCTGACTGGTAGGGCTGTCGCTTATAGTTTATTCAATCGTCAAAATGCATATGTAGGCAATCTTTATGTAAAACAATTTTCCCCTGTAGGGTAAGCATCAGGGATCTATAATATATTTTTTTAATTATTTTTGTACATAGACTAGGAGCTGTCTACAATGTTTAACAACAACCACAACTACAACCTAACTACTCAAGTTTATTGCTTATATTCCTACCTAAGATTTAGTTTGATTTATACAAATTTCTACTTAAGTAATTGGTCGCTTCTTTTCGCGGTGGGGCATACTTAGTGAACTATTAAATCAAACCACAAATTGGTATCTGGTCAATGAAATTCGGAGCAGAACTAGGTATTTCCTAAACACTTTCAGATATGTAATAGCTAACACATTATTTAATTATGTACGTTCCTACGTATGATATAGTAGGGCTCACGCACGCTCCGCCGTACATGTACACTACCTACTTACCTCCTTTAAATACAAATTCGTGAAGATGACCTCTAGAAAATATTGCAGAGTTTATGGATGTCTAAATAGCAGTTTGTCTGATTCGGAATTGTCTTTCTTCGCATTATGGCCGGTATACATTTTGATTAGTGTTTAGTGCGAGTGGCTCGTTTAGTGTTTAGTGTTTAGCAAAAAACAATTACTTAACACTAAACAGAGACTGTCCGCACGTGTTTTTTGCTAAACACTAAACGAGCCACTCGCACTAAACACTAATCAAAATGTATACCGACCATAATGCGAAGAAAGACAATTCCGAATCAGACAAACTGCTATTTAGACATCCATAAACTCTGCAATATTTTCTAGAGGTCATCTTCACGAATTTGTATTTAAAGGAGGTAAGTAGGTAGTGTACATGTACGGCGGAGCGTGCGTGAGCGGCTGAGCGCGGGCGGCAGTACGACGCAGCCACGACTGACGCACCGCTATCACCTTTAAGTTGTGTCAGTGTGTGCATGCGACGACGCATACGTACGGCCGCGCTCACATACAAACCGCGTTCGGGCGTATAATGAGTAAGACGACTTACTTATTTGATTTTACTATGCTTAAACGCTCAACGCGCGTTGAACTCGCGTAATTTTTTTGTATAGTGTTCACATGGTGCGCGCTTGTCAGGAGTTGAATGCGCGTCGCCGCGGCCGCCTTGGTTCTGTTTCAGTTCTACATTTGTCGAAGGTGGACGTAGAAACAGTTTTAACGGTGATTTTATTCGGTAATTCCATATAGTTTCGATAATTCGGAATAAACTTCCGTTTCCATTTCGCACGATTTCTGGATGAACTGAGCGAACCCTAAAATACTTCTATTCACGTCAAAACCGCGCGCTCATCTGACTGAACGGTAACATAGAAAACCAATGATATCAAAGTGCGCATTGACGCGCGCTGACAACAAACGAGCGCTAGCGCAGCGTTCAACGCGCGTTAGCATGTGTACGGCCTGAACGCGCGTTATCAAAACGCGCGTTAAACGCTTGTCATGTGAACCTGCTCTTATTGTAGCATGGGTTGTTGGTGTCGCACAGGTCGGCGGGCGGGTCGGGCAGCGTCGCGGGCGACGACGCAAGCGACGGCAGCGACGCGGAGCGCCCTCGCCGCGGGCACCACCTGCGCGTGCCCACACCCGCCTTACCGAGCCAGTGAGTCCATCTTATTCTTCTATTTTTTAATTTACTCTTTACATGTAAGCCTGGCCACATACAGACGGATTCCCGATTTGGAATTCATAAGACGATATTACTTGCTAAGGTCAACGGAAAAAATAAGTAGGTACTTACCCTATAAATTTTGATTCCCTTGAGAGTGTCGGAATATGCATTTTTATTGCAAAAACGGCAATATCTTTTATTAACATTTAACTTAGAAGTTTGTATTTTTCCCAACTTCAAGGGACTGTAGACTTGAGTACTTTTATGGTTTTAATTTTAACTCGATACCTCTAGTCCACGCGTTCCTGACAGACAGGAGGACGCGTTCCTCATAAAGTCTTGACGGACAAACAGACAGACAGATAGACAACACAGTGGTCCTATAAGGATTCCGTTTTTTTCCTTTGAGGTACAGAAACATAAAAAGTCAGCATCACATTTAAACAGTGTCATACGTTAAACAGGTGTTTAAAAATCTTTTGTAATACCTAACACCGCAAATGTTTGTCAGCAAAAGCTAGTTGAAACATAACCAGAAATACTGAGAAACTAGCGACAAATCAGTTATATCTACTTACAATGAGTTTTTGTTTGGTAACGATACTCAGATTTTCTTATTTTTCAGTCACACTTATTACTTATTAGGTCCCCTTCCGACATTCGAATATGCACTTTAAAAATAATGTAACACATGAGATCGTTGGTAACTTCAAAATTTATTGAATGAACTTTAAAAATAATGGCTTCCACTATAAATATGCTAAGCTTTAAAATTAATACTTTGCACTATACAATTTAATTGCTTGGCTCTAAAATTAATACTTTGCACCATACAAATTAATTTTATAACTTTAGCACTGGTATACAGACGTGTAGGTGCGACGACGAGCGGGAGCAGCGAGAGAGGAGCCCAGGAGGTTAGGTTCCATTGTGACCAACAACGCCAGAACCGACCTGATGGTGTATATGCATTATGCCACAAGTTGTTTTCAGTGGTCAGTCTGACATGGTTGGACAGAAACTAAATGGTTTCGGAGTTGGTACTAATGGTTAGTGGTTGGAACACAGTTAAAGTGCAAACCATTATTTTTGTAGTGATAATATTAAATTATAGGTCTATTATTATTTTAAAGTGCTGATATACAATTTTATAGCTGTTTTCATCAAATTTAAAGTGCTATTAAATACATCCCATTTTTCTTTAGCAATAGGTAGGTAAGCTTTTTGTGCTTTTATGACCACTTACGGCCTTATTTACTTGATCATAAATAAAGCCGTAAGTGGCTTACTTGCCACTCACTTGATCGTATTTTTGGATGATCAAACGAACTTACCTGAAGTGAAGTTCGATCCTAATTATCTTGGCTTCGTTGAAGAGATTTAACTTTAACATGTAGTAGCCCCTGCTACGCTTTATTCCTTCGCACGAGTATTCACAGTAGAACAGAAAAAAAAAGTTGCCCCCTTCCACCGTTTACTAATTGCTGCCACTTGGCGCTGACCTCATTATTTTAGAGATCGATCATTTAGAAGCGACATTAAGTATAAGTATGGGAAAAGAAAAAATGAAAATAATCAGGGATGAGAGGGACCTTAAATCTCTTCAACGAAGCCAAGATAATTAGGATCGAACTTCACTTCAGGTAAGTTCGTTTGATCATCCAATTATCTTGGCTTCGTTTCCGAGATTTAACTTTAACATGTAGATGTTTAGATTTTTATTAATGTTGCGAATACCTACCTGTTATACGGGTATAGAAAAAAAAGAAAGAAACTATGTGTATATTATAAGTAACTATTTATTAATCATAACACTTATATAATCAATGGGAATCATCAGTGATTAATTAAACTAACAACAGGTAAATCAATAATTGGTCTGTTATAAAAGTTGGCAAAGACTGCCGACTGAGCAGTCCAACCGGCAGCTTTCCTAATAACATCAATACTTATTCCAGCTCGAGAAGCTGCCGAAGTAGAGGCGTGCCTCGTACTGTGAGCAGTATAAACAGTTGTATCGATACCACTATCTTGTAAAGTCAGCTTTAACCAGCGCCCTATGCTTTGAGATGAGGCAGCTCTATGAGGCTTTTTAAAAGTTAAAATTAAACGATCTTCGTTTTGTGGCCTAAGTGTAGAGGTTGTTTCAAGATACAATCTAACGGTAGCTGCTGGGCAGACACTCGGTCTATGATGAAAGAATGGTAAATTTAAAATAGGTTGAGTTCGACCTATACCTGAGGTCTTAATCAAGTCTGTTATGGTTATGACAACACGATCGTTGTAAAATTGTATGTTTGAAACTTTGATTAACGAAAGTGTTTGTGTTCTTTGCCCAGTAGCTAAGGCCAACAACATTACCAATTTTTTTGTTAATACTTCCAAGCTAGCCGATTCATTAGAAATATTGGCTAGATAATCCAATACAATAATGGGATCCCACGTCACATTATAACGAGGAAAACAAGGTTTTAATTTAAAAATTCCTTTAAAAAAACGTTTGATTCGATCATCGTGGCCAAAATCGTTAGATGAAATTAAGGCAATTGCAGACCTATGATTATTAAGGGTTCCATAACTTGAACCTGATTCGAAATTTTCTGTTAAAAATAATAATAATGAATTTATATTAACGTTATAGAAATCACAATTGTTTTGCAAACAATAATTCCACCATAGTTTAAGGCTTGAATTATATTGACTTAAAGTATTTTGTGACAAGGAAGCGAGCATTATCCTTATTGCCGATTCCGGTACGCCTTGTCCTCTAAAGCCTTCCCGGACAACACACTCGCAGCCAGGGAAAGCTTGCGGTGTAGGGGGTGTGTTGAACTGAAAGTAGAAGAGAGTAACTTTTTATTAGGGGGAAATATTACTATTTTTGATACGGACAATGACCTAAACACAGGGTACCAGGGCTGGGAAGGCCATTGCGGTACTACTACAATCCCCGTTGCTTTATCAGTTATAATTTTATTTAAAACTTTTAAAATCAGTGCAAATGGGGGGAAAGCATAGAAAAAATAAGATGACCAATCCACGGTAAAGGCGTCAATCTCAAAGGCGTAGGGATCTCTCTTCCAAGATATATAAATGGGACATTTAGCATTAACTCGAGATGCAAATAGGTCAATATTCGGAGCTCCGAATAGTCGTGCAATTTTTGAGAATGCGTAGGGTGCTAACTCCCACTCTGTGTCTTTATTAATTTTTCTAGATTCAGTATCTGCCTCAGTGTTAAGGGAAGATTTTATATATGAAGCGAATATGAATATTTTTCTATTTTCGCACCACTTCCAAATCTTATTTGCAACTTGATTTAAATGAGGGTATTGAACCCCGCCCATTCTATTTACATACGAAATTGCTGTTGTGTTGTCGACTCGCAAGAGTATATTGCAATTACTTTTATGCTCAGCGAAGGATTTTAATCCAAAATAAACAGCAAGTAACTCCAGATAATTTATGTGATTACTAGCTTCATTTTCGGTCCACAGACCACCGGTTTTTTCACCGTTGCAGGCCGCACCCCATCCTGTGGTGGAGGCGTCCGTAAAAATCTCTAATTCATATTTATTGTTATTGATTTTTTGAAAGGTTACTGGTATATGAGATTTCCACCAATCTAAGTCATCACATAAGTTATCTGGAATGGCCATAAAAGAATCATAATTATCACCACTATTCAAAAGTGCTAAATGTTTTTCTCTTTCAAAAGCCTTTGTGTAAAGCCATCCATAAGCGACAGCAGGGCATGCTGCCGTTAGAGAGCCGAGGATTCGTGCAAAGTCACGTATACGCATGGATCTGACTGTTGAAATTTTTTCTAAACTCTGTAATATATTATTTCTTTTCTTATCTGGTAGTTGTAAAGTCATTGACTCGAAATTAATAACAAATCCTAAAAACGTACACACAGTTTTTGGTTGTAAGTTACTTTTTTTATAATTAATAACAAACCCTAATTTTGTTAAACATTCAATAGTGTTATTAACATTACTTAAGCAATTATTTTCCGTATGTCCTATAAGAAGTAGGTCATCTAAATACTTAACGGACTTAAAACCACGAGATCTTAAATGAGATATGACCGGTTGTAAAAGTTTTGTAAAAATGTAGGGGGCTGAACACAAGCCGAATGGGAGTACATTAAATTCATATAAAGACCCTTCGAAATAAAATCTTAAATATTTTTTATGAGTATTATGAACCGGTATCAGAAAATAAGCTTCCTGTAAATCTATATTTGCCATAAAACAATCCTTTGTTAAAAGCTTAGTAGCAGTTCTTATATCTTCCATTTTGAAATGGACAGTTTCTACAAATTTATTTAACTTTTTAAGGTTCAAAATAAATCGCATGCTTCCGTTACTCTTTGGGATTAGAAATATATCAGAAATAAATTGACCTTTGACGGGGTCACATTCGCTTATAGCTTGTATATTTAATAAATGTTGTATTTCTTGTTTTATGGCTATAGATTCGTCTATGGAAAAAGATCGCATCGGAATCTCACAAGGTTGCTGTTCCGGTAAAGTAAGAAATGGAATTGAATAACCAGACACTATTTTTAAAATGAAATTGTCATCTGTAATAGAACGCCAGGCATGTAAAAAATACTTCAAGCGGCCGGCATGTGCATGTACCTGATTTTTCGTATTATTATCTATCTTTGTTGACGGTCGGTGGCTGCACGCGGCCGCTGTGCCGGCTGGCGCCGCTGTGGCGGCGGCGGCGGGCGGCGTGCGGGGAATTGTGCACGGGGCGGCGGCGGCGGTGGCGGCAAGACGCGACGGCGACTCGGATATGTTCCTCGTTGCCCACCGACTCGATGTTGGTACATGTGACTGCTCCATTGTTGACGTGGTTGAGTCGATGGGCCCCTGTAGTTTAAAGTGGCGCTAGAAGTAGATGGTGTGGCCTGAATAATCCGACTCGTTTTCTTGATGCCTTGAGAATTCTTCACAACCTCGCCCAGGCCTTCGCCGAATAAGAAACCATCTCTATTTCGGTTTTTGAACGTTTCTGCCAATGGTTTATCTACTAATGGTATAATCAACGAACGGCGCGTATCACTTTCCACGTAGTGGGAATCGGCAATAAGTTTTCCCGCGTCGTTCAAAATACGAGCAACCTCAGATATCTGAGGGTTTTTCTTTACAAGAATTGTCATAGCCTTACCGAGGGCGGATAATGCCCGGCCTAATTGGTCTTGTTTGTTAAGCAATCGCTTATCACGTTGGCGGTAAGTTTCGGCAAGCATGGCTTCTATTTCTGGGTTAAGTTTAGGTGCCTTGGTTAAAGGCGCATTTTTGGGGAACAAATATTTTTTATTGAGCTCATCTTTTAATTCTTTTTTTTTAAACCACTGGTCAAGATTTTTTGAAATCTAGTAGCTATATCTCCATGTAAGTCATCGCCGAATTCAAGGGTCTCTGGTTCGATGCCGCCAAGAGCTTCCAATATTTCCGTGTCAAACTCATCGACAGGATTGTCACTATTATCAGGTAACACGATATTTTCGTCATTAACCGGCTCAATTTCGTTATTACAAGCCTCACCGACATCAGCCAATGCGATATCACCAGAATCTTGATGTTCTGAAAGTAAATTAATGAATCACTAACATTTTTGATTCACATAAAAAAAATATTTTTTGAGGGTAGGTATGCATTTTTCTTTGGTGTAATTTTGAAAAAATCTGAAGAAAAATAAAGACTGGTCCAATAAAAAACACTATAAAGCAAGAAAGTTCTTGTCAAAAAATATTTAAAAAAAGGAAATGTGATAGAAATATCATTTTTCTTTGATATCATGATTAGTAAATTTCGCTAAGCAATAAGCTAGCGATAAAAGTGACCCGAGGAATCCGACGGGATAAAAAAGTATTTCTCGAAGAATTCCACGAGAAAAATAATAAGCTCGGTAGCAATAAGCACCTTCAGGTTGTACATCATCTTCATCACTTGAGTAAATAATTCGCCGGCTATGACGTTGTGTTTCTTGAAGTTTTGCTTCATACTTTTTCAACTTCCTTAACCATCGCTCTTCCTTAGATTCTTCATGCTTACGTTTAGGCATTTTTTCTTGAAAATTGACTAACACTCAGCGCTGGTTTTGATCACTCGTGCTATCGGGCGCGCGCGCACGGACAAGAATGAGGTCAGCGCCAAGTGGCAGCAATTAGTAAACGGTGGAAGGGGGCAACTTTTTTTTCTGTTCTACTGTGAATACTCGTGCGAAGGAATAAAGCGTAGCAGGGGCTACTACATGTTAAAGTTAAATCTCGGAAACGAAGCCAAGATAATTAATATTAATCGCAGTAAAAAATCTAAATGGGTTACGATATAGGCTGTGATATTGTAGACTATGCTACTTACTTATAACAAATTTTTATTGTATTTTTTTCGCAATAAAATCACAATACACTTGTGTCAAGGCAATAAAACCGGTAGGTACATCATACTTTACACAATCTGATATGAAGTATTTATTTACACATTATCCGGCATATCTCGAAAGGTAAATAAGTATGTCGTTCATGCAACAGTTGGTATAATTCTCAAGAGCTCAGTTACATCCAATTTATTCTTTATAAGGACGTCTGATAAAACCCCATTAGGTTAAAAAGTGTAAAAATTCCATTGAACAACTTTATCACCTGTTTACTGGCTCGGCCAATTTCGAAATTGGATTCCTAAACGAGTTACGGGCGATAACAAACAGTCAGTAAATATGGAATATTAAACAGTGTTTTGTTTTTCTTTCCTACATATTCAAAAGCACATTTTGTGTGACGTAAACAAAACCATAAAATCCGTGCAAGTGTAATGCTATATTCTAATTCTAGGTATTATTACGAAAACGATTTCAGGACTGTGCTATTTTATAGAAAATAAGACGTTCTGCTCTTAAACCCACTAATTAATTCAGTCATTTATCTCACTAATTGATATTGAATATGGACTCTAAGGAATGAAAGAAGACAGTCCATCAAGCGAACTGAACTGTCAAGTTGACAGTCAACATGGATTTTGCCCAAAGTCAGTTCGTTTCGCCTTCAGAAGGGATAGCCTGCCCCTCGCTGGCATACGAAAGGCTTTACTTAAAGGGACACGAAGCACGAGTACTTCACCAGAAAACTTAGCGTGGAGACGAAGGTAAAATTGAAACGTATTTCTCATATTTTATATGCAATTGTTTTATTTTTTATGGTTCTAAAAGAAAAGAGCTCTAACATCCTCATTGAGAAAAATGACAATTTGATATTAATTCCTGTTCAAAAAAGTTAACTTCTATACAACGTGTTAATTAATGAACGCAAAATGAGAAAACCATTTCTTCGGACCATCAAACAGCTTTTACTAAGGGACCAATTATGAAATCGCGAAAAAAAATTACCTGTTTCATACAAAAAACGAAAATATAAAAATGTATAATGTTCTCACACGAGAATAGATTGAGAAATGCGATCTGTAGAGGAGAACAGACGGACAGCCGGACAAAAGCGTTCGATTTCGAGCATTCGAAAGCATTTTTGTGCCCAAGCTGAACGGAGATGCTTCGCGCTCACTCTTCGGTCAAAAATAACAACTCTTTTTCGATGTTGGGATTAGGAAACCTATTTTTTTATAACAAATTTTCTCTTATTTACCTCCGTGTCGAGATGTTTGCTTACTGTCATGATTTCGTAACATGCTTGCTTCTACATGATAGGTATCTGAATTTTATCAGAATTAAAACACTGATAAACGCTTCCTTTCAAAATATTGTTTCGAGATTTTTTACGACAAACATTGATAATGTAATGCAACGTATGTGATTTAGTAAAATCTGTCTTTTTTGGTTGTTGAATTGTTTGATCATTTTTAATATTTTTACCTGAGCGAGCAGTGATAGGTAAAGAGCCCATGGGCGGATAACTATATGTATTTGACCAGACCTGAGTTTTTGTGCATTGGGGCCTCTATACCTATCCTACATGAGATGGGAATTCACTAAGCCCAAAGTGGCGGACGCAGGTAGTGCGCAGGTGAGACAGGTATGCTTTTTTCGATTATTTCAAATCCATTTGACCATGTCTGCCGCTTCGAAATGTAAAAATATAATATTATTACTATCGGAAAATACCAATGGCAGACGATCATCACGCGGTTAACATAGTGGCAGACAATTTTGAAAACCTCCGATACCGATATTTTGATTATAATGATTGGTAATATGGCACAAATGAAAAATTCTCAATCAAATATTTGGATGCTCAATGGAATTGGGAATAACGAGAGATATCTTAACATCACTAAGCTTTATAGTGAACTTGGTCAGTTGTTAGCCAGTAGTTTAATTGGTTTTCATGCCTTTACTGGTTGTGATTTTAATCCAGCTTTCTTCAACAAAGGAAAGAAGAGACCTTATACTTTGCTGAAAAAAAAACACTGAGTTTCAACAAGCGTTTGCTACTCTTGGTGAAGAAAATTTAACAGAAGACCAGCTACAAGAGCTATTTAATGTTATTCAACTTTTCACTTGCCAAATATATAATGCCAAAAGATGTAAAGACGTCGATGATGGAAGATACCAACTATTCGTTAACAATTATAAAGCCTCCGACGTCAATGAACACTTCAGCAAAAGAATTTTGAATTTTGATGCTAGCTCAATACCACCGTGTAAGAGTGAGCTTTATCAACAATTTTTAAGAGCCCACTATATATCCTCTATTTGGAAAAATGCTCACAAGAAGCAACCTACAATGTTGGACCCATTGGAGTATGGTTGGATTAAGCAAGAAAATAAATTTGTCTTTAAATGGTTCGAAGGTGATCAGCTGCCGGATTATGTGAGTGACTTTGTCACCGATCTTCCTGGTAAGTTGATAAAAAATCTATTCTTTGTCAAACATTTTCAGATGAAAATAAAATTTATTTTTATTTTACAATTTACGTTTTTGTTACAGAATCCAATTCAATGGATGATGACGAGGAATCACCAAACGAGAGAGATCACTCCGATGATGACGAATAATAAATATATATATATAAATTGTAATGCATGCATAATTTTTTTTTTCATTTAACATTTTAAAATTTAAATGTCGTATAAAGGCTACAAAAAATATTAATTCCTATAATCATAGCGGTAAAGTTAATAATATCAATATAAAACAAGGAAATTTATGCATAATATCAGGCCGGGTGGTTGCTGAGTTTTTTTTTTCCTGCTGATGTTTGTACGTCATGTAGACGTCTGCCGTGATAAATATAAGTTTTTAATACTATAAGGAATAAAATATGTCAATGGCAGACATGGTCATTTACATTCAAAAAAATTTTTTTTTTGCATTTTCAAAATTGTCTGCCACTATGTTAACCGCGTGATGATCGTCTGCCATTGGTATTTTCCGATAGTAATAATATTATATTTTTACATTTCGAAGCGGCAGACGTGGTCAAATGGATTTGAAATAATCGAAAAAAGCATACCTGTCTCACCTGCGCACTACCTGCGTCCGCCACTTTGGGCTTAGTGAGTTCCCATCTCATGTAGGATAGGTATAGAGGCCCCAATGCACAAAAACTCAGGTCTGGTCAAATACATATAGTTATCCGCCCATGGGCTCTTAGACTATGAGTTTATGTCAAGGTTAGAAATGAATTGGCTATTTCCACACGCTATTTCCATCTCGACGAGGGAGTATATATATTCTGTGACGAGGGATATGTCTATTGTTTTGACAAATTACATGTTAATAGGAACTTGTTTTCTTTTAAATGCATATTGCAATTTTTTCTCGGAAAATTTTAATTCCGTTATTGCTATTAAAATATGAGACGTTTAATGTGATTTTATATTATTATTCTGTTTATAGGTAAACAAGGTAACGAGGAATGTGTTACATAATTTTCACAGTCGATTTAACATTGCGAATGAATACCTTGTATGAAGGTTGGCTAAGGAATTTGATTTGATGCCAAAGAGAGCGTTGTAAATTTTCATAGAACGGACATTACAATTTATGAAATTATTGAGAACAATGAAATGAAGTAGAAAAATAATTTTAATTGATGCCTCTAGGGAGTACTTACCTACCTATAAAAAAATAAGTTAGTCGGTACTTACTTAAATTATATTATTTATAAAAAAACGTTGAGTTTTGATTTTGGTATTGAATGATAAGTAGGTATTCTAGAGCCTACTAGGTATATCGGGATAAGCGGACGATGTTCGTCCCATTCCGTGACAATGTAAAAAACGAAATTGCTTACTTTGATTTCTCTGTTTTAAGTTGAAACCCAGCAGACTTTTATGAAAATCGATTCGTTAGCCGGTACGGCCCCAGCTTACGAATAAGATTGAATATCAAGAAAATTGAACGTCGAATTGCGTCCGATCATCGCGATTATTTTTATATAATAGGTAGGCTGATCTAGTTTAGAATGCTTTTTAACACAGAACAGTGAAATTTTTATCTTTACTAAGAATGAACACATTAGTAATGGACACGACCGTTAAGACATTACGCACCTCTACTAAGATAAAATAATGTGGTATATTTACTGTGTTCATCATTATTTTTTGATGAGCATTAATTTTTGGTTGTAGTTATGTAGGTAGGTAGTTAGTCAAAATATTAACTTCCCTTTCTAAAATCAATTACCTACATAAGTACTTATCTAATAAGTACCTACATGGTTATTTTTTTTAAATAAAACAACCTCGCAATTCCACCATTCCTCAAGGAATAGATTACTACTCGTATAACATCATAAACAAAACATATTTTGTACTACGACTTCTCCGAAAACAGACAAAAACATTTTTCCGGAAAAGTCGTAGAATCTATTGGTGTTTCAGAATAATAGTCCTGTAGTTTGTCATATTTGTAAGCATTAACTTTTGGTAGTTATAGTTACAGAGGTAGGTCTAAAATCAAGCAGGTAACTTACCTACCTACATAGGTACCTACATATGTATGTGTATAGTGATGATTCAATGTTGTATAAGTATATTTATCGATAGGTTGTCAAATAATCTCAAGTGACTCATTTCGCTGCGTATACCTATCTTCGGAAAAAAAATATCGCTTTTTTTTAATTCTGATAGGTCTATATAAATATTATTTTGTTAACTATTAATACAATTTTAAAGATACCTATACCTAGGTACTTAAATATGCTTTTAGATTATTGAAATCAATTCATAACCAAATGTTATTTCGCATCGCGTTTCTTTAGACGTCGTCTGTCAATCACTCCATCGGAAATAATAATTTACTTTGCCAAATAATTAAACGATAATGTTCAAAACAATAAACAATTAAAATCAAAGAAGATTCATCAAAGAGACCAAATAATCAAAAAGACGATGGTACTTTAATATCCGGTGCTATAATCCTAAGATAGTAGATAGGTACCTTTCCTAAAGTCACCCAAATTAAACCAATGATAAGCAATAAGCATTGATGATAAGTTAATAATAAGTAGAATGAATCATCATCATATTTTTTCATACAAAAGTGAAAGACATACCTACACATTATTTACTTGGTTGAATTAAACCCGTCACAAAATTCCATCGAAAAAAGTAGAAAAAGTTTAAAAACTTAAAAAATAATGTGTAGGGAATCATCTCCATTCTGCTGTTATTTTCTTACATTTGCAAAAGACGAAGTCATTTTAATAAAATAAAAAATTCACGCTACCAAAAATTCCGAATCTTTTTTCTTTTTTAACGGAGTTTATTCCTAACTAAGTATAAAAAAAATATTCAACTAGTTTGATTTTTTCAGTCATTCATTCCACATTGCTGATTTGTATGGAGAATTTTCAAGAAGTTGCATTTTTCATATATTATATTTTTCTTTGTTTATAAAACAACCGTGAACGCATGTTGTCCTAAATTTTTCCTAACTAACTAATCTAACTTATTCCATTTACGATGTACGTGAAAAAATAAGTTTTTCACCTCTCCAGCACGAAAAGGGCGTTTTCGGCGCGCAAAAACTCGCAGCAAAATCGATTTTTGCTGCGAGCGTGAGGCAAAGTGCTTTTTTAATTTCTAACACCAACTTTTAAAATAATAAAAAAAAAGAAATAAAGTGACAAGGATGACACTTGCAAAATTGATATGTGAGAAAAGGATAGATAGAGTGCTTTATGGTGTCATGCATGAATTAAAAAGTAAAAAAATAAAATGCACGGATATACCAAGGAGTTTAAAATAAGGATTGTTAAAAAAGAAGGTTGATAATTCGAAATAAAGAGTATGGACGTAATGAGGTCGCATGTATGAAACAAATATGAAATAAGAAAAAAATATGAAATTTATTAACAAATTATATGTTTTATGATTATAAATAAATAAATAAGATGGGATAATATTAATGAATAAGAGAAAAACACAACGTAATCTAATCAAAACGACGGAAATCTACTTTACTGACTTTATGAATAAATTTTTTCAGCATATGTTTGATCGAACTATTTTTGTGATAAATTACAAAAATGAATGCGTCCAACGATGTTACCTAAGTGAACAAGTTTCTAATGCTGAATTAAGATTTATATCAGGAAAGTCACGTGAAAAATTTCTCGCTGGTAGAGGTGAAAAGTTGTATGTTTTACACGAGACCAAAATTTTGTTCTGCCTCGTGCCTTTAAATCACTCACTGTGCTCAGTAGTCTATATTTTCTAGACTACTTCGCTAGTTCGTGATTTAAAGTCGGCACTCGCAGCACAAATCGATTTTGGTCACTTGTATAACAAATAACTATTGTCGAAGTTACAATATAAAATAAAGTGGTCATTTTTGCTAACAAAAAAGGGAGTCACTTTCAACTTTTCAAGATTTTTTTTATAATGTTAAGAAAACTAAAATAAGGATTTTAGTATTACTGCAATACTAGTTGATAAATATTTCAAATTATAAAAGTTCAATAAGATTTTCTCTATTTGTGAGAAAATATTTAGTCCCGTGTGCTCAATAAAAAATACGGTGTTTGGTGATCGAGGGATATCCTTTGGCAGGGTGCACCTTCTGAACCCTTAGATCATTTTAAGAAGGGGAGCCATCTTAGATTTTTGTATGGGAGGGAGATAAAATTCAATACTTTTTTGTGTGGAAATTGTTTTTTTTTTTCAAAACCCATCGTGTGGGATATCGGATGAAAGGGATTTTTAAGCTGATTCCAAATATATATAATATTATTACATTGCAGCTACTGGTTTAAAAAAAATCGGAATATAATTTTCCAAACATACTAAGTTTGGGCTCCTGCATGAAGAAAACCACTAAATGAATTCTTATGAAAACAAACGCCAAACAACTTTTAATATACTCTTATCTAACGTCCTGGAGGCAATTTTGAAAAAAAAAATACATTTTAAAATTTCGAAATATTTTGATCCCAGTATTCTATGAGTTTAAAGTAACAGAATAAAAAAAAGAAAATACTTAATGTTATTTTTTTCTAAAATGCTTCCAGGATGTTAGATAAGAGTATATTATGAGTTATTTGTCGTATGTTTAATACAAATTCGTTTAGTGGTTTTCTTCCTGCAAGAGCCCAAACTTAGTATGTTTGGAAAATTATTTTTCGATTTTTTTGAACCAGTAGCTGCAATGTAATAATATTGTATATATTTGGAGTCAGATCACTTTTCATCCGATATCCCACAAGATGGGTATTGAAAAAACAAATTTCAATTTCCATACAAAAAAAAAGATTGTATTTTATCTCCCTCCTATACAAAAATCCAAGATGGCTCCCCTTCTTAAAATGATCTAACTAAGGGTTCAGATGGTGTACCCTGCCAAAGGATATCCCTCGATCACCAAACGCCGTCTATTGCACTTTTATGTCGTGAGGAAATGCAGCTAATTCGCATTTCATAGGTAAACTAAAGACCTAGGTAAATTATTCGTAGCGTTCATGAAATTATTAAAGCTTGGGTCTTTTTGTTTGAAAAGTTTGAAAAGAAAATATCGAATTTCGTTTAAATTTCATCATTTGTGTAAAGCCGTTTCGGAGAATGAGTGCTAGGTATTTTCCGTGAAAAATTAGAATGTAAAAATTAGTAAACAGGAATTTTACACAAACGTGTAAAAGTTTTCATAAATATTTACGTAAATTGTTTTTACAAATTAGTTCGTCGTAGTTAGTGAACGTCACAGGACAGGGACGGCGTGTTTGCTCCCGCTAGACGATTGACGTCATACAATGTTGCGTGGGATGGATTGGACGCCAAGCTGACGACATGACACTCCTTCGCTTTCGAGCCAAGAGCTGAAAAAACGGGATGAATCGATGTTTGTTGATATTGATTCATGTTGGTATTCACTCAACGTTGTACAGAATATGTCATCGACGTAGATTACAGTGCGAGGCATGTATCTTGAATATTTTTCGACGGAGTGGGGATAAGTTCGCGCATGTGCTCTTGTGAGCGACCAATAGCGCGCGCCCCTCACCGCAACGCATACCCAAAATACGCGTTCCGCGCAATCCCCACCCGATTTCATGATTCGTGCCACTGACTTGTACCTATGTTTTATCTGGCGTAACTGGCGTTGAAAGATTTTGGCTACAATGTTGCAGACATGTTGAGTTGAGTGGGTAGGTACAGTTAGAGTTGCCAACCCTACTATATAATATAGTATCCTACAATATTGAGGGCTCGCCTACTATATTTTTTGAAAAAATATATAGTAGGCAAAACTACTATATTTTTCATGTGAAAAAATTTAACAAAAGCAACAAAAAATATTACTTATATGCACATAAGTAATTGCATAATATTTTTTGTGATTAAACGCAAATGACTTTGCTCTCTCACATCGAATAGAAACTTCAAGTTTTTACTTTTTTTTTAGTTAATTTAATTTAATTATATGAACATTGGTAAATACAATAATGGTTATTATTGTTATTAAATAGAAAAAACAATGCCGAAATAACATAAAGTATTGGATTGTTGTTGATTTTCTAGGTAGGTTTTTTTTAAACATCTACAAAGTTTTTTGGTAAGTAAGTAGGTACCTATTAATTGACAACATTTCATTTTGAGAAAGTACTAAAATTAGAAAACTATTTCGAGATTTTTAGTGTTCTAAGCTCGTATATATTTTTTTTCAGAATTATTAGATCTGTTTTTTTACGTTAATTAAAAAAATCTAAAATCTAGTCGATATAGGGAGTCTGAGATGAGTCTCTTTGCCTTCTATTTAAAAAAAACAGTGGTGCCAGCCAGGGTAATTTACCCTAGATTTAGGATACCTAAACATTATCCGGCACTAAGAGAGACATTAGACACATTGCCCGTTCGAGTAATTTTAAATCCCGTAATTGAAATTACAGCAAACCCATGAGTATAGGTATAATTAAATACAAGAAATTACAGCAAATTATTTTTGTCATTTTGATTAGCCCTCATTCGCCCATGTCATGTTTTTTTTATTTGACGTTTGAAGAGGCAAGGCAAGGCATCGCTTATATTTCTTGTACTTACGTCCTTTTAGAATAAACCATTTTCTATTAATTAATATCTCAGTAATGTATGAAAATAAATGGAAAAGAAAAAATACGTGTTGCCTAAAAAACGATAAATTTTCATTATATCCATAAAAACATGTACCGTGGGCAACAGCGACGCTTAACCACTGCTAAGGTCAAAATCGCTTGCACGCCGCGCCGTTACAACCATACGTTTAGTTCGTGTAGGGGCGATACGCGCGCACACGAATTTTGTTGCAAACTGGTTAAGCGTCGCTGTTGCCCATAGTACCTTAATATTTTGAAATGTTGTCAATTACAGACGTAATACATTTGTTGGCCATTTTATTTCAGTTTCCACACTAATATTTTGCTACAGATATCTTTAATTCTTTAGATTATAAAACGAATTATTATTTCTAAATTTTACTTAGTAAAAAGGTAACCCGTGCCTATTGCATGAAGTTTCAAGAAAATCACCATGTAAGTAATAAATTAGGGAACCCTCCTAATTTCCTTGCAGTGGGGTAAAATGTTTTGATTCTTTGTAACCTAGGCGATCCCATTTTATGGTCCTACATATTGATCCATGATATGTGCAGTAAATATAACAGGTTTTTTGTTGCAACAAAAACCATAAATGTGCTAGGCTGAAAGCTGAAAATGCGAGACCATTTTAAATGTCGTCGGGTTCGAAATAATTTGATATTTCGTCTATTTCTCGTAACTCCGTAGAAAGAGTAAGTAGGTAACGTGTACGTGGGTCAATCTATAGATTTTCTTTTCTATGTAGTCAACTACATTTTGCAGTAAGTAAATAGTCAACAGAACTAGGTAAAACTAATAAAAAAAAGGAAAAAAAACAATTTTCTTTTTGGCTTTATAAAATTTGAATTATGTCAGGACTTTTTATGGCCTTGCATCTGATCCATGATATTATGTGCAGTAAATATAACAGGTTTTTGTTGCGTCAAAAACCATAAATGTGTGATAGACGCTGAAAGCTGAAATGCGAGACCATTTTAAATGTCGCATACGAAATAATTTGATATTTCGTCTATTTCTCCTATCTCCGTAGAGAGAGTAACGTGAGTCAGTCTCGAAGTACATTTTTATTTTCTACAATTAACTACATTTTGCAACAAGTAAATAATCAACACAACTAAAACTAAAAAAAAACAAAATTATTTTTGTCTAACATAAAATTTTGTAGGACTATGTAGAAATCAGGCTTTATGTCAGGATATAGTAGGTACGTTAATAATTACTTATTATCATTATTCTTCGTGCAACATTATTTTTGTTGATTGTTCATAAGTAGGTTTTTTATTTATTAACCTTTATTGCCAACTAATTTATACAATCTAAAATTTATTACAAAAGCTATTTATTTATGGTGTCGGCGTGTTTTGAAACACAAAGGCCTCCTCCAGCATTTTCCATTCTTGTCTTAATTTAGCACTTCTACTCCATAATGGGCCCGCAACCTTTTTTATTTCATCAGACCAGCGTTTCCTTTGTCTTCCTCTCCTTCGCTTTGTTTTGAATCTAGGGGTCCACTCTGTTATGTCTCTTGTCCATTTGTTTTTCTTTTCTCTTAACATGTGACCCACCCAAGTAGGTATCGTACCCTAACTGTCTTATTCAGAGATGTTTCACAAAACTGGGGTGCAAGACTGTTCTAACAAAACCTGGTTTAATGCTTGTAAACCAATCACAATGCACCTTTTAATCCTTAAACGGTGGGACTAAACGTTAAACTGTCACTGAATACGATTTGCGCTAAAATGGCGTTATCCCGCAGTCAACGCCATGTTAACTTTAGGAACATAGGTCTCTGAATAAGACAGTAAGTAAGTATTTATATTTTTACGTTACCCTATGTTAGATATAGATATAAGTCTTAAAAACATATTCAATGTCAAAAAGTGGACGGAGAACAAGGAAAACTACCTAATATAAATAATATTAGGTATTCATTTAATCTCGACGTTGACGGACGCAGATAAAATACTTATTACTTTTTAGGTAGCAGTTGCTTTGCTTTAGACGGGTAGGTTACTCCAACCAAATAGCGCTATAAAGTTTTCAAATATTTTTTACCGTTTTTTTTGCACGCATGCGAGACAATAGGTATGTTTTGGTTTAAATATTTTTCCGAAAAAATTGGGTTTTGCTTATTGATTGAATAAAGCCAGCTAAGTGAGTGTAAGTGTGTGATTTTAGTGAGACAAATTATTTAAATACAAAACTATTCGATAATTTTCATTCAAGCTGCGTTTGCTATTCGCGGTTGCGGGTGGCGGGCGCGGGGCAGACCGGTTGCTAAACGCGTTCACTCAGTTCCCGACCAACGATCTCGCTTCGCACTTGTGTTTTCGAACGCGGAACAAAAATCTTTCTCAGTTACCGAACGAACAAGAAACGTCATTTCGACATTATCAATTTTGACATTTTGAATATTGACATTTGGATGGCGGCCTAGAAAAATTTGTTTCTTTCGGACTTCACATCGATAATTTTAAATAAATGGGTAAAATATCGCGAAATTAACTCAGTGATGAAGTGAAAATTGAAATTAATAAGTGCCGTTGTTGTTTATGTGATCACGTATTTTTCTTTGGTGAAAATGAGCTGATTTTTATGTCGGCCACTTGAGACACAGTCTCACAAAATTACCATTGACCTTATTCGAGCTGATGAGTCGAATAATGACCTTCTAAATGAAGGAGTCTTATCCCGATGACATTATGCTCTGCTTCGTTCAAGGGTTCGGTGAAGATGAGTACAAAAACAGAGTGGATGATAGTGAAGATCCTGCTTTGAAATTGTCAAAAAAAAAGCAGAATGGTAAAAGGGTATCGTTGCCTTTGGCCAGTGAACAGTCTGTGGAATTGAGGCCAAAGAAATGTGAGGGCTTAGTAACTGGTAAAGCGCTTCGGCTTAGTTCTGGTGAACTGTCGAACCAGCAGGAAGTGAAAAGGAGCTTCAGTGACCGTTTCTCAGTGACTGATGTGAGTGCACGGAGGCCTGGACGAGGTAGACTTTTGACCATAAGAAAAACTTGGTAAATATTCACATTTATTTAGGTATCCATGAAACTTGCAACCAATATTATTGACAAAAGATGATTTTTTTTATTTCATAAATATGAATGATTGAAAGCCTTATTTATATTTTAAATACATAGCTTAAAGTAGTGATTCCCAATTATTTTTTTCTACGAACCCCTCCAAAAAAGACGTCAAACTCGCATACCCCTATTGCACCCCCTCCCGCAGGAGTAAGTGATATATAAGAAAGGTTACTGATACATATAATCATACTTAAAAGTAAAATATTGTTTCACGTACCCCCTGATGCAATGAAACTTTGTGTTTGCTTGCTTACCACTAATTGGGAAACACTGGTTTAAAGTATGGTCCCACATAACTACTTTTCATTTTTTATTTTAAAACAATCTGTGCTTCAAACTCCTGCTTAACTTGGACACAGTTTAAATGTGGTGCTGTCTCTTATGGCCGGTACACATTTTGATTAGTAAAGTGCTTAGTGTTTAGTGTTTAGTGCACTGTTTAGTGTTTAGTGTTTAGTAGGTGATGTCCCATACTGTTTAGCATACGCTGTTTAGTACAGGCTTTGTTGATATAAACTAAACACTTAACAGTCCTGTCCAGACGTGCTTAGTGCGTGTTTAGCTGCAAGTGAGGGGTGGAGGCGGGACGTGCGGGACGCGCGGGAGGAGCTACTCGCAGAAAAAATAGAACGCGCTTCTAAACACTGTACTTCGCTCGCACTAAACACTTAACACTAAACAGAGACTGTCCGAACGTGTTTTTTGCTAAACACTAAACACTAAACGAGCCACTCGCACTAAACACTAATCAAAATGTATACCGGCCATTATGGCCGGTATACATTTTGATTAGTGTTTAGTGCGAGTGGCTCGTTTAGTGTTTAGTGTTTAGCAAAAAACACGTTCGGACAGTCTCTGTTTAGTGTTTAGTGCGAGCGAAGTACAGTGTTTAGAAGCGCGTTCTATTTTTTCTGCGAGTAGCTCCTCCCGCGCGTCCCGCACGTCCCGCCTCCACCCCTCACTTGCAGCTAAACACGCACTAAGCACGTCTGGACAGGACTGTTAAGTGTTTAGTTTATATCAACAAAGCCTGTACTAAACAGCGTATGCTAAACAGTATGGGACATCACCTACTAAACACTAAACACTAAACAGTGCACTAAACACTAAACACTAAGCACTTTACTAATCAAAATGTGTACCGGCCATTACAATCAATATTGTCAGAAAAGTGACAGCATCACATTTAAACAGTGTCTAAGTTAAACAGGTGTTTAAAAACCTTTTGTTATTACAAAAGGTGTAAACCTTTTGTTATTACAAAATTTGGTGTTATTACACCAAATTTCATTTTCATATACTTTGTAAGGGAGAAGGTAAGTGAGATTTTATCCTTATACTAATATTATAAATGCGAAAGTCCATTTGTTTGTTTGTTATGCCTTCACGTCAAATCTATTGAACCGATCATCATGAAATTTTGCGTACACTTTGCCAGGAGGAGTACAAAGAAGGACATAGGGTACCTTTCATCCCGAAAAAAGTACTGTTCCCGAGAGATACCAAAAAACTTTCCATGTGGGCGGCCGGCTACTAGTTTATTTGGGGTCGGGTCACTTTCCTGCTCCAGGTCGTGTCATCAATAGCTGTCAGTTCAGTAAGTTGGGCTTTCTTGAGATTCCTTTCGATTTTCTCCACATATTCTCCCACCAGGTTGCAGGTGGGCGGCCTCTACCTTTCTTTTGTTGTAGGTTCAGTACAATATGTTTAAATATTTCATTAATTTTTTTTCACTATATTGTTTAAAAAGTAAAAAGGAGCATTAAAATAATACAATGAGGTAAGTTGTTCAATTAAATATTTGAGGCTATGCTACAGAGCAAACAGAAACTGGCCAAATATGTATAAGGAAATTGACAAATTCACTAATAAGTAGGTAGGTACTTAGTACAGACTCAGGTAGTGAATCCTAATGATATTATAAAATGTGAAAGTGTGTGTGTGTTGTGTGTGTGTTTGTTACCTCTTCATGCCTAAACGATTGGATGGATTTGGATGAAATTTGGCACACATTAGTTATAACCTGGATTAACATATAGCCTACTTTTTATCCCAGTCAAAGGTTCCCTAGGTAGGTTCCATGTGGACGAATTCATGGGCGGCCTCTAGTTTTACATATAAAGTATTACTAGAGTGTAGAGATTATGACAACATTCTCCAAAATGAGAGTCCAAAGTTATCAAGATGATGATGTATGAAACTTAGGTAGACATACAACATACAATGTTCATACTTCTTTCAGTTTTAAAACGTGTGCACACGTGTCGCAAGTATGTTGGGTTCTTTGTGTATGCTGCTGGCCTACTTTTTGCTGATACAGAAATAAATATTTGTCTTGAAGCCCGGTGCAATACAACCATGAACCAATGTATCAGAGGTTTTTTTATAAAATTACGATGTTTTTTATATAATTCAGAAATCTAAAGAGTACATACTAAATACCTGATATTTAGCATCAATATTACTTACGTTACAAGTTACAAGTGAACACATTCATTTACCATCTATTTTTTACGAATTTTCAGCAGCAGTTAAATCAATATTTTCCTTGTTCATCGATCATTAAAAATGTAATAAAAAACGTAAGTAGGTATTGTTTATTTGCATGTAGTTTTGGAATTGCTATGTACCAACTTGATAGCCCAACCATAGTATTTTCATAATTCAACTCCATACCATTTCAATTTTTGAGCTCGGACAAAGAAGCAAGTAAGTTTCGTTAATGGAACAAATATAGCGTTTTTTACGTTTATTTATGCTGATGATGATGTCATGTGTCTATAGGAGGAAAGTTTCTAATTATTAGTGGGCGGTTGATAGGGTTGCCAACCCTACTATATAATATAGTATCCTACTATATTGAGGGCTCGCCTACTATATTTTTTGATAAAATATATAGTAGGCAAAACTACTATATTTTTCAAGTGAAAAAATTAAACAAAAGCAACAAAAAATATTACTTATAGGAGTATGCACATAAGTAATTGCATAATATTTTTTGTGATTAAACACTTGTCTTTGTAGATGTTGAAAAAATATGAAAATGTTAATATTATGTACTAACTTAAGTGTGAAAAAATGCAACTTCTTTAAAATCCTCTATACAAAACGGCAACCTTCTATATTTTTTTGGACTTTTTTACAGTCTACTATATTTTAACTTAACACTGATAATCTTGAAACTACTAAATTTGATCCAAAAACGTTGGCAACCCTAGCGGTTGACCTGCGGGCTGATTATCTAATTAAAAACCACCTAGCGACTGGTTGCAGTTCACAGATGATCGTGATCCATTGCTACTTCTTTTTGGGTTAAAAAAAACATACCAAAGAAAAGTGGCAATGTATGTCAAATGCAACCGGTCGCTAAATAGTTTCTTTTTAGATAATCAGAGTGCCGATCACCTAGCTAGGATTCTGTGGTACTAGGTTATGTTGGTTATGTGGTGATATATGCCAATCTCGATAATGCCAAAATACAGCTAGTTTACCTTTTTTTTAAGAGGTAATTTTAATTCAAAATTAACCCACTTGAACTATTAAAACATAGCTTTAGCTTTACTAAAGATGTGGCGGGCTCTACCTAGTTTGAAGCAAATCGTGATAGTTATTATCTACTTTCGAAAACGATTAATAAACCAAATTCCCATATAGCAGCAAAATATTAATAAGAAGCGCAGCGTAGGCAACATTTTGACAGTAACTTATTAGCTTATTTATTGCCCGTTAAAAAGTAAAAAATATTGTAAAACGTTAATCATTGTTAACGACCTGTGGATTTTTATTTTTAACTAGCCGCTAAAATTGCCAAGGCAAAATTAGGTACTCGCAACTCTTAAATAATTTGCTAGCAAAACAACCTTATATTTAGACTTGTCAAAGTTCAAAGAACTTCAAAATTTTTTTAGAGAAAATCGCAAGTAATAACAATTTTCTTTCTTTCAATTTTAAAGACCAAAATAATTAATTTAATTTAGAAAATAAATATTATTATGTAAGTAAGTACGCAATTTCTCAAGGCACCTTCGCAGTTGCATAATTTCAGACATTGGCCTCGACTTTGATAATTTGATAACGATAATAGATTTTTAAAGGAAATTAACATCCTCCCTTAGAATTCGATTTTATTGTAAATTTGTGTATGGACTATTTTGTTAATTAATTAATGTTAAATTGCAAAAGTTGTTTGTTTACTTATTTGTTACGCTTTCACGTATTAACTAGGTACCTACTTAACAGATCATAATGAAATTTTGTATCATTGTCAGGGGTACAGAACATAGGGTACCAGGGGACAGAAAAAATACTGTTCCCAAGGGATAGAAAAATAACTGTCCACCAGACGAAGTCATGAACGGGTCTATAATGAGCTGTCTGCTGTTTACATGGGTCGATTTTAATCACCTGTGACTGTGGCGGTCGACTTAAGTCACCTAGTAAGTCGCTTGTAAAATTGATTCGCAGGTGACACATCGGTGACGGCGTCGCTGTAGTCTGTGTAGCAGTGGCGAAGGGTTTTCACCTCTCGCCACTGCTGTGTAGTCGATGGTAACCAGGGATTGAAATACTGTTAAAAAAAAACGATACAAAAAAATAACGTTAAAAATACCGTTAAAACATTTTATCAGTAAATTTACCTGTAATAATAACGTTAAAATTATTGTACCGGTAAAATTACCGTTAAATATAGCGTCAAACTTTACCAATACAATAGTACCAGTAAAATTATTGGTAAAAAAGTAATTGGAATAACGTTAATTTTAAAGTAACGGTAACAAAAAGTAAGAAATAACGCTAAAATTAACGTTATTTACTGAAATAACGTTAATTTCAATGTAACGTTATCTAAAGTAATGTTATTTATTGACATAACGTTGATGTTAAAAGTAACGGTAAAAAAGTAAGAAATAACGTTACATTTAAAAATAACGTTTTCAATCTGATGGTAACAACACTAAACTGTGGTAACAATATGTAATAAATAACACTTGGTTCCAGTTTTGGCCACGATCAGAGGGCCTAGTGCGAGTAGATGTTTTCACATTACACTATCGAAAACTATTGGATATGCTGCTCATAGTCAATGCGAGTGAAAGAGAGAAAACGTCTTTGGAATCTCTACAATTTATTGACTTTTTCGAGATATTTCGAATTTGACACTGTGGCACGCGCCCGATGTCTGCCTGCAAGAAACGCAACGCTGTTTAACATTGATTACTGTTGGCTTAGTCGGTCACCCATCCCGAACCCGACCTTTTTACAAAGTTGTTTAACATATGTTATCGAAGTCTCAAACGGTCACCCATCTCATAGGTACCCAGTCTTTGAAATTGTTGTTTAAATTGATTACTTCTGGCATCGTCGGTCACCCATCCCAAACCCAGCCTTATTTTTTTTTTACTTTCGTCGCATCGCAGTCACAAACGGTCACCCATCCCACACCCGGCCATTTCCTAAAATTGCTTAACATTCATCATCACAGTCCCAAATGGTCACCCATCTAGTAAATGGCAACCGCCCTCTCCAAAAGTAGCTTAACATTCGTTATTGCTGTTCCAAACGGTCACCCATCTGAGACGGGTGACCATTTTTAAAGTGGTTACCAGATGGTCACCCATCCCAAACCCAGCCTTATTTAACTTTTTTTTCGTCGCATCGCAGTCATAAACGGTCACCCATCCCACACCCGGCCATTTCCTAAAATTGCTTAACATTCATCATCACAGTCCCAAATGGTCACCCATCTAGTAAATGGCAACCGCCCTCTCCAAAAGTAGCTTAACATTCGTTATTGCTGTTCCAAACGGTCACCCATCTGAGACGGGTGACCATTTTCAAAGTGGTTACCAGATGGTCACCCATCCCAAACCCAGCCTTATTTAACTTTTTTTTCGTCGCATCGCAGTCACAAACGGTCACCCATCCCACACCCGGCCATTTCCTAAAATTGCTTAACATTCATCATCACAGTCCCAAATGGTCACCCATCTAGTAAATGGCAACCGCCCTCTCGATAGTGTAATGTGAAAACATCTACTCGGACTAGGCCCTCTGATCGTGGCCAAAACTGGAACCAAGTGTTATTTATTACATATTGTTACCACAGTTTAGTGTTGTTACCATCAGGGATGGATAACGTTATTTTTAAATGTAACGTTATTTCTTACTTTTTAACATTTTAACTATGCTGCTCATAGTCAATGCGAGTGAAAGAGAGAAAACTATAGTTTTCGATAGCGAAAAGTGAAAATATCAACTCGCACTAGGCCCTCAGATAAGTTTGTTTAGACACATGCCTGCGGCCTAGGCCGCGTTGCCATTTAGGTACACAGTCGATTTTCGCCGTGCAGCTTTGGTCACCCGTGTAAATCCCACAGTATTATATTTTATTGATATGCATAACGTGACTATTGTACAATTTTTCTTCGCAAGTTTAGGATTTAGGTGTCTGCTTACGCTGACATGATACTGATTAGCAATCATTATTGACATTTTCTAAGTAAGCATCGTGCTAAATGCAATTTAGAACGTGTCTGAAAACATACATTGATATTTTTACACCTGATGCAATTTGTTAGTCGAATATCTATGACATCGCAGAATATTGGATTATTTTGCTACGGTTTCACTTTAACCTAGGTTCGCGAAATATATTTTTAAGAAGTTAGGTAGGTACATTAGCGTTTTTACTATCCCCGTCAATTGGTAATGCGCCTGGCGGCCATGATTTTAACCTCAAAAACGAAAAACAATTGTATTTTTTTATACCTATACCTAGACCCTTTCTTATTGAAAATAAGAATTCAATAATGAATACCTATATATTATAGGTATTACCTATTAGAATTTGACTGTTTTATGTCATCATTTTTAATTGCGGATGACGTTGATGTGTATGTTTATTTCACAAGGTTCCAGCGCATTACCAATTGACGGGGATAGTACGTAACACTATCTGCCTCATGCCTGCAGTATGTGCCTGCACTACGTTAGTTCAAAAACATAATTAAATGCGGTTATTGTCAATCTATTAACGTTAAGTTAGGATAAAGTAGGACTTAACTTTGCGTATTCATTGATAGTAACTTTACATTAAAACATTTGAATATGTTGGCAAAATTCCGCAAAATTGTGATTATGAACCTCATCATTATAAAACAACCAACATAAAATATTGAAAAAAGAAACAAAATTGTTACATAAATAAATAAATCGTCAGTTTATTTATTATCATGTTATGTGGGTTTGCTGAATACAAATACACATAGGGTTACCATTGAGAAATTTTAAAAGTCCTGGCAAAAAGCCGGACAGGACAAGAAAAGTCCGGACATTTTCAGACAGATCCAGACTCCATACATTTTAGGACTTCTCTTTCAAACACTACTGCTATGTATGTTTTTTCAATAGTATTACACCGCCTAATCCTAAAAAGCCGGACAAATTACAAAGCCGGACAAAGTCCGGACAATAGTCTAAAAGTCCGGACATGTCCGGACTAATCCGGACGGATGGTAACCCTAAATACACACCACACAAAACTTGTATGGAAGTTGGCGGTTTTCCAAAGTTCGCTTTTGGCCTGCCGTACTTTACGTCTAAAGTAGCTGTTCTCTAGGATTAGATTTACTCCAGTTTATAAATAGACGGAACTGTCAATGCCCCACAGCTATACTTTATTATTTTAGCCACCGTTTTAAAGATATTTATTTCATTATCAATGTATTTCCGCGACCGAAATAGACTGTCTAAACTGTTGAACCAGACAATCAGCTTTATAATTTTATACGTTAATAGTAATATAAATAAAATAATCAAATGTCATACATAACATAAAACATCTGTAAATCTCAAATTTTCTGCCGTTACATTTTAATGTAGTTTGCAAGATGTTCTGCGAAACGTTAAAAAAGTCTTTATTCAAATGGACGTTAATAGCACGTTATACGTTCGTGATCACGTTTGATGAGCTAGGCCAGGGGTCGCCAAATGGCGACCCACGCCGACCCATTTTCTGCGGACCGCGAGAACTTGCAATAATACCTACTTTAAGTACCTAATAATTACATTTCTGTAATAAATATTCTTTTCTATAAAATGTGTGCGGACCGCGATGGCCATTTCATTTCTTAAAACGGACCCCGAACGAAACTTTCAGTAGCCTAACTACGAATTAAAGCAGTTTAAAATCTGTAATAAACTGCACTGTTACTATACTGACCCTTAAATAAGTACTCTACACCAGCGGTTCCCGAATTCTTTTAGCTACGGAACCCTTTTTGGTTCACTGTTTTTAGGCGGAACCCCAGCTCAAGTAAAACGTAGACTAATCAGGGTTGCCACCTTCAGGAACAGAAAACAGGACAAGGGGGCGGAACATTTTTGGGTCTATCTAAATGTACGTTGAAATCATTACCTGGCAGTTAAACTACTGTAGAGTCTGGTAACTGGACGGTAAATGAAGGACATGTTGAATGTATGTGAATGTTTGTAATTAAAATACTCAAAATTTCCATGCATATTTTGTATTGCTACGAGCCTCTCTCATCAATCCCGGATCATTTTTATTACTTAAGAATTCCGAACAAGACATGTCTTTTGCAATTTTGCTTAGAGCAACGATTTCTGACATTAGGACATTTAAGCGTCAAAAGGGAAAAACCTCGCTTAACATAAGCATTTGAAGGCGGTAGGTATGCTTAAAGCGCGAGATACAACGCAAAATAAGGCATTTAACTTGTAATCCTTTATGCTTTTAAACATTTGGCTCAGTATTCACTTCTTGTAAGTATAGTTTGACTTTTAAAGACAGACTTTTAAGATATAAAATATTTATTTAGTTAGAACAAAAAAATAAATAGGTACCTATATACCTATCTTGAATTTATACCTAAAATGAATACCTCTTGATTTTTCGCGGAACCCCTGAAAGCCTCTCACGGAACCCTAGGGTTCCGCGGAACCCCATTCGGGAACCGCTGCTCTACACATAAATCGTTCTGCCTTTTTCGGGAAATAAAAAATAAAGATTCTTAAGATTTTTATTTGACCTCACGAGATAAATAGTTGAGTAATAGGCGTACGTATAGCTCTTCAGTTATGTTTTGAAATTCTGTTTCTTTCTCTTTCAATTTCTCACAAAGTCCAGTGTCAATCCCACAAATGTGGGATGGGAGGAACTTCCTTGTAATACCTGAAAAAAAAACTGTCTTTGTTACTAGATCTAATACCACTAACACCCGTTTGCACTAAACACAGCCGGCGTCTTCTCCAAAATGGCTTTAAGTAGCAAGTGGCCACGGTACTGTAGATTGACGGGTTTTTGTACTGTATTTTATTGAAAATTCAAAAAATCCTGAGGTTTCCTGAGATTTTCAAAATCCGGCCGCAATCCTGAGAAAAGTCCAAAAATCCTGAGATCTCAGGACAAATCCTGAGATATGGTAACCCTAATGACAGCTAAGTTCATTAGTAAACACCGTTTTAATTTGGTCGAGTTGTATGGGGAGTTCAAAGTATTCTCGGTATCGGGATTTTCTGGTTAGTAATGAGGGTAGTTTTTATCTATTGTTTTCTTACTACATTATCCAAGGTAACAATTAGAAAATTTCATCAGTTTACCATCATTCGTTTTTTCACAATCGTGCTCCGAGTGAAACAAAATGTCTGACGCGAAATGTTGACCAAAATCAACCACGGTGGTGCTCGATTCACTCGGCGCGCGTTGCCAAGGCTGCTATTCAGGAGTGTGGTTTCAAAGAGATCCATCAACCACCTTACAGCCAAGATCTAGTACCTATAGTGACTATTTTTTGTTCCTGAAGCTGAAGAAAGGGCTTCGTGGAAAGCGATTTTCCGACGATGAAGAGCTTAAGGCCACTATGGAAGATTATTTTAAATTTTTTGGATAGTTATTTTTTGGAGGCTACTGAAAAGTAGATTTCGCGTTGTAAGAAGTGTATTGGTGGGGTTCCAGACTCCAGTCGCTCCAGGAGACTATACACGTGTTAATGAATTTACGCAAAATGAGAAAACCGTTTCTTCGGACCATCAAACTGAACAACTTTTACTAAACGAAAATATAAAAATGTATTCAAGCAGCTGTTTTTTTTTCACGATTTCAGAGTTGGTCCCATAGTAAAAGTTATTCAGTTTGATGGTCCGAAGAAACGGTTTTCTCATTTTGCGTTAATTCATTAACACGTTGTATAAAAAAAAAAACAGATTTTTCTGTCTTTTCCTTCATATCCATACCGAGAATAAATATCATATAAATAAATATAAATATTTGACAACATCACATACATTGCTCCAATTCCGTTAGTTATGAGTGTTATAAAGTTATTATAGTAGTTATAATATTTAGTTATAATATAAAGTTATGGAAATCAGAAACAACGGTGGTATCACAAACACCCCTCATAGAATACTTTGAACTCCCCTCGTAGTTAGGAATAGACTAAGTTGATTCTTTAGTACAAACGGGTGTTGTGTTATTCAATTAAAATGACTTTTAATCATTAATAGATTAATAATAGGTATTCATATTTATGGACCTCTTTTTGGTCAAAGAGAAATGTTTAATGATTAATGTAACACTACATAATAGGCACCTAAATACTATTTTCCACATAATTTATGATAGTTGCAGCTGGTGCTGTTTAACAGTATTGTTAAATAAATATAAATATTACCTAATTATTTTGATGATCTATTTAGTTAGATCATGTGGGCGTTTATTCAGTCGCTGTAGGAAACGAAAGAGTTCTTTGGGTATTTTATTTTTATTTGATTAAAAGTGACATAAGTAGGTAAATAAATCTTAATTATGTTAGTAAGGTTATCAGTAGTTAAGTACTTAAAATAATTTTAACTTATGTTAGGAAGTTTATCCGGTTCAATATGGATGATTCATAGAAGAGGGAAAAATTAAATTAATTGAAAGTCCGCTAAAATATATTTGTATCGCACGCACTAATTTATTACCAAAGTTGAAATAAAATCGTATTAAATCTATAACATTTGCTGGGAAGCGAAGAAAACTACCTACCACTAGCAACCAAGGTCCGGAACCGCTTACCGTTAAAGGGGTTTTTGATTGGATATTTCATAGACTTGTTTTCAATAACCCTATTAATACGGTAAGCATATCGTCGAGTATCCCTACCGAAAAGATAACCTAGTATGTTAGGGTAAGTAGGTACTTACCATATCCGAAAACCCTATCGGGGAAGCCTTATGAAGGGGTTTTAAAACGCGTTCAAGCAATTTATACCTAGTCCCACCTAGGCCGTGCACGTCAAGGACCGGAACCGCTTACCGTTAAAGAGATTTTTAATTGGGTATTTCATTCACTTGTTTTCAAAAACCTTATCAATACGGTAAGCATATCGTCGACTAACCCTATCGAAAGGGAAACACTATCATTTGATAAGCCTTTTAATAGGGTTTCCCTAACAATTGGCTTAAGAGGAAACACCACGGTCGAGAGAATTGAAAAATTCCCATACAAAGTTGACAAAATCAACGTTTCGTAGTCCCCTGTTTCCTCCTCCAAAACCAGACCGATTCAAATACTTGTTTCATTAAAATTTAAAGAAAGGGTTTGGCTGTGTTCCTATGTTTTGATTTTTTTATATAATCTCGTCAATTTTGATTGGTGGATGTCTAAACAATTAATTTTTTTTAGGTTTTTTGAAGATTAATATCTCTTTTAATAATTAATTTATGAGAAAAAGGAAAACATAGGAACACAGCCAAAACCTTTCTTTAAATTTTAATGAAACAAGTATTTTGAATCGGTCTGGTTTTGGAGGAGGAAACAGGGGACTACGAAACGTTGATTTTGTCAACTTTGTATAGGAATTTTAAAATTCTCTCGACCGTGGTGTTTCCTCTTAACCCAAAAAAGGGGTTTTCCGGTCCCTGCTATTAGCAACAAGAAAAACCTGACACGAGCCGTCACGAAACTGACTGACACCAAGAACCAAAATCAGCCTATCAAATTTACGAGGTCACAACGCCAATATTTCTGATTACTATAATATTAATTTTATACATTTACTATACCTACCATTTAAATCTAATATCTACAGGTATCTTTTTCTTTCTTTAATAGTTATTTGTTATACAAGTGACCAAAATCAATTTGTGCTGCGAGTGCCGACTTTAAAAGCAGTGAGTGATTTAAAGGCACGAGGCAGAACAAAATTTTGGTCTCGTGTAAAACATACAACTTTTCACCTCTACCAGCGAGAAAATGTTCATGTGACTTTCCTGGTAAAAAGCTAAATTCAGCATTAGAAACTTGTTCACTTAACTCTATTGGAGTTAGATAACTATCTTCATCGTTGGACGCATTCATTTTTGTAATTTATCACAAAAATAATTCGATCAAACCTATGCTGAAAAATTTCATTCATAGAGTAGAGTCAGTAAAGTAGATTCCCGTCGTTTTGATTAAGTACATTATGTTTTGTTTTTCTCTCATTCATTAATTTCCTATCTTATTTATTTATTTATAATTTTTATTAATTTTTCTTATTTCATATTTGTTTCATACATACGACCTCATTATGTCCATACTCTTTATTCCGAATTATCAACCTTATTTTTTAAGAATCCTTATTTAAAACTCCGTGCATTTTATTTTTTTACTTTTTAATCCATGTATGACACCATAAAGCACTCTATCTATCCTTTTCTCACATACCAATTTTACAAGTGTCATCCTTGTTACTTTATTTCTTTTCTTTATTATTTTAAAAGTTGGTGTTAGAAATTAAAAAAGCACTTTGCCTCACGCTTGCAGCAAAAATCGATTTTGCTGTGAGTTTTTACGCCCCAATAGCGCCCTTTTCGTGCTGGAGAGGTGAAAAGGTAATTTTCTTATTCTCGTTATTCGATTAGTTTTACGCCGTTAAAAATAAAATAACTTCCAGTAGGTACTTATACAATAAAAAGAAAAGAAAAGTTTTTTTTTAATTTTGAATTCTTTATTAAATTCTTATCTTCCAAATAATTAAAAAAGATCAATTAGATATGGATTTAATAGGCAATTGGTAGGTTTCGTTAATGACTTCCACTGGTAAGGAAATAAGCTATTTTTAACCGACTTCAAAAAAAGGAGGAGGTTCTCAAGTCGACGGTTTTTTTTTATGTATGTTTTAACATAACTTCGTCAGTTGTTACCCGATTTGTACAATTCTTTTTTTATCTCAAAGAACATAGTTTTTTACAGAGATCTGGCCAGTAGTTTTTTCATAACCCTGAAAAATATCAACTATTTAGCTCGCCATCGCACGAGTTTTTATGGAATTTCGGACATAACATCTTTGTTTATGAACCGATTTAGATGATTCTTTTTTTGTTTGAAAGGGTATACTTCAAGAGAGGTCACAATTTAATTTCATCGTTATTGAATTTCGAACTTCGAAGATACACAAGGGAACTCCTCAAAGTCAAATAGAATATGTAAAGTGATTTAGGTTTTGGTAAGTTTATGGCAATCCAAAACTAACCAAATTATGGTTTGCAATGCAACGTTCTGGACTAGACTTGGACTACGAAGACACAACGGAACTCCTCAAAAACAAACAGCGTAAATTTGGAAATTGAGTTCTGGGCATTTTACCATTGAAAATATTATTATATAAAGTTAAAAAATACCTACCACTAAAAAGTTGAAAATAAAAAAGCTTTTTTAAAAAAAAAAGAAAAACCGCCTTCAAAAAACTGAAAACAAAAACAGCTTAAAATGAAATACCTCTAAAAAGCAAGAAATAAATTCGAATCATTCGTTACACATATCAATATTAATAAAACACGTCTAATGAAGTCGTTGCTTTTTAGAGGTATTTCATTTTAAGCTGTTTTTGTTTTCAGTTTTTTGAAGGCGGTTTTTCTTTTTTTTTAAAAAGCTTTTTTTTACATCGTAACTAAGGTGTACTTAACTAGTTTCTCCCTTATACCGTAGTCTTTACAAGCAGTAGATGTAATTTTTTTATGCACAACGGGATAGTGCTTGACGTTTACCTCATCTGATGTTAAGTGACGATAAGGTTCAGCCTTCACCCGGAATCCGCATCACTGTGGAACTAGCTGTCTTGCCTCTAACTGCCGGAACACATTTTTTTAAATTGTTGTTATGGCGTCAATCTTAGGTAAGATGGGATGGTGGTAGCTGGCCAGGCGGACTTGAAATAAGCCCTACCACCAACTAAACCGAGTACAAATTATGGGAATCAAACCCGGGAGGGAAGACGCAGGGGGTGTCTTACGAACCAATAGACCACAGAGGCGGTTAAAATTTTATATCTGCGCAGTTGTTGAAAATGTCACTTGCCTCTATCTAACAAACTCGATTTTATCGTTCACTGACGATCAATGTCGCCGACCGCACCCTTTAAGCACTTTCCTCTTTTCAGGATGAGCAAATAGCTTTTACTGTAAGTACTGTAGGATACTTACCTTACAAACTTTTTGAGGACAAAAGACGAAATGAGAAGTTTGTTCTGAATTTCTGATAGAATTCGTCAAAGTGACATTTATGATGAACCTCATACCTACTTCTTGTTGATCAGACAGTATTTCTTGTTCCGAGTTGTCCTTGAAACGAGAAGGCTATAATGGTACTACACTACGCCTGTTGTAACACACCTCCGCCGTGAAACCGAACCAGCGGCACCGCGGTAGTTCCGCTATGAGTCGCCTTCTATCGACGACGATATATGAGGATCACATCCATGTAGCGGTTTCGCGTCATTACTTTCGTGTGTGTCAACGGTCGGAACCGAGCGGGTAGAATCGCGCGTGAAAAATAGCATTAGAACCATATTAGAACATTATAAATTTCTTGATTAGAACAGGCTGTTCGCATTGTTTCGCTTGTCGAACTCATGACGGAACTGACTGCGGTATTTCGCGGGCGGAGGTGTGCTACAGGCGATAAAGTTCTAATAGAGCCCGAACTCCTGGCAATGTATCCGCATCAGGGATTGAAATACCGTTAAAAAAATATAACGATAAATAAAAAAATAACGTTAAAAATACCGTTAAAACATTAAATCGGTAAATTTACCGGTAAAAATAACGTTAAAAATACCATTAAAACATTTTATCGGTAAATTTACCGGTAAAAATAACGTTAAAAGTATTTTACCGGTAAAATTAGCGTTAAATTTAGCGTTAAACTTTACCGGTACATTATACCGGTAAAATTATCGCTAAAAAAATAACGTTATTAATTAGAATAACGTTAATTTTAAAGTTTAACGGTAAAAAAAGTAAGAAATAACGTTAAAAATAACGTTGTTTACTGAAATAACGTTAATTTCAATGTAACGTTATCTAAATTAACGTTATTTATTGACATAACGTTAATTTTAAAATTAACGCTAAAAAAAGTAAAAAATAACGTTATACTTAAAAATAACGTTATCATTCCCTGATCCGCATACAGTTTCAAATACAATGTCTTCGGACGAAATAATCTAGTAAGAGTTGCTAGTTTGCTACTTGCTACGCACCTGACAAATCCTCCTTGAGGCGAGAACGCTTTATCGCTCAGTGGACAAGAAGGGGTGACGAACCGATCCGTTGTGGCAACTTGATGAAGTACTTAACACTGTTTGGGATGAGTACAGTACACCTATACGGAACACAAACACTGGTCGCATCCAGCGCCTCCCTAGAACACTGCCTTAAAAAGTCTTCGGACGAAATAATCCAGTAAGAGTTGCTACGCACGGTACGCACCTGACAAATCCTCCTTGAGGCGAAATCGCTTTATCGTTTAGTGGTACGAGGAGGGGTGACGAACGGATCCCCTGTGGCAACTTGATGAAGTACTTCACACTGTTCGGGATGAGCACACCTATATCGAAAATCATACAGACAGGTTAGAAATAAAATACGTCGACCAACAAAGGAGGAAAAGATTAAACAAAATAAATAAACATTATTTTGCATAATGTAAACAAATTCAACTTCACTAATCTATTTATCGTTGACTAGCGATGTAAATGGTATGGTGTAAGTAAATGGTTAAAATAACGTGCATAAAATGCTTAAGGAAACTAACGTATTTAATTTGATAAGGATTAATACTGTATCCTTCTAAATAGTTTTCCAACCGCGTTGTACTTGACCAATTTTTAGAAGATATAATAGTAATAGTAGATGGTATAGTAAGTTATTCTTAAAAGATAAATTTATGCCATCGCGGATCTTTTTTGTAGATCTATAAAAGAGGATCAATTCCATCATACATTATTTTTGTTATAGATCAAAAGGTTTAAGCAGCGTTTTCAATGTAAACTCCTAGTTGGCTTAATTTTTGCTGACCTCTTCAACAATTATCGTCATATTTCTACCAATTTACATAAAACCTCAACTTATTATACACCTAAACCTTCCTCAGGAATCACTCTATCATTTGGTGAAAACCGTATGAAAATCTGTTCAGTACCTAGTTTTTGAGAAAATCTGTTCAGTACCTAGTTTTTGAGTTACAGACAGACAGACCCGGCGAGGCACATTGTTTTATAATATGTAGTGATAAAGGAAATATTGAAATCGAACCTAAAAGAAAATTGTTAAAAAATATCAGCTACCTACTTACTTATTAAGCAATTTTATTTATGAAATGGATCCGAAATGTACAAAGAAATAAAAGACGTCATTCATTTTACAATGTGACATTCAGACAATGGAGGAAGGAAGGTGCTTCACTGAACATAATAAATATTCCTCTGAGGACAACTCCTTTTGTTTTAAAAGAGAATAATATTTCAGTGACAGAATACCGATATTTCTTGTTTTTTTTTATCATAACGTATCATATATAGGTACGACCACTGAATGAATAATAGACGCTAGCTACTTCAGATTTTTTAAAGAAATTTCAAAACAATGAGTTGAGCTTGCAAGTTTCCACTGTTTGCTCAATTTTGTTGGACTTTCTTTGTGATTATATTGACAAAGAGTTTTGTAAATAAGTGGTAGTTTCTGGCGAAGTGCCCATATTGTAGGGCCCATAATATCTATTGTACTTTTAGAAATCATTGTTTCCTTCGCACCCATTAAATTCATCATCTTCTTATCTCTAAGTTCAAGAAAATGTCTCTATTAAATTCATTGCGCCTAATGGAATTGGTTAGTTGGTTAAAAACTTAAATAATGATATTTTTTTTTGTTAATTATGTATCACGCGCGAGGTATGTAAATGTGTTAAACAGTTGATTGCACTTACCATTAGCATCGTATCTGTACCTGCGCATGAGTGACTGCTTGGTTGGGTTTTGTAAATTAGACAGAACCACGACTACACATGGCTGGAAAAGAAAGTTAACGTCGTTTTATGACATATAATGGTGTCAAACAAATGATCAAAGAATCACAGCAGTTTGTAGATGATATAGTTGCTAAGATAGAGCTCGTCACCAACCTTAATCAAAGTTCCGGGCGTACCGGCAACCTTTTATCACTAAATTGAGAAAAACTGAGGTTATAAGACTGTGGTATTCAGTAAACTTATATCTACTTGAAAACTACGTCACAGAATACAAAATAATGAGTTGAGAAGCAATGAGCATTATTATTTATGGGTACTGATTGCGTTGCGATTAATATTTTGCTGCAACGATTTTTCTAAGGACGGCAAGTTCAAGCAAAGTTTATAAAAATATAATCCTAACTTGAAAACTACGTCACAGAATACAAAATAATGAGTTGAGAAGCAATGAGCATTATTATTTATGGGTACTGATTGCGTTGCGATTAATATTTTGCTGCAACGATTTTTCTAAGGACGGCAAGTTCAAGCAAAGTTTATAAAAATATAATCCTACTAGGTAATATTATAAAAGTGAAGTTGCCGCAAAAACGGCTGAAAGGATTTGGATGAAATTTGGCACACAGTTAGTTTATACAGAGCCTGGATTAAAACATAGGATAATTACTTTTTATCCCGGTCAAAGTTTCCCTAGGGATTTTCCGAATGTCGGAGCTAGTGGATCATAAATATTATAGTATGTTACCTTTTTGGTAGTTTCCTGTGTATGTTTCTTGGTGCTAACTTCATACTCTTCGCCATCGCCATCGTCATTTGGAATGGATAGTAGTTTTTCACCATCATCGTCATAATTTTGAATGGGGAGTTGTTTTTCACCATTGTCGTAATTTTGAATGGGGAGTATTTTATTACTGTTGGCATTCTCGCTCTCATTAGGCAGTGTGTTTTCCACATACGTAGAGATTGTCACGTAGTTCCCTGACAACATTCGCTAAAATATAACAAAAATCTTTAAACGATCCTTTTCTAGCCATATATTCTTGCATCACATTTGAAGGGTTACATTTTGCGCTCGTGCTAATTGTACCGTCAAATATACGAGTATAATGAAAGACTTCATGACCGATTTCATTTACTATTCGGACTGCAGTGATAACGATTGTCAGGTCAATAGACCAGCAATAGTTGATAAACACATTCTCATATTCGCTAAATTTGAGAATTCCATTGTAAACACGCGAGGCCTTGTTATGAAATAATAATTTTTAACTGAAAGCAGTTTGAATACAGTTAGTGCGGTTTCCCACTATGCCGGACCGGCGGGTTTGCCGGTCCGGTAAAACTGCCGGAAAGACTAGTGGCTGTACAATTCATATGAAGCTATTGCCGGACCTGGCAAGAATGCCGGGCTCCGTATAATTGCCGGGGCGTTTGTCACTGGACGCGCCCGGCCCGGTAGAACGCCCGGACCGAAGTAATGTCACAAAATACTATTATGTTGTGGGATCCGGTATAATGTGAGGAGTCCTAGTCCGGGAGCCGGTTTCCGGCAAATTTTCCGATCATTCCGGCATAGTGGAAACGAAGCCTTATAGTTGTAATATCTACCGGAAAACGTAGTGTGAAGCAGGAAAAGTATACTCGATAGCTAAAAGATGGTAATAAAACATTATATTTCAAATGAATATTTGAAAGTGTTAGGTATATTTTTGCAATACAGGAGAAAAATCTATTGTACGTTGATTAACAAAACTATTAAAGCGACTTTTATGTAAGATTTATAAAATACGTTTTTAGATCAGTAACTAGATTGCATAGTTTGTCTGTCTTACCTTTAATATCCCAAGACATTAAAGTTTACCTGCCGCGTATTGAAAAAAAAAAACAGTGTTTCAAATATTTATATTATAATTTCTTCTGCCTAGCTGAATGAATTTATTTATGTCGTTGAATTGATAATGTTTATCACGAGTGCTTCAGTTAGTTCTAGAACCAGAAATAGATATGTGAAGATAAATAATATAGATAGTCTTACAACCTGAATTATTTCACCATCATAATTGTCCGCCGTAGGATGCCCACTATTGGGTTGGCTTCTCCCAAGGATCTCCACGAGATGATCGGTCCTATTCTGGCTCTCCTGGTACCTTTTACCTTTACCAACTTAAATGATTTAGGCTTTACCGCTTAGGCGGTCACGGGATTTTTGGTAACGATCAAGGAAAAGGTTAGATTCATTTTCATGGGTTGTAGAGTGGTCCCCTAATGTGAATTGGGTCTAATTTGCTTACGTATATTTCTAATAGCTTTTGCGTGTTCCGTTTCTCAAGAGAAAATCGACAGACTTTTAATGATAGGCAAGGAAAAAGTATGTTGATATCAATTAGGTCATTAAATATTTATTCGAAAACGTATTGAAATTATTGCAACATCATACTATTAAATATCTACGTCAGCGAAAAGCAATATTTAATACTAAAGGAATGTATTATTGAAAAATATGGAGTTTTAACTTAAAGTTTAATTTTTTAGTATTCTTTCAGTATGTATATTTAGAAAAATAATGAAATTATTCAATAGGTCTCATTTACTAGGGAAGTTGATGTATGATTTGCGTTATTATGCTACTTTTGTAAAGGTCCGACATCGGCTTGAGTGGGTAAAGTCAATGTAATAGTTTTTTTTCTTTCTTAACTAGCTTTAGAAGCTACCGCTTTCGTGGATCTCTTCTCCAGATATTCATAGATTTCTTATAAATGACATTGGAACAAACTTATAAGCATCTCCGTTTCAGCTTGGGCAAAATTGCTTTTGTATGTCCGTCTGTCCCGCTGTCTGGCTGTCCGTTTGTTCTCCTCTAGAGATCGCATTTATTAACCGATTCTCGTGAAATTTTGTGAGCAGGTTCTAAAATAATATAGTTTTTTATCGATTCCGTTTTCTTCAATTTTTCTAGGTGGCACAGATATGGGGAAGTCTTATTTCAGCCATTTCAAAATTGTCACAAACTTGAGGTCTACAGCTGTTCCTAACCTACATAGCCATTAGGGGCTATTCCATATATCCCCAACTAGCTATCTATATCAATCGGTTGGGAATGTTGGGATACATGGATTTTTTTCCACTCTTCCCAAATTTTTCCACTCACATGTTGGGTGGGAAGAGTGAAAAAAAAACCAATGTATCCCAAGGCAACTGATTGGGATAGCCAGTTAGGTTATATTGAATAGCCCGCCACTAGTACATCAATGTTTTTCATTTTATGATTATGACTTGTCCATGCAAATGTTCGTAATAACATAGCCTAGACTAGACCAACGGGCGCCAAACTCCAGGCGGGTTTATTTTTACCGACTTCGGCAGCGTTACTGAGCTGTGTCGTAAAATACTCTACTAAAGCCACTGACAGAATATCTGGTTCATTTCACACGAAAATAAAGCTTTACTTCATTTAACATCGCTACAATTTCTTAGTTAGTTGAATTTAGGTATCTTGTTCCATTTTATTAAATAGTTGCATAACTTTATTTTGACAAGAAAACAGATCAATATAGAACAATCAATAATATACTAGAAAAAAATCGACTCTACACCTGAACATCTTCTCAGGCGGAAATAGAACCCGAGACCTTTGGAAGTCCGTTCCAATGCTCTTCCAACTGAGATATGAGATTTTGTCTAGTATATCATAAAAAAAAAATATAATAAATAGAAGTTCAAAAACAAGCCAGCATGCAATTTCTCATGTCAGGGGTCATTCTTTTTTTTAAAGGCTTCATTCTTTAAATATTACTTTATTTGCTTTTGAATAGCTACTATAGCTCCCGTATACCGGTAAAAGTGACGTCAACAATATCAATACATTATCTATACACTTGGTTTTCAAGTCTGAAGATGATAAAGAAACCAATTGTTACAATAATGATACATTAACATTATGCTGAGTCAGTGAATTCGGGTCAGAAACCTTCCTTGCGTCATGCGGGCTGGTTTCTATTGACACTGCAATGACATTTGACTTTGACATTTTGCACACATTAGAGGCGAAAAGTCTTTTGTATTTGATTTGTTTGCTGAAACATAATATACAGTGGCGTTCACATAATTAAAGATACCAGTCGATTTTCATACAAACGAGGTTACTTTGAAGCCTTGGTTTTCCGCTAAGGATTGACCTAGCTGTGATCTGATGATGGCCATCCAGGGATTCAACAGAGGAGATTCAGATTGCTATACACACCCAACTGATCTGATCAGCATTCTAAGAGATATAAAGATCAGAGTTTTAAGTTTCAGGACTTCTATGCATTTTTATGCTAATTTCGCGGTTTTTTTTAAACATATCCTTATATATCTCTTAGAATGCTGATCAGATCAGTTGGGTTGGATGTGTATAGCAATCTGAATCTCCTCCATTCACTCCCTAGATAGCGATCATCAGATTACAGCTAGGTCAATCCTTGGCGGAGAATCAAGGCTTCAAAGTTACCGCGTTTTTTTTTAGTTCGCTGCTCGTTTATATGAAATTGACTGGTGTCTTTAATTATGTGACCGCCACTGTATGTATACATGAGCCTTGCATTTGTTGCGATTTATTCATAACAGAACTTTTTCAAAGACCTTGTTACAATTTATAACGGTTTTAGCTTGATCTATTATTATGTAAGGTTTTAAATTATACAGGGTGTTTCTTTTAAGGTGTCAAGCCAATGCGAGGTGATAGCTGAGTACTATACCTATCGATTGAACCCCTATGTATGTTCCGCGATTTTTTGTAGTTTAGGAGTTATAATTTTTTTTCATTATTTTTTATGATTTAAGGACTGAACGGCTTTAAAAAATTATATCTTTTTTTGGGGTGAGCTTTTCTCGGTATTTTTTTTTGCAACACAATTCCTATTAATTGTAGTTTTACGAGTAAAATAATCACCTTCCGTGTCAAAGTTGCCACAAATTACAAAAAAAAAAAAATCGATAGTAAAAAATTTGGGAACAAACAAAACAGAATGGAATCTTCAACTGTAAAAATAAATAAATTAAAGATTATTCCATAGCTTCCGACTAACTTTAAAAACTGTGCGACAGCCTAAGCTTTCATAACAATACAAAAAAGGATGTACTATATGGGGCATTATTTGCTGAAATCGGCCCCTGAAGGTGGTGAATCGGAAATTTTGGAATTTTCATATTTTATAATTTGTTATTATTTTCGCTTTTTTTGTCATTCCTAAGATTTATAATTATCAAATTTGAGTTTAAGTTGAGCTCAGTTTATGGTAAAGACAGTAATTTTATCACTACTACTATCCAATAACCGTCTTATTCATAAAAAAAACTTTCAAATAGAGTTATCGTCAATTTTAGCAAACTTGCGGCTTATTAAACGTCATATTGACATTAATGACACATTGTTTTCTTTTTGCGGAAAATGTCGATATCAGTCAGTAGATTTGCCTGTTTTGTCTATGGATTCATCAGAACTACCACATAATAACGTTAAAGTAGCTTTTTCTTAGAAAAGTTTATGAATAATGAATGTCAATTTGACGTTTAATAAGCCTTATCACAGAATTTTTGACTAAAATTTACTATAACTCTATTCTAAGGTTTTTATGAATTGTTATTGCATAGTAGTAGTGATAAAATGTCTGTCTTTACCATTTAATATGACGTTCTTTTCAAATATGACGTTAAATAAGCCGCATTTGAGCTAAAATTTATATTATATTTTTTTTATGAATAAGACGGTTAAACTGCCTCCATACTATAGTGGTTATTGGATAGTAGTAGTGATAAAATGAATGTCTTTACCATAAACTGAGCTCAATTTAAACTTAAATGTATAATTATTCTTTGTAATGAAAAAACTATGCGAAAATAATAACAAATCATAAAATATGAAAATTACAAAATTTCCGATTCACCACTTTCAGGGGCCGATTTCAGCAAATAATGCCCCATAAAGTACATCCTTTTTTGTATTGTTATGAAAGCTTAGGCTGTCGCACAGTTTTTAAAGTTAGTCGGAAGCTATGGAATAATCTTTAATTAATTTATTTTTACAGTTGAAGATTCCATTCTGTTTTGTTTGTTCCCAAATTTTTTACTATCGATTTTTTTTTGTAATTTGTGTCAAAGTAAGGAAGGTGATTATTTTACTCGTAAAACTACAATTAATAGGCATTGTGTTGCAAAAAAAAATACCGAGTAAAGCTCACCCCATAAAAAGATATAATTTTTTAAAGCCGTTCAGTCCTTAAATCATAAAAAATAATGAAAAAAAATTATAACTCCTAAACTACAAAAAATTGCGGAACACACATAGGGGTTCAATCGATAGGTATAGTACTCAGCTATCACCTCGCATTGGCTTGACACCTTAAAAGAAACACCCTGTATAAATAACATACGCCTTTAATCTTAAAAGCAGCAATTAATGTTAACCAAGTCACAACAATTAATTACTATGACAATAATCAACGGAATCACTAGCGAAAGTCATACTGATGTCAGTACCTTTAAGAAATAATATTATATGTAGAGTAAACTCGTGAAACTGACAAAAACTTTGTTACTCATAATACTCACTACAATATAAGTCGTAACGTAACTCGTAACCTTGTTTCCCCCAAGGATAACTTTCTGTTTGTCCGTCCTAGACCTTATTCATGATAGCTATTAAGTTAATCAACTAGAAAAGTTATAGGAGGGTTAGCATTGGTGTCTTATTATTATATTATTCAACGACAAGACATTATTTTTCTATAACATTAAAAGAAACGGTACAGACTACAGAGTATCCTTAGACACTACGTATTATTTTTCTCTCTTAATTTATTCTAACTTGCCTTGAACTGCTACTAAATCATCTCAATTGTTGGTGGTGACCCTGAAACATGATATCCGAAGCCGATAACCCATTCTTAGTGAACAATACTGACCCTATGTCTCCTGGAAAAGCAAAGGTCACTCATGTTGACACTTAATTAACACAGGTCCACTGGGTTTCGAGGGCACTGCTAATCCGCAAGCTACGGAGATTACAATACCGCAGTTTTTTTCCAATTTTGCCGGATATTCCTCTACTACTTTTAAAGGCTACATAAGTTATTGCCAATTTAACCCACTAACTAAGGAATAATACTGACCCTTATATCTCTAGGGAAAACGAGGGTCACTCATGTGGATACTTAATTAACACAGGTCCAATGGGTTTCGAGGGCACTGTTAATCCGCAAGCTACGGAGATTACAACACCGCAGTTTTTTTTTCCGATTTTGCCGGATATTCTGACTCTACTACTTTTAAAGGCTACATAAAATTTTTGTCAATTTAACCCACTAACTAAGGAATAATACTGACCCTTATATCTCTAGGGAAAACGAGGGTCACTCATGTGGATACTTAATTAACACAGGTCCATTGGGTTTCGAGGGCACTGTTAATCCGCAAGCTATGGAGATTACAATACCGCAGATTTTTTCCTATTTTGCGGGATATTCTGACTCTACTATTTTTAAGAGCTACATCACACATTTGCGCGTGTACAAAAACGTCATCTGTTTATAATGGCGCGGTTGTATGGAGTGTTCGGGGGTTTTTGTCAATTTAAACCACTTACTAAGGAATAATACTGACCCCTATAGCTCTAGAGAAAAAGAGGGTCCATTCACACTGGGTGACTGCAGGTTACATAGATTAAAATCCCGCTATTTGTTTTCATTTTCGTGGAAATTTCTTCCAAAACTGTAAAGTCTTTTGTTTGTAACTTAATAAGTGTAAAAGTTTGAATGCAGTAAAAACATTTGATGAATTAAATGACTTTGTGGAGCAAGAAATGCAGATCCAAATTATCTTTTAGTCATAATATTTTTTAAATTATTTTTTAGGAAATTACTTGATTACATTAAATTATACAGGAGGGGTACCTATTACCAGTAATGAATTTTACGCTAGCTTATGGTTCGGTACCAGAGGAGAGGAGATGTCATCCAGAGAAGATGTCGCAAGGACTACGATCAGCACCTCAATAACATCTGTGAAGAACTAGAAAGGAATGCATGGAAGAATGAGACTAAAGATCTCTTCACCAAAGTAAAAGAACTCACTAGATCTCACCAAGTAAAAACATGTACCATAGCAGATGAGGCTTGAAATAGAATAGGACAGGTGGAAGAGGTACTGCACCCTGCTATATGACACTGGACAACCTATCCAAAAGGGTGAACAAAATCCATCACCTCAAGAACCGGATATACTTTTGTCAGAGGTGGAATCAGCCGTAAAAAGTTTAAAATCTGGTAAATCCCCCGGTAAAGATGGCATCCCCGCAGATCTGCTTAAAAATCTGGGGCCAAAATGTACTAAACAAATACATAACATCTGCAATGCTGTTTGGAGGTCCAGGATATATGGCCTGTTGAATGGACAAAATTTGTTGTTTATACCTTTACACAAAAAAGGTTCTAAGAAGGATTGTAGCAACTATAGAACTCTGGCTCTCACATCAGTAAAACCCCCATCAGTAAAATATTCCTTTATATTATAAACCAAAGGCTTAAAACTTTCCTCAATTTTCAAATTCCAGAAGAACAAGCAGGATTCGTCAAAGGCAAAGGAACGAGAGAACAAATTCTAAATGTCCGAAAAATATTTGAGAAAAGTCGTAAATATAACAGCCCAGTAGTTTTATGCTTTATTGATTACACCAAAGCCTTTGATTGTGTGCAACGGGAGAGATTGTGGGAGGTACTATTAGAAATGGGTACACCTGAACACCTAGTAGATTTAATTAAAAACCTCTATGTTAATAACCGCTCCTTTGTTAAAATTGACACCGACTGTTCAGAAGTGTTCCAGACAAAACGAGGAGTGAGGCAAGGTTGCATACTATCACCATTGCTCTTCAATATATATGGGGAGTACATCATGCGAAAAACCCTTGAAGGCTGGAAGAAGCGGTTTGTGATTGGCGGAAAGCGTATCTCTAATCTCCGCTATGCCGATGATACGGTACTGCTCACTACATCTATTGATGATATGAAGGACCTTCTGCACATACTAGAACTATAGAGTAACGAACTAGGGCTGGCAGTGAATAAACAGAAAACCAAACTAATGGTGGTAGATCGCGCTGTCAAATTGACAGGTGCCCATGAATGTATCCAGGGAATCGACAAGGTGCACAATTTCATCTATTTGGGAGCTCAAATAAACAGTGATGGCAGCAGTGATCAAGCGTCGCATTGCTATGGCCAAAGACGCGATGACACGTCTTCAAGTCATCTGGAAAAACCGTACTAAAATGATAAAACGGTTTTCGTACTAAAATGCGCTTAGTGAGAGCCCGTCTTTCCCATCTTTATGTATGGAGTGGAAACATGGACCATACTAGCCAGAGAGAGACATAGAATAGATGCATTCGAGATGTAGTGTTGGAGGCGAATGCTTGGGATACCCTGGACGGCCAAACGCACAAATGTTTCTATACGTCAATTAAATGTCAAGACTCGGCTGTCCACTATCTGCTTACATCGCGTACTCTCATACTTTGGCCACATAATGCGAAGAGGAGATGAAAGTCTCGAAAAGCTGGTCGTGGTTGGTGGAATAGAAGGCAAGAGAGCCCGAAGTCGTTCGCCAACCAGATGGTCTAGCCAAGTAAGACCAAGTAAGAGTAGCAACCTCCTCAAGCAAATTCCATCAAGCAGTGAGAGCAACCATGGACCGAGACCGATGGAGTCAAATCGGAGAAGCAGCCGAAGATCGCGATCCTCAGTTATGAGGGAACGATTAAGAGAGAGAGATGGTTCGGTACGGTCAGCAACGAAAGTAGCTGAACAATTTAGTATTTTGTCGTATTTACATTTTCGACTAATGTTTCAAACTTTGGGACATCTGTTAAGAAAGTTGCTATGACAAAGCTCTAAAGTGTACAACGGCTTTCATTGCTGACTGTACAGTATAATTCATCTTTTCGTGATTTCTCGGTAATGCTTGCAATCAATAATTATTTCAGAATTAAATGGATTCATGCAGAACCGACTGTTATTTATTAATAAGTAAATTGAACTTTTTTATTTAAGTACCAAAAAGTAGTATTTAACTTTTTATATTACAAAAATAAGTTTTGAATTAATTTTGTGAGCAAGGAAGTATCACTCACATTGTGATACTTACTTAAAATAGGAAGTGGTCACAATGATTGTCATGTTTCATTGACTAGATCGTATATCCTTTCATTAGTTTGTTTATATAATATCATGTAAGTAAAAACAATATTTCCTGTAGCCCTATGAAACGTAATATCATTGTGGTAAAATCATTTCGTATTAAACTTCTGGTCTAAGACAGAAAATGTTGAATGAATGAATGAATGAAATTTATTACATGTTTATTATATGTTTATTTATTATATGTTTGATACCATTTTCTGAAATCTTCTTTAAAATTATGTTTTTTTTATGTTGTATAGTTGACAGATGGGTTTGAACCTCTTAGTATGAGAGGCTGGCATAGTGGTAACCACAATTTTTGATTTTCCACAGGAATTTTGGAAATATAGCGGCGCACGATGAAACCTGTGATATAGATAGGGGATCTATAGACGAACAAAACAATTCTTTTGATATAAAGTCCTGAAGCGCAACGTTTTCGAAATAATCCAGGGAATAATAATTATATCTATTTAGGATCTTTAACATAGATTATCTCGGAAACGTTGCGCTTTAGGACTTTATTTTAAGACATTTTTTGTTCGTGTAATAGATCCCCTAGCAATATACACAGGTTTCATCGTGCGCCGCTATATTCCGAAATTCCCGTTGATAATAATAAATATGGTTACCACTATGGCAAAATGTTGAAAGCCTTTTGATAATAAAGAGAAATACAATTTCATATAGTTTGTTTGTACACAATTTTATTTTAGTATTTTCAGCGATCGTCATTTGAACTTGCTTTTGTTCAAAAAACTTCAGTTCTGCACACTCACGCAACTTTTTACCTATGAAAGAACTTTTTCGAAAATGCGAAAATAACAATGCATGATTAATTATCAGTAATAGCTTGTCATTGCCACCATGGTGTCTAAAGGCTTTGAACACCACAAATCGATGACGTGTCACCAGTTATTCAGTATTTAGTTGACCTTTGTGTAACAACACAACTATTTGTTCACCTGTGTTCATTCCAACAGTTTTGTAAAACTGTCACTTGGTTCGCTCGTGTTTGGTGTTGGCAATAAATGAACATGTTTTTTGTTTTCTAAGTGCGTTTGTTATACTTAAGCCATTGATGAAATGTTATTAAATGGATTGATAAGAATGTTTTCTGTGCGGTGACCACGTGCGTACATTTGTTGTTTTTCGGCATTTATGTTATTGTAGAGTGTGATAATGTTTTAAGATTCATTGTTCTAAAGGACGTATGCTTTGGACTGAAACTTATTATTGTTTTGTCGTGCTTGTGTAGATAGGCAATGGTTAGCAACAAAAATGGTTTGTTGAAAAGACCCAGAAATGTAGTTCATCCAGCATCTAACCATGCGTCAAGTTTAGTGCGAAGAAAAAGTTTTAAATACAAGAGGTAGGTTATTTTCACATAGTCGTATCAACTACTTTTGATAGATTTACTTACTTATCTGCTTATAGAGTAGTACTTAGCCTATTACTACTTACTTAGGTACGTAATTACGATTATTTTTCCTCAATTTGGAAGAGTTAATTAAGGCGACTATCACCCTTAAGTGGCGCCCTTCACAAAACAAAATTCACATGTACAGATTGGAGCTTCGTTTTAGTGTAGTAGTGTAGTAGTTAGCAAAAGAGCAAAAAGTGGCCACTTTAGGCACTTCTGCTAACTACTACTATAACCAACTATATTTTACTGAGGTTGTTTGAGCTTTATAGATGGCGGCCTTAAGCAAACTTACTTACCTCCCTAGCAACTTTTGAAAAGAATTTGTCGTGGGTGCGGTATATATTTTTTCCTTTTCATTGAGTATCTACGGTTAATGCCTTAAAAACACAAAGCAACAAACAAGATGGTATCGCAGTGTACCTACCTAATTGAATTTTAAATGTTCATTATTAAAATAAAACGAATTGTCGTCTTATGAATATTTATTGAAATAAAGCTACCTTTTGAACACTTCAAGTACAAAATTACATTGTTTCAGCTGTTAACGTTCTCGTAATTCTCGTTTTCATTAATGTTTCACGCACAATATCTCTTCAAAAGGACATTGTTACAAATTCCTCTTCTCTGAAACTTGTACTGAAAAACAATAATGGAGAAAATTAATAGAAAATCTTTTGTCGGATAATTAATTAATTCTGAATGAAGAAGCAAATGGGTGCTGTTGAGTTGTTCGTAATTGCTTACACCTTGTTGGGCCTTTCCTTGAATGGACATTAATCTTAGGTCCATTAATTACTGGCTGACCTGACAGATGTTATCGTCTATTGTAAAATCTATTGTTAATCTTTATCATAAGTTTCCTCTAAAATTTTCCGGGTTGATAAATATGTAACCTAAGTAACATTAATGATAATGTTTCTTAAATTACATTAGTTTTTACGACTATTACCTAAATAAAATCAAGATTTTCTTTTTTTATTTTGTTCATAAATTTGATACAACTTTTGTTGCAGATATTCTTTTTAAAACCCAAGGTTTCATTATTTTCGTTTACATCATAATGGTAGTAGGTAAGGTACAAGTTCTATTACAATAAAATCAGTTAGTAATTTTTTTTACGTGCTTGCCTCCTGAACCCGGTAGAACACATATAAAAAAGCTCTTACTAAATAACATAAAACAGAATGATTGTGGTTGTAAAGTTGAGACCTCGCTATACGGCGCGAAGGACCATCCCACTTGTATGTTGATTCAGAGCTCATGCATGACCTAATAGAGGTATAATGGATGAAGAAGAAATGAAGAAGAATAAAGAGGGATAGATTATAAATAAGAAATCCTTTGACGATCTCCGTGGTCGAGTGGTTTGCACGCCGGTTTTCAAGGCGTCACCATCTCTTGAGGTCCCGGGTTCGATCCCCGGCTGGGTCAATGTAGAAAATGAACTTTTCAATATTGCCTCAGGTCTGGGTGTTTGTCATACCACTGTTGTTTCTGATTTCCATAACACAAGTGCTACTTACTTTGGAATTAGAGCAATGTATGTGATGTTGTCAAATATATAAAAAAAAAACCTGTGAATGTAATGGGAGAAAATGAAGCATGGAAAGGCTGAAAAGATAAGAACGAATAGCCTTAGTTTATCATGCTTCTTATTTAGATGCTTGTGCATCTTGGAAGAGTAATCTACAAGGATATAATGGGCTATTCAACTAGATGTGACCTGAGGGTGCAAAGGGTTGTAAGTTGTAACTGAAGTCTCTTATACCGACCAGTAGCTATGAGCGCAGACCTGGATTACAAATAAAACAGTCAACAAGACAAGGAATATTTTGGTCATATTCGAATAAACTGTAATGTTTCGGTAACGAGATTATCCTCCTATGCTATATGCCTCTTAGTACACCATAACAAGATTTTCATATTTATTGTCTTAAAATAAGTACTTGTTTTAAGTTTGTTTTTATGTCTTATTGTTGACATAAATCATAGCTCCTTAAATATAGCAGGATAGAACTGACCTCTGTCACACAGACGTTAAACCTGGCACAGAGGTCAGGGATTTCAATGTTATCTGTAACCTAATTGTTTTATGCAGCAATGAAGAAATTAATATTATTATTATATTTGTTGTCTATGACTCTGCCAGACACCACATGGCCATCATCTTCGTGTAAATAAAAATACATCATTCGATTTTTTTTTGTTACAGGTCAACCGGGAACTTCGCGTCGGGCGCGGCGGGTGGCGGGTGCGGAGCCCCCCGCTCCGCCCCCGCCACCCCCCTCCAGCTCGAGCCTCAACCCCGCACCAAACACGACAAGTAAGTTGATTTCTTCCTACTAAACTTATTATTATCAGCCCATATTGTCCACTGCGTGACGCAGGATGTGTCTCCCTCCCGTGAGATGGGATTGGGAGGATGTTTACGGTAAGTCGGTAAATTAGAACATTGTTGTTTTAAAATCCACAACGGTATAGTGCTTGGCCTTCACCCAGGGTTGGAAAAAAATCATGATTTTTTGCAAAAAATCAAAAATCACTGAGTTTTTGCAAAAAATCGAAAAAATCTGATTTTTTTGATTTTTTGCTTGAGCCTTAAAAATCCGCTCAAAATAGTGCGCAAACCAAAACGCGCTTTTGTTTTACTTATTTCACACTTTAATTCGGGAGAAACACAAGTAAAGATCAATAAAATAGTTAAAAATGTCTGGTGGAAAATATAAGGACAAATGAATTGGCAGTTTTTTGAAGAAAACATAGTATGATGCAGTAATAGGGAATATGCATAAATTTTTTTTAATCTTAATCAAAAGTATAATGCGTGAGAAAATTAACTGTAATATTAAAACTTTTCTCTTGCGTTTTTTTCTCTTGATATAGTTACTTGAAGATAGCGCGCAGCAGCACCCGCCGAAAACGCTCCATACAAAACGGTGACGTCACACATCACGTTTCAGATGTGTTTCGGCGCGTTTAATATGGAGTTAGCCAATAATCTTCAATTATCTCCCTAAATTTTGCGTTTAAGTACATATGTGTCATACAAAATATTATTTCTTATTCGATATTCTATCTGACTGTAAAGTGCAATATAGCGATGGGCCAACTCGATTTATTTCCAACTCGAGTCAACCCGTTTCAAAATTCGCGTAACTCGGTTTCAACTCGAGTTAGCCAACCCGAGTTAGCTCGCGGGTCAACCCGCTACGACCCGCTAGCCAACTCGGGTCGGCTAACTCGAGTTGAATTGAAACCGAGTTACGCGAATTTCCGTAGCTGTAAGCGAGTCAGACGGAGTTGCCTAATCGGTTCGGAACCGACCACAGATGGTCAGCAACTGTGGAGACCTTTACCTTTTTGTTCATAGATTAGATACTAGCTAAGTAGGTTAGGTTAGGTTTCTTTTTCCGACTGGATGACATTGTCTCAAAGTTGAACACAACACAAAACACACACTCAAAACAATTACGAAGTAAAAAGAGCTTATAAAAACCGAACTTTAATATCTGTCTATCCAAACATTAAAAGAAACAAAACAAGTAAACAGTAAAATATAAAAATTCGCCGGTAGTAAGAAAACATAATTTCGGGTGCTACGGTTAAACTCGGATTAGATCGGCCAACTCCGCCGCCGGGCCGGGCTGAGCATGGCGGAAGCGAAGGTACACAACACGAGTTCTTAACGGGCTGACTCGAGTTCTTAACGGGCTGACTCGAGTTGACCCGATACAACTGCAACTCGAGTCAACCCGGGTTGGAACTCGAGTTGGCCCATCACTAGTGCAATATATCCGAAAATGAAAAAAAAATATCGTTATTTTCCCCCGATTTCATCGTGTGATAAAACTAAAATAATACATTTTTTTTATTATTTTTCCTGTTCCATCATGTTTTTATAAGTGTCCGCAGCGATCAAGCTCAATTTCATCAAAATCGGTGACTTATGCATATTCCCTATTCTAACACAAAGTACATACATTTTGTATGTGTCTATCAATTATTTAAAATTAATAATTTTTATTTTTAATACAAATAGGAAAGAAAAAATCAATTTGATTTAATCAATGATTTTTATTCAAAAAATCACTTGATTTAAATCGTGATTTAAATCATGATTTAAATCAAAGTGATTTAATCATGCCAACCCTGTTCACCTCACCTGATGTTAAGTGACAATAAAGCCGAAAGTGTAAGCGCACTACACCCGGAATCCTGACCACTGAGAAACTGGCTATCTTACCCCTGACTACCGGAACACAACAATTTTTCAATTGTTATTATGGTGTCAGACTTAGGTAAGACGGTGGTAGCTAGCCAGGCGGACTTGAAATAAGCCCTACTACCAACCAAACCGAGTACAAATTGTACCCCCCTCCTGGAGTCGAAACCGGGACCCCTGCAGCTTAGACGTATGGGCAAACTACTAGACCACAGAGGCGGTTCATGCAAATAAACACCTATGCCACTGAACCCAAACTAACAACCATGCTTGAGTAAAAAACAATACCTACTCTGTCACAGTGATAAGTAAATACGGTGGGTGAAGTTCCACGTAAGCTAAGTTTTGACGGTAACATACAAAATGACATTATACTTACCTACAAAAGGTTCCTTTAGGTTCATTGTATGCAAATAATATTTGGAATAAAAACAATGTTTAAAAATATTAAAAAATATGTAAGCCGAAAATATCATCATCATACTCCTAAACCAAATTTTCCAAACACATCTCAAAACATAAGTTTTTTATTTTATTATTATGTAAAGTATTAATATGTCTGTGAGCGTGTTATGTCAGTGTCTAATTATAATAAGTCTACGGTATATCTAATCTGTGCTACGGCTTACTATGAGACCGACCCGTAGTCGGAACAGAATGTACAAAATTTTAAGTCTGTGTTCTGCTACGGGCTACTACGAGGCTACGACCCGTAGTCGTAATGCACAAAAGTCATTCTGTTCTGCTACGGGCTACTACAATCCGTAGTCAGAATGCACAAAAGTAATTGTATTCGGTTTTGATCCTTTAGTAGGATGCACAAAATTTAATTAAAGTCTGTGTGTCTGCTACGGGCTACACGCTACGACCCGTAGTCGGAAAGCACAAAATTTAAAGTCATTGTTCTGCTACGGGCTACTACGACCCGTAGTCAGAATGCACAAAACCGGCCAAGTGCGTGTCGGGCCACGCTCAGTAGGGTTCCGTAGTTACCATATACCATACCTTAAAATAAATTAATATCACTATCATTTTTCACCTGCATAAATAACTTTGTTTTTCATAGAGTTTGTACAAAATGACAGAGTTTTGTAAAATCCTACTAATATTATAAATGTGAAAGTTTGTGGGTTTCGATGTTTGGATGTTTGTTCCTCAATCACGCAAAAACTACTAAACGGATTTTGTTGAAATTCTGATAGTGTAAAAAATAAAGTTTTTTGGGTGTGTCTTCATCTCACTTTTTAGGGTTCCGTACCCAAAGGGTAAAAATGGGACCCTATTACTAAGACTCCGCTGTCCGTCTGTCTGTCACCAGGCTGTATCTCATGAACCATAATAGCTAGACAGTTGAAATTTTCACAGATGATGTATTTGTATTGCCGCTATAACAACAAATACTGAAAACAGAATAAAATAAATATTTAAGGGGGGCTCCCATACAACAAATGTGATTTTTTGCCGTTTTTGGTACGGAACCCTTCGTGCGCGAGTCCAACTCGCACTTGGCCGGTTTTTATTTTTCTTTCGTTTATAGGTTTACGGCTTATACTATTATATTTACAGGCTATATTTTTTGCGTGTATACTCAATGAATCTGAAAGTTAAGGCCACCTTAAATTCAGAAAAGATTTCAGATTCAGATTTGACAGAAACTCTATGTAACTGACAGCTTCCTTAAAGTTAAAGGAGACCTTAACTTAAGATTTTAGCTAAGAAGCCGTTGAGTATAGAAGTTTGTTGTAGATATTATAATTGAGAATACATGTATTCTCAATTATATTATCTACAACAATAAGTAAAGTGACTTGTATTTCGGGATCTGTCGCTTTTCAATGGACTGTAATTTGTGGGCGTTTTATCTCATCATGATTACCCGTTGATTAAACTCGCCAACGTTAATCAGTTGTTCGCGTACCAATAACGGCGACGCATGTCATGGTGATAAAAAAACAAACGCATTTATTTGTAAAATGTGAAAAGTTTTTGTGTGTGATAGTGAAGTATGATGCTTTCCTCCCAACAGTCGGAGGAAGACCAGTCGTGGGCTCTTTTCTCATATGTTACGTACGCTTATGATGGAGTGAGGTATATCTAATTGGAATTCTTATTGTTAATCCTACTCAAACAGGGTTGTTAGTTTAAAAGGTGTATCTGTCTGTGCTCATCGTAGCTCTAAAACCGAATCTGATTATTTTTTAAGCTTACATAATTTATTTTAGGGTTTAGCTAATTTATGTTAATAGTCTCAAAAATATTCGTTAAACATTTGTTTACTTGGTATAATACCTACGACATTGAAGTTTGTCTGATGGCGAGGCACGAGCTCTAAAATCTGCTAGGTTTTCCGACAATTTTCTTCTGAGAAATTGTTATGATATTTGTTGTAAATTCACCTACCAGCAGAGTAGCGTTCACCCAAATACTATACTTGAGAGCAGAAAAATCGCACCACAGGCCTGTTTTCATACAAACGAGGTAACTTTGAAGCTCTGGTTCTCCGCCCAGGATTAAACGGACTCTGATCTGATAATGGCAAATTAAAGAATAAATGGAGTAGGCTCAGATGGCTGAAGAAACCCAACGGATCAGTAGCTTTGTTTACACCAGAGCCTGTATGGAGTTTTTAGTGTTACATTTTACATACTTTTGATGTAATTTTAGCTTGTATTTTTTTTAAGTTTATCCCTGAAACAAACGACTCAACGAATCCATTAGGTTTTCTTAGCATTATGGGCCTCCACTATTCATTCTTTAATTTGCCGTAATCAAATCAGAGCCCGTTTGATCCTGGGCGGAGAACCAGAGCTTCAAAGTTACCTCGTTTGTATGAAAATAGGCCTGTGGTGCGATTTTTCTGCTCTTGAGTTTATTATCAATATAGAAACAATGGTTTGATCAAACATTTTATATTAGCCTCACATTTAGCAAGAAGTGACATCAGCCAATGTATCTAATACTCCTCCAACAGTATTTAATACTTTTTCGTAAATTACAACGAATAACTTACTATAGTTTATATAGAAGATAGATAGATGTATAAATTGTTTGGTTTTAGTCGAAAAACTTTTTATTACAAGCAGGTTCGCATTACAAACATTTTCTTTTTTAATTAGGCAGTCCTATCTTTAAAACATCGAAGGACATAATAACTCTATCAATCACTGTTTTTGACATCGTTTCATAATAGAGGCTTATCATCGCAGTATCTCCAGTATTTATTACCTTGGAAAATTTGTTCAAATTACGAATCTATGTGCGTATGTCTGGTTTTTATCTTGTCTATTGACAGTTTGTGGTATCAGTCACTATAATATTATTATGCACGGAACTATATTGATAAAACCGGCCATGTGCGCGCCTATAACATGTAGGTGGGTATGTAGAAAAAAACGTGGAAAAACTATGACAAATAATATATTATGGTGACGCAAATCTAGCTATTTTTAATTTATTCCTTTATTTTGTTGATTATCAAAAATTCAAGAATTTATTCTGTAAAACGATTGACACAAAAAGTAAAAAAAAAATAGAGCGAAAACTTCAGAAAATATTCGAAAGCGTGCTTTCTACTTGATACCCCCATTTCAACCCCCCGGGGTGTCCATGGAGACTCACTATTACACTTGAACCCCCTTGGGTGCCCACGGATACTTGTTTTTACACTTGGACGCCCTAATTTAACCTTTAGATTTATATATACTTAGAATTAGTATATAAATATTGTAGTATTTATATAATGATGGCAGTAAGTGGCGCTAGGTTTTTTCCCTCTATTTTGACTAAGTAAAATTTAAGAAAGTATTAATTCTGTAAAACGACAGAATACATAGAGTTTTAACTTCAGAGAATAATCCCGTATCGTATCGTATTTAATATCTTGACCTGATTGTGGAATTGTGCCACCTTGTAGTTTGTATAGTGATAAACATACTAGTTTGATTCTAGTAACAATAGACTTAAAAAATTTATTGAACTAATTTTATTTGATACCAAAAAAATTCACCCTGTTTTTATTTTATTTTAATTGGGTTTGCTCTTGATCCCAGTCTAGCCTGAGGCACAAAATACGTAATAGTACAAGACAAGTCCCGAGGGTCAAGACGGGATCTACGATAGAACTCGCCCAGAAGGTTTTATTCACACTGGCTTTGAAAATAGTCGGGCTACATTATAAGGTATAAGAAAATTATGAAACTATACTGAAACAGGTAATAGTGTTGCAACTGAACCACATTCTCCGGAACATAGGTCGAAAAATGATTTTTTTTTTGCCTTTTCATAGTAAGTAAGTTGACCAATACTCCCATTTTCTCCATTTTGTAACGGGAGTAAATACTCCTTTACACCAACTTACTATGAAAAAAAAAAACGTTTTTTTACCTATGTTCCTTGAAAAAAGTTAATTTTTAAGCAACACTATCAACTGTTTCAGTATAGTCAATCGAATTATTTTTGGAAATACATCGGATTTCTGACACTTGGGAGTGTGATTTATTTCGTATCTTTTAATTCGTCTCAAAACTGGTTACGGAATATAAACTCGAATAAGTTGTCGACCTTGCATGAATGGACATCAGAACATGGACACTTTTTATATACCTACAAATAATTAGGAGTTTTGTCGTAAATATCGTAATGCGCGATATAGATTTTTTTATCGTCCTGTAAAGATTCAATAAAAGATTTGCTTATATCTGTAAACGTAAAAACAGATGGTAATTAACTGTTTTTTTAGGACTTTTACAACTTCAGATTTCTTACCGAGCTCCGCCATAAGAAGCTAATGTTTTTCCTTTATAATTTGTTTACAAATTAATCATGCAAGTTTTTACAAGTGGAGGCAACCATTGACGCACATGTTTGTATCACCTTTATCATGGAAACTAAAGTGTGAGATTTATTTAGAGCACCGATAAGCAAATATGTAGTTTGTAAACATTGCCGAGGGACATCATTTAAAACATTATCAATTATGGTTTTACGTCACTGTGTAAATATTCCTAAGGATTGCAGCCAGCACATCATAACTGTCGAGTTACCAGCCCTATGTAAGTAGAGTCAACAGAAAAAATAAATTGTAATTTGATTTCGAAACAGTAGCCTTTTTATACTAGAATTTTTATCCTAGAATTACGTACAAAAAAGGCTTTTTCATTTACATTTAGATTTAGAAACATGACCACCAATCATCAGTTACTTTTAGCTGATGATTGGTGGTCATGCTGTGGTTGTGCTGTTGTCTATAGGTACTATATCCACTAATACTTATTCTAAGTATTAAAATGTTAATATTGTTTATTAGAATACCAACCAAACCACAAAAAGTAATCGTGTTATTCTGTTTTACAAATTAAGAAAAAGTAAGAGCCAATTATAAAAGTCGATTGTCTTGTTAAAATAGTAAACTAATAAAAATAAAAAATAAACTCATTTAAAAACTGTAAGCTCCATTGTTCTCTGTTATATTGCAATCTCTCTGCACTACTTTCGTGCAACTTTCTTAGAAATGCTTATTTGCTCGCCAGTCCAATAATTGCAATAGAGAGTGCATCTTCATTTTAATGTTAGATTGAACACTCGTTACATACCTAGTTGGTTACTAAGTTCTGTAACTATGGAAAACATGAATAATACTAAATTTACAAATAATGCTACAGTGAATTATATACCAAATGAAAGCACAAATATTTAAGATTATCATGTATTAAAATTATTCGAAATGACCGCCTCTGGCATGAAGACACGCCTTTAGACGACGAGGCCAGTCATCGATGGCAGCACGAACTACCACCATATCCAATTCTGCGACTGCCTTGAGAATAGCGCGCTTAAGAGAGTCGAGATTCATGTGGGGCTTAGCACATGCTTTCTCCTCAATAAGTTGCCATATGGCATAATCCAGAGGATTTAAGTCTGGGCTGGAGGATGGCCATTCTTCCTGCGCGATAAAATCAATTTTGTTAGCCCGAAACCATGCTTGTGTAGATTTTGCTTTGTGCGCAGGGGCAGAGTCCTGCTGGAAGACCCATGGCTGGTTTTGAAATAAAGTGTGGCTTAAGGGTTGACAACAGGTTCCAGAACGGTATCTTGATAGACTCTAGCGCCAGTTTTCACACCTTTTTCACAGAAATGAACCTTACTTAGCCCTGAATAGGACACCCCCAGCCAAATCATCACTGATGAGGGGTGGTGACCTCGTTGGACCCTCGGAGCAATCATGCTGGCTTCTTTACTATTCTTAGCGTATACTCTATCATTTTGACGGTTAAAATTTTCTTCGACTGTGAAGATTTTTTCATCAGTAAACAAGATTTTTCGATGGCCGTTTTGTGCGTACTGCTTTAGTAGAGCGCGACTTCGTGCTAACCTCATAGCCTTCAATCGTGCGTTTAGCAGATGGCCCTTTCGTCTACGGTAAGCGTGAAGCCCAAGGTCATCATTGATATTTTTTTTAAGGGAACTTCTCTTCACAGTCATCTGTATTGCCAATAACTTTTGCTTCCGGACGGGATTTCTCGTGATTCTCGCCTTCACTGCCTTGATCACAGCTGGTGTCCGAACGGTGCGTGGTCTTCCTTATCTTTTTCGGTCATCGACGGTCAAGGTATTACTGTACCTATGGATAGTGCGATAAATAAATTGCTTGTTGATTTTCAACTTTTGTAGCAACTTGAAAATCATATTCGGTGGCTGCCCACATTTGTGCAGAGCAATTACAGCGACACGATTCTCCTTCAACCCCCATTCCATGGTGAAATAAACAAAATATGATATACGTGTGGTATGGAATTATAGCTTATAAAACTGTCAATAATATGTCATTTTTATTTTTTCTTTTCATTTGTTTTAATGGCCAGTAATCGATAAAGAAACTCAGTAACAGAACTTTTGACCAACCTGTGTATTGCAATATAACGTGAAAAATAGTTATGTCAAAATAGTTATGTCCCTTTTTAAGGAGTGATCCACTAATGAAACTGACAAAAAAATTTGGTTCTCCATAGGAACTTAAACGCGCTGTGTTTACTTGTTTTGGATATTTATTCAATGTTTAATACATAGCAATTATGTTTATGATACTTAGAGATATTTTAGTCATAAGCTTAAACATCTTCCCTCGAGTCGTACATTAAAATGCAGCAATTTTGGTATTAACACATGGTTCCATTATTGACCAAGTGACCGCAAAGCGTCTCCGTTTCATTCCGCTTGCGCAAAAATGCTTTCGTATCGTATGTGTCCGGCTATCCGCCTGTTCTCCTCTACAGGTCGCATTTCTCAACCGATTCTCGTGATATTTTGTGAGCTGGTTGGATAATTTTATATTTTTTTTGTCGAGCCAGTTTTTCTTTCTAAAGAAAAACATTTCAGCCATTTCGAAAAATCTCACAATCGCGCGTTCTGCAGTGCGCGGAGCCACTCACTAGTGATAAATTGTTCTGGTCTGGATCCAATGTTGGTAGTACGGACCACCAATGTAAATACTAAATTGTCACTAGCGAAGTCCTCTAGACAGAACCCTGTGTATGTAATTAATCTTCAACAGACTATTTGTCATAAAACCGACTTTATTACCGACTCATAAAGTGCATAAATAAATGTCATGTAACCTTTTGGTACTGTTGTTGTGATGATCCCATTCAACGCATATTATTTATGTTCCCAGCTTTGCCCTCGATTCATAAGTAGCGATAGCAAAACGACGGATTATGCTCACGTGTAGTTGATATTGCGTATTTTTTAATACTATAAGTTGTTTCATACGTCGTTTTGCTGTTTGAGAAATTAAGTACCAACTGGTTAGTTTAATAATCTGTCCTCATGTTCCTTAAATGTCAAGAAATATTCACGAAGCATAATCCTACGTTTTAGATTTCTCTATTATTTGAGAAAATTCTCTTTCTTAAAAGTATAAGTTAAGTTAGTATTTCGTTCTTTTTAACCCTTTTAATAATGTCCTCTCGATAGAAACTTAGATGTCTGTAAGTGTCCAAAGTTTTGCAAGTCGTCGTCGGTCGTCCAGACGCACGGCAGGGTTTCACCCCTATTTGGTTGACATTCCATGCATGTGCACGAAGCGTTTCTCATCTTCCTTTTTAATGCGTACATCCAAGGAGTGGAATCCCCTGCCTGCGTCTGTATTCCCACAAGCATATAACCCAGCGATATTTAAAGCCCGAGTGAATAGGCTTCTTCTGGACAAGCTCGCTTCATCTTCGGCCTTTTCTTAGGCTTATGGTTCTCGAATGTGGCCAAGAGTAAGCCCATTTAATGTAAACAAAGTGTGTGTCAAACTGTTTGGGTGAAGTAATCAAGTTACTGTACTTAGGTCCAGATTGGCAATTCCAACAGTGTCAGACTCCGATTCCTATCTGCCCTAGAAATAATAGGACATGTACAATGCGAATTACAATAGAAGTGGCCAAACTCAGAGCGCTTGTGGTATGAAACAAACCTTTAAAATTTAAGTACTCTTTGCCATACATTCTCGAGTGAAGTTGTCGCTTCTGTTGTACATAGTTTAATTAATCTCATTTTATGACAACCGTACCACTCGTGTGAAATCTGGATAGACTACAATACATATAAGGTGGAACCAAATGATGTGATGATACTGAAACGGGTGATAGTGTTGCTTAAACTAAACAACTTTCTCCATAGAACATAGGTCGAATAACGAAAAAAACATTTCATACCCTATCACCCATACACATTGGTCAGCTGAACGACTTATTATGGAAAGGGGAAAAAATTGTTTTCGACCTGTTCCTTGGATTTAGTTGTTCAGTTTTAGCAACATTATCACCTGTTTCAGTATCATCACATCATTTGATTCCACCTTATATAATTACTTTGTTGTATTTTGGAACAAGCTAGTTATCAGCTTGAAGAATGGCAGCATAACTATCCCTTTTAAAGACAATAGTAACGAATATTTTTGTTCAGTTTGTCCCACAGAACACTCGTAGTGTTTACAAACTACTGTTCTTTACATCGTCACAACACAAAGTCCGCATTTCCGCGTCTAATTGCCGGTCGCCAATTACTGCAGCGTTGCACACACCTCATCCACCGGTGAACGCGAATATACTCTTTCACTTATCACCTATTTTATTCCCACTTTTACGATTATCGATGTCAAGTCAATACACTCAATTCCATTCGATATCTCCGAATTATATTTGAACAGTCTTATTCGATTGCGCGTAAATTGGTTTCAATTGCTTAATTGAACTATCTACGTCAAAGGTCATCTCTTCACTGTTTTGGTTGGACAATTACCTGAAACCGTATTCTGCTGTTATGGTTGGGAACGAAGGTCCGTTATCTTATCGTCGAAGCGATAAATTGCTTTGTGGTCGATATAGAATCGATACGTTCTAGCCACGTTTGTGCTGGTTGCAACAGTGATTCGCGCGACCGCGGACAGCGCGCCGTCTGCGCTACACCGTACACTCAATTAATTTTATTCCTCTACAGCTGTTTACGTTGCCTTGTTCGTAAAATAACGGGCCAAATGGGTTAGGAGTTTTTAATTTTACCGCAACACGACGAAAAACGCGTTAAAGCCGTTCTTCTTGTTTACTTAACACGGTGAAACTTCAAGCCGGTGAATCACATGTGAGACGTTAACTACTTAAAGACTATCTTAAAGACTCTACACAAAATATAATATGTCAGCTGTTCTTTATCTGAAGTTTTCCTAACTTGCAACTTCTATCTTATTTCGCTCATCTATACATTTCTATTGACCCTGCATCTCCATTGTATGGATACGTGAAACGTGATCGTTCGTGCTACACGCGACAATCGGGTTTATGTTAACTCTTATTGCAAAGGCGTAGAGTTGACTATATAGATTTTAAATTTTACACGCTTCAGTGTATAATGTTTTGCTCGTGATCTTCATCGTTAGTTTTCGATAAAGGTTTGATGACAGAGTAATAACAATCTCATATTAATATTCTTGTGATTGTGAATAACTGAGTTCATCTCAAATCAGGCGGATGGGTGATTTCCATTTATTATCAAAAACACGCTATCTTCACACCTGAACTTTTGATCAATAGTATTATGATAAAAAAAGTGTGTCTGATTGATAAATTGTTTTGCTTCGGTTTTACTTAGGAATGTAACAAAACAAAATAATGCAAAAGTAATGTTTTTACTACGGTAAACATTAAGGTTTTAAATAGTAATGTAATGTGTGTATAACTTCATTATGACAAAAATGGTGGAAAATGTTTCGTTCGAGTATTCCGATGAATCCAGTTGCGAAAACTTCATCGGGGACTCAATAGAGGATGGGTAAGTTATTATTGAATTAAAATAAAATACAGATAGGTAGTATTAGGACTGATTTTCAATGCTTATTATAAAGCTTTCGTTTGTATCATTATTATACTGCCAAATTGAAAATGTTTGTCAAAACCTATCTCCCCTGTCCCCACTGACTGACTGGTTAGAAATTTGAAAATGTTTAAAAATACAACTTATGCACTACTTAAGCAACCAAACGTAGCGAAACGTAACCTATAATTTATTACGTGTAGGTAGGTACACATAACAATCTTATATAGTACCTTGGTGGGTAATTAAAATAATGTTATTATTATGATCCGTCTCAGGTGCCTTATCTTATAAATAAATCATTGTTTATACTTATTTTTATACCCGCTTTCTATTCAATTTTTTTAATGTTGGACAAAAGTGGACATCATTCATCACATATGCAATGCACACTAATGCACAGAATACATTATAGACTTTATCTTATGCATATTGTTCAGATTTCAAGAGTGAGTACCTAAATAAGAACCTGTGTTGTCGAAATCAGCAACAAAAATGATATACCACTAACACCTAGACCAGAGACGATATTATTATAGAAAAGTTCATTTTCTAAATTTACGCAGGTGGGGATTGAACCGGGGACCTCAGAGATGGCGACACCGTGAAAACTGGTGTACAAGCTACTCGACCAAGAAGGTTGCCGAATTCAGTTTCAACTAAATACCTACCTATTAAAGAAGACCTACCTATTAGAGTTGTGGTCTCGACTCATCGAGCAGTAGTCGCATCCAGTGAATATAGTTCCATGTTGGAAAAGACAGTTTTCAAAGTTCCAATCCTTCCATCGAAAACCGCTTTTGTCCATCGTTTCAGACCTCACCTTTTCCCCCACATATATAACAAGGTAGTAAACTGCTTCAAACTCATAACCAAGTCTGTCCAGGAAATAAAAGCCATTTTGCCAGGATTGCTCTTAAAACTTAGTTATGGGGAACAGAGAACTTGCTAAAAATTGTCAAGTAATACACATCACACTACACTTCACTTCATCTACTACAGCGCTTCTTTTAAGTAAATAGAATTGAAATAATTAATTGTTTGTAAACTAAATGTGCCGATATCAAAATGTGTAAATGGTAAACGACCCCTAACCTCCACAGGACAGGCTTAGCCTAGTGTGGAGGCTAGATAACTTAAGCCTAGTAATTATGTTTTTTTGGAAATAAATATATTTGTATTTGTAAGTACATGTACTATCTTTTGGTACCAATGTCCCAAACCAACCTTAGAAAGAATGGATTCGAGTTTTCAGTTTATCCTTCAATATTTAACTAAACACTCTCAGTATGATTAGTGATTTAGCTTAAAAAGCATTAACCTTAATACCGATTAGCGGAGCTCAAGTATTGGCTTAAGTTTCTTGGCAGAATATTTGTTCATTGCAATCATTTTGCTTTAAATTAAGTAATTTTAACATTATTTACACATTATTACTAAATTGCTATCAATCGTTTTAAGTTTGTTTCCATCAAGACGAATTCGTTTCGAGCGATGTTTATTAATGTTACTGTTTTTGTTCTATTTTCCTCTCCTCATGCCTCTTGGCAAAACAAACATCTCTGACGGGTCAATGTATAGATAAACGAACTTTCTCAATATCTGTCTTTGATTTGTTGTTGTTGTGGTACCTTAATTTTTATAACAGAAGTGCTTAACCTACCAGTGGCGAACGGTCCATAGAAGCCGATTTCCATCGGCTTACTTTTTAGACATCCTAGAGTCTCACAACATCGATCCACTATGCAGATCACAATATTTTTGTAGAACGGCTTACCTTCGCCATAATTTCAACCCCCGCCTCTGTAACCTACTCATCAAAATCCATTCCAGTGTTTTGATTCTTTAATTTTATAGGTATTGTTAAATACCAAAATACCGTTGAAACTTGATATCTATCACGTATTCACGTCCCCATCCATCTGCGTCCATCCATGAATATGGTATCACCTGAAAAACCGTTGATCAGCCTATTTCTTCAATTGGTTTTAAATGGAACAACTGTGATTCCACGTCCAGTAAAATATTTAAAATTCAAAGTTACGTCGCGTTACGAACGTCAAAGGCCCATGTTTAATGTATTTGGATCTCCGGAGTTTCATATGTATCAGGGAATAAGATACAGTTTAACATTGATCGTTGGGTTTTATTAAAATATCTGTTTTGGTGGTATATAACCTGGTTGGGAGATGCGTTTTGGTCAGTTGGTATCGTGATCTTGAAGTTCAGTGTTCAATTTTCATCTCTTTGGTTTAACGACAGTTCGACTTACAATTTATGTGCGACGTCGTTCGCAAATCTGGAAATATGGTTGTTCTCTTCCTGGCAAAGTATGTAAATATCTTTAGTATAAAAAGTGCGATGTTCAAATGTGATGTTTACTTTTGTTTTTATAAAAATTGACAATGCGTATAGGATTTCAGACATTCCGGCTTTTGATTCAATGTAAAAGATGAACCCGGCGAATTGTCTAATTTTAAAATCTATCGCAATCCAGATGGATGTGATACAATACATCATTGCTACATTTCTATGGTAAGTTTTTATTTATTCCAAAAAGTATCAATGTGTCGCATTCTGGAAGCAATTGCGATAGATTTTGAAAATTAGACAATAAAAATGCTGAACCGATGAGATTCTTTTGTAAATTAAGTATCAAATAAAATATAATGAGTGTTATATAATATTGTGGATTTTCAGATGTTTTGGTTTACATTTTAATCAAATTTTAATATTAAAATTCACATTAATTAAATACATGTAGAACATACACATAATTTTATGTAAAAATAATTTGTTAATAGTTATCTGACTAAAGCAATAGTTATCGATAAACTATCACCGAAATACGATAGTTACTGATTAGCTATCATCGATATTGCCCAAACAGTGAGTGAGCGTAATCCTGACAAATTGTATAGGATCATTTACACGTGTCGCACGCAGTATACCTTCACTCCATGCCATCGTGTTATTGTGACCAAAATAAAATTATTGTGGGAAATACGTCAATTTCTTAACAAACGATAAAAGGACATCAGGCACATGAGACCCAAAAGTGTATAAACATGATTCTGTTATCTATAAACACATTATGTTACTAGAATCATAAAACAGTAGCAACATTATTTTTTAACTCTTTCATTTAGCTTTAATTAATTTTTGAAAAAAACAAAAGCATATCAATGAAACGAACATCTTTGTCAGCGGTTGCACAAGTAATTGCGCATTAAAAAAAAGAATGTCTGCCGGCTGTCAGTCAACTGTCAAAAGCGTTTTGTTGCGTGCGACGGTGCGACATATGTACAGATTTTCCATTTGATCAGAGGGCTTACCATCAACAAATAAGAAACCGTTCAGTTCAAAAGCAGGCCTTACACAGGACTGCTTAAGGCCTGCTTTCATACTAACCTTTGAGGTCATAGTACGAAAAAGTAAGGCAGTTCAATATAAGATATAGGTCCTGCTATAAGAGCTCATATTAAGGCCCCTGGTTCTGGCTCGTACATTGTGGTGCTAATCTGTACCTATCACTAACGCAGCTAACGAAACGTGTTGGTCGTGGTCGTGGTACTGGTGTTGCTATTTAGTGTCGGGGTTACCAAAAAAAACATTTTCAAACATAAATAACTCTTAAAACATAAATCTTCGTAAAAATCTGAATGTATTCTATGACTAACTAATTACATGCCTACATTTTGAAAAAAACAGACAGACTCTGCCTGATGTCATTTGCATGTTCGATTTGTGAAACTTGTATGATGTTTAGAATTTAGGTTATTTCTATTCTTATTAGTTATTGTTCGATCTAAAGTAATGTGGTTATTAAGTTTTAACGCTCCTGGAACAAACAGTTTACATTCGAAAGTATTCAAATTATTAACAAGGTAAAATTCTTCATGCTCGAAAGCTTAAATTGAAATCTCTGGTGCCAGATATTAGCAGTATCTTACTAAGTAATAGACAATCAATCCTTTTATAAACTTTCCGTCTATAAAATAGTCAAGTTCTTAGTCACTCTACTTAGAGATGGGGTCCGCAGTTAACCCTTAACCCTTAATGAAACTACCATTTTTTTCTAAATAAGGCTTGTTTTCTTTTCCTAAAATATTTTGGCATGGGTTTGAGGATTTTTTTATTTCAGAAAGTGGTCCACGACTGCTAAAAGTTTAATATCTTAGCAGCTGCCACTATTCCTAAACAACACTTTAATAAATCAGATGATCTTAAATAAATCTAATAATCCAACGCCATCAATTTTGTAATGGCATGAGTAAATTCACATTGCTCTAGTTTAGTACCTACTTGTAGAGCAGTTGCCGTTTCCTTATTTAATAACGCAATCATTTGTAGGGCAAATGAATTAGAATTAAATTTATGGAAACATTAAAATAATATCAATGATTTGGTATCTGGACTTATCATAAGTAGTTTATTACTCGTTTAATTCAATTTATTAGCCATTTGGCATATAACGGCCGGCTTGTTTGAGTACCGGATTCGGGATAGATCTAAAAAGGATCGATGCAAAATGAATTCTGTATACAATAATTAAATCAATTTATATGAAAGACAATCCACGTTTTCATTCTGCGGTAAAAGTTTCTCATCTGTATACTTCTGACGTAAGAGCACATGTCAATAAGGTTAAGGCCGCACCGTTGTACAAATAATTCATACAAACCGGTTTTAAAATGTCTCATTCTAGTGATGGTCCGAGGCGTAAGATTTCTGTACTGTTACATAGGTATTATGTTCGCGAAAATAGCCTTGAAGTTTGTTTGGTATTTGCTTTAATTTGTTATGTATTTTATGTAATATTTGACTTTTTACTTAGTATGTTTACCTATTCTGTAGCCTAGTAAACATTCGATTTTTTTAAACAACTACTGTATTCTGCTACGTTTTAGGTATTTGTTTTTTCTTTTTTAATTATTCTAGTAAACGTGTTTCTTTTATATAAATGCTGAATATTTCGGCACATGTTGTGTACTTATCAGAGAGAGATCAGATAACGGACTCTGCACAATATCATGCCTCATCCTGTCTCATTTGCCTACCAGTTTTCGTAACGTATAAATAAATAGGTATCCTATCTATACCCCTTCATTTTGACCTTATATTGTTTCTTTACTTATGTATTTACTGTAAGCCTTATCTTTCGAAATTCGTTTTTATCCGCTCGCTATACGTGTTTTGATTTATGTTAACTCCCTTAACATCAGTAAAGACGGAACTGAAACTAAAAAGGAAAATTCCATGCCACTTCCCAATGGAAACTTCCGGAAGGTATTATTTGTATTGACAGGAAAATCGAAAAATGTATCAGATTCATCGATCAGTATGACCTCGTGTCGAATGCTGTTATCGAGTTCTGGTGAAGTAATGAATATGAATAGGTATCTTGCAGTGTAAACAGAATTATTCAGATGGATATATTAAAGTATTACTACTCATAATTGTATTTCCTTTACATGTCCTGTATGTAGATGTAGTTGCAGAATAAAAGCTTAATTGCTTTGATTCCCCATCGTAAAGTAGTATGAAGTCTTAGTAAAATTATTCTTAAATCTTCTAAAAATTCTATGCGAATTCAAAATCCATGAATTAATTTAGATATCTTACTTTTTCTACGTCTACTACTATGGTCTGTTCTTTCAGGGAAATGGCATTGGACTTCGAAACATCTCTCATATTTTGTGATCTCATGTTATTTGTCAATTGCCTAATTGCTTATATCATCTACATTTTTGCTAGGCAGTGGAAAATTGGTGACATAATTTTCCACACGATGGGTGGCCAATTTATTATCTCGAGGTCCTTTTCGGGATGGCATATTGGGCTATTTGGTATCGTGTATATCAAGACAAATTCATAGACAACAATTTATATTTCGATCACGTACTAGGCGTTCCTATTTTATATTATCTTAGTACACTTTGCCAAAAACTATCCTGCTTTAGATGCCTGTAACAATATTTAGATTAACCAAAAAGCTCAGTGGCCCACTTAGCAATAGGAAACCACTCTTTGAACTCGTTTTTCTTTAGTCTTAGTTCTTCGTGATCGTAAATAAGGACCTAAACTAGGACTTAGAATTAGTGAAACTATACACGACATTAACCTCTTTAGTCTAAGACGAACGAACGATCTATAAACCTAAAATTTAAGTGTGTTGTTTCCTTCATTGAGAGTGGGATTTACGTATTCAATGATTTATGTTACATCGTATTCGTGTTTAGTAAGATACAATACTTATAATCATGTCAATAGTAATCCGTGTTATAATAGTTTATTATCGGGTCTTTATCATGATTAAGTGATACTTATTTTCCATGATTCTCTTTGTTGAACTCAATTCTAACGTTTTAACCCAGATAAGCCTAAACTATTTTCTTTAACCTAAATTATCCTTACTAATATTATAAATGCGAAAGTCCGTTTGTTTGTTTGTTTGTTTGTTTGTTACACCTTCACGTCTTAACTACTGAACCGATCATCATGAAATTTTGCATACACGTTGTCAGGGCTACAGAGAAGGACATAGGGTACCTTTTATCCCGAAAAAATGTATATTTCCCGAGGGATAGCAAAAAAACTTTCCACGCAGACGAAGTCGCGGGCGGCCGCTAGTCTGCTATATATTGATCCATCAAAAGATGAAAATATTATAATATTGTATTGTTTGAATAGTTAAGATCATGAAACTGTCCTTCACAATATTAGGATTTTACTTACAGCATTAAAAACCGCCTTTTTTAACTCATATTTTGAAAAGTCTTTTTATTATTATTTTTTAAAGTTTTTTTTAAGTCTTTTTATTTATTCAAATCTCTTTTGTCTCCAGACAAGTGCTTAAACCCCTATCGGGGTGGGTGTCTTTAGCCCCTCCGCACACGACGTTGAAGCGGTGTATCGTACGTAATACGCGCGTCGTGCGAGAGCAATACGAGCACATGTTCAAAGAAGTCCGCACACGAAGCGGTGTTGCAGCGTATCGTATGAGATTTATATTGTCAATACTATAGTCGTAGCGTAGAGAAAAGAAGCAATCGTAGAAACTTTATTTTCGTTTGGTGATGAATTTCTGTCAACGTGAAGCTCTAGTTTATATTCTAGAACAATATCTACGTCTACGCGACGATTCGTGTGTAGAACTCTGCTCGTCTCGTATTCGTTGTGTCTTGACGATACGCTTACGAGACGACGCTTACGATCCGTGTGCGGAGGGCCTTAGTTCGCGCGGCCGCACTCTTGAAACAGCCTTTTTCAACTTAAATTTTGGAAAGTCTTTTTTTATGATTATTTCAGTTATTTATCAAAATCTCTTTTGTCTCCAGACAAGTGCTTAAACCCCTATCGGGGTCGACGCCTTCAGTCCGCGCGGCCGCACTCAGCCCACACACAGAGACGACAGATGGCAAGCAACCGAGCAAAGCGCGACAGAAGAAGTTCAATAGACACTTTCCGCAGGTTGGACCAGAAGAAAAGGTGCTCAATTGTAAGTAAACATTAATACCTCTCTTTGGGCAACCAGCGACAGTTTTGCATCAAATTCTGGCGCACATGAAGAAAATAAATCATTCTCGGCCGCTACTGAGGAAAAAAAAAATCGAAAAAATTCTGGCTAAAACAACCAGGACTAAGACACGCCCAATCCTTGGTAGAGGGCTACTCGCAAAAACGGACGAATGAGCTTCACAACTCAGTAGATCGAACGTCAGCGCGACTCTTAGAGCCTTAACTGGACACTGCAAACTAAACAGACACCTATTTCATATGAAATTGAGTGATACTGACGTCTGCAGATATTGTAATGAGGAGCAAGAAACGCCCAAGCACCTCTTATGTGACTGTGAACCTCTAATCCACAGGCGTAGCATCCATCTGGGACGACACATAATCGATCCGTCTTAAAACCAGGAAGATACTAGACTTCTTGGAAGCCGTTGGGCTCAGAGTTACTATAACTAGGTGGCGAGTTACTTCATCTTGAGCTGCATAGCCCCTAACACTCAAATAATAATAATACTGAGGAAGTGTTTACAGTTCGTGAGTTTGCGCTAAACCCTCACACACTACGACGACAGATGGCAACCTAGTAAGGACAGCCAAAAAAAGTTCAATGGACTCTTCCCGCAGGCTTTTTTATGCAGAACTGGATAGTGCTTGACCTGCACCTCACTTGATGTTAACTGACTATAAGGCTGAAGATAGAAGCGCATTACATCCGGAATACTCATCACTGAGGAACTGGCTATATCTTACCTCTAACTGCCGGGACACAACAATTTTTAAATTGCTGTTATGGCGTCAGACTTAGGTAAGTTGGTGGTAGCTAGACAGGCGGACTTGAAATAAGACCTACCACTAACCAAACTGAGTACAAATGTACCCCCCTCCTTCCTAGGGGAATCGAACCCGGGACCCTTGCGTCTTACACGGGTGGACGAACAACTAGACTACACAGGTGGTTAAAAGGCTGGACCTCAGGAAAGTGTAGTCAATTGAGTCTTTACGATGGACGTCATTTTTATAATATGACGAAGCTTAGTCTGCTAGTAGACCTTTGATGATCATGCATGTTGGATTTAACGTTGCCATCTCGTATGATATGCCGAAATTCATTTACGGAAGAATAAAACGCATACTAGACGCAACATCTAGTCAAAAGTGGGGAATGGCAGCTAATCTCAAAAGCTTAAAGCAGATGGCGCTAGTGATTTTGGGGGTCATGCTATCTGTCAAACTCTATTTCTATGTAAATATTGGGTAATTTTAGGTGTAGTACTTTCAATTGTGAAATTAATATGCCTCAGTGTTATGTTGTGCCCTTTGTGCTCATCGAGAGTATCGGGTAACAGGTTTCCCAAAGATAAACAGTTGAAAAAAAAGTGAATCGTAGCTATTTTTGCATTTCTTCTCGCTAATTCCTTTTTTCAATTCATAAACAGTCCAAGATCCGTATTTTTCTGCCATTTCTCACAAAATTAAATTACAAAACTAAAATCACCATACACACTCTATGGAGCTGTCAAAATGAGATGACCCCCAACTACACTAGCGACCCTATCGGGAGAAAAGGCGGACATACCTGCCATTTCCTGAGATCGAGGAAAAATGAAAGAGAAAAACGTGCGATAGATAGCATGCTACCTGCCCCTCTACTCAAATTGCTAATACTCTATGCGTTTGAACGCTTCGCTTACTTTTAAAGCTTAAATATGACCAATAAACGAGCATAGCGTTCACTCAAACATGTTGGCCATTTGAGTAAGGGGGCTGAACCACAGTTGACATTATACAGATAGATAGCAACTTATTGAAGTTGAAATGGCCTCAAAGTTAGTTGCCGAGTGAACAATATAACTTAGTTAATGCAAATGGACATTGATAGAATGTGGACTGTGGTTAAGCTCATAAAGTACTTAATTTTGGCAACACGTAAATCGAAATCACATCCAAGATTAAATTTTACTTACGGCATTGACATAGAATACAAATAGCTGGATAAGAAATAGTTCGTTATATAATTTAACTATTCTAAAGATATTCTTATTTCGAAATAGTTTCGTGTTTCGTTTTCGTCTCTCGTCGACAGGCGCCAATTCTGCTCTAGAATTAGTGACTTGCATTGGTTGGACATAAAATGGTTTGCATTATAGAAACCTGTTATTGCACGCTATTCCGAGAACACGAAGTCAATTACGTGCATTTATAATGATATCTCATACTTATTAAATGTGTTTATAGGCCAGTAATACAGTATTTTCTCCATGTTAAGTAGAATGACTTTTTTATTTGTTTATTTGATGGGAAAATAACAACTTCAATAACACTTTAAGCTACAATAATGGTAAACATATAGCCAAGCCAACTCAAGGTATGGTGTCTCGAATCATGATTAGCATAGAACTATCCTTATAAAGCTTAATGTCAAACTCCTGCTTCATTAATATTCTGTGGTTGTAACCTCCAAATCAACTCACGTCTCGTTCCTTGTTCTTCGTTTATATTCGAAGGAAGTTTTGCCATTTCATACAAAGTAGTCAAAGTGTCAATAATTGTATAATAGTTTGATGTTTTGTAAAATTTCATAAATCAGTGGTTACCAGTTAGTTTTTTCTACGTAGGTACTTGCCTCTCCAAGAATGACCTGAAACTCGCGTACCCCCTAATGCAGAAATGATGCTTGATGCAACCTCGCGTAGGTACCCCTGGGGGTACGCGTACCACTAATTACACTGATCTAAATGCCATGATTTTGCCTCCAGACATGATAATTATCTATAATCTTACTATTGTTTCTTTTTACGTAATACTAATGTAATAACCATCAGCAAAATGACGTTTTTATTATTTATTTCATAAGGACTGAATTAAGTAGGTACGTAGGTACGTACATTTTACTTGTGATTGGGTATTTGTTTGCAAAGATTTTTTTGTTTCCCAACGACGACGTTTAGTTCGGCATCTTTACAGTTGTCATAGCTACGGGTAAAGTTAACTTAAATGACTCTTGAATAATCCTTATACAACGACTTAATTAATGAACCATAAATGTGATAACTGATAACCATTTCTTCGGACCATCCAACTGAACAACTTTTGCTATGGGATGGGACCAACTCAGAAATTGCGAAAAAAATCTGCTGTTTCACACAAAAATCCATCCCATAGTAAAAGTTTGTTCAGTTTGATGGTCCGAAGAAACCGTTTCCCCATTTTCAGTTCATTTATTAACAGCCTGTATATATAAATGTTGCAAGCTCTCTTTTTCTGTTCTATAAACTTCTTATGAGTATCAAGTAATCATATAATATTTTTTCTTCCAGATTACTCGTGCGCGTTAGTAGGCGACCTCCTGCTGCAAGGACACCTGTACATCACGAAGAACTACTTCGCTTTCTACTCGAATGTCTTTGGATATGTCACCAAGGTTAGTTATTAATGTTATTGAATTATTAATTTATGCATTCACAATGCTATTATATTCATGTTAAATAACACGGTTGAATGAAAGCTACAACTTTTGCATTAATCTATTATCAATAATAGAGATCGATTTTCAGTGTATAAAAACTTTATTTTTTATTTTTTTTATTGTAGACTGGGCAGGCATTTGATCACCATCTTGATTGGTAAACAGGATGTGGTCTAAGGTGTAGCACGCGTGCCCAGGAAATGCCTATTCACTCTTGCCTTGAAGAGACCAAGGTTGTAACTATCAGGGAACACATAAGAAATGTTTTCTCTTTGTTATGTAGTAGATTCAGGTTTTTATGATGATAAAGTAGTCAAATACGCATAGTTTTTTAAATCTCTGATAAATGAAATTGTTAGAACTTGGTGCTATAAAGGAGGTCGCTAATCGCTCATACATTTCAGCCCATTTTATGTACCTGAGGTACATGTATACCAAAATGTAGGGAAAAATTCGAGGATTCCGAAAATAATGTTATTTTAGTACAGTCTTTACTAAAAACTTAGAAATAAATAATTAAAAGTGTAAACTACTTACCACCTTGTGACACAATTTAATTATGGCAATACTGAATATTCACTTTCAGTTTAATAACGTAAATGTACATTTATATTGGTTATTCATGTTAAAAAATCATTGCACGTAGGAAATCGGAATTAATTAACACAAAGGCAAACAAAATCTGACCTCTCAAATCAACTGTTTTGAACAATGTTTTTGCATGCAAGTGCAAGTAACAAAACAAAACGTCAAAAGAACTGTCAAACTAAACGTCATTAGAAAAACGTCATTCCGACTTCATAAATCAACTTCAACTGACAATGACATCTGTCAACTTGACAGTTTTTTTGAGTATCAAAGAGCTGAATGTTATGATATAATCTGTGTAATAGGTTCTTATATGGAGTGCATTTTTCATTTTTTTCTCGTCTCCAAATAACCAGAAAAAAAAAACATTATTGGTTTATTACTCAGGGTATTTCAGGGTATTTTTTTCCGCAGAGTGTACCTCGGTACATCATTTGGGCCATTTTTGGTGATATCCTTTTGACAACGTCTGTTACTTTGGTTGTTCCATATTTTTTATATCTTTGGTTGTTTTTTACTGCATCAACCTAATGATTGATTGCCACCATTAGATTTGACGCTGACGCACGCAGCATCTATCATGCTATAAATCATTGCAAATATGCAACATTTCATTTTGTAAGTCAACACGACACGTGTGTATGAAAGTAATATGTTGACCTAGTTTTTTTTGTCCACTACAATATTATCCGCTGAAAGTTATTTACATTAGAAAACGTAAAAATAGACGGAATTGATGAAACAATAAAAAAAATAAACAAGATAGTAAAAACAATATAATTTAATGTCAATTAGCGATAAAGACCAGTAGAAGCATCGAATGGAGATCATTTTGACCTTTTGTTATAGATAAATATTTAACCAGATGATATTTAAGCCATTATCTTTAAGCATGTTTCTATCCGACCTTTTTGACCAATGACCTAACTAACGTGACATTATCATAGTTTATAGCTCGGTTAAAACATTTATGTATTTAACTATTTCATGACTGTTTTAATTATCTTGTCAAGCCACTTTTAACTAGTTAGATACTCACCAAAGCCGTGATACAAAATATGTTTAAAAAAACGCACCATTTAACTTAAGTAAGTACTATGGACAACAGCGTCGCTTAACCAGTTAGCAACAAATTTCGTGTGCGCGCGTATCGCCCCTGCACGAACTAAACGTATGTAGTGACGGCGCGGCGTGCAAGCGATTTTAATCTTAGCAGTGGTCAAGCGACGCTGTTGCCCATGGTACCTACCGAAAGATTTTCGTGTAAAGAGGGTCTGCACGAAAAGAGCATCGCAACGCAATAGTCGCATTTAGTATAGAACCTTATTCCTGAACTGATGTCTGTACTTATCATTATAAAAAGATGATCAATATCATAGTTATAGTTATGATCCCAGCGAAAGTAGGATAGCTACAAATAGGTCACGGCAACTGTTTCTCTAATGAGATTAATTGAAGCTGTTGATCCACATGTAATGTTATATAAAGTTCGCGGTGCAGTGAGGCGGTCGGTACTCTCCTTTATATTAACAGCCTTGAGTTAAATACATACGATTGAAGCTCAGATGAATGTATGAGTCAGGCGTGAAAGGATACCTTGCGCTGTTAAATTAATATTATTGACTGAAAAGCGGTTGAACCGACCGAGATAACAAAATTGATTGACTCATTTTGATAGTTTATGATGAAACTTTTGCTTTTGTTGATTGCTCTCAGTAAATGAAGAAAGAATTTGCCTTAGATCGAAACAAAATAGAGCTTTGCAAAATAAACATGATCTTAAAATAAAAAAAAATATGAACAATCGATCAAACTGTCTTGATTAGCTTGCGTTATCTTCTCACAGCTGTTCAGCTTGAATTTATTGTCTTCTGCAATGTAAAAAAATGCTTGTCATTCTGATTCAGTCTTTGAACTTGAACGAAAACCTCTCTATCACCAAGTCACAAAAATAATCCGTTGATTTTGCATTATTTACTATATACGCTTATTGCTCGTATATTTTAGCGGCGAGGGGTGAAATGTTATGATCTGGGGGCTAATTGTCTATGTTCAAAATCTATCGCAATCGCTTTCGTTTGACAGATGTATGTGACTCTTTGCTGCATTTCTTTGCTAAGTTTTTATTTGTGCCAAAAATATGCATCAATGTGTTACATCCTGAAAGCAATTGCGACAGATTTTGACATTAGACAATAGATGGCTCGCTCTGCATAGTGGATCAGTGGGGTGGGATTTTAAAAGGTAAGCCGATTGGAACCTGCTTGTATGGACCATTCGCCACTGTCATTTATTATCATATTTGTCTGTAACAAGTTAGTACCAACCATTTTAATAATTAAGCTTGTAGCAGGCTCATTGATTTTATTGACTGTCCAATTAGTAAATCTCTATCCATCAGAATCAGTCAGAAACGTAAAGTATTTAAGACGCAATCTAGCGTATCGACGATGTCCGAAACAGTTGATTGACCGAACGTTAGCTATGAATGAATGAATCGAACGATTACAGTGCCAGGTAGGGTTACCAAAACTAATAATGAGTTTTCCTGACTTTTTCCCTGTTTTTTCAGGAAATTTTCTGACATTTTGTAAACCTACATCTGATTCTTAATTTAGTTGACGTTTGATATTTTTTTCTCACAAAAATGATTAAGAAATTGTCTTTTTATTAAGAACTTACACTTTCTGGGATTTCAAAAATCCCTAACAACTAAAATTTTTCCCTGTTTCCCTGACTGATGCCTTAAATTCCTGACATGTCAGGAAAATTGCTGTCATCTGGTAACCCTAGAGCCAGGGGATGTGACACGTGAAGAGGAGTCGAAAAATGGATTAGGTTAGGATTAAGTACGTTATCGTTCCTTGACCTACATTTTATAAAGCAATAGAGTTGGGTAGTGATGCCAGCTCCTGTAGCATGGCCACATAATTAAGGTCGCTAGTCGGTTTTCATACAAACGAGGTAACTTTGAAACTTTATATAAGAACCATATGGTTCTACGCTATTGATTGAGCTATGATCTAATGATTGCTTTCTGGGGAGTGAATAGAGGAGAGATAGGTAATAAAATAACAATAAAAAAATTAACAAATTAGGACTCTACAACTAAATACTGTACGCCATTGTCAGTTGAATTATTTGTAATGTCCTAATTTAGTAGTAGACTACCTGCCTGCAGTAAGTCACCCGAGCGGGGCTACGGTCGCTACCGCGCCAGTTAAGCTAGGGTTTCCTAGGATGACGGTGCCGTCATGTAGCAGCGTACAACGTTGTCTATGTAAACAATACGGCGGGGTTTCTGACGTTGCGGTGTCGCCATATTGTTTACATAGATAGACAACATTCAACGCCGCTATATTACGGCCGTAATATGACGGCACCGTCATCCTAGGAAACCCTAGCTTTAGGGGGACGCGTTAGTGTGGCTGAATATTATTATTGCTGATAAATGACAATGTAAATTTCAAGGAACTTAGTTCATAATTTTGTTCTAGTTACTAATCCCAACGACATCAGTCCTGCGGATAACGAAAGAAAAAGTGGCGCGAATAATCCCGAATGCGGTGGGCGTGTGCACGCGCGACGAGCGGCACGTGTTCGGGTCGCTGCTGTCGCGCGACTCCACCTACAAGCTGATGCTGCACGTGTGGAAGGCCGCGCGCGCGCCCGAGCTGGCCGTGCCCAAGCCACAGGTTGGTCCACTGTCCTATACACAGTACACACACACGCACACACACTTACACACACACACACACACACACACACACGTGCGCGCACACGCACTCAGACACATACACACGCGCGCAAACGCACACGCATGCACATGTTCTCGACCTAACAGCGCAGTTACTGGTTCCCTCGTTTAATCTAAAGCTGATGACTGAAAATCGTGTGTTTTTGCTGCTGCTGCACACACGTGCATTATTCCCTCCTTAATGTAAATATTATTTATCATTCTTTTTTAAGTCGTTTTTGTATTGATGAATGTATGTGTGTGTCGTTTCAACTTAAAACAGAGAAATCAAAGTAAAAAAAATCGAATTGTTCTATTTGTCGAAGTAATTTGGAAAGATATCGATCTTAGTGTGACACCATGAACTGGAGTTCGCCATATTGGCCCAATTGGAGCTCGATATATCTGTTTTAATTTGAAATCCGGCAGACTTTTCGAAGTTCGATGCGCTAGCCGGTACGGCCCCTGTATCCCTAGACAAAGTTGATGTGTGTACAAGAAACATTTATATTATCCTCCAGGATCGCCTCGCATCAGAAGTAGAGTTGGACGCGTCCGAGTACTCGCCCGAGGACGACAGTAGTTCGGCGGGCGGCGACCACGTGGACGCCCCCACGCCGCCGCCGCGCCGCGAGTCCGAAGCCATCATACCACCCGGTCAGTTCACTACCAACAAACGACTTTAACACAACTAATGTACATTGCAACACATATTCCGTTCATTATCATCATCATATCAGCCGCACGAGACCCACTGCTCAGTATAGACCTCTCCCAAAGTAGAGTTGGACGCGTCAGAGTACTCGCCCGAGGACGACAGTAGTTCGCCGCGAGTCTGAAGCCATCATACCACCCGGTCAGTTCACTACGAACAAACGTCTTTTAACACAACTAAGCATTGCAACACATATTCCGTTCATTATCATCATAACAGCCGCACGACACCCAGACTGCTCGGTATAGACCTCTCCCAAAGTAGAGTTGGACGCGTCAGAGTACTCGCCCGAGGACGACAGTAGTTCGCCGCGTGTCTGAAGCCATCATACCATACCTTCCGGTCAGTTCACTACGAACAAACGTCTTTTAACACAACTAAGCATTGCAACACATATTCCGTTCATTATCATCATCATATCAGCCGCACGACACCCACTGCTCGGTATAGACCTCTCCCAAAGTAGAGTTGGACGCGTCAGAGTACTCGCCCGAGGACGACAGTAGTTCGCCGCGTGTCTGAAGCCATCATACCATACCTTCCGGTCAGTTCACTACGAACAAACGTCTTTTAACACAACTAAGCATTGCAACACATATTCCGTTCATTATCATCATCATATCAGCCGCACGACACCCACTGCTCGGTATAGACCTCTCCCAAAGTAGAGTTGGACGCGTCAGAGTACTCGCCCGAGGACGACAGTAGTTCGCCGCGAGTCTGAAGCCATCATACCACCCGGTCAGTTCACTACCAACAAACGTCTTTTAACACAACTAAGCATTGCAACACATATTCCGTTCATTATCATCATATCAGCCGCACGACATCCACTGTTGGATATAGACTTCAAAAAAAAGAAACATTGGTAAAGGTTTTATTTCGCTAGCATGAAAACTGCCTGAGATATCACAGTTTGCAATGCACAAAATTGGACTCGCCCAAAACTCTCCATACTAACGGCTACTTAGTTCACTTCTCAAGCTTACGCGCTCACTAGTCATGAAATAAAACAAAACAATTTTTAACGGATACTAGCGCGGTTTTATTGAAATTTCATTGGTAATTAGTTGGTATTTGGTTTGATTTTTGGTTTTCCCGACGTTTCGGCACCTTTGCAGCTGCCGTGGTCACGGGGGACTGAAGCCACTCGTGAGCCTACCCTCAAGCGATGAATTTTTTAAGACGTTCAGAAATTAATATTTAACAAAAAAATTTTAATTGGTTTAAGTTAATTTATAATTTAATTTTGTGATTTAATTAATGCTAATAAGAGAGAATCTACTGAAACTACCACCATTTCATAAAATTGGGAGGCCCCTCCAAGAAAGAAATGGCGAAAGAATGTCACCATGCATTTCCTAACGACACGAACCATAGAGTAGATGACACCCGTCAATGTCAAACCCGTGCAGTTGTCAATTTATCAAAACAAATATTGGATGAATCGACTCTAAAAGTATTAAATAAGGGTCTGAATTTCGCGGTAACACCTCGCAGAATACCGTATGAGGATATTATCTGCAGCGTAGAGGATTGTCTAGTTAAAAACCAAATAAAAAAAGAGGACAGTGAAGCTATACGTCAAGATATTTCATCTGTTTTACGACGTAGTAAACTGCCCAAACAAAATCTTCCATATGATGAACACGTCGCGTTGAAAAGCTTACGCACTAGACCAGAATTAACTATCCTTCGAGCTGATAAAGGTAACGCAACGGTAGTTATGGATACGTCGGATTATAACACAAAAATACAAGAACTTTTAAGTGATGAGAAAACGTACAAACATGTCAACTGTGACCAAACCACCAAGATCCTTAATAAAACGAAGGAACTCATCAAAGAATATTCAGAACAGTTAGATCTTGACGTCGATTATCTCATTCCATCCTGCCCTACACCGCCGAAACTGTATGGGTTACCGAAAATACACAAAGACAATACTCCGCTACGTCCTATTGTAAGCCAAATTGACTCACCAACCTACAAATTGGCTAAACACGTAGCGAAAACACTCACACCACTGAGAGGTAATACATCAGCCTATGTGAAAGATTCCTACCAGTTTGTCAGTGAGATACAACATCTACATCTTGCTGATGATGAAACTATGGTTAGTTTTGATGTTCAGTCCTTATTCACATGCTTACCAGTACAGGACTGCATTGATATCATCAGGAAAAAGCTAGTTGATAACAACATGCCAATTGAATATGCAGAACTACTAGAATTATGCCTAACATCTGGCTATCTGTTGTGGAACGAGGAGTTCTACGTGCAAGTTGATGGCGTAGCAATGGGCTCTCCTGTATCCCCCATTGTTGCCGACATTTTCATGGAGGATTTTGAGGAGAAAGCACTATCCACAGCACCTGTGACTCCCCGGTTCTACAAACGGTACGTAGATGACACTTTCACAATACTACCTAGAGACAGTGTCCCTGCATTTCTGAACCATCTTAACTCCATAAACCCCAACATACAATTTACTATGGAGTTAGAGACAGATAATAAACTAGCTTTCCTAGACATTCTCATTATCAGGAATCCGAACCAAACCTTGAGCCATACAGTGTATCGTAAAGCAACCCATACAGTCAGATACCTCAATGGTGACTCTCACCATCATCCTATACAGTTAGCTACCGTAGGGAAATCTTTGTTTCAGAGAGCCCGCGGCATCTGTGACAAACAACACCTGACGGCTGAGCTTCAGCACGTGAAACAAGTACTGCGTAACAACAAGTTGCAAGTACCACGCCTTCGTCACAGAAAACGCGACAAACCAGCCACAGTAGAGCGTCAACCTGCCATCCTACCATACTTGAAGGGTGTCACTGACAAGATTGGAAACATTCTGAAGCGAGCGTCAATCAAAACTTACTTCAAGCCGCCGCAGAAGATCAACCAATTCTTACGACCTGTCAAGTGTAATATCCCCCTTCAAGCCGCAGGTGTCTACAAACTAGATTGTGACTGTGGGCTCTCCTACATCGGGCAAACAAAGAGAAGCATAGGGACCCGCGTTAAAGAGCATATAGCTGACATGAAACATAGGCGCGATAACAAGTCTGCAGTGTGTGGTCACACCTTCACGCCTTCGAGGGGCCCAACCATTACATTAGATTTGACAAACCCCAAATCCTTGCTAGGGAACGTAGATTTATTCCTAGAATGCTCCGCGAGGCTATCGAAATAAATAAATATCCTAATTTCAATAGAGATGATGGTTGGAAAATTCCACCAGCTTGGGATCCCATCATTCACAAGCTAAAGCCCCAAACACACACTGCAAGATCTAATGATACGGTTAGTTCCTTTTTGCAAATAAATTAATATATATAAAAGACGGAGGTCGGCTTTCCTCTCCAAGTTTTCTTTGGCCATTTCTTTCTTGGAGGGGCCTCCCAATTTTATGAAATGGTGGTAGTTTCAGTAGATTCTCTCTTATTAGCATTAATTAAAACACAAAATTAAATTATAAATTAACTTAAACCAATTAAAAAATTTTTGTTAAATATTAATTTCTGAACGTCTTAAAAAATTCATCGCTTGAGGGTAGGCTCACGAGTGGCTTCAGTCCCCCGTGACCACGGCAGCTGCAAAGGTGCCGAAACGTCGGGAAAACCAAAAATCAAACCAAATACCAACTAATTACCAAAGAACTTTCAATAAAACCGCGCTAGTATCCGTTAAAAATTGTTTTATTTCATGGCTACTTAGTTATGACGTCACGGTTAAGTAGTTTGTATGCAACGCGTAGGAAATTTGTTCGGCAGCTATATTAAATATAATGTTTATTAAAATGGTTTCTTAGACAAATTTGCTATAAATTTTATGGTATAATTAAAGGTATTGTTTATTTTAATAAATTTTAAATGGACTTGTCCTGTCCACCCAACTTTGAAGGGTCATAAAACAAATAATACGCAATAAATAAAACCAAGAGGTATACAAGCTACTCCAAAAGTTTAATATGTTGACGTTTTTTATTAGTATTTCGTTATTTTATTCATTATAGGACAGGACATGCAAATACTATGACATGATTATGATTTGACATTTTATTACATTTGACATTACTAAAGTTTGACATTTTTTTTGTATAATTATTTAATTGAGTAATTTAATTAATTTATGACATAATTATTGAAATATTAAATGACATTGGATATTTATAATGATGGGTGATGAATTGTTATTGTTATGATTAATGTTTTAAATATTGATTTCTTAGTTAATTTCTTTGTAATTACGTACTAACAGATTTCCACGCCTAACGGAGGCAGAATATGTAGATCTTATCTTTATATACCATCAATGTATACTACCATATTCTGGGAAATAAATGATTATGATTATGATTAGTCATCATCTCTATTATCGGTTCTGCGCTGCCCGCATTCAGCGGCGCACCGTGACCTTCACCCATACGTCGTCGGTCCACTTTGTCGGGGGCCTAGCATACCCACGAAGCGTCGTCCGGTGCGCGGTCGCCATTCCAGAACCGTCCCGCCCCAACCAACATCGGTTCTTCTCGCTATGTGACCACTTCAGTTTAGCAATCCTTCGATCGATGTCGGTTACTTTAGTTCTCCTACGGATCTCCTCATTTCTGATTCGATCACGCAGGGAAACGCCGAGTATGGCTCTCTCCATTGCACGCTGGGTGACCTTGAGCCTTCTTTTAAGAACCATACGGTAGTACTTATATCAGTCTATTCTGTGCCCATAAGCACAGAATAACTAATAGTACAATTACAGAAGCAGCACTCCGCAAAGTCATTTAAATAAATAGCGACTTTTGCTCCGAGACAATAAAGTGCAATTCAGGTAACGCAGTTCATTTAAAAGAAGACAATCCTACTTCTTTGGCATAAATAATAATGTGAAAAACAATTGTATATTGGTTTTTTATTTTGACATCCGTACACGGCGCAGTCACAGTACATATATAAGTTTTTTCAAACAGTAGAAGAGCTAACGTCACGTAGGCCCTTTTGTCATTGCACTCCGTCGGATCGCTAGGGTTGGCATTTTCCGGCCGTCTCGTGGAATGCTACGCGCGAACGCTATGGAAACAACTGCGACGCGATGTCACAACCCTGACCAAAGTACTGCGAACTTTGCTTAGAGCTCTTAGAGTGACGTCAGCCGTCAAATTCGAACGTTTCCATGGAGCTCTCATACTGTTTGAAAAAACTTACTTATGTACTGTGGCACAGTAATGTCGATTCGATATTGTTAATATTATAAAGAGACAATACCTACTTGGGCAGTAAAATGCCGCGCTTAGGCTGACCCCAGACCTACCGGTTTCATTTCTTTGCTTTGCTGTTCTACTATGGACCGCCGACCAAGAGGCTCATATTCAATCAATCGCATTTTTTTGACCAGACCACATTGGCAAGATAGCCATTAGTTTGGTGTTATCAAATATCGTCGTCTGGGTTGCGATGCGAAGTTTTACTTTAAAAAAGAAACTGCTGTTTCATACAAAAATTAATAACGAAATTATCAAAATGTATGAAACAGCTCATTTTTTTCTCGATTTTAGATTTGGTCCCATAGTAAAAGTTGTTCAGTTTTATGGTCCCTATCTACCATATCCAGCTTTATAAGGCTTTGCCAAACATCTTGTATAAATATGCGATTGATTTGTTTTTAACGATCGAGTCCATGTTCAGGGTGGCATATCACCTAAAAACTTCCTACTTCGCAATCCAGGCGAAGATATTTGATAACACCAAGCTAATGGCTATCTTGCCAATTTGGTCTAGTCCCAAAATGCGATAGATTGAAAATTACCCTGGTTGGCCGGCGGTCTTCAAAGCAAGGTAGAACAGCAAAGCAAAGCAATGAAACTGGTAGGTCTGGGGCCAGCCTTATGTGGCGGCCCGCTGCTCACGTGTGCCTCCGTAGGCGCGGCTAGCGGTAGGTGCTTATCGCGCGACCGACAAGCGAGTGAAGGAGGCCTGCCCTTAGTTAGCGACCACGTTTCATATTCCGTTAGAAACTTAGATTTTATTTTTATTCAGTTTGTTATCCTTCCAATGGAGAAGTTTCATGATGTTAAAACTGCCTTATTTAACTTCATAAAATTAAAATATAGTCTTAAATTATTAATATACTAGTAAAAAAAATAATGAAATTCGTCAGTAAATGGCAGAGTAATAAATAATTTAAGTTGAAATTTTTTTGCGCAATGCGATTGTAAGGGCGTAACGTCATCCGATCTGTTGCTTGTATGCTTGCGCGGTGGCGCGGTCGGCCGCTGGAGATGGTCCGTAGATGACGTCAGGCGACCGGTTCCCGATGAGCGAAATTATCTTAAAATCGTAACTTTCACGTCCTGTAACTTTTTCATTTTTAGAGATGATTTGATAATTCTTTCACAGTTAAACTAGGAAACTTCTTCATTTTAAGCTAATTTAATTCAATACTATTGTCATAAACCACAGGTGCAGCAGTAATCCAACCGGCGCTCCTGACGGGTGGTACGGTGCCGCGGCAGGCGCGCGGCGGCGGAGGCTGGGCGCGAACGCTGGTGGTGCTGGCCGCGCTGCTGGCCGCGTCCGCCGCCTGGATGGCCTACCGCCTGTACCGGGCGCGGGCCCCCGAGGTATGTTATACAGGTGTCCCAAAATGGGAAAAGCTGGTTATTAAAATGGTGCCCATATTAATTTCTAGACTTTTCTGACAAGCTGCTAAAGTAATAATAACACATTCGCAGGAGGACCTAAGCAAACTGTCTGGAGAAGAGCTATACTCAGAGCTGGTACAGTGGCGAGCACGGTTACACGGTCGCGCCGCGGGGGAACTGCACGCATTCCTCTCCACCAACCTGCTGCTACTCACTAAGGTAACTGGAAGGTTTGAATAATAACTTATTCGCTGGAGTATCTTAGCAAACTGATCTTCTTAGAAAGCTGTAGGCTCGATAGATGGCGTTGATAAAAAATTATGTCTCAATTTTTTTTTTTTTTACTAATCTTTGAAGAGTACTCAGTTAGGCAGATGTAATCCTAAAATGTTTCAATGTTTCTCTTTAGGCAGATATCAGCCAGCGAGCGCTTACTTTCCTCTTTGGTACTGTACCAGACATGTAACAGGCCGTTTATTTTTAAAAGTCTAGTGAGGCAAATGGTTACTACTTTTATTTTTTAAATGTTACTTTGAAAAGTCCTCATTTTAACCGTGACAAACAAATAAACAGACTTTCAAATTTATAATATTAGCACAAAATAGAGAGAGGACAGAACAAGCTTAGTACAACGACAATCAAATAATAAGCTACTCTCGCTGCACGGCAATAAAGTACAATTTCAAATTGCACAGCGCTGCGTGCCTATTATTATAAGCGCCTCCGAAGCGCTTCTCTTTCTGTCGTGCAGCTCTGTCTCAACATTCATGACATCCCTCGTGCGCTGGCTCGACTGAGTCAGCCGCGAGCTAATATAAAAGTTTAAGCGCGGAGTGAGACCCCTGATATTAGCACAAAATAGAGAAAGATCAGAAGTCAAGCTGGAGCACGCGTAGTAAAATCTAATTATTAATTCACTGAAGTAAACTGACAGATTCTAATGTCATATTGTAAAATAATGTTGCCTTTATTTATTGTATTAGTGCTGCGTTTCGTGATTCAGTTCACTCATATAGTCAGTAGCGTTCATGGTTAGAACTGGGACATTTTTTTAAGAAGCCCCAAACTTTCATAGTTATCTTACAACCTTAACGTCGGATTACTCCAGTGAATTAATAATTAGATTTTAGGTACTAAGCTTAACTTCTATTCTCTCTCTATTTTGTGATATTAGTAAAGATTTGTACCCAATAGACTATTTGACTAATCTTGGAAAACCATTTTAAATTATTCCTTATTACGTAATAAGCGCACCACATTGATATTACAGGAAAAATCAATGTATTTCATTAAAAAAATATCTAAACCCGCGCCAAAAACGCTATGGCGCTGGATACGTGACTTGTTGACGTCACAAGCCTGTAAACATTGTAATATCGTTAGCCATTTGACAGCCATCAATCGCGGATCCTAAGTCTATATGGTCGTGTCAAACGCCTGAAGCCATATTTATTTACAGTAAGAAACTTATACCTCCCGGCTTATTGCAACCTCTTTCTTTAGTGTTACAATACGTGTTCGTTGTTCGTCGTTCGTTCGTTCGTGAAAAACGAAAACGAATTGTAAAACGAAAAGAAAGAGATAGCAATAAGCCGTGATGTCACTAAAGAGTCTTTTTTCAATCTTCACTATGATACTAGGCGTGCAATCTCCATTGTGGGTATAAGCTTCTTGATTTACAGGCATGTGAAGTCATCAGTCATCTTAGAGCGATTTCGCCACAGAAAAAAAACAAAAAATTCTTGAATTTTTCTAGGTGAAATCAATCAATTAATAGACCTAATTTAGTCCATATAATAGTCGAATATGTTTTTTCACACCATTATCTGTTAGGATAACCACAATCTGTAGTATATTTTCAATGTTGTCAAATTGTCTATTGCACAGCGCTGCGTGTCTTTTATTATAATCGCCTCCGAAGCGCTTCTCTTTCTGTCGTGCAGCTCTGTCTCAACCGACACATGACATCCCTCGTGCGCTGGCTCGACTGAGTCAGCCGTGAGCAGGAGTGAGACCCCCTAGTTGTACTTAGCTTAACTTCTACTCTCTTAGGCCCGTATTTATAAGTCGCTCTCAACGTTAAGAGCTATCTTGAGATCATACCTGAGATGCTGTTCCTATAAGAAGAGCATCTCAAGTATGATCTCAAGATAGCTCTCAAAGTTGAGAGCGATTTATAAACACGGGCCTTAATTTTGTGATAAGTACTAGAGTTGTTCATAACGTCTAAAAAACAACAGCATGCTATAAACTATTTGTTATTCATTTCTAGCATGCTATAAAATATGCTATGTTAGCACGCTATTTATCAGGAAGCGTGCGGGCGGCCTGCATCGGCAGCTGGCGCGTTAAAACTTACAGCACGCTAGATTTCGTAACACGTTACGTCACACGTTGTTCGTTAGACAAATCGCGTTGCTTGCTATATGTTAACAAAATATGTAGTTACATTATCGTCTTTACGCACATATAATCATAACCACAGTCATACAAACACACACACACACAGAATCACAGTCACATCATAAAAATAATCAAGTCCAATCCAGTTTGATTTCAATCAGTTTTCTAAAATTTCAGTTTTCTAATATTAGGTATTGTGTTATTTTTTAGTGGTATTAGTGTTTGTAAGTATTAGAATAAAACACTGTTTAAAAACAACAGAACACACAGTCATGTGTACCAAAAGTCCTAATTTATTTAACAATAACGTGTTAGATACACAAGTCACAACACAATATAACATATAATTTCGCGCGCGATAAGTACCTAGCGTGCTGGGAGAATAACATATGTAACGCGTCCGATCGCGCCTCTCGCCCGCTGCCGGACAATGCCGCTGCTTGTTGCTACGTGCTATATTCATAGCGCCATAGCGTCTACTTATACATAGCATGCGATGTGTGCTATGCATAGATAGCGCGCTATAATATTGCGCTAAATGCTATATTAACCACCTCTGATAAGTACGATATTAATAAAGATTTGTACCATTTATCTCCCCCCAGGTGCGGCAGTCCCTGGAGGCGCTATCGGGCGTGATCCTCGCGGACATGGCGCAGCGCGCGGCCGACGTGCCCACCGATACCGCGTTCAGCTAGCAACCACCACTCGGTGACGACATCACTATACGTACTTACTAGTTATTTCATACTCCATGCTCCGACTAAACAAGCTCTGGCATTCCGAGAGTGACACAGGCTTATGTCACAGAATAGATATAAGACAGAAAGGAAACTCTCCGCCCCGCCCCGCAATCAATTACCTCACCGCGCCCCGCGAGTTTGTAGGCCAGTTCGTATGCTCATTCAATAGCTCTAGACTTCACGCACACAGCTGCGCGTGTGCAAAAACGTCACTGTGTAGCGTCTGTGTAAAAGGTAGTTGAAACGCGGCGTTTGTATGGAGTGCCCAAGGCCCATTCGTTATATATTTGGGCACAGTACGACTTACTACCGATCGTGTCTAAATGTGCATATATAATAGTGCATTTAATCGTGAGGAAATAGTGCAATTGAAGTTAAATGCACGTTATTTTCAATACCGATAGCGATGACGTAAGCCTGTGTAAACCACGTCACTTCCTCCGTCTCGGAGTGCTATACATATTATTGTCATTCAGTCGAAGAAGATGCAAATTGAAGAACTAATGGCGCCATAAGCGACTCTAAAATCGTTTGATTGGTTCAACAGTTGTGAAATGTCATTTCTGACGTATTTTTAACCAATCAAAACCATTTATAGCAGTCGGGTCGCCGCTAGCGCCATCTAGCCTATGCTTTGCGCCTGAAACCGCATTGTGAAAAAAATATAAGTATTTCTGAAAAAAATGTTGTTACCGAGCTCAATTTTGGTCACGAAATTGACAAGAAAATATTGTTTATTTAATATACTAATCAAGATACATTCTGGAAAAGTCTCTTCTGATGAATCTAACTTAAAATTGTGCAGAAAAGAGTTTAAATACTATATAACATCACTATCACATCTGAGAAAAATATTAATTACGATGTATTTCGAGTTCTACTGTGATATCGACATGATTATATTATTTATGTCATACATTCAAGAAGTTATTATTTCAAAGACTTGACATTTTTTTAAATTCATGAATTACGAAACCTTATGTAATTAAAAAAATATGCTCGCCCTAAAGTAATTAACATTTATCAACATAAATCATAATTTTAAAATAGAAGGTCAAGTTTTAAAGAAAAATGCGTTAAATTTCGACTTTAAGAACGCAGGTGTCATATAAATATACTACTTATACGTAATGTGACAGTTATTATATTTTTATAGCATGCTTTAAGTTTCAGTTACTTCATGTATATTTTCTGTAAGATATTCTTTTATTTTTTGAAAATAATTATGTGCAATATTAAATGAAATGATTACTTCAAGCGACTAATTTTGACTTCAAAAATAAATTTTAAAACCAAATTAATTTACCTAAAATGCAAATTCGAATCCATTTCAAAATCTATTGAATAATATATCTAATTTCTTATTTTAGTAAAAATAAATAATATAATAGTAGTTTTCTATTGGTGTCAATATTTAAAACATAGTGGTGTGTCAATATCCAACGATGTGTGTGTATGTGAATGTAATACCATATTGGGCATATAATACACGGTTAATTTTTAAGTATATCTACAAAAGTAATGGTCGTATCTCTTCCCTTTAATAATCAAGTGTGTGCAAGCGGCTTATCGACTAATTTCAAAATCTATCAATCGCTTTCATTTGACAGATGGATGTGACACATTGCTACATTTCTTTGGTAAGTTTTTATTTGTGCCAAAAAGAAGTATTAATGTGTCACATCCTGAAAGCGATTGCGATAGATTTTGTAATTAGACAACGGATATAGACAGTTAAGTTTCAATATTTAATAATGATTAGTCATTGAAGTTTGTTTGAATCCCAAAATTTTACTGATTTGTGAATAAAGAGGAGATTCATAGACTTACACGCGCGTAATAAAAAGAGACATATTTTTTTTACGTAAATCATGAAAAAAATGCGTCTACGCACGCGTTTTGCTATCTTTGTGAGTTTGCCGATTAATCAAGTTTTTTCCCGATATTTTCAAATTATTAATTTTAACTTTTAGATATATTTAAAAATTAACGGTGTATACTCGTGAGGTGTATATAAGAATAGAGAATCAGTGCAGTGAGTGTCTTTAAGGCATATTCTACGTCATATTGATAGTGTCAAACACAGTATATTAAGGTTTAAAGTTACGCCAAAGGCCAAAGGTAAAAACTATCGCAGTTTGAATCCAATTATCTTACAATAAAATACAATGATGTTTAGTTAGCAACGAAAGTCGCTTAAGCGTGCCCTCAGACCCTTTAGACGCATAATACCACATACGCAAAATACCACCTTTACGCAATACGCCATAAACGCAAAATACCACTTACGCAAAATACCAACTAAGCAGAACACCAACTTTGATTTACGCATAACACCAACTTTTTCGTAATTGACTGATTGAAAAAAACTACTTTCTGTACTTTGATTTGTTACCAGTACCTAAAGACGAAGTCTCCAGCAGTTAGGTCTCCCGTTGAGGGCTGTGGGGAATATGCTAACCGAATCTGATGAACAGGTATAATAAGACCTTCTTTACATTCATGCTAGCCTGGTACTTTTCAATAGACTGATTGCCCTGTTAGACCAACTCTCCAGGAGTTAGGACTCCTGCGTTGAGAGCTGTGGGGAAAATGCTGATCGGTTTTACACTCCTAGCAGGCTGACTACTTGTTATTTTTCTTAACTTGAATGTAACAACTCATAAACGAATCACTTTTCATATAACATTTATTTCTCACACCTTTGACAAGATAACAACTATTTTTTCCTGACACACAACACTATATGGTAGCAGTTACAGAGGTCGAATTAGTTTATGCCTAACATCTGATGAACAGGTACTTCGATTGGCTCCTTTACATTCCTGCTAGCCTGGTACTTTTACTTTTAATCATAGTCACAGAATAGATAATTTTAACCTAGCTAGGATAGCTGAGGAACCGTTCTATTATGTTTGAGCGAAATAGTACTTTGGCCACTCCACTTGAGTGACAAAATAGTTCCAAGTCTCAGGTGGTGTTTTGCGTTTATGGGATTATACCTAGTTGGTATTTTACGTATTTTTTTCTACAAATCCGCAAAACACCACAAAATCTCGATTTGGTATTTTGCGTATGCGGTATTGCGTCTAAAGGCCTCAGACTTCAGACGAAACTGTCGGCCGATAGTTGGAATCAGTATGAAGAAGTATGCAAGTGCGCACACTACAACGATTTGGTATTGGCCGATTCTCCATACATAACCAACTATCGGCCGACAGTTTGATCTGCGACAGACTTGCCGAAGTTCGATCTGGCGGAATACGCGATGAACTTTGTCAATGCCATACAAAATTCTAACGCGCTCAAAATGGAGTGTGAGGTGAAAAAACTCGCACTAAGAAATCGGTTCAATATTACCTTCGATCAAAAAAGTTTTCACTATATTTTTGGTGAGCCCGTTCATGACATTATGGCATTTAGTAGCAATCAAAAAATCAAATATTTTCAAATTGTTTGTACCTTGAATCAGGATTTACTCAAAGTGCGATAGACATAAGTGTAAATTCGTCGATTTTATTGCAGATTTAAAATCGACATACTAAATATAAAAGAAATTGGCGAAATTACCGGATAATTTTTGACTAGTCGAATTGACGTTGACTAGCCTATTATTTTGGCCTTTAGTTTGTTAGGTGATGTCATAATACAATTGTGATTCCATTCATTTCATGTTGTGAACAATGTCATTATCGTTACTTTTAGCATTAGTAGGTAAAAGTTTCGTACAATACTAACTTGTATGAACTATTATAATATACATATAACAGCACTGTTACGTTTAGAATCGAGCTGCAAGATATAAACTCAAAATCATTGATAATTCTAAGCTTTACTCAAGCGGCTTAGTCCGGGCGGAAAGTTTCTTTTCCAGTCCCAATATCGTTTCACACATTTATGTAAATAAGTAATGCTAAACGTAATGTTGCCCTAATCAAAAATATGTTATTTTATCCATAATCTTTATTACCTTATTATATTCCTATAAAGGTTATATTTCAATGCATTTAAGTGGAATTCGTACAATTACGTATTGTGACAAACGAAAGGCAGTGGTGCTAGTAAATAAGTAGTGTATTGATTGAACATTCCGGGAAGACGCGAGTCAAACGTCGGCAGAGCGAAGCTGTTATGTGGCTTGCCAATTAGGTTGTAATCTTGCCAATATGTTAATTTAGTTCCCGATATTACAAACGTGTTATAATAAGACTTTTCTAATAAGCAGAAAGTAGGTTTTAAATTATTTCTGTACCTCTTTTCAATGAATTAAATTTTTTGAGTCAAGTGGACGAGACGCTGCATTTCGGTTTACACACTAATTATGCCTGGTTTATACGAGGTCAGTAACATGGCAGTACAGTAATCCAGTCCAGCGCTGACTTGCTACTGGGCTCGTGTAGTGCTGACTTCTCGCTCGCAAGTCAGTCCAGCTGACTAGTCCACCCGTTCTATTTTCGGGCACAGTACGACTTACTGCCGAGTTACTGGGTCCGAAATTCCGAGTCACTGGGTCCAGTCACTGACCCCGTATAAACCAGCCCTTAAGCTCCGTTTATTTATTTATTTGGTACAGTCACAGTTTATAATACTATGGTACAGTCGAGTTCAATAATATTTACGCACCTTTGACAGTTCATCAACCTTTATGCCTTTGTGATTTTTATTTTATTTTATTTTTATTTATTTGGCACAGAAACAATATACAAATTATAATTTTGACAAAAAAGAAATGAGCCTACAACATGTTAAATTTGTATATCTATTACATCTATGCACAACATTTGACTACACACATGGTTACTTACATTGCAATATTATTAGTATTATTACAATACATAGTTATATGTTTTTAAAGATTTTAAGGGTGATAAAAGTCAACATTCTGTCAATAGTGCCAACATTCTGAACTCGACAGTAAATACATTTTTTTTACTAATTTTCAGACGAGCGCACATCAGACTATTACATGTTGATTTTGAGGCCGTCTTCATGCCTTACGTAATAAAAGCTGTTTTCACAGTTCAACTGTTTTACTTCATGTCATGTCGTGTGTCCGTGTAAGGGTCACATTCAGTTCAATATTTAATATAATTTGTTGCATAAAATTAGCCGACCGACGACGTTACAGTCAACTGTTAATAAGACTGAATATCAGGGTTTGACATTATCAAGATAAATATTCTTCTTGATAATTATCGCGATAATTATCATGATAGTTATCCGATAATTATCAAACAGATATTAGCCTCGCAATCCTTGTTTGATTGATATTAAATATCATTATTTACGTTTGAAGCATGTAGTTTAGTAAATAAACCATACCATTTTACAATAAAGATTATTTTTCATTTTTGGTTATAATTTTGTGACTTAAAATTTTCAAACCAAAATAATTACAATTAAATTTGAGTGGCATGTGCATATTATCCTCATCAACCTTGACTACGTTAACTGGATGAGGATAGTCTACCTATATCTGAAGAATTAAGAAACATTTGTGCTAAACTTATCAAAGAAAGACAACCCATATTTATCTTGATAATTATCATGATAATTATCAATTATCACTTCAAACCCTGCTGAATATTTACAGTAAAATGTAGATAATTACAGTTGACTGTAAAGGAGATAAGTAGTAATTTATGTTTAACTAACTGTTATATTTATGAAGTAAATTTTATTGAACTTATTAATATTTAGTGATAAATGTGAGCGACTATTATAACACGTATGTATGGGAATTTCTGTATACCAATGTAAAAATCATATTTTTAAATCATTTACCTTTAAAATGTTAAGGTTCAACATAGTTAAATTGTACTTATTGATTCGCCGTTTAGTTTTGCTGTTTCGATATATAGCTGGAGTTACGTTAGATTATAGAAAAATAATCGTCCTGTAAAGTATGTGTATTATAGCTAAATTAATTTATAATTCTAGTCTATGGTAAAGCTCAAGATGTTCTATTATGGGTTAGAAATTATATGCGTTAACCATAATCGTACTTTTATAATGGGCACTACTTATATTTATAATTATTTAATTTATTACGTACATAAAAATCATGTGAGCGTTGATTTTTGGATGATTTAAATCATTTCCTTTAAATTGCATTCCGCGAATGACAGATAATCATTTAGTTAATTTGCATTTCACGTACAGCATTCTTATTACATACGTCTATTAAACGAAAGTGATGAATAATTTTCGGTGTTTTTGTGGAATAACTATTTGATATTATATTTAATTTTAAATTGGAGACTATGTTCTCACAAACAAACTCTGTAATGGAGACCACTCACGATCATGCCGCTTGTTACAGTGGCGTGATCAAGCGGCATGATGCCATGCCACTGGATGACACGATGCCGCTTGATCCTATGGCATGATCATCATGAGTGGCACCATTATGCCATTCAGTGGAACGACATCATGCCTTGCAAGATCATGAAAGGCTTCATCATGCCAACAAGTTGCTTGGCATCATGCCGCTTGATCATGCCACTGGATCAAGCCGCATGATCGTTAGTGGTCTCCATAAGCAAGAGAAAAGACTTGTGCAAGAAAACAAATAATAACGTAGCGTAGCAGGGAGATGATTAGTGACACCATAAATATTTTGTGAGAGCAAATGTGATGTTCATTTCACAAAGCTCAATTTTGTGTGTAGAAATTGCCGTTGTGTTTACTAAAGAATCTCCTTCGCTAAAGAAACTGAAGGTCTATCTATATCCTTGAGTTTCTGAACGCTGTGATAAATGTAAATCAAACGCTTGGATCGCCACGCCATCTATTGACAAAGCACACTAAAAATAGTTCCAGCATATTAGTGTAGATGGCGTTAGTATCGACTCAAAATATGTATTTAATTTATTGGAGAATTTTAGTTTCAAACTAGATATTGGTGTCGATTCAGTTGGCACGACTTAACTAAATTGATAGGACTAAACTTAATTTTAGCATTCTGTTCTTGTCTTTTCGATACTGAAAGAAAAAGATGGAAAACTATATAGTTTAGTCCTGTCAATTTAGTTGTCGCTGTCAAGATAAGATTCTTGGTCGTTTACTGTTACAATTTTATTTTAGTAATGTGAAGCAATAGATGTGATTTTAACATGCTAGTGTTATTTTTGAAATGCTTTGGAATTTTGTATGTTTATGTAAAGTTACTTGTTATATTGTTGAATTAATGTTTAATCACCTTATACACTGTAATTGTGAGGTTTGACTTCGTCTTGTTACCATCGGTGCCAAAGTTAAATGTCGACTTTGTATTCTTTACGATTGACGAAGTTGCCTCAGGATTCACATGATATCGTTAACCTATTTTTAATTACACAAGGCATCCATATTACCAGATATCAACTGATTGAAGCAATGAAAGTCCAATCAAGGCCCGTCACTTTGGCTACTGTCAAAATGACATATTTACAACTTAAGTGATATCTAGCAGAGAATGGTTGCTTCCTATCTTCAAATACAGCTTGTAAAAGGTTTAGTTTTGTTGTATGAACTCTTACAATTATGGATTATTATGGGGTCAATTTCTAATTGTTCAGTTTAACTGGTAGTAGGGCATATTTCAAGTCCGCCTGGCTAGCTACCACCATCTTACCTAAGTCTGACGCCATAACAACAATTTAAAAATGGTTGTGTTCCGGCAGTTAGAGGTAAGACAGCCAGTTCCTCAGTGATGAGGATTCCGGGAGTAGTGCGCTTCCACCTTCGGCCTTATCGTCACTTAACATCAGGTGAGGAGGCCAAGCACTATCCGGTTGTGCATAAAAAAATATTAAACAGGATTATGATGTGTTTTGTTTACTAAATAACAACATGAATCTTTTTACATTCTGTATAGGTACTTGCAATAGTCGAAACAATAGGCTATTTTACACCATGTAAAATAAAGTATAAAAATGCATATTTAAGATAGATTTCATAAATAGTAAACGAGAAACGTCGATATTTATTCATAAAAATGCAATATAAATTTTATAATTCAATTCCAAAAATCGTATTTTTTAATCTATTCTTCAAATGTTCAAAACGCCATTCGCCATTTTGGATTAGGTACGGTGTGACGTCACTCCAATAGTAAATAAACATGACAGCTCTTTTCGCATTCGTATTGTTTACTAACAGAATGACGTCACGAGCATAAACAAAATGGTGGCTAGTGTTTTCGCGCGTAAATTCAAAATCAAAAATTAAAATCGTGTTTTAGGGCATTTAATGGTTTTATAAAATTAAAATAAAATTCCGCTGGTTTATTACGACCTCAGGATTAATTTAAAGCAGTTTTCAAAAAATGGTGTAATACCTTATTATATACGTAGTTGTTTTTAGAAACAAGCAATGTTCTCTACTGGTAAATTCAATTATTCAACTTAAACGATACAAAGCAATTTAAATTGAAACTATGTATTTATTATTCCGAAAAAGGTGATGTCCAAAAATGTATGACGTCTGGGCCACGTCTTTGTACAGTATACCAAAAAATAGATAAAGACACGATAAACAGTTTCTAATTATTCAATTTCTTTAAAATCGCTTTGTTTTCTGGAAGGAACATAAAACAAAATGCAAAAACGCATAAAAAAAGCATCATGGCGGAAGATGTTAACAACTTCTTATATGTCTGTGTTAACAACAACCCACAGCACAGAGTAGGTAGAACTCAATGACAGTGACAATGGGCGCATTCTGCCAGACAAATCTTTGAGTCATCGATCGCCATAGAGAGTACATTTTAACCATGGATAGTAAAATATTGAACAATACCGGCAGCTAGACCGCCTATCTCAAAGCGAAAGCAATGCTCTATCCGTCCTTGTCATATCATAACACGATGACAAGGATGGACAGTGCACTGACGTCATAAACCAAAAAATAGACAAAGCAATCAAGCCGCAGGCCTCCTACACTCACTCGTCGGTCGCGCGATAAGAGTGCTGCACGGTGCATGTATCTTGCGCACGTTGAGGCACGGGTTACTTGCGCGGGTGTACAATGCTATGGAGCTAGACCCGCTTTACGTGTTTCCACGCGGGGCATGTAACTTGCGCAAGTGCTCAAGTTGCGCGGGCTACTTGCACCGTGTAGAAACACTCACTATCGCTATACTTTCCATGGTTAAAAATGGCAATCGATGACTCCACGATTTGTCTGGCAGAATGCGCCCACTGACGGCTTTTTAACGGACAGTTGCCATATTTGACGCTTTATTTCAAGTAAAAAATATTGATCTGTTTTTATTAATAACCATTTAACCATGCATTCTATAAAATTATTTGTATTTTTCTCAGAATCAGCATATTTTTCTCCATCTTTGAGGGTGGTGTACATAGAAGTGGCCCAAATTAGGACATGTCCTTTAACATTCCTTTCTGTAAAATTATTCATAAAAGTTCAAGGTTTAGCAAATTGTTGTAAAACTTAGCTTTTATAAAAAATACTGCTAATGTTACAAATGAGTTCCATACTTGGATCTCGAAAAATATTTCCAACTCAACATTTCCTCAGCCTTATCGCAATGAAAATGTTTCAAATTTAGCTGTTATAAATATTGCCAAAGACAAAACTAGAATTAGTTAAAATATCAAACGTAGATAGAATTTTAGTGAGGTTTGTACAATAGCTAGTTTTAGGTAGAACCATGTTTTTATTTTTATTTTACATCCGAAATATAATGATGTTGTAAGTTTTTGTTATATATCGTTGTATAATTATTGTAACCATGTTGGTTTTATGGATGTGTGAGGGTGTTGTACAGGGAATTGTGATTATAATCATTTGGAAGAATATGTTGGCATATTTATCTGTTGATAAGATATCTCAATACCTTATGCTTATTTTTTTTACGTGTTATAAAATAACCCCTATGCCAAATATGGTAGATAGGGGGGACAATCAATCTGAACAACTTTTACTGTGGGACCAACTCTGAAATCGCGAAAAAAATCTGCCGTTTCATACATTTTGATATTTTCATTATTATTTTTTGTATTTCGCGATATTTATATTTTATTTCGCGATTTCAGAGCCCTTTTTCCATTCGGATCAACTGAACCGACCAACTAGAAACTGAACAACTATTTTAATTCCGAACAGGACAACTCTTTAGTTGATCGGTTGGGAAAGAAACGAATCAACTATTTTAGTTCTCAACAGCTCAACTACTGAGGTTTGTATCTTAAAAAAAAGATTTTTTTTTTCATATTTGGTGGGTTCGATTCCAGGTTGAGGCAGGCGATTTAAAAAAAAAATTTGAATGCAGGGCAAATTATTTTTAAAATCAAAATGAAGTCAAGGTTCTTTCCCTTCGTGTGGCAAAGTTTTGAGATACCCTTATTATATTGGAATTTTTTGAGAAGTTAACCTTCTATAGATTTATGTGACCCTGGTACTTAAAACATGTTTTTTACCATTACTACATTTCACTTCAGGGTATTAAAAATTATTATTAAAAGTTAGGTAACTTTCTCTAAATGTATGTGATCCTGGTATTTTTTCTTGATCTGCGGCGGTTATCTCCTATAAATTAGATCCCACTAGAAACAAGTATGTGTTATTATTTAGTTGTTCCGTTAGAAACTTCAAATGAAATGTCAATAACATCATTTAAAAGAAAAGTCAAATAATTGATCCGATAAGAATAAAGTCGCATACAGGGTCTCAACGGCACAACTAGTTGATCGGTTTAGTTGATCGGAATGGAATAAGGGTTTCAGAGTTGGTCCCATAGTAAAAGTTGTTCAGTTTGATGGTCCCATCTACCATATTCGGGATTAGGGGTTATTTTGTAACACTTGTATAAATGTGCCAAGATATTCTCTCTATGCCCGCTCACAGGAAGAGTGCAATGTAATTAAGTGATTGATAAAACTGTTTTAATTATTATGTTATTTGATTTCTACCGCGTAGGAATTGATAACCGGTTTGGTTTATGATTTTTGTATTTGTTGTTTATTGTAAGTAATAGATAGATGAGTTAAATGAATAACGTTGTTTTATTGATCTCCAAAGTAACCGACATCGCTCGAAGGATTGCTCAGCTGAAGTGGCAATGGGCGGGACACATAGCGAGAAGAACCGATGGCCGTTGGGGCGGAAAGGTTCTGGAATAGCGACCGCGCACCGGACGACGCTCCGTGGGTAGGCCCCCGACAAGGTGGACCGACGATCTGGTGAAGGTCGCGGAAAGCCAGTGGATGCAGGCAGCGCAGGACCGATCGTCGTGGAGATCCTTAGGGGAGGCCTATACCCAGCAGTGGGTGTCGTGTGGCTGATATGATGATGATGATGATTGATCTCCATATTCACATATTGTAAACTTTTGTGGTCGGATCAGCCTATCTAATCTGACTTAAGAGCGCTTTCAACGTGCCGGACTACAGCTGGGCCACAAAAAAAAAGTTGGAAATCTTACTTTTTGACTATGCCATGATGAAGTCGATAATTTGTCGGAATTTGTCGCCAAAAACCAGATTTTGTCGGTCTTCCGTTTAGGAGATACGTGTGGCTCAGCTGTAGAGACGTCTCTACAGCTGGGCCACACAGATCTCGAAAACGGAAGGTCGTAGCGAAAATCTGATTACTCGTATGTGTAGCCGGTATTTTGTCGGAATTTGTCGCCAAAAACCAGAGTTTGTCGGTCTTCCGTTTACGAGATACGTGTGGCTCAGCTGTAGAGACGTCTCTACAGCTGGGCCACACAGATCTCGAAAACGGAAGGTCGTAGCGAAAATCTGATTACTTGTATGTGTAGCCGGTATTTTGTCGGATTTTGTCACCAAGAACCAGATTTTGTCGGTCTTCCGTTTAGGAGATACGTGTGGCTCAGCTGTAGAGACGTCTCTACAGCTGGGCCACACAGATCTCGAAAACGGAAGGTCGTAGCGAAAATCTGATTACTCCTATGTGTAGCCGGTATTTTGTCGGAATTTGTCGCCAAAAACCAGAGTTTGTCGGTCTTCCGTTTAGGAGATACGTGTGGCCCAGCTGTAGAGACGTCTCTACGGCTGGGCCACACAGATCTCGAAAACGGAAGGTCGTAGCGAAAATCTGATTACTCGTGGGTGTAGCCGGTATTTTGTCGGAATTTGTCACTAAGAACCAGATTTTGTCGGTCTTGCGTTTAGGAGATACGTGAGGATACGCTGTGGAGACCTTTCTACCTGGATCTTGAGAAAGGAAGGTCGTAGCGAAAATCTGATAACTCGAGTGTGTAGCCGTTAGTTTGTCGGAGTTTGTCACCAAGAATCAGAGTTTGTCGATCTTGCGTTTAGAAGATATGTGAGGATATGCTGTAGATACCTTTCTAGCTGGATCTCGAGAACGAAAGGACGTAGCGAAAATCTGATTACTCGTATGTGTAGCCGGTAGTTTTCCCGAGTTTGTCCTTAAGTTACAGACTTGGCCGACACCCCTTTCCAGAGAAATAAGGGGTTTGTTTTTTTATGATTATAGTCTTAGAGCCTAATCCAAAATGCGTAAGCAGTATAGTTGTTTTGTATTATTTTATGTACATAGTTAATATTAAATCCAAAATTTATATGATTAAAAGAATTTAGTGAGGAAATATGAAAGATTTCAATTAATTTCTCGAATAGTAATTGATGTATTCAACGTTTATTGTATCGACAACGTTTGGTATCTGGTCTCCTACTCTATATACGTGGTTTATCGTACAGTCGCGTACATCTGTCCTATAAATGTAAGTGGTAATTTAATGAGTACGACATGCTAAGTGAGTTTCATGAGGTTTTATTTGGTTATTTATCGATGTACCTTTAGGAAAATGGTCAATAAAATAAAACAAGTGAAAACAACGTAAAGTATAGTATGATTGATGTGCAATTTATTTATAAAATATAAATTTAATGAATAGTTAATACTTTTTTGATGAATGGTTTTTAAACTTTTCTTGTGATTAACTTTACTAAAGTGAACTGTCACTACTAAGTACTTACCTACTAACTAGGGCATGGATACCGGTATACCGAAATACCGGTATACCGGTATTTTTTTTCGGTATTTTGATACCGGTATTTGAGAGTAAAATACCGGTATTTCGGTATTTCGAAAAAAGATATATATATTCACTTCTCAAGCTTACGCGCTCACTAGACATGAAATAAAACATTTTTTAACGGCTACTAGCGCGGTTTTATTGAAAGTACTTTGGTAATTAGTTGGTATTTGGTTTGATTTTTGGTTTTCCCGACGTTTCGGCACCTTTGCAGTTGCCGTGGTCACGGGGGACAGTCCCCCGTGACTACGGCAGCTGCAAAAGATATATATTTTTGCAAGGGTGTTTAAAGACTATGCCGAACGTTCAATTTCTATGGTTCACAATGTTGTTCATACTGCAAATGAGTTTACGATATGAAAACTCAACGAATCACGAATAATCACGACACGATTATAGGAAAAATCACCACTAAATCAACTACGCAAAACACTGCATGCATATAGTCAGTATCTAGTCTAGATGTTATTTAATGATATTCCTTTTAGTTGTTAGTTTAATGTTTTCATCGTCATCATATCAGCCGCATGACGACTACTGCTGGTCTCATTCAAGGATCTCCGCCTCCCTTAAGAATCTCCAAGACGATCGGTTCTGCGTTGCCCGCATCCAGAGTTTTCCATAAACTAAAAAATATAGATAAATTATCTTTATATATAGAGTTTCGACTTGAGACACTGAGGTAAGTCGTAAGTCAGACGCGAAGATTTTTCGAAGCATCCAGAATGCTGCCCATCCGAGTAGGATTCGACGAGAAATCTCTTTCTTGAAGTTGAACTTGCCTAACTGGACTACTTGTCCTAGGTATACGTAATGTTCAGAAGTGAGACGGATCTGTATTTCTTTAAGAGGGGCTTATGCCCATTTTTAAAGAAAAAATAAAAAAGTATTATCTAATGTTTTACTTGAGTTGTATTGCGCCAGAAAACACGATCTAGCTACTGAATCTACCACCAGTTCACAAATCAGGCGGCCTCTCAGAGAAAGAACGGCGGAAGAATACTCAGAGAGACCTCCCTTTTGATCCCTATCTACAAAACGAACTAACTGTATCTTTAGATCCTGCAGTGTGTGATTTGGGATGAGATTTTAGTTGATGAATTATAGGGTCCCATGCTGGTGGTACTCTCCAACCATCTTCTCTATGGAAATTTAGATTTTTTTTTATTTCAATAATACTTGAATCAAATAACGTATTTTCTTTAGTATTCTTAATTACCTAGGTATAACTTTAATAACTCATTTTGTGGTTTCTAGGCAGTTGGTGAATAGCTTGAGTGTTTCTGCCATAAAGTATAGCGTACAAAATTGCTTTAATCACTTTCCACAAACAAGACTTACTAATCGTTCTTAGAATCATTTAAAAAGTAGGTAACTATCAGTTTTAAAAAAATACCGAAATACCGGTATACCGGTAATTGAAACTTTAATACCGGTATCAATACCGGTATGAAAATCATTCCGGTATTCCATGCCCTACTACTAACCCTTTGGACTGTAGGTTCCACCACATGGTTCCATCAGTGAGTCAAATAACTGCTAAATATCGGGGGGGGGGGGGGGGGGGCACCGATATTTAGCAGTGGGAACACGAGGACTTGGAAATCCTTTTGGTCCCACTGATGGAACCATGTAGTGGAACCCACAGTCTGAAGGGACCTGCTTAACTGTTGGCATCACGTTGGCATATAGGTAGGTAACGGCGAGATTAGACTTGACTTTACGTTGAGCTGAGCTTTATTGTAATATTGAGGTTTTATTTAGCTCTGTGTAGTAAAGTTATTTTTCGGTTATACTTAACCGCCAAATTGTCTGCACTGATCGAGCCCAGCATTTGTATAATATCCACTTCACTTACTTCACTCATTGTACATTAAGGGATGTATTTAATAGCACTTTAAATTTGATGAAAACAGCTGTAAAATTGTATATCAGCACTTTAAAATAATGATAGACCTATGATTTAACCGTATCACTACAAAAATAATGGTTTGCACTATAACAATTTTGTCAGCACTTTAAAATAATAATAGATCTATAATTAATATTATCACTACAAAAATAATGATTTGCACTATAACTGTGTCCCAACTCCGAAATCATTTAATTTCTGTCAAACCATGTCAGACTAATGAGATGGCAAGTCTCATCAAGTCTCATCAAGTCGGTTCTAGCGTTGTTGGTCGCAATGGAACCCAACCTCCTCATCAGCTCCTCTCGCTGAGCCCGCTCGTCGTCGCACCTAGTTGTCTGTTTACCAGTACTAAAGTTATAAAATTAATTTGTATGGTGCAAAGTATTAATTTTAAAGCTAAACAATTAAATTGTATAGTGCAAAGTATTAATTTTAAAGCTTAGCATATTTATAGTGGAAACAATTATTTTTAAAGTTTATTCAATAAATTTTGAAGCTAAACATTTTAAAGTGTGTTTCATTATTTTTAAAGTGCATTTATATATTCCCCGTACATTAATGTCTCTTGATTGATTTGAGCACTCAGTTTTTTTTTAATAAAAAACGTAATATTTGAACAAAACACTGGAAAAATATTTGACAATAATCACAATAATAACAATGGATGCAATGAATGTTGCCGTTAGCCAATCAAAGCATCCGTCAGCCCATAACGTTTACGTCAGCCAATCAGCGTGCGCAAAGTGATGATCATTGACGATTTACCTAAGATACGCTGGATTTTTGTAAAAATCCTAAACATCACTCGGACGATTGCAAAAATCTGTCTTAGATTCTAATTATCCGGTATTTTACAATCATACTAGGATTTTTATAAAAATCCTATTTTTACAATTATCCTACGACATATGCAACAACCACGCGTTGCTTGTAAGGACCGACCGAGATCTCGGCCAGTCTCGGCCAAAAATTATGTCTCGGTCTCGGCCAAAATGGCCGAGAATCTCGGCCTATTAGTAGTTACCTACTTATAGTCATAGGTCTTATGGACACTTTTTGACGAAAAGCTGCAAATCATAAAGAAAGCATGCCGCTTTGCTCAGTGATAGAGGGGGCAAATACAAGCATTTTTGCCCGCAGCAGCAAAAGTTTCACCCCTTAGGATAAGAGATGGCGCCATTTCAAAATTTTTTTTTCAGAAATATCTACAAGCCCAACGTGTTCACCGATTTCTATGATTGAGGTGTCAAATGATTTGTCTTTTTATGTTTTATTATAAAAAAAATATAAAACGTAACATTTTTACAGAAAAAAGACAAAAAAATTAAAATATGTGATTTTTTTATATTAGAGGTAAATTATTGTTTTTATTCAATAAAGATAAATATTTCACGTTTATTATGTTTTTTATTATAAATCAATTACTTCTAAATCAAAATACGAAAACCGAATCGAAATTAGTCAAGTAGTTTTGGAGTTATATGCCGATTACTTTTATTTGTTGATTGTTTGGTAGTTTTAATTTGAAACGCCTAATGCTGTGAAGCTCAAATGACTACCATTACCTATAGACTTTGGGTAATATTATGTAAATTTTATATTTTTTAATTAAGGTTCTTTATTTTTATAAAATAGGTATTAATTTTTCATTCTAGAAAAAACCTATTTTCTTCAGCTCCAAAGACATTGAGCGATCTAAAAGAAAGAAAAATCAATCACGATGAATGTTGCATTTATTATTATTATTATTTATAACATCATTAAATATTGCATTTACAAGTTACGTTTCATTCCTACACCTGCCTTTGCAGAATTTGCACTGAGGAGTACAAGGCAGACCGCCACAAACACCGACAGGTGAACCAGAAAGGTACTGGAATGTAAGCCAAGAGAAACTAAGCAAGGCAGAGGTCGTCCACTTGAAAGATAGGTCAACGATCTATGGAGTCAAGCAGGTAGCAACTGGCTCCAGACCGAAGATCGTGGAAGTTTTAGAGGAGGCCCATGCCCTAAGATGGACGAACGAAGGGCCGCTATAAATAGATAGATAGATTGGTCTACGGTAATTTAATTGTGACCAAATCGCCTTCACGTCTGGTCATTTTGGTGTCCATCTGCCTTGGGAGGATTTCTTCCATCCCAAAAAGATGGGCATGAGATGAGACTGGCACATCTAAATTCAAAACATTTCACCATGTATGGCCCGTTTGGTAATTAGTAGCTGCACGCAGTGCATCTTGTTCTCAAGGGTATCTGAAGAAGGCTTGTCACTAACCCTATTTTTTGAGGCAAACAAGTCCTTGCGAACCCAATTAGCTGTCATATGGTCTGTTTGCGAATTATAACATATGGCAGTGCAGAACATTGCTATTGTTTGGGTCATATGTCCACTGCGGCTGCGCTTTGAGGCTTTCATGCATATACAGGGTGTGATACCAAGTCTTACTTTAATTTTAAAAGGGAAAACACATGTTGAAGATTGTATGTCTCACCGTGAAGTAACTAATCCATACCAAAAAGATTCAATACATGTCGCCATATATGGCCTGCTAGGTAACTGGTAGCTGCACGCAGTGCATCTTGTTCTCAAGGGTATCTGAAGTAAGCTTGTCACTAGCCGATTTTTTTGAGGCAAGCAACGCCTTGCGAACCCCTTTAGTTGTTACTTGTTACATGGTCTGTTTGCGAATCATAACATATGACAGTGCAGAACATTGCCATTGTTTGGATCCTGATATGTCCACTGCGGCTGCGCTTCGAGGCTTTCATGCATTTACAGGGTTTGATACCAAGTCTTACTTCAATTTAAAAAAGGAAAAAACATGTTTGAACTTGGATGTCTCATCCTGAAGTAACTACTGCTTTTGCAAGCATATCGCAGATCCCTTGAGACCCTCTGAGAAGACAAAATTGGCGTTTTGGAATGGTTGGTAATTTTCCTTACTGTATAAGGCGCGTATTTATGCGTAAATGTTTGCTTAAGTTTGTTTCACATAATGTAAACTTTGATTTCAGATTCACATGCAAATGTTATGACTTCCGCCTACATCAGCTGCTCTTTGACGACATGCACTGAGTGCAGCTTAAGCGGGCTATATATATGGGGAAATGTTTTGAATTTAGATGTGCCAGTCCCATGCCCATCTTTTTATTAATGGAAGAAATCTTCCCAAGGTAGATGGACCCTAAAATGGTCAGACGTTTGCAGTCACGTCTGACCATTTTAGGGTCCATCTACCTTGGTCTTGTTAGGTATAATAAACTTAAGACACCTGTCATCTGCGAATGACAGCTAACGTCAATGTCACATTCAAGTGACAGCTCTATGCAAACGTCAATCGAGTTTGACACTTCTCTATCTCTCTGTGGTAATGGCCGTCGCCTTGATAAGTTTGTGCCGAAATAAATCTGCTGTAATCTTTGAAGTATCTTTCTTTTTCGCCCTCAACCCTTCAGGTTATGGGCCCAGGGACGCATCTTGTCCCTGCAGTATAATAATTTTCGCGAAAAATTGTTTACTTACAAAGTTTAAAACACCGGCCGGCATACCACGTCATACCACACCACATATTTTGTTCCTGATCGATACCAACCATGACCACGCTATCCGGAGGAGGATATCAAGTCGATAAGTTGAGGGGCATGGAGGATTACAACAACTGGAAATTCCTCATGCGGATGATACTCATGCATGAAGATATGTATGACTGCATCGAGTCCGAAGGTGGGTGCAAAGATGAAAAGAAGCAACAGAAGGCGTTAGCAAAAATTTGTTTATGCGTCAGCTCATCGGCGTTGCACCACGTCCGAAATGCAAGAACAGCTTATGAAGCGTGGACAAATCTTCAGAGGGCATATGAAGACAAAGGCTTATCCCGGAGGCTGGGATTATTGAGATCTCTGTTCAGTGCCAAGTTGAAGGAACATGATGGTATGGAGAGCTACCTCCTGAAGATAACTGAGCTTGCGCAACAGCTCAGGGATATAGAATCACCGCTGGACGATGAGTTCATAGCGATTGTGATGCTCAGCGGACTAACATCAGATTATGATCCAATGATCATGGCACTGGAAAACTCCAGTATAAAACTCACAAGCGAGGCAGTAAAAAGTAAACTTTTACAAGAACAACTGAGACGTGATGAAAAGTTTGATAATAATGATTTATCAGCTTTAACAGCGAAGAAAGCTATGAGATGTTTTCGATGCAAGAAGACTGGTCACCTAAAGAAGGACTGTCCAAAGTTGAACAGAGGCTCGAAGACTGACGGCAAGTACACACCTGCGTCTAAGGACAAGTCGCTGTTAACTGCACTATCAGTGAAAATAAGGAGTGATGTTTGGCTGGTGGATTCCGGCGCAACAAACCATATGTGCAACAACAAAGAACTGATGTTGGACTTCCAGTGTTCAAAGCCGAGGATGGTTAGTGTAGCCAACGGTGAAGCGGTGTCAACAGAAGGACATGGTAGTGTTCGCGTTCACTTGAAAAGTGGTTTAAGGACAATAAGTAATGTTTACTATATACCTAAGCTTTCTGCAAATTTATTATCAGTAAGTGAGTTAAACAAAAAGGGTTATAGTGTAATTTTTAATTCTAATGGTTGTAAGATTCTTGATGGTTGTGAAATTTTAGCTACCGCTACTTGTAATAATGGAGTTTACCAACTTGACATTGTTGATAGTGAGCTAAATTGTAAGGTAAAGTCAGGAATTGCCATGAACTCGGTCTGTGAACAGCCAGCGGCGACTGGGTCTACCAGTGGGAGTCAGGAGACTTCATCGGGGTCTGCAGGTGGTAATGTGTCACAGGAATTATGGCATAAGCGACTTGGTCACCTCAATTCAAGAAGTATGAATCTTATGAAGAATGGACTAGCAACAGGTATGAACTTTAAATATACTACTTTTAATCCCTGTATTGCATGTGTAGAAGGAAAACAATCAAAATTACCTTTTCCAAAGAAAAGTCAAAGTAGGTCCAGTGAAATATTAGAATTAGTACACAGTGATGTCTGTGGACCCATCCAAACAAAATCATTGAATGGTGCACGGTACTTTGTCACTTTTATAGATGATTTTACACGGAAAACTTTTGTCTATTTTATAAACCAAAAGAATGAAGTGTTTGAAAAATTTAAATTATTCAAAGCTCTGGTTGAAAATGAGACTAATAGGAAAATTAAGGTATTGCGAAGCGATAATGGCGGAGAGTACATTAATTCTGCTTTTCAGGATTTTTTGAAGAGTTGCGGTATCCGACATCAAACAACAGTGCCGCATTGCAGCGAGCAAAACGGGGTTGCTGAGCGGGCAAACCGCACTATAATGGACAAGGTCCGGTGTATGCTCCAGGATGCTGCATTGGATAAACGATTTTGGGCTGAGGCTGCTAACACGGCTGTATACCTGAAAAACCGTTGCCCTACAAAAGCTGTAATGGGAGCAACTCCTGAAGAAAAGTGGACATCCAAAAAGGTAAATGTAAGCCACTTACGTGTATTTGGTTGTGTGGCATATGCCAAAGTTCATAATAGTAAGAAATTAGACGCTAGAACGAAGAAATACATTTTTGTAGGCTACTGTGAGGATAGCAAAGGCTATAGGCTCATAGATCCAGAGTGTCCAAAGACATGTGTAAAAGCAAGACATGTTACTTTTATGGAAAGTGTATTTTGGAAAAAGAATGTGTCACATGATGATAATAATGAAAGTATAGATAAAATGATAATTAATCTATCTAATGACAGTAGTAGCACTCCTTGTGAACATGAGGAACAGAGTTCACCAGAATCATCTTTTCTATCAGATACTGTAATTTTTCCCCAATCTGATGACACGAAGATTACACGCAGACAAACCATATTCTATCTAAGTGTAGAGGATTCTCAAACCACAGATGATCCGTCGGACTCTACTTACGTTCCAGGTAGCAGCAGCATAGATTCAGAAGATTCAAGCCAGGCGCTCTTTGAAGATGCTGAAATCGGTTCTGAGTTCGCTGGGCTAGCAGAAATCACTGAGGAGGGCATTCCTGAAACTGTGGCAGAAGCGCGACAGAGCAGCGAAGCCAAATATTGGAATGAAGCGATACAAGATGAGTATGACTCTTTTATAACTAATGATTGTTGGACATTAGTTGATTTGCCCGAAGGCCATAAGGCAGTTAAATGTAAATGGGTCTTTAGCAAAAAGAGAGGCCTGAACGGCGAATTACTTAAATACAAAGCTCGTTTGGTGGCTAAGGGCTACACCCAAAGGTACGGGGTAGATTACCAGGAAACATTTTCTCCGGTTGTCAGATATTCAACAATAAGAATTTTGCTAGCTCTAGCGGCTCAGTACGATATGATTGTAGAGCATCTTGATGTAAAAACCGCTTTTTTAAATGGGGATCTGGTAGAGACAGTTTACATGGAACAGCCCGAAGGTTTTGTAATAGAAAATAGTGAAAAGAAAGTTTTTAAGTTGAAAAAGGCAATTTATGGCTTAAAACAAGCGGCGAAAGCATGGAATGAGAAAATTAATCATGTTTTAACCAATAAATTGAAATTTAAAAGGTTATCCTCAGAGCCCTGTGTTTATATTTATAAAGAAAACAAAGATATAATAATAATTGCTTTGTATGTTGACGATATAATTTTATTTTCTACAAAAACATCGCAGGAAAAGGATGTTATAAAGCAACAACTTATGAGTGAGTTTGAAATGAAAGACTTAGGTACAGCAAACTCTATTTTAGGAATGAAAGTCACAAGAACAAGTGATGGCTCGTTCATTCTTAATCAGTCAAGCTATATAAAGAAAATGTTGGATATTTTTCAGATGTCTGATTGTAAACCGTGCAAGACTCCTATGGAAGTTGGACTAAAATTGCAGAAAGAAGATAGTACACAATGTAACTATGATTATAGAAGTCTTATAGGTCATTTAATGTATTTAACAGTATGTTCCAGGCCTGACATCGCACATAGTGTGAGCTATCTTAGTCAGTTCAATAACTGTTATTCTGACACTCATTGGAAAGCAGCTAAACGGGTACTACGGTATTTAAAAGGTACATTGGACTATAGTCTTGAATTTAAAAAAGGTGATTTTAAAATAACAGGATTTACAGATGCTGACTGGGCAGGTGATCAGCTGGATCGTCGGTCATATACTGGGTATGCATTTAATTTTGCTAACTCTTTAGTTTCCTGGGAAAGCCGAAAACAGCGCACAGTGGCTCTTTCCAGCACTGAGGCCGAGTACATGGCTATTTCTGACTCCTGCAAAGAAGCTTTGTTTTTGCAAACCTTTATCTATGAATGTACAGGTTCTTTATGTGGAATTAATTTGTTTAATGACAACCAATCTGCACAAAAGATATGTAAAAACTCTGTATCTCATTCTAGAACAAAACATATTGATATTAGGCACCACTTCATTAGAGAACTGGTAGATTGTAAAGCTATTAATTTGAGTTATATTTCAAGTGAAGAAATGTTAGCTGATATTTTAACAAAGTCTTTATCACAAATTAAACATTTAAAGTTTGTTTCAAAGTTAATGAAAACTTGTTGAAATATAGTGTGTTATTTTTGTTATTACTCCAATGTAATAGTTTATTTTTCTTTACTTAAATAAAGCATTGTATAACTCATAACTAAATGTCTTAGTTTAAGGGGTAGTGTTAGGTATAATAAACTTAAGACACCTGTCATCTGCGAATGACAGCTAACGTCAATGTCACATTCAAGTGACAGCTCTATGCAAACGTCAATCGAGTTTGACACTTCTCTATCTCTCTGTGGTAATGGCCGTCGCCTTGATAAGTTTGTGCCGAAATAAATCTGCTGTAATCTTTGAAGTATCTTTCTTTTTCGCCCTCAACCCTTCAGGTCTCAATTAAAATTACTAGACCAATGCTCTTGTAATCAGGCTGCAACTCAATGCATTGTGGTTGCCGACGAGTCCGTCTGCCTTGTACATACTTTTCCGTGCAATTCTGCAAAGGCAGCTGTAGGAATGAAACAAAAGTAAGAAAGAATTGCATTTATAGCAATATTTTGTTATGTTATAAATTATTAATTGCGACATTTATCTTGATTTTTTTTCTTTTTCAGTTCGATCGATGTCTTTGAAGCGGAAGAAAAAGAATAGGTTATTTCTAGAATTAAAAATTTATATTTTATAATAATAATTGATCTTTTATTTCAAAATATAAAATTTACATAAAATCAAATAAAAGTAATCGGCATATAACTCCAAAACTACTTGACTAATTTCGATGCGGTTTTCGTATTTGGATTTAGAATGAATTGATTTATAATAAAAAAAACATAATAAACATGAAATATTTATCTTTATTGAATAAAAACAATAATTTCCCTCTAATATATTTTTTTTCACATATTTTAATTTTTTTGTCTGTTTTCTGTAAAAATTTTACGTTTTATATATTTTTTATAATAAAACATAAAAAGACAAATCATTTGACACCTCAATCATAGAAATCGGTGTACCCGTTGGGCTTTTAGATATTTCTGAAATTTTTTTTTTGAAGTGGCGCCCTCTCTTATCCTAAGGGGTGAAACTTTTGCTGCTGCGGGCAAAAATACTTATATTTGCCCCCTCTATCACTGTGCAAAGCGGCATGCTTTCTTTATGATTTGCAGCTTTTTAATCATAAGACCTATGACTATTACGTAGGCCTGAGATTACACTCGTGCGCTTTTGTCTTGCACTTTCTTCTTCGCTGAGGCATGCGTAATTGGAACTAACGCTGTTACGCATGCCACAGGGCATACGCTGACGCATCCTTCACTGTGATTAATCAAATCAAATCAAAATTGTTGATTTCAGTCTTTTGGTATTTTTTTGATGACTTGTAGTAGGTAGGTAGGTACCTAGTTTAGTTTTACCATTTATGAATGTGAATGTTATATTAATATAGTGGTGTGGTTGGCGTACGAGCTCAAAATCAATGGAAAACCTCAAACCCATCTACAGCATAGCCGTTTGGCACAAGTATACTTGAAGTCAAAACAATATTTTGGACCCGCAGTTCTTAAAAATTCTTCCCTTAGGAGAGGAGTTATGGGTAATCTTTTTGTATGGGGAAAAGTTTTTTTTGTTCTAAATCCTATCATGTATTGCTAAGCCGGTTCTTAAAATATATTAAATTAATACATTTCAGCCACTGTCTTGTTTTAAATTAAATCAAAACACATTTTCAAAATATACCAAGTTTAGGCTCCTGCAGATCCGATGTGGTTAATTTATTTTTTGTAAAATACACCTTAAAATATATTTAATATCCTAATGTCAAACCACAAGAAAGCAATTTTGTAATAATATAATAATACGTTTAGTTCGTGCAAGGGCGATACACGCGCACGCGAATTTTGTTGCAAACTGATTAAGCGACGCTGTTGCCCATAGTACATCGATTTGTTTATTTTTGCCATTTTATAGTAACTTAAAAAAAAAAAACTCTGTCTCGGTCTCGGCCGAGACTATTTTTTAATCTCGGTCTCGATTCTCGGTGAAAAGTGGGTTCGGTCGGTCCCTAGTTGCTGGTAACGTTTTATAAGCAACACTCGGTCCGGTCAGGTGTCGGATGGGTGACCGTTAAAGCTAATTCAGGGCGGCCGCATATTGTAACAAATAAAACATCATGAAGCTTAGATAGCATGCATGCATGCATTCATTAAAGTAGTATAATTATTTCAAACACAGTTGTACGCGAATGTACATTCGCGAAGGTACATTCAAATCACATTTATCTCGTAAATGTAAGGCGATCAAGCTCTGGTATTTGGCGACAAACTCGCTCGAACTACCGACTACACATAGGAGTTATCAGATTTTCGCTACGACCTTTCGTTCTCGAGATCCAGGTAGAAAGGTCTCTACAGCATATCCTCACATATCTTCTAAACGCAAGATCGACAAACTCTGATTCTTGGTGACAAACTCCGACAAACTAACGGCTACACACTCGAGTTATCAGATTTTCGCTACGACCTTCCTTTCTCAAGATCCAGGTAGAAAGGTCTCCACAGCGTATCCTCACGTATCTCCTAAACGCAAGACCGACAAAATCTGGTTCTTGGTGACAAATTCCGACAAAATACCGGCTACACCCACGAGTAATCAGATTTTCGCTACGACCTTCCGTTTTCGAGATCTGTGTGGCCCAGCCGTAGAGACGTCTCTACAGCTGGGCCACACGTATCTCCTAAACGGAAGACCGACAAACTCTGGTTTTTGGCGACAAATTCCGACAAAATACCGGCTACACATAGGAGTAATCAGATTTTCGCTACGACCTTCCGTTTTCGAGATCTGTGTGGCCCAGCTGTAGAGACGTCTCTACAGCTGAGCCACACGTATCTCCTAAACGGAAGACCGACAAAATCTGGTTCTTGGTGACAAAATCCGACAAAATACCGGCTACACATACAAGTAATCAGATTTTCGCTACGACCTTCCGTTTTCGAGATCTGTGTGGCCCAGCTGTAGAGACGTCTCTACAGCTGAGCCACACGTATCTCGTAAACGGAAGACCGACAAACTCTGGTTTTTGGCGACAAATTCCGACAAAATACCGGCTACACATACGAGTAATCAGATTTTCGCTACGACCTTCCGTTTTCGAGATCTGTGTGGCCCAGCTGTAGAGACGTCTCTACAGCTGAGCCACACGTATCTCCTAAACGGAAGACCGACAAAATCTGGTTTTTGGCGACAAATTCCGACAAATTATCGACTTCATCATGGCATAGTCAAAAAGTAAGATTTCCACTTTTTTTTTTGTGGCCCAGCTGTAGTCCGGCACGTGCGCTTTCAGGCGTTTTAGTCGCGCGGCAGAAGCGCGACTAAGAAAGTACTACTGTCGTGCGGCTGATCATCCATAGAATATTTAAGTCGCGCGACTAAAACGCCTATATTGACGCCTTAAGAGTGAAAACTTCGAAAATGCATTTTTGGTATATTTTTTTTTACTGCTTTTTTAGGAAGAAAACCTCTCAACACATGGTCCTAATCTCACTAATATCCATACAATATTTAAGTCGCGCGAATAAAACACCTATATCGACGCCTTAGAGTGAAAACTTCGGAAATGCATTTTTTGTATTATTTTTTTATTGCTTTTTTAGGAAGAAAACCTCGCAACGCATAATCCTGATCTCAGTAATTTGTTCTTTCGATACTCTTAACAACATCGTTTAATAAAATAAAATAAAAAAGCCTCCGTAAAAAAATTACAGCACGCAGTTTTTGCTGAAAAGTTTCTTGTTTTACACTTACGAGGTTTTCACTCTAAGACGTCGATATGTGAAAGCGCTCTTAACCTTTAATTAAACAAGAGACGAGCGAGTTAATCTGGAGACTAGCTGAATGCCTTCTTTCCACTTGATACCCCCATTTGAACCCCCTGGGTGGAAAATAGGGTGATAAACTGGACTATTCAAAAGTGCTTTCTTGTCTTTTTGAATTGGTAAAAGATTAAGTACTTTCTTCATTTCAATTTGTTAGTGATTTTAATAATGTAGGCGCAATTGCTAAAGAAACATTTCACTTTTAAATATATATTTATTAGAATAATTATAACAAAACATTTACAAATAAGTTTTGGAGTATAAAATGTACCAAGTACTCATTAATTTAACGTAATAAATTAAATTATCACTATCATTTATTAACAATCGTTCCTTGTGCGAAAATAAGGGACTTTGAGTCCCGATTTCTTTTTGCAGCAGTTTCAAAAAGTTAAAAAATAATAAATTAAAAAATAAGGTTCTCAGCATGTTAGCACAGAAGATACTTTTTAGACTGTTTGTTTTTACGATTGAACACTTTTTGGCGATTCGCTGCATTCGGTCGTGGCAAGAAGCTTATACCTCCCTCCAATGGAGATTGCACGGCCAGTGTCATAGTGAAGATAGAAAAAATGTCCTTGAGTGACGTGACGGCTTATTGCTACCTCTTTCTTTAGTGTTACAAGACGTGTTCGTTGTTCGTTCGTTCGTGAGAAACGAAAACGTATTGTAAAACAAAAAGAAAGAGATAGCAATACGCCGTGACGTCACTAAAGAGTCTTTTTTCAATCTTCACTATGATACTAGGCGTGCAATCTCCATTGTGGGTATAAGCTTCTTGGGTCGTGGTTTCGAAAACACGTATTTTTTTATATTAGCTTATTCCTACACGCGTTGATTGCCTTTTTTGAGTGCGGTTTGGACTGTTTCGTAGCTGCATCTATCTTCCGAAAAACAGCTAAATCGTCGATCGCTGATGTTAAAGTAGCATGTTTGTTAGGGCCCTAAAAAGTATTAGATTATAATACAGGGTGTTACAAAATCCGCAATGACTAATATGGTAGATAGGGACCTTCAAAATGAAAAACTTCAACTCAGGACCAACTCTGAAATCGAGAAAAAAAATCCGCTGTTTCATACAAAAATAATAACAAATAGGTAGGTATATCAAAAATATGAAACAGCAGATTTTTTTTCGCGATTTCAGAGTTGGTCCCATAGTAAAAGTTGTTCAGTATGATGGTCCCTATTTACCATATTCGGCATTGTGAGTTGTTTTGTAAACGCTGTAGAAATACTAATATTTTCAACGGCCTCCTGGATTCAAAATCCCAAACGTCTATAAACTTTTTTAAGGGTGTCGCCATAGCTATTACTTTTTGAAAAGCGTCGCCATAACTATTTCTTTTTGGACAGTGTCCTCTGCTTCTCTGCGTGCTGCACAAGTTGTTTGTCTGTGGCGAGGCCCTTCCTGGCCCTGACTGAGTCCATGTACTCTTTGGCGCGGTTCACTCCGTCGTACTTCTCGCCCCAGTGCAGGTATTCTTCCTCTGTGCTGGGCCGCCAGAATGGGTCTATGTCTATCACCTGGAAATATTAATTTTATAATTTATAATCAGGGGGATTACTACACTACCTGGAGCTCGGTGGTGCAGTGGTTTAGCACCTGGCCCAGCGATTGCGGAGGTTAAGCAACTTTCGCAAGGGTCGGTCATATCCCATGACTAAAAAAATATTATCTCAAGCTCCTCCGTGCTTCGAAAGGCACGTTAAGCCGTTGGTCCCGGCTGCATTTGCAGTCGTTAACACCCACCAATCCGCATTAGGCCCGCGTGGTGGCCCGTCCTCCTTATCCACCCATAAGAAAGGCCTGTGCCCCAGCAGTGGGGACATTAAAAAAAATGGCTGATGGACTACGCACGACGGCGATCGAAAATATTGAGATCGAGTTGGTATCGAGTGAATGTCAAAACGGTAAGTACCTACCAAAGAGAATGTAAAAAAACGCGTTTTAGTAGGTACTATGGAAACCGTTTTTAATGTACCAAATGAGAGTTTTTTTTAAATACTAGACAACATCAAAAACATTGCTCTGATTCCAAAGTAGCTAAAGCACTTTGTGAAAAGCAAACTACTTGGAACTACAAACACCCAGCAGACCTTGGTCAGTACAGAAAAGTTCGTTTTCTAAATTGACTCAGCCGGAGATCGAACCCGGGACCTTAGAGATGGCGGTACCTTGAAAACCAGTGTACAAACCACTCACACCAGTGGCGAGGGGTAAAGGTGAAATAATGGCGAAGGTAAGCCGTTTTACAAAAATGTGATGATCTGCATAGTGGATCAGAGGAATCAAATGGGTGGAAAAGCCCACGAGCGCCATCGGCCTGTATGGACCCTTCGCCACTACAACCTGACTACTACAATCACAACTCTCAACCACTATCTATGTCGTCGATATCTATCGAAATTACCTCCCAATGGCTGAACAGCAGTTGCGGCGCGGCCAGCCCTGAAGTATGGGTCCTCAGTTCTAGTGCGAACTTAAAGCTCTCGGCGACTGGCAGCATCGCCATCACGCGGAAGGACGCGGAACCGCTCTGCAGGTCGCTGCCAACAACGCGCCCGCCGCGACGGCCCAGCGCTGCGTACAGCTTGCCTGCAAGAAAAGAGAAGGTATATTAGGACCAAATTATATGACAATGCACAACTAAGCTAGGAAAAACCTGGATTTGGATTGTGGACCCCTAATCCATTCCACAAACGTAGCACCCATCTGGGGCGACACGTAATCGAAAAAACTCAAAGCCAGGAAGATGAAGAAAGCCAAAGAGTTATTATAATTAGGTGGCTAGTCACAGATCTTTTAGGTCGCAGTGACTCTAGCTCTATCAGAGCTGCAGAGCACCTAACACTCAAATAATAATAATAATAGGAAAAAACCTGGGGTTATAAAGGAAAATTTTATGCGATGCCATGTTAATTGCGGCGATCAACCATGAAGGATACTTGCAAATCTTGCAATGTTTATGGAACAATTTTATCAGTGCTAAAGTTTGGTGCTGCTAAATCAAAGCTTTGATTTGAGCAAACGATTATTGAAAAACAAGTATTGTTTCTTCTGACTAAAAAAGGCTAGGTATCATCAATTTTATTATTTTGGGTTAGATATTATTTTGGGTTTACAATAAATAAGTTAAACTCTGGTACCGTGTCGCACCTATCATAACTTTAATTCTAAGGTTGCAAAAAATACCAAGTACCATCTAAATAATTTTGCTATTCCTAAAGCCAACTGAGCTCCCCTTCAATACGTTTTTTCCACATTTGCATGTATGAAGCAAGCGAAAAAACATCTAAGATTCTGTACAACCACTTAGTAACAAGCATTTTTAAGAGCTCATTTTTACGTGTCGAAAGAAGAAGTAAAAGTAATTGATATGCCGTACAAAATGAGCAATTATAAGGAGGTTTTCCGCTCGTTAACATTCTTTAGAGAGAAAGGTTCCGATTGATGTTAAGGACCTACATTTAAAAGATAGCTTAGTATTTGGTAACACAAAAATAAAATATGGTGGCAATATTATCACCTTAATACTTATTGATAATATTTCTTATGAATACGAATATGAATAAGTGAATTCTTTAAAAACTTCATTTCAGTTAACATTGTGATTAAATAACCGGTAAACAAGCTCAATGTAGGTAATATAGTTATGTTGATAAGTTTATTTCTGAAGACTTCACAATTACTTCGAAACGGATTAACGCTGACCGAAACCACTAAATATTTCAGCATCTTTGAATATCGCCAAAAAAGAGTCAAATAAAAAAATAAAGTGAATAATTCCTTCAAAGCTGTAAAAACGAATTTTCGTATCCGCAACTCTTGTATCGGATTTGTAGGAAGCCAAAAAAGTTTTTGTAAAAAAGTTCGCTTCGTGATCTCATGTCAGGGAATGGCTTGACAAATATTCAGTGGCCAGTCGCGTAGAAAAATTCCTCGCTTCTTACAGATTGGTCGTGGCCATTATGAGATGAAAGGGCCTTCCGGTCACGGCCGCGCATCCGGCCCGGCCGGTCACGTCTCTCGGACATCGTATTTGCCTAATAAATAAGCTCTGTATTTGAACTTTCAATGTTTCAAGAATGTTAGGAAAAAAGACATTACTCGGCGGAGGAACCGACCACTTGTATAATTATTGCTGCATCCGACGACGGTAAAAACCAAACGATTTTTGTTGTGGCGGGTGAATGAGGTTTAAGGGGACGTCTGCATTGATAAATTTAAAAAAAGTTATTATTCAAGCAAGTCTAGTCTAGGCTACGTACGCACTGCCAGGTGGTTTGCTAAGCGTCTAGCTAGAGCATAGCGATAGCGTGTCTACTAAAAGAAACGTTCCGAATGTTCGCAATTGGCCGCACTGCTAGCTTGGCGCCTTCGTAGGCGCGAGGCATTTTAGATATGAGTGTGTGTGTCAAAGCTTTAAACGACTCAATACGTAACCCACGCTTCAGTGCGGTCACCGGTGTATCCTAGCAAGTGTAAGCCACTAAGTGCTAAGCAAGCGTGGCAGTGCGTAGGGGAAGTACGTCCAAAATGACATACTATTTTTATTTGTCGCTATATCTTTCTAAATAAAGTCATTACAATCATTCTTTTATTTTTTAAATCATCTTTAGTTATTTGCCTTACAGTAATTTAAACTTAAAAATGAATTGAAATAACAGCAAAGGAATTCTAGAGCTCAATCCACAAAAAGTCGAAATACCATTTTGTCCATACAGTACGGACAAAATGACATAAGTATACCTAGTTATGCACAAAATGATAAAATAAAAAAGTTGCACAAAGGTCACAAATAAAATTTTTGGTCTTCCTAGAAACATCAGCACGTGATGCATGAGCCCAATGAGCACATTACATGTATTTTAATCAGTCTTGTCTAGCTAGGGAACGCAAAAAGTTACATTTAGTTATAGTTACAATAAATACGAGCACAAACATCATCGTTCGCTTTTTGCATAAATTCAGGAGTACGTTTGACGTTCAGATTTCCTTTTTTAGTTGCGCAGAATATTATTTCTAAATGAAAGTTTTAACTTCCTAAATCTGTATGGACAAACTATATATCATTTTGTCCGGAGTAAAAGTATGTCATTTTGTCCAATAATGCGTGACATGAATAAAGAGTTAAGAATTAACTAAGAAGAACTATTATTGAATATTAATTTAATACACATCGCAACATAAAGCTACAACGCGTCGATTTAAGTTACAATATTGAAAGAAAACAACGTAAAACCTATAAAAAGTCTGAAAATAGTAATAAGAATAAAAAGTTGTAATAGGCAAAAAACACATTTGTACCAGTCACTCCGGTGCCCGAATAAACTGCAGTGTGTCATTTTACCCATGTATGTCATTTTGTACGTACTTCCCCTACGTGGCCTTAAGGAAGCAAGACATTCCATACATTTTTACAGACAATACTAAGTATGCAAGTCCAAAAACCGAGTGACCTTCCGCCAATAACAGGATTTAGGCGTAGGTATGTATGTATAGTTAAAATCATAAAAATAATACATAAGTGATCAATTATGTTATGACATAGCTGCTTCTGAAGCCAGTAATCAATTATGACATAGCTATAGCTATTTCTGAAGTCAACTGTACCTATCTATTTTGTTAATATATTTATTACTAGCGGCCGCCCGCGACTTCGTCTGCGTGGACAGTTTTTTTGCTATCCCTCGGCAACTGTACGTTTTTTCTGGATGAAAGGTACCCTATGTCCTTTTCTGCACCCCTGACAATGTGTATGCAAAATTTCATGATGATCGGTTCAGTAGTTACGACGTGAAGGCGTAACAAACAAACAATCAAACGGACTTTCGCATTTATAATATTAGTAAGGATTGTAGACGATCCGAGTACAGAACCAGAACACAAATCCTATCCAACTGCAGCGTGGTGTGAGACAGGGAGACGTTATTTCTCCGAAACTGTTCACAGCTGCGTTGGAGGACATCTTTAAGCTCTTGGACTGGAAAGGACTCGGCATCAATATTAATGGCGAGTACCTAACACACCTTCGTTTTGCCGATGATATAGTCCTTATGGCTGAGACCATGGAAGACCTGAACACAATGCTCGAAGATCTCCGTAGTGCTTCCCAAAGAGTGGGTCTTAGGATGAACATGGAAAAGACGAAAATTATGTCAAATGCCCATGTTGTACCCTCTCCAGTTCATGTTGGGAACACTACACTTGAAGTTGTTGACCATTACGTATACCTAGGACAGGCAGTCCAGTTAGGTAGGTCCAACTTCGAGAAAGAGATCTCTCGCCGAATCCAACTCGGGTGGGCAGCATTCGGGAAGCTTCGAAAAATCTTCGCGTCCGACTTACCTCAGTGTCTCAAGACGAAAGTCTATGAACAGTGTGTGTTGCCAGTGATGACTTACGGCAGTGAAACGTGGCCGCTAACTATGGGTCTCATAAGGAGGCTCAAGGTCGCTCAGCGTGCAATGGAGAGAGCCATGCTCGGCGTTTCTCTACGTGATCAAATCAGAAACGAGGAGATCCGCAGGAGAACTAAAGTAACCGACATCGCTCGAAGGATTGCTCAGCTGAAGTGGCAATGGGCGGGACACATAGCGAGAAGAACCGATGGCCGTTGGGGCAGAAAGGTTCTGGAATGGCGACCGCGCACCGGACGACGCTCCGTGGGTAGGCCCCCGACAAGGTGGACCGACGATCTGGTGAAGGTCGCGGAAAGCCAGTGGATGCAGGCAGCGCAGGACCGATCGTCGTGGAGATCCTTAGGGGAGGCCTATACCCAGCAGTGGGTGTCGTGTGGCTGATATGATGATGATGATGAAGGATTGTAGGTACTGCGTAAATTGTACAAAGTGTTGAGTGTACTCCCGGTCTAAGCCGGGTCACCGTGGTGAAGGTTGACGTAAAAAAACGCAATCTGATTCGGCTGAGAAGGCGCCCACTTCCTGTGCTTACCAACAATCATTGCATTTCGGACTGCACAGTTTAATAGACAGTCCGACTACACTATACGATAATAATAGAATTAGAAACTAAATACTTATAATCTATTCTGTGCCTAATTAAAATTATTGCACATCAGCCGATGTTAATGCCTCCTCTTCTGGACCTGAGGCCTCCATAATGGATGGACAAAATTGAATGGACCATACCGCACCACATGGGCCCATTGGTGGGCGTTAACGACTGCAATTTGCAGTCGAGAGTCAGGACCAACGTCTTATGCTAGAAACATACTAGTGTGTTGTGTTAGGCTGGCCCCAGACCTACCGGTTTCATTTCTTTGCTTTGCTGTGCTACCTTGCTTGAAAGACCGCCGGCCAACCAGGGTAATTTTCAATCTATCGCATTTTTGGGACTAGACCAAATTGGCAAGATAGCCATTAGCTTGGTGTTATCAAATATCATCGCCTGGATTTCGACGTAGGAAGCTTTTAGGAGATATGCCATACCACCCTGAACATGGACTCCGATCGTTAAAATAAATCGATCGCTTATTTATACAAGATGTTTGGTAAAGCCTTATAAAGCTGAATATGGTAGATAGGGACCATAAAACTAAACAACTTTTACTATGGGACCAAATCTGAAATCGCGAAAAAAAAATGTGTTGTTTCATATATTTTGATAATTTCGTTATTAATTTTTATATGAAACAGCAGTTTTTTTTTAAACTAAAACTAAAACTTCGCATTGCAACTCAGACGACGATATTTGATAACACCAAACTAATGGCTATCTTGCCAATGTGGTCTGGTCAATATATACGATTGATTGAAAATATGCCGCTATATGAGCCTCTTGGCCGGCGTGGTAGAACAGCAAAGCAAAGAAATGAAACCGGTAGGTCTGGGGCTGGCCTTATGTCGCGATAGATCGGTGGTGGGGGTTATGTCGCGATCACAGCCGAGTGGTCCGCGACACGCACGACAGATACCGCCACAATACAACACAACACATTAGTGTGTTTCTAGTCATACTAAATGTATGAAACCGATACGATTCTGTCGCACACGACACAAAACAACACAATAATATGTTTCCGGCCATACCTTCGAAAAAGCGGAGGAGCTCGAGAATACAAAATACTACAAGTTAAAAAAGAGGAAGTTAACTTGACTTTCGTCGAAATGCATAAAAGCTTGTCGGCGAAATAAAAATAACTAATGCTCTAGCTATAGTTCATAAAAAAATATATAGTTAGGCAACCTTTTATGTAGATGGCACTAATTTTAATAAAGCACTAACATTAATTTTTGTCCCTGGGTATAGGGCTGTTAAGCTAGGGTTTCCTAGGATAGATACAGCGGCGGCGTTGAATAATGTCTATGTTAACAATCCGGCCACACCGTAACGTCAGAAACCGCGCCGTGTTGTTACATAGACAACGCTCTACGCCGCTAAATTACGGCCGTAATATGACGGCACCGTCATCCTAGGAAACCCTAGCTTTAGTCTAATAGTGTAGCGCGAAAGCTCACATCGTCGTGTCTAGGTGTAAGGGTACCGTTGGGCGCGCCCTACATACTCCCCATCCGTTAGTAACGGCGCCTATCTGCTCCCAAGGACGTCCGCATTCATAAAAAACCTCAAGCCAACCAATAGGATGTAACTAAACGAACAAAACCGAGAAATTACATAATAAAAAAGTTAATCGGAATGTGAAATATAATATTATCAGCTTCTGTGCTATGGTGAATGACTTGTATTGTATACCAGGTCTTGGGTAGGGGATACTAGGACCTACGTGTTCAAAACTCTGCACCTTAATCAAAAACTCATATGTGGCTTGGCCATTTCGCTACTTGGAAAAATTATTCACTGTTCATTAGTTTTCTGATAAACAATAGCCTGTTCTTGTAGTAACGAAACGGCCAAGCCACATATTTTGACTAAGGTGTGGGGTTTTTGAAGTTAAGGTTTGTGTACAGTTAGGGCGCGTAGACTTAGAAGCTTGGCTCTACATGAGGGAGGTCTGATAACTTTTTGATAGTGCGGGCTATATGGGTAAGTAGTCTTGGAAACATTTACATGAAAATGTTTTTGGTGGGATGTGATTGTCTAGCTAGGGCCTACTAGATGTGTTTATAGTAAAATGTTGTCTAACATTTATTTGTAATGCTGCTGGAACAATAACTGGTCAGTCATCCATCACCTTGATAATTTTGATTACCTACTTAACCGATTTTCAGAAAACAGATGATTGGAGTCCTTCCGGATCATTTGACCACTAAATCTTATCACCAGTGGTCAGTTGAGAGGAAAAATTTCTCATTTGACCACTGGAGGTGATGAATAAATAATGAAAAATATTAGAAAAAATCGGCTCACCCGTAGCAATATTTTTCATTATTTATTCATCTTAATATAAAAATAGTATTGTGAATGCAAAAATCTAAAAGTTTAACACTGGAGGTGAATTGGGAGCAATTTATTCCTAATTCATCACCAGTGATGAAGTGGGTTTTTTTTTTGTTTCAACTGACTACCGATGACCCTCTGAAAACTATATACCTAAGCCTATTATTAAACCATAATTTAACCACCATAAGTTAACCTTCTCCATATTTATGTGATCCTGGTACTTTGGAGCCGCAAGTGATTAAAAGTATTTAATTTTGTACCAAAGCTAAGCGAGGGCAGGTTGCTAGTTTATTATAAATATAAAACTATCTACAAGCCGAATATGGTAGATAGGGACCATCAAACTGAACAACTTTGACTATGGGACCAACACTGAAATCGCGATAAAAAGTCAGCTGTATCATTTTGATATTTTCGTTATTAATACCATATTGGGCTTTATAAGGCTATTAACAAACACCATGTATATAAAACACAGAAAGTTATAGAAGTTAATCTTCTTAGTATTTATGTGATCCTGGTACTATGGAGACATAAGTGGGAAAATAATCATTATCACAGTCAGATTTAAATAAATATAATATACATAAAAAGATTACCTATTTATATTGTATGTTTTTTTATACCCAATAAAATTCACCAGTGCTGAAATGCGATAATTTTCATCACTGGTGGGTGAAATGGGAGTAACATTGTGTTATTTGGCCACTGGTAGTCAGTTGAGAAATTGGAGTGCCAACCAACCACTGGTGGTGGGATTTGGTGGTCAGATGGTCCTAAAGGATTGGAGTAGCACAAATTCTAGCTAAATTACTTAAAAAATATTATTGGAAAATTAAAACAATCCAAGTACTTATTCTATTTTCTTCACAACATAGTTATAAACCAAATACTACACTTAATTGTGAAATGTCATCGGAGTTCCGTTATTGTGGCATAGTGAAATAGCTACGGTGAAGTAATAATGAAAAGTAAAAAAATATATGTTTTTTATTGCAAGTATAGTAGCGATAGTACCTCCTCATCAAGTAAAGAAAAAATAAATAAAAACATAGGTTTTTTTTTAAATATTAAAAATATAATATTATTGTCAAATATTAAAAACGATGGTTGGTTCAAATCGCCGTGGAAAGTTAAAAAGTGCCAAATTAGCAAGGTGTTTGAGCCAGGTTATCGTGGGGCGGTACACGTGTGTTTATTTATATGTACCGCTTAAACATTGCACATAAGTAATTAAATTGAATACCATTGGATACATAAAAAATCATTTCTATTTTATGTGAAACTTTCACATTATAAAAGTTTCTGAGTGTAGACCATTATAATAATAAAAAAACATAATAAAGATTTTATATTTGAAGGTGGCACTAAAATAAACAACAACAAAAAAAACTAAACAAAAAAGAAGTGTAATTTTTCCTGCAACCTACTGTCTTGTAGTCCACTGGTCCACAGTGGATGTGGATAAGTTTTTCTACGCACCGGATGTAAGATGGCATTATCACCTCGCGCGGAAATGGACCGGCGGTATTCCACTGATCATCCACATCACAGCATTACTTACGCGAGAGAAAAACCCCTTAGAACCTAGGTATTTGAAAGCAGTTAGCGTATTTTAGTGCAATTATTTTTTTTTATATCTTTTTAGATTGCCACTGACGTTTTTTTTATTCTAAAAGTCTTCAACTACCATATTATAAAAAAAAATTGAATGTACTTAAATATATACATTAAATATATTACCTAGTAAAAATAATAGCAGTCTAAACTCGAAATCGAAGTCAAATTGCAAAGATTTTCTTAAAATAAATTCTTAATAAATTGTGGGAAACGCTCAAAATGGAAATGAATTGCATTGCAGAATATTTTCAGGATATATTATAATTTTTAACATTACAAATTTTGTAGACGTGCTTATAATGTAGATAATCAATAATTTTGGAACACAATCGTACTCAAACCAACTATTAATGGTACCAATTGACATATTGAATTTATCATAAGAAAATTATAACCATTATGTCCCTAAATATTATTGTCAAGGATTGATTGCAAAAGAATTCGGACACGTGTATGGAGATTTGTGGGCGTATGGTACAGGAGGCTTAACGAATACATTCATTTTATACCTTATTGCATTGACATAAGAAATGAACCGAAAAAGAGTTTTTATAGTAATTGTAGCTCATTATGGACATGAAACAACTTTGTTTGTAGCTGAATCACGTGCCTTCTAAGATACCTATAAATAGATGCCAACTTTTGATTTCTACTTTAACCAAATGTAGTGTAAATTCTAATGATTGATAACAACTACTTACTTAGATCAAAATAACGAAAAAGTAAAAATTATTTTACTACCTAACCTTTGGAATGTATGAGGATGGATAATAGAAAGAAAAAAGTATGTGCGAGAAGAAAAATTGAGAGAACTAGAATAAAAGAGTAAATAAAGCAGAAAAATAAAGGCTTGGAACCTGGTTAGGGAGAAGTGCGATAAAAAAAAATCCTTTGGAATGATACAGATTAGTACGAACTCTTCACTCACAGTATAGTATGAGTGATAATGATTTGGAGGTTCATCTAACACTTCCTTTAGGATTTTTCAATGCCAGATAAACTTTATTTATTTGATATCGTATCATACCGCCAAATTGAAAAGATATGTCCAAATTTTGTCCGTTGTATTTTTGATGGTATGAAAGATAATAGAGGAAGGTATTTGCCAATGCCACGTTCGGTTTTCCGGTCAGTAATATTGGAGAAAATATACAATCAAACCGGGTATCATTACTGTGCAGGACAATATTGTTAAAACTTGTTAATAGTATTCGAAATAAAGAAGTGTAATGCAACTCCTAACGTATGTATACACCGTCATTTTGTAGTCGTTTTAATTAGCTTAAGGGTGTGTTGTACCAATGAAACTAAACATTTTTGCCCAAGAAACATGGGTCAAAAAACGACAAAAAATTTTGGTCCTCCAATACTAACTAGACAGCTAAAACATTGTATTTGTATGGGAAAGTCAAAAATTTTTATTCTTTGGCAAAAATGTTTATTTTCATTAGTAAAACACTCCCTTAAGCTAATTAAAACGACTACAAAATTACGGTGTAGAGACATGAGAATAAAAATTATGTATAGATGTCTCTTAGTAATTTTGTAGTCGCAAACAGGTTTGTTCGTGCGTTTGTATTAAATTACATTTATGTAGGTACTTCACACTATGATAAAAGCCTTCAAGTGTCATTACTCGACCGACATTACGATCCCGCTCCCTTCCTCTCGCGACATCCCGTCACGATGCCATGTCGTACTTCAAAACTCGAACGACAATTACTTGGAAGCTGGTCTCGAAGTCCATTTCGTGCGTAAGCTGGTTTTAAAACAAATGGCATTTACATAAGCGGCAGTGTATAGTGAACATATTTCTATTTTCTTTTTTATTGAGCCTTCGGAGCCGGTCGGAAGTCGAGGGCGTTCTTTAATGGTCACCGTTTTCCGTTTGAAAGCAAAAGTTGGGGAGTATTTGGGATATGAAATCGTTCGATTTCGTCGGAAGCTAGTTTTTAACCGACTTCTGTTTTTTCGTATTTGCAAATTGGATTTGTTAAAATGAAGATAATTTGAGTAATAAACTGACTAAAACAACAGAAAAATGTTATGGTTATTTAAAGGAGGTATAACATAGACATCAACCGAAAAAATCACTAAGTCTTTATAAAGTATTTATTAATTTTCAAATAAGAAGAAAACGCAACATATTTTTTTCAGAGGTTTTTTTTTTTTTTTTTATAAAAAGGCAGGCAACTTAATCGTTGTTAAAATATAGGTACATTTATGTTCACGTCCCTATACAGTTTTTCCTATCATTATGTCGTAGGCTAAATTTTACAACACTTTTTTTTTAAATTAAGGAATATTAATAATGGTGCGGCCATTCTGCTCGTCTGAGAGCTGCGTTTGAAGAGGCGGCGCGACGTCTCGTCTGTATCAACACGAGGAAAAAAATCTGGGTCTAGGTCATCTTCAATATTTATATAACACATATTTCTCCCACGTGTTTCTGCGTTATTATCGTCAAAATGTGCGGGTAGTAACTGGCACTTATTGGGAATTAGGGCGTCCGCTGCGTTAAGAGGGACACGCGCGCGGGTCAACATAGATTAGAAGAGCAGCCATGTCAAATTAAAAATCATTGTTGGGCCAAATGTATATTGACCGTAGAATAAGTGGGCCGCAGAATCAAACTTTAAAGAAAATTAAAACTCATTGCATGGGTAAAGTGTTACTTTTGAATTGAAATGTTATTGAGACTCGCTTGCGGGCCCACATCGAAGGAGTTTAAAATTGGATCGGCAATTCGGCAGTCAAAACGTGTAAAGGGCCGCATGGTTGACATGACATGCCTGGATTAGAGCTTACTCATGCACTGCAAGCATCTGTCCGACAGAAATGTCAAAACTCTATCATCAGCAATCTATTTTCCCGCACCGTGTACCCGCGCCGGGATCCTGCTTAACGCAGAGGACGCCCTTTAAGTAATATTTTTATAATTATGTATGATATAGATACTTTTTAGCGTTTTAATAATAAGTACCTACAATGATTTTGTTCCATTTCAGTTTAATTTTATATTTTGACCACTCATTTACTGGAATTCTGCGAAGAAAATTGTCCATGCATAACTTATTGCATAAAAGAAAAATTACGCGTACTCTAATAAAAAACTTATAGGTACACCTATTTGCACTAAACTTTAAAATCGCTAGTCTTTTCCTAACTACAACTCAACCAAATGAAACGGTGGTGCCATGAACTTAGCTCTTGATCGAGTTGTGTTAGGAAAAGTCTCCGTTTGCATCAAACTTTTACAAAAAAAAAAAATAAGACTAAGAATTGGATTGTACTAAATTTTTTGCATGTGTTATATTATTATTTAGGTTTTTTACACACATCAGAAAAATGTATAAATAAAATGTAGACTAAGATGCTGCATTATTACTAATAGCTTATATGTCTTATGAGTATGTCAAATTAAGGGTGCACCGAGCGTCCACTAGCGCCGCCAATCAAGAAAAAATCATTACAACGAAATAACTATGTTTAACAAAATTCTGAAACATATAAAAACTAGTATTAGTTATAAACTATTTTTGTATGCGTAAAATTCTAAGTTTAAATGCGTTCGTGTGGTTAAAATCTGGATTAACGCCTAAAGTGGCCACTTTAGGCGTTAATCCAGGTTTTACTACACAAACACATTTAAACCAGGAAGAAAACGCATACAAAAATAGTTTATAACTAATTCTAGTTTTTATATGTTTCAGAATTTTGTTAAACATAGTTATTTCGTTGTAACGTTTTTTTCTTGATTGGCGGCGCTAGTGGACGCTCGGTGCACCCTTAACGGACTTGCATTAAATAAAGCATTCGAGCAATTTATATCTGCGAAGTTCTATTTTGATGTTCCCTTCCTGTCACTAACTCGAGTGGCAAACTTTCAAGGGCTTAACGTCAAGTACCTAAGTACTTGAATAACATAATGTACTTATTTTATATGGTAGCCAACGATAATTGTATAGTAATTACATTAGCGCCATGTTTGCGAGTGCTAAATATAGTAATGGGAGCAGGGAGGTGTGTAGGCGTTGACGTACCGACTGACAAATCGATAAATAATTTATCGATAAAAATCTCAGATATTTTTTTTTTCAAACCGGAAGAATTTTCTTTGAGGTTTCAAAAATATTGAATTCGAATGGATGTTAAGCCTGCCCTAGTACTAATATTATATTGCGGTGATCATGCTAACCAGTTAGTACTAGTTAGCATGATCACCGCAATATAATATTAGTACTCAATATATTTTATTGGGGACATAACAATATAAGTTTTTCTGCACTTGATAAGTTATTGTTCTAGGGGCGAAATGATAAAATAACATACATAATAAAAAAAAAGGAATATTTAACGAAGTGTTCAGATTGTATTTATTTTACCAATAAATAAAATCGGAACACTTTGCGTAAACAAATTCACACGTCAAAGGGCGAAAAAGTATTGCCACACGCGACACTACTGCCACCTATTGCTCTTCACGGACTCAGGCGAATACCCCATAAATTTAGTATACCTTCTTCTTTTAACTCTAGGGCGCCAGGAGTGCCCGGGAGCAGGCACGTATCCAGACTGTGTTACTCTGAAATCTTGCGAGATCGCTCGCGGTTTTGGGTGCAATTGAAGATTTTTTTTATACCAACTAAGCCTTAGTGACATCTTCGTCGATTCAAATAAATATTTTTGCTAACCTTACCTCGTTAATGCGCACCGAGTTTTATGAAAGAAACCGTAAGTACTGGTTTGATTACGCGTCCATATGCGATGAGGAAGCGGTGGGCAGCGGTGGGCCGAGGATCGAACCCACTACCCCGAGTGGGCAGTGTCAACGTTACATAACTTTATTATGTCAGGGCTTTTTTAACAAGTTGTTTTGGGACATAAGAGGACGTAGGAAGCGTAGCCTCATAAGCTTAAACTGCAACCTGCCACACTAGCAATATAGCTAAGCAACGATTTGAAATGAAATAGTGAAACACATTCGTTAAAAACTAAACTGTCAAAAACATTAGCTTTTAAAATTATGTAGATTGTAGAGTCTCTTACTAAGAATATTTTAAAATTCCGAAATAGTTATTGAATTCCAACTAATAGTACAATACAATATTACTTTCAGTGACAGTACGATTTTGCTCTAAATTTTCATAAAAATTGTAATGATTCTAACCCCCGTATCTATAGACGAGTAAGTAATGACTTGAGTAAAACTTGCAATTTTCAAATGCTTCTAATATTATATTCATACGCATTTTATAGTATCAATTAACCTTAAATTCACCAAAACTGCACTAAGAAGTCATTTAAGATGAATTTTACTATAAATTGCATGTGAATATTTATTTATTTGTTTGTTTATTTGTTTATTTAGACACAATAACAGTTCACAAACTTTGAATTTTACATAAAATCACAGTAAACTAGAATAAATGTTAGCTTGGAACCAATAACACTTGTGCACAGCATTGAAATAATATTAGTTAATTAAACAACCAAATGAAACATAAGCTAATTAGGTAATTAAATAAAAAAAATGACAGTTAGAACAGCAATTATTGAAGGTAAGTTAATTTATGGTACGTACAAATTAAATAAAAAAATGAAAATAGGTTAAGATTGAAAGCAAAAAAAAAATCATTTTTTTTTTTTTTTGTTAACACAGTTAAAAACATAGGGTGGGATATGATATGAAAAGCATTAGAAAATTTCAAGTTTTACTCAAGTCATTACTTACTCGTCTATAGATACGGGGGTAAGACGGTTGTGAATAGCCGATGGGGAAAGATGTCAAATCATGAGATGGTTGCTCTGGTGGGAATAATTAAATTAAAGTAATTATTAATAAACGTAATTAAAAAAATAACAAACTAAAAAAACTATTATTTTATATGAATTAACACGATTATATTTAACCCATGAAACGAAAACGAGGAGGTCGATGGCGCTCTGTGTGGTGCGCCTGGTCCAGCGATTGCGAAGGTTAAGCAACTTTTGCAAGGGTCAATCCGGGGAGCGTCTTTACTAAATGTACTTTGTGTCGGCATCCCATAGGGTTTTAGGAGTAAGCCTAAAATAAAACCTGACTACTAAACATACCCGATCCGGGGATGGGTGATGGGTGATCCAAAAATTAATTAATATCAAGCTTCTCCTTGCTTCGGAAGACACGTTAAGCCGTTGTTCCCGGCTGCATTAACACCCACCAATCTGCATTGGGCCCGCGTTGTGGGTTATGACGCATACTTCTTATCCATCCGTAAGGAAGGCCTGTGCCTCAGCACCAGCTGATGGCCATGAAATAAATCATTCTTTCGGAAGTTTTTAAAAAAGAATTGACGCAAGGAACTTGAACAAAAAGTACGACATTAATAACACAAGTATTTTCAGGCGTCGGATTTTTGGAACTGTCAAAAAAGTTTACAAAATAAGTAGATATTATAAGATATAGGTAAGGTTACTCGATAACGCTAAATAATTACCTTGAGTGTTGCCAGAATCGTGATGGGTAGGAAGTTTAGAAGTTTCGTCGCGTGTTTACGACTGTTTACGTTTTTAGGTAAATTCCAGCGGAAAGTTTGATCCCTTAACGTTCTGATGGTAGGGTATGAGTTACTAAAGTCTACGTAAAGACTGTATTTGCCCTCACTATATAAAAAAACGGGTGTGTATTACTGGGGCGAGTGAAGAGTTGAGTAAGGCGCTTGTAAAAAACAAATACTTAGCTAATTAATTATTCTGACAACAAATTAATTACTGTTAGGGTTAGGTAGGTACCAGTGGCGAAGGGTCCATACAAGCCGATTACCATCGGCTTACCTTTTGGGAATCCTACCCCACTGATCCACTGTGCAGATCATAACATTTTTCATATTTTTTGTAGAGCGGCTTCCCTTCGCCATAATTTCACCCCTCGCCACTGGTAGGTACATATAAAGTGAAAACAGCCTTTGTGAAGTATGTGCCAAAAATGGCGTAATAAGTTATTGATGTATTTTTTTAGGGAGAAAACTTTTTAAAAGATAACACGTATTAATGTGTTCATGCATGTAATAGATTAGTGATAATAAAACTATGGAAAATAATGTAATGTCATAGTTAGAATGATTGATGTAAACCTTATTATTTGTTTGTAAGTTTATGTTATACTTAAATCATTATTTGTTGCTAAGTTTATTAAAATGATTTGATTTGATTACGTGATCCATGACGATCTGCTACAGTTTCCTGTTATTCGATTATTTTTGCCTAATTGTTATAAAAAGGAATTGATTTGATGTTGGTCTGCTACCGTTTCCTTTTATTCAATTGTCATTTTAAAATAGGTATAAAATAGATATCTTTATTATTAATTCAATGATAAATAATGTTAATTATATTATATTTTAATTGTCACAGGCTATTTATTTAATTAATGGTTATTTGTATAAAAGTATTGATTTGATCGTTTGGCGCCATATGGCAGACTTGTTTTCTGTAATGCTTACTCCTGATTGGTTGTTAAAATATTGGCGGGATATATTGCTCCTGCGGAGCGTAGCTTATTTTTAGTCACATTCTACTGTAGTGAGTCAAGTGAAAAGGTTGTGGAACAGAAAGTTAAGTATTATTCTAACATTATTTTCTGTGTTTAATGCTTGTGTTATTTATTTAATCTGGTCGATAGTTGTTGCATAATGAACGTTAGTTTTACGTTAATTGTGTTACTTATTTGATGTGGTTAATAGAATTGTTGCTTATTGAACGTTCATTTTTTGTTAAATGTGTTATACCTATATCTAAGTTAATTTGGTTGATAGAATTGTTGCTTAATGAACGTTCCGATTATATTAATTATTTAAGATAATAAATTATTTGAACAATTGTTGAAGGACTTCTTACGTTTTATTAATAGTATTTCCCCTTAGTTTTCCTACATTCAGTTAGTCTATATTCAGTTTAATAGTCTACATTCAGTTAAATAGTCTACATTCAGTTCAATAGTCTACATTTAATTCAATAGCTTACATTAATTGCACTTTAAACTAAAGAGATATAATAGACAATAGCTTAGTTTTTGATTATATATTGCTCTATCCTACAAAAGCTATCACATGCATATAAGGTGGAACAAAATTATACTTTATATGATAAACTGATTATAGCAATCCTAGAACGGAAATATGTTTTGCCTTTGCCCACTGATGGGGCAGATTTGATATCTTATTAGATTCGGTATCGAAAACAATAAGTACCTACCTAAGTATCTAGTCTATTTGCGTCTAGGGTTGTCACTTTGCAAGATTTCTCAGCAATGTGGTGGTTTTTATGGTTTGTAATAATTTTTCGGGGTTGTAAGCATTGGTATTGGTAAACAAAATACTTGAATTTACATACCATATTCGGCTTTATAAGGGTATTACCAATATACAACGTGTTACGAAAATACCCCTAATTCCGAATATGGTACACAGGGACCATCAAAATCAACAACTTTTACTATAAAATCAGAAAAAAAATCAGCTGTTTCATACACTTTATGAATGTTTTCGTATGAGACAGCTCTTTTTTTGCGATTTCAGAGTTGATCCCAAAGTAAAAGTTTGATGGTCCCTATCTACCATATTCGGCTTTATAAGGCCCTGTAGAAACAAAGAAAAATAAAAGAAAATTATGTAAATAGTCCAAAAATATGACAGGTAAGTAAGTTTACAAATCTAGAGTTTTCAATATGATTCATTATCTAAATAGTAACTAGCCACTATTAATCATTATAAATAAACATAAGACATAACATAATCCCGTCTAAGTTGCTACGGGTGAGCCGATTTTTTCTAATATTTTTCATTATTTATTCATCTTAAACATAAGACAATTTGTTTACAAATTTTAATTACAGTTAGTTTAGTTTATAATATTGTCTACAAATCGCTCCCACTGCAAACGCCTAGTTTGACAGTCGTTAGTAGACAGGCAGTTTGTAATTATTATTAAAGTTTTGCATTTCCGAGTCTCACCAGGACTATCAAGATTGCCATAACAGTTAAAAAGTGTAATGTAAAATCTAAAATTTAATTATTTTAAAGCTATTTCATCTTTATCGATTGTCAAACATCTGCAGCGAAAATATAAAAAGTTGGTATCTACTGGAAAATTTCGCTGAGTTCACTAGGAACTTGGTAGCATTGCTGGGATTACCCAGGGGTACGGGTTCAAGTTCCGTCTGAGGTGCTACGGACGAGTCGATTTTTCCTAGCAGGTACTTATATATCTTTATTATTCACGGCGGGATAATGCTTGCCCTTCATTCACCTCACCTGATGTTAAGTGACGATAAGGCCGAAAGTGGAAACGCACTATATCTACCCAGAATCTTCACCACTGAGGACTATCTTATATATAAAATAGCATTGTGAAATGCGAAAAACAATAAAATTTGATTATCACGTACAAACGTACAAACGTGGTCATCTTTCTAAAGTCGACTTCATTGCTCGAAATCTAGAATGAGGAAATTTTGAGCATCATGATTGGCCATGGCTAGTGGAAACGCAGCTTTAGATGTAGGTACCTCCGATACGTACGCTAGTTTTATGAAAGTAGCCTTTTCGTCAATAAATCTATTATTATAACTGCGTATTACGAAAAGTGCAGGATTTCTTTATCGCAAATTCACACCACTTTATAGGTCACAGTAACACTATCATCAAATAGGTAATGTAATAGGTAATGTTTGCCCTCAGAGCCATGTGATCATCTTCTTAAAGTCGTCCTTTACTTTCCTAAGTCACCTTTCCCAGCGGTCAATTTCCTAATAGCATCTATTGATGTACCGCTGCACCACCGCTCCTCTCAGCTCCGTCTCCGTAGAAACGCACCCTAACTTAACTTTTGCGTCTTTCAGAATTTAATATGAATTAATTAGGTTACGTAAAATAATGTTGGAGGCCGACCTACGTGAGCTCGATGCTGGGGACTGACTCGAAACAGCAAAAGATCGAGATAGATGGCGATCTCTAGTATCGGAGGCCAGGACACACTTTGGGTCGCTAAGCCACCGGAGTAAGTAAGTAAGTACGTAAAATAATATTGTTACAAAAGTACTAATTCTATGTCAGAGAACACGCACTAAATTAACTAAAATGTCAATGAATTTTATTACTTTTGTAGGTAATACATAATAATAATATACTATAACATAATAATAATTAAATTTCTCACGTTTTTTTACTTACCATTAATTATTATGGACATGCGATACTCTGTAACACAACACTATTTACTTCAATCAAAGCGTATTTATGTTGTCACTTCCACAAAAACTACGCTGTCTGAAAAAACCTTAAAATTCGTACGATTCAAGAATACGCAAAGTAGGCATTAACAAAAAGCATTGTTATCTAATAAGTACCACAGATGGATTGTAAAACTGTATAAGTACTTAACAGCGGACGTGAATATCTCAGAAAAATATACCGGATCTGTCATTTCCTAGTAAAGAACAAAGTTGTTAAAATCTTTATTGAAATGACAAAAGGCTCTTGAGGACGCGTGCCAATGCATGCATCCCTTTCTGCATTATGGGGTGCGAAAAAGCTGACCAATGCAGTTTCAAGTGCCTATTGTATCCTGAACAAAGTACTTGAGTACGAGCACCTTTCTTATCATTTACAACCCTGAAGATGTATTTGAAAACGTTATTAAACCCGACTCTATTACCGAGAAAATAGAATGCAAGTTTTTAGGGAATTCCGTACGTGACTTTGTCTACTTTTGCTCAAGGGTTTTACTGAATTCCCATAATATAGTTAAGTTATGGTATTCGCACTTGAATCACCTTACTTTGCTTAGCGTAGAAATGAAAAGATTTGACGTGATAATGCCATTTCCGCAATATTCCGTAGTTGTTTTAGCTATTACCCACAAATGTTTAAAAGAAATAGTTTTAACAAAAACAACTAAAACGATTTTATGTCCAATTATTTACCAATGTACGTAGAAATATCAAATAACTCCTATCAATAACTTTGTTATGACGCACGACCCCCAAAAAGAGCCGAAATGTCAGAATGTACAAAAATAAGGCTTAGAAAATTATCAATAAAACTTAATTCGGAATAAATCGTCCAATGAGAATTTTTGATTGACTGAGTGAGCGCGAAGCTTCTCTGCTTCAGTTCGGGCAAAAAATCTTTCGTATGCCTGGCCGTTTGTTCTCCTCTACACTACAGGTAGCATTTCTCAATCGAGCAGGTTCCATAATGATTATAATATAATTTTTATCGAGCCATTTTTTTTGAAAAAAAAACCGCATTTCAGCCACTTCGAAAAATTATCAAGTATATCACAAAAGCTCACAGAGTAAAATAAAAAAATAAGGCGATTAGCTATTTAAATCCTTATTAATCCTTACTAATATTATAAATGCGAAAGACCGTTTGTTTGTTACGCCTTCACTGAACCGATCATAATTAAATTTTACATTCACGTTCTCAAGGGTACAGATGGACACCTTTCATTCAGAAAAAAGTACTGCTCCCGAGGGATAGTAAAAAAAAACCTTTCAGGCAGACGAAGTCGCGGGCGGTCGCTAGTATAACATATAATCAAAATTGTTCGTTGTTCTGTTAGTGAAGAATTTAGTGTGACGCCATTCTTTCGAGTCATTAGAAGCAATCGCAGAAGTAGGTATTCGCCTCTGGTATTACAGAACTGAATGTCATGTCACGCAAACCTATTACGTGCTAAAAGTGGAAGGCTAGGTTAGAATAATAACATGTGAAATAATACAAGGAAAATATATTCGATTTAATACGTCTAAAAGAAAAAGAAAAATGCTATTCTTATCCTCAGAAAAGACGTGAGTTGAGTCAACTAACGTCTTTTCTGTTAGATCATTCTTTTATATTATCACAGTTTCATTGGTACCTAATAATGAAATTGTGATAAAATAAATCAGCTACGAGCTACAACACAATCTGTCGTGTCGTGTCGTTCCGCTATTTTAAAGAAATATTTAGGAAAATTTCATTAGCAAGCCTCCACTTTAATATAATACAAAAATACTACTAATAAAAACCTACAATTTAATAATATTTTCATTTTATTTGGGGAGCACTTCCATGGTGTGGTTAGTATAGAATTCACCAAAACAACACCAAAAAGTGTTTCTTATACTTTTTTGAGTCATGGACCAATTTCAGAATTTAAAAAAATCCACGGTCCCCTGTCAAAGAATATTTTAGGAAGAGAGAACAAGCATTACCTATATTAAAAATATTTTTTATTGTATACTTTCATTAGCTACGGGAAAGGTTAACTGCAGTGCGGACCCCTGATACACCCCACTTTAAAAAACACTGACGTGACGTGCCCTGACCTAAACACTGAACTAGCTAATAATAAAGTATCAATATTAATGATGCCGGAATCTACATCAATAAAGTCAGCACTTTATATTATCGTTTTTGAAACAACCTTACGCTTTCGTGTTTAATAAATTCGTGAAAAGCGACAAATATCGCATTCGGAAATATGCGTTCCACCATTTTGGGTGTTTCAAATTCTTTTGTAAAATAGGTAATGTCTATTTGATGTTTTTATACTCCTAATACTACCTATGTGAAAGCCAACATTTGAATTTATGAAGAAAAAATAAATTTTTGAGTGTATGTACAAAAAACGTAGTGGCATGTTATAAATAGTAATAGTTGTAGTTAATATAAATATTTCATCAGCAAATGTTAAAAAAATAGTTCTTACTTTAATTCATTTACGTAAGTAATTAAAAGTTCCCAATATAATTTGTTGCAATTAAAACAAAGGTTGGTATAAAAAATGCTACAAACGTAAATTCTCAGGTTTCCGGTTGGATTTTGCACCGGATCCACCGTAGGCCTATTGCCTAATTTACATAATTTATGTAAATTAAATAATTTTACTGCCTTACTTTACCTACACTAGAAAGAAACGACAAAATTGAAAAATATTAGTCAAATAATAAATTATGTATGTTATTATTTTTGCTTTTAAACGAGTCGACAGGCGTTTGGGAGTGGGACCGTGGTCCTAAGACCCCACCTTGGAACTATGAATTTTGATGGTGTATTTATTTAATTAAAAGGTTCTTCTATGTACGTACTTAATAACACATCGTTCTTATGCCTTACTATCCAAGTTGCCGATTGAATTTGGAATGGTTTTTACGGTTGAAAGTGGAAATAATATGAATGTGGAATTACTCCGGTCCCGGCCTCCCGAGTCTTTCAAACATTGCTTAATAAAATTGATAAATATGTTTGTATTGTTTGTACTTACTAAACCTAACATAATCTCATTTTATAGTTCTAAATTAATTAAAAGATATAAGTAATAATATTATGTTAAGTACTTATATAGTTTTACCACAGAATATTAATATTGAAATCATATGATACAAACTTAAGAATATTAAACACATAGAAGCCGAGTCCTTGTATGTAAAGTGAGACAAAACAAGCTGGAGCTATAAAGCCGAACGTGGTAATTAGGGCCCATCAAACTGAACAACTTTTACTATGGGACCAACTCTGAAAACGCGAAAAAAAATCAGCTGTTTCATACATTTTGATATTATCGTTATTAATTTTTGTATGAAACAACAGATTTTTTTCCCGATTTCAGAGACGGTCCCATAGTAAAAGTTGTTCAGTTTGATGGTCCCTATCTACCATATTCGGCTTTATAAGGCTTTTACCAAACACCTTGAATATTATATATCCTTCTCACGTTCGTTACCTAATCGTAACTAAAATCCAATAAAATAGTTACTATCGTATCGTATCCCCTAAAGGAAATTTTTCGTTCTTTTGGGTACGATTAGGTAACATATGAAGGATAAAATAAAAAAAATCTGAAAAGTGAGCCATTTGGCTCAGTTTTAATTGCCTCACTTTTGACAGTGTGCTTTGAGAGTATCGTTCTAGGTCGTTATAATTCTAAGTAAGTATTATGTTAAGTATGTATATCGCAGAATAAACATTTACATCATACGACACAAAAAATGCATTCGAGAAAACTCCGTAACTGCGTACTATAATCTCTTAAAAGGTTGTATATATTTCCCATACACAATCACAGCAACAAGTATTAAAAACAAAATAAAACGTTTACCACGTGCCCGCATCTATATAAATAACGTATACATTTCCCTATGGCCATATAACATGATACAAACACAGCTATAACTACACAAGCATGTATAGTACACTGGTGTCCATTCATAAGAAGCAGTTCATTCATGCAGTGGTTGAATGGGAGTGAGCGAGACGGACGAACACTAAGGTGGTGTTACAATGGGTCTCTTTCAATTCTTATGAATGAAATCCTGTTCTAAGAAATGCATTGTTTCGGGTTAAAACAATTGAATGGTGGTTTTGTGAAGTGGTTGGGCTGGGGGGGATAGTTTAACCCTTAGGTTTATGGGATTAAATTGTTACGTTCATTGTTGTGTATGGATACTTAAGTTTTTTTTAATGGCGATAAAAATAACATGCCTTTAAACTGTTGGGTGCATTAGATTAACTGTGGAAAATATGGGGTTAGTTTAATGAACAAAATGTAGGTATCGACACAGAATACATAATTTGATATCGTATTTAAATAAATTCGATGAACAACAAAAAAAAAACAAATGCTTTTAAATGTTTTGAAGTTCGGTTATATTCTTATTTCAATTGTTTAATTGATGATTTCATTAAAACATAGAAAGGTTGAGGACTAACAGCAAGGAAATGGAAAACTTTGCGAGTTTTACTTGAATTGTTTTTTTTTATAGTAACTTAAAAGTAACTTAGCTTGGTTGTGAACGCAGCTTTATATCAGAGCAACAAGATTGTGTAAAAAAACATCGTCGGTAGGAAGTCAACCCGAGCGCAACTGAACACTCTTGATCCGTTGGTATGGAAGGAATTTGTATAAAAACATTTTCCCCCTTATTCTAAGACGTGCACTTAAGTTAGTCCTGGTGTAAAAATGATAAATCCTGGGAGCACAATAGTAATGGGACTACAAGAAATATCATGGGACCATGCAAAAATAGGGTAATGTTGCCACTTTTATTTGTCGAAAAGAAGACTAGAACAGCATCAGTTTTAAGCCAGGTTGACGTTAAGGATTAAGTTTATGAGGGAGTAGGAGAATCTATAAGTAAAACCCAAAATCTTTTAAGGTATGATGAAAATGTTATTGATAACAAGTTAAGTTTCATGTTTAATAAATACTTTTCTTTTTTACTAGTGCATATGTATGGAAAGTCACATCACGAGTTTTCAAAATTGTTATAATAATTTAGTATAGTATTATTCTACGAAGTAAGATAATTTGCTTCTTTTTAAGCTATGCTATTTCATACCAAATCATACATCCTAACATCAATACTAACATCTTATTTTTTATAGCATACAAAAGAGATAAAAGCGTTTTTTAGGGTTCCGTACCCAAAGGGTAAAAACGGGACCCTATTACTAAGCCTCCGCTGTCCGTCTGTCTGTCTGTCACCAGGCTGTATCTCATGAACCGTGATAGCTAGACAGTTGACATTTTCAAAGATGATGTATTTTTGTTGCCGCTATAACAACAAACAAATACTAAAAACAGAATAAAACAAATATTTAAGGGGGGCTCCCATACAACAAACGTGATTTTTTTGCCGTTTTTTGCTCGATATTGATAACAACTACAGGTAGACAGTTAAAATTTTCACAGGTCGTGTATTTCTATTGCTGCTATAAGAACATATGCTAAAAAACAGAATAAAATAAATATTTAAGGGGACTCCCATACAACAAACGTGATTTTTTGCTGTTTTTTGGTACGGAACCCTTCGTGCGCGAGACCGACTCGCACTTGGCCGGTTTTTTACAAACATTTATACCACTCGCAGTATTGTTCGAGCGAAAACTTACAAGCTAAATAAGTACAATTTTCTCATATTCTAAAGAATCGTTTTTACGTATCGGCAACATTTATCCCATTCCAAAAAAGCGTCAAGTATCAACTTAACCGGACAGCGTATAAGGTGCTTACAGAGGCGCGTAGGCCAAACTTGTACCTGCCGCGAGCCAGTCGAAGCTCGAACGACGCGCGATCGGGACAACTCCTGCGCAAACTCGAAAACAACTCGCACAACTCGAAAACTGTGAGAATGCAAGTGCTCGCGCCTTTTTTCATTGCGTGGTTGGTTGGAGGCGTGAGGGCAGTGATCAGAACTCCTTTGGAAGCTTTCAGGCCGTCGGGGGAAGTCCATTTGAGGAGACCTGATAAGCTGCCGTTGCTGCCTCACCGGAGAACCACGTTGCCGCCAAAAAGCGGGCTTAAGATTTTGTATCAGACAGGGGTAAGTTTGAACTCAACAGTTGCTAAGACTGGCCCTTTTCAATACTCGGGCCAATTCTGCCCTTTTTGTCCTTTTACCATCTCGGGCCAATTCTGCCCTTTTTGTCCTTTTACCATCTCGGGCTTGCTGGAAGAAATTTCTTTAAGCAATAAGCTGTGCCCTTGGACTACAGTACTGTTCAGTCATTACTTTTAACTAAAAATTGTTAGTGTTTATAAAATTGATATTATTTACATAAAAAAAATCTTGGACGAGAAAGGTGATGGATTCGTAATGTGAATATTCATAGAAGGAGTTAAGATTTCCTTGAAATTAACGGCTTGGTTAAGAGTTACTAAAGAAAAGACGCTATGAGATTGGATTTAGATTTGTTAGTTTTATTGGATATAGCATGCAACAAATATCATACTAAAACTAACTTCATAATAAAGTAAAAACTAGTCCGTCACTTCATAAATATTTTTCAAAATAACTCAAAGTATTTAATTATTTAATGTTCCTTTAAGTGACTTTTAACATAATTTTACTTCTCTTAACAAGAACTGTACTATAAATATTTTATTATATTTAATGTTTAAGTGTGTTTTAACACAATTTTACTTGAAATATCAAGAAATTATGTAACTACATACATCTTTCATAAGGGTGAACAGAGATTACTTCTTTTCACTTGCAAGCTACAAAAAATCTGTATGTACTTTCCTTACATACTTATATGAAAATCTACTTATGATATAAACTTATAATTTATACCACTATAAACTGATTGTCGATTGTTTACATTAATAGATTCATTATATGGCGATTGATAAATACTAATAGTAAATTTATATTCATGCGAAACGCAGTGGAATTATCAATGAATGCTAATATAAATGAACGTCCGTACGTGTTATAATGCATTACATTTAACAAAGTAATTTAAGGCTAAAGTAATTTGTCACTATTATGTAACTACAAAGATACAAAAAGATTATCTACAAGTCTGCTTGCAATCGGTTAGCGGTTAGACGGAATGAAACACATTAAAGAAATATTACTATTAAAGGACTTTTAGATACGATTAGTTTTAGGTTTAGTACAAAAATATTAGTAGGTAAATGAGCCTTTAACCACTGCGGTTTGAGACTATTATTATTTTTAATAAATCTTAGTCTCAAATACTTCTAAGAAAGCATTTAATTAAAGTTATAAACTTAGCAAATTCTAAGAAATAAATTGACGATACGTATACTTTTTCGAAATTAAGAAAATCTATGAAATAAAAAAAAAGATTTTCTTTCCTTAACCCTTAAACGCGTTGAATAAAATATTTGGGACTAGTTTCCGCCCGTGACTTCATCCGCGTGGAGACTCGGAAAATCCCTATAGGATACTTTTTATCCTGGTCAAAGGTTCCCTAAGTTTAAATCCAGGCTATTAACTCTCTGAATGACAAATTTCATCCAAATCTATTCAGCCGGTTTTGCGTGATATAAACATCCAATCATTCATTATTTATAATATGTATATGATAAATAATCGTTATTTTTTACTCAAAATACTTTGTTTTCATAGTATTTTTTGGTGACAACGAAAAAAAATACAATTTTACTTCGCATAAGAAAGGATGAAGTGTTGATAATAATAAAAAAAATAGTAAGAAAAACGAATCCATTTGTTGATCAAAACTCCGCTATCCTCACAAAGCTATGACAATTTTAATAATTTGCTGCTATAATAATTGCATAACTCAATTATTTGATTAATGATTTATAAGATGGAGTCACGATCGATCGTGTTAAACAATGTGGATTTGTTCAACGACTATTGCTTAGTCGTGACTACTAATAGTCGGGAATATTCATTGGATTCCGTTGTATCGACGGCCGCTGACTAATTCGGAGATAATTTATTAATAAGCTTGTTTTGGAAAAAGATAGAAGTTTTTTCTTTTAAATTCTTTGCATGTTTATTGAACTTTGAATCTCAAAGAATTCTTTTACATATTAAATACTAGCTAGCTTCTGCCCGCGACTTCATCCGCGTAGACATTCAGAAAACCCTTGGAAACCGGGATAAAAAGTATCCTACGTTTTAATCCAGGCTATAAACTATCTATGTATCAAATTTCATCCAAATCTGTTCAGCCGTTTTTGCGTGATTTAGGAACAAACATCGAAACCCACAAACTTTCACACTTATAATATTAGTAGGATAATTATTCCAATCTAAGATTAGATAGAGCCTATTAAGTAGTTACTAACATATTATGCAATGACAGAATAAGTTTATAAATTGTATTGTACAGATGTAGGGGATTTATCTTATAACTATTTTAGTAATTAAACCAATTCATCACCATCTGACGCACCATTAGATCTCAAGATGTTTTATAACTGGACACAAAAAACACATAAGCAGTCCTTATCCACCTTATTATCACAGCATTAAGTCTCTAATTTCCACGTCGCCGTACCCGAAGTGTCTTCAGTACTTAATGGTTTCGACGAAGGGCCTCACCCAATAATTAACTCGCTTCACTGTTAAACACTTATAAACCGTCCTATGACTAATAAATAGACCAGCAAAAACAACTTCAATAGCGGAAGCAACTCAGATACCAACAAGACAATATCCGCCAAACATTTTAAAAACTAATGAACGTATCGATGGTTATAAATCATAATAATTATATTTCCCAACTGTAAATAAAAAGTTCCGGATGTCAAACCGTGTCTGTCGTATTTCAAAAACAATGATAATCATTATTATAGGTAATTTCGAAGTCGATGCAAGAACATAATCTCTGGTCTAGTGTAATTGCGTCCGTTCAATAATAGAAAAAAGGTTTAGGTGGGTGATTTAAAAATAGTGACTTATGTTGTAAGACACAGAGTATAAAATTGGTGGTGGGTGTCGTGTTATTTGAAAATGGAATTAAAGTCGGTGCGGTGCGCGGGCGCGCGTATCACGGTGGCAGCGAGAGGCAGGTGCTACTCATTCACTCATTCTTATCTTGACAGCTTCGATGACTTACGGGTCGGTCCCGACCCGTGTGTGCTGTTTGGATAAAAAAAAACTTTTTTCTCTCTTTTATATTGCCTTTAAGCCCATTCGTAACGGTAACCTTTCCGAAGTCTGTTTAAGGAATGGAATTTAAAGTTATCTTGTCTTTTTGGAGTTCCGTGGCGAAACTAGAATTATTTATAACTAAAGGATATGTTTCATTTACTTTTGATTGGTTCACATTTTCATTTAAATATGGTCACTTAACATATTAGAACAATGTCAGATCAGAGGGAGTAGCTAAAAGTTTTTTTTTTAAATTGCGATTTTTCTCATTGAAATAAGTTCAGAACCAAAAAAGTTATTCAACTCAAACTTGACCATTCTTTAAATCTTATTAAGTTTTTCGAGAGCTTAAACCTTGACAGATATACGAGTTTATACATTTTTTAGGCCGATATTCGTAAGTTTACGACGGTCAGCGATTTTGGCTCAAAGAAAAGTAAAGAATGGAACCGGCACTTAAGTCACTTAAGTTATAATTAAACATAGAAAACTCAGCGGGAATTCGCAGCGACACTAAAAGGTATGTACTTAACTGAATGACACAAAGAAAAATAATTTTGAGGAGGGTCTCTTTGATATGTGGATTGTAAGACTTTTAATTCTAAGAAAGTTTCTACTTTAATTCAAAGTAAAAAGAAAAAAATATGAAATCTACGAAATAATGGCTTTCCTTTTGTAAGAAAAAAGTAACTTAATAGCTTCGTGTGGAGTTTCTCAAGGGGTTGTTAAGTTTAACTTAAACTAGGTCAGCAAAATGATAGGCACCAAAAAAGTTTTAATAGTGTCAATTTATAAATAGCTCATGATACTCAAAGTTTTGATTGCTCGTTTATGATTAATGTTGTTTTGTATGATACTTTTCCTTGGTTTCAATAAGCGATATGGATTTGGCTATTAATTTGCTTACTTCATTACATAATTTGTTACTTATTTATTGGGTAAAGGTAATTAAAAGATTTATAGCTTTAGATAGACACAGATATGAATTTTGATCATAATTTTGACTTGCTTTAAATATGAATCAGTTAACATTCAATGGTTCTAAGAATTAGGGTTTAAATAGGAACAGCTTTTGTAAATTATGTGTAAAGAAAATAAACATATTTTTAATCACTTTTAGATGTCACGATCGCAACTATAAATAACAGACTCCATTGTTTCAACTACATCAAAACGATTGCTCTTGAATAGAATAATGGCGTCGCAATTTGTCCAATGTCAGGTTTCAAATTTCGTGATTGCAACGAGTGTATCATCTTTGGCACCCCTTTTGTCACAAAATAAAAAGTCAGAACGTTTTAGTCAGAAGGTCCGTTCTGGGGCCCAATTGCGCTTCAACGATAAAACCAAAGCTAAACCGTTACCATTTCAGTTTCGTTTACAGAAAAATACTTGCTTAAGTTTGTTTTGTTAAAATTGTTGAAAGCTATGCCTAAGGAGCCTAGGATGCCAATTTTGGACAATTTAAATGAGAGTTCTTATGCTAAACCAAAGATTTTTAGGTAAATATAACCTAAATGACAACGTAACGTTGTCGTTCAGAACTACCGCGATTGGGCCCCGCCGCCGTATTCGAAATTCGCTACAGTAAGTTTTGTCGTGCAAGGAACTCCTTGCGGTAACTGATATACTACTGAAAATAGTGTGGGTTGGCCCAAGAGTGCCTGTATAATAGTAGTTTGTTACACAAGGGACGTAAGTGAGCTACTTACAACCGAGGTAAGCATACTACTTTACATCATTCATGCGAGGTAAATAAAACATTTAAGTAAAGGATATTTTTAGTTCATTAAAACCTCTCGTGGGGTTGATCAGACCATCAAACTGTACAACTTTTATTATGGGACCAACCTCGTAATCACGAAAAAAAATCTGCTGCTCCATATAAAAGTAAAATGTCTACTCCATCGAAATGTAAAACAGCTGATTTTTTTTCGCGCTTTCAAAATGAATCTTATCATTTTATAAAAAAAAAATGTTTGGCCAAGGAGTTTTGCATAGCTTGAATTTTCATAGTTTTTTTTTAGTAAATAGTTTCGTCATTTTATAAGAAAAGAAATTGGTTCACTAAAAGGAGTTTGACATAGCTTGAATTGTAAAGTGTACTTTACAATTAAAGCATTCACCTATGCTTGAATTGTAAAGTGATTTGAAAATAGAACGTTCTATCTAAACAATGCACTGTGTTGCACATGCTAACTTACACGGCCTCTTACTATACTAGTAAATCCTAGTTGCCTGCCGAGCAGTATGATGTAAAATATATATGTGAGCGTGTACGAAAAACCGCGATTTTATTCCGAGTGACTCTACTTCTTTTTATTTTGTGCCCTTTTGGCCGAATGGTGCACTTGACTCGAATGTTAGTACGTAAATGGATTCCTGAGCTGTGATATCCGTTGTGGGTGTCGGTGCGTGTTTGATTCCGTGTTAATATTTCCTGTACTTAAAGAGAGAGCAATACTTCCAATTGAATAAAACAATCTATATATAGACTTCTATAGTATGACTGTGAAAGAGGATCTGGAAGTGGGAGAAAAGTTTAATGTCAGCTGTTTATCATCCGGCAGTCCGGCACTAGTAATAATAGGAGACTTCATTTAAAGGGTTGCTCGGCTTATGTGGCAGTGGGCGGGACACAGCGAGAAGAACCAAAAGTAATTGGGGCGGAAAGGAATGGCGACCACGCACCGGATGATGCTGCGTGGGTAGGCCTTTTACAAGTTGGCCCAACGATCTGTTGAAGGTTGCAAGCAGTCTCTGGACCCTGCTCCAGTGACTCAAGGATCTACGCGACGATGGGTCTTGTCCTGACCAATCGTCATCTAGATCGTAGGATGCCGCGTGGGCGTTGGTCGTTGGACGACCGTGCTATTGTCCATCAGGCATTTTTAATGTCCTCATTGCTAGGGCACAGGCCTTCCTTATGGGTGGATAAGGAAGATGGGCCATAACCAACCACGCGGGCCCAATGCGGATTGGTGGGTGTTAACGACTACAAATGCAGCCGGGACCAACGGCTTAACGTGCCTCCCGAAGCACGGAGGAGCTCGAAATAATATTTTTTTAATCACCTATCCCATGACCGACCCTTGCGAACGTTGCTTAACGTCTGCAATTGCTGGGCCAGGCACTAAACAACTGCGCTACCGTGCTATTATGAAGACGAAAGGAGATGTCCCAGCGTTGCCCCAGTTTCATTTTATTTAATTACTTTCATAATTAAAAAATACTGATTGTATTTTATTTAGGTATGGTGTCAGTCAAGAATTGTTTTATATTTAGAAAAACAATTACAAAAAACATTAAGTTGTTTTCTAAAGTATTTTGTGGAAAAAATGTAAGTAAATAGTACTCTGATGATAAAAAATTGTGATTTAAAAGCGTTTTAACTCAAAAATCCCACTTTTTAATGCAGAAAATAATTATCAATCTGATTCTAGAGTAAAATACCTACTCTGTCATACTACTTTGATTAAGACGTGATCGACTTTAATATTTTGAGAATGGTGGGGCAAATGACATAGGCGCGATGGGACATGTCTTTTGTCAGTTATGGCTTTGGTACAAAGTCATTATAGGTACCTGAATATCACTCAAAGGTGATATTTCTTTTATGTTTTTTAAGGTGGTTTTAGAAGATCAGTTTTTTTGTTCTAAATTATCTTAATCTTTATAAAGTTCATCATACAAAATAATCATAAGTTTATCTGCGCGTGAGATGCAGTAATTGGACACGTATCGTATTATATTGACCTGAATTTATTTTAACACGCACAACTATCTTAGCATGGGACTTTAGGCCTGAGCTTGTAAGTGAGAATATAAAATGAACAAGTTCAACTTCATTGATAAAAATTTACATTATTTTCAACGGACGACATATTTTTGCAATAGATTCAAATATTTGTAGAGTTTTACAATAAAATTTATATCATAGCAAGACCTTCCTTAGATTTAACGTACGTGTTTCTTTTAAAGAAGATCTTATAAGAATTTTGATCCTAAATCTGACTTTTTAAAATCATCTTTGAAATAACTGAAAAAAGTTTATAAAGCCTACTAAAATCTTGAAGGAATATGTTTTTGCAGTTGCAAAAATCCTTTTTTTTTCAGCTACAGGCTGTACAGTACCACTTTTTCCATGACCGGGGAAAAGAAATCCGATTTAGTTTTAGTTCATAGTCATGTGTGATAGATACATATTACTTTAATAGTTAATATTATATAGGTAGATCAGCGCTTACCGGATATTAATCGAATGTCTACTGTTTACCTACTCACTGTGGTGATCAATCAATATGGGTAGTTTATTGGCAAGGCATGATTTGAGAAATCTTTGCTCTTTTCCCATACTGATAGGATGAGAATTTTCTTACAGTTAATCAATCATATTTTAACACAAAATAAAGGTGTTATTTTGTAAAAGATTCTTATCTAGTTAACATTGAAATTGAAAATAGTTTCGCAGCTTAAATAATGACGAGGAAATCATGAAAGCAATTAACGTTACAAAACAACAAAACTTGTGTAGTAAGCTCTTTTATAATTAAAAAGCTTATAGCGCATATTGCGCTGAAATCAAGTTCAAGATATACCATCAGTAACTTTTAATAAATGCCAAAATACAACTTTACACGTGACGCCTTCGAGCGGAACTAACGTAAAATAATATTATGTGATAATACGTAACGTATTCTTAGTTAGCGTAGCGTTACATATTGTTATGACGACGTCTAAAATTATCGCTAATTATTATATGCAGTCAATGACTAACAATGATGTATTTATTTCGACGCTTTGTTTTGATTACGTACTCACTGCTGTTAAGTGTTTCTTTAATATTACAATATATATTAGTAAGGGACTTGTACTCTTTGTAAGGGACACTTGTTGTAAGGGATATGTGCATTATACTCATAGAGGGTTATTTGTAAAAGACTACTATCAAAAACAACAACATTTGTTCTACGACTTTTCTAAAACAGTAAAAAAAAAAAACAACTCTTCATACAAAATGTCCGATCAGCTGATCGAGTTTTTTATGAAAAGTCGATTTTTTTGTCTGTTTTTGGAAAAGTCGTAGAACAAACGTTGTTGTTTATGATGTTAGTAATCTACTCCTGCGAGGTTGTTCCTGTTTTACAAATAACCCTGTATGTATAACATTTTGCAATATTCCAAGATTTTGATGAATTTTTGAAAATCATATCTCGCTGTAGGTTTACTGGCGGTGTATTATTTCATAATACTTGTAAAATATCAGAAATAAAAGAAAACACGCTATTAATTGTTAAGATTTGCAACACTAAAACTTAGTATCTACTTCTAGTAATCACGATGTTGACAAAATATAGAAACTTGGAAAAAAAGTCTTGCTTTCTAGCTATAAGAAAAAGATCTGTTGAAAATTACTCCAATAATTAAAAAAAAAGTTGAAAGGACAAAACAGACTTTTCTTGACCAATTTTCACATAAAATAACGACGGATAACTTTTTAGGTCAAATGACCTAAAAAGGGTACGCGCAAGCATAATCCGTGCACGTGGAGACAGCCGATGCGGGCGGAAGACAATTTTGTATGCATCGCTATGTTTATGCCAAGTGGTAAGGTTACGAGTTTACACTTGAGGCCGAGTGGAATGGAACACTTATCGAATCAGCTGGAAAATCTATACTTGGTACAACACACGCCACGAAAGATGAGACTTGAACAACCACGTGGTTTCCACGGAGCCGTAAACAATCTGTATGCGAATTTCCCCCTCCCGCTCGTCATGTCAGGTGCCATCTTTCGTGGTGCGTACTATAATATCATTATCATTACGAAAGTCTGTCTGTTTCTTTGTTACGTTTTTACCAACACTGATGTTTTTTTCATGAATTTTAGTAAAGAGATAGATATGACCTTGAAGAATCACATTGCAGGTTATTATTATTCTGAAAATTTCACGCGGTCCAACCAACCTCTCTGGCATCAAACACAATAATCATATAGCGCTTTATCGACACTTAGTGGCTCAACATTGGTACTTAGTGTTAGTTAATTAAAACCTAGGTTTTATAAATTAATAAGAATATGAGGTATCTTTAAAAAATGAATGAACCGCTCGTACTTTATTATATTCTACTGAAAAGATAGTGTTTAACTCTCAATTTATTACTTTGGATAGTATAATGGACCGCAGTTATATAATTTTATGAGATCTTGCCTCGTTTCAACGACCATACCATTTCAAAATCTAGTAAAATTTTCTTTCGTCATTCTCCATTATTTTGACCTCAAGTGCATAATTATTTAAGCGCACACAGTGGCGTAGCTAGGGGGACAAGGGCCCTGGTGCATAGGGAAAGAATCGGGCCCTCCTCCTCCCCTCTTTCCGCGTAGTTTGAACTTATATTGGCCTTCAAAATTATTGATAAGAATAAGAATATTAAACAGTAAGTGAACTTATCCCTAGTAGGCTAAATCCATACGTCGTCTCTATTAGAATCTCCATGTGTTTAATAGAAGAAAAAGGGAATAAATAAACAACGACGCACATGACAATATAGAATATTTATTATACAGATGAGATTAATTAATGGAAAAAACGATTTTTAACAGAATTCCCCGCCCAATTCACAATCTCTTGCGCGCTTTAACTTTTGCGAATTCGTCTATAATTTCACTCAAATCCAGTTTGATGCCGCCTCATTTTCTATTGCAATTAACGATAAATGTCGGAGGCGATCTTGTCGAATGCTGTTTCTTAAATATTTTTTTATAATCTTCAGTTTACTGAAAGATCTTTTTCAAATATCATAAATGAGAACTCATGCAACGCAAGAGCGAATGAAAGTTTCATTAAAAAGTCGATGGGTGGAATTGGCGAATTGATCTCACTACCGTCAAGCACGTGAGCTTATCGCTGATCCAATGTGCTACGGGCCTACTCATCAAAACTACCAAATAACCGAACTAACGATAACAAACAGCACATGCCTATCGAGGACGCTTGGCGCATGTGTTGGAAATGTTGAATAAGGAGATCTATAATTGTTGATTTGAAAAAACAATAAAAAAATCTTGTGAGCAGGCTCGAGCCTCAAGTCTCGAGTCGAGCCTGCTCACAAGATTTTTTTTTATTAAAAAAAAAAATATAATTTTTTTTTTCAAAGCTGAGGTTTGAGGGCCCCCTGAGCTCCGGGGCCCTGGTGCACTGCACCACCTGGCCCTATGATAGCTACGCCACCGCACATAGGTATTCTTATTGTTGCTCTGAGCATCCGGAGCAATCCCATTGAAGACGCACGTGGCATCTATCCCTTTGAGACGGATGCCAGTTCGAAGCCCGGTCGAGGTACTCTCCAGTTTCTTTAAAGAAGTGGTTTAGTGAACTCGAAGTCATTCATAATAGTGAGGTTTTTGTTCCGCGTTTGGTACAAATCGTTTTTTAAATTGCGTAATTCTTGTTCATTGACATTGAATAAGATTATGGCTTAAGCAATAATGTAAAGACCCAAAAGCTCCTTTGGGCTTGATTAATAATGATTCGTGTTTTTTCTATTTCGGTGGAAATCGCGTGAAACGCAAACTTTTCCGTATTCCCTATCGATTGCTTTTTGTTAGCTTTCCATTTGTGGAATTCCACAAAAAACTATCTATATGTATATAGACTGACCTATGAGTCCTATGACATTGACAAAAGAAGGTCGGAAACGATCTATATTTTGAAGTGTGGAAGAGGTCAAGCATAACAAAGGTTTGGTATAATGTTCTATTTTCAAAATAACATTTTGAATTTATTCAAGTTTGTTAAGGTCAAACAAATGAATCAAATCACAGTAAAAAAAAGAACTGAAAGGTAACTTCTGTTAGGTGGATTAAAAAAAATAGAAGATCGCCCGCCTGACAAAATTGATGGATGTTTATTTTTTAAACGGCGCAGGCAAAAGAAGCGTTTATTTAGGTTTTTGTCGCGTAACGCAGGTGCCGATCCGAGTCCTGTTTGAGAGCTTTTTATTTTTTATGAGGTTCGTAGAGGTGCGTTTACAATGGACTCGAGAAAAAACATAAATAATATTTTTTATCAGAGATTTTATCTGATTTTTAAAAAGATTTTATAAAGTATGTGTCATAGAAAATGTCCAAAAGGATTTTTGAAGTTCAATATATTTACCTAATTTGATTCATCATAAAATCATTACGTAACTGACTGATCATTTACGGCCGATTTCAATAAGCTATCCTCAGTAAGAGATAGACTTACTAAAGATTTGTTGCCTAGATATTTCTGTTAAACGACGGGAAATTTTATTGTATTTGCATCCATTTTTATTGCTACTTTGTTTTTAATTAATGTGTATTTTTTTGTAATATCTGTGTCAGTTAGATAATAAGATATTAAGAAATGTTATCCGCAATTGTAAAAGGGCGCAGACATGCACTTGTTGTATGTAAGTTATGTCTTTTTTATGATTTTGTGTCTGTCGTCTGTTATTGTGCAATGTAAATAAAAAATAAATAAAAACAGTTGCTTAGTAACAGATCCATAGTAGACATATCTCTTACTGAAGATAGATGATTAAAATCGGCCAATGTCTACAATAGGACGCAGACTATTCTCCCGTGAGAGGATATTGCCACTATCTCTACGTTTTGCAAACGGGTTGGAGATTACAGGACCATTGTTAGACCGCATTTCAACCGCCGCTGTGGTCTAGTGGTTCTCCCACATGTGTAAGACGCAGCGGTCCCAAGTTCGATTCCCATGAGATGAGGGGGGTACAATATGTACACTTGGTTTGGTTGATGATAGGGCTTATTTCAAGTCCGCCTTGTTAGCTACCACCATCTTACCTAATTCTGACGCCAATTTTTGTTGTGTTCCAGCAGCTAGAGGTAAGATAGCCAGTTCCTAGTCAGTGGTGAGGATTCCGGGTGTAGTGCAAGGCGCTTACACTTTCGGCGGCCATAATGTTAGTGTCTAGACACACTATGCCGAAATTACGCGACCGAAGTTCGGCAATATTACGCCTGCAATACTATTTGAATGACTGACACTGACACATTAGGCCTAAATTACGTCGCGTTTTTTTCATACTAAAATCGCTTCCGCCGAACTTCACTATATCCCGTAGGCCACTATATCCCGTTGTGGATAAAAAGTAATCATTTTCATAGAAAAACGATGCTGACCATTTTTGTTCCACGGAGGTGCAAGCACTATTAAACTAATAAAATCAATGGCAACCATACACAGACCTTAAGAACCGACCCGAGCCACCCGAATCCCTCACAGATTTACCTTCACTTTTCATTGTTGTCGCGTGTCGTCGGTTTTTGTCGGCTCCGTCCGTAGCGAAGCGTAAATTATCTCATTACTGCGATTGATTTCATTGTCATCAGCCGGCCCGTGAAGGGGTACCTTTACCTACCACCGAAAATTGTGCTCGTTCAAATTGTAAAGAAAAACAAACTTTATAGTAAAACCTATGTACTTTTGATTGTCATTTGCCTTGTTTAAAAACTTGTAGAGTTAAATTAAGAAGAAATTGGTGTTCATAGGTCATAAAATTGGATACTTATAAAAAAAATTATGACCAACAAAGCAAACTATACATTCTTCTTATAGGTTTACCACAAAATAAAGAATTGCGTTTGTTTTGTGAAAAAAATAAACACAAAAGAAACGCAAATAAGTATTAAGTAGCAAGTTAGATTTTATTACCAAAGTTAAAACACCTCATTAACTTAGACAATTTACAACCTAAATACCTAGGAGATTCAGAAACAATACCATCAGATAATTTTAATAGAGATAAACGTTTTTTTCAACAATAAAACGTGTTAAACCGTGAAGACACAATGTTACATTACTATGTTAATCTAATTTAAAGATTAGTCTATTTAAAAGCAAGTCTGATTACAAACTGTTTTTTTTTCACACGACTAAGTAATTGTTGCGAACTGACCATCATCATGTCCGTATATAATAGTTCAGGCAGCCGCTGCTAAAACCCTTTCCTCATAATATTAATGAAAAAATCTACTTTGTAGGGACAGACGCTCTTACATAGGTTAAGAAAAAATTGGTCGGCCGCACTGCAGCTTGGCACATTTTAGAATAGAATAAACGTTTTCTGACGCTTACACATATTTACAAAAAATAAAGCAACAAACGCATAGAATAATTACAAAAAAACAAAGGAATATTCTAAAAATAAAAGAAACAGGGAATAAAATAACAAGGTAAGTACGCAATAAAGGAAAAAGGGGAGGCGAGGGAAGGGAAAGGAGGTCAAAACCTCCTATTTTACCTCATCTAATAAATGAATACAACTAATTTGTTGGTCTAGATCTAGAGACTCTAGCTAGAGGAAAGGAAAGGAAAGCCCAAAAAACTTGAGCGACCGCGCCCTAAGTTGGTAGTTTGTAGAGTTGGAGAGCTAGATTTGGTTTATGCTTCCTATGATGAGCAACTGTCCATACAAAGCATTTTTTTTTTCATTAATATTATGAGGTACGGTTTTTAGCAGCGGCCCCCCGGACTATAACAACAATGCCATTTGCCAACTTTGTTCCCGGTCATTTTGTCAGTTTATTAAAATAAAATAAAAATTACCGTCAGTATAACTTCAGGCATTAATTGAGATCAGCGTTGATGTCTTTTACAGGCGCGCGCTTAGAAAAGGGCAGTAACTTTTTTTTACAAACGCCTTTATATAATTTTTTTAGTTCATTTTTTATTCCTTTAAACTGATTCACTAAAAATATTTTTTTTAAATTATGTTTTGTTTTAGTTTCAATGTTTTATTAATTTTATCTTCGAAACGAAACATCCTTTTGAATGTTTAATAAAAAACATACTACCAGAATCAGTGTTTAGGTAACATAATATCCTGTTAATATGACCGAAAGCTGTTACCAACAGCCGCTATGGAACTAATTATACGGGCTAACCGGCCCTAGGCAATTTGTAATAAGTCGGATTAGTGATTTGTGCTGCTACCTGTGTTCTCGGGAATCAGAATATCCGTTGCTCGCGGCTGCCGGAGCGAAATTAATCTTTGGAGTACTAAGTTGAAAAAAAATTATTAAAAAAATTAAGTCGGGGGACCACTTTGATTAAAAATTGTTCCACAAAACGGTCCCCCGACTGCAATGACACTTGTTATTTAACTTTTAGTTCGTTTTTGGCAGGGCAGTCGTGTTTTTAATATTTTTTAAATTTATTTATTTTTATATCGCACATTTAAGTGACAAATTATATAGTTGTGGAATGTGCTCATATTGTAATAATCGAAGAAAAAAAAATTTTTTCACATTTGAAAGTGGCGTCCGTCGTAAAGTCGCCATATTGATTAAAAAAATATAGCTAGTGTCACTCGGAATGATGTAAGGATTCTAACGATACCCCACACATCCAAATCCGTTGAGCCATTTAGAAGTTATGGTGGAATAAAGAAACTCACATACCCACAAACATACATGAACACTGAACACATATACACTCTTTTTTTGGGCAGTCCTGTGAATGGCTAAAATAGGTTTTGTTTTAAGGTGGATACCCCACCGATAGTGGCATCCCCAGAGATTTTTGTTGAATAAGTTGTAAAGAGAAAAGGATTTTATTAAAACTTTACGTGGAATTTTAAAGACCCATAGGATAGTATTTTTAAAAGGTATCATTGCATTACATTCCCTCAAATTGTCTTTCGTAGAAGTAGAGAGCAAATAAATGTGTCAAAAACGGCCACTTTTAACAGTTTTGCTATCTACACTAAGAAATGTTATAATGATATCTTCTAAAAATACTAGACTATGTGTTTTAAAATTCCACGTAAAGTTTCATTAAAATTATGTACTTATTATAATAACAATATTTAAAAAGTCAGCGCGGTGCCACTTACGCTCTGGGTACCGCCTTAAGGACGATTATTATTACACGATTGCCCAAAAAGAGTGTAATGATTTTTTAAATTTATTAGAATTTATTTTCATAACCTTTCTGCTACTTTCTAGCCCTTAATATTTTCCAGATAGTTTTTAACGAGAGATTTTCCGTTATTTCAAAGGAACATAGAAATTATTTCACAGAGTGAATTCAGCAAAATGTTTAAGTAATCATTGAGTTATATAAATTATCGGGTTTTTCAAACTAGTACCTAAATAAGTTTACCTATTCGAAGTATGTTTACAACCCTAAAACTAAAACTTTTGTGCTACAAAGCGTATTCCTTCCTCAAATTTATTATTAAAAATTAATCTGTCCCGCAAGAGGTTCTTAATCGGACAGTAAATTTATAAACAAAGCCATAAATATATGTTGAAATAATTAATGGTATTGGTAATTCGTTCGGCTACCTGTTACGGTCATGGGTATCCGTAGCTTGAGGCTACGAAACTTGTTAAAGCACTTGTCCTTTTTATAGGTTCATTCATTATTATGGATAAATCATTATTTGTAATTTGTTTGGGGGCAATTTTGATGATAGAGAGTTAGAGACAATTTCCAATTTTTATTTTATTTTGGATGCATAATTGATGTAGAGCGTTTTGCTCACGTACTAATCGACATCGCGTAACAAACAACATTTAAAAAATACTATATCATTATGTATTTTAGATAATATCAGTAATACGTCTTCAAAATAGGCTGATTGCCCATTTTTAAGTAAGTCGCAAATAGTGTTCTTCAAGTCATTATACAACTTGTAACAAAAACCCCTAATGCCCGAATATGGTAGATAGAGACGATCAAACTGAACAACTTTTACTAAGGGACCAACTCTGAAATCTAGAAAAAAAGGAGCCGTTTCATATATTTTGATATTTTCGTTATTAAATTTTGTATGAAACAACTGATTTTTTTCACGATTTCAGAGTTGGTCCTATAGTAAAAGTTGATCAGTTTGATGGTCTCTATCTACCATATTCGGCAATAGGGGTAGTAATATACTCATGTTATCACTACAATTTATTGCGTACCTACATACTCTTATAGCAAACAAGCGCATAGTCAGACATAGTAAAGTCAGCCTACTTCTGTACCCCAAGCACGAACATTCAAAGTATTCGTAAAGTAAACGTATCGAGTCTACTATACGATCACGCAGTTTAACGTTAGTAGGCAGCACGAAGCACTTTCGTCGTCGCATAGTAAGCTCGATAGGGCGACGATAGGGCAACGAAGCTGACGTCATCCTAACGTAAGAAGGGAACGCACGGACTCGGCTGATGCGTTCGGAAACAAGTTGAGGCGGTGTAATAAATTGAAATTAATGAGATATTATTGTGATATTCGACTGAAATCATACAGAAAGCATTAAAGAAATAGAACTGTTTTCAATATTGATGTATTAATGTAAGTAAAGTAATAAATTGGTCCATTATTTTTTTAACTAAAAATTTCGGAGATGTTTTGATTTCCGAACGGCGGGCGGCTCCGGCCTACTATCTCTACACAGTCAGGCATTGTTTTGCTTTGGTAAGCATGTCTGAAATTCCTATGGATACAAAGTCTGTGAAAATAATATATAAGTTTTAAATAATGAGGAGAAGTTATTTTACAAAATCATGGGGACAAGTGAAGGTGTGAAGTGTTTTAGAAAGTGTCTAACTGGAATGTTTTAAAAAGTATCGAAAAGGAAGCTAACGAAATTATCTTTGAGTGGCCTTGAAAAACCGAACGGGGACCCTAACCCATATTCAATCATGAAAGGGTGAGACAGAGGGACCAAGAAAGTGCTTATAAGTCATAATAATTATTATTTATATTAAGCTATGTATTTTCAACATTATTTAATAAATAAAAATACTAGTACAATGGTATAGTTTTTAAATTTCCTTTATTTTATTACTAACATCTTTCTATAAATAAAATGATAATTAGCGTTTTAGTAGAATAAAAATCAAAAAATATTTTTTGATCCTATCAATGGCTATCAACTAACCACAGCTCGTCCTCTTGCTACTAAGTCCTTTCTTTTTGTTTATTATATTACTGTCCCTTAATCTCGCTGTAAGTTATTAAATACAATGCAATATGTTCAACTGTACATTCTCTTAGCGTATGTACTTAAATTAAAGTATTTAAAACAGCTTAACATAGTGAAAATATTCATCAAAACTTAATCCAAATTCACGACGCAAGTTTTCACACCAACAAATCTTCAGTGACAAAACATTCGTAAGTTTACGATAGCCAGCTATCGTCACTCACGATTCTATACCTCAAAAGAAGGTTCGTGCTCGCAAAGTTAGTATTGTATAAACATCTTACGCTACGTTACGTTTACCGCACGCTTACGTTAAGATACGAAAGGCATTCGTGCTGCCAATTTTACGTCCGAAAGAGGCGCTGTCGATTCTCCATACAAATTGTTTACGTTGACGATACGATTACTTTTTCGCAAGATGTTCGTGCTCGGGGTACTGAAGCCGACCGCACCATAGTCGTTTCATCAATGAATGATATAACGCGTACGTCCACGTTTGGCGAGTGGGTAGTAGAAGGTTGTGATACAAATTGTTTGGCCGGCGCGCGCGCACCTGTCCGCGACCGGATGCCCCCCTCTCCCCACACCATGGCCCGCGAGTAAAGCTTGTAACACATTAGATGATGCTGGATCCTCACGCGTAGAAAAGTAATGGTACTTCGATATAAGTACTGTCCTTCTTCTTATTTTCGGTTTGGCTATCTACTCTCCTCGTTAGGGAGTAAGTTTTGCCAGTGTCAAGTGTTGAATAGTTCAGTGGTAGTTATTGTTTCAGTTTACATTAGGATGCGGGTGCATCGCATTCCAATGCTTCTTTGAGCATTTGGCACCAAGTATATCAAGACAGTTTACTCGGTAAGTTTTGCCGAGGTAGGCACCACTACAATAAAATTCTCAGCTTCACACAACTAAGATCGCGGCTATTTCAATGAGGGCTTTTCCAAAGGACTAAAAACTGTAGGATCGATAGATGGCGTTGATAAATTATGCACTGTCAACTGAGGCGCGTTCAGAACCTACGCTCCGAGTGCAACCAAAGTTGTGTCAACCGAACGTCACGCTCTATGTTTGATACGCCGTTAGAGCGAATGGTTGCACTCGGAGCGTAAGTTCTGAACGCGCCTCAGTTGACAGTGCATAATTTATCAACGCCATCTATCGATCCTATAGTTTTTAGTCCTTTGGAAAAGCCCTGATTATCCCACATATTGTTCAGTTGTGTAGACAATTGTACCAAGCGCACTACACCCAGAATCCTCACCACTGAGGAACTGGCTATCTTACCTCTAACTGCCGGAACACAACAATTTTTAAATTGTTAAATGGCATCAGACTAGGTAAGATGGTGGTAAAAAAAAAAAGGTAAGAAAGGTAAGATGGTGGTAGCTAACCAGGCAAACTTAAAAAAGCCCTACCTGGTGGTAGGGCTTAGGGCTTTGTTTGGTACCAAACCGAGTACAAATTGTATCCCCCTCCTGGGAATCGAACCCGGGACCCCTGGCGTCTTACACGCATGGGTGAACCACTAGACCACAGAGGCGGTTAAAATGTTTCTGTTCAACATTAGCAAGTGTATTCCCAGGCTTACTTAGCCACATCTCATATTGCAAAACTTTCTTCTCGATTGTAGCCCTTCGTACTGTTTCAATACAGTCGAGAATCGATTGACAATGACAAATCTTGCTAATTACGGGTGTAGAAAAGGACAAAGAGGTTTAACGGAGGTTCGCCTCCGGCTGTCGTCTCGGGTATCATTTCCAAAAAATCTGTGAATGGGGGAAAGGGAGGGACATCCGTTGCGCCCTCTGGCGTCACGAATGGGCAGTTTCTTAGCTCCGTGTCTCTTAGGGTTCGAGACTCAATGGACCAAGTATAAACTGTTAATTTAATTTGAACGGTGTTAGCTGAAGTCACTTTTCAATTAACTACACTATACGTTTTTATTATCTTAGTTATTTTTAGAAGAAAATTTAGAAAAAAAACTATTGAAAATAAATATAACATATTGAAATAGCCAATAAGACGTCGAATCGAAAGCCGTATAAAGTTTGACGAATAAACATTCAGCCTAAGGCTTGATTGAATGCATTAAAACTTTGTTCGTTCAAGAATATATTTCTAATATCACTACATAGTATAAAACAAAGTCGCTTCCCGCTGTCTGTCTCTATGCATGCTTAGATCTTTAAAACTACGCAAAGGATTTTGATGCAGTTTTTTAAATAAATAGAGTGATTCAAGAATAAGGTTTATATATACATGGTGTCAAATTCCTTACTACACCGAAGCGAAGCGAGGACGGATCGCTAGTGAATTTATTAGAAAAAAAAGGACAATATTATATTAGAACAAATACGTAAGAAAAAATCTCAGAAGAGATAATCAATTAGAATAGGAACGGAACCCACCAAGCGCGATACTATTCTGATTTATTTATATTTACCCGACTTCAAAAAAAGGAGGAGGTTCTCAAGTCGCCCGTTTCTTTATGTATGTTTCTAGTTAAAAATTAGGCTCATGCGATTCTTCGGTCAATCTGTTTCGCGTTTGATAAAAGCTCAGCTTTACTTGTGAAACCAAATCATAGCCATCTGTTGCATATTTAGATGATTTCGCTTTTTTATTCGGGATTACATTTGTTGCTTTTGATTCAGTATTTAATTTGAAAAATTCTGTAAAAAATATTCAATGAAAATATCGATAAAATTTATGGACAATGATTTTGATTAATTAAGCATTTTTTTGTTATTTCGTTGCTGTTTCATAAATACTTACTGAATGTATATGTATAACAAGGCCTAAGATATATAGTCTTGAGTATTTTGCTTCCTTCTTTATAATTGTCTTTCTTTTTGTAACATTTTAATGTGCAAAATAAAACATTATTTAACTATTTTTTATTATGTCAAATTCGCAAAAGTTGATCGATGCAGTTTTAGTATATTTTACCTTAAAAATGAAGGAAATATCAGCTAGAGTAGTACATACCTGAAAAGAAAAAAATATATAATTACTTAAACGAAAACAATTGCTATATAATAAATATAACAGTTTGAAAACTGCAACATTGACAAATCTCAATAAGGCAACAAAACCCAAACTATAACGTTATCGAGTATTCGTCAAACAATCTGGAATTAACATTCATGCCCATATACGCGACTCCGTTAACTTGTCAATGGAGTCAACAACCGGCATTGTATGTTATTGTGGTCCTTTGCGTAGCTTTTTGTGTGGGTCACAAAAGGGACGCATCCGGCCCATCTTTGTCCAAAGATGCCTGGTTTCCGCGAAATCTATCGCGACACACAAGAAACGGGAAGTGTATCCGGAACAACGTGAAAAAAATGTTTTTTTAACACCTCGTTTGAAGGTAGGGTTTGCAACGCAGATCTTTTTAAGTTGGATGAATTGTTATTTAAATTAATGGATTCTATTTTGATTGAAATGAGTTCAAAATTGTATAGGTAGATAAACGAAAAACAGAATCATCACTGAAATCATTAGTTGGAATTTCTAAATAATCAAAAGTTGTAATGTTATAATTGTGAATATTTACATATTATTGTAAAATATCAAAAATAAAAATCGGTGAACCTACAAACAATATTTTTTTTACCAATTGTTTCGCTTGGAGGCCAATATCATAATTAACCATTCAATGTCGACGCAAAGATTTTAACTTACGACAGCCAACCCTGAACGGACGACTACAGAAAAAACATTCCCACAGCAAACAGGTTGCCGAATGGCACTACTTTCCGGTCGGAAGTACCACCGATGGTCCTTTCTGGAGAAAAAAAAGGAAAAAATCAGAGCGTACATGTCCTTTTTGTGTCCCAACAATTGGTGTGATTAACATCTTTCGGACGTAGATCGCAATAATGATCACTTTCATTATGTTTTGAAGGCAGGTGTGCTCCAAATCAGGACACCTTGCAGGTTTTCTCACGCACATCAAAGGTCGTCGTTGTATAAACGATGGCTTTATAATTTAAAAACAAAATGGTGTAGTTTTGTTGGCAGTCTGTTTAGAATTTGCAAACAAGTTTGGTTTTAGAGAAATGTGTGGCAAAATCTTATTACCTTTGAAAAGTGTGATTACTTGGATCTCTTTTTTTCACACACTGTATCCGTATAATGTTAACTTCTCTTTTCCACGCTTTGTTAGTCTTCTTGAGCGCAGCGAAAATATTTCAATTTGTATGGATTTAATAGAGACATCTTTTATTGAAAACTGGTACTGATTTAAATTGACTCTTGCTAAAGCCTTGTAGCTCATCAAGTGATCGAAAAATTCGATTTACTGGTAGAAATCGGCACAAAGACAAAGTACGTAGCATTTTTAGTACAACCAAGAAAAGCTTATTTTAGATAGATCTAGAAAGCTCCACATTTCGAAGTTCTATTTGATTTTTTGTTCGACTCCAGCGAATTAAAAAGTTTGCAGCGTTCGAGGGGTAAATTGAACAGTTTTAATGTTACCATCTTAAGTTTGTTAAATGAAAATCTCTATGTTAGGGTCAATGATGTAGTTTCGTCTCACAGCAGGGGTCTATTTACAAAAGAAATGCCGACACACATACATTATGGTGGACACTGTGAAGACATTCTCCCGGATCCACGGAATAAACAGAACCCGGATCTTGGAAGCTTTTGTTGAATTTTCAATTAATGTTCAAAGCAATACATACAAATCCGTGAAATTAATTCAAAATGCACAGTTATTAGGCTAGTTGTGAATGGAATAAAAATCAGTTGTACGACTTAGTTATTAAAAAAGCAGGACATGGGATGGTTTTCATTGATTTCAACTTTTTGAGTACATGTTGTATAAAAAATCAAAGTCTTTAAAGGCCGTAACACATTACAATTTCCGAATCACAATATCTTCTAGGTAACATAAAAATGGAACAGAATATCTTAAAGATTATCTGTTAAGTGATTCAATTGACGCTTACCTGGAACCTATTAAACGGGCCCTCAAACTCTGTCCTATTTTTCTGCTGAGCTATTTTTTGATTGCTTTCGCATTGCATAAATTTGTTTTGAATGTTACGTGTTGTTTCGGATCAGATAATAATAATAATAATTAATAATAATTATATTTATTTCAAATTAAAAGTTACAAATATCCTCTTACATATAAGATGGAACATAAAAAATAGATTTTATAGCTATTTAGAGGTTAACGTTGAAAACCGTACTAGTATGAACTGTGTCACAGCTGTCAGCAGGGATGGTCAATACCATATAAGGTATTGGGTCCTTACCTATGAAACTGGTGTTTTTTTCATACCTCATAACTTCTGTGCTTAAAAATATTTATCAGTTACTGGATATTACATCAAATTATGATCATAGCCATCAACTATCAGCATAATTAAAGTCTATTTATTTTGTTTTCTTAGCATTATGAAAATACCTTGAAAGTTACAAATTTTTAACCGACTTAAAAAAAAGAAGGAGGTTATCAAGTCGACTGTAGTATGTCTTTTTTTTTGTAAGCGAAAATTACCACTTTATCCGTTTTTATTTAGCCTTAACTTATTTTCTTCGCTTAACTTATGTTGCCTAAGTTAGCTCACATAATTTTTTTTAACAATAGCGTTCACGGTTGTTAAATAAATTATGAAAATGGTAGTATAGAAAAACTCTCCATACAAAACGTTAGTTTCGTAGGAAAGCACCTAATATATTTAACCTATCAATCAAATTCACGTCTAGTGCGGTATTTGGTCACAAAGCGATTGCGACTTGAATTCTAAGTAACTAGCAAAGTCCTTGTTTCTTGAACCTGCATACCTAGACAACTAAAAAAAAACACAATGTAAAGATCGAATTGCATTACAATTCCTTTTCGTAAGTGCATTGACTTTTGACAAATTGTTATTTCATTGTTAGGAGAAACCAGGATGTGATGTCTCAATCAAGACAAGTTAAATCCAGAAGAAGCATTTTCAAAAATAATTAAAGTTACGAGTACTAAAAAGTTAGTAAAACTCAACTTTGAAATTGATAAACATACTCTTAGGTTGCATAGCATGGAGCTGAAATTACCAAACAGATAAGAACTGGATTCGTAATTAAGTAGGTAATCAAATCACTAATCATAGAAGCCGCCTTTTTACTTGTTTTAAATTAGTGCAATATTTCAACTATCGGAATAAACTCAAAAAGATTTACTATTTTTATTTATAGCAGACGTTGTTTCTATAAAATACCATCTAAACTATTTATAAATCATACATAAGTACGTAGGTACCCAATATTGCATTTTTATATAACCTCTGCGAAAGTCGGCATTTAAAATAATGACATAGACGTCACAGATAATAGACAAAAGCAATCAACATTATGATAATCTTGGTATTTACGGATCGGTGCGTTGAAGGCGAAGGTTCGATTACCCGAAAATAGATTTGGGAGCGACCAGCCACGTGTATGCTCGTAGTAGGTCAAACTGAAGGACTATTAAAAATGAATTATAGGATTTTATTAAAACTTGTTTTACAAACACTAGTTATTTGTTCAACGAGTAGGCAAAGTTATTTTTTGCCGTACATACAAACATTTGCTATCGTGTGAAACATACAACGTTTCACTTCTACCAGCGAGAAAACTAGCAGCAAAATAAATGTGAGCGATAGGAGCAAAGTTATTTTTTGCCGCGAGTGATTTTAAAACACGAGACATACAAACATTTGCTATCGTGTGAAACATACAACTTTTCAGCGAGAAATCTAGCAGCAAAATAAATATGAGCGAGAGGAAAAGTGACTAGAAACTCACGCTCTTCGCGGGCCCCTTTCGCCCAAGGGCGATTTTGCTTTTGCTTTAAAATCATCACTCGCAGCAAAAAATACTTTGGTCCCTTGATGAACAACCGGAGAGGTGAAAATATATTTCACTTCTATTTACCAATAACTAGTAAGTAGTCTGGTAACCAATATAAATTGCATCTTTATACCTGCGAAAGTCGGCATTTGACAAAATATCGTAGAGGTCAAAGATAATAGAGCAATCAACATTATGATTATCCGCACGAGCCTCATATAGCTTCGGTGCGTCGAAGGCGAAGGTTCGATACACGAAAATAGATTTGGGGTTGACATCGCCACGTGTATACCTACTTGTAGGTCAAACTGAAACACGGGTTTGTATAGTTATGAAGACAAAGTGATGTCATTTATATTGAAATTAGTAAATGTGAACGTCTTCGATGTTTTTTTAAGAAAAGTGTGAGTAAGAAAGACTCTGTTAATGTAAACAGAATTAAAAAAAACTAAACTGATGTTGATAATTTCGTAACCCTTCATTACACACATTTTCTAGGGAAAAGACAAATTATAACTGCCTATACTTAGGTAGTATTGATAGAATATAACTAACGGATTTAAAATTGTCACGTATTTTTTATCTTATAAAATAGGGTACACCTATTCTAAGAAATAGGTACTTATTATAACTAACTAATCCTTCTAATATTATTAATGTGTAAATTTGGATTGGATTAAAACATACTTACTCTATATAATGAACAAAAAAAAAAGAAACTAACACCTAATAAACTTTGTGTTTAAGCGACTTTGCAATAAAATCGATATTGACTTTACACCTGTTATCCATTACGTATATTTCACGGTACTAAAATCTCTCCAAAGATTTTGAAATAAATCGTGCAAAGTGGTTGAGGAAAAACATTAAAATTTTCCATTTTACACGGTTCTTTGTAGACAAGAGTTGCGAATTAATCGGCTAATATAATTACGTTAACACAATAGCAAATGTTCTGAAACGAAATAATTTATCACATCTTTCTTAATTCGGGTTAATATTTTCTTTTATGTGTATGAGGAATATTATTGAGACATAAAATAGTTTTCCATCCTAAAGATTTAACAAAAAATGTAAAGCCTAACTTCTTGAGAAGGAGGAATAGTTAAGTCTTACTTTATAGTACCTACTAGCGACCGCCCGCGACTTCGTCTGCGTGGAAAGTCTTTGTTCTCCCTCAGGAACAGTACTTTTTTCTGGATGAAAAGTACCCTATGTCCTTCTCTGTACCCCTGACAACCCCTGACAACGTGTATGCAAAATTGCATAATGATCGGTTCAGTAGTTAAGACGTGAAGGCGTAACAAACAAACAAACGGACTTTCGCATTTATAATATCAGTAAGGATTGATGGACTTTATTGTTATTAAGTATACGAATAATATGAAAAGCTAATATCGGGAGTTATCACAATAAAGGCTTTATTTTTGCGAAATAAAAAAAAAAACTTTCGATAAAAGAGTTCTGAATTCAACCTGCTAACTAAGCGAGAAAAATTTTCATCAATAGGAAGAGTTTCGACTTCCCTTTTTTTAATAAGCAAGAAAGTTTTCTTTTAGTTGCAAGAGTTTTGAATTCTATCTCAAAACTTTGCTTGCGTTGAAACAATTTAAATTAATCTTTCTAACTAATCAGGAAAAGTTTTCGTTTAATGAAAGAGTTTCGACTTCGCCTTTTTAATGAGCAAGAAACTTTTCGTTAGTTGCAAGAGTTTTGAATTCAATCTGAAAACTTTGCTTGCGTTGAAAGAATTTAAATTCAACTTTCTAACTAATCAGGAAAAGTTTTCTTTTAATAAAAAGGTTTTAAAGACTTTCGAAATAGCAGAAAAACGTTTCTTTAGTTGCAAAAAGTTTTGAATTCAATCTGAAAACTTTGCTTGCGTTGAAGGAATTTGAATTCATCTATCTAACTAACCAGGAAAAGAGTTTCGAGATCGCTCTTCTATTAAGCAAGAAGCTTTTTTTTAGTTGCAAGAGTTTCGAATTTAATCGGTAAACATTGCTTGCGTTGAAATAATTTCCATCTGTCTAGCTAACTAAGCAGAAAAAACTTTTCATTTAATGAAAGAGTTTTGAATTCAACATTGTAATAAGCAGAAAAACTTTCGTTTAGTTGCTAGAGTTTTGAATTCAACCTTTATGCCTGAAAAGGTACTAATATATGCTTTTAATTTTAATTCCAGGTGTCAGAGGACGACCTACCGGTGTGCAGGGTGAGGCAGGTGTGCAGTAAGGTGGACCTGTACGACGCCAGCCAACCCTGGATTGAGAGGAAGTGCCGCTGCTTGGGGCACAGGCCTTGTTCTAGGTAGGATTTTTACTACACTAGTGGCTCAGTGCGCTGGTTATAAATTAGCTCAAATTGTATACGAGTGTGTTGTTTAAAAATTAATCTAATAAATGTCGCCACGAGGTTTTCAAAAGCGGTACAATGTGCTGTTGGTTATTTCTTCTTTTGTTATATATAATTATCGAACCTGCTCACAAAATTTCACGAGAATCGGTTGTGAAATTCGATCTGTGGAGGAAACCAACCGAACGTACGAAATAGTTTTTGCCCAAGCTGAAGCAGAAACGCTTTGCGCTCGCTTGGTCGATTGATAGACAAACAAGCATCTACAACCATCGTGATATAGGTACACGTGGTAAAATCAAAATTCTTTGCATTCTTGAGACAGGGAGTCGATTGAAAAACTACATACATGAAAAGATTCCTCGTAAAATCTTGGTATTTTTAAACATGACGTTTTTTGAATATAGATATCATGAGATACTCAAAGTAATTATTACTTAATTTTAATAACTTTGAGCCATGCTATGACCTTTGAGTAAAAAAAAGAAAGAAATTGGTATGAAAAAAGTACCTAACTATACTTTTAATAATCACATATTTGTGCTTTTGAACTAACACAACATGTACTTTTAGGTAATTAGGCACTAAGGTAGAGAATGGGTAATGTCTGAAAAAATCAAATTGGCCAAAATCCTTTTTACAGGTAGGAATAAGCTCCTTTATTCATAGAATAAAATTTCAGAATATTTATTAAGTGAAAAAAAAAATTCAGCCATTTTGATTTTTTTCAGACATTCCCCATTCCTTCAGGAAAATTAACTTCAGGGAAACGTAGGTAATTAGATTAATTGTTGACTGATGGTTTTCTTTCATAAGATAATTTTTGAAATAAACTTGTACTTAGAAAATTTTCACTCCATCGGATGTTTAGCGCCTTAGCGTGTTTATCGAATCACGAAATACTTACTCAATTATTATAGATGCTTAATTTAGGGTGGCTGAACAACTTTCTCTAAGAAACATAGGGTCAATTTGTGGCGTATTTCAACTCATGTTTCATGGAGAACGTTGTTCAGTTCCATGGACTCAACACATCCTTAAAATTTGGAGAGAGAAATGCAGCCTATACAATAAATGACCCAGTATCCTATCTTATACAATACTTAATCCAACCTCTTTTCGTTACAGTGAACTAACACCCGACGACAACCACACACTGGCTGACAAGACCACCCTATACAAGACCTGCGAACCAGTAAAACGGCTACCAAAGTGTCGATACTTCAAAGAGGCTGCCTGGACGATCTTCTCGTTTCCCGACACCAACGCTACCCAGCAGATCGTCAGCTGTCATTGCCCCAAGAACTCGGTCACTTACCTCCTCAAGAAGATACCGTACACGACATCTAGCGGAGAGCAGGGGAACCAGTACCAGTTCGCGTGCTCGCCGCAAAGTGTAAGTGTGCTTTTTGTTACTCGAGTAGTTCTTATAAACGCCGTTAGGTAGTATTGCTCTCTGAAATTGTGTTGCAAATTATTTGGGCATATAAAATACGAGTGAATGAAGAATCTTGTTGGGTTCTTTCAAATAAAAATATATTTTCTTTGTCTTGATACCAACATTTCATAGATATTTTTACATAGGGTTCCCGATTTTTGTTGTGATTGCACCTGATTAGACAGATATCTATCAAAATATTATTAATAAACCCGTTTATTATTTTTTATTGTTGACATAATCAAATAAGTAAACTTTTGTTAAATTAAAATGGGATGTATTTAATAGCACTTTAAATTTGATGAATACAGCTATAAAATTGTATATATCAGCACTTTAAAATAATAATTGACCTATAATTTAATATTATCACTACAAAAATAATGGTTTACACTTTAAAATAATAATAGATCTATAATTTAATATTATCACTACAAAAATAATAGTTTGCATTATAACTGTGTCCCAACCATTGGTCCCAACTCCGAAACCATTTAGTTTCTGTTCATCCATGTCGGACTGACCACTGTTAAAATGAGATGATATACATCAGCAGGTCGGTTCTGGCGTTGTTGGTCACAATGGAACCTAACCTACTCCTGGCCTCCTCTCTCGCTGCTCCCGCTCGTCGTCGCACCTAGTCGCCTGTTAACCAGTGCTAGTTATAAAATTAATTTGTATGGTGCAAAGTATTAATTTTAAAGCTAAGCAATTAAATTGTATAGTGCAAAGTATTAATTTTAAAGCTTAGCATATTTATAGTGGAAACCATTATTTTTATAGTTCATTCAATTGATAAATATTGAAGCTAAACATTTTAAAGTGTGTTACATTATTTTTAAAGTGCATTTATATATTCCCCAATTAAAATTACGTTTATTATTTGACAACCTGGGTGCTGCAGTGGTCAACATGCCGGTCTAACAAGAGGTCCAGGGTTCGATTCCCGGCCGGGCAGAATTTGAAATGATGAACTTTAATTTCTGTGACGGGATTGGGAATCTATGTGTAATGATAATAAATAACTATAATATTTAAAAGTTAAGTAGTATAATCAGTTGTCTAGCACCCATATCTTTGCTTAGTTTCGAGCTAGATGGCGCCGTGTGAAATTGTCCAAGCATTTATTCATGTATCTTTTTCTTCCAGAGGTTACGTTGTTCCCGCAAAGAGCCTTGCAAGCTCTTCAGCGCCCGAAGGCGACACGAGCAAATAGACGAAGTCAACGCTAACACCATCTGCCAGTGTCCGAGAGACCACACCTGTCCCAAACACCACACGGAGCCAGGTGTCCTCCCAGGAGTTACGTATGCTGCTGAAGATATTCGCACTTACCACGGCTACTGCATGCCTGAACCACCACCAGACGTCTATAGATTCGTCGGTGACAAAGATTGAGCGACCATTAGGCATTAGAACAACAGTTTTACTGTAGGAATCGAAACCATATAAAAGTAATAATATACAGGGTTATTCGTAAAACAACCTCGCAGGAGTAGATTAGTGACAACATTAACAACATAAACAACAACATTTTGTCCTACGACTTTTCCGAAAACAGACAAAAAATAAAGACTTTTCACACAAAACTCGATCGGAACATTTGTCCATACCAAGAAGCTTATACCCACAATGGAGATTGCACGCCTAGTATCATAGTGAAGATTGAAAAAAGACTCTTTAGTGACGTCACGGCGTATTGCTATCTCTTTCTTTTCGTTTTACAATACGTTTTCGTTTTTCACGAACGAACGAACAACGAACACGTATTGTAACACTAAAGAAAGAGGTAGCAATAAGCCGTCACGTCACTCAAGGACATTTTTTCTATCTTCACTATGACACTGGCCGTGCAATCTCCATTGGAGGGAGGTATAAGCTTCTTGGTCCATACAAATCTCTCCATAGAGTCTCGCATTTGTTTTTGTCTGTTTTCGGAAAAGTCGCGTAGAACAAATGTTGTTGTTTACGATGTTAGTAATAGACTCCTGCGAGGTTGTCGGTGATTTACAAATAACCTTGTATACTGTGCATCTAACCTTTATTGCATACAATAAGTATGTAAGTAAATTTCTTTTATTTAAAATTTTCAGAGTATATGACAGTGTATTTTCGATTTCCGTGAAAAACATTTAGATTTTTAAATCATTAACACTTTTAACCTTTTATTGTTTTGATAAACAGAATGTTTATCACAGTTTTATCAATTCTGAGCAGTAGTTTTCAATACTTACCGATACTTTTGGAATCGTTTGAGATTAATTGAGAACGAAGCTTTTTAAAATTGAAAGAAATACTCTTACTCCTATTAATAAACAGTGTGTAAACATTATTTTTAAATAATTATGTACATTATCCTATATATATACTTTTGTTTCAAATCAATGAAATCGTGACACTGAAAAATTATTCGTATATTATACTCGTACTGGGACCCAATCGTGCTAATTCTGAACGATAAAACCAAAACCATTACGTTGTTATTTAGGTTATATTTACCTAAAAATCTTTGGTTTAGTTTTATAATTCCCATATAAATTGTTCAAAATTGGGATTCTAGGCTACCTAGACATAGCTTTCAATAATTTTAACAAAACTCAAGCAAGCATTTTTCTGTAAATGAAACTAAAATGGTAACAATTTAGCTTTGGTTTATCGTTGAATATTAGCGCGATTGGCCCCCGGTTTCTGAGGTACTTAATCGGAGGTTATCGGAGGATTAACTTTATTTTTACTTTAAACCATAATTATGTTGACCCCTCCGATTAAGTTAAACCTTCGATAAAATACCTCAGAAACCGGGGGTGGGACCGTTCTTTATGCTTAATGATTTAACTAAACGATCATCGACGCTAGAAATTTATTTTGCTCATAACCTGTTTAGTACAAAAAAGTTGGCGGTTAGTTTTTTTTTAACTCAATGTATAATTAGTAATTACTCGTATATTTTGACGCGAGCAAAGAACAAATATAGTTTAGGTTGCAGTTAGATGTTAAGTGATGTCCGTTTTTACTAAAAGTCTTAAAAATTAAGTTAAGAAATAAGTTTAAAAACGGTTGCACGCCATTTTGATACCTTATTGTAAGAATTGTTACTAACCCATTCCAAAACGTGGATTAAAGTTAGTCCAGGTTTAAAACTGATCTGTTTCTGTCTTCCTTCCAGCAAATCAAAGTGACAGATTGAGTTTTAGAAGACTACCTAGTTCACGTTTTAGAATATGGGAATTATCTTGAATTAAACGCTGTTTAACTATACTAAGTTTATCGTTAGGCTTTTATTTAGTAAAAACGTGCAGTGATTATGTAAATACATTGCGTATTGTTTCTGTTGCATTGTAAATAAGTTTTAGTTTTAATTGATCAGTGTAAACTTTAGATAAAAATATTAAATTTCATATTATGATTATTTACTTGCCATACTCGCGTAATTCATTTACTGTCTTCCATTGGAGTCAAGGAGACGATTGTCTGTTTTACCCGACTGCCAAGAAGGGTAATGTTTTGTTCATTGTTTTGTTTGTTTGCTAATGTTTAGTGATTTTTGTTACAAATAGACGATGTAAGTTGCGTTGAGTAAAAGTTGTGTAGATATTCTTAATTTTTGTACCTATTTCATAAGTATCTTCAAAAGAATTCATTTTAAATTTTTATTTTTTGCTTAAATTCAATAATTTTTTTATTAGAGCTGGTTGGTATTGTTAATTTAACAGAGCCGATTTCACTTTTTTACTGTCGTACTTTTTTTGAGTATGCCATGCCATTAATGGTGTTTTTTTATAATAAGTGAAATGAAGAGTAATTTGATTAATTGGATGTTTGTAAAATGGCGACTCATCTGTAAAACTTTGTAAATATATGAAGCATGTTGATTTTTAACTTTATGTGGTACGTCTTCCTTATTTGTTTTATGTATAGCTATTTTAAGTTAAATTATTGACAGAAAATAAATAAATGTTTCGATATCAATAACTTTGTTGTTTCTGTATTTATATTTTATCTAGAATTACCTAGGTACCTATATTCGTTCTTTGAATATCACTTCTGAAATGCTCACGTCGAAGATGCGGGAAAAACTTGGTCATCATCATCATCACATCAGCCGCGCGTCGTCGCCCACTGCTGGGTATAGATAATTTTTGTCAACCAGTTGGCGCACATAGAACGCCGACTGGTGGACTGTAGATACTTACAATATTAGACAAAATACACTGACCTGCAAAACTAAGTACTACCACAGAATATATACTCTAACGCTAATACAGAGGTCTATTTTCACACAAACGAGGTAACTTTGAAGCATTGGTTCTCCGCCCAGGATTAAACGTGGTGTGATCTGATGATGGCCATCCAGGGAGTGAATGAAGAAGATTCAGATCCCAACACCCAATAGATCTGATCAGCATTCTAAGAGCTGTTTGGATATGTTTAAAAAAACCACGAAAATAGCATTAAAATGTATGGAAATGCTGTAACTGATAACTCTTATCCTTACAGCTCTTAGAATGCTGATCAGAACAATTGGGTGTGTATGGGGATCTGAATCTCCTCCATTCACTCCCTGGATAGCCATCATCAGATCCTAGCTAGGTCAATCCTTGGCGGAGAAACAATGCTTCAAAGTTACCTCATTTGTATGAAAATAGACCTGATAGTACTTAGTTTTGCAGGCCAGTGTAGTATAAATATAAACTAAAGATAACTTCGTTCTTCGAGTATCACTTCCGAAATATGCACTGGAAACAAAATTCCACGCGTGCGAAGACGCAGGAAAAAGTTGGTCATCATCGTCACATCAGCCGCACGTCGCTCGCTCACTGCTGGATAGATAATTTCACTTTTTCCTTAAATGGCAAATTCTGGAAACAGCAGATTCTGGAAATGGCAGATTCTGGAAATGGGAAATTTTGTAAATGGCAGAAGTACAGTCCTAAACAACATGACACAAATACTATGACATGATTTTGATTTGACATTTTATTACATTTGACATTACTAAAGTTTGACATTTTTTTTGTATAATTATTTAATTGAGTAATTTAATTAATTTATGACATTATTATTGAAATATTAAATGACATTGGATATTTATAATGATGGGTGATGAATTGTTATTGTTATGATTAATGATTTAAATATTGATTTCTTAGTTAATTTCTTTGTAATTACGTACTAACAGATTTCCACGCCTAACGGAGGCAGAATATGTATTAGATCTTATCTTTATATACCATCAATGTATACTACCATATTCTAGGAAATAAATGATTATGATTATGATTATGATTATGAACATTGTATTCTAATTGACCGAGCGAGCACGAAGTGCGAACGAAGCGTCTCTGCTTTAGCTTGGGCAAAAATTCTTTCGTATGTCTGTATGTTCTCTTCTACAGGTCGCATTTCTTAACCGATTCTCGTGAAAATTTGTGAGCAGGTTTGAAAATGATATAGAATTTTTTTGTCACGCCACTTCTTCGATTTTTTTCGAAATGGCGGAGATATGTAAAAAAAACCTATTGCAGTCCAGCTTTCCGGCTCTGTCTTTTCTCCTCTACAGGTCGCATCTCTTAACCGAATTTCGTGAAATTTTGTGGGCAGGTTTGAAAATCATATAGATTTTTTCAAGTTGAGACAGTTTTTCTAAATTTTTCGTAACGGCGGAGATATGTAAGAAAAATGTATTTCAGTCTGGCTTTCTGACGCTGGATGTTCTTCTCTACGTCGCATTTCTCAACAGATTCTCGTGAAATTTTGTGAGCCGGTTCGAAAATAATATAGATTTTTTTTGTCACGCCAGTTTTTGGAAATTTTTCAAAATGTCGGAGAAATGTTAAAAATACATATTTCAGTCCGGCTTTCCGGGGCTGTCTGTTTTCCTCTACAGGTAGCATTTCTCAACCGATCTCGGTGAAATTTTGTGAGCAGGTTCGATAAATATATAAAAAAAAATTGTCGAGACAGTTTTTCGAAATTTGTGAAAATGACGGAGATATGTAAAAAACCATATTTCATTCCAACTTTCCGGCTGTTTGATCTCCTCTACAAGTCGCATTTCTCAACAGATTCTGGTGAAATTTTGTGAGTAGGTTCGATAATTATATATAACTGTTCAGTCAAGCCATTTTTTCCGAATTTATAAAAAAAATACTCACCCATTTTGAAAAATGATCAAAATTAGAAGCACCATCTAGCTGCAATACTCACGTACCTACTGTGTGCTTTGAAAACTTCATGGCGACATTTTATTTTATTTTTTCGCGAGGTCTACAGCTCACGGAGCCACTAGTTATTTTTGCTGATTCACAAATCGTCCACCAATCAGTGCACTACGCGCATGCGAGCCCGTCTAAATAAAATTCCCACCAGGAAAATTTTTTGGCCACCCTTGCTTTAGGGTAACTGATCGAAATAACTGAATTTTATGCCATCATTCCATTTTCTCCACTACCATCGATTCTGCGCAGCCTCTTAGAACGGTCGCCTTCAAAGTAGATGAAAACATTAGCATCATGTAAAATTAATAAAGAATTTCTTAATAAAGAAGACTTGTTGGTGTTCCAAAGTACTGAAATGCAGCCATTTCTAAATCCGTCCTTTAATATTCAGTAATGTGATTTCAGAATTCCCACAGTCTTTTTACAAAAGTAGGTGTATAACTTTTCCCATAGACTCCGAACATGAGTGCGATATTATCGTTATAACAATCTTCAAGACACATTAGGGTCATAACTGGCTGTACCACTGACACTAGATCTGACCATCACCCATACGAATGAGAGAGAGGTGTTACTATAACATTATGGCCGATGGAATAAAATGTAGTAAATAACTCTTTAACATGAAATCCATCGGGTCTAAAGTGCCAACTTCGAACATTTTATCATGATATTTGAAAGAGATTTGAAATTCGTTCCGCTTGATCTAAGATCTGATCTTAAATCTAAGGGTTTAAATAAAAATGAGAAATTGTTTAATGTTCATAGTAAATGTTTCATTTCCCAAATCTTTGAATGGTTTTTTTTGGAATCATATATTAAAAATAAAACATTTATCGATCTCGAACTATGATTCCAATATGAAATGAAATGCAAATGTTCAAACTACAATCTAGCCTTTTTAGACCCCCTGAACTAGTGAAATAGTAGCTGATATTACAGTGCTAAAGAGTTTAGCCACCTCTGAGACCAACTGTGCCTATTACTTATCTTGGAGCCGTATTTTCACTTGGGGATAAATGTCTCATGGCTCTCGTATCTCTAGATCCGAGGTTCGAGATAAGTATCACATGACATTACATTTTGTACTATTTACTATGTAATAACATCTACTTAATGCTAAAAGCGTTATTGGATAAACGATTTAAAATAACAATACATTTAATTGATTCATGAAGAGTCAGATGATTTTTTTAAATAAGTATTTGAAAGAACGTAACTGCGTTCTCAACACAGACTTAAACATAATAATATCGAATTCTGAAATTTATCGTGTCATAATATTTAATTATTATTCAATCCTTACATATAATAAAACAGTAAAAAAAGTGTGTCTGTACATAACATATATTTCAAAAAAAAAAAGAGTAAGAATGTGAAAAAAAAGTGTGTCTGTTTGTCTGTTTGTTTGTCTGTTTGAACAGGCTAATCTCCGGAAATACTGAATGTATTCGAATGAAATTTTTTTTGTTATATAGCTGTTAAGCCTGGGAATAACATAGGGTATAATTGATTTTGGAAAATGGAACACCTGATGCAGAACCATAATGGTCCAACTTAACTATACAGGGTGACATGGAAATTCGACCTATTCCTTGAAAGGGATTATACTAGAGATCATTACCAACAAATTAAGCCCAGTAAACCAGGGGTCAAAACTTGATGGTTACCGAGCTGCAGCCGTTCTTCGATATTTAAGAAATTTTCCGACTTGTTACCAAAAACCATTAATTATGAATAAACTACTTCACTCTAAACATTGAATTGATACTTTTCTGAAAGCTGAAAAATAAGTGATCAATTTAAAAAAAAGCGTTGGCCCAAAACATACATAATCACAGAAATAAAAGGTCCTAAATAGCAATAACTTTTATTTTCTGTATTTATTCCCGAACATCGTCGTAAGTTATTGAAAAAAAACTGTATGAAAGTTCGCGTACAAATTAGTAGAATAACTAACTAGTTTCATTAGCTTTCCAAAAAGGTACAAATGTCATTAACTTTCCCAGCTGTTTTAATAAAAATCGGCAAAAGAGCGCCGTAGGTCAAAGTTTTGATTTTGAATTGTTAATTGAATTCAGCTCGAAAGTCAACAGTGTTACTCTAACTACACTGTAAATATTGCTGCTTAGGACCTTTTATTTCTGTGATTATGTATGTTTTGGGCCAACGCTTTTTTTTAAATTGATCACTTATTTTTAAGCTTTCAGAAAAGTATCAATTCAATAAATAATAATAATAAATAATAAAATCTTTATTGAAATAATCTTACATCAAAATAAAACAATTAAAATCAAGACATAGGTACATAGAGCTAAAATACAAAGTGCCTGAACTAGGTTTAAAAAACCTGTATCTCAGGCAAATAAGAACTTACATCACTATGTATCGTAATATTATTATACAATCAAATAAAAATATTAATATTGGAAAAATGAAAACAAAATTAAATCAAAAATAATTGCAGAAAGAGTTAAATTAAACTAAACGCTAAAATAATGTTAATTTTGTAACATCATTTAACGACAGACGAATAATGCATCTGCGTCATCAAAAATAAACGAAGTGCATGCATCATTACTTATTTACATTTATTATTTTTATATTACGTGCATATTAGTAAGGTATCTTACAAATTGATGTTAGTAGAACAGCATTGTGATTTCAGCAAAAAATTTACAATCTTAACTTATTGAAATGTACTGATATAATATAAATATTTTTAAACTGATGCGAACTAGTAAATGTATAAAACAATGTAAACAATGTAAAAATAAATTATGTGATATCAAATAGTAATATTAGTCACGGAATGTTAAATATTTATTTGTAAAAGTTATAAAGATATATCTAGGAAGTTGCGCTTTTAGGTGCCCACATAATCAATCGAGCTGATATACCTTTTTTCGGCAATCTTTTTCGCAGGACATTCAGCATCACCAGTTTTGTGATCTGCGGGCTTCTTGAAGTGCAAACATGTTGCACATTTTGCTGACTCGGCTTTCTTCCCACAGTCCTTTACAGTATGACCTATATCGCCGCAGTGACCACAGGTGGTGGCCTCCTCCCGGCAAGTCTTAGCAGCATGACCGTATTGCTGACACTTGTAGCACCTTGTCACGAGGGTAAAATCTCTCACAGGGCAGGAAGACCAATTTACAAATACCCGGTCGTTCATGATTAAGGGTTTTCGAATTTGTGCAGGAACTTCTATAATATAATTACAGGTCTCGGCGTCCTTTTTGCCCGACTTATGGCTTAATTTAATCGAGGTCAAAAATGTCGCGAGTGTCATGCCGCTAAGCTTGTCGGCTAAGTTTTGATGGTATATGCAGTTGAAAACTTCCGTTTCCTCCATACATACAGGCACTCCGATGACCACGATTCTAGGTTTGCGTTTATGTGGTTCATTCACAGTTAGGCCAGAGGTCGTTAGTTGATCCGTTTGCTTTAGCTTCTCGATATCGTCCTTAGTATCTGTGCTGATAATCACACCGCCGTTCCGAGTTTTACGCAGGCTCCTCACATGTAGCTTCATTTGATCTGGTCTGATGATTTTTTGAACGAGGGCCTTTGTCTCCTCGCTCGACTTCATTTTATCAGTGGGGTAAATTGCCACAGAGTTGACATTATTGGGCTGAATAAAGTTGTTAGGACTTTTTTTAACCATGTTGGCGAAGGAAACTGCATCCGCGACAGGTTTTGAGGACTCTTCGATGGTTTGTTTAAGGGCTTGAAGCTGCTGTGAGAGGTCGTGTTTTTCTTTAAGTGCTTGCAGGGAAAAATGGGTCTGTATAGTTTTTTGCTTAAGGGACTGGTATTGCACAGCCATTTGTGATGTCCCATGGCTTACTTTTCGGCACAAATTATTAATTTTGAGTTTTTGATCCGAATTTAGTTTACCTTCACAGGCAACAGCGCACACCTCATTCAGATACTGCTCAATGGTCTTCATCCAGTTTTGGATCACAGGCGTGGACACCAGTTCTGGGGGCTCATCTTCCTGTAGGGCTGGCGAGGGCGCTGGGGGTCGGTGCGAGGGCGTGGGCGGCGGGCTGCGGGCCATTAGCTCGCTCCGCCGGTTAAATGGACTATTACCGTCCATTTTATAAATCACTAATTTACACTTAACATTATAAACTAAGAAAACAATTCAAGTATGTAGAACGAATGACACAGACGAATGTCACTTCCGCTTCAATTCACTTGTCAATGTTTAGAGTGAAGTAGTTTATTCATAATTAATGGATTTTGGTAACAAGTCGGAAAATTTCTTAAATATCGAAGAACTGCTGCAGCTCGGTAACCATCAAGTTTTGACCCCTGGTTCACTGGGCTTAATTTGTTGGTAATGATCTCTAGTATAACCCCTTTCAAGGAATAGGTCGAATTTCCATGTCACCCTGTATAAGGAATATAAAAATGACACCTTAGCAAAAGTTGTTCAGCCTGATGAGCATTTTTTGTTGAGATATAAAAATCGAAGATCTGGAACACCTAATGCAGAACCATAATGGTCCAGCTAAACTATACAAAATATAAAAATGACACCCTAGCAAAAGTTGTTCAGCCTGATGAGCATTTTTTGTTGAGGTATAAAAATTTAAGAGCTGGAACACTCGATGCAGAACCATAACACTGCTACAAGTATTTTCTTATGTAAAAACTATATTAGTTCATTTATATGCATACGCCGAAGTCATAAAGTCCACGCGTACGAAGTCGCGGGCATCAGCTAGTATTAAATACGTTTGTGACAATGATATGTATATTTTTGAAAGCACCACTAAATTGAACGATTTAATTCAATTTAGTAGTGGTTCCATTAAATTGTTTCATTTCAACTAGTGCAAGAGACCATTAACCATACTTAATAAGGCTAAACTATTTTGCATCCTTCATACTTCAAATGAGAATGAGCCGGACTCCTAGCTGTTTCTGGTGTCGTGAAAGTCTAGTACCGGTTTGAAGGGCCTAAGGCAGTCAGTGATAGTGATATACCTAGCAACCATAAACTGTTACTGTCCTAAGTTGACTGCGAATCTGTGGGTGATGCCATTTTAGTAATAACTAAAGAATTCCAAGATAAGAAGTAATACAATTTTATTACGGAATTCAGAAAACGAATTCAACCCAAATTCAAGACAATATATTTACTAACATAATTTTAAGTAAAGAGTTGATGGAGAGATAAGCTTCAGATTAATAAAGTTACATTAACATTGAATGAGGTAATTTCAAAGAATCTTTGCAATAGGGAATATGCATCAATTTTTTTTTTAATCTGAATTAAAAGTATAATGCGTGAGAAAATTAACTGTAATGTTAAAACTTTTCTCTTGCGTTTTTTACTCGTGATATAGTTTCTTGAAGTTAGCGCGCAGCAGCACACGCCGAAAACGCTCCATACAAAACGGTGACGTCACACATCACGTTTCAGGTGTGTTTCGGCGCAGCCAATAATCTTCAATTATCTCCCTAAATTTTGCGTTTAAGTACATATGTGTCATACAAAATATTATTTCTTATTCGATATTCCATCTGACTGTAAAGTGCATTATATCCGAAAATGAAAAAAAAATATCGTTATTTTCCCCTGATTTCATCGTGTGATAAAACTAAAATTATATTTTTTTTTTATTTTTTTCTTGTTCCATCATGTTTTTATAAGTTTCCGCAGCGATCAAGCTCAAATTCATCAAAATCGGTGACTTATGCATATTCCCTATTATCCCTACACTAAGCTTAGCCTGTCCTGTAGGTAATAATTTCACGTACGGTAGGTACGTTTAGTAACAATACTTTAACGACCACTGATAAAAATAAGAATGAAGTTATAAAATAATTACATTACAGAATTCAGAAAACAACAAAATCTAATTTAAATGATGTCTTAGCGGTACCACAATTTGACGTGATACAGGTAGAGAGAGATATTAAGATAGGACACTTGCATAGGACATGATACCCCATGCAAGTTGTACCTATCTTTTTCGTTCAAAAATATCGGTATCGTTAATTCCATAGAATCGATGAAATTTATGGGATAACGACGGCATAGCTGCTTGTTCGGCGCATGGTGTATAAAAAAAGGTTAGCGAAACAGAAGCACGCCTTGCCTCGTCTCACGCAGTGTAACAAATTCAAGATTACGATATAATAACGTAACAAACTATCGAGAAAATACACCGGTGCCGTTGATTGACTCTGCTGTGTCGTTGGCTTTTTCCAACTGTTTTTCCAGTGTCACCATTAATTTCTTTTTATTCGAGGAATTGCACGTGCGTTGGAACCGACTGGAATTACTGTTCCCAGACTGGTGGACGTGATTAGTTGCAAACACAGAGATCTATGTATTTTTTTGGATTCATCATACAATGAAACAGTTGGTTACTAATTTGGAGAATTATTACTAATTTGTTAAATAAAAGTAAGTAGTGAAAGCTCTATTTTGTAGAAAAGAAAACATGAATAAGATTTGAGATAAAATATTAACATTTGGACTGTTTGGATACCAATCAGGAGTAGACTACAACAACAGTATTGTATGTTTCTACATTGAAGAACTGTAGCACTACGTTAATAGCTCCCAGTAAGATACTGTACCATGATCCTGTATTGAGTTCGATCAGTGATCCCTAAACAATCGGTACAGTTACTGGGCACGATTTCACTGAATTAAATAGTAATAGCACTACGAACGTCATTTCAATAATTCGTGATTCACGTTTCGAAATGACAAAGTTATATTTGCGTACTTACACTTTAAATGAAACTGCCTTATATATTAACAAATATAGAGTTGAAAACGACAAAAGAAAGAATATTAGGAATGTAATAAATAAGAACCGGTTTACGGGAAGCAATGTTTCCACAGTAGTCTATCAAGAATGAAATGAAAATATCGGTATTTGCATTGTAGCTTAGAAAGCTATTGAACAGTATGCAATGCAAGTCATTTTATTGTTATTAGAATTATGACGGTATAATATGGCATTCCAGTTACTGTTCATGTGCATGCTATAAAATATAACGTGCACAAGATGGACGACGTAAGTAATTGTCAATGCTCCAGAATATTTTCTGAAAATTACATATTCATAGGTGAAGACCATTATTAATCTTAAAACTATGAAGTACGAGACATAAAAGAATACCTTCCAAATGAATATGGAAAACACAACACATAAAGTAAGTACATGAATCAAACATGCTTCAAATCATAAAGATGTTTTTTTTAGAAATTCAACTCAAAATAATACCTTCCAAATGACGATGACAAACAACACATTTATAACAAATGCCTTTAAACAAATTAAGTAAGTACATGAAACAAACATGCTTCAAATCTTAAAGAAGTTTTTTTTATAAATTCAACTCTTTTGAGTGTTACGATTTAGTTCCTATCCTACAGAATGATTTCTGATAAAACTTTTAAAGCAAGGAGATGCATAGAAATAAAGCCATTACAACATGGACACTTTGTTTTAGAAGAACGCTACTAGAAAGTAGTGTCTATCAAACAAAGGCATTGAATGAGAAGTGGATTAGTAGGTGCGAATTAAATATTTATTGAGTAGTCGCATTTTACGACTGCAGCGGACAACGTTTTGCAAACTAAAAAAGTATCAGAACAGAAGTGTCCTATTTTCCTAGCCAGAACCTACGCAGAATTTTTAATGCGAAACAGTCACTAACACAAGAAAAATAACGACTTTCTTCTTTCCTTGTCAAATTTCATTATTGCATCCATATGTAGTTGACAGAAATCGATCCAATGTGATGGGATTCTATAGTGACTCTTTCTTGTTTAATGCTCCTGAGCTCCTGATTGTACTAACAATTCGCGTAGTTTGTACTGTTTGTATTGCTTTTGCTTACTCTATGCAAGCTGACGATTTATCGACAAATAAAACCCATAAAGGATAATTTAAAGTCACATCTCTACTATATTTTTAAATGAGTTTTGTCCTATACATTGTGACTATATAGGTACATTAATCGAAAGCTAAAAGAGAATAGGTAGATTGAAAGGAAATTCTTAGCCAGATCTATTATAATACTTTGAAGATTGGTGGTAAGGAGGGAATGGTTAGCTATTAGCAGAGTTATTTGGTATTCTGTGTCAACAGTAAAGTCTAACCTCGTTAGTAGAATGAGGTGACAATCAAAGGGAATGAAAGTGAAAGTAACCAAGTAAGTAATGGGTAATCGAAAGGGATAAAATACAATATAAATTTTAAAAGAGCTAGTGTCTTTATTACTGATTTTTTACATTGTACTAAAGTAGGTACAGCCTTCGTTAAAAACAGGACTTGTAGTTGTAAGAAAAGCCAAGAAGCTATTGGAAATCTGCTACATCAGCCAGTATATTTTAAACATATGCCACATTTTGATGTAAAATACGGTGAACTACTTGAACACAATGTTATCATTGAAATATTTGAAATTTTCAAGAAAATAATGCTTATTATTATATTGGATTAAATGTGAAGTGTAAGAGATGAACTAAAATGACTTTCAGTTAATCGTTTCTAATTAAAATATTTAAGTAAGAAGAAAAAACAGCTTTTGTCATCTCGACATATGTGAGGTGTTCCAGTACTTCCAGTCCTTAGTTTAAAAATACTTGGTCTTAACCTTAACTGGTGTTGTAAGAGCTAAGACTGAATAAATTACTTGAATTTACATCTAAAGCTTGGAACAAGTATACCCCAGTTTCTATACATTTAATCGTGGAGTGGGACACGTGAAACGGGATTTTCACACATAGCGTTGGCTGTAACGTGACTTTCATTAACACTATCGATTCTCAAAGCAATGTCTAGGTTATTCTGTGGTCTAGGTTAGAGAACTGGTCGTAAATAGTAATACAGTTTTAGCTCGTTTCCATCACTCACTAGATCGATATTGCTTGTAAATCTTACTGTTACTCGGACTGCTAATACTAATTATCAAAGCCGACTAATGAACACCGCTACTGTTGATAAATAATTAACTGCGATGTAGTTAATTTAGTCATGAATGGTTTCCAGATTTGTCAGTGTTATTCTCATAAGTACCACGCTCTATTTTGGTCGTGAACCTTTAAAAAAAATATAATATAGTTCCAGCTCAAGGTAGCCCAAGGTTCGACTGAAAGAAGCCCATTTCAACAAGTAGTCCCAGTACGAAACTCGAAAGTATTGCGGAAGTTCTAATTTTTAAGAAATTTGAGATTTCCCCTGACTAATAGAATAATCAAAATAAACATGCACCCGTTGATAATTGTATTAATCGTTAATGCATTTTGATTAGGTCACGTTGGGTGAATTTGGTGACATGCTTAGTGGAGCAACAAATAAGAATGACAGAAAGAAGAGGGAGAGAAGTTTCACTAAAGTTGATAATGATATACAACATTAATTTACAATACATAAAAAAAGAAGAAGCAGTGAATTAAATATCCTTTTTGGAAGTCGGTTAAAAAGGTTAGAACTTGCTGAGACGCACAGACGAAAAGCATAAAAGCTCTTCTAGTCTTTTGCTTTATAATAACCCGCCATTATTTTAAACTTAACAGTTAAGCACTTCAATTAATGTAATGATTAATACTTAAATAGTTTATTGAGAATCATTGATTTCCCGGTTAATTCCTAGTGCAGCATTTAAGATATACTTATCTTTATGGATGGATATTAATGTTTGCAACATACTTACCAATCTATTTTAATTAAAATTTTCCTTTATAGATGTTACATGTGTCAGCAATATCTAATTAGAAATCACATTTAACATAGCATTCATTGATACAAGTTAAGATTTATTTCCTAAGTTGAAAGCATACGCGACTGGACATAACGAAATTAAATTAAACTGAGTGAAAGAAGTTAATTTTGTTCAATAAAAATGTGTGAACACAAAGAGATAAGTTTCACAGCATTACGTATTACTGAACAGGAAAAAAATAAACATACAATGACTAACCGATTCGCGTTTTTGCTTCATTTAACTGATGCCCATCAATCAGAGATGCATTCATCAATAAATTGGAAATTAAGTCCAGTTTGGGAGGTTTACGCAAGTTATCTTTGTGCTTTACATTATCTTTTGAAAGAGTCGCTTGTACTGTGACTGGGACATCAAAGACTGTGATTGGAAAGATAAAGAACTTACTATTTTGTTTTGAGATTCAGCAAATACTGACTGAAATATTATAACACGCAGTTGTGAAAAAGCAAAAATGAGTAGCTTATAAAAACGATGCAATAAGTTAGAACAAGCAAGAACTTTTATTACTAAGAGTAATATAAAATTGAAGCCATAATTTATGTTGCCTTAATATTCATTTTACTAAATTATAGTCAAGCAATGGCTGGATTGTGGATTCGATGTTCCCACTAGTTTATTTAATCTTTGGAAGACCTGTTTCTAGTAGTTTACACGCAGATTTGTAACACCAGATTATAAAAAAACTCAATATACCTAAATATCATAAATAGCAGGGATGCTTAAGCGAAAAGCGAACCGAATACAGACTGTCAATTTCCATCAGAGAGCTCAATATTGATTCGTGAGCAGGGGTCCTATCCCGTAGCCCGCAGCGAAATAATTCCGCGACTCATATTTGACCGTGACTTATTAGATGCCGTCTTCCACGGCGCATAGCGGAATGCACTCGTGACTTGTACACATCCCCTGTCAGAATCGATGAGGGACCACCCGCGAACCCGTTTATTAGCAATCTTGCCTTAAGTGTTTAGGTGTCGAAGAGATGTGAAGAAATTCATCAGATCAATATGGATTAGAAAATCTTAGAAGCCATTCTTGGTCGCAATAATGTTCTACCACGATGAGAACTAGATAAAGATAGCATTCTGACGGATTGAAAATGGATCAACAGTGCATATAACTGTCACAAAAAAGGAGGAAGCGATACATTTCTGTCTAAGGCATAATAAGATTCTCGAATGGCAACTTTGTAGTGGAAAAGATGCAGCAGGAGGCAGGAATCCTACTGGACTAATGTTTTGGTGAAGGTACTACATCGATCAAACTGGTCAGAGTTATTAGCTATGGCGTTCTATGGGAGAGGCCTACCAATCAGCCTACCAGTCCAATAGAGTACTTCTTTAGCTAGGCTGATGACGTATGGTTAGTAATTTCGGTTGAATAGAGGATTACAGTAGGAAACAATCAGTCATTGAGCATTCCAACATTCGAGCCCGCTGTAATCCTATGGGATCTGTCACGGTACGTCCCCGTTCCAGTCCTAATTATGGTGTTCAATCAATTTCCAATACGCAGCACGTGTGTCCGATGGTAAATGCAAATTCGATTGAATCGGGTCGGACTTGTCGAATGAGCGGAGAGCGGATAGTCAAAGAAACTTTATGCTCTTTTCAAAATGCAAGTCGGTTAATTGGCGGTAGCTAAAACTTTATAGTGGTAGCAGCCATAATGTATCGGTATACTTAATAACGTAATTCGCATGAATTACGAATGTGAGTTGAATAATAAAGCATCATCTGAAATGTATTTGAAAAAAAAAACTTACATACTATTACAAAATGTAATGGCATTTGAATGGAAATATAAAAGTTTGATCTAGATTAATAATTCGGTCATCGTGATAAAATTACATATATTTCCATAACGTAATTTGTACTTTCACTTATTTGTCAATTTTGGTAATAGACCATTCGGTATAATGTAACGAGTTTCACTGAAAATGTTAAAACAATTCGTGCTCCGGTCGCGGCGCGAGCGCAACTATTGAAAGTTACTTCCCCAATTTGCCATTTCTTATATGGGAATGGCAGAAGGTGATTATTATCCAATCATGGGCTGGTAGTATTGTCACCAAGCGGCGGATATAGAATCATTAAGTAATCAAAGGCCGAGTTGTAAAGACTGGATGAAAGTGTTGGCAATGTGTTCACACCATTATTTTCTGCGACCAAGTGCAGGCTATTATGTTCAGTTATTCTTGATCACATTGATTATTATGAGAATGGACCCGTGTGTGCATCAACGTAAGATTTTTCTAATAGACCACTCCCTGCTTTCCATGATGGTATCAATGCATATTATTACTTAATTGCCACTGTACGCCGATGAGTATGGATACTCATAGGGGTTCAGTGGCAATTAAGTAATGTACGTAGATATAATAAATGCCAAAACGATAATGGACAATGCGTTGATGAATTTAGAACTCAATTATGAACAGAGTTAATATTTGGTACAATTAATTCTTTGAAGCAGATTATTAGTAAGTGCCTTCGGTCGGAAATTTTATAGCTATAAGGGTAATTTAATAGCATTCTAATTTATAACACACAAATTCAATTACTTGAAGAACATTCAGTGCATCATTTTCCAGACCCTTATAACTTATATCGAGAGCCTGACGTTTAAATACAGACCGCTCGTCTCGTCGTGGGAACACGCCTAGTTACACAGCTAATAAGGATTTTCATCCATAATTCTAAACGTCGGCTTTTTAAGTAGACGATTTTGTGCTACAGTAGGCCTATTGCTAATAGAATGTTCTTTAAACTATTGTTTCGGTTGTTTATGTATGAGAATTAGAAAATTCACTTCGTTAAAGAAAGAAAAGGTCTATCTTGATTCTTTTACTTTTCCTTTCTTCAGAGTAAGTATTATGTTTGAAGGATTAATGTGCTAAGGCTAGAACTGGTAATTTATTCCAGATTCAAGTAGAGTCATTAGTACCTAGTTTTCACGGATGTTAACATTTGCTTGGTCTTAGTCACGCAACTCAAGCTCAACATTTTGCGAAAGTTATTTCATAACTTCGTCCTGATTTGCCTACTTGTTTAAACTAAAGCTATTTTAATGAGTACTGTAATACCCTGATTTACGCGAAAGATGCGTTCCAGGGAAAATCAGGTAAAGCGAATTTCGCGTAATATGGGGTCTGTTAAAATTAAGATTCTGATGGACTAAACTAACGTCCAACCCCCGTAGCTTTTTCAACACGATATATTTCTGTAATTACTTTCAACTTAAACTCAAATTAAAACTTTTAAGTTCTTTTTTCTTTAACCGATTTCAAAAATTTGAAAAGGAGGAGGTTATCTATTCGTCGCGTTTTTTTTATATGTATGTACACCGATTACTCGAAGACTGCTAAACCGAGTGAAATTATTCAAACGTTATAATTAGGTATTTGTACCCAAGTTGGTCCCATTTTTTAAATTTTGAAATTGGTTCAGTAGTTAGTAATCAAGTAATCTTGAAAATAATGTCGTTTTCGTTACCATTTTATATGAATTCAGACTTCAATAGACGTTTTTATACAGCTGTTTATTAAGGTTTTTGAAGGAGGTTTTGCTTTTATTAAAAAGCTTTTTTTTCTGATTCAAACACAATTATGACATCAAGTAGAACATTCAGAGAAGCTTAAAAAAGTATAACACTGGTTGAAAAAGTATAACACTGGTTGTAATGACACAATTGATCACTTCAGAGACGTTCCCAAATATATGGATGTTTTGACTGCCTTTTATCTGACGCAGACTGTAAAACCTGTTAATGATCACCATGATGGAAGAGAAGATCGTGACATAAAGATACTGCAAATCGTACAACGGACTTAGGGGTCAAGATTAAGCAAATAAAACAGGCACCCTGCAATATATTAGGGACCTCAAAGGTTTCTATACCGTTAGAAAGGTTCCGTTAACACTAACGGATTAGCAAACAAGACTCACATATTTTTTGTTATTATCACGAAGTTGTATTTATAAGCTCGTTAATTCATTTAAGTAGGAACTTTGAAATCGCCATTGATCTTGAAATATGTCTATCGCTTTCTTGGTATGACACAGAACAAATTAGTAGATATGATAAAGATAATCCACAAAAGTATTTCGGTATGAGAACTTCAGTAAATATGTAAACCTGTTTTTAAAAAGGAGAGGAAAAACTATCGTTTTAATCTGAACTTTTAAAATATTGCTCTGGTTCATATTATTTGCGTAAAAATTTGTAAAAATAAAAACGGAGACATCAAAAAACTCAGTTAAGGTATATAATTTTTTCTTTGTATACTATCTGTGGACAAATATCATTAAGGAAAAATGGGTTAAAATAATTTACGTTTTGATAACTAAACAGATCAGTGTGTTCAAAGTTTCTCAAATCAAAAAACTCATTCAACTTTCTTTAGTACGAAATGATTAACCGAAAGAGTAAACAGAGGGTTTAAATGAGTCGCACCGAGAAGCCACGCTTTCGCGGAGATAATGCTTCGCTTCGGATAATGACGCGTCCAAGAAACTAATTGAAAATGCGAGTGATTCTATTAATTTACCACTGAGCGAGGGTTATATTCTTGTTGATAAAGCTTGGATTAGATGTGAAGCAATTATTATTGATAAACTAGGTGCTGCCCGCGACTTCGTCTGCGTGGACAGTTTTTTTGCTATCCCTCGGGAACTGTACGTATTTATTGATGAAAAGTACCTAAGTTTATTTCTGTACCCCTGACATGTGTGCTAAATTTTATGATGATCGGTTAAGTAGTTAAGTAGTAGTTGAGACGTGAACACGTAACAAACAAATAGACTTTCGCATTTATAATATTAGTGAGGAAGTAAGGATTATAACTAAATAGAGCAAGTAAATGGAGAGAACGAATTTGGGGTAGATTTGGCGCTCACACACCTAAATTGATTTGCGTGTACGTGTACAAACTTTGAATGCTAACGTAGGAGTTGTTAAAAGAAGCAATCAATCCAATAAAGATCAGATCCTTAAAAATCACCGTCCCCGGGGAATAAAATGATAATCGCAAAAAGTCAATTGTTCAGGAAAAAAATAAAAAAATATGTTTTACGACTATTCAGTAAATAATAGACTGAGATTCAAGTGTGTTAAAATAGCTGAGCTTTATGAATGTCGTCTTATAAATGTGTTTTAGATTTTTGGGACCGAAATGTGTCAAGAAAGTGAAGCATTTAATGCTGTGAACCTAAATAAATATAGCTATTACTAAAATACAAATAGAGGACGGGTATTTTCAGCCAGCAATAAACATAGTTCCAATCTTGGTATACTAGTATGTTTCACCAGATATTCTCTTCCCATTGGATGGCCCAAGCTACGTCAAGATAAAGTTTTACCTGCCTGATTAGTCGTTGAACCGCATCGCAACATTTAAATTGGTCGTGACGTGACGTAGTTATGGGCTAGTCACGTGCACGGGAAGAGACTATCTGGTTTTATTCTATCATGGTTCTAACACTAGTGAGCTCCGTGAGCTGTTGGACTAAGAGAATAAAGACTCCGGAAATAGGTGGACAATTTACAGAGCGACGAAATCCTTCTTGTAAGTGTGCCATACTATCATTATTAACAGATCCGGACACCTGGCAGATTTTAAGTGGTGGGGGTGGGAGTGGTTCAGCACCAAAGTCAGGTGTGGTGGTGGTCAGGAATTTTGACTGGAAACCTTACCACTTTTTCGCGCTCCTGGCAATGTTATATTCGGTTTAGATACATGTTTGGCTTGCTATTATGCCACACCAAATCCAGAGTTCTGTAAATTGTATACATTCAATCGCTTTTTCAGCCCCTTTGTTGCTCAACCACTCCCACCCCCTGAACATTTATCGAAATGGGTGTTTTTTTTAGATAAATTTCGAAAAACTGGCTCGACGAAAAACTATATAATTATCGAACTTGCTTACACAATTTCATGGGAATCGGTTGAGAAATGCGACTTGTAGAGGAGAACAGACAGCACCGGAAAGCCGGACTGAATTTTTGTTTTTTCCGCCATTTTTAAAAATTTCGAAAATATGGCTTGACAAACAAATTCTATATAATTTTCAAACCTGGTCACAAAATTTCACGAGAAACGGTTGAGAAATGCGCCCTGTAGAAGAGAACAAACAGCCGGACATACGAAAGAATTTTTGCCCAAGCTGAAGCAGAGACGCTTCGATGGCGCTTCGCGCTCGCTCGGTCAAAAATTGATCTCTAGATCCATTATAACAGCTGTAGTTAAGATACAAAATGAATCATACAAAAGACATAATAAATATTTTACTTCAAGCTTCAACCTCGTTCATCGTCAAAAACGTACCTAGTAATACCTGTGGAGTAGTTACGACCCACATAAGTTATATCTTAGAATTTCTAAGTGTCAGAATGCAAGCTTTTAGTCCAAGTTTATTGTAAATTGTAACACATTTAAGCTACCATGCAGAACGTAAATAACTTGCCCGCTATTAGCAAAATACTGCAACCATATTTTGCGAGGCTAAATGTAGTAGTAAAATATAGGATAGGCAAGAACAGACTAAAAATTTACTTCCGAAACACGAACGAGGTTTTGAGATCGAATTGGTATCGAATAAACGTCAAAAATCTGTTATTTTAGTACATTGAACGGTTGCCATGGTTTCCTGTACTGTTTTGACGTTTACTCGATTCCGATTCGATCTCAGAAGCTCGTTCGTGTTTCGGGAGTAACCCTCTGACCCCCTAGCCAAAGTCACATTTGCAAATCTTCGTTATCGCTTCGCTTTCGAAACATGTATGGGATTGACATAAGGTTTCGTTAACTATCGAATTTTAAAACGTCAAGTCCATACATGTTTCGAAGCGAAGCGATAGCGAAAATTTGCAAATGATACTTTGGCTAGGGGGGCTGGTTTACATACAGCTAAATAGGCCTTACAGCATTTTTGTTACAAAATTATACATTGATTTTACAAATAAACGCATGCATTGCCTCCTCTTTATTTATTAAACAAACCACTAAGAACTACAAATGATCTATAAGCACCCTGACCTGACATAAACTCAACTAGTCCATTAATCTTATATCTACTGCAATTTATTAAGAAGCTGCGTGTGTTTATAGACGTTAATAGGAACGATTTGATCGCCGATGAGCTACTGACGTCGGCATTGAGATAAAAATCTATGGTGCATCGATTTATTTAATGAACGCTTGAGCAGAAGGTGTACGTAAGGCAGTAGGCGCCAGTAACTGGATTAGCTTGGTAATAGCAGTTTATGTCCAGATCGGGAGGAAAATATTCCTGGTTCCCGTTGACTCGTCTGAACAGCTTGGCAAATCAATGAAGCTGCTCGTCATTAACAATGGCGAGCCGTTTGACGAGTCACTGGCTTCTGCTATACTGTTCTCTAACCAAGCTAGCTTTGTTAGCTAGTTAGCAGCGTCAAATTCGACGCTGTGGCAAAGATGTCTGGCAGGTGTCATGTACCCACTAAGCTCTTTAAAATCAGGCAGGCTTTAGAAAAAGGCTGTAGTTATGTCAGTAGGCTGTACGGGTGCGTACTTTATGGTCCCCAAAAGGAAACAACCAGTACCGCTGTATTTCACGAGTTTTAGCACTTTTCGTGTGGCCGGCGGCAACGTATGTGGCCTGGCCCGGCTACGGCCACGCTTCTATCAACTCTATCAACTACAGCTTTATTTGATTTGTTCCTCGTTCGCCCCACGGCCGGGCCAAGACGTAACACATGCTGACTTCATGAAAGAATATTGAAAGTGAAATTGCATTTTAGAGAATAACAGGACAGGGGTGAGCAAAGGTGGGTGGTATTACACTTAATGCATTCTATCCAGGCAAAAAAGTTTAAATGAATTCTTAACTACGTTGCCTGAAAACAAAAAAAAACAATGACAAATGATAATACTTACAGAGAAATGAAAATCATTTTTTTTTATTTCACTTACTTTATTCCTATTTTATGCTAATAAGAGGTCTAAACAAAAATAGGTTGACACAGCAACAGTGGTGTAGTGATACAGTTAAGAATTACGAAAGATGTTTGCAAAAAAAATAATCTTGAGCATAACAAAATGATCAATTAATAATAAAACAAAGCCCTTCCAAAAGAGAATTTAAGTACCATCCTTCAAAATAATGTTAATGAATTTACATCGCATGTATTTTAGCGATTAGCGATTCAATGAATCGTTGAGAATGCCACCGAAATGGATAAAACTAATTGGCCCTAAATAGGCAGTTCTTTAAACAGAGTCCGGTGAAATCGCCAGTCGACTGAGCGTTGCAAGTGGCACGACCGTGCGGAAAAGAATTCACAAGGCGGACCAGTTCAATGCCAGTACCGTGGACTTGAGTCAAAATATTGCTTAAGTTAACACTAAGTTCGGAAGGGATGTTTTATTTTATTTTAGCATTCATAATTAAGTTTTTATATAATAATAATAAATAATATACTAGAAAAAAATCAACTCGTCATCAGATCATTTTATCAGGTGAGCTGGGAGTGACTAGGTAGCTCAATTGGAACACCATTGGACTTCCAAAGGTCGCGGGATCGATTCCCGCCCGAGAAAATATTTGAAATGTGTGGATATACATTTTCATCTTCTTGATCGCATTGTCGTCGTTATAAAATCTTAATGAGAAAAGGAGCTACCTATTTACAATTAAGTCTTAATATTGACATCATCTCAGGAGGAGCTCGGTGGCGCAGTGGTTTAGCGCCTGGCCCAGCGATTGCGGAAGTTAAGCAACGTTCGCAAAGGTCGGTCATGGGATGGGTGACCAAAAGTTTATTATCTCGAGCTCCTTCGTGCTTCGGAAGGCACGTTAAGCCGTTGGTCCCGGCTGCATTTGCAGTCGTTAACACCCACCAATCCGCATTGGGCCCGCGTGGTGGGTTATGGCCCATCCTCCTTACCACCCATAAGGAAGGCCTGTGCCCCTGCAGTAGGGACATCAAAAATGGCTGATGGACATTGACATCAATACTCAACAGTTAGAATAGACTTTTTGACTAATAACCACAAACCAGCAAAAAATTACATTTGACTTAGTATAGTTTGTTGGGTTTGGTCTCAAGATTTACTTTCAGTAACTTATGGTAACTTTCTTTCTTATCTTACTTTCTTCGACAATATTTTAATCCACTAGTAACACAACAGACTAATAAATCAATAGATTGCAATTCAGAATTTCTGTACTTTACTGTTCGAAAGCTTTTCATTTAATGGCAAAGTATAAAATTAAACATGCAGAATAAAATTTAATTTAACACAGCACAAAGCTAAAAATCGATGTCAGATAAATAAAACGAAATCGGGCGTATGTAATCCGTTAATTACAACCTCGATTAAAACTTTAATACTTATACTAATTAATTTCGGTGAAAGTACGGTATGGATGTTGTTTGGTCACACGCAATTTACATTGTGCACTTCTATAGGCACAAACTCCCTTACTGAAAAATTTCATTCCTTCCTTTTTTTATTACGATTTAATTCCTGAAAACTAACCAAACCAAAATATTTGGGCGCATAAAATGTTCATTCATACAACTTAGACATTATATAATTACCTATTTACCTACTAAAGCCCAGTCTCTGAGTTACTTATCGGAGTTTAACTTTAAACCAGATAATGTGGACCCCTCCGAAAAAGCACCTCAGAAACCAGGGGTAAATAATTTGCACAACACGAAAATGATATATTTTGGGTTTATTTCACATGATTATGCATGAGCATCAAATACCTGTCACGTTGAAAGCATTGTGATGTTAATCTATACAATCTATTTTTGTTCTATCAAATGAGAGTTTAAGTAAATATAATATTGCTTTTTAAAATTCAATTTATTCAAAAATAAATAACTTAATTATGACTGTGATATCAAATACAGTCAATCACTCAATGATCTATCATAAAAGCACTATTCAATTTTTTGCTATGAAAACGTCATTCTCTAAAAAGTAATAATACTTAAGAAAGATAAATCAATATTTGCATGAAAATTCAATTGCATTGCCATTTCAATTGCTAATTTCTTATGTGTTTCAAAGGTAAGCTGCATCCTGGGACCTCAGGGTCGAGGTTTGGCTAATAAAATACTTTATAAATTTACTTCTTTTATTTTAATTTAGACGACACGCCATTATTTCACTGTGACAACTTCCATGACGGAATCTCTCTCTCAACCTTTCCTCTCGCTCACTCCTTCATCCATCTCCTTTCTTCCGCTTCGTTCAACACTTCATGCTTATAAACCCTACAACTCGGCCATCCTGCGTGGAGGCTGCCCACAGACTCCTTACACACCACAATTCTTCTCTCATACCCCAGACACACACCTTAACAATAACAAACAACTTTCACGCTGACCCTTTACATCAAAACTAGGTGTACTTACTTCAAATCGAAGAAACAAAACATACAACTTAACATGCCATGTCAAACTAACACCAATACTTAAAATTATTATAACATGGCTTAGTTACACAGCGCTTTTACACAAGTTCTATTTTTAAATAAACAAAACACAACACAACACACTAACAACTTATCAAGAACAATAAATAGCCATCAACATAACATAGGTTTGACCAAGCGAATGCAATGCCCTAAAACCATCATGTCACCACTCCAAACAATAAAATAAAAACAGATAGTAACTAAGATGCGATGGATTCTTTCCACCTGGCCATTACCTCGAGGTACCCCGGTGGTAACCCGTACATGCTGGATATTTTCATCCTTGCAATACTCTTCAAACTCCTTACTGGTAAATGCTGCGCCTCTGTCAGATACAATCCGATCAGGATTTCCAAAAGTTTGCTGATGAACAAGTAACTTACTTATAGTCTCCTTAGCTGTAGTATTCTTCACTGGAAAAAGCCAAACAAACTTTGTAAATGCATCTACGACCGTTAAAATATAATTATACAACTTTGTGGTTTCAGTAAGCGGGCCTATGTGATCAACGTGCAATGTACTAAGCGGCACAACACCCTTATCAATAGCATTAAGGAAACCCTCCTGCTTGCCTTCTTTTTTCACCGCTAACAAGCATGGTATGCAAGTTACCAAGAAGCTATCTATCTTGGCAGAAACATCTTTAATGTAATAATCTCTGTTTAACATTTCTAACATCTTCTTTTTACCAAAATGACCGTTTGTGTGTACTCTTTTAATAATTTCCATTTCCAACCCTCTAGGCACGAGCAGCTGTCCTTGATCACCTTTAAATATCACTCCATTCTGCTCATAGTAATCTTTGTAAGATCTTTCTGCAAGAATGTCTGAAATCGCCTTAATGCCCTCATCGGCTTCCTGCGCCCTCTTGATTTGGTCATGGAGACTTTTGGTCACAACATTAACACACGGGTTTCGACTGAGGGCATCCACATGTCTCATTTGAGCGCCTTTTCTGTGCTCCACCGTGTAGTCATACTCCTGCAACAACAAAACCCACCTTGCGACCCTTGTAGCCAAATCCTTCTTTTTCAACGTCATCTCAAAAGCTAGACAATCTGTCACTATCTTAAAAGGTATCCCAAGTAAGTACTTTCTGAACTTTTTAACTCCCTCAATTATTGCCAGAGCTTCCAACTCATAACTAGTAAACTTCTTCTGATCATCTGTGGTCTTCTTACTCAAAAAATAAACCGGATGCAAACACTTATCATTTGGATCTCTTTGCATGAGCACAGCAGAAACTGCTTGCTGCGACGCATCGGTGTGCAGCTCTGTCTCCAATGATGGATCTCTCACATTGAAATCAAGCAAAACACAATTATATTTTGTGGAAAACTTAATGAAAATAAATGGCTATTAAATAAGAAACTGTATGGTCAGAAATGAAAGCCAACTTGTCAGCACTGACCCATTTAGACCAATATGTAAAAGTACTAAATGTCCTCTCATTTAACAGATCTCTCAAAAATATCGGCTAAAATAAAATTCGTATATACATTGCTCTTACCTCAAAATAGGTAATAATAACGCCTGTTTTGTTCGACTAAAAAAATATACATGGTGCCCCAAAACTTTGCCACACGGAGGGAAAGTACCTTAAATATTGAAGTTTACTGAAAGAAGACTTCATTTCGATTTTAAAAATAATTGGAACTGCATTCAAAGATCTTTGAATAACCGCATGCCTTAATCAGGAATCGAACTAACCAAATATGAAAAAAAAAACAATCTTTTATTTTTATGATATCGATCGAAACTGTTAGGCTTATTTTTTCTTAAGTAACAAAGCATCATAAACAAAAGGAAGACCATGAAATTCAACATTCAAATTTTAATTATTACGACTTGTATGAATTTGTATGGTAGCGTATGCAATTTTTTTAACCTATACCTACAGAAATTTTAAACCTAAAAACGTGGGGCGCGTTTTGTAAAATTTATCTTCTATATATATAAAATTCAAAGTCCTGACTGAGTGAGATATCAACGCACAGCCCAAACCGCTGAACCTAGAGACTTGAAATTTTGCACACAGATACTTTATACAGTGTAGGCATCCACTAAGGAAGGATTTTTGAAAATTCCATCCCTAAGGGGATGAAATAAGGGATGAAAGTTTGTATGAAAGTCCCTCAGTTTTGAAGCTAGGATCTTCAAATTTTGTGTTTAGGCTGATGATTGAAAATAAATAAATACGTGTCTCAGCGTTTTTCAAAATTCTACCCCCAAAGGGGTGAAAAGGGGGATGAAGTTGTGTTTAGAAGATAATCCTTCATTTTTGAAGTAGAAATCGCTAGATTTGTAATTTAGGCTTATGGATGGAAATCTAACGCAACGCATATTGTATTGGTATAATTTCAACCCCCATGGTGATGAAATGGGGGTGCAATGGGGTAAATAAACCTAAAAATCGATATGGATGTCGTTATTGGGGTTTTCTGGGATGAAGATTGCGAAAATGACATTTATTTTGAAGTCCAACACGGTCGACATGATTTAACCCCTAAAGGGGTGAAAATTGGATTTAAATTTGGTATTGAAAACAATATAAAATAGACATTACAACTTAAAACTTCGTAGGAGCATGTCTTAAAATAAATAGGCAAACATATATTTTGTGGTTTTGAAAATCAACCCCTTAGGGGGTAAATGGGCTAAGTAAACGTAGAAATCGATATGGATGTCGTTCTTGAGGTTTTATGGGATGGTGATTGCGAAAATGACATTAATTTTGAAGTCCAATTTAACCGCTAAAGGGGTGAAAATGGGGTACAAATTATATATGGAAAAATAATATAAAATAGACATTACATAGTTTACAGCTTAAAAATTCGTAGGAGCATGTCTAAAAATAAATAGGCAAACACATATTTTCTTATTTTGAAAATCATCCGTTAGGGGGTAAATGGGGTAAGTAAACATGAAAGCCGATGTGGATGTCGTTCTTGAGGTTTTATGGGATGAGGAATGCGAAAATGACATTTGTTTTGAAGTCCAACACGGTGGACATGATTCAGCCCAAGGGGACGGGGACGGACACGGGAACAGGAACGGGAACGGGGGCGGGGACGGAAACGGGAAAGAGTAAAGAAACGGGAACGTGATACTCTTAATATCTCTGGACCTAATTCTGATTATTGTAATAAACTAGCTTCCGCCCGCGACTTCGTCCGCGTGGATATTAGAGAAAATCCTTAGGGAACCTTCAACCAGGATCCGACCAACCGTTTTATACGCGATTACGCGGGTCCCCACCAAGCGCGCAGCCTCGTGCGAGGCCTGTCACACGTCGCAAATGTTTTGCCTCGCGAGGCAGCGCGCTTGGTGGGGACCCGCCTAATCGCGTATAAAACGGTTGGTCGGATCCTGGTTGAAGGTTCCCTAAGGATTTTCTCTAATATCCACGCGGACGAAGTCGCGGGCGGAAGCTAGTCATCCATATTGTCTATAGCATGCGCCCCACGTTTTTTGGTTTAAAATTTCTGTAGGTATAGGTTATTAGGGTTAAGTACACATATTCACATAAGAATTTTTTTTTTTCTTTTTAGTTTGTTTTTACTAGTCCGTTTTAATATTTTTAGTCCGAAATTTTTTGTAATAATTTAGTCCGTTTTAAAAACGTGTTTTTAAAAATATTTTTTTTCAGTAAATTTTTCATTATTGTTTACATTTTTTATGTCGTCATTACTCGTACCAGAAAGTAACTGTACCATAGAATTCCTATTGAAGTCTAAAATTCGAGAAGAAATTTGTTATATTGCAACTAATATGTGATTTTCTTTTTCCATTTCTTTAGTGTAATCTTCGCATCACAAACCCCACTTATTTTCTACATTTTATTAAAAAGCAGTGCGGCCAAAGCAAATAGTTTTTATTCGGAAATACTTTTTATTAAGTGCGTAACCATGTTGGCTTGGCTGACGAACGTGGAATTGGATTTTTGTAAATATTCCAACGTCGGTTAATGGAGCGGATCGAATGGGTCAACTTGAAAAGCAAACAGACGCCTTTGGTACACTGGTTTACTTGTGCTTTTGTGGATTCACAGATTTATATAAGCTGATTGTAGACACAGTTATGAAGTTGATTGTATTGAGGATCAGCATTTGTTTTGGTATAGTATAAATAATACAGACGAAAATTCTCATTTTATAACGTGTAATTTCATTGCCATTGATTTATTAGCAGATTTATGGTATTTCAAAATGTTATAATGCTAAGATCAACGATTATTTTTGATGCGATAAAGTACCTAACAAATGTAAAAAATATTTTTAAGGTGGTACTAATTGATGTATTGACCTGATATTTTTCTTTCTATTTAACTGGACTGGCTGTCTGTATGATTTGACAGCAAAGTTTTTGCGCCTATTTGATTTTGACGTACAATGAAAATGGTTGCCCCCCCTCTGGTCTCTCCAGACTCCAGACTTTAGTACCATGTCCCTCACGCTATGCTCACGCTACGTCCTACAGCGCCAAAATGGCGGAAATCAAATAGGCACAAGAACAGTTTGACAGCAGCCAGTCCAGTGTAATAATATAGAGGTCAATGAATTGATGTGATGATACTGAAACAAGTGATAGTGTTGCTAAAACTGAACAACATTCTCCAAGGGACAAAGGTCAAAAAACGATTTTTTTTTTCGCATTTCCATAGGCTGACCAATACATTTTGTATAGGAGACAAAACGAAATAAATATGAAAATATTATTTTCGTTTTTCGACCTAAATTAATTAGTTTAAGCAACACTATTAACTGTTTCAGTATCATCACATCATTTGGTACCACCTTATATAACAACTAGCTGACAATAAAACAATGGAGATTAGACGTAATAAAATACAAATCGTATTTTTAAGCCGCAATACCGGAGGCTCATCCAAAGCTAAGTGTGAAACTGGCAACACGAACATTACACGGTTTGCGGTCGACACTTCAAAATTCAGAGGACAGACGTGCTGAGGAAGGCTCGCGATTACGGACGCCTAGATCGAATAGCGGTACGGAGATAACCACAGGGTGAGTATCAAACGGAAAAATTGCATGGAAATCCGAACGCATTCACTTACGTGGTGCGGTAACGGGACTCTCGACTCTCGATACTTATAGCACCGGGTTTTGAACGACAGTGGCTGCGGAAATAATTAATTCATTTACACTTATCTTTATCGCGGATGCTTTCATTCAGGCTCCTTAAAAGGTTTCCGTTACACACCGGTTTAATATGAAGCTTATACTTCTACTGTCTTATTCAGAGTGCGTTCGTTAAACTAGGGTCAAAGTTAACATGGCGTTAGACTGCTGACTAACGCCATTTTAGCGCAAATCGTATTCAGAGTGACAGTTTAACGTTTAGTCCCACCGTTTAAGGATTAAAAGGTGCATTGTGATTGGTTTACAAGCATTAAACCAGGTTTTGTTAGAACAGTCTTGCACCCCAGTTTTGTGAAACGTCTCTGAATAAGACAGCTAGTTATTTAATCCGCATGTTAAGTTTAAATTTTGTTTGTTTCTTTTAGACAGAGTTTAGTTTTTTCAGTTCTGCATCGTAGCCTTCGCAATGATTAAATATAAGTTTTAGGTTATAATTTCTTATGTCAAATCCTCGCAGGGACTACTACAGCGAGTGTTGGTTGCATCGGAACTCGTAGGGCGGCTGAAGTGGGCGAGCAACGAGTGGCGCGTGGTGAGTCGGCGCTGGCGCAGTCCCGCTCGCATAGCCGCCGCGGCCGCACGCTCGCGATGTACCGCCCGCTGGCCACGCTCCTCGCGCTCGCCGCACTCGCCGCGCTCACCTCCGCCGAACCCCCGACCCCACGACTTATCGATTTCAACCCCTTCGCATGGCTGCCTTCAAACCGAAATAGATCACCCTCCATCATGGACTATTTTTTTCCACCATCACGCACACCCAAACAGTCTACCTTAGACCCACCTGCTGACAGAAAACCACCCCCTACTACAATCACAGATACGACGCTAGACAACACCCCAGCCCCCACAACCCTGGAGGAACGATCCACCACCTACTCCCGAAAAGTTTCAACTAAAACAAAATCTACTGTTCCCGCGACCGCGACTGTACCACCAAAAACTAAAAAAGGTACTCGTAAACCGACAACTGTCGAAACGACGTACGAAACCAAAACGACACAGAAAATAGAAACTCCCTCGACTTTCAAAGTCACGACTGTTCCGACAACTTATCGTCCTACGAAACATTATTCTATACGGCCGGTTGTGCGAACGACGGAAACGCCTACGGTTCAAGACACGGAGACGACTAATAGCGACAGCACGGAGACAGTATCGGAGTTTGACACAGCAGGAACTACGGCCGACGACGCGAAAGAAACAGTGCCAACTTATACTATAGCCGATGAAACTAAGTCCACGGATGCTGGGACAGCCAGCACCGCCACCGTCGAATCCACCACCCCGACGGATTCCACAGTTGAGCCGGCGGACAGCCGCGAAGGATATCTTCCCCTTCGCGACAAGCCTCAGCCTCAGCAGACCCACGTCAAAATCAACGATCAAACAAAGAAAGAGGTCAGTGGTTTTATACAAATACTATCCTACGCGTTGTTTTTCTTTAAGCGGTTACACTCTAATAGCTGCGACTTTCTTGGCCTGGCTCCTGTTACCGTATTTTCTCGGAGCGCTCGTAAATTTCTCTGGTGCGTCGTAAATACATCGTCTTCACATCCATGTATAATAGATGTTACACTTCGATTCGCTCATTGGATTGCGTAAAAAAGGAGTTTTCTGTACCAAACATTGGCTTTAGGGGAGAATTAATCAGGCCTCGCAAAGGTTATAGTGTATTCATCACCTTGCTACGAGTTCCCACATTATACGTGCAAATTGATGTGAATTATATATTTCTTACAAGCTTTATTTGCAAAACGATTAAGTGTTCATGAACTGGAAAAGAGTTCCTTGCAAAAACTAGACATTTACGTTACGCCCTACGACTTGTAATCACTTGAAATAAATTATTGGTTACTTGACCATTTCAAATAAAACTGTTTACCTACATGCTAAAAAAACAATTATTATAATTGTGTATGTTTATTTTACCTTGTTAGACAAATGCACTTCACTTAGTGATCAAAAAAGTTTCTTATGCACCACAAAATATTTAAACTTGCCGAGACAAAAAATCTGCAAAGTAATATTCATCAAATTATGCTATTGAATAATTAGACAAATATATACGTATATAAGAAGTTAGGAAATATGTAGGTATCGTGAACGTGGGTAAGATCTTTACATGCACGCCAATTTAAGCAAAAACTAACAACAATGGGATCAATTAAGATAATACTCCAGAAAAAGATGCAATTAGTTAGTAATATTACCTATTTTCTGTTAACAAGCATCGTGTTGATAGAGAACAAAAAGATAGGATAAGGAACACTTAATGACATTTTAAGGGAATGGCTGAGATGATAAATTGTAGTAATATTAGAACATGGTTTTTGTCTTAATAAAGATGTATTCACTTATATGAACACAAAAAAATAGCTATACCTACGTTAGGAAAACAGATATGCGGAATATTCTTAGACAGTTTTACACAAACACTTCGAAAATAAGAATAGTTAAATATTTCTTCTGTGGTTTTAAGAGTACTTTATGATTTCTGTACGAATCAAATAATGTCCCATAGTTTCTAAGTTCATAGTCGTCTGGAGGTGATACAAAAAACACTAATTCATTTCTAAGGCGATGCTTTCCTGTCATTAGCATCTTTGTGGTCACAGTCACAACGAGTGCGGCGGAAGTCCGCAAAATTTTGGACAGAAACAAATTTACCTTTGGTTTAAAGAGATGCTATTCACCAAGAAAACTTTCACTGTTATACAGCCAATCTATCATAAGTAACGAATGAGCGGGCATTTTCTAAAGCCGGACGCTCTTTTGTTGCGACGGTTAGCTTTGTCGCTAATTAGTTTTCAGGTTTAGCTTACTGTCCGGTATTGTCCAGGGTCTTATCTCACTTTCTCTATAAATACCTTGACAGTTTTGAGAAAAGAACAAAAACAAAAGATTGCGATTAACACTGGCAAACTTATTATCCGATATTCTATCGCAGCATCTTTAGAATTAATGGTTCGTTTGTGTTTGGCTCCATCGAAACATTTACGCTATACCGCTTCATTTCGCACGGAATTCAATCAGTGTTTCTCACTAACCAAAACGGTTTTCTTAAAGTGAATTACTAACCGGGCAATGGAGCATTCCCATGATGCCATATTACAAGCTGTACAGTAGAATCATAAATTTGTCTGCGGATAGGCGCTATGCAGCCTGACTAACGGACTCGTGGCTTCTAAAGGAGGGCTGGTTGTGCCCACTTTTTGCACAATTTTGCCCTTTATGTTCTACCCAATAGGATCCCGATGAAATTGCAAAAAATACAGATTCTCACGAGATCCTTCTCATATTTCCATTTCATAATGTTTACATCAATTCTCGTCTTCCATCCATCATTCAAATAAATTTTCGTACTGCTTTCAATAACATTATTTGTCTAAGACGCTAAGTAAAGTAGTTTACAAAATTTTAATCAATATTGATGTGATACAATAAATTAACTCTGTTTAAAATATTATGCTATCGTATCGTAATTAATCTGCGCCAATCTAAGTTTTAATAACCAAAATTATATTGATTAAATGCAAAATGATGATAATATTTTCTCTTTTCGGAAAACGAAGATTACATTAATGTGTGTAAATAAATTATACACTACGCCTATTGCAAAAAAACCGGATTATCGATTTCCAAAAGCGTTTGCCATTAGAAAACGATAACAATCAATAATTTTGTGATTTACCTTGTTAATTCAAATTAAGACGAAACCAAATAAATCTCACTTTCGGTACGAAACAGATATTGGAAGTTCGTATTGGTACTAAGCACAAATCGTATCTAATTAATCAGTACGCATTACGGTTAGAAAGTGGATAGTTGGATCTGCACGGAGAAAGGGGCAATACCTTAGAGAAGGCAATTTAAGGTACGGGGTAGGGTAGGACAGCTTTGCAGACGAAAGTATTTCGCGACCTAAATGATAATACGATTGGGTGTGAAAATTTAAGCTAGTATTTGTGGAAGCCATTGCTCGTAGAATTAGTGATGGCATTGGATATTCTGTTGATCTGTTTTGAAATTCTATTAGAGGGTTCAGCGTTGGCTCAATTTCAAAATGTTATCCGTGTATTTATTACATAAAAGTGGGTAAGGTGAGGTAGGTAATATACCCATAAACGCTAACAAACTCTGAGAAATAATTAACACTGAAGGCACTACAAGAAATGAACAACATTACGTAGTAGTTATTTATATTAACAAATCAAAATTTATCGAAAAGCTAACCTATCAAAAAGTTACACTTAAAAAAACAGTGGAATTATACGATTCTGTCAATTGCATAACGAGTCACTGCGTACCAAATGAAATCCATGAAAAATCGGAGACCGTTACATTCTTTCCGTTACTTTTGAATGTGAAATAATAAATTACGTAAGTAAAGTATGAAATTCAATTACGACTAGGAAAAATAAAAGGTATGTATTTGTAAGTTCTCATTGGAACTCACTGATTTATTATATTTAGATAAATTTGCAATTGCCATGAATAGTTACAAAGTAATTTTATTATAGTCTTCTTGAAAACTAATAACTTCAAAAATTAAACGGTTTAATTAGTTTTAGGAAAGCAAGTTTACGGTATTGGCCGTTTACCGTGCACCGCGTTTCTAAGCTGTTGTTGACCCAAAAACTGTGACATTTTTTGCATTCGTCTCTGGTGATTAAATGTTCAAAGTCGAAAATTAGATTTTACATTTTTTCAAAAAAGAGTAAATGAAGTAAAACCTGTATTTGCTCACGATAGTAGATAGGTTACGGGTGGTAGAAAAACACATTTTAATGTAACAGTAATCGCTTCAAAAGTAAATACTTATCTAACTACGACATATTTTGCACAAAAATCACATAAGGAAATAATCTTAGGCTCTAAATGATTTCCTTTAGATAATCTTGCCGCATTTTAAAAGCTAACTTTAAGACCGATAATTACAGCTTTATGAGAGAAAACTCTTAATTTAATGAAGCTGGAAGTATTTACTGTAAGTATGTTATTTAACTATTACACTAAATAAAACCAAATCGCTGTTATAAGATTATCTACCCGCTAGCGAGTCGTGTTTAAGAAAAACGTAGGTAGGTTTAAACACAGCAGGCAGGTGTTTAGATAATAAAGTAGTTGCAAGAAGCCTAATGATGTGTTACTTCACTATCCATAGATTAGTTATTTCCAGTTGGTACAGTCAACAGCAACAGTCTAGCAAAGGACTTTCAAACAATAAAATGTAAACGAAAACGTTCGCTTTACTGGATCAGCTTCGAAGGACCTGTCTGTACGACAGAAGAAATAATAGCCTTTACTATTGACGTGGTGCTCGGAAAAAAATATTGACTTTGATAAGGTTTGGCTTGTAACTTCTAACCAGGCGCATTGCATTGTATATGGTTCCAAGACTTGCGGTAGACTGGACCACATTAAGGCTTAGTTTCATTAGAATTAATCGATACAATTCAAAGATTTTTAACTTAAAAGTTTGCATAAAATGCCCTATTGCGTAAACGCTCCTATATACTAAGAATTATATTATGGTTTCCGGAAATTCCTGACAAATGGTAAGAATACTACAGGCGCGGATAAGAACCGCTTAGCCTAAGAATGTCAAATGTTACGGGGAAAGGAGTGAGTTCCTACTAGAACACAAGTTGATAGTATGCCTCTATTTGAAAGTACACGATTGAAAAACGTCTTGTTAGGGCTCATGAATAAATCATTTTTGATTGGTATAGCTTGGCAGATTCTATGCCCATATACGAACATTGTAATTGTTATTATATAACTATTGTAACTAAGAAGATCATATTTGAATAACTGTATCCAATCTGAATTGAAGGTTTTACCTTATTGGTAAAAAATAACAACACTTGACTAAAAATAGATTCGAGACAGAATAGTTTAGCCTAGTAGGTATTTTTTTTATTTATTTAAGGCAACAAACAGTCATGTAGAACACAATGGTTACATGGTAAATGTGATTACAGCTAGAGACCTATAGTGCCTGTAACTAATCTATTATAACATATTTTGTTGAGCCACTCTTAGGACTAGAAAGGATATGTTTTTAAAATGCAAACACAAAGCTTGTGAATTTAGCTTAAGGCAAAATATAAATGGATAAACATTAGGACAGTAATATGAATAAAACTGTGACATAGAAAGGCTTCTAAGTGTTACAAACTCACCTCTGAATTTAAACTAAATAATGGCGTTTGTTCATAACTTATTGCTGAAGAAGTTTTGAGTTAGCCTTAACATAAAATAGGCACTGTGTTAATTAACAAACCCATTGAGATGTCTGCAACTAACGGACATGTACAAGATGCGACAAGCTTCAAATCGTAATTCACAAATCGTACGAGTACAAACGACACTTCACTCATAAATTAAAAGTCATCTACATCTACTATTGCTTACATTTTCATATAACAGTTTCCGATTGAGTACACGTGAACATTTTTGCATCAATTGATATCATTGCGTTTACAGTTGTTATTACGTGTGTTATTCAAGTTTCTTGCTTGTCCAACCTGTTTACATATGTATGTATGGGTGTGTGGACGGTAGTCTATACTTGCACTTCCTGGCTCATGCACTATTAACTTAATGAGCTCCTGTAGTATTGGATTTTGTACGAATATTTATAGAAAGTATTGTATGATGCGTAATTTTGCATTAGGTAAGTAGAGGGTACATAAGTAATTTGAAGTGAGATAGAGAAGTTCATTGAAATGTTGATAAAAAAGTGTTAGTAAACTTTTGAGTTTAGCAAGTTTGGCGTTTCCAAATTTAAGGTACCGAATTAGTTTCTTGCTTTATTAACATTGTTTCAAATAGAATCATATAATAACACTCTGGCTACTTTTCTGGAAACTTAATAAATATGATTAAAAAGGTAATAATTAATAATAATAATAAAATGTTTTTATTCGTCACTTCACAAACTTAATAAATGGATGGATGTGTACATAGATCAAAGCATTTGTGAAGGACTGGTGCCCGAAATAGGTTTCGCAGAAACCTGTACCACAGGTCACCAGCCTCCTCCCGCAGAAAGAATTACAAAAGCTAGATAACACTGAGCAAGCTGATGAGCTATGAAATCAATAACTTTAAATAGAAAGAAAGAAAAACAGAAAAAAGGTTTAGCTAAGGTAATGATAATTATAAATTAATTAATTATTAATTAATTATAATTGAATATTGAATTAATAATTTGAAATCATAAGCAATAGAATGGCGAGTGAAATTTTAAATGCCTTTAATTAAAGTTTCTCTTGAACTTAGCATCCACACATAAAGATTCAATTGCAAAAGATAAGAAGAAAACTATTAAAAGCTGGTTTACTACATTAAATGGTTAACAGAAATCTGATATAATCAATGAAAAACTGGGACTAGACACAGATGTATCAAACTAAGTAACACTTAATTCAAAGATCTTGTATCAGTGCGAATGGAATTACATACAGAATTATTTTCTTGAACCAACAGCTTACTCGATAACATCACAACGAAGTCGATTAAAGTATGGAGAGACTCAGGCATAACATCTAAAAATAAAATGTAGGATTTCAAAAAATCCCATTTACGCAAAGCTTCGTCACATTGTATTGAACACAATAAATTACGTGAACTTGCGTCCAATGACATAAACGATTCGTCGGAACCAATCAAAGATGGCGATGGCGTCACGACGTGTAAGGCAAAATGTATATCCGTTACACTTGACACGCGAATGCCACACGCGAATCAAAACGAGTTACCGTTTCAGTTATCAAACAGTTACTGACATAATCTCGTAAAAGCCTTAAAATCCTGATCTGATCTTGTCACTGTGGGAAAATACCGACATGCAAAAAATGCAACGTGCTTTACGAGAGAAAAATACCTGAACATGGTAATGATCTTTAGGTAAATTATATGGTGCAATTCATACAAATCTCAAATTTGGATTTTTTACTTTTTCAATTACAAATGTATGTCTGCACTGAACTTTAAAAATCTGCCTTATAGTGTGTAATCTGCCTTATAGACTGTATGCAGGGGTGTCCATACTTTTCTTTAAGGAGATCGACATAGCAAAAATTTATGACTAAGAGATGGAATTTTTTTTGGCCTACCAAATGTGAATTTTATGTTTGCGGAGGCTCGATTTGATGGCTTTTTCGCCATTATTCGCAAGCGTATCGCCTCTATGCGGCACAGGGTTCGGAGAAGCTCTAACAGCATCCTGATTGCAATAAAGAATAGACCTGACTGCCCTATCGCTAAGCATTGGACTCAGATAGGTACACAACTAGGACAACTACACATGTACGGGTAACGTAAATATTTACATTAATTGTCGTTCGTTTTGTTTAATCCGAAATAAATCTTATATTATTATAGTTTACAAAGGTCAAGATTATTCATCACCATTGACCATAGTCGTCTCCAAAAATATTGACTTTATTTATACAACTACAATCCATTTATACAGGGCAATAAGAAGAGTATTTGTTGTATGAATTGTTAGTTTCTTTCTCATACTTTTACATCAATTCGAATATTTACATTGACCTAATGACAATACGCTAATAGATTCCGTAACACAAGTTACAAAAGATTTAATTGCTCTTCAGAGATATCTCGAAACAACGTGCTGCGTCATCAAAAACACCAACATAGTAGCACGAAAGCGAATCTAACGAGACATAATCGTAGAAAGTGTATGTAATTGATTTTTTTATATGTGTAAAGATATTCCCAACGATTTGTAGATAGTAGCGATTGTGTTGTTTGGAACTCTTTTGATTGTCCAGAAAATACCATTTGTAACAGTCGATTAACTATGAATAACAAACAAAACGTCTTTATTTCTTAATCTCCCAAAGCTATCAATTGACGATTTAGTCAATTGATAGCTTTGGGTTATTGAGAAATAAAGGCAAGATTCCAATAATACAAATGATAGCACCTGTTTTCATTGCTAAAGTTATGGCCCGAATACAAAGATTTTTACTTGAATTAGGATTTGGGACTCAGCTGGTGTCCAAGCGTAAATAAATAGATGTGTACCAGAATCAGGCTAACCACATTCGGTCAACTGAGTTGGAATTTTTGCATGGTTTCTTCGATTTTAAAGTTATGGCCCGCAATAGCATTGTGAATGCCTAAAATCAAAAAATTCACAGATTTTACAGTCCCCGCAAGAATCGGAGCATTGAAAATGAACACAATAATTTACGAAAAACCAAAATCAAATCAAATGCAAAGTCCTATTATATTTTTAAAGTTACCGTTAAGTTTAAATTAAGTAGTACCTATTTATTTTTACGATTGTGACACTCGGCTCCGCCTCGTGTCACAAAAGCGCCCTTTGACTGCCTCGACGCGGCCGAAATAATATTAACCAATTTTCAAAATTCCAACGAATGCACTTCTCATCCGCTTCTGCATCTTTTAACACTATTACCATGACGATCGGTCAATAATCATAGAAGCTACATCACTTTTTATGTACGAAAACAGCCGTTTTTCTACAATTCCAAATGTAAAGGGACCACCTACAGGTCATAATTATAAACCGATTTTCAAAATTATTTCGCCATTTGATAGCTAAACTAATACCCCAGGACCCTTTTTTTCATTTTATCTTAAGTCGGTTTTTTTTTCAAGTATTTACAATTTAGTGAACAAACATCCCTCAAAAAACCCGGAATTTTTGGAATTTCGCAAAATTCCAAAAAAAGTTACAAGCGGATTTTCAAAATTCAAACGTTCGCACGTGTCTCAATAAATTCCTCAACTTTTGGTACTATTTTTATTTCGATTCTCCCAAAATCCTCGGAGATATGGCCAAAAATACGTCTCAGGCGATTTGCATCTGATAACCATTTTCAATGGTAAAATTCAAAAATTATATAGCTATTCTATCTTAATCGATTGTCTGGCATCTGTAAAGGTGTTGCATTCGAATGTTGAAGATAATTCTTCACATTGATGAAATAACGCTGGCTTTCAGCGTAAACGTAAAAAGTAAGTACTAGAAAATTTCATCGCTCCCACTGGCGACTCGGTAGCATAATTGGTCAGTGCATTGGGCCGGAATCCCAAGGGTGCGGGTTCGAGTCCCGTCTGAGCTGCTACGGGTGAGTCGATTTTTTCTAGTATTTTTTCCATTAAAATATTTTTACTTGAATTAGGATTTGGGACTGTTGTCCAAGCGTAAATAAACAGATGTGTACTAGAATCAGGCTTACCACATTCGGTCAACCGAATTGGAATTTTTGCATGGTTTCTTCAATTTTACCATAATGCAATCATGTGTTAATTCATAATGTTATTTTGCTGAAACTGACCCTATAAGTAGTGACTCCATTCACCGCCAGTTCGAAAGTGTCTAAGTATTATGTAGATTAACTGTCCTTAACAAAACACTTAACTAGCATTTTAGAAAGCAAAAGAACTGCGTTAATTAGTATGACATTGTGACAATTTTCACTGTCAGCAAATTGTGAATTATTACAATTGTATGCGGAGCACCGAGAGTGTTATCAGAGACAATATTATCATACATTTATGCAGTGTATGTACTTGCAAGCCTAGCTACGTTTTCGAAATACGTTAAATATTCATACAAGAATGTATGATTCAGTTTTCACTTCCTATTTTTAACCGACTTAAAAAAAGGAGGAGGTTCTTAATTCGATTGAATATATTTTATTAGGTTTCGCGCGTATCTTCGACATTTATGAGGCGATTTTGTTGATTCTTTTTTGTTTGATTGAGTTTTCTTGCGAGATGTTCATTATTTCTTTTTTTCAAGTCGGTTCAGTAGTTTTCAAGTAATCCTGAAAATACTATGATTTTGCATTAACTACCTTAAAGACTTTGTTATTTATGAACCAAATTAGATGGTTTTTTTTTTGTTGGAAAAGGGATACCTTTAGTGTAGGTAGTCTTTTTAATTTCATTGACATTGAACTCCTCAAAATCAAATAGGATATGTATAGTGATTGAGATATTGGTAGGTTTATGAAATTCAAAACAAACGAGCTATGTTCTGCGACGTTTATAGACTTGGACTACGAAGGCACAACAACTCCTTAAAAAACAAACAGCGTGATTTTGGCATTTGAGTTATGGGCCTTTTGAAAATATTAATGTTAAAAAACATTAGACGCTTACATACTTACCACAAAATTGTTAAAAATAAAAGAGCTTTTTTTTTAAGAAAAGCCTCCTTCATAAACCTTAAATTAAAAACAAAAAGAGCTTCAAAATAGCTCTTAAAAGCAATAAATAATATTAAAATCACCAATAAGCATATTAATTTAATTAAAAAACATCTAATGAATTCGGGTGGGGATTTTAGAATAAAAAAGAAAGTGTCCTCCATCCAGGGTAAAACAAACCTGGGTTAAAGATTCCAAAGAGGATGTCTTATTTTTGGCTAGATTTAGAACTTTAACAAGATTCCATATCAATTCTTCTGACAAACATTCAACTATTTTGACTTAATTAATACACAGCTTAAAGTAAAAGCTATTTCATTTGCGAGATTAATTTATGCACAAACTTAGCGCCAGTAAGTCCTTGAGATATGGCCCTTGTCCTAGGAGTCAAACGAAACGTGATACGTATTTGCTTAATCACTAACGATCACATAGAAATTAATCAATAGTGAAAGTCCAAATCAATTCACTATTATATTTTAACGATGATTCCTGACTCTTCGCCTCTGACCCTCTGTCAATCTAATTTTTCTATTCAATAACTATTGTCGATGTCGGAGAGAGAATGGCTGAGCTTTATTTTCCATCATAAAAAAGTCTCAGATGTAATGAGATTCTTTTTCACGTTACTGTCAATAAAAGTTACATTAATAATCACGATTTGTTACATGTAATATGTAATGAATGTGCGATTTCAAAATGTGGGCTGAATAAGATAATTTTTCAAGAATACTATATAATAGGAAAATTGGTATAGGAGTTTGAATAATTTGAAGAAGAATAATTGATTTCTAAATTAAGTAGATACGTTTACCTTTATTATATGTAGCTAGCACAGCATGACTTACCTGAAACAATACAATGTTAATGAATATACAAAATCAACAGACGGGCGTAAGAAAACAACACAAACCAAACACAGAGGCAGCAAAGGAGTACAAAAACATAATACCGGTATTGAAAAACGTTTTCGTACTGTGTTTTTGTTGTTTTCAATGAAAATACAAACTTTGTGAATTAAAAAAGACTCCATACGACTAGAGAAAATAATCCATGTCGATAATATTACATTACAATTTCATAACACTGCGAATACACGCATAATACCAAATGTTATTAGACGCCTAAGGCGAAAGTTACCGGCCTGTCTGACCCCTCAATTCATTAAAAGATAATCGAAAGTGAAATTAATTCTTCATCGAGATTATTTTGACAGTGATTTTATTAACACGCGCCACTCATCACCAAAGACAAATTGAAACGGATAAAATATGGATGCTCGTTCTCAGGTTACGTTATTTTTTTATTGTCCCACAAAACTAAATGATTATAATCTGTCCGTGCATAATAGTTCATTTTTATTAAGTGTGTTGTGTATGACATTTGAAGTTTACTGTTGATGTTCATTCATGATTTATTATTTTCTCATTCTATTTTTTTTTTATTAATGTTGGTTCTTTCAAAAACACTGCTATAATTACTTGATGCTCTAACTAAGCAGTACATAGAGCATAAATATTTTTGTTTACTTTTCCGGGAATACCATTGACAAATCTACAGGCTTTGTAATATGTAATATCCATAAAATACGATTATTGCAAAAGTCACTTTCAGTTGACATAATATGTGGGGCAGCCGGGTAACAAGTATGTGTTAAACGGGTCATATTTTATGCTTAGAGTGGCTAATATCTTGGGTTTGTGTGAAATTACCATGATGCAGATGTAGTCATCAAGAACAGATTAAAATTTGCAAAGCTTTAATGGTATTAGAATAATCCATCATGTATACGTACTGAGTGTGTAATATAAAATTTTATTTTTTATTTGAAGAGGTTGAATTACCTGATGAGCGAAAGTCATTAGTTTGTAATAGCTATCGAATGAAGTATGATAAATAATGAACACTTTTAACTTTGAACCTTCGTAAAACAGAGAGAGAGAGAGATGCATGCAACGAGCAAAATTACTGAAATTGAAAATTATGTGTTGGCAAATAACCATTCTTGTTAATTTTCAACGGCTCATAATAAGGTATATTTTTATCATGGAATATCGAAGTGTTAGCACAGAATATATAAGAATAGTTAAGAGTTACGAAAAAGGGACTTGGCAACAGCAGCTTTTCCTTGTAGTTTTGTGACAGCAACATTGTGAATGTTTGCACGTTTTTAATCTTATCAGGAGAATTAAGTTACCGTTACAGCAATAATAGTGGTACCGTGTCTGAAGATCGTTGTTTTAGGAGACGTTGTGATACTGACAGTTCATGCTATAAAATGTGCGGTGATGGAAACAACGACGCCTGCCATTATCGGAGTAATGATCTGTGCAGAAAGGTAACGGCGCAACGACAGCTACTTTATTTTCTTAAGATATTTAAAATACCATAAAAACTAGGTGCTATTGCAAATCGCTAAAAGTGACAGTAGACTTTCTTTATAATATTGATTGAGGCTAGCAACTAGGCTGAACTGAAACTATAAACTAATGTAGTTTCCAACACCACATAATAAACAAGTGTAAACACTCAAGCAGAACGCCAGCCAGACGCAGAAGCAATACGTGTGAACAACTTGACATAGTAAGCCGCCGTGACTAAGTATGACAGCAAACAAGTCAACAAATTGAAGTGTATACGCAAATGCTTGTCAAACAAATAGTTATTGTCTGCAATGAACATGATGACCGTGCACACGACGATCTTGCAGAGAATCGGTTGAAATGACATTAAAAAAAAACAATCTTCACCTCGTTCCAAGATTGTAGTAAAACAAATTATGCACAGCTATATGTATGCTTGTGAAACGGATAAAAGACATTAAAATTCACGAAACTTATGACAGGATAGTGAAACATTCTTTCTCTGAAATACGAGTGTACTTATCAAGAAGTTTCAAAATCATTACGAATTTGATATTTTTAATGGAAATTGAATGTTTGTATAGCATTTCACTGTAATCTTTTATATTGACAATACTAATCATAATTAAATTAATTAAGTAGCAACTATCTGCTGGAGTTTCATCTGCATCCGTATCGTATCTGCCTACCGTTGCGCATCCAACGGAATTGTGTTCAATAAAGCACTGTGTCAGTTAGCGGTATGCGCTTTTTTCCCTTGCTTCGACCAATCCACCGTGTTCTAGCGCGCTGCGATTCGACAAGCTAGGCTTTATCGCGACTAATAAACGTGATCCGTTTTTACCCCGTCAACTCCGTCGCTGCTTGTTGCATCTATAAAAATAAATATGTACAATTCTAACAAAAACAAATATGCAAAAAAAGTTACAAGACGAAATCTAAAGTTACGACGCATCTACGTAACAATAGAAAGCACAAGTCCGAGATTAAAGTTACATATAGCTTAGATTAAATTATTGAGTTCACTTTTCTATTCACGGCTCTAATAATGGTATCTGATAGATGACTTTGCAAACTTAAAACGAATAGTTACTTACAAGCATTTAAGTGTAATGAACACCTCTCACTGCTGCCTTGGATAATACCAATTTGTCGCTGAATTTTATTATGCAGATATCAGAAAGTAATTACATAGTTGTCTTCAAAGAATGCTCGAGATTTAATAAAGCCGGGTGAGGAAGGTGATAAAGGTGGCTTACATTGCAAGAAGAGTCATTAGCAGTATTTGGAGCATGCGGACGTGGGAAGTCATTCGAGTCTATATTAATCGAGCAGACTAGTGTAAAAGTCTGAACGATATTGCTTCCGTTCGTGCAAATTAAAATAAATGTTGCAAGTTTCGATTGATACCATCAATGATCCGTGCCGTGAAGAGATTCCGGTAGTAATCTGGTAAACGTGACCGCTGTTCTTGTTTGTATTGCGGTTGAAGTGGCTATAAGCGACGAAAGTCAGCCTACATTGGGATCGAGCACGTATATAATGCTGACAATTTCCCTGCTTTGACGTAGGTCAAATCCTATTTATGTCAGTATGTTGGTGCGCGGAATGAATGCAAAGGTTGCCCATGAATTGTGCTAGTGAGTAATGAATCATGCGGCGCACGCGTCGAGCGAAATTCTCGCACCGATGGCTCGCGCCATTGAATGCACCGAGAGAAGAATGGTTTAAATGGGCCTATATCCTTTTAACTATAACTCACTGTTACGCACGGTCGTGAATCTGTCTCACAAGTTATCAACATTGTTAATCAAAGCATTTACAAATATAAGTTGCTTAGCAACAGAGGGTGGAATATCTAACGTTATATTTCATGTCTGTGTAACGTAAGCAGCATAACCACATACTTCACACAAGCGGCAGATAACTTCAAGCAGATACGCGCGGCCATATCTCGGTAGATCAGTACGTGTAGGCCTCACGACCGTCTTGTTTATATCGTGACAATCCTATCTCTCAGCAAGGAACAAATAGAGGATTTCAAGGAAAGTCCTCTCGTCTAGCCGCGCCGCTCGCGCAATTTAGATATTCACACCTTCGATCAATCTAATCCTCAGTAATCTCTCTGCGATCCACACATTCCTCATTATCTCCGTAGATATCGCCTCCGTGTTTCCGACATGCGTGTGCAAAATCAGTCTAGCGGAATAATTTGTAACGTTTTGCATAGCGTCGGTTCGAATTACTTCCCGGCTTAAATGCCAATTTCATAATACGCACAACCACAGACTGAGCGTGCGTCTGCCTTGGCATGTTCTTGAGCGGCAAAAGCAACTAATAATAAGAGAAATAATTATGTTTGCGGAGACATCTAATGACTCTGTTGGGTTCTGGAAAGTCGTGACAATGTAAAAGCAATGTGATTATACTGCTATTACATCCTTACTAATATTATAAATGCGAAAGTAAGTTTGTTTGCTTGTTTTTTATGCCTTCACGTCCTAACTACTCAACCGATCATCATGAAATTTTGTATACACATACAACATACAACGCGACCTCCTGACATAAATTGGGGCCCTATTTTTGAATCACTCGGCTGGCGTCGGGCGCTCGTTTCTACTGATTTTCGTTCGACATCCCATACATTGGAGTTGCTTTGTCGAACGAAAATCAGTAGAAACGAGCGCTCGACGCCAGCCGAGCGATTCAAAAATAGGGCCCCTGGTCGCCTTATTGTAAGTCGCGGGCAAATGTTAAACTGCCATAAAAACTATTTTCACGCGAACGAAGTCGCGGGCATAAGTTAGTTATGCATAAACAGATAGGTAAGCAGAGAATACAGCTGGGGAGACATTGTTGTTCAAACTGACCTCTTTTTGTGATTCAATAGAGCCCTTATAGGGATCTTATAAAACACGGTCAAACGCCTACCAGTTCAACGGTAACTATCAAACATAAACTTGACACTATACATTTACGTCGGAATTGCATTTATGCTTGATTATTTTTGATGCAGTAAATTCTATAGAGGAAATGAGATAATTGCGAAAATTTACATTTGATCAAATGCTAGTGAACACGCATACTCAAACACGTTGTAAGCTTCATTTGCGAGATCAGAAATATATGTCAGTCCTTATGAGTGTCACCGTGTTGATGTAATGTTCCATTTCTACCTGGAACCTAACGGTATTAGATATTGCATTTGAACAGTTGCTTATATTAATTCCACCCATAAGGTCAGAACTCAGACCTACCGGAGATGGTATCTAACAATTTCTGGGAAAATGGTGGAATACGTACTTGAAGGTAATTGACCTCTTGAACTCAAAGATAACAACGGTAAGGAATTTTAATAGGGAAAGTATACAGTAAGTTCCTGCTACCAAATTATTTAAGGATATCACTACATTATCTTCTTCGTGTACGCAGGTAATAGTTGATTAATTATATGGCCCTCGAGAATCACAAAAGGCAAAGTAATAGGTGAAAGCGACTGAATTGATTCTGAAGCCTCATCATCCGGTCTGATTACCTCAGTTGCCATTGTGAGAGAGTTGCCAGCAGCCGAGCAACAATAAAGAAGTGCATTCAAACGGGCCAGCATTTCATCCTCCTAAATGAGTTGTAAAACTAAGTCGCAGTGGGTTATTAGGCGTCGGTAGCATAGTATAAGTCATCGACGTGGCTAGCCACAATGGTGGCTTTCTCGTGGCCTTTATGGGTATCTTTGAGCTGTCAATAAAGACTGTCTTGACGGCTTCGAGGTGTTATTAATTCTTCGTTGACTACAAATGAGAGGCTTTGATAAGTAAATTGATGGGAATTTTCGGTTCGTATCCCCACTAAGTGTTATGCTAGCTATTTTCGTCGTGTAGTAATTAATGGAGTGATTATTTGTATGGAATAGGCGCACAGAAGCACAAACCCACATTATAGGACCCACAACAGCGGAGTGTTCAGTCACGTTCGCACAATTTACGTTTGCACGCCCCACAAACCCTTCACCTTCGACAGTAGTATTATTTCCGAGGAGATGTAATGAGAAATTCTATAAATAATTTATGGTGCCCAGATAGTAATCTAAGTCACCAGTTGATAACCATAACAGATACTGGCTTATGATTAAGTATTTATAGATTTCCAGTATGTATTAGCTATAAAATGCGTTTGTTGCGGTAATTTTTTTAAATACATGACATGGATATTATTCGTTATGATTTTGACGAGATTGCTGATAAAGAAAAGAAACTTGACAGTATTAACGAATTATTAACCGTATAATCATTTCAAAGTCATAGGTAAATTTACCTATGACTTTGAAATTATTTAGTTACTTTGGAAGACCTACCGTTAGATACTCCTATTTCTTACAAAAACAATTTCAAAATGTCAACAGCATTGCGGATTTACATAAAAACCCAAACACTCGCATTTTTATAGTTGCACACTAGGTCGACAAAAGAAAAAGACAATAATGCACTGTTTAAATTGCCTTCTTTTTACATCGGCTGTAAACTATTTTTCGCATCTACTTATTCAAAGCCAATGACTGCTCCACGCGTCTAAGTCAAGTGCACGATATTTTCCGTTATTCACAAATTCCACGGAACACAATAAGCCGTTGAATTCATCGATGGACAATTTAGGTTCATATTGTGTTGGGCGAAGGGCCCGGAGCCGTGAAGAGGCACAATCGAACGACCAACCGAGCGGAAACTTGTCGCCACTTTAATTGAAACCTCGGGAAAAAATTTAAAGACAGATGAAATTAGTCGCGTACACTTCGATACGGCAGTAAAGGAGCCCGGACGTCGACGAGCACAAGTACCGTTACAGTTTAGTAGCTTTTAATGAATCCTATACACGTTGCAGCGATTGTCACCACTGAATAGTGGCACTGTAAAATTGTGATTAATGCTATAAGAAGTTTTTTGACTTTATTAACAACTATCGCGAGCTAGGAACAGTTACATTTTATAAAAGTTTGTGAAGAATTTAGTAAAAGTAACATTATATGCGGAACATTTACGGGATGCAATTTGCACGTTAGTAATAGCAGAAACCATAATGGTATAATAATCTAGTGAAATGCGTAAAGCTACAGAATGATATATTCATCAGGTGATCAATATGCTGGAGTAAATGCTTTCTATTGGTCATGCAGCTGTGAAAATATTTTTCAAATCTGTATTCGGCCATGCTTTGGGAGAAATTAGTTCCGTAACCATAGCGATCTAACGCACCGTTTGAATAAAAAATCCCGTTTACTGTGGCCAAATTTCAGTCCCACAACAATCAACTGAGATATTTTTTAAGGTGAAACACATTTCTGTAGTGAGCTATATTCGAGTAAAATTAAATTACTTATATTGTTTAGATTAAATTTTGGCGTCAACAGATTTAAGGTTCTTATCTTTTCATTTGAAAGAGTAAGTACAACTTTGTACTATTATGTATTCTGTGGCACAACTACCAACATCTTTAGTATGAATTTTCTCGTTATGATGCATAAGAACATAAATAATATGAATCTCCAGAGCTTACTAGCTAACATTGTCTAGCTTTCTGCAAGTGCATTTTAACATCAATGTTTCGTGCAAATAAATGAACACAGTATGACCCAAGAAGGTGCTGTTTCATTATGGATAAGCGAATATATGCATCTTGGATACCTGCATAGCTTAAAAGATAGCGAATGGGTACTTAATCGTGTGTTTCTTGGTGGCTTATTTATCTTTTATAGTCGTTACATAAAATTGAACTTGTCATTTTGATCTTTGTTATGAACTTTGTTCGGGATCTTTGTTTCCCTTGTCAATTTGAGAAAAAATTGTAGCCGTTGTTCTTCTCCAAGGTCTTATCTATTTTTATAAAAAAAACATGAATTTAAGTACAGAGACACTGTTTGCATTTGTAAAAGAGAACGCTTAAAAAGAGTTGCGATGAATAAAATAGGTACACCTAATAACGTTTGACTTAGAGATGCCATTTTCGATGTTCCTTCGATCTATTTCGTTGCAGGGTCAGAGCCATAACTAATATCATTTGTTCATAGAAATTAAGTCAAGTGCGTGAGAATGGCGTCGGGTCACTGCGACCAGTGAAAAGGGGACAGCAGAATAACTTCGATGATGATAGCTTGACTGGGTGCATTAAATGTTGAACAAGTCCATATAATGCGACTGTTTATAAATCTACTAAAGATTAACTGCTAACTTTAACTCTAGTTAAATAACTTAAATATAATACACAGTTCGCCACCTTGTATCTGCTGTTCTTCTAATTGCTAGAACTATAACTTGATTGTTCGAAATATAAAACACATAATTATACGTCGCCATGTTATATAAAATGCGTCTTCTATCATTTTCCTAATGATATTTTCTTAACTTTTAGATTTTTGCATTCACAATGCTATTTTTATATTAAGATGAATAAATAATGAAAAATATTAGAAAAATTCGGCTCACCCGTAGCAACTTAGACGGGATATGTAAGTTGCTACGGGTGAGCCGATTTTTTCTAATATTTTTCATTATTTATTCATCTTGATATTTTCTTATGTAATTTGTAATAAATCAAGGTGAGTTCCAAGATCATCATTGAAAGTAGTGTAAACAAGCTACCGCTGAAGCAAAGTGTACAAAAACAAATGTTTCGTGTCAATGAATACTACAGTTAGATATGTATCCAACGTGATAATTGCACGTGGACAGTTAATATTGTCTCTGGTACTTTGCGGATGTTCGTTAATGATGTTTAAAATCACTCTAATATCTATTCTTATAGTTATTTATGCAACTGTACTATAATACCTAACCTAATTATGTGTAGTTGCATACAAGACTATCTACACCCATGATATTATGTATCCTCTATAAAGGGTTTTGTAACGGTGGCTTTATTGGTAACATCGAAACAATCAGTGTCATGGTATCCGTAATGTCCGAACGAGGGCTTGTCGCGTTCCTCCTCCTCCTCGTTATTACATCATTTGAACGAGTGTTATAATGTTGTACTGAATTTCATAATGTAACTCGTCGGGCGTGGGCGCGGATAGCGCGACATCCTTTCGCACGGATATTGTAGTTACTATGACACTGTTTGTTATAATGTTGGCAGTAAGCTAACTGTTTCAGAACCACTTATAGAGGATTTAAAGCCTGGGTGTAGATAAACTTACATATAGCATCGAAAGGAAATCTTTATGGAATTGATCCACAATTATAACATAGATGTATAGTGTTCCAACAACAATATTTATTCGAATTAACCTATTTTACAAATGTCAAATATCTACTGTAAACATTGCTTTCATACACGTGTTCCACGTTACTATTAAAGTTGGTTTTATATTATCTTCATTGACACTTTTCATGCCAGCTTTTTAGCAAGTTTTGTAAACTTGTCGAATGGTTCAAACAACTGCCTATTGTGGCATATGGCCGCAATACATCAATCCTCAATCACATATACGGTACACACATAAATAATGGTCAATGGCATAGACAGGGTATAGTCATTTAGCGTTCTCCCTTCACCCCAAGTTTCGCCTGACATAGACACATGAGCCTCATCTGATTGAAAATTTGCTCCGTCTTAAATATATTTAGCTTGATGTTTCTGTTAGTCGGCATCTGAGCCAGTTTGTGATTTATGTTGTTTATCTACACGGGAAATGTTTCCAGTGTGTGTTTAAGCATCGCTTTACGATGAATATAAATTTATATTGGTTAATTAATAACAGTGTAAGGATAAGTCGTTATCTTTAATAAATGACTAGGTTTCTTCTGCTTGGTAGATGTTGGGTGTGAGGAGTCATTTATTCGCGCTTGTTCAGTTAATTTGAATTGGTTTATCGCAAATTAATCATATGATTACGTCGTAAATATGCTTTGTATTCAAATAGACCTAAGAAGCTTTATTTTTATTTCCTTTTTAGCAAACATACAGTTTACTCTATTTCTGGTACCAGAGAAAGACGTCAACGTTGCCAACTACTTAGAGTGAACAATCTTTCAGGATTTTTTTCTCTAAGGAAATTAACACAACAACGGAATAATACTTGAATTGATAAATAATTTATTGACCGAGCGAGCACGAAGTGCGAGCGAAGCGTCTCTGCTTCAGCTTGGGCAAAAATTCTTTCGTATGTCTGTATGTTCTCTTCTACAGGTCGCATTTCTCAACCGATTCTCGTGAAAATTTGTGAGCAGGTTCGAGAATTGTATGGAATTTTTTGTCGAGCCAGATTTTTAAATTTTTCAAAATGGCGGAAATATGTTAAAAAAACAGGTTTACGGCTTTCCAGCGCTGTCTGTTCTCCTCTACAGGTCGCATTTCTCAACCGATTCTCGTGAAATTTTGTGAGCAGGTTTGAAAATGATATAGAATTTTTTTGTCACGCCACTTTTTCGATTTTTTTTAAAATGGCGGAGATATGTAAAAAATACATATTGCAGTCCAGCTTTCCGGCTCTGTCTTTTCTCCTCTGCAGGTCGCATTTCTCAACCGAATTTCGTGAAATTTTGTGGGCAGGTTCGAAAATCATATAGATTTTTTTAAGTTGAGACAGTTTTTCTAAATTTTTCGTAATGGCGGAGATATGTAAGAAAAAAATATTTCAGTCCGGCTTTCTGGCGCTGGATGTTCTCCTCTACAGGTCGCATTTCTCAACCGATTCTCGTGAAATTTTGTGAGCAGGTTTGAAAATGATATAGAATTTTTTTGTCACGCCACTTTTTCGATTTTTTTCAAAATGGCGGAGATATGTAAAAAAAACATATTGCAGTCCAGCTTTCCGGCTCTGTCTTTTCTCCTCTACGGGTCGCATTTCTCAACCGAATTTCGTGAAATTTTGTGGGCATGTTCGAAAATCATATTATAGATTTTTTTAAGTTGAGACAGTTTTTCTAAATATTTCTTAATGGCGGAGATATGCAAGAAAAATGTATTTCAGTCCGGATTTCTGGCGTTGGATGTTCTCCTCTACAGGTCGTATTTCTCAACCGATTCTCGTCAAATTTTGTGAGCAGGTAGTTTTTTTTTTGTCACGCCAGTTTTTTGAAATTTTACATAATGACGGAGAAATGTAAAAAAAACATATTTCAGTCCGACTTTCCAGCTGTCCATTTTCCTCTACAGGTCGCATTTCTCAACAGATTCTCGTTAAATTTTGTGAGCAGGTTCGATAAATATAGAATTTTTTAATTTAGCCAGTTTTCCTAAATTTACCAAAAATTACCATTTCGAAAAATGTTTAAATTTAGAAGCGCCATCTAGCTGCGAATATACCTACCAAATAATACCAAACAGCACGTACCTACTACGTGCTTTGAAAAGCACGTGAACAGTGTGGGAGAAAGAGGTGGCGACATCTTTTAGATTATTTTTTAAACAACATACAATTTGAGCTACTTTTTAACGCGAGGTCTACAGCTCACGGAGCCACTAGTTTAAGGTAATGACTAAATAGAGAAATATGAAACTGTGTTATTCTAACCCTTGACATTTCTTCAGTGTTCATTCGGTACTTTTAGATTAAAACAATAATGAGATGCAATTACAGCATACATTATTTCATCAGAAGAGCTTGGAGGCACCGTCAGTAATAATTATAAATGCTCCGGCATTATGTACAAAGGGTCAAGTGAATGCAGTTGCCAATCTTGGGCTTGCACATTTGCAGAATCTGTGCACCTTTTGTCATGGACCTAAGGATAATTTTCGAAAAGTCTAAAATTAGGGCTTTCGCTTTATGGTACATTCTGCCGTTGTTGCAGCGGTTCTCTCGGATTACTATAACCCCATGACACAGTTGCGACGTACTGGACAAATTGATACTAACCTGCCCTTAGGCATCGTACCTTGACCTAGGTTCTAGGCGAATCTAATATCGGTTGCGCTGAAGTCACGATTTTGTGACACTTTCTTACTTTGTAAGTACTGTTACTCATAAAGTTATGGAAATGTACTTACTTATAGGTAATTTTAATACCTAGCAATATTATAATAACTTCATCAGCATCCTAACAGCCCATTATAGTGTACTTAAGGACGTTGTTCATGTAGGCCTCTCCGAGGGAAGATGTTGCCAGAATCTCCCCGCCTTATAAAAACCTAGAACGTCAGTTCCCTACAAAACCCACTGTCAAAAGTCAGACAAATAAAACTGACTCAAAATGGCCTAGTTTTCAGATTTTTATCCTTAGTTACGTTTTACTCTGCTTCAAGGTGTTATTATTCTAAGCTCCGCGCAGGCGGGATGGAGATTGCAGTACAAGGAGTGGGACTGTTTTCGTCGGAAAAAGCTGCTGTCTATCTTATGGTTCATGGAGGCCTAGATGAATTACCTAAGTATTTCCCTTTTACGATACCTTCCCTTAAGTTAAGTCCGTACTTTTCTACTTATAGTTAATAAAAAAATAATCAACGACATCCTTAATGATGCCTCTTGCGCTAAATGGTTAAATAGGATTCATAACACGACTGCATTTATTTTGGCCGATTATATCTAGGGAAACATCTAATATAAAAACATTTATGTTAGCAAATCAAAAACGGTAAAAGCCTTGTTAAAATAATTTGATATTTCTACGACTTCAACATTACTTAGATCGCCAGAGGCTGGGAATAAATTGTTTACTTTTGCCAATTCTCAACGCTCAATGAACATATTAGCGATCCAATAAGTAATTAGTAGAACATACTAACATCTGTATTTAATGAATATGTAGAATAAATTGGAACAAACAAATGCTTAATGATTAATTATTTAAGGTGTGATAATTAGGTAGTCATTCTCAGGTTCCACTGCACACGTTAACTACTGTTTTGTCGTTGTTGTGACGTTAAGTTACGATTACGACATTGAAATTCTGTATGTTTCGTATTGCAGTGACAGAAAATCAGTCACTTCTCTGTTCCAGAATACGCAACCTGAAGCAGACTTGTAATCTAATTTTAAAACTCATAAAATAGAGGCAGTGTATTATTATGCGGTACTTTACCATGGTCTCAAATTATATAACGTTTTCTTACATAAACGAAGATAGCGTAGATGATAAAGTAAATTTCCATAACGGCAAGCGACAGGTGACTGCAGTGATCCGCGGCAGGAACCATCAAGTATTACGGGATGCGTCAATAAAGGCAGCCTTCCCCCGTTTGTGGTCATCCGTGAGTGGAGCACAAACGCTAAACGCGTTCTCATTTCCACTTCAGATTTGAAGCCGACCGCAACCACTTTACAACGTCTAGATGGTATCATCGAACCAGGAGTAAAGCTTTATAGGCCGTTAAACCATAAAAATCATGTTATACCCCACTTGCAATTATATCGCATTTACGTCTATTAACATCTTCAATAATCCTTGATGTTGCTAAAGAAGCATTATTGTAAGAATATACTTTTAAAACGTAACAAGATGAGGCATTCAGATCTATTTTAACGATTTACAAAGCATCGGGAACCAGTTATTGTAACAGGTAAATGCATGCAGAGCTAATCGCATATTTGCCTCAGAGTAAGTGGGGCTCTCGATCTTCAGTGATCACGGAAGATTGGAAAAAAGCTATTTCCGAGTTGAGTATCGCACGCCGTATCTGTCTCAATGGAGTAGTTCAGTTGTTTATAACAATACAACTCGGTGAGACGCATGACAAAAAGTTTTTTAGTACAATGACTGAGTGGATCCCGACCTTGTGTTTCACCTCGGAACTGGGCTGTGGTCGTGCAACAGAGTCCCACTTTTAAAAAATGACACAATTGCATAGCTATCTGTAATACCGTTTTAAGTACCGCTTTATCTGACATAACGAAAAACGTCGAAAACGCTGGAAGTTAATGGTCGTTATGAAATAAAAGATTTCTTGCACGAATTAGAAAATTGAATATCGAAATACTGTTCCAAAAGTGAAAAGAGACAATGATAAGAAATATTCAGAACAATAGGATGAAAGAAACGATGACACTATTATCGTGTCTATTATCTTTTTTCAAATGCAAAGTTTCCAAAGCCTGAATAATTATAAACAGTATTTGCATCGTTGTCACAGAAAGTGACACTGGATTCAAATTCAAAATAACGGACGGCTGATAACAACGAAATCATTTCAATCGGAAAACCGTAACAGCGTTGTTTTATTTCAACTTCGCAAGTAAGCAAATAAGTGGAATTTTACATTATTCATACAAAAAATTATCTATGTACAATCTTGATTACGTAAAAAAGTAATCTGAGAACAAAAAGAAAGGTTGCCGATGAAGCCACATTACGAGCACAATTTGAATAATTTACTATGCGAATTACACATTGGTTGAATAATCAATAATGCGTGGGAAAACAATCGAAAGAAATGTAAAAAAAAATATCTTTATGATTTCATTTCTAAAGGCGTAGGATATCTAAGATTATCACCATATTAATGACTGGGATTTTCGGTAATAAGCCTTACAGTCACATTGATTGACTGATGTTTTTAACAGGTCATACTTTGAGGAAAATAGTCGTCATCATAGTATTCATATATTGGCCAGCTTTGCATCATATAAACTTTTACATTATAAAGAGTAAATTCATGGTGAGTGTTGGAAGTAACATCAGCAATGCAAATAAAGATAAGAAAGCAAGATGATATAAATAAATGAAGTCGATAAAACATTCATCGTATACTTGATATGGAAATCAAATACTTTCCCTCAAAGAAGAAAACTGGAAGCCGAAGCCTGGGGTTAGTTGACAGATACTCAGACGCATGTAGACCGTGTCGCAAGAGCAGCCGACAAAACTGTGCGTCACGCCCAACTAAGCCACGCAAATGAAAATATAAGAGGAATAGCGAAATAATAAACACAATTTATTAAAAACACCAATCTAAATCGACACCTCTCTCACAGTTTAATGACGGCTTAGACACGGTACATTTACCTCGTAATTATAAGTTATGACAGTATGCATAACAAAGATAACTGCAGCCAAGAATGCCTTGGCTAATCAACACTTTCTTTTCGAGGCATTAAGATCATTGAAAATAATGAAGTTTTAACGATTCTCCAAAAGTGTCAAATTGAGGCGCTTGGGAAAAAAATCCATTGTTTCGAGCCCGACTGAGTGTTGTGTGGTGACTTTATTATATTTTCGTTTCTCAGATAATTAAACACAGAGACAGATCCGAATTGGAGATTCAACGCGCGTTTGTTTGAATAGTGAAAACGCTTTGTAAAAACTGACCTAGATGTGTTAACAGGTGTCTTCGATGTGGCGACAAAGCCTAGTGAACCGTATAACTTTTTACAAACACTAATTTGTGGTTCGCCCATTGTCAAGTTCATTGTGAAGTTTTCAATAAACTGTTTGAATCTTACGGCAGATTTCTGAATGACGTAACTAACAAAAATACCGATAGTCGTGAACTGATCTATATCTACTTGAAAATAGAACACAGCGAGGGTTACGAATAGGTTTATCATGCGATCACCGATGTGGTCGCGAGAGCAATGAGTCAAAAGTTTATTCGTAAACGATGAGAAAACAATGGTCAAAGATGTTTATCAGAGACGTGCAAATGTACCGGAATCGTGTATAACTAACTGACATGAGCTCAGCGAGCAATGTAGGCTAACGGCGATTCACCTTTGATATACGATCCAATGCAAACGATCTAACTAACCGAATTTGTTCCGAAGAAGAATGGGAGATACAATTGACAATTACAAAATTTCTTTTGTTTCTCCAATTGATCTAGAAATGCCTGGGAAACGAAAATGTTTAATAGGATTGGGTTCGGAATTTGGTCTAATTCAATTCATTGGAACTTCAATCGGATTTCTTCCTTTTTTATTTTGTTAGAATTCGATAATTTCGACTCGAATAGTGAGTTGTGTCAAATAACATGTAATAGGGAGAGAGATAAGATTTCCCATGAATTATTTACCGCAACTAAATAAACCCAAACTTGTTTATATTTCATGGTATAACGAATCGCACATTATTCAGTAGGTAATCATTTGAGTTGCATAAAATATTTACCTTCCGTATAATGTTTATTAAAAAAAAAATCTGATAACATGTTCTCAAACTAAATAGAACAACGATTGGTATATAAATAGAAATCGTTGAAGCGAGCAGGAGTGATTGTTTGTTCTCACAGCCGACTTCTCAACTTATAATTGCGGTTATTTGCCTTAGGAAGAAAGTAATGAGACACTTAATAATTCTAGGAAAAGCAATAAGGCACATTTATTGTCAATACAACAAAATTCGAATAATAAGGAATCAAGACCTTAATAATTTGAAATGCTTGCGGTAGAATTCAATCCAAATAATGACATCAAATAGCTTATCAAGACTTCTAAAACAAATGTTGCCGATGATACACTAGCTTTAGTAATTAAAAGTTCTAAACCAAATGGAATGCAAACAATTACTTTACTGTGTCCCAATAACCTAGTAGTTATAGAACCTCTATCAAAGGCCGCCACAAACGAGCAACCTGCGATTGACCCGTGAATATCATGGCAGGCCACGTAGCAAATTGTTAACGAGGCTCACATTTCAAAACTCCATTTGCAAACCAATACAAGACATTTACGACACAATACTTACTAAAGACTCGCACAATCGTTCGTCTCCAAAAGTGATGCACTATTCACGAATTTTGAAATTACTCGAAAGCAAATAATGAAAATTATAGCGAAATATTTATGCGACTTTTTTGCAATTGCTTTGGTGGAGTACTTTTCGGAGTAAATAGGGCAATAAGCAAAAAGAAAATCAAGATTCAGTGGTCAACAATATAAATAAGCAAAGAAAGTTTGCAAAAAGATGTTTGCGTCGCCGTAGCAATCGCATTGTCTAAAGTAGACGACAAAAAGTAAGTAGGGTGCAACCTTCGCCGTATAATGGAAAATAAACTAACTTACTAAAACAACGTCAGATGATTTTTTGATGTGTGGTGTGTATCATTTGATTTTAGTAAGTAAGTACCTTTAAAACTAATAGGTTTATTGGATTTTACTGTACTTAACTAGTTTAACGACAGTTAATAAACAAACATTATGTCCTTTCATTTCAACAGCTGAATTTTCTATAACTAAGTTCTTTAATATAGAATTGTAATGTATTTGGAACGAAATTCTTACTAGTTGGTCAATTTCCTACTTAACAATTAGTTTGCTATGTAGGTAAAAGTGACACAACGGCCGATTGAAATCGTATCATAGGAACGGTAACCCATTGGTAATCATGAGATGGACGGTAACCGGGGCTAATGCACCGGCAAATTGGTAAAAGTGCTGATTCTGTATGAAGATTTTTTTCACCAGATACATAACAGAAGCTAAGCTACAACTTAAGGCGACGCATCAACTGTTTTTAATAATGCTAGATATTTTTATTGCTCTTAGCTTTTTTGATTATTAAGGGCCAGTTTCTCAGATTTCGGTTAAGTTGGTTGGCAGTAGAGTTCATTCCCGGGAATTCCCGTGCCGAGAAATCCCGGGAAATCTTTGGGATTTGTTCCCAGGAAAGTTCGAGAAAAGTCGAAAACTAGAGAAAGTCTACAAAATTATAAAATAAAACTATTTGCCTTTGCCGTTTGTAATAGTACATTACAGCCGAGAACGGGAAGCTAGCATTTGCATTGTCGAGGATGGTTTGAAGCCCGAGCAGGCGAGAGCTTTAATCATTCGAGGAAATGCAAATAGCTTCCAGCACAAGGTTTGTATAATACTTTTCCCACGAAATGAGAGGAAATTAAATTTTTAGTAAAAATATGATTTTTAAATTGGTTCGTGTGGCCATGTTAAAAGACCAGTCATGCAACCATCAAGTTTTATAAAAATAATGATAGCTGATAGTTCTAACGAATTGGGAATACTACTACTTCCCGCACAAGTGCGGTAAGTAAGTATTGAAATTCATTTCCTTACTGATGAACCAGACCCCCACGAAAAAGTGGAACGACCCGCATTCCTTTTTTAAATTTAAAGATAATATTTCAGAGCATAAGTGAGAAAAATACATTATTATTAGCGGCATGTTTTTTCATTTCTAATTTAGAGTAATTTAAGTGTTGAGTGTATGTTTGTAGAAAATGAAAACGACTTTATATATTGAACTTACAATACCAAGATATTGTATGAAAAATTACTGAAATGCGCAGCACAAGTCAGTTGCAGTCAGATCCTTAACTATGGAAGTGTTAAGCACAATGTAGAGGCGGCGAAGTGTATCAGATATGAATTAGTTTCGTTACTTTCCCATTTGTGTCGACAATGTTTGCTGAATTGAATATAGTGTGAATGGAGTCGGAATCACCATTCGTTTGTGAATTTATACTCATTCCATTAACAGCATTATTTACATTATCAAATATGTTAATAATAGTTGCATCATGAGAAGTGTTCATTGATAACTTTATTTGTATAATTTTTTGCCGCTTTTCCTTGTTCAGTTTGGAAAGTAAGGCCGTGAATAAAGTTAGCATAAATAGGTAATCAATGGTGATAGTAAAATGGTTTTTTTTTTAATTAACGCCTGATAATGATGACTCACATGAGAAATCGCAAAGTTCTATAAAAGATAACAATTCATAATCAGCTTCAGAAATAGATCAGAAGCATGGATATAAAGTCGGCTGAGCAAAACTTGCAAACAATGATACAAAATTTGGACGCTCCAATCGTGATGGCAAAACAGTGGTATCATTGTTTGCGTGAAATGGAATCGATAAGGTCAACCGTTCGTTCTCCGCCGTGGCTCTATGCTATGACAATCAACTGTCAAAGTTTGCTCCGGAGATTCCGAAGAAAGAGAGATAATCATCTCTGTTAAAATTAGGGACGCTCTAACTGACGGTTCTGATTTTGCTCGTGATGTTTTTTGTAAATTTAGCCTCTACGCTTCGTCTCTACGAGTATGTATGGAATTAATTATAAAAAGCCAAGTGCATTATTCGATAGGCAACGTTTCTTATTACACTTTATACCTATAGAAAGAAGTAAGACAATGATTTTAATCATATTAAAGTTTTTTTTTTATATTGCGGCTGCTCCCCACTTTTTGGCAGGACCTTTTTTGCCATTCTTATATTCTTATCTTTTTCTTTTTCGTTTGGGTGTCTAGCTCTCCTCGGGCAGTCATACATTGTGTGACAGAGATGTGCAAAGGCTAATTGACCCAATCTAACCAACACTGTGCCTATACATATTAAAGTTTAGACTTTAATTGCTGTTCTTTAAATTACTTCAACACACATAAAAACGAAAATAGGAATGCATAGGTATTTTTATTGGTAAGGCTTATACTGGAAGATAATATTTTTCTATGGTTTACGTGGAGAATCCTTGGAGTTGTGGAACTACAACTCTGAAGAGCTACAAAAAGATTTGTGATAATAACTACGCTGCAATACAATATTGTGCCCTAAGGCATGATCAAGACTGCGATATCAAACAAGCTACCGAGAAACATTGCATCCTTGAGGGAAGAAAACCACCCGCAATTTAGCATAGAAACTGTTTTCAGTTAGATTTAATCTATAGGATTACGGATTTATTTTGCTGTCGAAAGGTTAAGAGTCTATGGCAGGTCAAAGATGGAGCTAAATTGATGTGAGATCGGTTGAGATTAAAGAGAGAGTTCATTCATCTAAGCTGATTTTATTCCCTATTCGTTTGATATTACCAACAAACAATAGTGTTAATTTTTCATAAGTATCATACAAAGAACTAAGACCCAGCTTAGGTCCTATAAATGATATTAAACTGCCAGTGAATAAATAAAGAGAATTAAAAACTATTACAAAAGAAAAAACAAATCTTTAAACTAAAATGTGTCTGGATTTGAGGTGCATAATATACTTGAGAAACGTAAATTACCTATTGAAAATAAATTGCGTAAGGGAAGGGTCGCAAGAAATATAAATCTTGGAATCGGTCAATCTCAATGGGAGTACCTATAGGCGTAGATACTTTTAATCTATATTTCTAGGTATGACTGTAAATCAAATTATTTCTCAAATCTCCATCGGAAACAAATCAAAATATGAAACCACAATAGTTAATTTCACAGCAGCTGTGAGATGGAAAGTTGTTTGTTTGGGATAAACATTTATTAAGTATCTTCTTTAGGCCATGATAATCAATCTTTATGACGATAACTGTCGGTTCTGAACTGTTTTCGTTTTGACATCAATTACATTATGATTATGACATGTCATAATAAAAAACCATTAACTACTTTTTGCTATGATTTAAATTGTCTATGTAACAAACGTTCATAGAAGATTTCTAACTGGATCAATTTTAGTTAAGGAACCTACGATTTCTCATAATCACTGTTTATATAATTCATTAAATCATTCATATTGATTAAGTGCCTATATAATATGCATACATATTTGGAATACCTATATGGTATGGTAAATATCCTTGTAAGTTTAATAACTTCAAAATAAGGACATTTTTGTAATAAACATTACAGATATCAAAACGATTCAATGAATTAAGCTAACAATTTTATTAACGAACATAATTTTTAACCTGAAACCTGTTACTATTATTTACGTACTTCATTAATTTATTCTTCACTCGCCAAGCAAGGGCAATAAGAAATCATTAATAACCAATGTTCTACATGCCGGCAATTTACGATTATCAAGTAAGTATACTTAAGCAAACTGTCAAAGCGAAAATTAATAAGTACACGGCAAAAGCAGTCATGCAAGGCTATGAAGGAAAAACGGGTGCAAGGGTTCAGTGCACGAAGCATAGGTACACTGATGTATTCTCACGGTCCTGCGAAGGTAATAATGGTACACAATAAGCAATAGTTAGTAAAATACGTACTTATACATAATACCTTCCTATATGCAGATTACAATGTGAGTAAAGAAAGAGTCTTATGCAATATGCTAGAGGTGTTTCATCCTGGTAGTCACACCTATCACCTATTCATTGAGTTTTTTTGCGTTAATTAGCGGTTTTCAAAAGGCAGTTTAAGAAAAAAATGTAGTACCTAAAAGACGGCTAGATGTCGTTGTTAAACTAAGTACGTAACTTTTTCAGAAAAAAGCAAAAACAAATCTTTAAACTAAACTATTTTGTCAATTTGACAGACAATTTTGGCATGGTTATGGCAAACTACTCCTCTTCAGGGAGTAATTTTTGCCAGTATCGAGTGTTATATACTCAGTGGTATACTCAGCTGCTAGGAAAAAGAAAAAAAACCTACCTAGTTGAATAACGCCATCTATCAACATAAAAAAAGACTAAAATTCTCAGCTGTCAGAAAACCGCTCATTACAATAGGTGTATTTTTTTTTGACAAAGGTTTAGCTCCGTTAAATAAAGAAAATTATAACAATAACGAAGAAATAAGAAATGTTAAAAGCTGGAAACCCGTAACTCAGTCGGTGAAAGGGATTTTATAGGAAGTTGTTAGTTTATTACAAGAAGGAATAAAACTTTCCGCTTACGTATGCAAAATCAAATATTTTATAAGTACAGTTACTTGATCACACTTTTGAAAGTATTTTGTATAGGATTTTTCACTTTATCTCAGTTTATTCAACTAAACATGAAATAAAAAAAGAACCAGCCTTATTAGGTAGTTTCGAAATTAGGCACTTCAAAATCACAAAGTAAACGTGTTTATCGCCTTTTTTCCATGCAACGCCTTTCACTTCGGAATATTGAAATTGAAAATGCGTTTTTGGGATCAATTGGCCATTTCTGTCCATGTAACGGTAAGCTAAGTATCCATTTAGTTTAATGCTATGAAAGCAGTGAATATGTCACGAAGTTAAATTGAATTTCCGTAAAATACTCTACTTTATTCATGCCTTACTAAGCAAGTTGAAATAAAATATTTGATGAAAGACGGTAAAATACAATTAGAATAAAGTGGTGTTTATACAACATGTAATTTGGATTTCGCGTAACGAGATGTAATTGATAGACTAGATGCCATAATAAATGTTATTAGAAGACAACAGTTTAAGAGTATTATGTGATAGGTGTAATATATTTGAATAAAACCCGGAAGGCCGGAAGCATTGTAGGTACTTTGTATGAGCCTAACCGTTTATATACACGCGAAGTTTGCCGCTTTCTAACCAATAATTTGGTTTAATAAATATCGGAATTAATAAAATCCTTTGTTTTAATCCTAGATAAAGGTAGACTAAAAGTAGAGACGAATATAGGTAGAGTAACTGTAGCGATCCTCCTTATTGTGCCAAGGGTCTTGGATTTGATTGCTAGTAGGAAGGCATATGTAGCGTGGGTATGTATTTCTAACCAAGGATCCATGATGATGGTCCATCATGTTAGTCTCCATAGCCCACCATAGTACAACTTTGACTTATTTGAAAATAATAGACATCAGAATATTTATAATCATAAAGAAGGTACTGTAATTTAAATGCTTAAAGCTGCGTTTATTCTAAGATGTATGCATAACAAGAAAAACAAATAGTAGCCGGTCAAAGTTTCAGTGTTTTATAATCCAAAATGATATAAGATTATTAACTATTGTTTAAAAACTCATAAAAGAAATTAATGGCATAAATTTAACACCTACAAAAACCAAATTATCTCGGTCACTTCCCAAATATCTATCATTCAAAAGCTCACTAACTTGAACAGATAACCACCCGTAAAATGATAGTTCAGATCAAACCAAACGATCAATTAGGAGCCATTATAAAGTGATTTGTCAGCTTTTCGAGTGTGCCGCCGAAGAAAGTTAGACGTCGCGTGCGGAGATACAAAAACGAGCGAGCTTACTACACAGATGAATCGCCACTTTTGATTAATGAAGGCCGGGTGGAATTGAAATAACTCTGGCCCAAGAAGGTATAGAATGTAGGACAAGGGACAAAATCTCTAAATGATGATCGTAAATGAGTTCCTAATTTGAAAGAAGTTGGTAAAAAATATAAATTTGATTTTGAATACCTAATTAAACAAATAGATAAAACATATATAGGTACGGTTGTTCAACAGTAAACATTAAAGATTTTGTGAGGAAGTTATTTATAGCCTAATTTTCATTATCTTTATTAAGGCTTTAAACAAGTGAAAACAAGACTATAAAGTGTAGCAGTGAAATTGGCACAATACAATAGCTTTTGTTACTTAGCTCAACTGGTTAATGTTTCACATTTTGAGCCTTTGATCGATTGATACCATATAATTTATGCCCAAATTATAGGTGAAATCGTATAAATGACCATCGTGTACGATGCGCTGCTGGAATGTATTGTAGTGATATAAAAAAGATATAACAATTCTGAGTGGCCCTTTCTCTATGGGCTTTCTATTTTTATGATTTGCAATTTCAATAATGCCTTTGTTATTAGTGTTGTAAGTGATTTTAGTATTATTGTTCTCATAGTAATTATGTATGCGTGTATGGATGAATCGATAGCCACGAAGTGACATTGGCACATCAAGTTATGAAACCGAAAACTCACAAATTTGAAACACACTTAGTTTAGAAGACGTTTCGATATTAGATTAAAATCTAAATACAAGCATTTTATGACAACCACCGTAGAAAGGAGTGCGTTTGATAATGGAAATATAATATCAATGAGGTATGACTGGCAAGCTTGCTGTCTATCCTGGAGGCCTGTGGAACCAGATCGTACTCCAACAGAAACTACCTTTAAATTAAATGAGACCTGTACTAACAGTATATAGATACTAGATTCCAACACGCAGAACAGGCCAATTAAGATATCTCGTTCAACCCACGGATAATATTTCCTATCAAATTTACATACTGCACTATGTTGAAAACAGACAGGAGCAGCGGCTATTATCTGTACCAGACAGTATACTTATAAATTATCGCATCTTGGAGTCTTTTCCATCAATGTTATTATATTTGTATCCCTACATTAGATTAATTTATTAACACGTTGAACGCCATGGGGGATACCATGTGACCCCCACTACTTTAGTACACGGGGCCAATCAAAAATTATTGAAATGTCAAAAATTTCATTTCCTTTTTTTTTGTTCTATTCGACAGGAAATTCATTTAAATCTATAACGCAATTTAAAATGATCAATTTATTTACTTTTTTCAACGTAAATATAACTGTCGCTCAATAGATGTCCCCCGTGGCCTCCCAGGATAGAAATTCGGTTTTCCGTTACAGGGGGCCGCGCGGGTCGCGGTGTCGGCCACCCCCGACCACCGCACTGTTCCCGCAACGCCCGCGCAATTTTCTGTTCGTTCGTTAGTCCTGTTGAGTTCCTGTGTCCTTTTTCCGGCTCCATCCTCAGACCCTGGAAACTATTTCCCAACAAAATGCTCGTCAAGACGATTCAAACGAGCCCAAACTCGATGGGGTTGCATGGTTTTATTATAGAGTTCCTATCCGGCTCCATCATCAGATCCTCGGAGACTTTTCCTATAAGAGTACTGTCAAGATGACTCAAACGAGCCCAAACTCGATGGGGTTACATGGGTTTTATTACAGAGTTTCAGTGGCCTTCTTCCGGCTCCATTATCAGACCCTGGACACTATTTCCCAACAAAGAACTCGTCAAGACGATTCAAACGAGCCTAAACTTGATGGGGTAGCGTGGTTATATTAAAGAGTTCCTGTGTCATTCTGCAAGCTCTATCATCAGACCCTGGAAACTATTTCCCAAGAAAGTACTCATCATCATCATCATCATATCACGAGACCCACTGCTGGGTATAGGCCTCCCTCAAGGATCTCCACAACGATCGTTCCTGCGCTGCCTGCATCCAGCGGCTTCCCGCGACCTTCCCCAGATCGTCGATCCACCTTGTGGGGGGCCTACCCACGGAGCGTCGTCTGGTGCGCGGTCGCCATTCAAGATCCTTTTTGCCCCAACGGCCATCGGTTCTTCTCGCTATGTGTCCAGCCCACTGCCACTTCAGCTGAGCAATCCTTCGAGCGATGTCGGTTACTTTAGTTCGCCTGTGGATCTCCTCGTTTCTGATTCGATCACGCAGGGAAACGCCGAGCATGGATCTCTCCATTGCACGCTGGGTGACCTTGAGCCTCCTTATGAGACCCATAGTTAGCGACCACGTTTCACTGCCGTAAGTCATCACTGACAACACACAGTGGTCATAAACTTTCGTCTTGAGACACTGAGGTAAATCGGACACGAAGATTTTTCGAAGCTTCCGGAATGCTGTCTATCCGATTTGGATTCGACGAGAGATCTCTGCCTCGAAGTTGGACTTACCTAACTGGATTGCCTGTCCTAGGTTACATAATGGTCAACAACTTCAAGTGTAGTGTTCCCAACATGAACTGGAGCGGGCACAACATGGGCATACGACATGATTTTCGTCTTATCCATGTTCATCCTGAAACCCACTCTTTGGGAAGCACTACGGAGATCTTCGAGCATTGTGTTCAGGAGACGATTCGTAAGGACTTTCGATAAAGTACTAATCAAGACAATTTCAAACGAGCCCAAACTCGATGGGGTTGCATTAGGGTTGCCAGATTGAAAAATCAAAATTTCTGGACAATATTCTAAAATATCTGGACAAGAGGATTTTTGGCTGGGCAAAGTAACAATCAGCGGGCGGGCCGCGTATAATGCTTCCCTTGTTCACCTCGTCCCCGCACGGAGAGACAAATTGCATGGAGTTTTCTACGCCTAAACATCAGAAAATTCTAGCTAGTTCATCAAGTCTTCTGTAGGTGACGAAAGCGCGTGAGGGGCGGCGGCGTCACGTGCGTTTCATTTTTAGCTGGACATTTTGCCTAAAACCGGGACACTGGACATCATGTGAAATAGCTGGACAATCCAGCCAAGTCCAGCCCATCTGGTAACCCTAGGTTGCATGGTTTCAATATTGAGTTCCTATGTCATGGCCTTCCAGCTTCATCGTCAGACCCTGGACCTCGTCTCCCATTAGAGTACTCGTCAAGTCGATTCTAACGAACCCAAACACGATGGGGTTGTATGGTTTCATCATAGATTTCCTGTGGCCTTCTTCCGGCTTCATCATCAGATCAGCTCAATGACACCATAATATTGCATTGCCTTCCAGTTCTGACCTATGCTTAAAGTTTCAAATCCCTAGCTCATTGAGAAGCTAGTAAAAAAACGTTCAGAAACTTTGTGGAGAAACAAACGAACACACAAACAAACACACAAACGAGAAAGCAACCCACTAAAAACGAGAACGCAAACATTAACGGGAACGGCCTACTAATATCAGCTCTGAACCCAACCCCAACTTTTCATTAATAACACCAATTCGAATTCAATATTCATAACTAAGACAGGACAACGTCTGTCGGGTCAGCTAGTATTAAGTATAGGCAAGAAACATGTTATTTTTTTTCTAAGTAAAACATATTTTCCAAAACCAACTAGACTAGACTACTCTACGGGGCCGTGGGGGACCCGTTCAATACAGATTTGTTAGTTAAACGTATCCACCAGCTCAACAGAGACGTTTGAAATTACCTCTATCGCGCGGTCACATGTTGTCCCCCGTGGCCTGAACGGAACATACATGTGTGGCCCAAACCTTGTCCCCCATGGCCTAAATGGAAATAGTTAAAATATTCCACGGCGTTCAACGTGTTAAGTATTTTTATATTGATCAAGTTTTTTTTCCACAACGGGTCAGTCAACCTTTGGCTTTCATCTCACTTTTTTACATGTACTGAAGGAAAATGCAGTTACGCTTTTCCCCTCCAGCAGGTGAGCAAGAGGGGGTATGTGGGACTCGCCAGGAGAAGCCCGCAGCGCGGCACCCTCCACGACTGCCTCCCGTGGTGCCACCCAGCCGAATGGCTCGGTGGGATCTCGGGAGGAGGGAATACCCACTAAAAACTTCAGTACTTGCCACGCGCCGCGCCGACTAGTCATGGGGAGTCCTTGTGGAAATCGCCCCAATGTGACCCGGCGACCACCCAGCAAACTAGGCCTCATCACTTCTGGGAGATGGCCGTGCAAGGCAGGCGGTGGTAGCTTTCATCTCACCTGATGTTAAGTGACGATAACGGTGGAAACGCCTCCGCCCGCCATAAGGCGCCATAACACCGCAACACATTTTTTTACTGTTGACTTTGAGAAATTTAAAACTTGTAATAAGTCCTAAACAAGCGTACGGGCACAGAATACATAATAGTACAGGTACAGAAGACGCACTCCGCAAAATCATTTAAATAAATACCGACTCTTGCTCCGACACAATAAACTGCAATTCAGGTCGCACAGCGCTCACATCCCTACATTATATTCATCTAGTAGTTGCCTCTCTTTCTATCGCGTAGCTCTTTATTTTTTCTGACGAATGTAATTGGTCCGTCCGAACGGACCCGCCGGCTACTTGTAGCTTTATACCTAAAGCGAGGAGTGCGTCTAGCCTGGTACGGGACCTAAGCTGCCAATTAAAAATCTATCGAAATCATTCCACCATTGAGTAGAGAAGACACAGATAAACAGGCGTCAACTTTATGACACGCATACATAGTTAACCAAAAAACTTTCCGAATATACCAAGCGTACTCCCTGTTTATTTGTTAGTGTGTAAAGGTGCGATATATGTCAGACTTTGGGCAGACACACAGGCACGTGATCCAGTTGGCTCACTTTCGGTTTCGGCGCTAACACTCGCCGTAACACTGCCTTAGTTGTCATGCAGCGCATGTAATGGCAATTTGACTACTCCGTGCCTAGCCTAGTGACATATCTTACACCTTAGAATTTGAATCGTTTAGTTTTGCTTTCAGAGTAATAGTTTTTGAAACATTCGATAAGAATTGGTTAGGTATTTATTATTATACATCTAAAAACCCTATAAATATTATATTCACAATCTGTATAATTTTCATCATGCTTTTAAATCCCAATAAAATAAACCTTTCATAAAATTTAATTGAAAGATATACGACGAGTACTTAACTTAGTAAGAAACGGGAATGAATAACTGCAAAGATTACAAATGACAATATTTATGTAAGTAGTTAAGCATTCGCATTTCAAAGCAACAAATATATTATGCTGAATGACGACAAGTTACAATTCTTACAAGTACAATTACAATTATAAACGGTAGGCATCATCGGTTTGCCGGATGCAAAAAAGGCTACAGTTACAAGATAGTTAGTTAGTCTGTAACGTGTTTATTTTCGCGAGGCGGCGCGTTCAGTTTTTCTTGAATTTCTTGTCAAGGAGACAGTGAGCGCCGATTATTCAAATCTGGTACGAATTCCGTCGCGTCACGGAAGCGTTAAGGCAAGTAGGTTAAGTGAAGTCACCGAACAGTTTGAGAAACAGAATCAGATGAGAGCACCCGCGTACGTGCAGTAAGTCGACGCTTTAAAAGGGACCGAATAGAAAGCTAACCCTTTTCGGGAAGCAGTAAAACTGTCGTTGTTTCAATTTGATTCCAAATAAATCTAGATTGGACAGAACAGTACAATCGAAGCAGCTATTGGCGGTGGTGGATTCACTCCAATTTAATATGTAAAATGGTTCAGTGGTAGTTATGTATAGATATAGCCGTCCCAAAAGGGTAGTTTCTAGAAATGTGATGTAACAATGCAATAAATCTCTGGCTTATGCATGTTTAGATTACCTGCCGCAGTAGAATGTACCTACTTACTTAGATATGTAAAAACCTATTTAATAATTATATAGGTACTCACGTCATCAGTACAATATAACATATTAAGTTCATTGAACAAGTTCAAACAAACTTGGAATCGAAGATGACATAGCTATACCTGGCATTCTAGCTATAAGCTTTAAGTCATATTGATTGTAACAAAGGCATATTTGAATTTTCCAATAATTTTATATAAGAACATGGTAGTAAAGAAAAATTTAATAACATTATATCAGTAGCGAATAGAATCTGCATAGTTGAATTGGGAATAGAACATGGGACTGTTTATACTATCAACTGGTTTCGATCTCTAAATGCACGCGAACACGCAGCCAACAAAACTTTAACTGCAGAGCACAGACCAGATAACATACTATTCTTAGAGAAAATGAATAGGTAATGTACTGCATGGACACATAAAATAACAATAAAATAAAAAAAACCTTCCGCAAAGAAACTCAGGATTCAATTGATTGTAGGTTAAATAGTTATATTTACATTAGCTCTTTTGTACAAAGTACTGAATGATTTTGATATTAATGCTCAAGTGAAAGCATACACTTTGTATGATTGAATTGAACGGTTTTTTTGTTTGATTTTTCAAGCTCTAACGCCTTTGACTTTAAAAAACTTATTAAGATAATTTCGTTATGAATGATATTTATAAACACGGAGAAGCATTCTAAACTTAATAGAATAAATAAGTTATTATGGCAAACTTTTTTACAATACAATGGAAAAAAATATTGCGGAACGCACCCAAAACGTTTAGCTGTCCCTTATTCCCTTATTTAAATCGAGAACTTCATACCATTAAGCTAGTCTTGACGTCAAAGGAAGAAGGAATTTCTAATGTATGCCTTTTGTATGTCTCGTTTACTTCTGACAATATATTTACATATTGTGAGAAAAATTGAACATGTCTTTTTTAATACAGACTGTGAACAAAGTTCGCTTTCTGGGAATATAAAAGAATATAAATATTGAAACTTGCTCTTAACTTCCCATTACATATGGCATAAATAGGTATGCAGCTAGTCTATGAAATAAACTTACATAAAAAGTATAAACGAAGTGTAAGGATGCAACTGTTTCCTGGAAGGAGTTAGAGGCACGTAATGATAGAAAACCACCATAAACAAAAGTGGCTGTTGGAAACAGGGAGCTCATTAATGAAAGCAGTGGGATTGTTTTAAAACTATCAATTTTCCTTTAAATAAATATTTCTGAGCCATGCGGAAGCCGCCGCTGTGTTATTGTAGCGGGCGGTACATTAGCCGCAATGATTGCTGGCGAAAGGGCAATTTCTAAGGCTAAGTTAAGTTAAAGCACGAGCTCGGCGAGATTGTAAGGAAAAGTTCCCGCTCGTGGTCGGTACAACGATGGAATAAATCACAGTAATGATAGCGATGCGTCTGGATTTATTGTGCGTCGAGGAGCCATGCTCGAAATACAAGGATTGATTAATAAGTAATCTTAAACGCCGTAATTGGATGCTCTTTGTCATAAATCGTTATCTTATTCAACTTGCTTGTTTATATTTGATGATGTTGACTTCCATAAACTTATTTCGAGCTTTAAAGGAGTCTTCAACAATATGGAGTTTTCTTAAACGACATAAATCTTCAAGAGTAGTAATAAAGTCAATGGTAATGTGTTTCAAATTGACGGACGAGAATTTACGCTTCTGGAAAAAAACTTGGGTCAGGTTTGATTAATGAAGTAGAATTTCTTTATCGTTTCTGAGCTCATTTGTCATTTGTGCACGGACCCACGCAAATGGTGGATTTTGCTGAAGATCGTTGTGTGGACAATATTATTATTTTTGTAAAAGTTCACCATGAAGTATCTATTAAATGATGCCTTTTCAAAAAAAAACATCTTTAACGAAGATCAGAATAAAGTTTTAATAATAATAAATAGGTACATTAGTTGAACGACTTATTTTTGCATTTCATATTTTCTAATAGGTTATTTACATTTTTATTACTATGGCATTAACTATCATTATGCCTTTGGGCTTGCAATAACTCGAATGCGTATCAGTAATACTAAAATGCGTCAGATAGTCGTTAGTAATGGGTACATTACATTATAACATTAATATTCCATACACTTTAATGTAATGTTTGAGATAGAATCAAAGCGCCAATAACAAAATATGTCGTTGCAACGTGATCTGTGTGAGAATACGAGAGAATGAACAATTTTAGATTAAATGTTCTAAACAAAATCACTCATTCAGTGCACGTGTTGATAAATAAGAATGAAAAGTTCCAAAAAGTTTCCAGGGTTTCTCGTTAATATTAATTATAGCTAGTTATAATTCATTATTCTTAGATGAAAGTTTTAAAATAAATGAGTATGTCTTACTATTTCATGAAATTAAATAATTCATAAACATGCAGTTGAATGGAACTTAACAGATTAAAAGCGTATATTCAAGACGGAGTTAATGTATGCGAGATCGTTCTATATAATCTTCAGCTACTCGATTTTAATGCCACGACTTGGTTGGAGCAGACACATAGAAACCTTAATATTGTTAAGATGAAACGTCTTTCATAAATGTTATGACTGTTATTGCAGTCATAACATTTATGAAATAAGTGCAAATGTTACTTCAGCCTCGCTTAATAATATTACCCGAGATGAAGTCGAGAGTAATATTTCTATGAGATGTAATCAATTAATAACTGGAGAAGCGAACGTCACGTTGAAAATTGAATTCCTATTTCTTATTAGGATTGAAAGGATAAACTATTGCAAAGACTATTTGTACACCGACAATGATAGAGCAAAGGTAATTGTAAATTAAACATTGTTTCTTTGGCAATCTTATTCTCCATTTTTTTCGTCTTAGTTCACAACTGGAAGATTAAAAAAATAAAAAAAATAAAAGTAAATTCAATGTTTTTGCTAACGACATCAAGATTTCAATAATTATATAAGGCAAAGGTGGAAAGAAAGCAATCGTTAGTGAAATAATTTAAATACTACTTGGGGTCAACAAAGCATGAAATTGTTAGTAAACTATGGTTTGTACGGTTATATGCTCCAATGCTCAATGAGCGATTTAAAGCTTGAGAACTTTAGGGGTTCTGCGCACGAGTTGCTAATGAGAAGAATAGAATAAACGGCCCAAAATGTCTCTAATTTTGTGAATTTCTTTGTTTGTTTTTTCTTCTATATTAGGTTGAGCATGCTTAGCTATTTGCGTTCTTTCTTTGTTTTTCCTTTACGCTATGATGTTGTGTAGTTTATAATACTTACGTATTGTAACATTAATCATCATGTTAAAATTACCGAACACTTAACCCAAGATATCTTTGTTTTTTGATTTTCTTTTGCTGCAGTAAGAACAGTGCATCTATTTAAACGCAATTGGATTCAAAGCAAATCGAAGCATTATTGGATACAAATACGTTTCGTAATATCTCACTCAGTTCAGTATAGTAAGCCTTAAGATTCCGATACGCACGATCGGCGATTACGCATGAGCCAGAACGTGTTTCGCACATACGCTCGTGCTTTGCGGAAGGACCGGCTAATGACTGCTGTTGCGAGATGGGAACAACTGACAGCGGCAATTCTTCCGCTAAGTTACGAGGGGAAGATTGTGCCCGTACTATGTTGCTTACACGAAACGATATTGAAAATCATTTTAAACGGCCTGCTATAGAGCGAGGACGAGGTTTAGATAAGGAATTTATTTTTAAGAGTTTAAGTCAGATGCTAAATTGTGAACTCAATTGCTACAAATATAAACGAAAATAAAAAAATCCAAAGTATGTAAATAAAAAAAAACTTAGGTATTATTCACTCTATCAAAATTCCACGATAAAATTATTTGACGAACTCCAACTAGCTCTTTACAATGTTGCAGCTATTAATTTGCAAATGACAGTTTCTAACCCGTGGGTTGGATCGTAATTAGCAAACCAGAATTGAAGTGGATTCTAACTGAATCATCGAATAGCTAGCAAGGATTATCTGAAAGATTTACTGCCCGCTAAGATAAGTTGAGACAGCTCAATATATAATTGTAAGAGTTGACTAATGAAGATACAGGGAGACCTACCAACAGTAAATAATTCCTACAGGTAGTGCTGAACTGCTCTACAAGGGAAGTCACTAACCTTTGTTAAATAGATTTGATTGTTAAAAAGTTCAACATCATCAACAAGGAAACCATAAAAAAATAACAAGCTAAGGTAAATGCACCTTTTACAATGGCACTCGGCACTTATTATTGAGGTATGGATTGCTCGTGATGTTCCCCAATTAATTAATGAGAAGTAAAATACACATTTTCAGCGCTCTATATAAATACAGTTAATACATTCACTTTATATCGTGAGAAAATTTTGCAATAACAAAACGTTGAATTTTTCGTGATTATCACCTACGATGCAAACCAACTAAAGTGCAATAAACTTGACGACACAACCACATTAATGACATAATCACACGGTATGTTATCATAGCAGATTAGCGTTACTTCAACAGCTGTGACGTAGAACCACTCGCACAAAAATGCAATTATGATAGATCGAGACCGCCGCGAGCAAAAAACTGTTTGGGATCTGTCACACGAGTTGCATAAGGTACACCGTTAAATTGTATCGACTATCGTGCCCAAGAATCTTGGAATAGGATAGACAATAGCACCGAGGGAAAAAGAGACCAATCTTGTCGCTATCGTGTGCTGAGCGATTACCGCTAACATAGAACGGTATCGACTTTTGTGGGCATTTTCTTGTCCGTTCCGCAGATACAAGTTAAGGCAACTGGCAAAAAGCACAAAAATGTTGTTTCACTTTTTATCTAAATTGCTAATGCTATATGCTAAACGTACTGCTTAGCTTCGGAAAACACTGTATCAGTTGCTATAGGAGTGCACGATAAACTCAAGGTTTAATGTATGCATACTCTCTTAAATTGTTCCTTGCTACTTTATTGGGTAAGAGGCAGATGTTCAATTGTGTGCGGTGGAATTATCTGCATAGGCAAATAGAGTCGATTACGAGCACTTGCCGTCGTCGCGAAGGCCAATTACGCGCCAGCAAAGTATTCATTACACGGTAGATGTTGAGGAAAATATACAGGCGTAGAAGCTCCCACAGGCTGGATAAGCGTAACGTACGATCGGTGCCGCCTTATCGGGATATCGACTCCCCGGTACACAGCACGTGCTTTCGCAAGCATAGATGAATCTGCGGAGATAGTAGATACCGAATGGAATATTGTGTCTCCGCGATCTGGGAGACTCGTTGGAAGCCTTATACAATAAAGACCGCTGCCTCTTGCTCAGATGTAAATCTTTACCCACTCGTTTTCAATGCCTCGTATTGTTCTATTTAACGTCACAGTCAAAGGGATTTCTCCAGTCGGATTTGAGAGCTTTATAAAGACAGCTCATGTTTATTGCGTTTTATCATATTGCGAGATAATGTGTTAAACGACTTAATGGCTATAATATAACTCGCAAGGGTAATATTGTTGAACGACCTTTGGATCTCTAGGTGGATTTATGTCGATCGTATTTCTTGTATATTGTGGCTGTGTATGTGCTACGAGATTTAATGTATAAGAGGTCGGTTATCAGTGACAGCAGTGCCGCATGCCAATGTGGGCCGAGACTTCTTCCTACAAGGTATCGCGGCACTGAGATCTACATAGATCAAGTACTTCTCCGAGCCATGTAGATACACACTTTGCTTATCTCTCAGCCTACGCATTGAATTACGATTAAATGCACACAAACGTTAGAATTTCTGAATAGGGCTTCGATCTAGTGCGACATAGAAATGCTCTTCAACTACCTGTTTGTGGTTTTACTATAAGGGCTTTCAATCGAAAGTAATTCTCTATTCATAGTTGAGTCTTGCGGTAGGCGCAAGTTGCGAATTTGACGTCGTTAGGACGCGCATATTGAAAGCAGAGAATGGCGGCAAATACATGTAATCAGTTTAGTGTAATGATTGCGCTAACACAATTTTCTGTTGCCTACTTACATTGTTCACCAATATATTCGTTGATTGAATTTTAGAATAAATGACGGTACATTACATCAAATTATACTTTATGTAATGTTTCTGTGATGTAGAGTAGATTTTCTCTGGACTGTGGACGTCCGTTTTTGTGACCTCAAGGCCTAACTGATGGTTTATACGGAAACCTATAGGTTTTTATCACTTCATTATCTCAATAATAAAGCTTGCAGATCTCTTTAAAGAATTTCATTTTACGAATTTTGAAATACATGGATATTTATGTTCGTGTTTTGACTGTTTCTATACAATAATTAATTCTCGTGACCATTCAGACGTGTTCCACGGAGTCCTTCACAGCCCGTTAGCACGGGCGGCTTGACAAGGGCTATTCCTCGCCTGTCACTTATTTTTGTTTTCTCGCCTTACTGGGAGCTTGTTAGAGTCATCTGGAGTGGCGGCCGTAGCAAATTCCCTTAGTGACAAGTACACGACAATCTGAAACCCGATCTAGAGGAGCGCCATAGATAACCTACGTGAATGTTAAGGCAATATTGCAGGGCATTTTTATTGGTGTATCTATAAAATATAATGGCTTGAAAATGCCTTGCCTTGCTGATTTGTCGTCCCTGTCTTACGATATAAGTAGATTTATCAGGTTTAATATTGCTTTATAAACATTTAAGAGAACTTTCAATTAGCGTGGGAAAATATATTTGCGTAAACACAAATTACTGATCCACAGATACATGTCTGAGGTCATAGAGTCCTTTCTGGAGAGTTACTGTTGATCTCCAATTTTTTTTTGTTGTGATAAATTCTCAATGTTGACTGAAAAAAAAACCAAATAATTGTTAATTTTCAGTCAAAATGGAAAATTTTATTCTACTCGTGACTTTTCTTTATAAATAAGCTTCTTACGAGTATATAACTGTCTAGCAAAAGATATAAAAGGTAAGTTATTTTCCAATCTTTTCCTTTAGATTTTGTGTTTGTGTTTTTTCTTTCGCAACTTTTACAAGATTCATTTTGTGCAACAATACAAAATGCTAAATCCAGATTAGCTTACAGCGGACCCTGCACATGCATAAAAGTCAAACCTGAAAGAAACCTCTTATTACCTTAATATTGTTGTTTGTATTAAGCCTTATCTTCGTCTGGGTCACGGTTCTGTCATATGAACCGCCCCCTCGATCCTACGTCTTGGTTATCTGGACTCAGGACAATTGTTAGGGGCGTAGGATGGTGTGCAGTCACGAATACGCCTTCTTTCGTCATGATGGTTGTTACTTTGACTCCATAAATACTTGGGAATGGTCACGACAGAGCATTTGGTACGAATTGTATCTTTGTATATGAATTTCATTTGAATTTCCCAAAGACGTCAGAAAGATGAATTTATGTTTTAATGTACTGACATGACAGACACAAGCCTACAATTTTTTATGCAGAACGCGATAGTGCTTGGCTTTCACTTCATCAGATGTTAAGTGGCGATAAGGCCGAAGGTGGAAGCGCACTACGCCCGGAATCCTCATCACTGAGGAACTGGCTATCTTACCTCTAACTGCCGGAACACAAAAAAAAAATGTTGTTATGGCGTCAGACTTAGGTAAAATGGTAGTAGCTAGCCAGGCGGATTTGAAATAAGCCCTACCACTAACCAAACCGCGTACAAATTGTTCCCCTCTGGGAATCAAATCCGGGACCCTGCGTCTTACACGGATGGGCGAACCACTAGACCACAGAGGCGGTTGCATATTTGATGCAATTGAACAAAATCTCCTTGAATCGCGAAAAACACGGGTGTACAATTTTGACCCAAAGAACCAGCGACTTGCAAAGATACTTTCAAAGACAAACAAAAACCTTAAGAAACAATGACTTTATTTTGTTACATACTTATAGTTTGCGTGAAATAGGCTATGAATAAATATTCAATTTTTCAAAAGAGAATAAATAACTATAACATTCACTTACATATTTGCTAACTTAGTAGGGTAATGAATATGAAGTAAGTAGTCACTAAATAAGGAACTTATTCCTAACATCTCATCAAACTAATGGACTGAAGCTTAATACTTTTTATTTAATAACACAGCCACTTGAATTAGAAGCTTAAGTGTGGACCGATTACAATCAAATTAAATGTGATGATTAAGCTGAGAATACGGAACGAGTGTATAATTTTTAATTACGGCTTGTGCATCTAGTAGCAAAAAAACTTGTATAGCTTTATTTCAAAGCTATGCAAGTTTGCTATTTCAACTTAGTACGAATAATTTCTAAGAACAATAAAATTTTAAAATTTTAGCGACTCTCAAGCTGCTCAGATTTGGTTATTTTGGTGTACTTTATCATTGAATTAAAAACGTTTAACGGATACTGGCGCGGCCTTATAGTCCCCCGTGACCATGGCTGCAGTGCTGCAAAGATACCGAAATATCGGGAAAATAAAAAATCAAACTTAAAGTACTACAGTATACTTTCAATAAAAACGCACAAGTATCCGTTTTTAGTAAAAGTGCTTTATTTCGATGTAATGCGCGCGTAAACCCAGTCAAAATGTGTAGGTACCTACTTAATCATTTTTATTTCCAAAAATACTTATTTTTTTAATAAATGAGGGTAGAAACATAACAAATGAAACAATTAAATGGTTATGCTTCATTAATAACCTTAGCATGGTAGGTAAATTAATTACTTGGTGTAATTAATGATCTGCAATAAACTTTTAATTAGTAATTAAGATTTATTAGTATAGCAAGTCGAGTCCTGAGTAAAAGAGGTCGCGTGACTTAATTTATCAATGGAGCACGTCGTGGATGGAGAAAGAACAGGTAGCTACCATGTTGATGCAAACAGTTTTCGCTACCGAAAACTATAGGATATACTGCTCACAATCAATGCGAGTGAAAGAGAGAAATCTTTTGTTTTCGTACTTAAAATGCCGATAGTTCGAAATCCCGAAAGTGTGTTTAGGTGTTTAGGTGCACACACATACACACACTCACACACACACACACACACTCACACACACACACACACACACACACACACATACACGCACACACACACACACACACACACACACACACACACACACACACACACACAAACACTGACTATGACATTAATGTAACAAGTTTGAAATTTTTGTAATTTAGATTTAAAATTTTACTTAGGACTGCTAAAATTTACTTTAAAGAAGTACATCCGGGTTGTTCATCTGGGGTTCTGGTGATCCTGGAACACAGGCTTTTGCTTATCCTAGGCATCAGACTCCACAAGTATTATACCTTATTACATACAAAATGTACCTACTAAGTTTAAGTCCTACTTGTGGAAAATTGCAAATAAAAGATTTTTATTTTTATTTATTTATTTTTTTATTAGGTGCGACGACGAGAGAGCGTAGCGAGCGAGGAGGAGGTTAGGTTCCACTGCGACCAACAACGCACGAGCCGAGCGAGTGAAGCGTAATAAAATACACTACAAAAACAGTTTTGTTGCTAGAAATCAAGCCATATAAATACTTTATATTAAAATTAATGAAATTCTTTTTCAAAAATCAGGAGAATTTAAAATTTCCAAATTCACCGTAAGTATGTATATTTTACGAGAAAATAAAAGTACAATTCTTGAACTTCTAAAGCTTCAGAAATCATTTCGATACTAAAGAATATTACATAAGTTTGCTTACGAAATAGTTTTAACCAATATTACGAAATACGCACATTAAATATGTGTTCAAGTAGAGGTATCCATTAGATTCGTCATGGCGAATATGATCGCGACAGTGTGAAATTGCTCCGACCATTAAATCTAAATGAGCAAACCTACTCGTTTACGAGACGAAGGAAAACCGCATAATAGTGTTACATATGATTTTCACTTTCATATTCATAACTATCTTTTGACAATCACCGTAGTCAAGCAACTGTGAGTTCCGGCTATAGAAGACCCATGTTGAGCACAAAAATAAACAATATTGTTTACATAAAAAACTGAATGCACGCTAAACTTTAATTTATGTTCATTTTGCAATATATGGGTGCATATTTTGATGCAATGGTCAATTGGCCAGTACCAGTACTAATAGTTATCACACAAATGTTAACTTTAGTCGCTTACGATTATAATAAATGTAAGCTCATACTACGCCTACATGTTATCTAATATCTATTCTGTGGTAATGGTAAAGACGACACGGTCTATTAAAAATCTTGAGTTTGCGGGTTCTGCTAATGTCAAAACATCTGACAAAAGTTCTTCAACAACTTTAAAATTATCTTTAAGATAAAGCTCTTTTTATTTATTGCCATCAGTTTTACACACAAACGATTTGTGAAATAAATCAGTATCGTCGCGCTTCATCATAAAACAAAGGTAGCAAATAGTAAGTAGGTATATTATGGCAGGTCATAAAAATCTCACTATTAGCTTAACGAGTAAAATCATTTGCCGATTGTTGACTTCGAGTTTATTTCTTTCGACATTCGATGTTAAGGGGTTTATTTAAAGTCCAATCTGTCCAATGTTTTAACATTTTATATTATCGTAAGTGCCAATGTTTAATTGACTGCTACAGGATTAGATACTGATGTTATCAGATCAAATGATAGTGCTGAAGATTGCGTAATTAATCGTAAGGAAAAAAGTTCGCACATGTAGGATGTTCGCGAAAAAAAAAACAAGCAATGTTACTTCTTTCGACATTCGATGTTAAGGAGTTTATTTAAAGTCCAATCTGTCCAATGTTTTAACATTTTATACTATCGTAAGTGCCAATGTTAAATTAGACTACTACAAGATTAGATACTGATGTTATCAGATCAAATGATAGTGCTGTAGATTGCGTAATTAATCGTAAGGAAAAAATTAGCACATGGAGGATGTACGCGAAAAACAAGCAATGATAAGCTTCAAGTCATGAATTCAGCAATAAAAAGCAACCTAATAAAAACGTGGTAAAAATAAGGACTTGCTTAGGTTTTGTTTCAATGATCCATGCAAACAAAAGGCATCACTTAGCTTTACTAGTTTTTTTTGATGTGTTGATTATTTATTTTCTTTAAATAAAAAATAAGTCACTACTTATTGTAAACAAACACTATTCACATTCAATTCACAAGGACAAAATGCAAATCGCAACCAAATATTTCACCTCTACTTTAATATAGTCATTGCTTACATACCGACAAAGATGAACCATTTTAATGCGATCTACATGCAAACTCCTAGAATCAACTATTAGTACTATTAGTACAAAAAATCCAGCCAGTAATCCTTTCAAGGTGGTGAGTAATGTAAGCCAGGGGGCTAATTGTCTAATTTAAAAATCTATCGCAATCGCTTTCATTTGACAGATGGACGTGAGACATTGCTGCATTTCTTTGGTAAGTTTTTATTTGTGCCAAAGAGAAGCATCAATGTGTAACATCCCGAAAGCGATTGCAATAGTTTTTGAAATTATACAATAGAAAGGCAGATTCGTGCCGCGTCAAACCAATTAATTAAGCGGTTGAATCAAATACCTAACATTAACTCGAATCAATAAATAACTAATTGTAAATGGAGTGAGTGAACGGTAACGGTGGCTAATCAACGTCAACTGTGCTGTGCTATGCTAACCGTCGGTACAGATATTATGTGCACAACGAAAGAGATAGACAAAAGACGAGTATCGTAAAAGCATTGCACATATTGCATAAAGCACAGATTCATAAAACACAGCACAGCTAGTTTTGATATCATAATTTTAAATATGGAGGGGTCGACTATATAATTTACACATAAGCCATGTGCCCACTGCTGGGGCACAGGCCTTCCTTGTGGGTAGATAAGGGCCCAATGCGGTTTGGTGGGTGTTAACAACTTCAGATGCAGAGCCCAAGTTAATATTTTTTTAGCCGCCCATGTTAGGACCGACCTTTGCGAAAGCTGATTGACTTTCGCAACTAAAGGGTGAATGCACACCCACTGCACCATCGAGCTTCTCACTTTTTTATTTTTTCTCTATTAAACATAGCACAGCTAAGCTGAATGAATAGCCACCCTAACAGCCGCTTCAAGATGTAAAACCACAAGTTAAAGTTCTCTAGGGATTTTACAGCTTCTAGCTTTACTTAACTGACCATAACTAATTGCATAGGACTGTGCACTTTGTTCTGTAGCCATGTCCAAGTATTACGTAGCCGTTGGCAATTATCCAGCCTATTTGATGTGGTTACGTTTTTATTGATGTTTTGTTTTATGGATATTACGAATGCATAAGTAGATGGCGAAAGTGCGGTTTTACATTCGCCGTGATAACTTTGGACTGGATTATGCAACTTATTGCAGAAGACACTTTAAAATTTAACGCATGAAGAATGCTTTTAGTTTACCTTATAGAGGAAAAAACAAAAATCAAAACATAAAATGATTTTTCGGTCGGTCTTTTATGAATTTTCGCAAGTCCTACGGAAATTCAATTGAATTTTGGATTTCCAGTAAGGCCTTGTAATACTTACGCTGTAAATGTTAAAGTATTCAGTAATGTGATCTACTGTACTCATACAAAAAACAAAATTGACGATTCAATTATTTCTAGGAGGCACAAATATAGTACATACAATACAAGTGTCTTGCAGCTTTTTATACATAATTAAATACTGATGCGATACCTACATTGATTAGAAGTCGTGTACATTTAAATACCACGATCGACTCGTTTGCTTATAATATATTTACCAATAAACATCAGCTCGTGAATTCCCGCAAAGCTACACCCTACACGATAATTATCTGTTCAATCAACTGAGTTAATGAAATTCAATTATGTGAGCGATTGTAACTCATTGCTTTGCCGTGTTCGCGAATAATCTCGCGGAGAAAGCCAGATTTTCGAGGGGGAATTATGTTTTCGGGGTGAGATTGTGTCTAATTATAATTACTATTACCGCGCTTTGGGAACCGTATCTAAAAAAACGTAATTAGAGTAATTCTTGATGAAACTTAAAAAAACCTGTGTCCTTATAAAGCCACAGTTTTTGACGCACACTGCAGTACTGCGATTATACATACACATCAGCGACGAAAAGTACATTTACTAAAATGACTGATTTCAACGCAAACGACTTCAGCGACCAAAGAGCTTCGTAAATAATATATTATAACAAAAATAAAAAAGAAATAAAAAAACCCCGACACACGGTACCAAATTTCGAATCGATAGGACGTATGGAAGGTAGTCAGATCCCCTCATCAACTATTAAAGAGCTGATGATCTTCAAACGGCTGATCAGGTCATGGTCACTGTACCATTTACTTCCAATATTATTGAAGTAACACGGTACCAAATTTCGAATCGATCGGACATAATAAAGTTAGTCAGATCCCCTCATCAACTAGAAAAGAGCTAATGATCTTCAAACCGCTGAACAGATTTTCATGAACCATGGTTAAGAACACTCTGGATAAAATTATCTATGACACAAAAAAACTAAACGAAAATCAGTTCATCCGTTTAGGAGCTACGATACCACAGACAGATACACTGACACGTTAAACTTTACACCCCTCTCTTTTTGCGTCGGGGGTTAAATACACGATATTGTCGGAAGATATTCTTTAATTTTTTGTCAATATCCTTGAGCTTATCGTTTACCTTGTAGCTGAAGCGCGTGTTAAAACCACAGCATAAAATTTGTGAAAGCTTAAAATTAGACTTTTCATTGCCTTACATGCCTTAGATTCAATTTCGTAGTGTGTTCCGGTCAATTATCATCAATGCAGTTGATAACAAGCCAAGTTACAACGTTTTCAACACCTAGTTACTTGGGTGTGTAAAAAGCAACTGTAAGTATAAAAAAAACCGGCTAAGTGCGAGTCGGACTCGCGCACGAAGGGTTCCGTACCAAAAAACGGCATAAAAAAACACGTTTGTTGTATGGGAGCCCCCCTTAAATATTTATTTTATTCTATTTTTAGCATTTGTAGTTATAGCAGCAATAGAAATACACGATCTGTGAAAATTTCAGCTGTCTACCTGCAGTCGTTATCAATATCGAGCAAAAAACGGCAAAAAAATCACGTTTGTTGTATGGGAGCCCCCCTTAAATATTTATTTTATTCTGATTTTAGTATTTGTTGTTATAGCGGCAACAGAAATACATCATCCGTGAAAATTTCAACTGTCTAGCTATCACGGTTCATGAGATACAGCCTGGTGACAGACAGACAGACAGAGAGACAGACGGACAGCGGAGGCTTAGTAATAGGGTCCCGTTTTTACCCTTTGGGTACGGAACCCTAAAAAAATTTCAACAGTTGCCTCTCACGCAAAAAAAACGTATCAACAAAGTTGAGAAAAAAGTTTTAATTTGTCATTACAAAGTGAATGAATTGAGATGATTTATTTGATCGCTAACAGGGAATATGAAACGTGATTTCGATTAGTGTTATCCATAACGATCCCAATTTTACGGTTGAAAATAATAGATGTTTATCGGTAAGGACATTGACTGACTCGAATCAATTATTTGCAATGTTCAATTGGTAATACGATGACATTTCAAATATATTCTAAGTTACAAATTTTTTAGACTTGTTACTTAAATTGGCATGAATAAGCTTGTTAATATTTAGATGTAGCCCTCTTGTGTAGGTACATACTTACAGGACTAAATAAAAAAACTCTATTTTTTTTAAACTTATCCCAAAGCTAGGCAAAGATACATAACGCAAGCGTATTTTTTTCAGGTCGAAGTTTTGTCAAGACTTTTTTTTATTTCACTGGTTATTTATGGCGTTCTTGCTTACTTCTGGAGTAATGCGGATAGCGGATGCAAGTATTTATAATTTACACCAATGACTCTAAATATGTCAAACTGCAAAACACTGTAACTATTAACTACTTAATCACTCGCTAAAAACTACAATCTAGATCCAGAAATTATTAGTGTAGGAAATAAGGCAATCTTTTGTATGGAGACCCCAACATTAAATCCTCAGTCGATAAAACTTTGCAGGGAAGTAATATAGTATGAACAAAAACCTATGTAAATATAAAAACCGGCTAAGTGCGAGTCGGACTCGCGCACGAAGGGTTCCGTACCAAAAAACAGCCAAAAAAATCAGGTTAGTTGTATGGGAGCTCCCTTAAATATTTATTTTATTCTGTTTTTAGTATTTGTTGTTATAGCAGCAATAGAAATACATCATCTGTGAAAATTTCAACTGTCTAGCTATCACGGTTCATGAGATACAGCCTGGTGACAGACAGACAGACAGACAGACGGACAGCGGAGGTTAGTAATAGGGTCCCGTTTTTACCCTTTGGGTACGGAACCCTAAAAAACTCTATTCTTTTTAAACTTATCCCAAAGCTAGGCAAAGATACATAACGCAAGCGTATTTTTTCCGGGTCGAAGTTTTGTCAAGACTTTTTTTTATTTCACTGGTTATTTATGGCGTTCTTGCTTTTTGTAATTTCAAATACCTACTTAAAAAAGAAAAAAAAATGGAAATGTTTTCTTTTTTTACTACTGACGCCCTATCACAACACAATGCTTGTATAGCGGATGTAAGTATGTATAGTTTACACCAATGACTCTAAAGTTGTCAAACTACAAAATTCTGCGTAACTATCAAATAATCACTCGCTAAATAACTAAGATCTAGATCTAGAAGTTATTAATGTAGGAAATAAGGCAATCTTTTGTATGGAGACCCCAACATTAAATCCTCAGTCGATAAAACTTTGCAGGGAAGTAATATAGTATGAACGAAAACCTATGTAAATATAAAAAAAAGACGATTTGTATAATTTAAAAAATATGTTTCATTTATGGTACTTTAAATGGTACTTTAAAGTTTCTTATACTGAGGATTTACTGTGGATAAGAAAGGTAGTAGACCCCACTTAGGGTTACCATATCTCAGGATTTGTCCTGAGATCTCAGGATTTTTGGACGTTTCTCAGGATTGCGGACGGATTTTGAAAATCTCAGGAAATCTCTGGATTTTGAGAGTTTTCCATAAAATACAGTACATTTTAAACAAAACACTTGTAGGTTCTTTACCTTCTTTCATAATTGGATGTACCTTACCTTCCTTTCTTACACTATATAAAGAAAAGTCTTAAATCCTATTCAATAATTGCTAAGAGCACTCATGCAGAATGAATCACTGAAATAGATTCAGGCTAAAACTTATCTGGCTGTTAGCTTGTCACCCATTTGTCCGCCTTTAGCGTATTGTGCGGAAATCCCGATTAGTTTATTGGTATGCAGTTAACTTGTAACTGATACATTAATCTTATCCGGATAAGACAGAACTGAGAAACAATTCCGTACTGAAGTATTGAATGGTTATACCGCTCTGTTGTTTGTTTGTATTGATCAAATTAATTTGCTACAAGGTTGTTAGGTTCATAAATGCTTTCTGTCTAGTAAATAGTGTCGGTTGCTGCGATAAACATTTGAACTGTAATGAAAACTACAGATATTATGAAGTTGGCTCTTGGTAGCCGAAACTGTTAGCACTCTAAGAAAAAAATTTCAAAATGGGAAAATTTAGAGAGTCTAAAAGGTGTGATCAATATACCAACGAAAATTATTGTGTTTGATAGAAGCCGAATATCAAATTTAACAAGATAATAGGTACCGTTTATTATGTATTAATTTAATTTCATATCAAGAAACAATTTCTATAACTTGTCGCAGACATTCCGATACATACATAGTTATCGTTATTTGTTGCAGTTTACTTTTATACCGAGTTGTTTCGTGCAAACTTTTGACAAGCTTACAGCACATAATTTTATTGTTTACTGCTCATTATAAAGCTTTAATAGTAAGCGTAGCGTTCATACGCATAGAGAGTTGGTCATTTGAGAAGGAGGCAGAACATATATGGACAAAAACAAATCATTATTGATGTATTGACCCCAAGCCCCAAATAAAAGCAAACTCATAGCCATCTTCGCTCATTGCGTCTTTGAGTACACAACAGTTAATCAAACCACTTAAGATTTTATTTAAAAAAATATTAAATAGGTAGGTAAGTACTTTGTTGGCTGTATCGAGCATCAGAATTTACGAAACAACAAATTTTTTTCTTCAGACAGGTCACATAGCGCTTCTATCCATAATAACCCGCCAGACTTATCTGGATCTCGGAGTTATGTCACGATGTTTGGCACAGTGGAGATCGCGAGCGCAGATCCCGAAGGCAAGCGTCGTGTGAACTTGCCAGTAGATGCCAGTAGTGACCTTGTTATAACGGGCTGGCATCGTGAGCTACGTGCGAGTATGATGACGCGATCAAACGATAACTTCGAGTAATCCGTTGGATTATTTTGACAAGCGAAGTTCACACAACGGAATTTTTCTGAAACCAACTCTCAAAACTAAAAGACTTTCAACAAATGAAACACACACTAAAATATAAGCGTAGAATAAAGTCGCAATTTCAAACCATTTTTACTATATCTCCACAATTTTACAAGACGATATCAGTAAACCACAAGATACATTTTCATTTACGTTCATGCCGCTCAATACGTGCAACATGGCGACATTTTTTACACAAATGTTAGAAAAAGAAATTGTTTTCAAGAGACGTATAAATTTCACAGGAGATAGTCGATAATAAAAAATAAAACGGATTGCATCGAAGTACGACGCATGCCAGCAGAGAGAGGTGTTCAACCAAAACCGCCGGGACTATTTTTCTATCAGCCACTCGGACGTGACGTCCGTTTGATAATGTATTTATAAAAAAAAATATCAAAAATACCACTGCGGAGGAATTATTCGATGCCCTCTTCTGACTCATCTTTACTGCCGTGCCCTGTTATCGTCTAAGTAAATCAGCACGGTACCGCGGTCAGAAAGAACAGCACCGACCGATAAACTCCTTTATAAAGTTACATCAGATCTTAGTGCTTGCAATAAATATAACATCTCTTAGAATTATCCAGACATTTTCTTTGCCAACTAATTTACTTTTTAGGTAATCAAATTACTTTTTTGCGTTTTAAATTTCACTTAGAAAATAAACTTTTTCTGGGTAAGAGGATTATCTTGATTTACAAATCAAACAAGAAAGACAGTAGATGCTATTTTCCTTGGTCATTGTGTTTTATGTGGCTCAATTATACTGATACTGTTATTTTAATTCTGACACAGCTTTTGAAATGCTACTTACTTTTATTTTTCAAATATTTGCACGCCATTTGCATATGGTAGACATGTAACGGTACAGTTTAATTTTATAAGACCATTGTTTTGCCACATGTTTATGCAAATAAACGATTTGATTTGATTTTGATTTGATTAAAGATGATAATATTACATTTTAGTTAATAGTAAAAAATCACAATTTATTGTTTGTCGTGCGTGGATCTAGTGTAATAAATCTGCAGTTAGAAAATAAGCGCGATATTGCTGACGTTTTACCTGATCTATCCAACTGATATACTTCAGTCAGAACGATGACGAAAGTTGCACTTTTGTTTCAAACAGATCCCTACTGCATATTTCAAGTTCAAATATCTATGAAGAGCTTAACGAGAATGAGAGTCAATGTGAAAGCAAATCATCAAAGTACAGTAATCCTACCCAACGAGCCTAACAATTAATTTGTTCATAAGAAACAATCGAATGAAAAAGACCGAGACTTAATAAGAGCGCTCAGTGATTCCACGGAAAAGAGTGAAAGTGGCGCTGATAAATAAAATAAAAAACTGTTTTTGACTTTTATAATACCGATAAATTTCTTCGTAGCGTGAAGGTTAAGAGGGCGTATTGATCACGTGCGGAAATATCATACAGCTAATCACGAACTAGACGAAACATCGAGAGAATTGCCTTCTGTATAGCCTGTTAAAACGTAATGATAGGTTGTAAATACATCAATAATATTCATCTCGTCAAAGCAACAATGTTATATTTTATAATTGGTCATAAAAAGGATCAAACTTTCTTCTACAATAAAGCCATTAGGTATAATACCATGGTTGAATGACGAAAGCAATTTTGATGCCAATTAAAAATATGCAGCATACAATAGATTTATTTTTATTCTGTGGAGAACGAATATAGGTGATTCGTTACCACTATCCTGTATTCATGAAATTGATGTTTTTTGTATAAAAAGTATATGTCTGGCGTTAAACTTTAATCTCTAGAGCCTTAATTGGATTGAATTGAGAGTCGAGCTTAATTAATTTTGCAGTGATGAACAAGAAAGCTAAATTGGATTTGTGGACGATTGGTAACGGCCAGCGGTAACCAGATAAAAAGTAGAAAAATACACAGCGACAAGACAGATGATTCTACTTGAAAGTTTGTTGTAATGATCTTACATTTGATACGAGATTTATGGGTTACTAGTCCAGATTAGAAGGACGATCGGCGAGGGACTGATACTTATCAAAATTAAATCTCACAGCAGGTGAACATTGTTGACGAAGTAAATAATACAGAAGAATAACGGGCATCAACATCATCATTTACACCTGTTCATGATCACAAGTTATATGTTATAGAGATAATAAGAGTTAATAAAGAAAATAGATTACAACTAAATTTAGTTAAGTTAACTTCGAATAATGCTGAACCAAGCTTCAAGAATATTTCAACTCCAATAGGCCCCTCAAAAACAGAAATTGAATTACAATGACAGAAAAGGTAAAACAAGACGTCGAAAGTAAAAAATGCAGAAGATAAAGGTTGTTAACAGGTTTATTAACCTGGACAGGCAACGTGACGACGTAATCGTACAAAATCGTCAGGTGCATGACCGTGAAGCATTATCGAGTAAAAATCATCGCGCACGAATGACTCTTTTCGGATATGTCGCCAACACCAAAGCTTTAACGTTTTCGCTTACAAAAAGTGAAGATGAAAATAAGATTTGCGACGTTAGATCCGGTTTTTATGCACAGATTAGATTAAGTAGTAACTTGTTTAGTGACAAATCGTAATGTTATTGCAGTACTTACACAAATCACAATATTGCGAACAATTGACACTAAAGTAGGTAATTACATAATTTAAGTAAAAGCAAGAATTGCAATAATCTGACTCATTAATTCCATTTCTCGATGAAGTTTAAAGACCTTTATTCTAGGTCTCGTCATAATAGATGATTGAACTGGTTCATCGAGGAATTCAATAAAATGGCACGTACTGCCTTTGTCGACAAAAGAAAAGCTAAGTGCGTGAATGAATGAGATTGTAGTTTTGCAAGACGGGACTTTTCCCAGCATTGTGGCAATAACTAACGACGAGTTGGATAATTGACGCTTTCATCTCCGGAAACTGACGGGTATAAATCTTTGAAAGTTTTCCAGATGCACTCATTTTCACGGAACCTACTTCACGATTCCGAGATGACAGGGTTTTAAAAATTTCCAAGAGTTTGGGGTTCTGTCATTCACTTGTTTTCTTATCGTGTCCATTTTCTTCGAATAAATTACTGATTTTGTTTATTTCTTCTTTTCAGACAGTACCACTGCCGGCAGGTTCTACGTCAGTGCTCGCGAAACCCACAAAATACCACTATTATCCTCACAATCAACACATTTACTTGCTGCCAGAATGTGCCATTCAACAGGTAACTGTCACTTAATAAAAATGTGTCAAATCGTGAACAGACTGTAATCATTACAATAGCTCGGTAGCTTGAACAAATCCAGGCGGTCTTAGCTTTGGAGGCAATCCGTGTTAGAAATTGAATCCGCTGTGAAATACCGGTGGCGAAAATCATTATACTTTACAGTTATATTATTCCGATAGCTTGTTTGTGTGAAAACTTTTTTTCAACAGTTAGAGCTGACAACTAATCTAGTTCTTTAGGTTGTTACGATTTTGTGTGTAAAAATAACGCTGAAAATCAAGCGTTTGGCGGAACATATTACAGTTTATAAAAATACTGCCTGTGTTGTGTACCTACACTACTGGACTCATGCGATACCAGAACTACTTGCGACACTAGATTTACTGTTAGATTTCTGAATACATGTAAATATAACTCTATTAAAACGTATGGTGATATTATTCAATTATCATCATACGTTTTATTTGAGTTTTTACGAGTGTTTACTACACAGAAGTATTTTCCTTAGATCAGGCGAATCCAATTCATTTGGAAAATCTAGTGTGTCTCTCCAAATTAATTTTCTGATGATTTTAGGAGAATTTCATAAAAAAATTGTCTTCCTGTAACACAAACGTTAAAAAGAGATCTATTTTAGGCCAGTCTTTAGATATTTATAAAAAGCATCGAAGATTAGGTATCATGTAGTGTAATATGTACATACAGACATTATCTTTAACAATTTACTGCAGGTGTGTAATGCAGTGTACGTGCGCCTGAATTATACGCAGCCTCTGTGCGCATGCCCCGCCCGCTACCGTGATCCATGCTCCGCGAGCCTCAACGCAGACGACCTGCATACCACAAGGCTCACCACAGATTCCAAAAAGAAGGTGAATATAACCTGCTGAACAACCAACCAATTTACGGCATCTCAGCTAATGACAGCCACCACTATTGCAGAAAATTGCGATGTCGCGCCCTCACATTTCAGTCTTCAACCATTTACAATAGAACCACAGTCTGTGGTTAGAAATTTTAGAAATCAGAAAAGTGTGTTTGGGTTCCTATTCCGAAGTAATCGGCCTTGTATCGGAGAACAGAGCGAATAGCTTTTTTTTCGCGTCGAACACGTACTAAGCGAAATGTTACAGCAAAATCGAACTAATTTCACTTTTAAATTTATACGTTTGTTTCTATATTTGGTTTCAATATTATTGAGATGGAAAGTTGTAAATCTTGTTAGGTACTGCACTTTAGTGCTATACGGGCCTTAACGGTTTGTAAGAAAAAGTAATGTTTGCCAAGAATCCTGAAGCTAAGACGTTTCCATTAGTATATACGGTGATTTGAAAGCAAGGGAATCTTTACTTTTCTGAGATTAACTGGTTTTACTAGTTCGATGTCTGGTAAATGTAACACGTAGGTATTTATTTACACCTTGTTTTAAAACTGCCTTCATTTATTCTGAAAAAATGCCGCTTCGGGACAACTAATTAGTTAAAAGATAGAAAGGCGACTTCCTACCAGTAAGTTTTAAAGAACTCCTGTTTTTGCCCAACTTTAAAGTAAGACGAACAAGTTTCAAGTTGGTACTCTCAAATGGTTACACTAACTAGTTCGTGAAAATTATTTCGCGTACCAAATTAACTTTTTTCGTATCTTGTTAAATTCTAAATTCTCATATATTATTTTAAATTCGAAGAATGTAAGAGCCTGTGTAATATACAATGTCTTTGGTCTTGTACTAGCGATAATTTAAAGGCATGAAATATACCTAATTTTATCGACAAAAATACCCACATGTTGGATCCATCCCCTCTCATTTTGGAAAGACCGCTAACAAAAACTAATTTCTCCGAATCAAGAAATCTTACAGATATAAAAAATACTATTAGAACTGGTAATAAAACCATACTATATCAAGTATAATTTTAAATAAAAAAACTTTTTTATATTAGTATTTTTTGGCAGGGCCATCTAAATAAAAAGTAAAATTTAAAATGGCCGTCATTCCGACAGGAGAGGGGATAGACCCCGACATGTGGGTATTTTTGTAGATAAAACAAGACCAAAAGAAATTGTAGAAAACATTAAAAAAACACTTGTAAATGGAAAAGCGAAGTAATTACAAATAACGTATTTCTTCATAAAAATCCCAACTTTTGAAAATAGGAAAGATAAATTTTAGTAATTTCGCACGCACCAACAATTTTCAATCCGCATTTTTTCACAAGGTATCTCGTTTCAAATACATACACCAAAAACCGTGTTAACTTACTGAATAGCGTCAACAGAAGGTACTTTGTCACAATCACTCATAAAAACAGTTAGGCGCTATTGGCCATTGTGACAGTTTCGTATTTAGTTTTTTTATCATTGAATGTAGGCTCAAACTAATTAAAGTTTTTTTCAGTACGCGTACAAAGCCGTGACTTTAGTGAAGACTTGCGAGGCTGTTTTGGAGATGAGGGAATGTAGAGCGCCGAGAGACTGGTCTTTGTTGGCCCTGCAGAACATAAGAACTGGCAAATCTCACTATTTGGTCATATGCCGGTGTCCTGAGAATCATATTTTAGGTAAGTTATGTTTACTTTAGTTTGAGCTGTAACTTAGGCTGTTTTTTTTGGAGATGAGCGAATGTAGAGGCCCAGTGACTGGCAAATCTCACTATTTGGTCATATGCCGGGCCGGTGTCCTGAGAATCATATTTTAGGTAAGTTATGTTTACTTTAGTTTGAGCTGTAACTTAGGCTGATTTTTTTTGGAGATGAGCGAATGTAGAGGCCCAGAGACTGGTCTTTATTGGCAGAACATAAGAACTGGCAAATCATACTATTCGGTCATCTGCCGGTGTCCTGAGAATCATATTTTAGGTAAGTTATGTTTACTTTAGTTTAAGCTGTAACTTAGGCTGTCTTTTTTTGGAGATGAGTGAATGTAGAGCGCCGAGAGACTGGTCTTTGTTGGCCCTGCAAAACATAAGAACTGGCAAATCTCACTATTTGGTCATCTGCCGGTGTCCTGAGAATCATATTTTAGGTAAGTTTTGTTTACTTTGCTTTAATTTAAGCCGGTACTTAGGATGTTTCGGAAATGAGGGAAAGTAGAGCGCCCAGAGACTGGTCTTTGTTGGTCCTGCTGAACATAAGAACTGGGAAATCTCACGATTTTGGTCATCTTCCGGTGTCCTGAGAACCATATTTTATGTAAGTTCGGACATTTATAACGACCAACGACGCAATTATTAATATTTTTTAGTCATAATTGAAATAAAGTAAATAATGACTGAACAATAACAATGGCTCAGGAGCTCGGTGGCACAATAGTTTGCAAGGGTTGGTTATGAGATGGGTCCCCGAAAATTTATTATCTAGAGCAGGGGTGTCAAAATGATTTTTCGAAAGGCCCATTTTTTTAGTTAAGAGCGTGTTAGCGGGCCAGACTCAAAATTAAATCAAACACATACTAAATCTTTATTTTTATACAAAGGTAATAAAAAGAAGTTATCTTGAGCTTGAGGATCCAGATACCTGAGGTCTCATATTTCATTATCTTACTACAATACGTAGTGGCATCGAATGCCGTCTAAAATCCTCACTGGATAGGTTCTGGTCGCGGGCCGTATTGAAAAAGCTTGCGCGCGGGCCGTAACTTTGACACCCCTGATCTAGAGTACTTACTTCAGTGCTTTGGTAGGCACGTTAAGTCGTTGGTTCCGGCTACATTTGCAGTCGTTAACACCCACAAATCCGCATTGGGTTTGCGTGGTGGGTCATGCATGGCCCATCATCCTTATCCATTCATAAGGAAGGCCTGTGCCCCAGCAGTGGGGATAGTGGCTGATGTCAAACAATGACTGACAGTAGCCTTATTTAGTTAATGTCTCTCCTCCTGACGAGAAACTAAAATATAATACATCTATCCTATCGTATTAAATTTTAACCTTTTTTTCTACGTTTAATTGTTAGAACTTAGTTGTTCAAGTAAGCTTCTTTTAAAGTTTTAACCTCTTTCCAATATCTTTTGTTGAGTGGATCAAAGTTTAAAGCCATCCGTTTTGCTAGACTTTACTTAATTTCATTCAGTCTACGCGCATCTTGACTTAATTCTATAAGTTTGTGAGAAATTTAAATAGACCAAAGTTAAAGTTTTAAGCACCTAAGTAAGAAAACTTCATAAGTTTGAAAAAGGTCACGAAATCGTCGAGTGTGGTAAAAATGGCATGGCAATGGCATGGAATGGAAATCCATCTAGGATTTCCATTCCATCAAATTCCATCAAACGTGGCTAAGAAACATCTCGATTAATTTAACCGCATTGAAATAGCTTGATCCCTTTAGGCACTACGATGATACGGACAGACAGACAGTGATAGGCTTCAAACTTATAACACCCTTCTTTGCGCTGCGTCGGGGGTTAGTAACACCCGTCTTTGCGCTGCGTCGGTCTAGGGTTAAAAATTGAAAAAAAAAATCCTTACTGATCTTATCTGAAAGGCTCACTTTGCGAACTCAGCCAGTATACGTATGGGTAAACATTTAACTTTTCTACTCGAAATATAATCTTGTACCTACTTACGTGATTTAGTTGACCATTTTTCCAAACTTTCATAATTTGTCATACTTATTCCGAAACTTTTATACTAAATCAAACTCTATTTTCATGTTACAGAAGGCCCAATGTCCCATGACCAGCCAACATACGCATCAGTGCCAGGCATAAGGGTGTACGGGATGATGTGCGTCCGACCAACCAGCACATATAACACAGGTCAGTGCTCCCAATTACTCATTAATTTCATAAGAGGATTAAAATAAGTATAGAAAAAAATAATATTTGAATTTGTCAGAATTATCAGAGAAAGTTAGTATGAGCCTCTGTCACGGTAATGATATCTATTTTACCGTGATCCTGATTATGAAACAAATGACAATAGAAATTGTATCCCTAGTAAAATCTTGGGATTAACTAAGTGACTAATGACAAGAAGTAATTCTTCGTGTGTTAGCGATAATTTCTCAAAGTAAATCGATGTCATTAATTTCTTCATTAAGCTTCACTATTACCGAGTCTATATTGAGATCTTTAGAAGTACCCAACGGAAAATAATATTTAATGAAACCCTCATTGACCCGTAAAAGCTTTTTAATTAAGTACAAGGGCTGAAAGAAAATAATTATTAATCAGCAGCTAGATTACAAATTTAGCTAGGCACTTGGCCGAAACGCTCTGGCTTTTGTAGTAAAAAAATCACTACAAAAGCCTGTTGATTTTGTTAAAGTACCTGGCCGAGTTCAACAAGCTTTTCTAGTCTCACTTTTTCAAAAAAAATCCTCCAATAACCTGTTGATTTCGGCCAAGTACTTGGCCGAAATCAACAGGCTTTTGTAATCTCGCTAATTAGCGATTAAATATTTATAGTTAAAACAGCCGTGACAAGTGCTTATTACGAGGCCGATCGAAAAGTTGCGCGCACGATAATCACTGATGCATACTCAACTCAGATAATAATTAACAGTAGAAAAGCCGCTATCGGGATAACAAATTAAAAAGTGAAAATTCGAAAAGAGCAGTGCTTTATGGTTCTATTTCCATTGGTTTATTTTACGCAAATAATTATCTGAATATGCTAAGAAATCGTTTCGTTTTTGCGGGTTATCGACTCTTTTAATAAAATCAATAATAATAAGTACATTTTAGCTGTGCATAAAGTTATACAGAAATGAGAAATTGACGAGGAACTTTTACAAAACAAAAAGTTTTATTAGCGCTTTGCAAACTTATAACTTTAAGGTACTATTAGAGAGTCTTAAATTACAATACAGAAACACAGAAACAACAAAATTGATTTTTTTAATTCTTTTAATTGATTTCCATTTTTTCTTTACAGGCTACAACGCAAACAGATTCGCCAGCTCTGGCATCCAGAGCACCACGGCGAGCACATACAAAGTGGACTACTCCCAACCCCACACGTATCCAGAGAAGCCGGTCTACAACCGCTACCACCCCCACACCTACCCAGAACAGAACTACTACAACAGGCGGTCTCGAGTCGCACGAGTGCGGCGATCGCCATCAGTATACCCCCCTTTCCCGTGGTACAAAGTCAAAGAACTAGCGAGATCGTTACACTGGATCGACTAGAACCAAATCATAGCACAAAAAAAGTATGTTGGATCCATCAAGGCTCAGTAATCGCCTCTTTGGATCCAACGCAAACTTTGTAATTTATTCGTAACGTTTCGATACGCTTTCGCTTACAATATCCGAATTTAGGGAATAATCGAATGCTTCCTCGGATGGTGATCTGAGGTTTCACACCTTCCCATCCTAAACTTGATGTAAGCTCAGTTGCCTATCAATACTCGTTAAACGTGCATTTATTTAGTTCTAGTTCCGTAGTAATTTTATCCTGCGTGTCATTTAATTTTGGTTCTTAACATAGTTCTAATAGAAGGGAGGAGTCGGCATTTTCAAGCACCAATGCATACTACTACTGGTCAAAATGTTTTTTGTTAAAACAAAAGAAAACGCAAAAGGTTAAAATATAGTCTGCATATAAACAAAAAATTGGATACCGATACATGTTGTTTCGTTATAATTTTCCGGGGTTGTATGTATGGCACCTTATCTACCGTATTCGCGTTTAGTTGTTTTTTGTAAAACATTGTATACGTAGTTGGGGGTGTTCCGTGTTTTCCTTAGTAAAAAATATGTCACCAGATAAGTAGTAATTAAACTTGGTGTACATACTACAATTGGCATTTTTGGGTTATGGTCTCCTATGAGTCTAATAAATGCGTTCTCAAGTAGGAACATTAGTGAATATTTACTTACTGTCTAAATAAAAAGTGATGATCCTAATGTGAACTATACGAAATTTATGTCCTATTTTAGTAAAGGTCCAAGAGATAATCAATTGACCATTTATACAGGGTCATTTTGAACTTACCATCCAAATTTTAAGGATGTGTCCAGTCCATGAAACTAAACAACTTTATCTATGAAACATGTGTCAAATTTCGCTACAAAATTTTGGTCATCCCATACTAAATTGATCACGTGATCTCTTTGATTTGTATGGAAAGTTGATTTTTATTTTACATATTTGACCATGTGTTCCTTAGAGAATGTTGTTCAGTTTCATGGACTGAACACATCCTCAAAATTTGGATGGTAAGTTCAAAATGACCCGATATTCCTGCAGTTACTGTGTCATAACTTTCAGTATAAACTCAGATTTTTAGTAATTGTAAATTTTCATGAAGGCAACGCAATGGCATAAAAAGTAGTACATAGATGTCGTAAATTCATAGGGAAATTGAATCGAAGGACGACATATCATACACGAATATAGAATTTAAAGTGCGAATGTACTGCACAAGTCGACGTACCATATATAAAAGTCCGATTTCAGTACCTAACAGATAATCACCGAATCGCTTCGTATACCTATATCTATAATTAAATGCCAGACTTTATAGAATAACCATGACTAGTTATAAGTGTGATTTGGAAATTTTACGTAATAAAAAAATGGAACAAATATGTCCCCACCAAGACATTATGAATTTCAAATGAAAAATCGTGAAAATTACGAACTGTTTATAAGTACACGAGAAAATGTGATAAGTAAGTGTTTATAACTCAGTGAAATTTGTAATTTTCGATGCATTTATAGCATTAAGGAATAATTTAGTTGATACAGTATTTATTTAAGTAACCCATATTTATACTTAGATTATATCAATGTAAATAGTAGTGTTAATTACAATATTTGTAATTACGAAAATTAAATGTAACGTGAAATTATGAAAGCTTTGTTTAATTGGACCCTTTAAAGTTGATATCATAAATGTTTAATGAATTTCCTTTGTTTTAGGAAGACGTACAAATAAGTTCATAATTTTCTCTTTTGTGTTGAAGATTTTGTTAGGGGTTCCTGAAAATAATCACAGGGCTGATAAATATTGCGTTAATTGCGTAATGGACTAAGCGCAAACTCTCTATAGAACAAAATTAATTAAGGTTAGTAAGTCTAATGAACATAAAGTTCTAGGAAAGTCCGATTTTCTTAATGGAGAGAAAACTTTTGATGTTTAATAACGATATTTGGCAACTTCATCATACAACGTGGATTTGACAATGCGACAATAAATGATAACACTGTAGACATTAGTTCATAGAAGTATTTTGAAACTATCAAATAATTCCTAGGAGCGAAATAAAAAAAAAAATTTTTTCGAACAAACTAAATACCACAAAAACAAGTACGAAATTAAACACCCTTTGTAAATATTGGTTACTTACATATGGTAAGAGCGGCAACAGCGCGGTGTTAGATCACAGAATAGTATTGACAGGTGACAAGTCGCGAAATGAACTTTTGGCGCCATTTAATGCTGAATTAAAACAGTGTTTTTCTTGATATCTACGGCAGCGACTCGAGCTACGGCATCATGTAACAACGCTGTCCATACGGCAATTTTCATTGCTGAGATTTTTCAAAACCATGGCAATAAATTATTTTTTTTTTTTGCTTTTTACGGTAACTTTTTATTTTGCTAAATTTGAATCCTAAATCACTGATTTAAAGTTATTCTGTCCACTGAATACCTAGTCACAAATTGAATATTTCTTGTATGCTTTGGACAGCGGACAAACACAAATGTTACCATAATATCTCTCTCGGTATGTCCGTAGAGCTAAAAATAAATTAAAATCATGTAGGTGTACTCGAAAACTGTGAAATAGTAGAAGTAATACTTATTCGTATTATATCAGATTTTAATAAGACTGCGTCAATGAGACGTCAAGTCATCATCGACATGCTCTTTGGGCGTTTTTGTGTTGTGTTGTACAAAAAGTAAACAGAATAAAAATAAAATATTAAAAAGTCACAGACTAAAAATTACAGTATTATAGTGAAAACATTATACCATAGTTGAATGAGTTTTCTCCACTACTAGCACTTAGAGAACACATATCGTCATATCTGCTGCTATGAAAAATAAAAAACCGGACAACGAGCATTTACAAAAAAAAACTGTCGCTGTCAAGTGTCAACATATTTTCCGCTTGTGCTTTGAATGTTTTGAATTGAATTAAGTATTTTAGTTTATTTTAACTTATTCGAAAATAATATCGGACTTGTAATGGCTGTTGTAATGTAACAGTCCCTAAGTGGAGTTCATGATACTACTAAAACCGCAGTTTTCAGCGAAACGATATTGTTAACGTTTGAATCTGTTTAATAAAATACAGGTTGGTTTTTTAGTGCATTTATTTCAATTTCCATAAAACTTTAAAGAAACACCACTGTAGGTAAACGTGTAGACAAGGTGCAGGACTTTGGCACGTAAAAAGTGTTTAAGTAGTTTAATTAAAGTAAGTACCTAATTTAATCATAATAAATACTCATTTTTATACAGGTAAAAGATTTCGAAACGTTGTCAACTTTATTGTTTGTTCGAAGTAGATTTTGTCTCATTCGCACATTTTTAGATGACACGCAATTAAAAATGACTCTTACGGCTTGAGCATAAGGTACAATTCGGCAACAGTGTGTTAATTTATACTGATGTAGGGGTTTTTAACTTGTCGGCAATAGCACAGAATATATACTCTAACGCGAAAAGAAACGACACTCGCGCATGTATGCTCGTAAAATCGCTCGCGGCTATGTGTGCGTGTCTGGAGGCGCGCGGGGGCTGCGCGCGGCGCGCGGGGAGTGCAGCTGTTAGTCGCCGACTTACTCGGGCAAGGGTTCTTTCTACTTTCGCTCGCCGCTCGCTTGTCCCACCGCAATCCGTATTGTACCGCATTTCGCACGGATTGACTAGATACGCGTTTAATTTACATTTTTTAATTGTTAGATAATTAATCATGCCCGGCGGTGGGCGTTATTGTTGTGTTTATGGCTGTGGCAACAACCAGAAACAAAATCCTGATAAAAGTTTCTTCGTATTGCCCAGTGATCCAGAAAAGTAAGTACCTATAGAGTAAGCGATAAATTTATATCTTATTTTAAAATAACAAAAATATGTCAAAGTTGCCATAGTTGATGAGACCTACTATTGCAACTTTACCATATTTTGAATTTTAATAAAATAAATATTTATCGACTATTTTATAAGTTAAAATATACGAAATATTAGTCATGCCCTTACCGTTCCTTTAACCTGACTTTAATTATAACAAAAAGCTCTGAAAATAAGGATTTCAGACGATTAAACCTCGTAAACTCGCAAGTAGGTAAAATTGACAATAATTAAAAAAACCGGCCAAGTGCGAGCCGGACTCGCGCACAAAGGGTTCCGTACCAAAAAACGGCAAAAAAAAAAGGACTTTTCTTGTATGGGAGCCCCCCTTAAATATTTATTTTATTCTGTTTTTAGTATTTGCTGTTTTATCGGCAACAGAAATACATCATCTGTTAAAATTTCAACTGTCCAGCTAACACGGTTCATGAGATACAGCCTGGTGACAGACCGACAGACAGCGGTGTCTTAGTAATAGGGTCCCGTTTTTTACCCTTTGGGTACGGAACCCTAATAAAAATGATTATAAATCAAACCTTTCCTTCATTAACACGTTAAGAGATTAAAAAAATGATTATATGATAAATAACAGAAAATAAAGTATAAAGGTTGCAATTTATGATGTGTACTTACCTTATATAATTAAAAGATTACAAAAACTTATTATAAATCAAACCTATCTTTCATTAACATGTCCTTGCACAAGTTTATTTCCTAACATACCTACTATGTAATTTCCTTTGCCACAAGTCTAAATTCCATTTCGGTATCAACCCTAGCGCTTACACGCTCTGGCTCAAGGTCGCTGGCGCTCGAACTCTCATGTACAGAGTGTGTCATGGCTGTGGCAATAGCTTAGTAATAGATACAGCATGTAGAAAATGTTTAAAACGAAAAAATGTTTCTTGTGACTAAACTACTGGATATTTTTCATTGATATTTTACAGGCAGACTGGGAGCGTTACTAGATATACGAAATTTAATTTATTGTTGCATTGACCTCTCCACTTTGTATATTCAACCTACCTACCTAACCTACCCTTTTATTTCTGAAGACTTCTCTACTTATCTACATAATAAATATTTCGTATTTTCGACAATATCATCGCTATATAAGCAGGCGTTGAATAACGAAGAAATATCAGCGAAAAGTACGAATTCAAAAATGACGGGCAGGCGTGAAGATTTCCTACGTCAAGTGAAATTAACAAATACCTCTTCAGCTGGTCCAGTCCAGGCAATATTATCACTTCACTTAGCTAAATACTTACCATTTGATGCGTGAAGTTCGACCAATAAGAGAAGGTCTGCGATTGCCTTAATAAATGCACAGAGGCCCTATTTTTGAATTCCTTCGGCGTGCGTCAAGCGTTTTTTGCTATAGGCCGACCGGTTAAATGAGTCCTCGCCCGCGGGGCACAGAGGCGCGAGGGGAGACGAGAACGGGGGCGATGAGGGCGACGGGCGGCGAACGCCTGCCGCCCGCACCTCTCACGACCCCCGTTCTCGTCTCCCCTCGCGCCTCTGTGCCCCGCGGGCGACGGGCGGCGACCGCCTGCCGCCCGCACCTCTCACGACCCCCGCGGGCTGATTATCTAATTAAAAACCACCTAGCGACTGGTTGCAGTTCACAGATGATCGTGATCCATTGCTACTTCTTTTTGGGTTAAAAAAAACATAGCAAAGAAAAGTGGCAATGTATGTCAAATGCAACCGGTCGCTAAATAGTTTCTTTTTAGATAATCAGGGTGCCGTTCTCGTCTCCCCTCGCGCCTCTGTGCCCCGCGGGCGACGGGCGGCGACCGCCTGCCGCCCGCACCTCTCACGACCCCCTTTCTCGTCTCCCCTCGCGCCTCTGTGCCCCGCGGGTGACGGGCGGCGACCGCCTGCCGCCCGCACCTCTCACGACCCCCGTTCTCGTCTCCCCTCGCGCCTCTGTGCCCCGCGGGCGGCGGGCGGCGACCGCCTGCCGCCCGCACCTCTCACGACCCCCGTTATCGTCTCCCCTCGCGCCTCTGTGCCCCGCGGGCGACGGGCGGCGAACGCCTGCCGCCCGCACCTCTCACGACCCCCGTTCTCGTCTCCCCTCGCGCCTCTGTGCCCCGCGGGCGAGGACTCATTTAACCGGTCGGCCTATACTGATTTTCATTCAATATAGGAAAAGCCTATTTTTTGATCGCTCGTTGGTCAGCCAGTTGTCAATCAAGTGGTATGGTAAGTTAATGATCATGTGTTTGGTCAGCGGCAAGAATATTATATTCGAATATGAATATAATATTCTTGGTCAGCGGTTATAGTGACATTTAGTTGTCAATTGTGACATTATGCCACATGCGACAAGACACAAGAATGATTTCAAACAAATTAATGGGGTTGGCAGCGCGAAGCTAATTGTAGATGTCGCTGCGTACGCTCGTTCCTAAGACAGAAGACGTTCAGAACAAAATGTATGGGAAAATAAGTATTTATTTTGTGGTTTTTTTTACCGAAAAAGACCCATATTGACCCAAAAGTGGATTTAAAGACTATTCTACAATGCAAATGCTGGAATTTAAAGCCAAATTAAGACGATTTTATTCTTACAGAATTTATAATTTTTTTTATATCCAAATTTTACGGAAATTTGTAAGGTCCAACATTTTTAAAGCCTATTGTTATATTATTACACAGAATTTAATCATTTTAAGAAAACGATTTTTAAGTAAAAGTCCTTTGTTTTCATAGTTCTCGTGGAACAAGCGTACGCTGCGCCATTTTGACAGTTGCCTTCCTCATTCAAAAATAGGTCCCCAATAGCAATGGGGAAGGCAACTGTCAAAATGGCGCTGCGTACGCTTGTTCCACGAGAACTATGAAAACAAAGGACTTTTACTTAAAAAAACGTTTTTTTTTTTAATTATGTGATTCTGTGTCTACAATTAGCTTTGGGTTGCCATCCCCATCATGTATTCTGTGCCAATAGTTCTCACAGATTTTGCCATGGATTTCGAAAGATACATTAAGCTGTTAGTCTCAGTCAAACAGTTATTATAGTCCCCAACTTCACATTGGGTCATTTATTAGGTGTGTTATCCATAAGCGCATTTCCATTAGGGCGGGGCGTCCGAATACCAGCTTTCACAATCTAGTAACGGGTGATTAATTTTGAAGTACTTTTATCAAAACTAAAAAAATAATAATAACAATTTATTTACCGGGTCATTTTTATTATAATACAAAAGAACTATTCTTTACATTTATTGTTTAAAGATTATTTCTTCCAAATGTTGGCTGTAGCTCCAGTTAACATAGTCCATTCTGCCGTTCCAATTTTCGATGATGCGTCCGAGCATTTAGATTGATATTTGGTGAAAAACGCGAGTAATGTTGGCTTCCGGTTGGTCAATCGTACCTGCTTATCCGGACTTTACACATCCCCAGAGGAAAAAGTCTAGGGGTGTGATATCACAGGATCTAGGCGGCCAACTGACCGGTCCAAAGCGCGAAATTAACTGTTCTTCAAATTGTTCACGCAATAAAGCCATGGTTTCACGTGCTGTGTGGCAATTGTCACTGTCTTGTTGGTACCACATGTCCTGAAGATCATGGGCTTCATTTCAGGAAACAAATAGTCTATTATCATGGCACGACAACAGTCACTTGTTGTTGCGAACGGCGCCAGATCGATTCTTTGTGGTCGTCGCATACACTCTCAGCTACCGCCGCAATATTGTCTTCACTACATCTTGGATGTGGTCTATTTGGTCGTGTATTATCTAATAATGTCAATTGGCTTTCAAACTTTTCGATGGTAAAGCAAATCGTGCGTTTGGTAGGCCGATTATGTGGACCATAAGTTTCTTTAAAGGCACGAAACACATTTCTCGCAGCAAGCTGATTTTAGTAATACAGCTGAATAATTTGTAGACGCTGTGCGGGGCTAAGTCTTTCCATTATAAAATGTCAAACAATACTGAACAAAAATACCATAAAAGTTTATCACAAGTCACGCTTAATCTGTCAAAAAATCCATATCCAAAAAAGTACCTCCAAATGAATCACCCGTTATAACCGAAACCGCGCAAGTCGAATACGGCCAAACCGAAACAATTTGCACTAGTCGGTGGCCGAATAAGGGCTATAAACCGAATTCAGCCTAACCGAATAAAGTTAAAAGCAGTACACCCAAATGGTCCTAGCTACATCGACCAGATAAATACGTTTTTTTTGAGATAGAAAGAACAGACCATTAGAAGGCCTTCAAGTGGTTATGTACCTATACTCTAGTCTAGTGTGTGTTTGTGTGTGTGTGCTGTTATAGACTTCTAGCCGATTTCGGCCACAGCGACAGCTGCAAACGATTTGGCTGTTCTTGGCGTTCGTGCGCCTTTATGTGGCAAATACAGGATTATTAGTAAAACACCAACAACATCGCACGAGTAGATCACAAACATCAAAATTTGTTATACCTACTTACGACTTTTCCGAAAACAGACACTTTCCATACAAATGTCCGAACAGCAAATCGAGTTTCAGAGTAAAAAGTAGATTTTTTATGTTTTCAAAAAAGTTGTAGAACTAATTTTGTTGTTTATGATGTTAGTAGTCTAAATCCTGCTAGGATGTTCGTGTTTTACAAATAACCCTGTAAAACAATGTTTTCTTGAGAATGTACGTATTGGCACAGAATAGATAAGTACTACCGTACAGAAACTCTCCGCCCCGCCCCACAATCAATTACCTAACCCCACCGGCGCCCACCGCGTGAGTTCGTAGGCCAGTTCGTAGGCACATTCAATAGCACTCACATAGTAGCGCGTGTGCAAAAACGTCACCGTGTAGCGTCTGTGTAATAGGTAGTTGAAACGCGGCGCTTGTATGGAGTGCCCGGGCTGTGGTATTGGTATAAAACCACAGTTCGTACACAGCACTTAGTTAATATGAAATTATATTTAAAGAGTACTTACCTAATACTTTCTGGTCCACCACGATGTCGCAAGAGTACATGGCTGCCATTAGTCTTTGTGGCTGCACCTGGAACGCTCGTCTGCAGCCGTCCTTTACAGCGGACATTATTTGACCTAAGAAAATAAAGACAAAAAACGAGTTATTCAATCTTCGACGCGGTTCTCGAAGAAAGCCTAAATCAATTAAAAATTAAAAAAGATTTACTGCAACAATCACAATTAACAGAATTTAGAAATAAGTAAACTTGTGTAGCAAAAGCCACTTTTCCAAGTTGACAAAGTTTGTTGGATTTGTTCTTGTATTTGTATTTGATTTTAGTTATAATGAAAAAAAGAAAAACCACAGATATTAACTGTGTTCATCAAGGCAAAATAACCATACTTCTTTATTGCGTTCAATAGATGCAAACATTGTAAGTACTCTACTCTGCAATACGATTAAATTGACAATAGACAGTGATCTGCGGCAACTTCAAAGCGCTTGCGGTACAAAACGACGTATTTTTACCGATTTCAAAAGGAGGGAGACGGCTGAACCGATTGAAATAATTCAAACGTTATTAGATCGGACTTGCTCCCAAGTTGGTCCCATTTTTTAAAATTTGGAAATTGGTTCAGTACTTTTCAAGTAATCTTGGAAAAAGCACGAAAATAGTATGATTTTGTGTGAATTACCTCGATGATAATGGTCGTATTACTTCTTTGTTTATGAACTGAATAAGATAATATTTTTTTTGTTGGAAGAGGGATATCTGTGTAGTTCTTTAACCGACTTAAAAAAGGAGGTTCTCAGCTTGACCCGTATGTATGTATGTTTCTTCGCAATTATCTCACGTTTGGCTGAGCCGATTTTACTACACTAAAAATCCTACTTCCTACTAATATTATAAATGTGCAAGTTTGTGGGTTTGGATGTTTGGATGTTTAGATGTTTGGATGTTTGGATGTTTGTTCCTCAATCACGCAAAAACTACTGAACGGATTTGGTTGAAATTTGGCACACAGATAGTAAATAGCCTGGATTAAAACATAGGATACTTTTTATCCCGATATTCCTACGAGAACGGGAACCACGCGGGTGAGACCGCGGGCAGCCGCTAGTAAAAAAATAAAAATTGTTTAAAAAAAAACAAAAAACCGACTTCAAAAATCCTACCTCTAAAGCCGGCTCCACACTCGCGCGCGAACCGCGGCCGCGAATCACGGGCGCGGTTCTCGCATAAAAACGGTGCGAAAAATATAGCCCTCCAGACTCGCGCGTGAACCGCGGCCGCGAATCAAGCCAACCTTAGTTTGGTACGCAAGTCCTTTGACGCGGACCAAAAACCGCCACCGGACGGGGAACGCCGCGAAGCGCGAACGCGAAGCCGCGAAGCCCAGACGCGAAGCCGCGAAACCCTCCACACTCACGGTTCGCGGCCTTCGCGGGCTTTCGCGGCGCGAGTGTGGAGCCCTCATAAAAAGCAAGAAATAATATTCGTAATAATAAAAACACGTCTATTGAAGTCGGGTGGGGCTTTTAGAATAAAAAAGGAATCTGTACTCCACCCCACCCGACTTCAATAGACGTGTTTTTATTATTACGAATATTATTTCTTGCTTTTTAGAGGTAGGATTTTTGAAGTCGGTTTTAATTTTTAATAATTTAGACCATAGAATTATTATTGACAAAATGTATGATGACATTATTAAAGTACTGTGCCAGGCAGCTTGTGAGAGTCATGCGCCGGTTACTCGCAATAGCAAGGGTAGGGGGCCGGTTATAGGGTGGAATAGGCATGTGAGTGAAGCTCACCGGGAGGCTAGGATTAAGTTTCTGTTCTGGGACTCGTGTGGGAGGCCGCGAGAAGGGCCTGTGTGGAGTGATATGCAGACGAGCCGCAATATTTTTAAATCTCGCTTGCGATGGTGTCAAAATAATAGTGACCAAATCAAAATGGACATCCTAGCTTCATCTCACTCCAAACAGGATTTTCGAAGCTTCTGGAAAGTGACTAATAAACTTAATAATAAGCCAGGGCTGCCCATGAGTGTGAATGGGATCAGTGACCTGACCGGTATTGCTGAGATGTTTAGGGAACACTTTACTGTGAAGTCACCTTTGGGGCCACCACAGTCTTCATATGATGCTGGTTGTAGTGAAAGGGAAGTGTGTGTCCGATTTACAGCTAAAGAGGTGCGAAATGTAATTAAATCTATGTCACGTGGCAAGTCACCGGGCCATGACGATCTAAGTGTTGAACATCTTAAATATGCGGGCGTTCACTTACCTAGAATTTTGGCCATGCTTTATTCATTATGTGTGAGTCACTCGCACTTACCAACGCAGATGATGAGGACTGTGGTGGTGCCGATTGTGAAGAACAAGACTGGTGATATAAGTGACAGTCACAATTATAGGCCTATTTCGCTGGCCACTGTAATCGCAAAGGTGCTTGATAGTCTGCTTAACACTCAGCTTAATGAATACCTACATATACACGATAACCAGTTTGGTTTTAAGTCAGGTCACTCCACAGAAACGGCCATATTGTGTTTAAAGCAGACTATCAAGTACTATACTGATAGAAGTACCCCAGTCTTTGCCTGTTTCCTCGACCTGTCGAAGGCATTCGATCTGGTTAGCTATGATATTCTCTGGAGAAAACTACAACAAACGTCAATGCCGAAGGAGCTAATAAATCTTTTTAAATATTGGTACCAGAATCAGATCAATGTTATTCGATGGTCGGGGTCCTATTCTGCTCCATACAGGTTGGAGTGTGGGGTGAGGCAGGGGGGACTGACCTCGCCTAAACTCTTCAACCTCTATGTGAATGCGTTGGTGGAGGAGCTCAGTAGCACACATGTCGGCTGTCATATTGGGGGAGTTTGCCTTAATAATATTAGCTATGCGGACGACATGGTGCTGCTGAGCGCCTCTGTAGGCGGTCTGGTGACATTACTTGACAAATGTGAAAAGTACGCTGACGATCACGGATTGGTTTATAACGTGAAAAAAAAGTGAATGCATGGTCTTTCAGGCCCGGGGAAAGCGTCTGGATACCATACCAGCCATTAAACTAAAAGGATGTCCTCTGAAAAGAGTTGATACGTTTAAATACCTTGGGCATATACTAACCCCGGACCTGAAAGACGATGCAGACATAGAAAGGGAGCGTAGGGCGCTGTCTGTTCGTGCGAATATGATAGCCCGCAGATTTGCTCGTTGTTCAAGTGGCGTCAAAATTGCTCTTTTTAGAGCATTTTGTACGTCCTTTTACGGGAGCAGTCTGTGGGTGAGTTATACGCAAAAACAGTATAGCGCACTACGTGTCCAATATAATAATGCGTTTAGGGTGCTTTTGGGGCTGCCCCGCTTCTGTAGCGCATCGGGGATGTTCGCCGAGGCTCGTGTGGACTGCTTTTATGCGACCATGCGCAAGCGGTGTGCATCCCTGGTGCGCCGGGTGCGGGCCAGCCGCAATGGTATCCTGAGCGCATTTGCTGAAAGATTTGACTGCCTGTACTTGAGTCACTGTAGTATGATTCATGCACCGACTAATGTTAAAATATTATTCTAAATGTGAAATTCAAATTAGATTTATTTAAAAGTACTCTAAATGTAAAATTCAATTTGATTTATTTAATATTATTCTCAATGTTAAATTCAATTTGATTTATTTAATATTATTCTAAATGTAAAATTCAATTTGATTTATTTAATTATTTTGTTAATTCTAATTTATTAATTGTATTAATTTTGTATGACCCTATGTTGGTTGAATAAATAAACATTATTATTATTATTATTAAGTTTTTTTTTTAAACAATTTTAATCTGTAAAATTGTCTTAGTGAAGTTACAGTGGATTACTGTCTATTATCAATTTAATCGCATTGTACAGTATGCGCAAAATAACTTGGCGGCTCGGAAGTTAACTGCAAGTGATATTTCGCGCAGGGTACATGTCGAGTTCCATAGTTCCGAATGCTGCCGCCCGCGCACCGTCCCAACATGTATTCGTCTACTGCGCAGCATTCCGCGCGAAGTTTAGAGCCGCCAAGTTATTTTGCGCATACTGTACACACGTTATTATTGTTGTTGCAAAGTATTAAAAGTACTTGTTCTGTTACTATATTACTTTGCTTACCTGAAAGTGGCCCAAATGTATGCGATTCATCTCCCTCACTTTTATCCAAAGTCCATTCTTCGATACAGAATGCTACTCCCATCATAGGTTCTTCACAAAGAGGACCAGCTAACGTGGCCAACTGGAATCCATTCACAAAACTACTCTCATACTCAAATCTTGGATCTTCTTTTATATCTCTATCATGAAGCAAATACTTCGTACTATAATCTGTCGTGTGGTTCAACAACAAATTTGGACCGCAATTTCTCGGCCCTACGGACCAAATTTGATTGACAACATCCTTCCATTCCGGCCCAAGTTTCGAACAAATAGCTTGTAAATCTTCTTTGAAATTCTGAATCAATTTCAACATTCTATCTGATAGTTTATGTTTAGTACCATTCAAGTATAGTTCTCCTAATTTATCTTCTAAATTGTCATTTTTTGCTAAACCATGAAGCGTTTTGATATGTTGTGATATTGCTTTTAATAAATCTGTAGATTTATCAAGCAAGTTTGTTAATTCACTAGGAATGGCTTTAGCTCTTATTTTGATTCTACTTTGTTTATTGTTAGTGTATACTGTGATTACTGGATCTTCTTGTGTTGCATCATTTTTGTCTACGTTTTGAGCGTCAATTTCTTCGTGAGCCATATCTATTTTAGGTGGTTCTATTATAGTTTCTCTAAAAGGAACGATTGGTTCGGATACTGTTATGGGTATCTTAGCGTAATTGTTTCTGAAAGATTTTGAAAAGTTAAAAAGATATACAACGTGTTGCAAAATAACCCATAATGCCGAATTTGGCAGATAGGGGCCATCAAACTGAACAACTTTTACTATGGGACCAACTCTGAAATTGCGAATAATTTATACGAAAATACAACAATGTATGAAACAGCTGATTTCTTTCCGCGATTTCAGAGTTGGTGTTCAGATTGATGGTCCCTTTTTACCATATTCGGCATTAGGGGTCATTTTTACCGACTTCAATTTACACGTTGTTTATGAAGTAATGCAGTTGTTTTGAGATGTTACTTTGCTAAAGTGAGTTGGCATATTACTACCAGCACTCCAGCCGTTTCAATAGTTTTAAAATTAGTTGTCTGTACAGTAAAAAAATCTTGAGTTTACTACAGTGTGGCCTAGGAATTACATTGGTTGTCCGGTACAGTCGGCGATTAAAATGAGCTGAGCATTGAAACCGACCAAAATAGTTAATTATTTCACAAAAATCAACTTAATATCAAGATTTCAGGTGCACTTTCATTTGTTGTCTAAGAACAAACGATAGTGCACCTTAATTTCTTGAGATACGGTAGATGTTTGCCAAATGATTAGTTATTTTGGTAGGTTTGAATATTCAGATCATTTTGGTGCTGACTACATCGCAACATAGCGACATCTAGTACGCAAATAATCAATATCTTAACATTAATCAAACACATCTGAACTTTCTATATTGCAATGTTTTTGAATAGGTAAAAAATTTAACAATATGTCTTACCTTAGGTCTTCTAGACATCTCTCTAAATGTACTTCGCCGGCGGTAACCAAAACATGTTCTCCCGTCTCTTGTAAAAGTACTTGGACACATGAATCCGACTGGTTGAGGAGCTTAAGACCTGAAATTATCATTCGTTGTTATTACTTACTTACAGGGGTTTTTTGTCAAAATTTATCGTTTACATACAAGGTCATTTTGTATCCACCATCCAAATTTTGAGGATGTGTTCAGTCCATGAAACTGAACAACTTTCTTTAAGAAACACATGGTCAAATATGTAAAATAAAAATCGACTTTCCATACAAATCAAAGAGATCACGTGATTAATTTAGTATGGGATGACCAAAAATTTTTGGAGAAATTTGACACATGTTTCTTAGAGAAAGTTGTTTAGTTTCATGGACTGGACACATCCTTAAAATTTGGATGGTAAGTTCAAAATGACCCGATATGTGTAAGTAGAAGTCATAGACTTATGATTGTACAAGCATAGTTTGGTATAGTGGCTAATCATTTATCTTTTAAAAAGTCTGTTCTAAAAAATCAACAGATTAATTTATGTATATTTTTTTTCTAGCATAGCAATTAAATGTGAAAAAGAGAGCTGAACTGAAGCAGCAGTATGCTGGAGGATATCCTGCTACTAATTATTTTGCTTTTGAGTCTTTTGTTACGTTTTTGGTACTCGAAAGATCAATAAATAATAATTTGTAGATCTTTCCAATTTAATAAGATTGTCTAAGGTCTAATCATTGAAAACAATAGTTATGGGGAAATAGTCTCAGTCAATTCCGCGTTCGAAGACATCAAAAACTTTAACACCAAGGTTTTCTTAATTATTTTAAGCAAGAACTTTCGAGCGCTGTGTTAGCTAAAACTTGCAGTTATTTGACTCACCTTTAACGAGTTGTGGCAATTGAGACGGATTCTGTGGTTCAATAGCGACCCTGAGTATCGGTACTGCTGCGTACTGTATCTCACTGAACGCGGGGCAGGCGGTAGTACTACTTAATGTAGCTGTTTTGAGTACGTGGTCTTCTAGGCCACCAATACCTGGAATGAGAAGAAAGCAATGCAAGTAATGAAGAAATTATATTTTAGAATTGAGGAAAGTAGTTTGACTCCGAAAATGGACATTGCATTCAAAAATTTTCCAGGAGTTAAGAGTTGGTTTGCTGCCATTTCTGAAATCTCACACACTCTCTTAAAATAAAAAGCCTTCTATATAGCTAAGCATAGCAGATAAAGTTCAATCAAAACCCGATGCAAAGTAACTTTAGGATATTTCAATAATATTTAAATTACCTATAATATTTCCAGCAACTGCTTCATTAATTTCTTCTAGTTCTCTTCCCATCAAAATATACAATGATTTTATTCTGCAATAAAATTTAATAATTAGTAAGTTGATTTTATGGAACTTGGGTAGATATTCACTTAGTTATTATTATTATTATATTTACTTACTCTGCACATGTTATGTGTTCATCACTTAATAAATCCTTTAACTTCTTATCAGGATCTACTTTGAAATCCTTAACATTAAGTATTCTGGACGGGTCGTGTTTAGGACCTAAGACATACACTTTGTCCCCTTTTTTTACTTTTCCACTAAATACTCTAGCAAATGCTATAAATGCTGTTTGTTCTTGATCTTCTTTATATTCTTCTTCATTCTTTTCATTTTCAGCTGTTTTGTCACCATCTTCTTTTATTTCAGAATCAAGAACTCGTTCATCAGTTTTATTCTTAAGTCCTTCACGCAATTTTCTTGCTTTTTCTCTTCGATGCGCCATCTCTTCAGGCGTCAGCACTTTAGGCTTATTCTCAGGTAAAATACTCTTGTCTACACTAAACATTTTAGATATAAAAATAATAAGAGGCTTACCATCACTACTATCACAGGCTAAAAAGTCATCTTTAAGTTTTTGAGTTTCAGGATGGTATGAGTCAAAATCTCTAATCCTTGAACACATAAGCTTTTCAACTTTTTCTGGGAGTATTTCTTTAGGGGATGGAAGTTGTGAACAGACCATGTTTAGAACTGTCTGGGATAATGGAAGCCATTGCATCATAAGGGATTGTAGTTGGATTCTGGAATCTGTATGCCTTAAATCACGGGTCGTCAGTTTGATACCGAGTTTATCACAGATATTTGGCACTTTATCTTTTTCATTTCTTATAACTATTGTTTCGTAAATGTTCCATAAATTATCAAGTACAACTTGAACGAAAAGCGGCTTTTTCGCTTTTTCTTGTGCACCTTTCATAAAACGTTTTGTTTTTGGATTCAGGTAGAAGTCACCCCACAGTACTTTCCTGAGAATTTCTTCTTTAACTCCTGAAAAAGATTTATTTTTTATTCCTAGTTACAATATAAATGTGTATACATTTATTGAGTTTTGAAGCACAGCACTGAGAAGAAAACTATAAACATAATGCGATTATAAATTGACAATAGACAGTGATCTACTGCAACTTCACTCGAGAATGTGTGGCAAAGATACAATTTTACAGACTAAAATAACTTTTTTGGTACCGCAAGCGCTCTGAAGTTAGCTACTTCAGTTTTACATTGTTGAATTAATCGCATTGTATTGATCTTAGTTGACAAGAAGATAACAAACAGAACAAACAGACATCTAACAGAACAATCAGAGCTACCCTCAAATAGCAGACTATGAACATTACTAAATAGTATCCTTAGTTATGTGTAATAAAAGCTTCTAAAATTCACATTGTGCTTTGTAGCACATTGAGAAGAAAACTACTAATTAAATATTCTATCCTCATGTATTGATCTTATTTCACAATAAGATAATAAACTGGCATCTACCCTCAAATACCTAATACATTTACTAAACTTATGTTTAGGAAAAGGAAAATCAAATGGACAAGAGCTATTATAGAGTGGACTCCTAGGTTCAAAACTAAACAAAGAAGAGGAAGGTAAATGAAACGCTGGTTAGACGAAATCAAAAAGTTTGCAGGTTTTGAGTTTGTGTAAATTATTAAGTTGACAATAAATAGGCTAATAAATAGATAAAAAACCGGCCAAGTGCGACTCGGACTCGCGCACGATGGGGTCCGTACCAAAAAACGGCAAATAATCACGTTAGTTGTATGGGAGCCCCCCTCAAATATTAATTTTATTGTGTTTTTAGTATTTGTTGTTATAGCGGCAACAGTAATACATCATCTGTGAAAATTTCAACTTTCTAGCTATCACGGTTCATGAGATACAGCCTGGTGACAGACAGACAGACAGACGGACAGCGGAGTCTTAGTAATAGGGTCCCGTTTTTACCCTTTGGGTACGGAACCCTAAAAATATAGTTACTATGAACATTATCACTTACCAAGTTTCTCAGAGAACAGTTTAGCAAAAGTATGTATTGTAAATCCCCAACCGTCTATCGCACTGGCAAATACTACATTGCCCTGTTCTGGAGCAAAATAAAGTTGGGAATCGTCGGCATCTTCTAGAGCGGAAGTCCATTGATCATAGAAATTATTATCCTCATTTAATTCTTGAGGTTTCTGTTGCTAAAAAATAACCTTTACTTAATAACTAATAACATGTATAATTGTCTATTTATTTCTGTTATCACTCAGTTTAATTTATAAATACACAAAGCCATTTATACTAAGAATTTCATAATTTTTGTATGTATAGTTATTTCAGAAAGAAAGGATATGGAATAACCTATATTTTTATTGTCATGGAAGACCTAAATTTTTATTATTTAAGGTTTTAGGAAAAAAATTGATATTTAAAATATTTTTGTTAAATACTTGTCCTACTTTGTAAACAGCTTTTGACAGATGCCATGTCTTTTAAATTTATTTTGTTATTTAAAAATTATGCTCTGTTATTAAACCAAATTTTCACTAATAACTCGTAATTTCTATTGTAATTTATGTGTGGAAAACAATTAGATGTATTTTATAATTGTTTTTTTCAATAAAGAGTTGGGTGAAGATTATTTACTTATTTAGTAAATAATCTTCATCCTTTATCTATATATATAAAATTCAAAGTCCTGACTGAGTGAGATATCAACGCACAGCCCAAACCGCTGAACCTAGAGACTTGAAATTTTGCACACAGATACTTTATACAGTGTAGGCATCCACTAAGGAAGGATTTTTGAAAATTCCATCCCTAAGGGGATGAAATAAGGGATGAAAGTTTGTATGAAAGTCCCACAGTTTTGAAGCTAGGATCTTCAAATTTTGTGTTTAGGCTGATGATTGAAAATAAATAAATACGTGTCTCAGCGTTTTTCAAAATTCTACCCCCAAAGGGGTGAAAAGGGGGATGAAGTTGTGTTTAGAAGATAATCCTTCATTTTTGAAGTAGAAATCGCTAGATTTGTAATTTAGGCTTATGGATGGAAATCTAACGCAACGCATATTGTATTGGTATAATTTCAACCCCCATGGTGATGAAATGGGGGTGCAATGGGGTAAATAAACCTAAAAATCGATATGGATGTCGTTATTGGGGTTTTCTGGGATGAAGATTGCGAAAATGACATTTATTTTGAAGTCCAACACGGTCGACATGATTTAACCCCTAAAGGGGTGAAAATTGGATTTAAATTTGGTATTGAAAACAATATAAAATAGACATTACAACTTAAAACTTCGTAGGAGCATGTCTTAAAATAAATAGGCAAACATATATTTTGTGGTTTTGAAAATCAACCCCTTAGGGGGTAAATGGGCTAAGTAAACGTAGAAATCGATATGGATGTCGTTCTTGAGGTTTTATGGGATGGTGATTGCGAAAATGACATTAATTTTGAAGTCCAATTTAACCGCTAAAGGGGTGAAAATGGGGTACAAATTATATATGGAAAAATAATATAAAATAGACATTACATAGTTTACAGCTTAAAAATTCGTAGGAGCATGTCTAAAAATAAATAGGCAAACACATATTTTCTTATTTTGAAAATCATCCGTTAGGGGGTAAATGGGGTAAGTAAACATGAAAGCCGATGTGGATGTCGTTCTTGAGGTTTTATGGGATGAGGAATGCGAAAATGACATTTGTTTTGAAGTCCAACACGGTGGACATGATTCAGCCCAAGGGGACGGGGACGGACACGGGAACAGGAACGGGAACGGGGGCGGGGACGGAAACGGGAAAGAGTAAAGAAACGGGAACGTGATACTCTTAATATCTCTGGACCTAATTCTGATTATTGTAATAAACTAGCTTCCGCCCGCGACTTCGTCCGCGTGGATATTAGAGAAAATCCTTAGGGAACCTTCAACCAGGATCCGACCAACCGTTTTATACGCGATTACGCGGGTCCCCACCAAGCGCGCAGCCTCGTGCGAGGCCTGTCACACGTCGCAAATGTTTTGCCTCGCGAGGCAGCGCGCTTGGTGGGGACCCGCGTAATCGCGTATAAAACGGTTGGTCGGATCCTGGTTGAAGGTTCCCTAAGGATTTTCTCTAATATCCACGCGGACGAAGTCGCGGGCGGAAGCTAGTTAAGTAATGATAAAAGACATCTCTTTATTAAGTAATGATAAAAGACATCACTTAATTTAATAAGAATAATAATTTCATAATTAGAAGGTTACCTGTTTCTCTATTGTATTTTCTTCATTTTCAAAAACTCCCGAAGCAAATAGCTCAGCCGTCACTGCATTGACTTGTTCCATAACTTGCGTCAAGTGAATATATGCATCTAAAGGTGTAAACTGCATTTCCAGAATGAGTCGGTCGATCTTATTTAGTACTAATACTGGTTGGATGTGTTCGGAGTAAGCTTGTTTCAGGGCTAGTCTTGTTTGTGGACAAACACCTTCTACAACATCGACCTGAAAGTATAATAATATAAGAGACTTCAGTTATTTGTAAAAAAAAAAAAAAAAAAAATATGGCAACATCGTTAAGTTTTAAACTTTTAGATTTTTGCATTCAAATGCTATTTTCATATTAAGATGAATAAATAATGAAAAAATATTAGAAAAAATCGACTCACCCGTAGCTGTCCCGTCTGAGTTGCTACGGGTGAGTCAATTTTTTCTAATATTTTTTCATTATTTATTCATCTTAACATTGTTAAGATTAAACAAGCCTGAAAAGTGTAGGACTGTAGTTTAATACCAGCAATTTGGCTAAAAATAATAAAGTTGATGTAAACTGTGATTTGACAGATGTATTGTGATACATTACTATTTTCGTTTTGGCACAAATAAATAAAAACTTACTAAAGAAAAGTAGCAACGCATCACATCCATTTGTCAAATCAGAGCAATTATGGTAGCAATGTAAGTTAACTGATAGAGCCACTGGTCATATTAAAACAAAGATATTACATTGTGAAAGATATTGAGTAGGTAGGTACTATTAAAATAATATTTTTATACTTTATTCTACTGTAAAATTTGGTCAGGCATTACATTGCACAATATGATACAACTTTCTAAAACTTTTTCACAGCATGGTTAATAAAAGAAAATCTATAAGTGAAGACCTTTTTAAGATTTCAGTGCTTACAAGAGCAGAGTATGTTTAAAAAAGGGTAACCTATTATTAAGAAATACAATCATGAGTCGTCAATTTACTCACCACAACAATTGCTCCATCGCATAATCTGACCGCAGTTGATACTTCACTTGAGAAATCGATGTGCCCAGGTGAATCTATGAGGTTTACCAAGAATTCTTCCTGATTCATAGAATAATAGAGTGCAATACTGCTACTTTTCATAGTGATACCTCGCTCCTGTTCATCGGGCCTGCTGTCCATATATCGGAGTTTCCCAGACATCCTTTGGGATATGATACCATTACTGGATATCAGAGAGTCTGCTAATGTAGTTTTCCCATGATCCACGTGTGCCACAATGCAAATATTTCGAATATTTCGAGGTTTGTTTTGAAGCTCCAAAAGTTTTGTCAAGTCTACTAGCCGCATATTGGGAGTTTGCACTTGATCTTTACACTAAATGTTTTAAGTAAGAAAATAATCTTATTCTTTAGAATTTTCAATCAGAAAACAACTGGTAAATCTGCGAATATTGTGAAATAAATTGCACAACATGCATACACTGTGTTGTGATAAATTTGACACTAATGACATTTGTCAGATAAGTCAGTTTGACAATGGGTGCATTCCAGCAGACCATTCGTTAAGTAAGTTAAGTAAGACCATGGTTAAAATGGATACTGTGTTGACTGTTGACCGATAATTCATTTTAACCATGAAATGTAATTTGTTTATAATAGTTTAAAATAATATTAATAAATACCTTAATTTATACAACTCCATCTAGCCCCAAACTAAGCAAAACTTGTAATATGGGTATTAAATACGTAATAATATACTTTTTAAATAAATACGTTGTTATACATACTTACAGAATCCAGCTAATGTTTATCTTGACGCTCTTTCAACGTATCTACTCCCGCCGCCGCCCCCGTAAAGCCCGTTCGCTTAGATAGTGTCGCTCTTTTATCGCGCTGCCTGCCTTTGCACGTGCCGCTTCTTGTCAAAAGATGCCGCCGCATAAATAAAGGATACTACGTGCGGCGTACACCCGCAAGTGAATTTGGATTTTGGCAGTTTACATAGAGGTGCCGTAATGAAAGGTTGAGTTTGTTGCCGGTATTCCTGTCTCTGACTGAACACAAGTGCTTGCGGGTGTACCGACACTATCTAAGCGAACGGACTTTACCTCACCACTATATATATATACACATATATATATATTTACATCCAGCAAGCTTTTTGGCGTCATGCACGTGGTGCATCATTACGACGTCCCCCAGTTCCCCTTACTTTTTTTAACATGTCTAAATGAATATTGCTTAGTTTTTTGATTTCCAGCTCCGTGGGATACGTCATTTTCCGATAATTTTCTATTTCGCGATATTCGTCTTGCAGTCATGCTGCAACATTTTTGAACCCCTAACCATGGTGATGCATTATAGACATCCTAGATATATTGATCATAAATTAACTATGGCATCGATTATTGAACGTCCTCACAGGATGGATGGTATTTGGGAGTGCGACGTTGCCAGCTTTCGGTTTATTATCTCTTTCTTTTCCGATCGCTTGTCTCTAGTACCCAGTTTCAACATTTAATTTGTTCCAATATTCGTAAAGTCTATACATATACGGACCCCATATGCACAGACCATACAACAAGCACTTACGTATGTTATAATATGTAAATACGAGTACCTAGTGTGCTTGCCTTATTCGATTATTTTTTAATAAAAAGTCTGTTGTGTTGCAATGAGCTGAGCATAGATGAATGGATTGAATGGTATGTCCGTCTTTCACGCAACACTTACTGAACGAACTTTAATAAATTTGGTAGATTGTGTACCTACCCATATTTACATATAATAAAATGATAGTTTAATAAAATATGAAAAAAGGGAAGAAAGAGAATGAGATAGATTTTATCATGTCGACAATTAAGAAAAAACTTTTTTAAAAACACGTTTTTATTACAAAAAATTCGGACTAAAAACATTAAAATTTTGTAAAATTTATCAACCATAGTGTCTTTAGCATGCGCCCCACGTTTTTAGGTTTAAAATTTCTGTAGGGTCATAAATATTTATAGAAAAATTTATTTTATACTTTTTAGTCTGTTTTTACTAGTCCGTTTTAATGTTTTTAGTCCGACTTTTTTGTAATAAAAACGTGTTTTTAAAAAAGTTTTTTCTTAATTGTCGACATGATAAAATCTATCTCATTCTCTTTCTTCCCTTTTTTCATATTTTATTAAACTATCATTTTATTTATTTTCTGCTTTTTAGTTAACGAGCTAAGATTAAAAAAAACACGTTTTTATTGCAAAAAAGTCGGACTAAAAAATTAAAACGGACTTGTAAAAACAGACTAAAAAGCTTAAAATAATTTTTTCTTTAAATATTTATAACCCTACAAAAATTTTTAACCTAAAAACGTGGGGCGCATTTTGTAAAATTTATCATCCATAGTGTCTTTAGCATGTTTTTAAAAAAGTTTTTTTTAGTAAATTTTTATTTTCTGCTTTTTATTTAACGAGCTAAGGCTAAAAATATACCATCTCCTATCGGAGCACTCGTCAAGACGATTCAAACGAGCCCAAACTCGATAGGATTGCATGGTTTTATTACCGAGTTCTAGTGGCCGCCTTCCGGCTCCATCATCAGACCCTGGACACTATTTCCCAACAAAGTACTCGTCAATACGATTCAAACGAGCCCAATCTCGATGGGGTGGCGTGGTTTTATTAAAGAGTTCCTGTGTCCTTCCTCCGGCTCCATCATAAGACCCTGGAAACTATTTCCCAACGAAGAACTCGTCAAGACGATTGAAACGAGCCCAAATTTGATGGGGTTGCACGGTTTCAATATTGAGTTCCTATGGCAGTGCCTTTCGGCTTTATCATCAGACCTTATACCACGTCTCCCGTTAGAGTACTCGTCAAGACGATTCTAACGAGCCCAAACACGATGGGGTTGTATGGTTTCTTCATAGAGTTCCTGTGGCTTTCTTCCGACTTCATCATCAGATCAGCTCAATGACACCATAATATTGCATCGCCTTCCAGTTCTGGCCTATGTTCAAAGTTTTAAGTCTCTAGCTCATCGGGAAGTTAGGATAAAATCGTTCGCAAACTTTGTGGAGAAACACAAACAAACAAACAATCAATCAAACAAACAAACGCGAAAGCAACCTAATAAAAGCGTGTTAATAAAATATACCATCTCCTATCGGAGCACTCGTCAAGACGATTCAAACGAGCCCAAACTTGATAAGGTTGCATGGTTTTAATACAGAGTCCCAGTGGCCTTCTTCCGGCTCTATCATCAGACCCTGGAAACTTCCCAACAAATAACTCGTCAAGACAATTCAAACGAGCCCAAACTCGATGGGGTTGCATGGTTTTATTATAAAGTTCCAATGGCCTTCCTACGGCTCCATCATCAGATCCTCGGACACTATTTCCCATTAAAGTACTCGTCAAGATGATTCAAACGAGCCCAAACTCGATAGGATTGCATGGTTTTATTACCGAGTTCCAGTGGCCTTCTTCCGGCTCCATCATCAGACCCTGGACACTATTTCCCAACAAAGAACTCGTCAAGACGATTCAAACGATCCCAAATTTGATGGGGTTGCACGGTTTCAATATTGAGTTCCTATGGCATGGCCTTTCGGCTTCATCATCCATCCATCGGTTCCGAAAAGTTTTGCCGATGATATAGTTCTTATGGCTGAGACCTTGGATGACCTGAACAGAATGCTCTAAGATCTCCGCAATGCTTTCCAAAGAGTGGGTCTGAGGATGAACATGGATAAGACGAAAATCATGTCGAATGCCCATATCGTGCCCGCTCCAGTTCATGTTAGGAATTAGAAATAAGGAGATCCACAGAAGAACTAAAGTAACCGACATCGCTCGCAGGATTGCTCAGCTGAAGTGGCAGTGGGCTGGACACATAGCGAGAAGAACCGATGGCCGTTGAGGCGGAAAGGTTCTGAAATGGCGTTCGCGTACCGGACGACGCTCCGTGGGTAGGCCCCTGACAAGGTGGGCCGATGAACTGGTGAAGTTTGCGGGAAGCTACTAGATGCGGGCAACGCAGGACTGATCGTCGTGGAGATCCATACCCAGCACTGGGTGTCGTGCTGCTGATATGATTAAAATAAAATGAAAAATCTACTGGGAACAGTGCTATCATCTTATAGTTGGTACCTTGCTTGCAGCCACATAATACCGCCTCGAATAGTACCGTATTCCTGGAATCAAGATCGCCAGGCTATTAAACGTCCGTATATAGCTATTGAACGTCCGTATACAGCTATGGGCGTCCCTATATGGCTATTGCTCAACGGTATACAGTTATTGGGCGTCCGTATTTAGCGATTGAACGTCCGTATGCAGCTATTGGGCATCCTTATACAGCTATTGGGCGTCCGTATATGGATGTTGGGCGTCCGTATACAGCTATTGGGCATCCGTATATGGCTATTAAATGTCCGTATACAGCTATTGGGCGTCCGTATTTAGCTATTGAACGTCCGTATACAGCAATTGGGCGTCCGTACAAAGCTTTACGTTGATTTAGTGATACTAAATGACAAATACCAATATATCATCACAATCGGTATAGCGGTTATACAAACTTCCACCGCTTTTTACCCCCTTAGAGGATGATTTCGTTGATTAAAACTACCCTATGTCATCATTATCTTCATACCAAATTTAATTAAATCGGTTTAGTGGAAATGGATTCCCTATACAAACTTCTACCCTACTTTTTGCCCCTTTAGGAGATGATTTTGGGGACAAAAGTATCCTATGTTCTTTCTCTGGTCCGAAACTGTCTCCATATTCCATACTAAACTTTATGTGTGAAGAGGTAACAGACGGAAAAACTTTCGCATTTATATTATTAGTATGGATTGTTATCTATTTTTATGAATAAAGTTGAGTTTATTTGTAAGTTTCAGTAGTAATTATATTTTATATTATACAGGGTGAAATTTTAATCATTTGGTTCCCGCCGTGGGGTGGTTCCACTCATGATTACAAGCAACTTTTACTATGGGGCCAACTCTCCAGCTCGCAAAAAAAAAATCAGCTGTTCCATACAAAAGTGCAGTACCTACTCGACCTTAATGTATGGAACAGCAGATTTTTTTTTGCGAGCAGGAGAGTTAGCCCCATAGTAAAAGTTGCTTGTAATCATGAGTGGAACCACCACACGGCGGGAACCAAATGATTAAAATTTCAGCGTGTATAATAAGATCGAGCGCCGAATATTACGCAACGCGTACGTGACCGAAGACGATGTATATTGTTTAGATTACAGTAGATATTATTTGAACTATTGTCACAGATTTCAAGAGCGAGCTGGCAACATCGCAATTGTGGACGCCAAATACGCGAACTCGTAGTCAGAAATTCCCCTCGATATACATGCGTGGATATACGCGCTGCAGCAGCGCCTCACCTGCGCTGAGATTTCTTCGGGAACTTTTCAATATTTTTTTGCAGCCATTTTATACGATATTTGGCTTCCGTCGATATTTGTACTATGGCTAGCTAGGATCAATAGGGCCTAAGTGCCACCGGCCAATAAAGTGGCGTCCGGTATGCGGACGCCAAAAGCAGGTGGACGCCAGGTTAAATGCATTTTCGCCTTCAGGGGACGGCCAATTGTTTGCGGGATAAATATATATATATACACTATATATATATACGCGTATACCCAAAATACGCGTTCTGTGCAATCTCTAACCGATTTTAATATGTTTGCCAATCAATCAACACCCAGACCCATCACAGCAATGGAGAAGTTACCTATTTTTTTATTTGCTATTATAAAAATTAAGGCTTTATTATTATTAAATTAAACAGAACTGTGATAGAATGATTAAATTATCTCTAAAAATTTAAAAGTAGCGGAATGTGAAATTTACGATTTACGTACGGTACGGGCGGTTTTTTAACATCATGAAACTTCTGTATTAAAATTATTCATCATTTGAATTTCTGTCCGGAAGGGAATCAAACCCGGCACCTCTTGCGTGGTAGACCGGCATGTTGACCCTGAACCACTCGGTCGTATAATCAAAGAGAATGTAAAAAACTAGATTCAATACCTAATTATTTTACTTTCCATGGTTCTCTATGGGACGATCGATGACTCAGCGGTTAGTCTCCTGGAATGCAACCATTGACGTTTTCGTTCTGAAACTAGGGACCGACCGAACCCACTTTTTGCCGAGAACCGAGACCGAGTCCGAGATAAAAAAAGTCGAAAAAAAAAACACCGACATTTTTGATTTTCTTTTTAATGTTACCTACTATGAAATGGTGAATATTGATGAAAATACCACATTTAATTCATAAGGGGGTATCAACTCTATAGAGGTCAATGTACTCGTGAAACTGAACACATTCCAACAGAAAAAAGAAGTTTTTGATCTCTCCATACAAAATTCAATGTTTCCATGGAGACTCCAAAATTTTTTGATTTTTTTTTTCTGGTGTATAGTATTCAGATTCACAAGTACAGTGACCTCTTTTCGGGTTGATACCCCCTTTTTAGGGTTCCGTAGCCAAAATGGCAAAAAACGGAACTCTTATAGATTCGTCATGTCTGTCTGTCTGTCTGCGTCCGTATGTCACAGACATTTTATTCCGAAAGTATTTATCCTTAATTTGATTTTGTGCACTATGATGAACATAGTAAAGAAAAAAATATATCTCCACAAATTAAAATAATTTACGAATTATTTTTATTTATTTGTAAAGTTAGACAGTAGTTTTACTAGGGAAAATATTTTAGAGGACTGGCAAAACTCTAAAGTGTCACTTTCAAGGCAAAATGTCGGCGGCTCATACAATTTCGATTCTTTACTCGGCAAATAGAAATATTTTATTAGGTTTAAGTAAGAATCTGAATGATTTTTTTTTCTTTTATTAACTGAACAAAGTCCTGTTTGAACTTTTCCTGTGTACATTATGCGATTTTATATAATTTCCTTAGCTTTTAAACATCTTGCAAAACTTGTATGTTCATCGTGATGAACATTGCCAAATACGCTAGAAAGTACATTTGTTAATCAGAGTGACAAATGCCAAATAATTATTGCTGTTGAATCATAACTATTTTGTCTGTTTTTTTTGTTATGTTTGTGATTATGAGATTTATTTTGCTAATATTAGTTTAGCCCAAGGTACTACCACTTCATACTCTAAAGGCATGAAGTGGTAGTAGGTACCTTTCCCTTCATCAGAAATGGAATGTAGTAATCGCGGCAGCTACTTAGCAGTAAGGACATTCAAATTCCTGAAAATAGTGATACTTACTTATAATAAGCTTGACAAAAACTAGGTAGACTGGTAGAGCATCGTAAATTTTTTGTGATGAAAGGTGCAATTTTATACCTACTTCTACTTGAGCGTTCGCTTAAGGTGGTTAGCCCACCGAAAGTAGCCATTATTCATTCGTATTCGTAAAAGCCTTATAAAGCCGAATATGGTAGATAGGGACCATCAAACTGAACAACTTTTACTAGGGGACCAACTCTGAAATCGCGAAAAAAATATTTGCTGTTTTATCCATTTTGATATTTTCGTTATGAATTTTTGTATGAAACAGCTGATTTTTTTTTCGCGATTTCAATGTTGGTCCCGTAGTAAAAGTTGTTCAGTTTGATGGTCTCTATCTACCATATTCGGCTTTATAAGGCTTTTACCAAACATATGTATAAAATGTGACAAAAACAGCCACTTTTAGTTAGCAGTTTTACTACGAGGGAATTGTAATGATACCGTTTAAAAAACTAGACTATGGGTATATTAATAAATTCTTATGCTATGGGCCCTAAAAATTCCACGTAAAATTTTATTTAAATTGTGTAGGTATTAGAATTACAATATTAAATAAAATTCAGCGTGTCGTCATTTTCGGTCAGGCAACCGCCTTAAAGTAACACATCTGCCAAAAACTTTGACCAAACTATCTCGTCGACTTTGAGAATGAACGGTAGCATTGGGGCAGGCGTTAGTCCCGAGCTAGACTTAAATGTCCCGCTTAAAGAGATAGATAGCGACTGTTACAGCGAGCTGAAACCCTGCCTTTGAGGGTCTACTCTCTGTGTTCGCAAGTCGAAGTTTCGAATTCACAAGAACATTTTAAAGCCAGCCGTGGTATGAGGGGTGAAATTATGGCATAGTTTTACGGGGGTTTGCCTACGCCATATCGAATACCAAATGATCGAAAATCAAAATATCGAACACTATTCATCGAACGGTCAAAAACTCGAACGTTCAAAATATCGAATTTGCAAATAACCGAACGATCAAAATATCAAATTTACAAATAATCGAACGCTCAATAAATCGAATGATTAATTTAGCGAAAATTAATATTTTGCATAGTTTTTCAAATCTTGAACAAAAACATCTAATTACATTATTTTTCTGAGTTTGAACCCCCAAATCCCCTCCTCGCTATGCCAATTAATTGTGGCGAAGGTAAGTTGTACAAAATGTGATCTGCGCAGTAGATCGGTGAGGTGGGATTTCTAAAAAGTAGCGTAAAGTCCGCGTAGGTTTTTCTGGGACGCCCTTGCGCAATAGGGTTGATAAATTTGACCTTGAAGGCTGCGGACACGTATAAAAACATGATGTAACAGAAAAATAAAAATAAATATGTATTATTTTAGTTTTATCACACAGGAGAAAATACCGATATTTCTTTTTCATTTTCGGATATTATAATGCACTTGCAAATCGGATAGAATATCGAATAAGAAATATTTGACCGAGCGAGCACGAAGTGCGAGCGAAGCGTCTCTGCTTCAGCTTGGGCAAAAATTCTTTCGTATGTCTGTATGTTCTCTTCTACAGGTCGCATTTCTCAACCGATTCTCGTGAAAATTTGTGAGCAGGTTCGAAAATTATATGGATTTTTTTTGTCAAGCCAGATTTTTCTAATTTTTCAAAATGGCGGAGATATGTAAAAAAAACAGGTTTTTCGGCTTTCCAGCGCTGTCTGTTCTCCTCTACAGGCCGCATTTCTCAAGCGATTCTCGTGAAATTTTGTGAGCAGGTTTGAAAATGATATAGAATTTTTTTGTCACGCCACTTTTTCGATTTTTTTCGAAATGGCGGAGATTTGTAAAAAAACCTATTGCAGTCCAGCTTTCCGGCTTTGCCTTTTCTCCTCTACAGGTCGCATCTCTTAACCGAACTTCGTGAAATTATGTGGTCAGGTTTGAAAATCATATAGATTTTTTCAAGTTGAGACAGTTTTTCTAAATTTTTCGTAACGGCGGAGATATGTAAGAAAAATGTATTTCAGTCCGGCTTTATGACGCTGGATGTTCTCCTCTACAGGTCGCATTTCTCAACCGATTCTCGTGAAATTTTGTGAGCCGGTTCGAAAATAATATAGTTTTTTTTTGTCACGCCAGTTTTTGGAAATTTTTCAAAATGACGGAGAAATGTTAAAAATACATATTTCAGTCCGGCTTTCCAGGGCTGTCTGTTTTCCTCTACAGGTAGCATTTCTCAACCGATTCTCGTAAAATTTTGTAAGCAGGTTTGAAAATTGTATAGATTTCTTATGTCAAGCCAGTTTTTCATTTTTTTTTTCTAAATGGCGGAGATAATGTAAAAAAATCAAATTTCAGTCCGTATTTCCAGCGCTGGCTGTTCTCCTCTACAGGTCGCATTTCTCAACCGATCTCGGTGAAATTTTGTGAGCAGGTTCGATAAATATATAAAATTATTTGTTGAGACAGTTTTTCGAAATTTGTGAAAATGACGGAGATATGTAAAAAACTATATTTCATTCCAGCTTTCCGGCTGTTTGATCTCCTCTACAAGTCGCATTTCTCAACAGATTCTGGTGAAATTTTGTGAGTAGGTTCGATAATTATAATAGGTCTTCACCTATGAAATTGCCGTATTGCAGTACAGACTTTTTCAAACAAAAAAAGTTTTGATTGGCTATGAATTCTTAATTCAAATTAATTTTGTTTTAAAAATATGACATTCTATTTACAAAATCAGTCTTTTGTTTATTGATTAGCGTTGTATTTTCATTACATTTCAACATTTTTCCTCATAATGGATACTTCGAAATTTCGTGTAATTATGGAATATGAGTTCCGTCGTGGCACCAACGCGGCACAAACGACACGTAACATCAACGACGTTTACGGAGAGAACTGTACAAACGAACGTACAACCCGTTATTGGTTTGCTCGGTTCCGTTCTGGGAATTTTGACTTGAAAAATGAACCTCGTGGTCGTCCGGAAACTTTGGTCAACAATGATGAATTAAAGGCGATTGTGGAAGCAGATGAATCGCAATCTACAGCTGAGCTGGCAGCAGCTTTTGATGTTAGCATCAAAACAATATTGGTCCATTTTGGCAAGATAAAAAAGTTTGATAATGGGTGCCCCACTGCTACTTCACGACAACGCGCGACCCCATACTGCACAACAGACCGTCTCTAAGCTGCATGAGTTGGGTTTGGAAGCTCTCCCTCACAGGGGCGTGCATACCATATAGGCAATTAGGCAGTGCCTACCTCATTAAGAACCTAAATAATATTCCACTGGTATTAAAATTAATTTAGTTTAATTGGTTCCGTAATTCTATACTTAACCAAACTTCTATTGAACACCCGCCCAGTAAGTTTTTCCTTACGCTAAATACGTACGGTAGGCAGTGTACAGATTGCCTATTCGAAGCGAGCAGCACGCTGCAGCGTTTCATACAACTTATTTAGAAAAGGTATTGGTCAAAGTTATACGGCCGCAAAAAAAGTGCGCTATTTGTCCGAGTAATGTTCTAAAACATGACCTTCGCAATGTGACAGCGCTAGGTAAGCTAGCCTACCGTGCCGGCCGAAGATAAACCGACGACCCCCGCTCGACCCTATATCTGTCTCATTCGGTCCCATACGCAATAGATTATAACCTTTCGCTCACGCTATGTCAGAGTTTTATCTCACGAGACCGGATGAGTTGAACAAGTTTCGACTTTATTGCGATGTCATAAAAGTGTTGAGACCCGCACGTGTGAAAAATGCAACAATGCAAACAAAATATGCAAGTGCCATCCTTCCTTCCTGCCATCAAAATCCATATTACCTTCCAAATATTAGGAATTTTTAAATGATAAGCGCAACTACGACTAGTTAGATCTACAGTGCCTACCGCGCTTGAAAACCAATGCACGCCCCTGCTCCCTCATCCGCCATACTCACCAGATCTTGCGCCTACCGACTATTACTTTTTCCAAAATTTGGACAACTTTTTAGCGGGAAAAAAATTCAATTCCCGAGAGGCAGTACAAAACGCCTTTGAAGAGTTTGTTGTCTCCCGTCCAGCTGATTTTTTCAAGAAGGGCATCCATAAACTGCCACAGCGTTGGCAAAGATGCATTGATTGCAGGGGTGATTACTTTGAATAAAAGAAATAAATAAGTTCGAAAAAAAATACTTTAAGGCCGTCCGCTGCCTTAAGCGGGATCCCGCCGAGGGTACACGGCGCGGGAATATAGATTGCTGGTTTTTGACGGACAGATGCTTGCGCAGTGCATGAGTAAGCTCTAATCTATGTCGCCCCGCGCGCGTGTCCCGCTCAAGGCAGCGGAGGGCCTAACTTTTTTCAAACAAAACGGCAATTTCATAGGTAAAGACCTAATATATAACTGTTCAGTCAAGCCAATTTTTCCAAATTTATAAAAAAATACTCACCCATTTTGAAAAATGATCAAAATTAGAAGCACCATCTAGCTGCAATACTCACGTACCTACTGTGTGCTTTGAAAACTTCATGGCGACATTTTATTATATTTTTTCGCGAGGTCTACAGCTCACGGAGCCACTAGTATTTTGTATGATACACATATCCCTCCAAGAACAACGAACAAGCCCTCCCTCCCTCTCCCGAACAAGCCGGGTTCCGAAAAGGCTTTAGCACCATAGACCACATCCATACGCTGCGGCAGGTTATACAGAAGACAGGAGTATAATGAGCCACTTTGCTTGGCGTTCGTGGACTATGAGAAAGCCTTTGATTCGATTGAAACCTGGGCGGTGCTGCAGTCTCTCCAAAGGTGCCAAGTGGACTATAGGTATATCAAGGTGTTGAGGTACTTATACCAAAATGCGACCATGACGATCCGAGTACAGAACCAGAATACAACTCCTATCCAACTGCAGCGTGGTGTGAGACAGGGAGACCTTATTTCTCCGAAACTGTTCACAACTGCGTGGAGGACATCTTTAAGCTCTTGGACTGGAAAGGACTCGGCATCAACATTAATGGCCAGTGCCTAACCTAGTGTCGTGCGGCTGATATTATGATGATGATGATGATACACATATGTACTTAAACGCAATATTTAGGGAGATATTTGAAAATTCTTTGCTAACTCCATAATAATGCGCCTGAAACGTGGCATAAGTGACGTCACAAATGTTGACCGTTTTGTATAGAGCGTTTTCGGCAGGTGCTGCTGCGCGCTAACTTCAAGTGACTATATCACGAGAAAAAAACGCAAGAGAAAAGTTTTAATATTACAGTTGATTTTCTTTATACTTTTGATTGGGATACAAAAAAAAATTTATGCATGTTCCTTATTATTCCTTCCACATTCGCACCATATATCTCTTTCGTGATTCGCCTTTCATTCATCATCTCTCCCTCTCTAAGTGATCAAACCACCAGAGCATTCTTTTCTCAATTCTTGTCAAATATCATCTTTCAGACCACACCTTTCATGAATCACATCATTGCTCACTCTATCACTCAATTTGACTCCACATATTTTCCTCAACGATCACATCTCTACCGCATTTATTCTGCTTTCATTCTTCTTCTGCCATACCCAAGATTCACTTCCATACATCAGCTAATGTAGTACCTACCTAAACTTATTAAAGTGTACCTACCTAACAACTGTCGTAACTATCACCACATTCGCTTTTCTACGGAAATTAATGTCTTCTTCGTTATATTATTTAATGGTCTTTATTCGTCCTGTTCTGGCATGTCCTGGCAAAGTAACAATTTCAAAATCTATCGCAATCGTTGCTTTTTTTTTGGCACAAATAAAAACGTGTATCAAAGAAATGCAGCAATGTGTCACATCAATCTGTCAAATAAAAGCGATTGCCTTAGAGTAAGACGGGCTTCTACAGACGTCGGGCTTCGTGACAAACGAAGCCTTTGTTGCTCGAATGCGATTGCGATAGATTTTGAAAATGAGACAATAAGTAGGCTAGGCAGGTTGTGGGGAACAACATTCTGTGCCTATCTTTGACTAACTCAACCTTTTTCTAAAGTAGGGGGAATGTGGCTAACCCAACCTACTAGGCTAATACGTACCTACGTCTTAGTGGAATACCATGAGCAAATCCATAACATCCCAGTCCTATCTGTACCGTGAGGCATGTTACTTATTGCTAATTTAACTACGATCATAATAATCTAAATAGATTAGACTGTAGACAAGCTTCCGTTGTAGAAATAAACAAAACTGCCGAAAGCACGAAATTTGTTGCATTGTAGAATAGGTCCCCTCGAACGACGTTAAGCTTCAATAAATAGGGCGTCAAAATATTTTAGACTGTGTCGCCATTGCCAGCAACTCTAATGTGGTCTAGAGTACTTAAGTATTAGTTATTCTGTGGTCTAGATTAAAATTAACTTTATTCCAAATCGCTATTACAAACATTTCGTTTACTGATGACCCAAGGGATGTCCTTCCAGTCTCTATCTATAGTTTAGACTCAATTTTCATAACGACCCTGCTGACAGAAGACTTAATTCTGAATTTAATATCCAGCTGAGACTAGTCTGCCCTGCTAATTGCACTTGCAGTAATCGACACTTTTGGGATTTTCACTTTTTTGTTAAAATGACATCTCATGGGCTTAAGCTATAAATAAAAAAATCTTTTTAATGTTTTTTTTTATTGTAAATATGTTTTTTATTTAACGCAAAACACAGTACTTGCACAAAAGTATTGCTTATACTAGCAAGATCTGCAGCAATCAGCATGTACTAAAATGTTGTGCAGTACTTGATACGTTTACTGTAGTTTCATTTAGCACATAATTCTTTGCTAGGAATAGAAACTAAAGCCAAGCGCAGTATTCCACAATACTGCGTTTGAATGCATGGAGTATAAAGAAAAGCTACTATTGCGTTGCTAAGACTAAATGCAGCATTCTACAGTGCTGCATTTGCGAGTAGCAAGGTTACTTATCACACACTATGCTACCTACGCACAGATTGAAGCCGCAAGGTACAGTGCTGCGTTTCACGCTAGCAAATCAGTCATAAACGTCATTCGCGGATGGAACACGTGTGTGCCTAAGCCACGTCGTGCTCGTGGTTCTTATAATTTCTTTATATAATGTGCTAGTGGTTTTGAGAAGTTTATTTATTTATTTAAGTATCTAGTTTTGGTGTAGGTCACACATTCATTTCACTATGGAGTTAGTGGCAGATAATAAGCTAGCCTTCCTAGACATTCTTATCATCAGGAATTCTGATCAAACCTTGAGCCACATTGTGTATCGAAAAGCAACACATACAGATGGTGATCTCAATGGTGAATCCCACCAGCATCCTTTACAGGTAGCTACCGTAGGAAAATCTTTGTTTCAAAGAGCACGCGGGATCTGTGACCACCAACACCTGACGGCTGAGCTTCATCATGTCAAGCACGTACTGCGAAGTAACAAACTGTTAGTACCACGCCTCCATCACAGAAACCGTATCAAGCCAGTCACAGTAGAACGACGACCTGCCATTCTACCTTACATGAAAGGTGTCACTGACAAGATTGGAGGTATTCTGAAGCAGGCGTCTATGAAGACCTACTTCAAGCCGCCGAGAAATAGAAATAGAAATATTTTTTATTTAAATAGACTTATTACAAGTTCTTTTAAATCGTCCAGTTTTTTTTCCCCTACCACCCATTCGGGACGTCTTTTTGCTGACAAGAAGAATGGGCGCAAGAAACTTATCAGCTTCATCAAAAGTAACGATATTTACAATTTATTATATCGTTACCTACCAGACACAATAAAAATAAAATAAAAAAATAAAAAAAACACACACACACAGAGATTAGAAAGACCATATCTAAGTAAACATGTAAATACAAAAGGAATTTACTCCCATGCTTTTTTGTCATCTAAATAATCAACAATCTTGTAATACCCCTTGCTCATAAGAATAGATTTAACAGTATCTCTAAATTTGTCTAGTGGTAATTCTGTAATATTACCTGGAATCTTATTATACATTGCAATGCATCTACCCAAAAAAGAGCCTCTTGTTTTATGCAATCTGAAACTTGGAACAGCAAGTTTATTCTTGTTTCTTGTATTAAAGTTATGAACATCACAATTTTTTTTATAAGTGTCTAAATTTTTTCTTGCAAACATTATATTTTCATAGATATATTGAGATGCAACGGTCAGTATATTGATTTCTTTAAACAGTTCTCGAAGTGAGTCTCTAGACCGTAGGTTATAGATGGCGCGCACTGCTCTTTTTTGAAGAATAAAAATGTTATCAATACTAGCAGCTGCGCCCCATAACAACAAACCATAGGTCATAACACTATGAAAATAGCTAAAATAAACCAATCTTGCCGTTTCAACGTCAGTCAAGAGCCTTATTTTCTTTACAGCATAGGCGGCAGAACTAAGTTTATTCGACAGGGCATCGATATGAGGATCCCATTGAAGATTTGAATCTAAAGTTAAGCCTAAGAATTTTGTGGAATGAACCAACTCGACTGTTTCGCCATTTATGCTTATATGTGAAGTAACCTGCCTCACATTTGGAAGGGAAAATTTTATATATTTAGTTTTATCAGAATTAAGTTTTAAATTATTGGTAGTGAACCAATGCACCACCTTAGAAAGAGTATTGTTTACTTCGTCAGAACACAAACTACCTCTGTCAACTTTAAAGACTAAAGAGGTATCATCCGCAAACAATACTGTCTCACACATATCTTTAGTATAGTGAGGGAGGTCATTGATATAAATAAGGAACAGTAATGGACCTAATATCGATCCCTGGGGTACTCCTATTGTTATGGGAGCACCCGAAGACGTTGCTTCCCCAATGACAACTTTTTGTATTCTTGCCGATAGATATGACTTTATGAGTGCCAATGAAATCCTTGAGACGCCATAATGCTCCAACTTATACAATAATGTTTCATGACTAACGCAATCAAATGCCTTTGACAGGTCACAGAAAATACCGATTGCATCTTGTTTACCCTCCCAAGCATCAAAAATGTGTTTTAGTAGTGCAATACCAGCGTCAGTTGTACACTTTCCTCTTGAAAAACCGAATTGTTTTTCATGCAGTAATTGGTTTGTGCAAAAGTGACCTAATAATTGACCATAAATAATTTTTTCAAAAATTTTACTTAGCGCTGGTAGAATAGAAATAGGTCTAAAATTAATAGGGTTACTTTTGTCTCCAGACTTGAAAAGAGGAATAATTTTTGCGTATTTCATTAGATCCGGAAAGATTCCCTGATCGATACATTTATTAAAGATAAATGCTAAAAGAGGCGCAAAAGAAGTAATTATTGATTTTATAACATGGGTTGAGATGCCCCACAGATCTTCTGTTTTCTTTATATTAATAGAATTAAAAGTTTTTATTATTATGTCACTGTTGATATGTCTAAAGTTAAATATGTCATTACACCGATCAACACTTGACTTCAGGAGGGTAATAGCAAGACTCGAAGACGAGTTAAGAGTTTTAGTAGTTTCACCAGGTATTCTAGAAAAGAAGTTCTCAAATGTGTTGGCTACCGCTTCGTTAGATTTGACAATTTTACTATCTACTTCTAAAGAATATCTACGGTCCTTATATTTTGTTTTCCCCGTTTCTTTATTAATGATATTCCACGTTTCTTTCACTTTGTTATCTGCTGAATTTATTATTCTAGAAAAATGTTTAGCCTTTGCTAAAGCACAAACCCTTCTAAAAAAGTTTTAAAGTATTTTTTTACATACTCAATAAACATGGGATCTCTTGAGTGAGATTTTTCTTCATATAATTCAAACAGCTTAGTTCTACTTTTATAAATACCAGGTGTAGCCCAATCGCTAAACTTTTTTTTTGGTACACTGGATTTTACAGATTTTTGTTTAAAATTCTTATCAAACTCGTCTTTAATAGAGTTGAACAAATCATTATATAAAACATTGGGTTCATCACTATTGGTTAGGTATCCCATTTTATTTCTAATATCATTTTTAAAACTTTCGATTTTATTCTTGGTGATAGGTCTACACAAAACATTATGTTCAGCCGGAACATCATGGCGCTCAAAAGAGGCCAACTGTCCGCTATGATCAGATTTAATACAGTTTATTATAGATTTTTGCAGGACATTACAATCACAATTACAAAAAATATTGTCTAAGCAAGTGGCTGAGGTAGGGGTGATGCGAGTTGGTTCTGAAAAGATATTCACTAAATTATATGATTTGAATAGATTTAGAAACCTATTTGTTATAGGTTTGTTTTCTAAAATATTGACATTAAAATCACCACACACAACCACTTTCTTATTCTTTTTACATGTCAACTTTAGGGCATCCTCCATAGCGGACTCAAACTGCGGGTAGATGCCAGTGGGTGGTCTGTATACACATATTATTATTACATGATCAAGTTCAACACATGAGAGCTCGATATGTCTTTCAATTGAGAGAGACACAATATCATTTCGTACTTTGAATTTCAAATCATTCTGTAAAATAATTAAAGACCCTCCACAGGAGGCAAATTTCCTAGAGGATGAACTTGCGATATTATGATTATCAAAACCTACCATTAATTCATGATCTTTAAGCCAGTGCTCAGTTATACACATAATATCAACTTTTTTATAGTCCATAAATAAACTTAATTCTAGTTCTTTTGCGGAAAGGCTTTGTATGTTTTGGTGAACAATAGTGAAAAAGTTTGATTTTTCCTCTGTCATTACTAGGCTAGAGGGTGTCTCTATTGTCTGATTATTTAATTTAAATGAATTAAATTAGTATTATTTGGAACAATTTCCAATGATTGATTATTATTTATTTCTAAATTATTCTGCTCAATAAAAGCAGTTGAGGTAGCCAAGGTTTTGGCTGAATATTTAAAATAAAATAATAGCGATAAAACTATTTGTCTCTTATAATGATAAGTGAGATAATATTTATCCTTTGTCAAAATTAAATTACTCAATAATTTATTAATGTCAATTATATGGCAATTCTGGCTTTGATAAAAATTCATAGTGTTTAATGTCATATTAAGCTTATATCTAATATAGTTTTCTTCCTGTGATAAACACTGACTATAAGGTAATGTAAATAACACAACTTTATTTATTTTTAAGCTGCACAATGTATTGTAATACGCAATTAAATCTCTTTTGTTTACATTACCCCTATTACCAATCAATATAATTAAATTAGTTTTTTCATTAAAGTCAAGAGAGATAATTTTGCTCATAATATCATGCATTGACAAACCAGGCATGCAATAATTTATTATGTTTTCTCCCAGGTACTTTTGGAATAAGTGGCCAAGGTCTTTTCCAATTTCATCACATATCATTATTGACCTATTACAAGTATTTATTTTAAGAGAATAATTTTCATGTGTGCTATCTAGGTTATCACAGGAAACATGTATAGCAGTTAGAGATGATAAGGGATTACATACTATTTGAGTTGGCAAGCACTCTGCAGCATCCAGGTCCGATGCTACAGATTTGTTATTAACTTGTGAGTAGCAGTCCACCTTTGTGGAGTTGTCAGATAAACACTGGAGTGCTAGTATGTACTCCCCAATCTCTTTTTTAGAGTAGTCATAGCGTTGAGACATATTTTCCAATGATTTCTGAAGGGAAATAATTTTGTCATTCAACAAAATAACATTTTGTTCATATATTGATCTATTTTCTTCAATTATGTTGCAACATGTATCTAATTTTTCCACTAATTGTAATCGCTCTTTAACATATTTAATATTATTATAGTATTTATGTTGCCTCTTAATTTGTTTTTTTGTTTTAGAAATATATTTATTAATTTTTATATACTTTTTTAACTTATTTCTGCTGTATTTAATTTTCACCTGTCTTTCAGAGCAGGTAAAGGAATCTTCAGCTGCTGAAGTCAAATCAATAAGGGGGTTATTAATAAATGAGGCAGAAACCATGTTTGGGGCACAGCCAACTAGCTCATCGTATAGACTTTGGTTCTGCGAGGCTACTACTTGGGTTTTCTCTGATTCTAATTTGTATATGTGATTATTGGCCTCGTGTAGTTGTTGTTCCAGTCCAGAGATGAGCCTGAGGGCCTTCTCATACTATTATACAGCAAACAGCAACATAAACCAATTATTTTGACCTGTCAAGTGCAACATCCCCTTTCAAGATGCAGGCGTCTACAACCTAGATTGCGACTGTAGGCTCTCTTACATTGGGCTAACAAAGAAAAGTATAGGGACGCGCGATAAAGAACATGTAGCTGACATGAAGAATAGGCGCGTTAACAAGTCTGCAGTGTGTGAACATGCCTCAAAAGAACCCAACCATACATTAGATTTGATAAACCACAAAAGTTGCCAAAAAACAAAGACTCATTCCCGGAATGCTACGCGAGGCTATTGAAATCAAAAAATATCCATATTTCAATAGAGAAGATGGTTGGAGAGTACCACCAGCTTGGGACCCCATAATTTATCAACTAAAATCCCGTCCTAAATCACACACTGCAGGATCTAAAGATACAGTACGTATGGTATTGCTTTCTCTGTGGATACAGTTAGTTCGTTTTGTAGATAGGGATCAAAGGGGAGGTCGAAACAACCTCTCTGAGTTTTCTTCCGCCAGTTATTTCTCTGAGAGTTCTTTCTCTTGTGAACTGGTGGAAAATTCAGTAGCTAGTTCTTGATTTCTAATTAACTTTAATCAATTTAAATAACACAAATCCCATCCAACTGCAGCGAGGTGTGAGACAGGGAGACGTTATTTCTCCGAAGCCTAAGTTGACAGCTGCGTTTGAGGACATCTTTAAACTCTTAGACTAGAAAGGACTCGGCACCAACATTAATGACCAGTACCTAACACACCCTCGTTTTGCCGATGACATAGTTTTTATGGCTGAGACCTTGCAAGACCTGAAAACAATGCTCGAAGATCTCCGTAGTGCTTTCCAAAGAGTGGGTCTCAGAATAAACATGGATAAGACGAAAATCCTGTCTAATACCCATGTTGCACCCGCTCCAGTTCCAGTTGGGAACACTATTATACTTCCAAAAAATTGTTTTATTTCGTTTCTTAGCTACTTAAATATCTGAAGCCAACACTTTTAACTAGTATCATGCATAAAAATAGTACATTATTGCTAATTAAAAACGCAGTTTTGAACATGTGCTAGGTAATTTTGCAGTAATAAACATAGATACTGCATTTGGTCTTAGTGATACTGTAATGTCCACAATCCCAAATGGTAGGTAAAAATGCAGTATTCCGCATTTTGTTAGGATGAAATCGTTAAAGTAAAACAAAAAATATGTCAATAGAAAGCTTGGTTTTTTTCTTTATTTTTAGGTATACTTTCAATGATATATAACATAGACTTGTTGCCTAGATATCAAAAAATATGTTTCCCGCGTTTATCTCCAAACCGCCATTTTGCAAGTACTGCGTTTGCAATAAGGAGGGCAGTAGTGTCAAAACTAAGTATTAAGTTATTAACGCGCCAAGCACCCGGCCCGTTTTACTTGATACAATTTGAATTACAAATAAGGGTTAAAAGGTTTCAATCAGCTGCTTAAAATAAAGACGGCAAAACTATTTTTGTTCATAATGAATTATTTGTGTAATTTAGGCATTACGTTACGTTACCCTACGTATGTATTGCTTAAGCAAGGGTTTCCTAAGAAAGCGGTGCCATCACATAGCGGCCGTAAATGGGACGTTCTTCTTTTTTATCGACAATCTGACCGGCAAATTTTTACATTTAAAAAAAAAGTAAACATGTGATTTGTTTAGTAAAATGTGATTTAAATTATTGCCTCATTTTATTGTTACGTACTCATTTTATGGTACAAAATAATGTGGGTTAGCAATTTTGTCCTTGGTCACTAGACAGGAGAATAGTCCCCCTCCACCCCGGACCCACGCTTTGCGTCCCTACGCCCCGGCAATTACCAGTCAAGCGCTCGCAAACAGTAAAAGGAGGTGCGTGTGTTTATTTGGCGACCGCTCTGTCACGTAAGTTACTACTTCCAAATGTTATTGTAATTTCTGTGTCAATCTTATATCAATATTATTTTATTGATTCCTTATAAATATTTCATATATGTCCAGTTTTATGCGTAAATTATAATTAGGAAAATGCTGAGAATCTCGAACACTACTTTTTTACACCTCTGTCACGAAGCACATTTGTCACAAAAATGTGACGGAGTGGTATAACTCGTGACGGAGTGGTCATTTTTGTATGGGACTTAGAAGCCTTAGTTAATATTCATAATATTATTCCACCTTAAGTCTAAGTCCCATACAAAAATGACCACTTCCACGTCTTGTAAGACTATAGTAATATCTACCATTGTCCCCCTTATAATTTAAGTTCAAAGTAATGTATGAACCACTTTATTGGTAATATTTACAAAAATTAAGTTTTTTAGTATTACATGCTAAACAATAAAGGTGTTTACTAGATTTTCAAGTTACTGTATTGAGCGACTTCCATAATATTAAATAGTTTTTTGTCTTAAGAAGCAAAAATGTGACAGAGTGGTATTGGATATTTTTTTTTAATATTTATTTTAAGAATTCCGTCCAAAGGAGCTAGATAAAAATAAATGTCTTGTTAAAAAAGTAATAAGAAACTGAAGATCTGATTTTAAATGAGAAATAAAAAAATTATTAAATTTTGTGACTGAGGTGTTATTTTTTTATACCATTCCTACGAAATATGAAATTAAACGAAAATTACAAGTAATACTTCGATGCATAATTGTAACAAAAATTGTATACGTCGGGAGACAGCCAATAAAATATTTTTTTATTGAATAATAGAAACATTAAAAAATATTTCTTCTTATTAATTTAACAACAAAGGTGAAACTTTTAGATTTTTGCATTCACAATGCTATTTTTATATTAAGATGAATCCCGTCTAAGTTGCTACGGGTGGGCCGATTTTTTCTAATATTTTTCATTATTTATTCATCTTAACAAAGGTTAAGAGTTCAGTAAATGTTTTTGGATAGAAACTTTCAATGTGTTTTTTTTTACCAGAGTAGTTTGTTTACATTAGTGGTAATAGAGGGAAATATTTTATTTGTATGTAAAACACCTCCGTCACGCTTTTTGTATACTATGTCACACTCATTTTGAAAAAAATATGAATAATTAAAATCTAGTTTGAAGGTATTATAATTATTGCATTTTCAAGTGTATTTTTATAAAAAAAAAAATAAGAAATTTAGTATTTAGGCGCAATATATTTATTTTTTTGCGGAGAAGACAGGTCATTGTCGATAAAAAAGAAGAACGTCCCAAATAGCGGCACCGCTTTTTGACGTTACGGTGTCCAGCTCCAGCACCGCTCTCTAGGAAACCGCGCCGTATAGTGTACATAGACAACGTTCTACGCCGCTAAATTACGGCCGTAATATGACGGCACCGTCATCCTAGGAAACGCTAGCTTTACGTGCTCTCTCTTTACTAGAACTTATTGTGCTACAGTTATTCAAAATTTGCTTGTGGAATTTTAGAAGCTGAACTCAATTAGTGCACTGAGAAAAATTTCCTCTGCCGCACTACGTAAAATAAGGATAAAAATCGACCACTATGACGTGTGTAACCCGCTACATTACGCGTAAGTAGTCAGTCATACGTAGTCGGCATACTGACGCTCATCATGGGGCGGGTTACGTAATTTACGAGTGGTCGATTTTTGTACGTACGTACGTAGCCCGACATCCGGCTACGTACATACGTAGTGCGCAAGTCGCACTGAATACTCCTGAAACTACGACTGCGGCTTACGTACGTTACTGTAGCGGGCACAGTAAATAATGGTGAGCTATACGTGTGCACCGAGGCGGCATACGTACAATACTGTGGCAGACACAGTAAAGCACGGTGAGCCGTACGTGTGTACCACGGCGGCATACGTTCGATACTGCAGCGGGCACAGTAAATAATGGTGAGCTATACGTGTGCACCGCGGCGGCATACGTACAATACTGTGGCAGACACAGTAAAGCACGGTGAGCCGTACGTGTGTACCACGGCGGCATACGTTCGATACTGCAGCGGGCACAGTAAATAATGGTGAGCCATACGTGTGCACCGCGGCGGCATACGTACGATACTGTAGCGGGCTCAGTAAAGCACGGTGAGCCGTACGTGTGTACCACGGCGACATACGTACGATACTGTAGCGGGCACAGTAAATAATGGTGAGCCATACGTGTGCACCGCGGCGGCATACGTACGATACTGTGGCAGACACAGTAAAGCACGGTGAGCCGTACGTGTGTACCGCGACGGCATACGTATGATACTGTAGCGGGCACAGTAAATAATGGTGAGCCATACGTGTGCACCGCGGTGGCATACGTACGATACTGTGGCAGACACAGTAAAGCACGGTGAGCCGTACGTGTGTACCGCGACGGCATATGTACGATACTGTAGCCGGCACAGTAAATAATGGTGAGCCATACGTGTGCACCGCGGCGGCATACGTACGATACTGTGGCAGACAAAGTAAAGCACGGTGAGCCGTACGTGTGTACCGCGACGGCATACGTATGATACTGTAGCGGGCACAGTAGATAATGGTGAGCCATACGTGTGCACCGCGGCGGCATACGTACGATACTGTGGCAGACACAGTAAAGCACGGTGAGCCGTACGTGTGTACCGCGACGGCATACGTATGATACTGTAGCGGGCACAGTAAATAATGGTGAGCCATACGTGTGCACCGCGGTGGCATACGTACGATACTGTGGCAGACACAGTAAAGCACGGTGAGTCGTACGTGTGTACCGCGACGGCATATGTACGATACTGTAGCCGGCACAGTAAATAATGGTGAGCCATTCGTGTGCACCGCGGCGGCATACGTACGATACTGTGACAGACACAGTAAAGCACGGTGAGCCGTACGTGTGTACCACGGCGACAACCGTACGATACTGTAGCGGGCACAGTAAATAATGGTGAGCCATACGTGTGCACCGCGGCGGCATACGTATGATACTGTGGCGGGCACAGTAAATCATGGTGCACCATACGTGTGCACCATGGTGGCATACGTATGATACTGTAGCGGGCACAGTCAAGCATGGTGAGCCATACGTTTGCACCACGGCGGCATACGTATGATACTGTAGCGGGCACAGTAAATAATGGTGAGCCATACGTGTGCACCGCGGTGGGATACGTACGATACTGTGGCAGACACAGTAAAGCACGGTGAGCCGTACGTGTGTACCGCGACGGCATATGTACGATACTGTAGCCGGCACAGTAAATAATGGTGAGCCATACGTGTGCACTGCGGCGGCATACGTACGATACTGTGGCAGACACAGTAAAGCGCGGTGAGCCGTACGTGTGTACCGCCACGGCATACGTATGATACTGTAGCGGGCACAGTAAATAGTGGTGAGCCATACGTGTGCACCGCGGCGGCATACGTACGATACTGTGGCGGGCACAGTAAATCATGGTGCACCATACGTGTGCACCATGGTGGCATACGTATGATACTGTAGCGGGTACAGTCAAGCATGGTGAGCCATACGTTTGCACCACGGCGGCATACTTACGATACTATGGCGGACACAGTCAATCATGGTGCGCCATACGTGTGCACCATGGCGGCATAGGTAGGATACTGTGGCAGGCACAGTAAAGCATGATGTGCCAGACGTATTAACTGTCGTAGTAGAGGTAAGGTACCGTTGCCGGTACAGTAAGACATGATGAACCGTGCGTATATACTACGGCAGCATACGTACGATACTGGTGCGGGAACAGTAAAGCACGGTGAACCATACTTATGTAACACGCCAGCGTACGTACGATACTGCTGCGGGTATAGTAAGACATGGTGCACTATACGTGTTACGTATGGCACACCATGCCTTACGATACTCGCACCTGTATTTTCCTTATGCTGGCATGGTACATACAAAGGTGTTCAGATAATTAGTATGAATATTAACCAAAGTCAATGAAATTTTGTAGACACGATCGAGAAACTAATATCTATAGTTTATTCCATTTTCGTAAAAATGTATAGTTTAAATATTGCAGGGAGTTTTTAATGAAAATATGAAAACCCCCTGTAATATTTAAACTATAAATTTTTACGAAAATGTATTAAACCACAGACCTAGGTATTACTTTCTAGACCATGTCTACAAAATTTAATTGACTTTGATTGGTTAATATTCAAAATAATTATCTGAACACCTATGTATGTACGGCCAGCGTCATAAATATATATACGTTAACAAGAGCTCAAAAATATCTACACACCTCTATGTCACTGACAATAAGGTTTGTGTTTACATATTTTGACTCAATGGCTGTATATATGTATATAAATGACACTGACTGTACCATGCCAACATAAGGAAAATACAGGTGCAATTATCGTAAGGCATAGAGTGCAATACGTAACACGTAGTGCAATAGTGCATCATGCCTTATACCCGCAGCAGTATCGCATGTACTCGGGCGTGAGTCTAATTAGACACACTTGATTTTTAAGTTTCCGTTTTTCCTTTTTTTGAGGCACGGAACCCTAAAAATCAAGTATGTCTAATAGCCGTCTATCTATGTACATACGTATGGTGAATGGTATGGTGCCTTATTGTCCCACACTAGTATCATACCTTCTATTTGTCTTCTCAGCATATATATTTGTCCACTGCTGGAGATATGCTTATCCCATGGTTTTTCTATGTCGTCCTTGTTGCGGCGTATCTGGTTGAGGTAGGCCCTGACATCTTAGGAATGGCGGTCTGCCCACGCTTCGACTTCCCGTTCATACCTCTACTATAACAGTTAATAAGTTTTATACAACATTATGCTTCTTTGTAGTATAACCTGCACTGATTACATAGATATCTACTTATAAATATTGGTGCGGGTACGATAAAGAATGATGTATCATTTTAAAGCTGACCAGATGTTTTAAAAACCCGCATGCGGCATTTTTCACATTTAATTTCTTTTACTGGCAATAGTTACGTATAAATAAATCACAAAGGTCGCGTCCTCATTGCAGGGTTTTTTTAAACTCTGGTCAAGCTTTATCTACTTTTGTTGAACTTGTACGATATTAGTGCGGCTATTATTATTATTATTATGCAAAATAATTTTATAGCAAACTTAACAGCTGCACCGATATAGCACCAAAGTCCAGACCTGTAAGCGAAAAGCATATAATAATTGGTAATTTAGATAAAATCATACTTCACGATACATATACATTTAGTCAGCCATGATACAACATTTTTTATTTTTTAACTTTTACAAGGTTATTAACAGAAGAAATTCCGTTCTCAAACCCTGTACAAGTTTTATAGCTTTAAATGCTTAAAAGGAAAAAGACATAAAAGATTCATATTATTTATTTTCAATCGTGAAATTGAGACATACAAAAAAAACACAAGCTTAATTGATTATACTATTTTAAAATTACATAGTCGTCAACTTGGCGTATTCGCTAAACATAATAAAAGCTTCATATTATTTATTTTCAATCGTAAAACTGAGACATAACAAACCACAACAAGCTTAATTAATCATACTATTCTAGAATTACATGGTCGTCAACTATGAACGATGAATTTCACTGTCTGTCGGTTGTTGACAGGCATCCACCATTGCAAGATTTTAAGGCCTACTTAAATCTGACAGGGTATCCTGTACCGGTGGCGATACCGGTGGCGGTAACGCGCTGTTCAAAGGTGTTCCGCAACTGCTGCCGGTAATGCCATACAAAATACCGGTCGGGATATCGGTCGGGTATACCACTACCGCCATCCCTTTCGTCGCAGAATGTCCCTTTCGCAAAATGTCCCTTACGCAAAACGTCCCTTTCGCAGAATGTCCCCTTGGTATCAAATAAATATCACTCGTACCAAATTTCCATTTTGTTCGAAATGTTCTATGAAAGTCAAAAATATACTAACTGCTTGGGAGAATTTTTAAGCTACTGACAACACTAAATTGTAATAATCATCAGATAGGAAGGTACTTATGAAAATATTTTTTATTGTTTCTGTCAGCGAATTTTTAACAGAAAGCTACAAAAATTTTGCTCATTTTTGTCTTTTTATTAGTAAGGCGCTTGCCACAAATACCAAGAGTGTGTACTTTATTTTTACATACAATTTACAAGTGAAAAAATGTATCAAGATGAAAAAACGTGACAAAGCATAGGCCCCTTCCCCCCCCCCCCCGTGACCAAGCGTGGTATTTTAAAGACCCCCCCCCCTTAACGAGTCACGTAGTATGGGTACGTTCCCTTATATATGTTACGGCTAATACCCGAAGTGCGGCTAAACCTAGTTCTAGCCGGCTAAAACTAGGTGTAGCCGATAGCTGTTGGCTAAAACTAGGTGTAACCGATCTGCTTTACTCCTGTAGGTCCCGGGTTAGGTTAGAAATTTAAGGCGAGCGCGAAGCGCAGCGTAGCGTGAGCCTTAAATTTCGAGGTTATTTTTTTTAACAGACAACAGAAAAAACTTTCTTTATATCCCATGCTGCACCTAGTTTTAGCCGGCTACACCTAGTATTAGCCGCGAGCAAATCGGCTACACCTAGTTTTAGCCAACAGCTAGCGGCTACACCTAGTTTTAGCCGCACTTCGGGTATTAGCCGTAACATATACATAAAATATATATAAAAAAATAAAAAAGTGATTGAAAATAATATTTCTCCATATCTACTAAAATCTGGCATTTGCAGAAGCAGAAACTACTTTGACTGTGATTGTACAAAGTATAATATTTTGCGAATGTAATATTTTGCGAACTAAGGATAAGGCTTCTTGTCAAACCTGAGGTCTGACTAGGCAAACCTAGGAGCGCCGGGACTTCGGGGTTAGACTACATATGCATGTAAGTGTGTGATGAGAGAAAAATAAACAAAGACTGTTGGTGCTAATATGATGGGAAGTGTACGTAAGTGTACGAAACCCAAGGGTACGTATGTCGTATGTGATGTGTAATGGTTCGTTGTTATTCTAAAGTCCATCGAACAGTGACATAAAGTTTTAAATTTGACATTATAGTAATTGTAGCCGGTACAGGTGAAACAAGGGTATTATAATTATGTAATTGGTAATCGTTGGTTCTCTGCACTTGATACGCATAGTAATGCTGATTAAAATCTATACACTCTAATGAAACAGACTCAAATATAACTTCATCATTGTCAAGTAAATAAATATTTTTTATTTCACCAAACTTTGGTAAGCCTGAAGATTCTGAAATATCTAGAATTATAATTGACGACAGCTCAAATCGGACACCATACAGTTTCACCCACGATAATGAGTACCAACAATTATTATCGATTATACCTCGAGAATGAAAGTTTAGTCTTACATTTTCAATTTGCGCTTCTGTCATATTTGCCTTTTTGCCATAAGAGATCGTCTTAAAAGTTTCATTTTTAAGAAAAGTATCGTTTAAAATTAATTGATGCTTAATAGCTATTGTTTTACAAACATTTACTCTGTTGTGCGATGCTCTGGCCACAAATTTTGATATACGATGCTTGGCTTCAAACCTCATCGTCCAGATTTGGGTAAGTGGGCCAAATTTTTTTAACATTTCTGGATAATGTGTAAGAAAATGAAACTTTGGCTTTAAGTCTGTTTCAGCAAATTGACGATAGAGCTCGTTTAATTCAGCTACTGAAAATTTTACTTGATCAATAGTGTTTTCATGGACTCTATGACTCAAAAGTTTATCCAACAATTGTCTTAATTTGATGTATAAGAACCAAACTTCGTTTTCATCTGGGACATTATGTCCGACAATTAGTCCAAAATATCGAACAAGAGTAAGCATTTCAGAAGCCGAACATTTTAATTTTAATGTTGAGCCTTCTTTTGCTACAGAATTGCATGGTGTCGAAGCAGAATCAGGTCCATAATTAAAATATCGTATTCTTGATTTCAAACTGTCAAAAGAAATTAGAGTCTGAGTGCATACTAGATTTTGTATCACAAATGACATTACATATCGACAAGCACCCTCGAGATAGTCATGTAAAACATCTACGGCGACGTTTTGAAATAAGTCAAACCCATCTAAAGCAAGCCACGAGCATTTTTCTTTAAGACCAGTCATATAAATGTCATTTAAATGTAAATCATTTTCATAATTGACATTGTTTCTCAACAACGTGTCATCTTCATAAAGCAGTGTTTTTATTTGTTCTTTATTAGCAGTACAAATTCTACATGGCCGATTTGCAGAAAAACTTTCAACAAAACCTAACATAGCATTCAATCCTAAATTATCTCCGGTCACAGCTGCAACATAAAACTTTATTTTGCCGGTGTACACATCAGTTTCAACATGAATACCATTGATCTTTAAATCATTAAGAACATCAAAAACTTTTTGAAAAATTATGTTGTTTCCAAAGCTTGTTCTGTCTGATGAGTGAAAAAGAGCCAATAATAAAATATTTTGCAAAAGCGACACGTAGTGAGGTGGAAGACATGGTACTGAAGCATAAATAGCTCCAAGTTTATGAACCCCAGCGTGGCTTCCTAAGGGATTGCCTATTTCAAAATCGTCAAAGTAGATTATTAATGGTAAAATCATTGCATCATGCTCTACAGAACTTTCTGTCATTTTTTTCCATACTGAACCCTGAACAATATTCTCAATACCGAAAGAGTCATTTTGTACTATGTCCAAATATTCAAGAGTGTCCTTCATGAAATTTTTTGATGAAAAAATTCGTTTTAAATTTTCTTTTAACGGAATCACCTGCATTGTACAATTTACTTGTACTAATAATGAACCAGCCGCTGTTTTTTTAGCCTCGTTACGTTGACCCACAACCACTTCAAGGGGCTCAGAATAAGTTCCTATTTTATTAAAATATTTTAAACGTTTGTGTTCCGAATCTAAATTCTCAAAAGCATCGCTGAACGCGCTAAATATTTTTTTGAAAGCATTTTTAACATGAACATTATTTTGATCTGGTGGTACCATATCATTCAACTGTCGCTCTATAATGCATTGTGATTTAGAATGAAATAATTGAAGATTTTCTACAAGAACTTGTACGGCTTTACGCGGTATTATCGGGTTAGCATATAGAGTGGAGACAAAACATGCAGCATGGTGACCAAGAGAGGTTTCATCTCTTTGAGTTGGTAGAGATTCCATCGTATTTGCTGTTTTGTAAGTTTCTTTGCTTGACGTTGAAGGTAAATTTGAGATATTGGCTTCTGTATCTGTATCGATCGGTTTGTTACTATTTGGATGACGCAAGGTTGACAATAATGACTGGTGGTCTCTAACTAAGTGCTTTTTGAAAGATGCAGAGGAAATATAATGACGATAACACCCTTGTTCACCACACCGAAATCCCGAAAATCCTACCGTTAATTTACAGAAAGTTCGCACATGAGTAATAAGTAAATTCGGAGACGCACTGGCTTTTTTGCAATAGTAACAGGTAAACATTTTTAAAGTATTAACTCTAGATCAGTTAAAAGAGTATTCACAGCCTGCGTGGGCCTGTCAAATTTAGTTTTAATATCGTAGAAACCCAATTGAATAAAAAGCCATATGTCTCCAGCTTCTTCCGGGTAACAAGCTCCTATCGATTGAAATATTTTAAATGCACAGTCTACTGCTGTTACTAATTTGTTGAAACTATAAAATGTGTCATTTATTACTACATATGCTACTTTTACCTCAGTAACGGTAGGGCCAACAAAAATAACGTAGGGTTGAACTGTGCGGCCTAGCCTCTGCAGGTTCTCCTTTTTTTGAATGATCTTGTTGGTAACGTCGGCTTCAGAAGCAGCTTGCGTTATATAGCCGTCGCAGACCTCTGCTCTAGATGGCTTCCACGCTGGCTTTCCTTTTATTTTCCGTGCAGGTGAAATGTTGATGACATAAGCCAGCAACATCAAAGCAACATTGCTAGATGTCTCTGGTTCATCTTCTGTATTCAAAGAAAAAAAAGTTTCGGTTAATTTTTGAGACTTAATTTTATGAAGGTTTTAGCCTTCAACTATGGACGTCATTTTTTCAATACACTAATATGGTCGTGGAGTCTCTGATCTGAGATCCTTGTATTTCATGACTGTAGTTCTCATGATGTTTTTAAAGAAATAGTACATTACATCCAAGAACGGGTAGCTAGCGATTGCATTGTCGAGGATGGTTTGAAATACTTCCCGCACGAAGTAAGTATTGAATTTCATTTCCGCACTGTATTTCAAATTTAGAATGTGATGAACCAGACCCAGATTAGTTAAAGGTTAATAATAAGAACTAAGATCCTTAGGGGAGGCCTATACCCAGCAGTGGGTGTCGTGTGGCTGATATGATGAATAAGAACTAATATTTGAGCAAAACTTCTTACCGTCAATCAGTGCAATTATATTTGCTATTTTTGATCTCGTATCTTGGTCCCTAATTTTTCGTAATTTTAATGAAGCATATTTTATAATTTCTTCATTTTTGAGGGTGATAGAGGAAAATAATTTATTTTCCTTTCCCGGATACAGTTGACTGAAATCGTTCATTAGCTGAAAAAAAGAATACAATAAATGTACGCTATGTTATTTCCACTGGTTAGAAAGGTCTGGATCGCTACGTCCAGAGCTTGGGTTGTTCGTTTGACTCTTTTAGTGCCTTTGTAATTCAGACACTTGTCTTATAAGAAATAAACAAACTTTTGTCATTTATAATCATATCATTGCGTACGTTTTTATAGAAAAACCAGAAGGATTATGTAAAAAAATAAGGCTACGGTATAATTATGCTTACCAAGGTATAGCCTTGTGATTGTTTTAAGGCTGGGAAATCCTTGAAGTAATCCGCTATATCACCTTTTCCACATTGGATGCGATTTAGGCGGTGATCTGCAGTTTCTGCCCACTTTTCTTCAACAGACTTCCATGGATCGACATTGTTTTTCAGCCATAGTAACGATTCTTCATGTACAATACCTGTAATTCATTTATATGTGTATGGTGGGATAAGTTAATTAGAAGAAGGGCATCATAGTACGTACAGTCGCCCGTGGCACATTTAAATCACAAAAAAGTGACTAGCGATTATTTGCTTACCACTTTCCAGAGATTCCAGGCTATAAATGTCATCATCTGTAATAGTTGGCGTGGATCTGAGCGATGATCTGGACGACTTTGAGGATGAACGGCTAGTTCCCGGCAACTGTCCGCCTTCTCGCAACTTTCTCCTTCGAGCTATATAGCTTTCGTACAGCTTTCCGGACGCATTTTTTTTAGCTAATTTATTTGTAGCTGATAAATATGCAGAATAATACACCACAACGCGTTCCTTGTGGAATATTTCCACAATTTCGGTAGCTAATTTATAAAATTCTTCACTGGAAATTTTCTTTGCACAATTTTTCTCTAGTTTGTGGTGTATTAGCAGCTGGCTCAATTTCCGTCGGGAACCCTCCGTCAGTAAGCCTCCTTTTCCCTCTTTGAGTATTGCTCTGCCGTCTAAACTATCCTGTATGATGTTAAACACAAACACTATTAATACCAACTTTTTAAAGTTATTGAACAAATTAATAAATTAATGAGTAAATGGTCCAGTCGGAGTATAGCATTCGGGGCTCTGTAAGCAGTAATATAACCCAAAAAATATTAGAATTGTAAAAAAATATTTTTTCGATGACCGATGATCCTTCCGGACGACTTCGTAATTTTCTTAAACTTGACACTTTCCTATCTTGTCTTATTTTTAACTAGGCTTTTTCTAATTTGGTTTCTTTCTTAAACTTGTCTGGATGACTTCGTCATTTTAACACGTTTTTATTAGGTTGCTTTCTCGTTTGTTAGTTTGTTTGATTGGTTGTTTGTTTGTTTGTCCACAAAGTTTGCGAACGAAGTTCGATCCACTACCAGTACCATAAGGTAGGTAGGGTAGGGCATGCGAAATGTTATATTCAGAATACACGAAAAGTACCAGGGCAACATAACTTACGAGGAGTTATTTTGATTTCATGCCGCGAAGATTTCTTTTAGCTCTTTAATCTATCAAAAATATAAATCGAAATAACTCCTTTTAAGTTATGTTGCCCTGGTACTTTTGACTGAATTTTATTTATTTTGTTTTATATCAAAACATTATTTTGTAAATAATGGTCCGTAGTTCACCTAGGTGAAATGATCCGGTGGACCACGGCTAAGAAGAGAGGAAAAACAGCGAAAGAGACAGAGTCGAGTTAAGAATGAGCCGAGTTAGAAAATTGTAGAAAGAGCCGAGTTAAAAATAAGACGAGTTAGGAAAGTGTCAATATTACAAAAGAGACCAACTAAGAAAGAGCCAAGTTAAAAATAAGACGAGTTAGGAAAGTGTCAAGTTTAAGAAAGAGATCAACTTAGAAAGAGCCGAGTTAATAATGAGACAAGTTTGGAAACTGTCAAGTTTAAGAAAATGACAAAGTCGTCCTGAGGGCCGATGATACCTCCTTTTTTTGCTCTTATTCAATTAATGATACCCGTAGAAACAATTTAGGCTTTTTACACTTTTTTCGTAAAATGTATATTTTTCGAGTAATTTTAACTATAAAGATTTTTTTACTTTTTTTAATAATTAATAATGAAATATGACGTATCCCCGACTCACAAGTCGGGGATAAGTCATGCCCATGACCATAAGAATAAAAAGTTTATTTAATTTTATTCTTATGCCATGACATAAATTGATGGGGACAATGATCGAAAATTGATACAACTCACTGAATATGCATTTAACAAAAACAGTTTACAAGTTTAAACATGTTCCTATATATGCCCTAAATCGAATAAGACCAAAAACAGTCATCGGTCACCGATTTAAAAAAAAACTAAGTCTTTTTTTCCCATAGCGCCCCAAAGGCAACACTCCAACTGATTCCGACGAATTGAGAACGTCCTCCTTTTTAATGTCGGTTAAATGCCGCGCAGTTATTGAGTTAAGCTAGCTAATGATAAATACTGAATACTATTGAATACTAAATATACAGGGTGGTCCAGACAGTGACGTCAAAGAATTTTTTTTAGATTACTCACACCTGGGTGTATTTGCGAACAAAGGTCCGAAAATACCCTATGTATGTTCTGCGATTTTTCGTAGTTTCGAAGTAATGATTTTTTAAATGTTTTTGCGAATTTTCTACCGGACTGAACAAAAAAATTCATAACTCCTTTTATATTAAGAACTTTTTGAATTTTCCTTTTGCAGCATATTTGTCTTGAAACATTCTTCCATACGTAAAATAATCAACTACACGACATCTAGATAAGTTCCTGAAAAAAGGGTCGTAAGTGAAAATTTTTGGTTTTACTTCGACGAAGTAACATTTTAACAATTCTTTTAAAAATACAAAATGGATATTTCATCAATTCAAACTGATTTTAAAAACTTAAGTGGCTTCTTAGCTTAGCAAATAAAACAAAAACCGGCCAAGTGCGAGTCAGACTCGCCTAAAGTAAAACCAAAATTTTTTCACTTTCGACCCTTTTTTCAGGAACTTATCTGGATGTTATGTAATTGATTATTTTATGTGTCGAAGAGTGTTTTAAGACAATTATGTTGCAAAAATAAAACCCAAAAAAAATTAATATGAAAGGAGTTATGAATTTTTTTGGTCCGTCCGGTAGAAAATTCGCAAAAACACATTTAAAAAATCATAACTTCTAAACTAAGAAAAATCGCGGAACATACATAGGGTATTTTTAGATGCACCCAGGTGTGAATAATCTAAAAAAAATCTTGGACGACACTATCTGGATCACCCAGTATACTACTTAGTAATGCAGGCCATACACGAGGTAATCGCGGACAAACATACATATTATACAGGTCAAACTGAGAACCTCCTTTTTTGAAGTCGGTTAAAATACTTAAAACCTTCTCTCAAATGCAACAAATACTTTTCTGAAAACCGCGTTAAAATCAGTTTAGCCAAACGTGAGATAATCGCAGATACAGGTCAAACTGAGAAGCTACTTTTTTTAATTGGTTATTAAGATAAAATAAAGAAAAAGGTTTAAAGAAAACGTAGCGTTGCAAGAGTTAGAAAGACTAAGAAACCTATAATTTTAATGCTCTGATCAAATCATTCAAACCGTTCTCGGGATGAATGGGAACAGATAACTAAAGCGCTTCCTAGCGGTTAAACATCGTAACATCTATCTAAGAAATATCGCTGATAGCCTACAAACCTATTACAGAAAACCGCATCGAAATCGGCCCAGTAGTTTCAGGGATTATCAAAGTACCCTAAAAATCGCATCTAAATCAGTCAAACCGTACGGAAAATGATTACTGCCGCCCTCTAGCGGCGATACACCATAACACCAAGAACCATCGCCGACGCACTACAAACCTGTTACAGAAAACCGCATCTAAATCGGTCAAATCGCTCTGGAGATAAATGGGAAAATGATAACTGCAGCGCCCTCTAGCGGCTTAATACCAAAACACCTATCTGAGAATCATTGCCGATAACCTACAAACCCATTACAGAAGTAAACCGCATCGAAATCAGTTGCGTAGTTTTTGAGAACTTTTAAAGTGCGACTTATCTGGCTACTGCAGCGCCCCCTGGTGATCTACCACAATATAACATGTCTAAGAACCTGCTCTGAAATGAAACCTTTTGAATGCAAAAACCGCATCGTAATCGGCTCAGTAGTTTCCGAGGAAAATGGTAATAGACAAACATGACTTATCTGGTTGCTGCAGCGCCCCCTGGTGGTCTACCACCATGAAACATGTCTAAGAACCTGCTCTGAAATGAAACCTTTTGAATGTAAAAAACCGCATCGTAATTATCCCAGTAGGTCCAGGGATTATCAAAGTACCCTAAAACTCGCATCTAAATCAGTCAAACCGTATCGAAAATTATTACTGCCACCCTCTAGCGGCTATACACCATAACACCAAGAACCATCGCCGACACACTACAAACCTATTACAGAAAACCGCATCTAAATCGGTCAAATCGCTCTGGAGATAAATGGGAAAATGATAACTGCAGCGCCCCCTAGCGGTTCAACACCATAAAACTAAAAGCCATCGCCGACACACTACAAACCTATTTCTATTACAGAAAACCGCATCTTAATCAGTCAAATCGCTCTGAAGATAAATAGGAAAATGATAACTGCAGCGCCCTCTAGCGGCTTAATACCAAAACACCTATCTGAGAATCATTGCCGATAACCTACAAAGCACACAGCCTTTAATTAAGTAAACGGAAAATAATAATTTTAATAATATCTCAATAAATAAATTTTAACGTAATAATAACTGTTCCGAATTCGAGCGATAGTCAGCAGGATAACACGAGAGCTCCATTATTCAGCCTAAAATTCAATGCAATCCGCCAAAGGTAACCAACCTCGTGGGGGGGCCATGGCCCCCAGGCCCCCCCCCCCCTGGATCCGCCCATGCCTCTAAGGCTGGCCCCAGACCTACCGGTTTCATTTCTTTGCATTGCTGTTCTACCGTGCTTGAAAGACCGCCGGCCCAGCCAGGGTAGTTTTCAATCTATCGCATTTTGGGACTAGACCAAAGGCAAGATAGCCATTAGCTTGGTGTTATCAAATAACATCGCCTGGATTGCGAAGTAGGAAGCTTTTAGGAGATATGCCACCCTGAACATGGACTCCAATCGTTAAAAATAAATCGATCGCTTATTTATACAAGATGTTTGGTAAAGCCTTATAAAGCTGAATATGGTAGATAGGGACCATAAACTGAACAACTTTTACTATGGGACCAAATCTGAAATCGAGAAAAAAAATGAGCTGTTTCATACATTTTGATAATTTTGTTATTAATTTTTGTATGAAACAGCAGTTTTTTTTTAAACTAAAACTTCGCATTGCAACCCAGATGACGATATTTGATAACACCAAACTAATGGCTATCTTGCCAATGTGGTCTGGTCAAAATATGCGATAAATTGAAAATGAGCCTCTTGGCCGGCGGTCCATGGTAGAACAGCAAAGCAAAGAAATGAAACCGGTAGGTCTGGGGCCAGCCTAACCCCAAACGCATATACCGTCTCCGTTTCGTTCCGTCCGTCGTGGGTAAAAAACATACAAAGTCGACTTGATAACCTCCTCCTTTTTTGAAGTCGGTTAGAAAGAAAAAAATAATCATCAAAACCGGTCTTTAAATATCTAAGACAGGCACGAACAACGAGAAAAAAAAAATACAATCAAATTGAGAACCTTCTTTCTTAAGGTCGGTTAAAATACTAAAACCTCCTTAATGCAACAAATACTTTTATAGAAACCGCATTAAAATCAGTTCAGCCAATCGTGAGATAATCGTGGATATACTGGTCAAACTGAGAACCTACTTTTTAAATCGGTTAAAAATAAAAAATAAAGAAAAAGAAACATCAAAATCGGTCTACAAATGTCGAAGATACCCGCAAACAATGATAAAACAAATATATTCAATCTAATTTAGAACCTCCTTCTATTTTGAAGTCGGTTAAGAAAATCATACGATCGATCGCCCACTGACATACACGGTCCAATCAGCATGATCCAATCGGCATGATCCAGCCAAAAGGATTGAATTTTGATTGTTCCGTCAATTCGATCTGTCCAACCGAAGCCGATCCACCGCTGACACACGGTCAATTCGATTGGATCCAATCGGCAGTATCATGCCAAATGGAGGATCGAATTGATGGTGTGTGACCTGCATAACTATACGGGTTGTAATAATACTGGTTTTAATAATGTACTAAATTAATACTATACATACGGATGTACTTACATTTTGCTGGTTAAACAATATACCTAAACTCTACTAGCACACTAACTTTGACTTGTGCCTTCTAAATACTCATACAAGCTACTAAAAGAAAATAACATTACATTTAATAGTTTCAATACCTGAAACAAAAAAATTTAATCTTAGAATTATTACAAACATACATACATAGGTACCCGGTCCTATCTTAATGACGGGCAATTTTATCTTAAGTAAGGTTTGCACGAGGCCATCGCTGGCTGCCAGTCACAGCGATGGCTTGGTATTGGCCTTGTCTAAACAATTATTCAAGCCAGTGATGGCCTTGTGTAAACAATGCTTTTGGTCCATATCACAAACATAAAGTACCTAACAAATTCAGCTACAAAATAAAAATTTGAGTGAGCACCAAAAAAGGGTGAGGCCGCTTGTCAGAATTGTATTACAATTCTACAATCTTGTAAACTTGTAACTACAATGACTGAAAAATTTTTGCCCATCAAGAGAAAATCTATTGGAACAGAAAAATCTTTCGAAGAGAAACATGTTAAATGGTGGCTACAATTTGACAAATTTTTAAGTACGTTATGTTATCAAACTGAGTACCTAATGTTATGATTATGAGTAACTCACAGTGTTATTAGCTGCAGTAGAAGTACAATTTGCAGATATTTTTGCATTATCATCATCATCATCAGTGTCCAGTGTCCTATCATCATGTTCAGCGTTTTCAGTAGAGTTGTTAATTTCAAGGTCCTAGAAAAATAAATAAAAAACTTTATTACAAAGTATACAGCATCGGTCCAAGGGAAAAAAAAGAAAACATTTTTATTAACTAAATACAAGATGTACAATAAACAAGTAGGTACGTACATTGACACCGGTCACTTTTTTATGTTCTAATAGGAAATTGTTTAGTTTTCTTCTGGGGCCAAGTTGGGGAAACAATTCTCTCAAATCCACGTCGGTTAACAAAATGGCTGTTTCCAGTGTTGTTATAAGATTGTCTGAAAAATACAAATAATAAAACAAATATGTACAAAACTAGTTATGTAGGTGCCTACCTACTTGTAATTACCTACATGCGTTCAGTCGGGGCGGTCTCCTAGTTTTCAACAAGAAAAGGTTTTAAACTTGTTTGTAATTAGTATTATACAGATTTTTTCAATAAAACAAACAAATACCTACTTGTAAAATACGTATGTCTGTTGTTTGTGGGTGAAAAAACTTTGATCAAAGTATACTTGGATACCCGCTGACACGATCCAAGTAAACTTGGACCAAGAAACTTGGACAAAGTAGCTTTTTGTATTGTACCTATACGGCGACGTCAAAGTTCACTTGGTTTGCTCGTTTACATGATCCAAATAGGTCTTGGAAAAAGCAAGTGCGCGTGCGTGCAATGGCGCTGATGGCGCACGCATGCGTGATGCGTTGTTATGTTTACGGACGGACGATTTAAATCTTTGGTTTACAAACGAGAATTCTACAAGTTTTGCATAAAACTAGCTTAGATAATCTCAGAAAACTAATACCTGTTTCTTGGTGAAAACGAAGAGTTAATTTATGTATGACGCAACATACATATTTCAGTGCGAGTACGACAGATCTAACAAAAATTTATAATCTAAATACATACATTTCAATGTCTAAATAAAACAAAAAATCATGACTAAATAAAACCGAGACATTTACCTTGAAGGATTGGGAGTAAATCTTGTAAACCAGCTTCACAAATCTCTTGTTCAAAATTCATCGCTGCTACGACGAAGACGAACGACGCGACCTTTTGGCAAGCAAGAGTGAGATCCGGTGTTGCCAGATGCTACCGATGCGCGATTATGAACGATCATTCGATTATCTCAATCATTCGAATAATTCGAATGACCATTAACATATTATTACTAATAATTAGTATTGTAGATATTTTATTTCATTGATTTGATACTAACGCCACGGCAATACTGCGGTACGTTGGTGTAAAAGGAAGCAACTCCCTCTTTCATTTTGATTATTGTATAAACTTACAGCTTTCTTTCAATATCATCGATTATAATTAACACAAAGTTTTATTGGGTTGCTTTAGGTAACAGCATAATATATGCTCAAGGTAGATTTTCTTGCTGTCTAGCATATTATTTTGTCGTTTAGCACAATAGCATATTTTTTTGGATATAATCTTACAAAACAATACTTAAATGATATTATTATAATGGACAACAAGCAGCACATCAGACTTAAGGTGTGGGCACATTTGTCTGACGCCACGCGTTAACACGCCGTCAGATAACATCGGTTTTCATAGTAAAATGTATGTGTTACCGGCAATGTGTATTCTCCGGCATTGTATACAATGCCTAGGCATTGTATACAATGCCTGGTAGTCCACCGGCAATGTGTAAAATAAGTTTATTTCTGTTGTCTGTTATAAAAAAATAACCTCAAAATTTAAGGCTCACGCTCCGCTGCGCTACGCGCTCACCTTAAATTTCTAACCTAACCCGGGACCTACAGGAGTAAAGCAGGTTCGGTTCCAAACTCAATAAGCCGCCCTCGAGCCCCCCCCCCCCGAGCCCCCCTCGAGCCCCCCAGAGCCCCCCTCGAGCCCCCTCAAGCCCCCCGAGCCCCCCCTGGAGCCAGAAACAGAATTATTTAGTTTCGCTTATATTTTTAGTCAACTTAAGTGGTTGCCCACTTGGTTGTAAAAACAGAGCAAACACAAATACGCTAAATAAACTTATAAAGTAGCTAATGACCACCAAACAACATAATTTAATGTGATGGCAACCCCAAATACGTTAAATGCGCAGTACGACGACGTAAGTAACCGAGCTATTTATAAATAGCGCGGTTCATTATAATGAAGCCGCTTACTTATTTACGTAATAGGGCTGCAGTATAATGCTTGCGGTTATTCCGATACGCATAGCGGCTGTTTTTTTCCGGTTCCAGGGTATCTTTTAACTAATGCGACTACTTAAAATGTTTCGGGATATCTATACGTCGAGTTACCTTACCTACTAAGAACCATAGACTTCGAAAATTTTTCGCTATATTAAGTTTATGCTAAGAACATATAATCCAAGATGGCGGCCAATTTGTTTATGGCGCCGGCTAGACGCGTGGTATTTACCGTGATCCAACGCCATAGAGTAAATTTTAACCATTGAAAGTAGTTTGTATGGAATATTCAATATTTTACTTTCCATGGTTAAAATTTGCTCTATGGCGTTGGATCACGATATTTACCACGACGTGTAGCCGTCGCCTAAGGGCCGATTAAAATGAAACTCGGTTTTTGGAACTATTTTGGCAAGAAAACAACATGCAATGATAAAAAAAATCGAAGGTGGCGGGCAACTTTTTTGTTTGTGGGCCGATTACCATAAAACACGGTTTTTGGAACTAATTTAACGAGAAAATAGCAACGCAATGTTGAAAATATTGAAAAATCCATAATGGCAGTCAACTTTTTTGTTTGTAGGCCGATTTCGATGAAACTCGGTTTTTAACACAATTGTGACAATAAAACAGCTACGCAAAAAAGCTACGTAAAAAATATAAAAATTCAAGATGGCGGCCAACTTTTTTGTTTTTCGGCCGATTTAGATGAAACTTAGTTTATGGTGTTATTTTAACAAGGCAATAACAACGCAATGTTAAAAATATAAAATTATCCAAGATGGCGGCCAACTTTTTTGTTTTTTGGTCGATTTCGATGATATGGTAGGGTGAATACGCCAAATACCAGCCCCCCAAGGGTTTTCAACTTTGAATCTCTGATGCTACTACAATGAATTCAACATTAAATTAGTTTTTTTTTTCTTAAACCTATGTTAGTAAGCAATACCGTACCTACTTTTTAGCCCTGTCGCTATTTCAGCCCTCTGCCTTTGAATGGGACAGTTGGTCTGGAATCTGGATGCAAACACCTTCAGGATGCCATTGCCACTGTTGACGCCGCAGTAGGGAAGCAAGTTTTTTGCGCATAATTGCATGGAATGGAACCCTGTGTGATTGTCAGCAAACATTTTTGATGGACTACAGCGAAATAATAATAATGCTCGCTTTCACCTCGTGGCTTTTTTCTTCATAATATATCGACCCTGTTTCTTGGTCAAATATATTGTAATCATGAGCAAATGCTAGACCTTATTTTAGCAGCTGCCTTTATTCGAAAAATAACAAAATAACTGACGATTAGATTTGGAATTGACACTGACTTATTTGTTCCTGTTGTGGTACCAGACATAGATTTTACAAAACGTAAAGATTTTTTTTAAAACAACATTAGTAATTAATACCGATAGAAATCTTATTTCTAAGCAAAAGTAAAAAGTTTTCTATTTTCAGCCACGTAATAATAATGTATATTTTATTGTAGCTAAGCTTATTTTTGTAAGCATGTTGATAATAATAATGACGTAAATTTTTGCACTCTAAAATTTATGTAATATCATCAAAAGTTTCTGACTTCATTTTCCTTTATTCTATGTCGAATTCAGGGACATAAATTTTCGAATTTAGGGCAAAAGCGGCCGAATTAAAGAAAATTGCGTCACTCGTCAAACTTTCATTTTTTATTATTATTATTATATTGTTTTTCTTGCAATTATTATAGATGATAATCATAATTTTCTCTAATTTCGATGAAACTCAGTCTGGGTCACTATTTTGACAAGAAAACAGCAATGCAATGTTAAAAATATAAAAATCTTAGATGGTGGCCAACTGTGTTGTTTGTAGGCCAGTGTCGATGAAACTCGGTTTAGAGCACTATTTTGACAAGAAAACGACAACGCAATGTTAAAATTATAAAAAAATCAAAGATGGCGGCCAATTTTGCTATTTGTTGGCCTATTTCGATGAAACCCGGTTTGACTTGTAATTTTGAATGACATTAATGTTGACATATTATATTTATCACTATTATATTTTGCATGCCAGCTCCTGGTGAATGTGATGTGACCATATGAAATATTTTAAGACCCTTATGTATCGCAGTCTAGCAAATAAATTTTTGATTCGGGTTCTATTTTGACAAGAAAACAGCAACGCAATGGTAAAAAACACAAAAGGTTGAGACTCTCTCTGAAAGGCAGCAAACTTTGTTTTTAGGTTGATTTCGATGTAACTCGGTTGACAAAAGAAGAACAAATAAAAAATTGGCCGCTATCTTGGATTTTTTATATTTTTAACAACATTGCATAAAAATTTTCGAATTTAGGGCAAAAGCGGCCGAATTAAAGAAAATTCCGTCACTCGTCAAACTTTCATTTATTATTATTATTTTCTTGTTTTTCTTGCAATTATTATAGATGATAATTATAATTTTATCTAATTTCGATGAAACTCAGTCTGGGTCACTATTTTGACAAGAAAACAGCAACGCAATGTTAAAAATATAAAAATCCTAGTTGGTGGCCAGCTGCGTTGTTTGTAGGCCAGTGTCGATGAAACTCGGTTTAGAGCACTATTTTGACAAGAAAACGACAACGCAATGTTAAAATTATAAAAAATTAAAGATGGCGGCCAATTTTGCTGTTTGTGGGTCTATTTCGATGAAACCCGGTTTTGGGTTCTATTTTTTATTCGACGACCTCCGTGGTTGAGTGGTTCGCACGCCGGTTTTCAAGGCGTCACCATCTCTTGAGGTCCCGGGTTCGATCCCCGGCTGGATCAATATAGAAAATGAACTTTTCAATATTGTCTCAGGTCTGGGTGTGTGTCATACCACCGTTGTTTCTGATTTCCATAGCACAAGTGCTGTAGCTACTTACTTTGGGATTGGAGCAATGTATGTGATGTTGTCAAATATTTATTATTTATTTTGACAAGAAAACAGCAACGCAATGGTAAAAAACACAAAAGGGGCAGTCAACTCTGTTTTCAGGTTGATTTCGATGTTACTCGGTTGAAAAAAAGGAGAACAAATAAGAAGTTGGCCGTTATCTTGGATTTTGTATTTTTTACATTGTATACCTGTTTTCTTGTCAAAATAGTGCCCCAAACTGAGTTTCATCTAAATTGGACCACAAACGCTTTACCCGTGAATGTTCGAAGCGCCCCTAGCAAGTTCGTGTTCAAGAGATTGGTTCGTGAACATTACATGAGTTCTACACTTTAGCTTGTCATATCTGACATTTGTGCTGTACATTCTTATATGTATATATTGTGTGTATATATATGTATTATATTGTATTATATATTCATAATATTTATGTATGTATTGGTATTTTACTACATATTTTTATTTTATATTAATATTGCCGCCACGATTTCTTTCCTAAACACCCTTACCGGTTGACTGGAAGAGAATGCCTTAAGGCTTTAAGTCCGCCATTTGCTCTGTTTGCAATAAAGTTTAAATAAAATAAATAATAAATAAATAAACAATAAAGTTGGCGGCCATCTTGGATTTTTATATTTTTAACACTGCGTTGCTGTTATCTTGTCAGAATAGTGCCCCAAACCAAGTTACATTGAAATTAGCCCACAAACAAAAAAGTTGGCCGCTATCTTGGATTTTTATATTTTTAATATTGCGTTGCTGTTATAATGTCAAAATAGTGCCACAAACCGAGTTTCATAGAAATTGGCCCGCAAACAATGAAGATGGCCGCCATCTTTGACTTTTTTTTATTTCTAACATTGCGTTGCTGTTTTCTTGTCAAAATAGTGTCCAAACCGAGTTAGATTGAAATTAGCCCACAAACAATAAAATCACACATCTCTTGCCTTTCACGACCTTCTGTTACTTTGAAAATGAAGTTAATGACTTTTAATAAATATTTTTTTTTATTCCATTCTTATAGAACATTAATATTTTATTGAAAGGTAACCTAAGTACTATGTAAGTATAACAAATGAAATCTGAATTTCTACATAAAATAACCTAATAAAAAACTAATCAAAATCAAATGCAGCATGCGAGACTCTCGCGCCGACTTCATCATCACTCGAATGTGCGATAACAACCCTCATTGCAATTGCAAACTATGTTTACCTAGGCATCATCGTCATACTCTCATTCAGTTTGGAATCGCAGAGTAACTAAGAAAGACATGTGACATGACTGATCAAGTCATTTCAAATCTCGAAATTGAAATAACAGCAACCCACGATATAATATTTTGAATCTACTTTTCTGTATTTACTCGTAAGTACCTATTGTGGCCCTCGGCTTGGCCTCGGGCCTCAAACTAAAACCCTTCTTCTGTTCAACTTTCGCTCAAGATTCGTTTATCCGTTTACCTACACACAAAAACTCACTACGACACGCCTAGAGATGTACGCCATGTGTACTGGAGATAATAGCGTCATCTCTTTTGCTCCTACAGTAATTGCTAACAAAAAAAAACGTTCATATTTTTGGCTTCAGTGCAGTTAGTTGTAACTTTTTTAACCAGGATAGATTTTTTGGTGCATAGTAAAAATCTGCCCTAATGATAATATCGATACTTGGAAACAAGTTTCAAACCTGTACCATACTTTTAAAAAAATTGGGTCACACCACACTGCCGTGCAAACGAATAAGTAGGTAGAAAAAAGATTGTCAAGAACTTCGATTAATTCATCCAAAACACTGTAACTTGAAATACAGTGTTTTGGATTTATAGGCCTAAATCGATTAATTTAAGTGTCTTTTATATCCCTATTTTTTTAGTTTTATATAATATATAAGGAGATATAAGCATATACATACAAAACAATGCAATATAATTTTATTTATGTTTTGTCATGCCAAAACACCCTACCTAATTCAAATTACAGTGTATTGGCTTTACTGATTCCGCGAGACAAATAGTTATCGTGTTATGGTTAGCCAAATATGTCGGACCTATCGTGCAGTAGCATTTGCCTCGGAAGAGTAGCTCTGTGATAAATGGTCGTACCAGGGTCGCGTCACGATCGCTCTAAAATGTGTGCGAGTGGACGCAGTAAAAAATGCATCCGGTAATTTAATTTTATTGAATCATGTACAACATTATGACCATCCGACCAGTGCTATTATAGCGTCAAAATTAAACAGTAAATCAATTCAAAAGGAAAATAAAAACTTCCACAACAAAGATCATCTTGGCGCTAAAGGTGCGTCCAGATATGTTCTTTTGATCGTACCGTACCTCCGTTCCGTACCAGCGTTCCGATCAAATAAGTCTGGACGCTACTTTTGCCCGTTCCGTACCTCCGTTCCGTACCACCGTTCCGATCAAACCGCCGAACGTCGCCGCGATCACGTCCAGACTAGCGCCGTACCGTACCTCCGTTCCGTATCAACGTTCCGATCCAATAGTACAGCAGCCTGTAGTAAATTTAAATTACGAAAAAGGTTACCGTTTGCCGTTGTGATATAGTTATTTATTACAAAATTATAGATACTTTAACAGATCGCAACCCGCCGCAACCTATATTTGTATATCTCCAAAAATGATTATTTTTTATTTTTCGAGGTTAATCACATGGTTTAGCTATTGTCGTGTTCTACAGCGCTATGTTTGATTGCCACTGATAATATTAAGACTATGAAAAGTATCCATACACAGATTTAAGACCAGATAAAGTCCATCCATTTCATCTGGTCTTAAATCTGTGTATGGCTACTTTTCACAGTCTAACTATTATCAGTGGCAATCAAACACAGCGCTGTAAAACACGACAATAGCTAAACCATGTGATTAACCTCGAAAAATAAAAAATCTCATTTTTGGAGATATACAAATATAGGTTACGGCGAGTTAGGATCTGTAAAACTTGGGTTAAAGTATCTATAATTTCATAATAAATAACTACATCACAACGGCAAACGGTACCTAACCTTTTTCGTAATTTAAATGTACTACGGGCTACTGTACTACAACCTCCGAACGTCGGCGTCGCCGCGATCACGTCCAGACTAGCGCCGTACCGTTCCTCCGTTCCGTTTTTCCTTTGAACGGGGCGAAAAAACCGACTCGCGATGGATCGGAGCGTACCTGTCGGCGATCGAGACGGCGTACCTCCGCACCGTTCCGAACATGCGTCCAGACTAGCGTTCTTTGTTCGCGACGCTCAAGAGCGAGAGATACGGGTACGGGCAAAAGAGCGAGAGATTCGAGGTGGATCGGGGCGTACCTGTTTGGCGAACGGAACGGCGTACCTCCGCACCGTTCCGAACATGCGTCCAGACTAGCGTTCTTTGATCGCGACGCCGATCGGAACGGAGGTACGGTACGGGCAAAAGAACATATCTGGACGCACCTTAGGCCATACGAACGTCGAGTTTAATAACACTGACAAGTATTACAAGTTTTATTTAATTAATTAAAGTTTAATTTTTTTTATCAAAAAAGAACTGTGGAAATAAATAAAAAATACAAAATATAAAATCACTATAACAATAGGCAGTATCCCGACATTTCGCTACATAAAGGATAAGCTACAGCCCAGACCGTAAGAGTGAGGGACATTTAATATTTTCAAAACGTTTCTTTTCATTTTTTCAATAAAGCTTTTCGTTTTTGAGAAATTTTAGATTTAGTGAAAAAAGACCCCGAAAAAGTGTGTCATTTTTCTACATTTATGCGATTTTCGAAAAAGTTCTGGACTTTAAAAAAAATTTTTTTCACCATATTGTAGCCCTTGCCAAGACGCATCTTTTGACGCTTATCACATTCACGTAGACCCAAAACTCACTGGACCAGGGCGATGTCTCACTCTGGCTGAAATTGGGTACTTTACTGAAACTATCGAAAAAACATTTTCAATGTTAAAATTGGCCGCTATCTTGGATTTTTTTAATTTTTAACATTGCGTTGGTGTTATAATGTCAAAGTAGTGCCCCAAACCGAGTTTCATAGAAATCAGCCCGCAAACAACAAAGATGGCCGCCTTCTTTGATTTTTTATTTCTAACATTGCGTTGCTGTTTTCTTGTCAAAATAGTGCCCCAAACCGAGTTTCGTCAAAATCAGCCCACTAACAAAAAAAGTTGGCCGCTATCCGCTATCTTGGAATTGTACTTGTATTTTTCGATAAAACGCTATATTATATTGTGTTTCTCTGTGCTAGGGGGCTGACCAAAGAATTTAAAAACAAAATTCAGGTCTTGGTGAGATCTTAACTTTACATATTTAACAGCTGTCAAATTCAAATTTATCAAACTTGAATTTGACAGCTGTCATCTAAAATGAAGATCTCACCAAGACCTTTAATTTTATCATAAACACCATCAGTCTGGGATGAGTACTTTTCGAGAAATTTTCCATGCAATTATTGATCGAGCTTTGTATGGAAAGTAGTTTTTTTTGTTTGTTTTCGGAAAAGTCGTAGAACAAATTAATGTCGTTGTTTATGATGTTAGTAATCTACTCCTGCAAGGTTGTTGGTGTTTTACAAATAACCCTGTGTAGTGTTTATTAATTGTACATACGTCAATGTGATATTTATTAGACTATTACAGTAAATACCTTTGTAATAAAACTAGCGAATTATTATTAGTATTCGAGAACCTTTTATTATTAACTAAAACATTTTTTTGCAATTACTTTTTGGGAATCATTATTGGCACATTTACCCTACGACATCTCGCCTACAACAGCCTACAGTGCCGCGGAAGTAGCAGCCGCGCTGCGCGGGCCGCATATTCGTAAATAGGTACCCGATGCGTTAGCCACCCGAAGTTGCTTTGTAAATAGCAGACGTGTCAGACTAATGCGTCTGCTATTTACAAGACCCCGAAGTGCTTTGTAAACAGCAAACGTACCGCGTCAGTATAATAAAAGAAAATACAAAAGATGTAAATGCTTATTGTTTTTTAGAGTTTATTATAGATTTTATAAACTAACTGTCTTTTTCATAAAAACAAGCAAAGTTATAGGTTTATAAAGTGTTATTTTACTCTTTTCACAAATGATAAAGATAAAACTATATTTTAAAGGTGCAACAGCTAAAATAAAAATTATGGACTACCTATACAGCGTGAAATTTTAACCATTGAAATTTAAATAAAAAGTGCAATACCTACTCGACCTTAATGTATGGAACAGCTGATTTTTTTTTGCGAGCAGGAGTGTTGGCCCCATAGTAAAAGTTGCTTGTAATCATGAGTGGAACCACCACACGGCGGGAACCAAATGATTAAAATTTCAGCGTGTATAAATAACCTTATATAGGTAAATATTGTGTAAGCAATGTAAACATTCTAGAATATCGTAAAAACCATCAAAAAACTTTTGGTCCGACAGAGGTTCGAACCGAGATCTCTCGCGTAACAGGCGAGCAGCCTCACCGAAACGCCACAGTGACTTGACAGTTTGTGGCAAAATTGGTCATCGCTCGATACTTTGATGCTCATCTACGTAAATACGAGCGCTCGCATGTTTACGAATATGCGCGCGGCCCCCCGCGCCTGCTCCGCCCGCCCGCTGCTTCGCCCCCTCAATATCTCGGTAGCCCCGAGCCGACTTCACCTTATGGCCGGTATACATTTTGATTAGTGTTTAGTGCGAGTGGCTCGTTTAGTGTTTAGTGTTTAGCAAAAAACACGTTCGGACAGTCTCTGTTTAGTGTTAAGTGTTTAGTGCGAGCGAAGTACAGTGTTTAGAAGCGCGTTCTATTTTTTCTGCGAGTAGCTCCTCCCGCGCGTCCCGCACGTCCCGCCTCCACCCCTCACTTGCAGCTAAACACGCACTAAGCACGTCTGGACAGGACTGTTAAGTGTTTAGTTTATATCAACAAAGCCTGTACTAAACAGCGTATGCTAAACAGTATGGGACATCACCTACTAATCACTAAACACTTAACAGTGCACTAAACACTAAACACTAAGCACTTTACTAATCAAAATGTATACCGGCCATTAAGTAAATTACGTATGCTGCTCCGTGCAGAATCATTAAGCCGCATACGTAACTGTAAAGAGTGCGCAACAGTAATTTAATGATGCGGCTGACGTCATAAAGATTCTACGTACCAAACACAGTCGGTAAGTAAACGGAGTTCGTAAAATGAGCCAGGATACGTAAAAACTGATGATGTAGACGGAGACATTATTAATTATCCCGTGTACGTAAAATGTATCGGCATACCTCCGACCCTGCTCGTACATTATGTACGTAACCGGGACCATTACTTAATGTGACAGGGACAGTACAATGATTTGGCAACCAGTTACTGTTATAAAGAGCCTAGATACTGAAATAATGCAGCTGTATAACTATTCGTACGTATGGCGCATACATATTTTATGTTACGGGTTAAGTAAATTACGTATGCTGCTCCGTGCAGAATCATTAAGCCGCATACGTAATTGTAAAGAGTGCGCAACAGTAATTTAATGATGCGGCTGACGTCATAAAGATTCTACGTACCAAACACAGTCGGTAAGTAAACGGAGTTCGTAAAATGAGCCAGGATACGTAAAAACTGATGATGTAGACGGAGACATTATTAATTATCCCGTGTACGTAAAATGTATCGGCATACCTCCGACCCTGCTCGTACATTATGTACGTAACCGGGACCATTACTTAATGTGACAGGGACAGTACAATGATTTGGCAACCAGTTACTGTTATAAAGAGCCTGGATACTGAAATAATGCAGCTGTATAACTATTCGTACGTATAGCGCATACATATTTCATGTTACGGGTAAAGTAAATTACGTGTGCTGCTCCGTGCAGAATCATTAAGCCGCATACGTAACTGTAAAGAGTGCGCAACAGTAATTTAATGATGCGGCTGACGTCATAAAGATTCTACGTACCAAACACAGTCGGTAAGTAAACGGAGTTCGTAAAATGAGCCAGGATACGTAAAAACTGATGATGTAGACGGAGACATTATTAATTATCCCGTGTACGTAAAATGTATCGGCATACCTCCGACCCTGCTCGTACATTATGTACGTAACCGGGACCATTACTTAATGTGACAGGGACAGTACAATGATTTGGCAACCAGTTACTGTTATAAAGAGCCTGGATACTGAAATAATGCGACTGTATAACTTCGTACGTATAGCGCATACATATTTCATGTTACGGGTAAAGTAAATTACGTATGCTGCTCCGTGCAGAATCATTAAGCCGCATACGTAACTGTAAAGAGTGCGCCACAGTAATTTAATGATGCGGCTGACGTCATAAAGATTCTACGTACCAAACACAGTCGGTAAGTAAACGGAGTTCGTAAAATGAGCCAGGATACGTAAAAACTGATGATGTAGACGGAGACATTATTAATTATCCCATGTACGTAAAATGTATCGGCATACCTCCGACCCTGCTCGTACATTATGTACGTAACCGGGACCATTACTTAATGTGACAGGGACAGTACAATGATTTGGCAACCAGTTACTGTTATAAAGAGCCTGGATACTGAAATAATGCAGCTGTATAACTATTCGTACGTATAGCGCATACATATTTCATGTTACGGGTAAAGTAAATTACGTATGCTGCTCCGTGCAGAATCATTAAGCCGCATACGTAACTGTAAAGAGTGCGCAACAGTAATTTAATGATGCGGCTGACGTCATAAAGATTCTACGTACCAAACACAGTCGGTAAGTAAACGGAGTTCGTAAAATGAGCCAGGATACGTAAAAACTGATGATGTAGACGGAGACATTATTAATTATCCCGTGTACGTAAAATGTATCGGCATATCTCCGACCCTGCTTGTACATTATGTACGTAACCGGGACCATTACTTAATGAGACAGAGTCAGTACAATGATTTGGCAACCAGTTACTGTTATAAAGAGCCTGGATACTGAAATAATGCGACTGTATAACTTCGTACGTATAGCGCATACATATTTCATGTTACGGGTAAAGTAAATTACGTATGCTGCTCCGTGCAGAATCATTAAGCCGCATACGTAACTGTAAAGAGTGCGCCACAGTAATTTCATGATGCGGCTGACGTCATAAAGATTCTATGTACCGAACACTGCCAGTAAGTAAACGGAGTTCGTAAAATGAGCCAGGATACGTAAATGTTTATGTAGGCGGAGACATTATTAATTATCCCGTGTACGTAAAATGTATCGGCATATCTCCGACCCTGCTCGTACATTATGTACGTAACCCGGACTATTACTTAATGAGACGGAGTCAGTACAATGATTTGGCAACCAGTTACTGTTGTAAAGAGCCTGGATACTGAAATAATGCGGCTGTATAACTTCGTACGTATAGCGCATATATATTTCCTGTTGCGGGTTAAGTAAATTACGTATGCTGCTCCGTTAATACATATGCGGCATCATTAAACCGCATACGTAAACGTTAACAGTGCGGGCACAGTAATTTCATGATGCGGCTTACGTATTAAGGATTCGGCCTCATTACAAGTAACTCGTTTACATTGTCTTTACAGGGCATTATGCCGCATACTTACTGGACATGGTGTCGGCTCATTATAAGTATGGCTCTTATTTATTTCATGTGAAAAGCACATTATACGTATCTGGCTGCCGGTGCATTACAAATTTGCCAATTTTAAGTAGCCCGTTTTTCTCAGTGTGTTGTGGACCTATTGTTATAAGTGGACCCAACTCGGGTACAAGTCAATGGGTCTTCAATACAAATTGTCTGGTGGGTCTTGATGTTCGTTGCTTAGTTTTATAATAAATCTGGTTGGAAGATCTCCTCAATGATCTGACGTTTTCATCATCTTTTCTGTGGCTGTCTGCATAGATCTGATGGATGGATCCGTAAATAATTATTATCTAATAGATTGGTACCTAATTTACTAATTTATCCAAGCAATATCCAGTCTCAATTGAATATTTGATTGATTTGTGTTTGACTTTGAGGAGCTAATTAGAAAAATATTGTAACTAGGTACCTATTTATTTACGCTTCAATTATGTTGTCGACATGCTGAATTTTCCTTAAAATATGTTACTTTTATTTAAAAATAGACTCTGCAACTGTTATTTTTGTTTGTTTTCTCTTCATAAGTACCTAACTCCATTGAATTCGGAACATGAGCTAAACTTATGTAAATGTGCAAGGTACCTACTTTAAAAGCTAGATAAGTGACATCACGTTTAGGTACCCACCACGTTCCACATCTCGCCTCGTAGAGTACCGTTCCGTCCCCAGGCACCTTTTCAAACTATTTGAATTTAAAGTCCGACGAGCTTAAATGTAAGTCCCCGTGAACTACGTCGAAAAGGACAAATATTTAGTCATTTTCTGCTACCCCTTTATCAAGATAAATATTTGAATATGGCTTATGCCACTGCTCTGTAATATTTGCATTACATTTGCGCTTGTCTGTAAATGTAACTTTAGTTTTGATCGAGCATGTTCTTCAGGGATTATGGGCCATTTTTTATTAAGATCATTAACTATCATGATCTAACAGCAGCATTCAGAGACTAGTGATTTTGTCAAAACCAATAATCACCACTAGTTTTATTATGTTTTATAACTATTTCGTTAGGTATAGAATATCTAAGTAACTAGTGGGTCTGCAAGCTGAAGATCTCACGTTTGTGACATTTTTGATCGTTTTTGGAAATGGCTGAAATATCTACTTAATAATTTATTTAATATATTACCGAATTTCGAAAAATTGTACTTAACAAAAAAAAATACTTAAAATTATCGAACCTGCCTTTCTATTGTCTAATTTCAAAATCTATCGCAATCGCTTTCAGGATGTAATACATTGATGCTTCTTTTTGGCACGAATAAAAACTTACCAAAGAAATGCAGCAATGTGTCACATCCATCTGTCAAATGAAAGCGATTGCGATGGATTTTTAAATTAGACAATTAGCCCCCTGCTCACAATTTCATGAGAATAGGTTGAGAAATGCGATCTGTAGAGGGAACACACAGTCATACGAAAGTATTTTTGCCCAAGCTGAAACGGAGACGCTATACCCTCGCGCTTTGCGCTCGCTCGGTCAAATACAAAAGTCAATACCTACTCACGAAGAACTGTTTATTCTATTCCGTTTAAAATTTCCTACACATCTGATAACTGCAAAGAAACCACACTGAAATGCAATGAAAACATTTATTTACTCACCCCATTTCAATTTTCAAGACCAACATCTACATTTCGAACAATGTTTCTACGGATACACCTATAATTTTCAAATGTATATTTGGGTTGGAAGCAGTGAAATGGAACAGGAGCTTGACTTAAATGCGGCGCTTAAGAAGACGTATAGTAGACATTATGCCACCTAAAGCTCTGTCTGTAACGACTGTAACACTATTCTGATCTGCCAAGTTGTTGGATATTTTAATATGAATTCTATCCTTATAGGTCGGTTTATTTGTTAGTATATTTATCTCACGAATGCGTTGAGTCGCAAGGGTAGTGCCAGGTGCTTTAGAAAATAATTCCACATTTACCTACCTATTTTAATAGTAAATTGACTTTGAGATGGATAGTGGACATTAAGCCGCCAACAGCATACAGCCACACTGCAACATAAATCGTTTCTGCTGTTTCGCTCACTTTATTTTGAATTTCACTTTAAATTCAGATACTGAGGGTAGCTGTACATATATTTTGCAACTATTGTAACCACTTACTTACTTAGTTGAAAGTTGCCCTGTCTGTCTGATCTTGTCATTATAACAGCATTCGAATAAGTACTGCTGACTGCATATTTCTAAAATTACTTAAACACAAAGCTTCTCAATGTTTAATCGCACTCCAAGACAGAATCTCAGTCTTTAATTGAAATAAATTCACATTGCAGTTTTGACAGCATACTCTATTTTATAAGAAAGCAAAGTTGGTGAGGAAAATGAACCAACAACAGTTCTGTTCGCTTTTCTGTTAAACTTAGTAAGTACTTAGTTCTGATAAAGTGTGTGAAATATTCTTATACTGTATACTTAGTTGTGTGTGGGGCGTTACTATGCTGTCTCGGGTAAAAGGTTTTGAATTAACAGCTTACTTAGCTCAATTCTATACGTTCTATTCTATTCTTACGAGCTGGGTTACAAATTGTATGTTTTTTTTTTATTAAGTGTCACACTTTTCCATGATATAATGTTCGCTCTGCTATAAATGAATTAGTTTGACTTGCCAGAAAATATTTCAAAACTTTGAAACTTTTTCTTTTTGAAAAAGTCACCACCGTAGAAATTTTTACTTATTTACGATACCTTACTGAAATTAGAAATAATGTTGTAATAATTAGTTTGATAATGGTATTATGTTCAAACATAAAACCACTATGAATTAAAGTACTTTATGTCAATTAAACTGTTTCGGTACATATAAATAATCATTAGAATTGTTTTATTTACTTTACAATATTTTTTAACGCAACCAAAATGTAGCGCTGTCAGAGAAATAAACAGTATAAAAAAGCCTCACAAACAAAAACCTATTTCTCCTCGTTTGATCAGAGCATAAACCTCATCATCAAGGCTCCGTAATCTCCATCTCGAAACGAAGATCGCAATTCTTCGAATCGACAAGACGCGACGCGCATACCGACCGTATTCTTTACCCGAATCAGACGAGAAGCGCGTCGAAATAAATATAACAAATAAACTGGTGGGTGAAGAAAGAACAACGGAAGCAATTTCTCTAGAAGAATACATTATTCTTAGCACGTCGGGTCTGCAATTAGCTGGCTAGGGCTCGTTTTATGTAGCCAGTTTTGCCACAATAACCGCTCGGCCACGAGTTCTTTTGTAAGCGGGGAGCGGAGCGGGAACGAGAAAAGCGACTTGGAATGTAACAGAAGGTAGGTAATAGCAACATCATACGTCTTGGTGATTTACAGTTTCATAAGTTCTAGAAGAAATGCACAAAACAAAATGTTCTGTTTTGCGAAACAGAGAAATAGCAGACAGTGTATTGTTAAAAATAAGCTACCCAACCCCCAAGTCACAACAAAATAACTAGATCCTATTCCTAAGATCACTTTCCTCTCATAAACGTGTGTGCCAAAAGCAAATGTTTTATTTTTATTTTTATTATTATATTTAAAATGGTACATCAACAGCAAGACTAATCATTTCTAATTTAAATGCAAAAAGTATCACTGTAAACATGTTTGCCAATTACAGATTACACAACATTTGCCATACTTTATACTAAAATATTGAACTCGTTAATTATAATTTATTACAAGCAGAATTTAAAGATACAGAAATACATAATATTTACGTATCTCGACTATATTTTGTTCATCAGATTCAATGCCTCGCGTCGAGCTTGGGCCGTAGAAAATTTATGCAATATAATTTATATATTAGAAAAAATGCAAAAAAAAAATCGACTCACCCGTAGTACCTCAGACGGGATGCTATAGGTCATGGTTGGACACGCCACGCGTGAGTCGATTTTTTCTAGTATTTTTTCTAATATATTAAATTATATTAATATATTAAAAAAAGCATTGTGAAATTTGTGAATGCCTAAAATCTAAAAATTCAATAATTCAATGCAATTCGCAACTTGTATTTTTTATTGCTCATCGCTTGTAACTCCAACAAAAGTCGCGTTTTTCCCAGAGTCGTGGCCATGCCCCATCAACCACTGCGTTCCCGCGGCTTAATGCAGTAGGCGTGTCTAATTCTACATCAAGTGTTTCTTTAAAAGCTGAAAGAAAAGTCAGCTGAATAAATGGCTGGCATCTCCCATTGTGATTTTGCTCCTTTGTGCTTTAACTTCCATTTTTAATTACGTTAGCACTAAAGGGTTCTGTGCGTATGTAAAAAGTGCAAATTAACTTTTATCAAAAGCTATGTACGTAATATTGTTGCTCCTGTCATCAGGGGCTAAACGGCTAAAAATGTTTGAAGTCCTTCGCTCTCACCAAAAGACTTGAAATCTTTGCCAATTTTAGGTTAATGTTTTTTTTATTGTGTTGTATTTTAGTTCTTGCTTTACATCCTGTTAGACTACGGTTTTCTTCTGCCAGTCTCTATAAACTTGAATAACTAGCAAAAAATAATCTGCTTAAAAATCGAGAACTAATGAGTTAATTTGGTGGTGCATAGAACATTTTTACATTCACCTCCATTTACATAGGTATTTTGTATTATACACCAAGGTTTTTTCAGGTAAGTTTTCATAAAAAATTACAACATTTCGCACTACAGGGACTGACTGCCGTGAAAAGGGTTGGTATTTTGGGATGCAGAGTTATTATGTAAATTTCTTTAGGGGTTTGACGTGATATCAAGCCATAATCTCGAGTGGGAATGTACAAATTGAGTTCTTTTTTGGGTAAGCTCTGTATAAAAGATTTTATTTTCATTTCGCACAATTATTTGGCGTTAAAAGTTGGCAGGTTGGTTTTACTGCTTTCTAAATGTCCGAGGGGAGTCCCATCGTCAATGATATGCCATAAAGATAGGGTCAATAATGTGGCGTTGTGAGGTTTGCCTTAGGCACAAAATGTTGATGTTATACATCGGATTTCCTCCGTAGAACCTACGAAAGTTTAAAATAGGTTAGTTATTTATTTGAATTTGTAATGAAAAACAAAGATGGGTATTGTTTTTTTAAAGATGACTTTGACTAGACAGGTTTACCTAAGTATAAATTAATTTATGAGAGTGTAAAGTCAGATTCCACATTTTTGTGTATGGCTTGGATAAGAGGTGACATTATGGAGTCTCATGACATGAGTGCGATATTCTCTTAAGGCAGTATTTTCTTTACCGTGACTTTCCCTTATCAAATCAAGTACTAAGCTTATTTGCCACTACGTGGCTCTTGGCTAGTAGAAAAAGGCTTCGCTACAGTCTTTTTTTCAAAACCAACACTCTTTTAATGCAAGAAATAAGTGAGTTAAGTATATGTTGAAAAAGGCGTGAACATCTCTCATGTCCGAAGCCCTGGGAATCCTGGGATCAAGGCAGTCGGTCACGTATCTGAACATCGGGCAGCTGCGGGCGATACATTGGCTGAGGGCTGGTGTAAAGCAGAGGAGATAGCGGGTCACAGCGATAAAATAATTGAAGCTTTTAACGTAGGGGATGAGAACACTGTTGAACACATACCTACCCTAACGATAGAACAAGCCATTACAACGATTAAATATTCATGGGGTTGGGTGGAGTTTATCCTGCTAATGTAGCTAGGATATGGAAGCACAAACAGGAACATGCTCCAAGTATTTTCAGAGACTGATCTGAAGTCTGAGGGCCTATTACAAAAATTCACAGATTTTACAGTCCCCGCAAGAATCGGAGCATTGAAAATGAACACAAAAATTTACGAAAATCCAAAATCAAATTTAATGCAAAGTTCTATTATATTTTTAAAGTTACCTAGGTATAATTTATTTTTACGATTGTGACACTCGGCTCCGCCTCGTGTCACAAAACTGCCAAACACAAACTGCCTCGAAGCGGCCGAAATAATATTAACCAATTTTAAAAACTCCAACGAATGCACTTCTCGTCCGCTTCTGCATCTTTTAACACTATTACGATGACGATCGGTCAATAATCATAGAAGCTACATCACTTTTTATGTACGGAAACAGCCGTTTTTCTACAATTCCAAATCTAAAGGGACCACCTACAGGTCACAATTATAAACCGATTTTCAAAATTATATCGCCATTTGATAGGTAAACTAATACCCTAGGACCTTTTTTTCATTTTTTCTTAAGTCGGTTTTTTTCCGAAATACTAACAATTTAGTAAACAAACATCCCCCAAAAAAACCCGGAATTTTTGTAATTTCGCAAAATTACAAAAAAAGTTACCAGTAGATTTTCAAAATTCAAACGTTCACATGTGTCTCGATAAACTCCTTAATTTTTGGTACTATTTTTATTTCGATCCTCTCAAAATCCTTGGAGATATGGCCAAAAATACGTCTCAGGCGATTTGCATCTGATAACCATTTTCAATGGTAAAAAGATTCACGATAGTCGGACGATGTTCGTTGATCGATTTACCTGATTTTTAACCTTATACATGTTGGAGCATCCATTCCTCACGAAAGTAAAACTCGAAGTTGTGAGCAGAGAATATTCTGCTCCATAGCCTTCTCTAAGAGAAGGCTATGGAGCAGAATATTTTTTGGGAGATGTTGTCTCGACCAAAGTTCGACTTGAATTGATCCGTTGCCGATGCTTGTACGCCTTTTATAGGCCGACACAAACAAGTGGCACGTGCACATTTCAAATGAACAACTGTTAACTTAAAATTAGACAACAAAACTCTTTTGATACACTTAAACAATTCTAAAAATAATACAATAATTATTAGTAGAAAATATAATTTTCTGTAAAATACTATTTTGTAATTATTTTATCACTTCCGGCGTTCTTTATCAACTATGAACAACTGATTAAATTAGACAGTGAAAAAATCTTTCGATATGCTTAAAAAATGCTAAAAAATAATGGAATAATTATTGATAAAAAAATATAAGTTTGTATAAAATAACATCTTGAAATTAATTTACAATAATTTCCGGTATCCTTTAACAAATATAAAAATCGTATTGAATAACTCTTAATTTATCACAATTCAAACTCCTTTTATTTTTGTGAATAATTAATCTCTCGTGCGAAATCATTTTAATTTGTAAATAATTAATCTCAGTTAACTTAATCACATTAAAGTCACATGCAAAATGATCTCACTGAATAGTTTGATTTAAAAAAAATAAAAAATAAATGGGATTACTCAGTGAATAATTCTGTACCTTCAGTGAAAACTGATCTAACTCGAGTTGTATCGATTTTGATTTTATTTCACTATTCAAATCAATGAAAAATTAGCTTTTTTTGTGTCTAATTGGCATATTTATAGGAGTTATATTAACAGAAATAAGTTTTGTGCATAGTGATATAAGTGCTTACTTTTTATGTTTTTTTAGGAAAAAATTGTGTAAATTAATATATCTCTATTTAAAACAAAGTGTACCGAGGCTATTCTTTAAAAAAAATAGTGTCAATAAATATAACTCGATTTAATACTTTATACACAATTCAATAACAAATGACTTGAATTGTGCGTAGTGATTTATCTAGAATTATATCATTACACACATATAATTTCAGAGTATGCTAGTTTGTGCACATTGATCCAACTCGTCTTATAGCACTGAAAATTCAAAAATAATGATTTTTTACTTCGTGTTTATCGATATAATTTCAATTATATCAATAATCACATAAACTTGGGAAAGGTGTTATATGATATAATTGACTTATATCAAAAAATACAAGAATACAAAAAGTAAAACGTTTGATTATTATTTGTGTAAATTGATATAACTGCCTAAAAATCCCCCCGCAACCTCTTAATCTCCCTCTTCTCTCTCGTACCCTTCCCCCGCGCCTGTATGGACACGACATTGTGTTGTTTGCCTCAGTGTTACACCGACGTTGGTTACGACTACGACACTCGAGAGTTCGCGACACGAACAATATGAAGCGAAACGTAAATTGTATCACTTTACACAAAGCATAATGGATTGTGCCATTTAATTTATAATTATCTAAATTGTTATTGATTGGACAATATCTGACCTAAATTGCTTGAAATAAGGGTGAGATTGCTTCGATGCATAAAATGAATTGTATCAATATACACTAACTATTCACACTGTTGTATGTTGTATTTATACAAGAAATTAATTAGTATTCGATTTCAGTAGTAAGCATCTTCTTCATCGGCAGTGGGTGTCGTGCTGCTAATATCAATAGTACACAACTTCATGACACCCACTTGTAACATTACCTCCGGGCAGCCAAATACTTTAGCTATCCATTGGTCTGTCTTCCTTAAACCCCTTCAATCATCTACAGAGATAAGCAGTCTGTAAATTCATGAAGACGTTGATAGTATTGGCCAAATTTGATCGTCTATATTGAATGGACCCACGTTGTGTTATTAGTAACCTAGATACTTTTCTGGTATGCCTAGCTCAAGCCGATGCTTTCTTATCAAATGCACTATAACTAAACCTATTTTATGACTGAAAAGTCTCATCACAAATATCTTAAAACTAACAATTTGGATAAAATATTTATAAATAAATTAAATAATATAACATAACAAGTATTTTAGTAGGAATGAGGTGAGGATAGAATAATAGGGTAGGGTTTCTTTTGGAAAACCTATAACCAAACTCACAGACACATGTCTTGTGAGTTTGGTGGGACCGCATACCTCCATAGACCTTATCAATCAACTGGGATGGTCAATCGATAAGTTCAAACCCCAGGTCCCTTCCGAATCCTCTCCGTGCAAAATGGCACTGTTACCGAGTGATAAATATTGCACGACAGTGGTGCTTCAACAAAGACGCAAACAGGGATAGGGACGTGAAAACCTAATTTCACAACTCTTTAGTAGGATGAGGTACAACCGATCCCACAGAGCGCCCCATCCATATCGCTGTGTTCATGCTATCATGCATAGATAAAAGGTATGTAGTTCATCGGAATGTCCAAATAATGTATAACCAATGAACTACTCAAAGTGTTGGTGAGATTGCCAAGCGGCTAGCACGCTAGGCAATAATTCTCTCAAGCAAGAGGAGATCGGACATAACAGATTCATTTTGTAACGCCCTACTTACTTACAAACCATGTATCGACAGCCGAAGGAACTCTTCTACTTACTCATGGTTTGTCTATCAACAGCCGGGTTAGCTACCCCGAAGATGTTATACACGATCAACAACTCTTGCTCAAGATAAGTATGTAGATAGGTATGTATAGTGTGTATTCCATTCACTCAAGCAAGAGGAGATTGGACATAACAGATTCATTTTGTAACGCCCTACTTACTTGCAAAACCATGTATCGACAGCCGAAGGAACTCTTCTACTTACTCATGGTTTGCCTATCAACAGCCGGGTTAGCTACCCTGAAGGTGTTATACACAATCAACAACTCCTGCTCAAGATAGGTATGTAGGTAGGTATGTATAGTGTGTACTCCAATCTGAACAGGACGCACAGACTCGCCACTGCGTTCCTTGCTCTACTTTCTTACTTAATGTCCAAATCAGTCCCAAGATATAACTGTGATTATATCCATAGATATTTTCACAACCATGATCCCAAAGGAATAACTGTATCATTATGTAAGTCAACAGCCGAGACAAGTAAAGCAGCAACAAGATCTCCAAGTCCATGCTCAAATGGAATAGTAAGTCCAATAAAAGGTGATAAATATACCTTCGACTTGTGGAGTTTGTGTTTGTATACATATCTCTGCATGAAACAATCCCTCAGCGCATGGAGAAGCACCCCGTCAGACAGGTTGCAATGTTCAAATTAACATTGAACATACAAGCAGGTTAGTAATTAATTTAATATCAATTTTAATTAGGTATTCACTATGGAAGTGATAGGGTGATGAATGAGTAAAGAATTGTCATAATAAAATATAACATGATGCAAAATATAATTCAGAGACCCCAAGAAAGATCTCCAAACTATACAATAATTTGAGTACTTAATATTATAATAATAATAGCAAGTCTCAATCAAAAGATAGTAGGTCATTGCATGAAAGGCACCGTTTGCTCACTATAACACTCTACTAGTTTATTGAGTTACATGCCCAAATTAACTGAAGTCAATCATGTGAGGGGAACTGCATACCACTCATACAATAACCAAACACATTAAATATTCATGCTCAAAAGAGTAATCCTTGTGTGACAAGTACCGTCTCAGATGATCAATGTTGTCAATTTAGATAAATGTTCTGAAATCTATATAGATTCCAGAAGTTAGATATATGAAAACAATGATATCCTGTTCACATAATACTGAGTAAGATTTAATATCAAGTGTCATAAAGTTGGGCAAGTTCCATATCTTAGACTTTAAAATATGGAATAAGTGGATAGACTTTGTCCAATATAACTGTATTTCTGAATTTAAGCATTCAAGTATGTAGGTATTTTAGACCAATAAATAGGACTAGACACATCAAATATGTGAACAGAACATTTCTCACCGCACAATACCCAGTAGTTATGCCCCATAATTTGTAAACAGTACAGGCAAGGAAACCAGTATTTAAATCAGAGTTAAGACCTTGATCGTTAGATAATACCGAACCGATACCAGTATGATACCTAGTTAGTATACACACAGAACACACTTAACAGCGTTATTAATGGGAACACAGATTTTCCTAGAATTAAACAAAGAGAAATCTTATAAACATGCACGCTTACCCAAATCCACCTGTCTAGTAAAGTGGATTTTCCTCATACCTTCCTCAATTCAGCATAGCTTCCTCACACAGGAAACGCCTGCCACACACATCACATCACAACCACAAAACCCACATAAACACTACCGCCACTGTACTGATACACATAACCTGATGCCGCGCCGCGACGCGAAGCTTCGCTAAGCTCTAAGGAAGCCGACAGATGCCCCTCCAAGCCTAACGCGAGCGAAGCAGCTTACGAAAGTAGGTTGGACGGTAAGCAAGTTCTATTTAGTTAATCATAGCTGACCTCTAGCATGGTGCTAGATGTCCTGGAAGTTTTAGATGATCTCGACGATGGATAGATACTAAGGTTTTGACACCTGTGGCTATCAGAATCGGACAGCGTGGCGCCTCGCAGACCAACCCCGATACCCACAAGGATCGAGCAAAATAAACTCACGGGAATTTACTGGTACGACCCTCGAAACAAGACAACCAGCTTACCGCACACCCTCACGCCTGACTAACGCAAAATATTCGCCCTAAACTAAATCTTCACTTCCGAAAACTAAACTTTGTAATATTTAAAAAACAACTGAGTAAACTTTCTACAAACTTTTCTAAACTTGGCTGACAGTTTTCAGCTAACGCACGCGACGGAATTCAAAATAAGACTCCCCGAGACATCCTAATCTAGCTCTATTTATACTTATTTTTGGTCCCTGTTTTATTACCATAAAAGGCAATGAATCGTCGACCTTCCCGTGTCTTAAAACCATACCATATTTGGTCATTTCAAATCAATCCAAAATTTCCCCTTACACCAGTTTCGGGTGGCCAGCCTCTCGTTCCTGAATCGCCCTCAAAATCCTATATTTGTCTACCTAGGTTTACTCATTGTACTTTTGTACCAATTTATTTGCACAAAATATAACAATATGGCACTTCCATTCACCTTCCAACCAGACTCTCTAATTTCCACTCATTCTCATTGATCGACCGATAGAATTTAGTACCAAAACATAGGTAAAACTAATTAAATAAGTACATATACTATACATACATAAATAACTAATAAAATGAACCGATATTTTAATCATTTTAGTAAGATAATAGCTTGTCATCTTTAAGTAATACATACGAGTCTTTGTAATGTTACAATATCTAATCAATATTTACGCTAATATTAATTTACGCCTTCTCATACATTATTTATCTTTTATTGCTTGTTACTTTCGCCCGCAGTCATCATTTTAGACAGTTAATAAGATTTTCTAACATGAATATATTTTAATAGCAAGGACTATAAAGTTATTAAATTGGCCTAAAATAGGGCAAAATCCCGAAATACACCCGCAATTGCGCTAAACTCCTATTGGTTGAAGAACCAAGTTAGGCAACATTCAGATATGAACGACAAGACCATAGACAAGATGATTACTTTTTTTAATGTCCCTTTTACATTAGTCAAACACATTCCGATCGACTGGGCGATGCTAGTACCACAGAATAGAAAAATTACCGCGTTTAGTCAAAGCAGCCTATATCAGTACTTCAGATTTTATTACATAATAAGTATTTATTCAAAAAAAATTTAGCTGGTAGTTACATGCGAAGCGTGAGAAAAAAAATGGTGGTACTGATGGGGTTGGACCGGTACACACTGCTGGGTTTAGGCCTTCTCAAGGATCTCCACAACAATAGGTCATGCGCTGCACTGCCCGCACGTACAGCAGCTTCCCGCGACTTTCAACAAAACGTTAGTCGGAAGTGAAAGAAGCGTCATCCCGGTGCGTGGTAACTATTCTAGAACCTTTCCATTTCAATGGCCATCGGTTCTTCTCACAATGTTTCCCACCCACTGCCACTACAGCTGAGCTATCCTTTGAGCGATAGTTTCCCTAAGGATCTCCTCATTGCTGATTCGATCACGCAAAGAAATGAACCACGTTTCATTGTCATAAGTCATGACTCTCACTGACTACACACACTGGCCAAAGACGTCGGTCGTCCTAAGACTGAGGCAAGTTCAACGCAAAGATGTTCAAAAAAGTTCCCGAATGCTAAAGTTAGATGAGATTTGTGCTCTGGTTCTGTAATCAGTCCGATATGGTGGCATTTTTGTTTAAGTCTTATACCTCGGCACCTCGATATACATCTAGTCCATTTGGCACCTCTGGAGAGAGAGACTGCAGCACCGCCCAGGTCTCGATCGAATTAAAAGCTTTCTAATGAGAAAAGCTTTGATTGGACCAGGAAAGCCAAGCAAAGTGGCAGTTTTTACTATTCGGTGTTCTATACAACCTGCCGCAGAGTGTGGATGTGTGTCTATAGTACCAAAACCATTTCAGAAACCTGCTTGTTTTGACAACAAAAACTGTATTTTCCATCAGTACTCTGCGCCTTCAGGTAATGACAATGACTACATAATACTTAAAAATTTACCAGGCTCTATCGGTACGAATGAGTGACCATTGTCGTCAAGGTCTAATTTGAATCCATTGAACTATTTATTTTAGGGCGAAATTGTAGCTCAGGGCAAGTAGAAAGTATTTATCACCCAATCTTGAAACTGGATCCACATAAACGAGCTCTAATCAGAGAATGGAAGAGCAATACAATAAAATAAATACAATGATGATATTTTCTTAAAAGTTGACTTTTAGTTCTACTCCAACCTGTGATTATACGAGGCATGAACGCGATAGCGTACTTAGGTAATAATCGAGTGATTTCAAAAAGTATATTTACTACGCATTGTGTATTGATCTTTCTGTATAATTTTTTTGGTGGTAGAGTCTGGTTCCTACGATCAGCAATTTGGCGTGACAAACGAAAAAAGAGTATAAAAAGTATCTAGTTTGAATTAAACTGAATACTAACACAATGTTCGTAGTGCTTCCCAAAGATTAGGTCTTAGAATGAACATGGATAAGACGAAAATTAAGTCGATTGCCCATATTGTACAAACAAGCTCTAGTTCATGTTGGGAATACTACACTCGAAGTTGTAGTTCATTACGTATAACTAGGAAGAACAGGCAGTCCAGTTAGGTAAGTCGAACTTCAAGAAAGAGATCTTTTGTCGAATCCAACTTGGATAGGCAGCATTTGGGAAGTTTTGAAAAACTCTTTCCGTCTAACTAACTTACCTTAATGTCTCAAGACTAATGTCTATGACCAATGTGTGATGCCAGTGATGACTTACGGCAGTGAAACGTGAAACAGTGAAACTATGAATTTCTTAGAACCATGCTCGGCCTTTCTCTACGTAATCGAACCAAAACTTGAGTACATACGTAAGAGAACTAATGTAACCGACATCGCTTGAAGAATTGCTCAGCTGAAGTGGCAGTGGGCGGGGCGCGGGACACATAGCGAGAAGAACCGATGGCTGTTGGGATTGAAAGGTTCTGGAACGGCGACCGCGCACCAGACGACGCTCCATTGGTATAGGTTCCTGACAAGGTTGACTAACGATCTGGTGAAGGTCGCGGCAAGCCGCTAGATCCTTGAGGGAAGCTTATACTCAGCGGTGGGTGTCGTGCGGCTGAAATGAAGATGATTAGTCTAATTTGCTGGTGTCTATTTAATATTTTATTTATTTTTCACGAATTATATCACTATTCACATAGTAAATATAGTAGTTATGTCATTAGTGATAAGAGTTGAAACAATTTACACATCGGGTTTTTTCAAAATAATTGTGTAAATTGATATAATTAGTTTTTTTTAACGATTCAACAGAACAAAACTCTAATTACTCATATTTAGAGATTGTTTAACAATGTTTCTTCGACAACTTGAAAAAAAAATCTAAAATTAAAAAAGTTGACACAAAAAGTTAAGGTAAGGTATCATTTTACACAAAAGCAGATGTGCCTGGTGTAAAATGATAGAAGTATTATTATATCAATATACACAAAATAAATAAATGTGCCAAGTGATATAACTGAACATTTTCTTGAATACTGAAAAATTTGTAAGATTTTTCTCTGTAAATTATACAAGAAAACAAAGCTAGCATAACTATCTACAGTCTACAAGCACTAATTTTATTTTATCTATCTCAGATGAAGAGTAGGATTTTTTTAAACTTTAAAGTCAATTTCCCAAAAATCATGTTTTTAGAGTTTTACCTCTTTTCACTGAAGGTACAGAATTTCACGGAGTTAATAATGTCACGGAGTGGAACGAACATCGTACGCTTATGGCGATGCTTTTTTGTAAAAGGCCCTCTGATCCCAAAATGTGAAATCATGGATAAACGGCGAAATTATGACGCTGACAGGAGTTTTTGGAGTTTACTTTGATGTCCTCCGTGGTGCAGTGGCTTTGTACACAACCACGGACTGGAACGGATTCAGGTTTTCATGGTGTTGCTTTTTTATTGTCTCAGGTATCAGGGTGTTTGGAGTAGCGTCATTGTTTCTGATTTTCATGACGTAATAAAATTAATACTTGTTATTACTTTAGGTATCGGGGCAACGTAGTTACTATGTAATGTTGTCCAAATTTTATTTGTTATTTATTTATCTTCTTTCAAGCATGCGGGTGACGCTAATATCTTCTCGCTTGGACCCCTGTCAGTTGGTAGCGGTCAGCAATATTGACTCACCCAGCACCCACCTCACAGTCTTGATTGAGTCAGGGGTTGTTAATTAAGGGCAGCATTTTCCCCGATGCGGCGGCACTTCCTTTTAAATTATGAACGTGTTCGTTTGATGTTCCAACCGAGAATCCAACTGGGTCAATGCTCTTTGCTATTTTTATAATGCTTCAGAAAATGAAATTATTGTTGACTTTTAGACGCGAGTTATTAAGATTAGCTAGTTCCTCAGTGATGAGGATTCCGGATGTAGTACGCTTCCACCTTCGACCTTATCGTCACTAAGCTAGTTTAATGAGGGGATGAATAGTATTAAGTAAAAAAGATTTTCTAGATTATTTATCGATAGTCCTTTTTGAATAAAGCTTCCGCGGGTAAATGCAACTAGAAATATTTTATCACACATTATGTTACAGAATTGAAGTTGCTTATAAGAACGTAAAGGAATTCCAAAATATTTCATTTAACCTTATAAATAAGTAAATAACTATGTTTATTAATGATTATCTCTTACTTTAATTCTACAAGATTCACGCCACCTCACCTTTTCAAGTTTTGTCATAATATCGCAAACTTGGTTAATTTCGCTAATATCATCGTTAGTGATGGCGCCGATGGTTTTATTGTTATGAAACTCCCCGATAACATTATTTTAAAGAAAACTCACACTTTAGGAACCTCAGGCAACCTAATCTGATTTAAGTACATAAATATTTGATATTTTTTTTTTTATTATTATTATTATTACCTATATTGCTAATGTATCTGTAATTCTAGTAAACTTTAAATAATTCATTTATATTATTGTTAGATTAAGCTTATTGGCGTTTTGGAATATTCTGTAAGCCTGTAAGATTTTTTTGAATAAAAAAGAAAATATAAATATAAATAAATAAAACAGTTGAAAATGTTTAAGTAATCTCCTTTCGGCAGGAAAGACTTCGTTTCTTATAGGTCTCTAGTTCTCTACTACCCACTACTAAACCACAATAAAATCTTTACCCTGTGCGCATATCAAGGTTCGGTTCCTGTGACTTAACAAACGAACTTTATCCAGCAGCAAGAGTTTCGACATTGTTTCAGGGGGTCAAGTCTGCTAATGTTTTCGTCAAAATCGTAGTTCAATGGTGTTTGAATGGTAATGCTTTTTGACTCAGTTCTTGTTTCCTAAACCCAAAACCGCAACACATTGTGTTTCTTAAACCCAAAACGGAAACATAATATTGTGTCTCGATTTTGTGTTTAAGAAACGAGAATAGTGCCAAAAAGCATCCACAATTTTGACGAAAACATTATCAGACTTGACTCTTGACCCCCTGATCTACTTAGATTCTAACTAGAATTCCAGTTTTGCCTTAAAGTCAGTCGAAAAGAAATGCTTAAACAATACAGCGGCGTGAAATTTTAATTATTTAGTTCCCGTATAGGGTTACCATCCGTCTGGATTTGTCCGGACATGTCTAGACTTTTAGACATTGGTCCGGACTTTGTCCGGATTTTTAAAACACACAACAAGAATACATCATGGCGAAAGATATCATTTTTCAGTCAGTTTTTTTTGAAAAAAAAAATGCTAGGACTTTTATAGAAATGTCCGGCTTTTTGTCAGGACTTTTTTATGCACAATGGAGTAGTGCTTGGCCTTTTTACCTCAACTGATGTTAAGTGACGATAAGGTCGAAGGTGGAAGCGCACTATATCCGGAATCCTCATCACTGAGGGACTGGCTAATCTTACCTCTAACTGCCGAAACACAACAATTTTTAAATGGTTTTTATGGCGTCAGACTTAGGTAAGATGGTGGTAGCTAGCCAGGCGGACTTGAAATAAGCCCTACCACCAATCAATTCGAGTACAAATTGTACCCCTCCTGGGAATCGAACCCGGGACCTCTGCGTCTTACACAGGTGGGCGAACCACTAGACTACAGGGGGGCAATTCTCGGATGCGTGACATAATGTCGAATTCGACATTATCTTTAATCACGAATCTCTATTAAAAATGTCACTAAAATCTCTACTGCTACCAAAAAACTTATTCTCAGCGATTTTCGACATTACAAGTCGAATGACTTTGCAATCTCGACGATTTCTTGACTTTTTCGAGATATTTCGAATTTGATACTATGGCACGTACCCGATGTCTGCCTGCAAGAAACGCAACGCTGTTTAACATTGATTACTGTTGGTTTAGTCGGTCACCCATCCTGAACCTGACCTTTTTACAAAGTTGTTTAACATTCGTCATCGAAGTCTCAAACGGTCACCCATCTTATACCCAGTCTTTGTAAACGTTCTTTGACATTGATTACTTCTGGCATCGTCGGTCACCCATCCCAAACCCGTTTTTTTTTAAAGTGATTACCAGATGGTCACCCATCTCACACCTGGCCTTATTTAATTTTTTCTTACTTTCGTCGCATCACAGTCACAAACGGTCACCCAACCCATACCCGGCCATTTCTTAAAATTACTTAACATTTGTCATCGCAGTCCCAAATGGTCACCTATCTAGTAACCGGCCTCTTCAAAAGTAGCTTAATATTCGTTATGCTGTTCGAAACGGTCACCCATCTCGTACTCGGCCTCTTCAAAAGTAGCTTATCATTCGTTATTACTGTTGATGGGTGACCATTTTCAAAGTGGTTACCAGATGGTCACCCATCTCACACCCGGCCTTATTTAAAGCATTTTTATTTTTGTCGCATCGCAGTCACAAACGGTCACCCATCCCATACCCGGCCATTTCTCAAAATTGCTTAAAATTTGTCATCGCAGTCCCAAATGGTCACCCATCTAGTAAGGCCTCTTCAAAAGTAGCTTAATATTCGTTGTTGCTGTTCCAAACGGTCACCCATCTCGTACTCGGCCTCTTCAAAAGTAGCTTAACATTCGTTATTGTAGTCCCAAATGGTCACCCATCTCATAAGAAAGACACAATTCGACACTTCGACTAACGTAATGTTCGAGATATACAATCTCTACTGCTATCGACCACTCGTTGCATGTCGAACGCTATGGCTCGACATATGTCTACCGTGAGATTCCGAGAATACGGAAATCTGATTGCAATCGACATCCGCCATGATTTTTCGAGATATCTCGCATTCGACATTATGTCACGCGCCCGAGAATCGCCTCCCAGAGGTGGTTAAGAAAAAATTGAAATGATAACCCTATTCCCGCAGCCCACTGCGGGCGAAAATTGGTTGTAATCATGATTACAAGCAACTTTTACTGGGAGGCCACCACTGATATCGCAAAAAAAATCAGCTGTACCATACTGCGTTCTGTTCCATAGCTGTTCCATAAGCTGTTAGCTGTAGCTGTTCCATAAGCGCAATACTTTCGACCTTAATGTATGGAACAGCTGTTTTTTCGCGATATTTGAGTTGGCCCCATAGTAAAAGTTGCTTGTAATCATGAGTGGAACCACCCCACTGCAGAACCAAATGATTACAATTTCAGCGTGCATAAAATTCAAAACCATATTCCCGATGTGTAAAGTTCCCTATCTCCTGCACATAAGTCAGTCCCTAAGGAGTCTGCGGTGCTGTCACGGCAACTTAATCCCGTGACTTACATGCTACTGTTCCAACGTCCCTCAGCTCAGAATGGTCACGTACAGGAAGTTTGCTAAGGTCTCACCGAATATAACTTATATTATTATTGCTCTTAAAATTGGTTGCATTATATTTTTATGTTCTACTGTTTGCATAGTGCTTATATTTTAAGCTACTGAAACAATTTTTATCTGTGGGAGATCGTATTCTGCAAAATATATTTTACTCTGAGGTTATATTATAGGAGATAAAAATATGAAAACATTATGTTCTATATTCTCATTGAGAATCAGCGACAGGTTTGAATTCTAAAGTTTAATAGATATATATAAAAACATATTCAGAGGTATATATGAACCTTAGTGAAAGTTTTTTTTAAATCCGTTTAGAAATGGTTGAGTTATAAGGGTTTAGAGGAAATACCAAGCTCAGTGCAATATGTGTTTTATCATATACGACGTAAGGATCGCGTACGTGGCGGATGACGTCATTAGGACACCCAAAATAACAGCGTTCTGGCTCGTATAACTTCTGAGGTTTAAGAGATATAGTGAAAATTTCTTCACAGTTAATCATGTGGTGGCATAAGCTTTCTGATAAGCCACTACACAAAAAACGTCGCTGATCCTCTTTATCAGTAAAAGATGAATAAATATCTCTAATTATTTTTGAAATCTAGTGAAGATGGGACTCTACGTAGATTTTAGTTGCATATACTTTGTTTTTCTATAGAAGACCCACTTCTGTAGAAGAACAAAGTAAAATGATTCTGTTCTCCTAATCCAATGTTTTTAGCTCTAAAATGTTAAATTAAGTACAGAATAAATACAAAAAGCAAGTGGACGTAGTTACGAGAAAAGGATCCAATCCACACTTTTTCCGAAATTGAGTTATACATACCAGGGGGGTCATGGGTTGATATCTTTAATGACAAAAAAAAACTAGGTGAAAAACACAATATTGACGAACTTACGACGACTAGATTAGATACCAATCCACATCTAGGGGAAATATTTTATATTAAAACAGATCCAAATTACCTGAATCGTTTTTGAGAAAAGAAATCTACGGAATAAATGTTTCGAACAAATCACAAAAAAGATCCAAACTGTCTGGACTACTGAAGTAACAGCATTTATAAAATTTGAAAAAGGATCCAGGTTGTTTGAAATCTTTTTGCTAAATAAAATCTCATATAATGTTTCTCTACTTAAATATCAAAAAAGATCCAAAATGATTATTTTTTTTAAACCAATAGTTTTTCCAATTCAAAGATATACCAGAAAAATTGGCACCTCCTTAATAAATATTTATTTCTATAAAAAGAAACTGCAAAAATTTCCTGGTTTTTATCTTACACTTCACATAGACTTTTTACTAAGTTTTTGAACGCAAGAAGTAAAAGGTTTCTTTTATTTCAATGTAGGTACTTTTTGCATTAGCTATAGCTACATATTATGTTTTTCAATTATTCCAAAAACATTGTTTTATTTTTAGTTTTTATTTAATATTATTCAAATAAGTCCTTTTTTCGAGTGACATTTATCTGGATCGTTATTGATAAAAAAAAACGGATTTCTTATATTCAGCTATTTAGCAAAAAGGATCCAGGCGCACATTTTTGCCATTTTCATAATAAAATTGTGAAGTATGTATTACACAACTTAATACCAATAAGAAGTGCAAAAAAATACCTAATAATGAACACAAACATAAATACTCTCAGTGTAATAATGTTCGACTAGAGACACTTTAAACCTTAATGACCTGTATCTGGATCGTTATTGATAAAATAATTTATGAGCAGCATCCCATTTATTCAGGTATTTAGTAAAACGGATCCAGGCGCACATTATTGCCATTTTCATAATAATATTGTAAAGTATGTATAACACAACTTAATACCATTATGAAGTGCAAAAAATACCTAATAATCAACACAAACAGAAATAGGCTCAGTGTAATAATGCTCGACTGGAGACACTTCTAACACCTTTTAACCTTTAATGGCCTGTATCTCAAAATCAACTCGATGTTGATTGGATCCTTTTCGCGTAACTACGTCCAAGTGTAAAAATGAAAATCTTAGCCCAGAGAAGCTTTGTAGCTTTAATGAAAATACAACGGATTTTGGTCTCTAAAAGCGTTTTCATGAAAGTAAGATGATTTCTTAAAAAAATATGGAGTTTGTAAGTACCTCTGAATTAAACGTTGAACCCAGTTCTGGGAATTTGTAACACGGACTGGGATTTATCCTTTACCGGTTCCATAATATTTCTAAATGTTTTATTTTCACATAATCTGGAAAATTAAATAAATATACATAGGTACTCAGTCAACACGCTAATCTTCATCTAAAATTTACATAAATAGTTATTAGTACGTCAACGAAGGAATAACTATAAATATAAGAGGCTTCATAATTCAGATAGAGACCAAACTCCGAAATCCGGATTTAAATTTCTCAACTAAATTCCGAGATAAGCCGACCATACAGCCAATCGGTAGTAAATTTACTTTTGTGATCGATGGTTATTCCGTTGCGATTTATTCCCCATCGAGAAGTAGTATAATCGATTTCTTTGTATTTGACGACCCTTAAGACTGTGCTTAAGGGCAGAACTTCGATTTCTTTATGACTACCCTTAAGGACAAAACTTCTATAACCGATTTAAGCTTTTTTTCTGAACCACACTGATTTAAGATTTGAGAAAAAACTTGTTAAAAGTTAATATAATTGTTAAATAAAATTGTTTATCTTAATTCAAATTCATTTATACTATATCCTACCTACTATAGATTGCTCAATTAGGTAATTTTTCATGAAGTAAGTTGGAGTCAACTGGTAATGTACAGGCCTCGGCAAACATTAACCGATTTCAAAAAAAGAAGGAGGTTCTCAGTTCTGTTATTTTCAGTATAAAAAAAAGAATTGTCCTTCAGCCCCACCCGACTTCAATAGACATGTTTTATTACAATGATATGAGTATCTATAGTGATTTTAATATCTTTTTAGAGATATTTTATTTTGAAGCTATTTTGTTTTCATTCTCAGGTTTTTTTTAAGCCATTTTTTTAGTTTTTGTTAGCGCAGGACTATACATGAACTGCTTAGTTGGTAAAAACTCCGCCTGTCTAAAAGAAATCTCAATTTTTTTTCGGTACCCACCCAGATAGATACATAGATTACAAACTCTAAACTTTAGGTTATAAGCTGAAAATTTGTTGAGGAAAATTGCTTTATCAAATTACGCATCTTTCAAAAGCAATAAAATTATGATGGACGTTGCAAAAACTATATATTACAATCGCTTTCGATTGCGATCACGGTTCATCGATTAATAAAATAAGATGAAATACCGACACGGCTAGATGTTCATTAAGTCGGGCTGATGTACCGGATGAATTAATGATGAGACAGGTAGCTATAAGGGAGTGACACACTTATCAACGCAAGAAAGCGAAAGTTAGCTATCGGTGCCGAGTAGTGTCTATTGAGACAAAACGACTTCTCATAAAACTTTCTACTAAAGGCGGAGGGCAAAAAAGCCAAATAGAACAAAATGTATGCGTAGTGCAGCTATTGAACGAACTGTCGCGGAGTCCAGTCTCCTTCCACCAACTAATGGCTGACAGACTTATAACAGACTGACGTGACAGGATGACGTACCGAAGGAACGGACAGACGATGACCGACAAACATAACGGACTGTAACTGGACCCGAATACTTGCTAAAGACGACCAATACTGACCCGCAGACCGACGACTGTGACGAAATATGAACCATACATATCTAAAAAAGCGTTTAAAGGATAAGTAGATAGAGTACTAAGCACTACCTTTCAGAGTTCAGACGTTGTCTTACATCGCTGTATGAATCTCTAACTTTACACATTTAACACATTATTTTGTTTCTACAAATACCTAGCTTAAGAGCCAAATTCACCATTGATTTTAAACGCGATTAAGATCACGTTTTACGTAATGTAGTTTAAGTGTCGAGTTTGATACCCCGTTCCCCGTATATTCCAAAAATCAATTTCATCAGGTCATTAAAAAAATTGAATCAAGATTTAACAAGGCATTGTTTATAACATAATTGTACATTTTTGTAACAAATTTTACTTTGTTCTTATGACAGTGACAGCCTTAAACTTGTTTTTTGACAAAGCGCGTTTAAAATCAATGGTGAAATTGGCTCTTAGTCTTTTTCATCAGAACTGTTTTGAGTGAGGCTTGGTATTTCAAAGTCAAAGTCAAATAAGCTTTATTCAAATAAACTTAATTATTAAGTACTTTTGAATCGTCTGTATTTTCCTACCACCCGTTCCAGACTTTTTTAGCTGACAAGAAGAACGGGCGCAAGAAACTTATCAGCTGTAACAGCCATAAGTAACGATATTTACAAACTTGAATATATCGTTACCAGAAAATTACAACAGGGTGACAGGATTATTGGCAACAACATAGACTTATTATATTACTTCAACAAAGTACTTATTAGCAAGTTATGTGTTACATCATTTAAAGTAAGTACCGTGAATTTTTGCTTATCTCTGCCACTAAACACAGAACTATCAATACAAAACAAAAAGAGTTTTATGTCCATAAATAAAAAGCGAAAGTTTTCAACTGATGTCGAGTTGCATTTTCAGAGCCGAAATGAGATTAACTACCTTTTTGCCGTTTATTGGAAAAATAAAAAGCTCTTTCTTTACTTTTATTTGAAAAACGAAAAGCTGTTTCTTCAACTTAAGCAGATTTCGTCGCGTCGAGTGTGCTCACCCCCTTACTCGACATCGCACGCTGCGCAAATTGAGTTCTCTGGAAAAACGTCGCCCTAATCGAGTTTAAGTGCGAAATAACAATATCATCTGGGACATGACTATGACTAATGTCGCAGTAGAGCGCGAGACGCTTTTTGGCAATCACTTACTGAATTACTTTAGCTTATATCGAAGTTGGACGGATAGTATTATAATATAAATTGTCATGTTGGTATTTGGAACATTAATTCATAAATTCAGCTCTCTTCTAAACAAAAATGTTGTTCTGAAATTACTGTACATGGATAAAATTATATTATGCATGTACAATCAATTATTTTATTAACTAGTGGCTCCGTGAGCTGTAGACCTCGCGTTAAAAAGTAGCTAAAATTGTATGTTGTTTTAAAAATAATCTTAAAGATGTCGCCACCCCTTTTTACCCGACTGCAAAGAAAGGGTTATGTTTTCGCGCGTATCTTGTATATGTAATATGTAAGTATGTTTGTATGTAATATTCTTTATTACCTCATATCTTTCAAACGGCTGAATGGATTTCTGTTATTAAGATATCGTTAGATTTGTCTCGTCAGCCCAAGTGTTCTTAAGAAGGTGGCGTTATAAAAAAACAACATGGCGGCTGTACGGTGCTATTATACGTAGTGGAAAAAAATTTTTTTTTTAGAATACTACAATATGGGTAACAAATTAAAGGGCTTATTATAAGGATTTCAAAAAGGTATATCATTACCGTAATATATAATAACTAAATAGATATAAATAAAAAAATAAATAAAAAAAAAAACCCCGCCTGCATAAAAAGACAAGTCAACTAAAAAGATAGAAACAAGATTAAATATTAAAGGCAACATAATAACATGCAGTGGGAGGCATGCATAAAGAAAGTGACATTATGAATGATTTGAGCCATATGCCTCCGACTGCATGTTATTATGTTGCCTTTAATATTTAATCTTGTTTCCATCTTTTTAGTTGACTTGTCTTTTTTTAATTTTTTTAATTTATTTTTTTTCCCACACTTTCACGAGCTTTTCAAAGCACTAGGTACGTGCTGTTTGGTATTATTTGGTAGGTATATTCGCAGCTAGATGGCGCTTCTAATTTGAAACATTTTTCGAAATGGTGATTTTTGGTAAATTTAGAAAAACAGCTAAACTAAAAAAAACTATATAATTATCGAACTTGCTCACAAAATTTGACGAGAATCGGTTGAGAAATGCGACCTGTAGAGGAGAACATCCAGCGCCAGAAAGCCGGACTGAAATACATTTTTCTTACATATCTCCGCCATTACGAAAAATTTTGAAAAACTGTCTGTACTTAAAAAAAAAATTATAACTTTACAAACCTGGCCACAAAATTTCACGAAATTCGGTTGAGAAATGCGAACTGTAGAGGAGAAAAGACAGAGCCGGAAAGCTGGACTGCAATATGTTTTTTTACATATCTCCGCCATTTTGCAAAAAATCGAAAAAGAGGCGTGACAAAAAAATTCTATATAATTTTAAAACCTGCTCACAAAATTTCACGAGAATCGGTTGAGAAATGCGACCTGTAGAGGAAAACAGACAGCGCTGGAAAGCCGTAAAACCTGTTTTTTTTACATATCTCCGCCATTTTGAAAAATTAAAAAAATCTGGCTCTACAAAAAAATTCTATATAATTTTCGAACCTGCTCACAAATTTTCACGAGAATCGGTTGAGAAATGCGACCTGTAGAAGAGAACATACAGACATACGAAAGAAATTTTGCCCAAGCTGAAGCAGAGACGCTTCGCTCGCACTTCGTGCTCGCTCGGTCAATGAGATTGTATCAAAATTTCACCAATGCACTCGGTGACAAATGGAACCAATTTTGGAGCACAAAATGTATAGAAATTGGTATGCCCTAAGGCGCAACTTGTGACATACTCTAAGCTCAATTCACGCCATTCACGGTTTGCCTTTGTCTGTCATCTGCCATGAAAATGTGAACGTAAATCCGATAATAATGTTTATCGCAGTTACCGAAGTCGCTGCAATGAATAATTGCGTTGTTCGCTTATCTTTTGTCAAGCCTTTTAGTATTTTTACACGACTGCCCAAAGCAAAAAGAGTGTATATGTGTTCAGGGTTCATGTATGTTTGTGGGTTATATATATTTTTTAAAAAGCCAATATGGCGACAGTATGACGCCATTTTCGAATGTAAAAAAAAATTTTTTTCTTCATTTATTACAATATGGGCATCAAATGAAAGGCCTTTATGAGCACATTTCAAAACAAAAATATATAATTTGTCGCTAAAATGTGTGAAATAAAAATAAATAAATTAAAAACAATTTAAAAACACGACTGCCCTGCTAAAAACAAACTAAAAAGTTAAAAAACAAGTGTCATTGCAGTCGGGGGACCTCTTCGATTAAAAATTGTTCCACAAAACGGTCCCCCGACTGCAATGACACTTGTTTTTTAACTTTTTAGTCTGTTTTTAGCAGGGCAGTCGTGTTTTTAAATTGTTTTTAATTTATTTTATTAGATTTTTTTCAAAGAAATAAAAACTTTTAACGTAAAATCACCGTCATAACTTGCGTGGAATTATTCCAGAGGTCTTTCCATAAAACTATATTGGAGGACATCTAACTCCATTATCCTCATCACCATCATGGCATACTCCAAAGACACGACGCTCGGTCTTGCGTTGCCTGCATCCAATAGCTTCCTACGACCTTCACAATAGGGATGTTGACTTATGAATAAAATAACGAAATACTAATAAAAATCGTAAACATATCAAACTTTTGGAGTAGCTTGTATACCTCTTGGTTTTATATATTGCCTATTATTTGTTTTATGACCCTTCAAAGTTGGGTGGACAAGTCCATTTAAAAAGTATAAAATTTTTTAAAATAAATAATACATTTAGTTAGTCCGTAAAATTTATAGCAAATTTGTCAAAGAAACCATTTTGATAAACACAATATTTAATATAGCTGCCGAACAAATTTGGCGTGACGTCATAACGTGGTAGCCGTTAGTATGGAGCGTTTTCGGGTGAGTCCAATTTTGTGCATTTCAAACTGTGATATCTCGGGCAGTTTTCATGCTAGCGAAATAATTCTTATACAAATGTTTCTTTTTTTTGAGGGGTAATTTATGTAACATAAAATAAAAAAATAGTCAACATGCCTGTAGTCATACTACGTTTTAGGGGGCTAAACCCACTGAGTATACTCCGGAGCGCGGTCGTCATTCCACAACCTGGATTACCTGTCAAATCAAAATCACTGAAAGTTTTTAATGCACACCGGGATTGAGCTTGGCCTTCACCTCACCAGATGTGAAGTGACGATAAGGCCAAAGGTCTACACCCGGAATCCTCATCGCAGAGGAACTGGCAATCTTGCCTCTAACTGCCGGAACACAACAACTTTTAAATTGTTGTTATGGTGTCAGACTTAGGTAAGGTGGTGGTAGCTAGCCAGGCGGACTTGAAATAAGCCCTATCACCAACCAAACCGACTACAAATCTCTGGGAATTGAACCCTGGACCCCTGCGTCTTACACGGGTGGGCGAACCACTAGACCACAGAGAGAGGCGGTTAAAAGTACACGTGTAATCGATATTACATGAGTACACCGTACAATGTCAACCTTTAGATATAGGGCACAGTGTGAGTTGATGATTTAAAATAAGTTTTTTCAAACAGTAAAGGAGCTCCATGGAAACGTTCGAATTTGACGGCTGACGTCACTTCGCAGTACTTTGGTCAGGGTTGTGACATCGCGTCGGCGCGTAGCATTCCACGAGACGGCCGGAAAATGCCAACCCTAGCGTTCCGACGGAGTGCAGTGACAAAAGGGCCTAATTGACGTTAGCAGCTCCCTCTACTGTTTTGAAAAAACTTATGTACCTATATATTATATATACTGTGTTTAAACTGTTGCTTCAACTTGCAATGGGGAGGAAAAGCGCAATTTTATCCCGATAGGTGGCGTCTGTCTTTGGTACCGGGCCGCCTCAAAGAAAGTGTCAAAACATATGGGAATCTCTTGGAGTATTGCACTTTTTAATTTGATACTGAGAAAATGCCGCATTGTTATGCATGTAACTTGTAAAATATTGGAGTTCATCGATTTCCCAGTAACAAAAAAAATAGTGGGCAAAAAAATATCAAAAAAAATATGCTTTTCCCTCGATTTTCTCCTTTGCTGAGCCTGAGAAACATTATAAATCAAAAGGAATGTTTCATGAATTTGATGAAGCTTCGCCAAAATAAAACAACATTTGAATTATAACAGCTTTGTTCTTTAATATTTCAACCACAGCAGTTTCTAACATATTTATAACTTGGATGAATATATCAAATATGGAATAAGCCCAATATTGGGGCCAAACAGAGAATTAATAGAATTTTATATGCCAGTCATTCAAGAAACTTAGAATAATAAAATAAATATGATAAAACGGTTCGTGTAATTTTGGATGGTACAGAAATTCCAGTACAGAAACCTGAAATTACTATTGCACAGAAGGCATCATCAGGCAACTATAAACACGGAAATTCTTACTCAGTTGCTTTGTTAAAATTTAAATCATATGCTTCTAATCTGAAATAAAAAGATTATACTTGTAAATCTTACACGAAATTTAAAGAAATGTAATGCTTGTTAGCAATTTTTTGTAAGTTGCTATAAACTCTCTTGCCTGTTGTTTTGGCTTTTCTTTTCCGTAATTCTTCTTTTATATGAGCTAAAGTTAGCATAGAATACATTGTTTGTCCGCAAAACCGAAAAAAATACAATCTAAGACAGTAAAACCACGTAATACACAGTCAAGACAATATAAGCTCAAACTGACAATTGTTCCAAAGACTAAGCGCCATCTGTAATTCACTTTGCCTTCGCCTCCCCATTCAAAACACGGAGAAACATGACACAATTTGTTTTAACCGCCCATCCGATAAATTTCTAGCGATAATTCTAAGCCTCATCTTCAATAGAGTTTCTAACTTAAGATGTTTCCCTTTGTTAGAATAATAAACCATAAAATGTACATCAATATAATGAAAATATCTCAAAGGCACATTATTCAAAAGGCTTTAGAAGAAGATAATTCGAATATTTTCAATACACTGGACCAGATAATTTACTCTTTGACATTGATTTATTCAGTCAAATTATAACTTCAGTGACTAAATTAAATTGACTAAATTCTTGAGACTTCACAGCTTGACGTAAGATAGAATAGAATATAAATGGCTTTAATAAGGGTTCCGGAGACAAATATCTTGGCGATGCGTCGACATTTTAGGGTTTGGGTATAGCAGCAATCTATCTAAAGGTCTGAAAGCAATAAATCTGTTGTGCTAGATGATTGGACTAACATACAACTTTAGAAACATACATTAAATCAGCATATAATATAAACTTTGTAACAAATTACTCTTGCGTGATGTTGATTATTAATTATATTATTAGTTTCTGAGCAAGTGTTCAGTATTGTTATTTAAACACATTTTGTGTGTTGTAAAGTACTTTTGTTATCAAAATATTAACAATTTATTTCACTTACAACAAGACTGATAGCTTCTTAAAATTTATTTAATGTTCTTTTCTTAAATTCTTGCAAAATAAAGCTTATTCTTATTCTTAACACAGAATAAATGACATCGCCCTATTTTTTAGTTTATTAAAGCCTATCTTATTTTTCAAAGTTTTTCAATTGTTGTTTACCACAACATGATGTGTTCCGGCAATGAAAAAATTATTTAATGGTTGGGCCTCCAGCCTTATCGTCACTCAAGATCAGGCGAGATACAAAAAGTCCATAAGTACTTACCTGTTACGTAGATAAAAAAGATTACTTACGTTTATAAAAGCTTTACCATTTCTCAAAGTTGTTGACAAATAAGGTCCAAGGTATTTGAACAGACGGACATAAAATAAACGAAAATAAAAGCTCCTTGTGGTTGGGAAAAGTCTGGAGAAATAATACTTACAAACGTCAGATATTCGAGGTGAAAGTTTCCAAGCACGCCGTTATTGACGTCTTTCGCCAACTTGCCAACTCGCAGAAAAGTCATTTTTGAAGAACTGCATAAGATTTGTTTTGTTAGGAAAATATTTTGTTACTTTACATTGTTTTAGGTTCTGACTTTTGTCTATTTTGCTAAAAACAACACCAAAGTTTAAAATGAAATGAAATATCTCTATTGCTTTTGATTTGATTACTCTTACCGCAAATAAATGAATTCCTACAAAATAATTCGCTAGCACTCGGTCTGTGAACTTTGTCTACAACAACGGTTCCCAAACCATGGTCTACGGACAAACAGCTGGTGGTCTGCACTGTAGCCAAAATATGGCCTGCTATCAGCTGGTTGTGATTTGCACACGCGACACGACCAGCTGGTTGTGATTTTCATGTAGCTTTGACTTACAAATCCAATGAATCCCAGGATTACCGTAGTTCTCTGAAGAAGCAAGCTCAAAAATCCAATTGATTCAAAATTAAGTTGCTTAAATGTTATGTTTTCTACTAATTTACAATTTTATTGAGTTTTTAATGAAAGTTTATTTAAATTAGTTGATTTTTCTTGTATTCTACCAATATATACTCTTCATGGTCTCAAAATGGATAGTTCCACATTCAACCGAAAATATTTTCCTCTTTTAACCGGCTCAAAGGGTATTTTGGGAACCACTGGTCTACAATATAAGTTGGTGTTCGACGCTTCGAAACAAGAAACGATTTCTCTGGAAATAGAAATAACATTTCATCGAAGTAGTGGCCCGTAACAAAAGAGAAACAATCCCAGTGCTCCCGAAGGACTCGCTATTGTATTTCCATAGTTGTCCTGTTTCGACTTAAAAAGCGACAAACTCTTAAAAGCACTTTTTCTTTATTGTTTGAGTAACAGTTTATACGTTGTTCAATCGTGCTCTTATCACAAAAGAGGCGTAAACTAAAAGAACATATAAGTACACACACAAAAATTATATACTTACGTTGATTAGTCGCTCGACTAATACCTAGCTTTAGAACACACCTCATGATGATGACCTCACTGAAATGGGGTTGAAAAAAAACCATTTTTAGAGCCATTTCACTCTGATTATCTTTATCACACAATCGTTAATTTTCTCTCTCTAATTTTAAAGGGGTTTGCAGCCATAATGTTCTTCAGTATAAAAGTACCTACTACCTACCTATTTACAGAACTATAACATCAATAATTTTCTCATCTTTTTTGCATTCAGTCGAATCGATAACTACCTATACACCGTCATTTTGTAGTCGTTTTAATTAACTTAAGGGTGTGTTGTACCAATGAAACTAAACATTTTTGCCCAAGAAACATGGGTCAAAAAACGACAAAAAATTTTGGTCTTCCATACTAACTAGACAGCTAAAACATTGTATTTGTATGGGAAAGTCCAAAATTTTTGTCGTTTTTCGACCCATGTTTATTTGGCAAAAATGATTATTTTCATTAGTAGAGCACTCCCTGAAGTTAATTAAAATGACTACAAAATGACGGTGTATACCCACTTACCGACTTTTTGGTTAGTGGATGCCAGATAGTCCAATATAACTACGTGCAAAATCTCGAACAAAGGACGGTGGAATGGCATTCGCATTTTTTGCTCTATTCCCATATGTGCGTTTGTCGACGCATAACTGATCGTCGAAATTGCTCCATGCCCTGAAACGAATGGCCACAGAAGGTGCCAGAACTGCCCAACGCTCATTTGTCATAAAAGTTCAGAAAAAAACGTACATCTGTTATTCTAATACGTGGCCCGGTCAAAGTATTCGGGTCGCGTGAAAAACGGGATATGCACACATACTATAGAATGGGGTTTGGAATAATGAAAGATAGGTTCATTATTTTTAGGAAGTGTTTAAGATTTTATGTTGAATGGTGAATATTACAATCTAATCAACCTACCTACTTTATCTGTTATGTGGTTATTTATCTAGGTATTTTGTTACAGGTGCCATTTATACTAAACTGTGACCGACTAAGTCACTAAATAATGTACCTATGATATCCTTTGTCGCGACGATTCACTATGCTGAGATTTCTGAGTATAAGTATTTTGTAGGCTAAAATCCTAAACTTCTAGAGCAATACAGATAGATACGTCACTTTTTGAATGCAAAAAAAGTTAAACAATTGCTCGTATTCAAATCACAAAATTTGTCTTTACATTGTCGTTACTTTTTTTCTACTGTGTCGTCATATTCATAAATTTAAAAATATGTAATGTAATTATGTAAAAATAGAAATAAAGATAAAATATATTATGATTTAAATATAATGTAATAAGATATCAGTAGATCTTGTTTATTCCATTCAAAAATGAAACTCGATTTCTGCCGAACAAATTATAGAGCTTCATGACGACCTCGCATCAATAATATCAAATAGCTTGACGATATTAGATTTTTATCGTGTTCGAGAAATATGTAGATGGCAAGGAAATTATGAAGAAAACGATATCTTGCCCTTTTTCAGTATTTGTATGCGACGTGAGTAACAAATTACATTATTATATGTTTTATTTTCAAGTATATTCGAAGGGGAGAGTATAGGTATCAGCACCGTATGTGGGTTTATTTGTTTTGTTGTTACAGTATCATTAACTTTTTTTTTTTTAATTTCAAGTATCTATTTCCAATTTTTTTGTATGAAACACAGTTAGTTTAGGTCTAATTACCTCTCATCTCAAACGCGTACCTAACAAATAAAAAGTTCAAAAATTTGTCACAAAATTGTGTAACACAATGTTGCTGTCGGAGCACAGGCATCAATTTATCTAGCACTCTAAATATTTTCAACGGATTGTTTCCATCATAGCCGAGAGTAAAAAAAAATGACTGACGCACACCTGTTACCGTTTAATTAAAAATCGTAACTTGAATTCTGAGCACGCAAACAAAATAAAGGCAAATATACCCCTCCCACCGCCATCAACCCGCACTCAATTTGAGATAAATTGCTTGATCAGGAATTCGATTTGATTATAATCGCCTTTTATAAGCGCAGGCGGAGTTAAATTTAAAGTGCTTCTCGGGATTTCTCGGCATCGATTTTCCGAGTAAAAAAACGACTCGATTACCCCACAGTGTCCTGCTGAATGGATTTTCGGACCGGATCGTGTTCTTTTATTATCCAGTGCGAATAGCCTCTTAGGGGGACACAGTGGGCCGAAAATTGACTGAAAAGAAGAGAAAATCAACTTATTCACCGTGATATGTCTTTAGAAAGCAGTGGAAGTAATAACGGGTCTTATATGGCTTGACGCCTTTTCTTGCTTGCTGTTCTATTGCTCGCGGCCTACATTCACGATAATACATGAATATAATATTCCTTTTAAAAGACGCGCTTTTCAATATTTTTATCATATTTCAGAGCTACGGGCTTTGAAGCACCTCAATAATTTTCAAGAAAACCTACTGAGAGCAAATAAATGAGTAGGTTAATTCTGCTTGTTTTTATACAATTATTTATACATTTTTTTTTCATAAGGAAAAAGTAAAATTATGTACTCACTGATACTAATTGGAGCGAAATAAGACTTAAACTCTCCTTAAGTGTGTACTATTATAAATAAACATATGTTATTAATAATAAACGCATATATTATTTAAATATTATTATATCTTTTACTTTAAGTTTGAATACTTTGGTCTGTATGTTTATTATGAGTGTAAATTAGAAATTGAAATTGTTCTAAGCATTAATACTTAATCCTTTCTATGCCTAATTATGTTTTAATCTAAGACTGATAATGCAATTATATTATCTTTTACTATATTATACTTATTAACTATTAGCTAATTATCTATTACATATTCTGTTATGATTAGGCTTTGACACTGATTGAGATGTGCTTGTGAAACTCTCATGGGAAATGTTGGCTCAGGTAATATCTACTCCCTACGCTTATAAATTATGTTATTAAAAATTCTGCGTGTAATACAAAAATAATATAAATTATACACCCCATTTTAAATACTTAGTTTTGTTCGGAACTCGTAATCGGCAAAAGAAAAAATGATAAAGTGACTGGCTACTTTATGTAATCACTCAAACTACACACACTATACAACAAACACAAACAAACACACACACACATTCACACACACACACACACACACACACACACTCACACACACACACACACAGAGATAAATTATATCAATAGGTAAATATTTATGACATTTAATTTGTTCTTCATATCTGCCCGTAAGTATGATATTATAGTGGTTGCGAGTTGCGACTGTAAGCAGTATGTAGCACAAACTCACTTATTATTTTAAAAGTTCAGGGTAATGTGTCTGGTATGCTAATGCCTAGAAGCGAAATAAACGAAATATGTTTACCCAAAACTGCGGCGGACTTTTCAAATCCTTCCCTTGCGCATTTGTAAAACAAAAGCCGAAGTGGCTAGCTTGCAGTCGACGTGAACAAATGCACGATCCGCGTTTCGCGTTCGCTACACTGAGCTTCTAATAGGAGTTACAGTCAAACAGAGACGAATATTTTAATATTATGCAATCATGTATAAATGTATACTTCTACACATAATAAGAAGCAAAGAATATAATGAATCATTTTATGCGAATAAATTATTTTTAAATTTTATTTAATACTGATTTCTGCGCGCGACTTCGTTCGCGTGGATATTTGAAAAAATCATTCGGGAACCTTTAACTAGGATAAATACATTTAAGTAATTTATGTTTTATTTTCATTCAAATTAGATCAGCCGTTTGTACGTGATTAGGTGGGTCCCCACCAAGCGCGTTGCCCCCCTTTGCCTCTCCCTCTCCCCCCCCCTCTTTATTTTTTAATCGTCAGCCTAAACACAAAATTTGAAGATCCTAGCTTCCAAACCGAGGGACTTTCAAACAAACTTTTATCCCTATTTCAATCCCTTCAACCCTTATTTCGCTATAAAAGGTACCAAGGTACCAATTGTGTAAAAGAGTAACAGATATAGGTACAGACATGGTTACTTTCGCATTTATAATATTATTATGGATTTATTAACCCGTCAGGCTCAGGCTTCGGAAAATGAGACACAAGGGATTTTGTAGGGTGCATGAAATTCGAGGAAATGATATCATCAAAAAAAATTCAAAATCATTTATTCAGTCTAGGCTGTTACAAGCACTTGTGAATGTCATAGAAGCCACGCCATCGGTTTGCCATCGGTACGATTAGTGAGATAATGATTTCGATGAAATGATCGTTTGCCATGCCGATCGATGCCAGCAAAAATAAAAGTCATATTTTTTATATATTTTGTTTCTTTTTTTGCACACCCTATACATTATGAAGTTACCAAGAACCAAGATGGCCGTTTGACAGTACTATTCTTATTTGGCGCGCATATTAAAAGTTTTGTCTCTGTTCGATTATTGAGCTTTTCCTCGAGCCAACATCTACGGTTATGAAATGGCGTAATGCGAACAACAAAATGGTGGAGTGTGACGACCTGGATATTATTGTGGAGGTTTTATGCAAACTAATGTCGCAGTTTTCTGATAGATATTTCAGTTCTGGATAAAAATATCCCACCAAAAACATTTTCATGTAAATATTGCCAAGACTACCACTACCACTGTCAAAAAGTTATCAGACCTCATGTAGAGCCAAGTTTCTAACTCTACGCGCCTTACTTTACAAGTCTTCTAAAGGTACCTTAGTTAAAATATGTCGCTTGGCCGTTTCGTTACTACAAGAACTATTTTAACTTGAAGGGCTATTTATAAATCGCAATTTAAAATCCAAATAAATAATTACTGACTGAATCATAAGAATGAGACGAAATGCTTATACTAACCACCCAACTAACAATTTTACGTCGTACAATGGTCGTACAAACGTTATCTTATTACCACTGGTCGCAAAAGATAGGTCACACTAACGTTATAATAACGTTTACTCAACGCGAAAAGGGCCCCATTTATACGACCTACATTGTTGTTTAATGGTCATACAAAAGTCACAAGATTACCACTTTCATCGTACAGTAGTCGCATCAAAACTTTACAACGACTCTTTCGTTATATTGTTGTCATACAGACGTTTTTGAATGACGAAAACGTTGTATATGAGTCAAGTAACAACACTTGTACGACTGATTTTTAATGTTCGTCAGTGACTCGTGTTTGTGGTTATGTTTCGAGATCTGAGTGCAAAATAAAATCAATTACAAGGATATAAATGGTGAGTATTAATTAAACTTTCATATCTTGCTAACTCTCGGGGGAGCCTTAACCCTAGAGAGCGCGTCCCCAAGGTGGTGGATAGGGGAATGCCCGGTAGATATACAGGGTAGGAGGGAAATAAAATACTTCCCGCGAACTAAATACTTCATACTAAATAGTAGTAAAACTAAACTCATGGTTTTACACTCACCCTACCTACCTCTTAAAGAAACATCATCTTTGTTATACTCTCATACCTATCAATGCCTCCATAACAACAAAAACACAAATAATTGTATTTGTGAACCAATTAAAAGGGTAAACTGTGTAACTTATCTTGGAGTTAAAGTCGATGAACACTTTTCTTGGTCTGAGCATATCAACTTTATTTGCAACAAATTAAAAACATTACTAGGTAAATTTTACCACTTAAGCTACAGAGTACCTAAGAGTACCCTTAAATGTTTATATAAGTCTCTGGTGGAATCTATTGTGGGCTACGCTCTCGACTGCTGTGGTCTTACATTTAAAACTAATATAGATAAATTAGAAAACATGCAAATCTGATTTTTAAAATTACTCGTAGATAAAAAAACCAAACACAAATATAACAATGATTATAGACAACTATTTAAAATTTGCAAAATTCTCCCGGCTGGTCTAAAACACAAATATCTATTATTGGTTAACAATCACAGCGGCCGAGGGTGCGACTCCACTTTGGAACATATTAAACATAGACATGTAACTAGAGCCATGACACAACAGAAATTTGTAATCCCTAGGATCCATAATTACTATGGAGATAGAACTTTACAGAAGCGTATACCATATCTTCTCAATTCGTTACCTGAAACTATTAGATGTGAGATAAATTTAAACAAATATAAGAAATTATTAAAAGATTACCTATTCACCATTATTTAATTAGACTCAATTCAACATAACTTTTTCTTTGTAAACCTAGATAGTAATAATTTGATCCTGCAGACAAACTGTCCAGAACAGTTTTGTGGGATACTGTTGTAAAGCTGTTTTATTATGTGTTTAATAAAAATAATAAAAAAAAAAAATAAAAAAAAAAAAACAAAAAGGCCGGAGAGAAAACTCCGTTATAAAACCCAGCCGTGGAGTTTCTTCGGAATAATCGGAGCAGAAGTCCCCGGTTGAGATGAGCTTTTAGGTCTGAGAGCTCATTAGAGATGGCGGCGGAAGAACCAATCTTGGTCAACGGCGGCATTCAGGTCCTCCAAGAGGACCAAGACCTTGGTGTCAGGTGGCAACCGACCGTAAAACTAAAAGCCAATAATTATACTTATCATGAGGCAAAACAGTAAAGGAAAGAGATATAAGGCTAGGGCGTTCCCCTTAGGCGACGGCAACAATGGATATGCGAGACATGCTAGGGCGTCCCCCACATGCGACGAAACATCAAAGAAAGGAGTCACGGCACCAATGTTGGAACTGCGCATATGTACTTGGAACATTGGTACAATGACTGGACGCAGTGCTGAACTTAGCTCTATTCTAGAAAGACGCCGCATAAACATTTGTTGTGTGCAGGAAACAAAGTGGAGAGGTGCCAAATCACGCCAGATCGGGAACGGTTATAAACTTATTTACAACGGGGAGGAAAATACCAGAAATGGTGTCGGAATAATTTTAGACCAATACCTTAGTAATAACGTTGTTGAAATTAACAGAATAAATGATCGCATCATGTCCGTAAAACTTGCCTTGGATAAACAACCATGCCTTAATGTTATCTGTGTCTACGCACCACAAGTAAATTGTTCAGAATCGGAGAAACTAGAATTCTGGGAGACATTACGAGCACATCTATCATTTATACCCGCAACAGAACAGAAACTAATATGTGGAGACCTAAATGGGCATGTGGGAGTGACCAGGGATGGCTTCGAGGACCACCATGGTGGCTTTGGATTCGGAGAACAAAATAAAGAGGGAGAAACAATTCTTGAATTTGCTGCCGCTCACAACCTTGCAATAGTAAATACTTTCTTCCAAAAGAAGGAGGAACATCTCATTACCTACAAAAGTGGAAACGGTAGATCACAAATAGACTATATTCTTATAGATCGAAAAGACATAAAGCAGATAAAAGACTGTAAGGTTATACCTGGAGAACCACTTACTTCCCAACATAGACTCTTATTAACAGCCCTAAAACTGAAAACACCCATAAGGATAAAAAGACCTAAAGTAGAAAAAATCAAATGGCATGCACTCAATAGTGAAAAGGGAAGCACCGTGAGAAACCAGGTGGTGGATTATTTTAACAAAACCGACCCTCTAGATAATAATAGCTCCTCAGTGATATGGGCTGGCTTCGAATCTTTCTGCGTTTCTACATCCAAACGTGAGCTAGGAATCAGCAAAGGAGCGCTACATAATGCTAAAGACACTAAATGGTGGAACAACCGAACCAAGGACAGCGTAGCCAAAAAGAAAAGCCTATTTAAACTCTGGCAGAACACTGGCTCCGATGAAGATAAAAACAACTATAAACAAGCCAAGAAAGAGGCAAGGCAAACAGTCGCTGTTGAAAGGGAAAAGGCTGAATCCGAGTTATACCGGAACCTGGAAGTAGCGACTAGTAATGACATATTTAAAATAGCAAAATGCAGAAGTAACGAATCGAAGGACTTTAAAACAACCAAATACATCAAGAATAAGGAAGGCACTCTACTTACAAACGAAAGAGAGATCTGTGAAAGGTGGTATGAATACTACCAAAACTTACTGAATGAAGAGTTTCCTAGACAAGAAGAAGTAGAACTACCAATGACCGAGGGCCCTATTCGCGAAATTACTGTACCTGAAGTCAAGAAAGCCATCTCCAAAATTAAGAACCATAAGGCGACGGGACCAGATGCCATACCAGCCGAGCTCTGGAAACTTCTCAATGTCGATGGTGAGGTGTGGCTCTCAAGGCTTTTTAACAATATCTTGGCTAGTGAACAAATGCCAGATGCTTGGAGACAAAGTATTTTGGTTCCGTTCTATAAAAATAAAGGAGATGTCCGAGATTGCGGAAACTTCCGCGGAATTAAACTTACATCACACACCCTGAAGATATGGGAACGGGTCATAGGTGATCGCCTGCAAAATTTGATAAACCTCACACAAAATCAGTTCGGCTTCACTCCGGGAAAGGGAACCACGGATGCAATTCATGCTATTCGGCTACAAGTGGAAAAAGCTCGTGAAAACAGACAAAACCTCTGGATGGTCTTTATAGATCTTGAAAAGGCCTTTGACCGTGTACCAAGAGCACTAATATGGCAGGCATTAAGGTCTCAAAATATCCCTGAAAAGTACATCAATCTGATTAAGGATATGTATAACGATGTGCAAACACGTGTAAGAAGTCCAGCAGGTTTATCAAAGAGCTTCGACATAAAAGTTGGAGTACACCAAGGGAGTGCTCTGAGCCCCCTTTTGTTTAACATCACCATGAACTACCTCACAGAGAAAATCCAAATGCCCGTTCCATGGAACCTTTTATATGCGGACGACGTGGCTTTGATCTCCGGTAGCATACACGAAATACAAGATAGCTTGGAACAGTGGCGTAGATCTCTCGAGCCGAATGGGCTACGCATAAGTAGGACTAAGACCGAGTACATGGTATTCAACTTCAACCCAGACAGATCTAGTATATTAAACACCGACCTTAAACTAGACGGCGTATCATTGCCAAGAGTAAACAGGTTCAAATACCTGGGCTCAGTCATTTCAGAAGATGGCACAATAACAGCCGAAATTACACACAGAACATCTTCTGGGTGGAATAAATGGCGAGAGCTTACAGGTGTCTTGTGTGATCCAAAATTGCCGGTAAAAACCAAAGGAAAGGTTTATAAGAGTGCTGTAAGACCAGCTCTGCTTTATGGTAGTGAAACATGGGCTCTGAATAAAACACACGAGAAAAAGTTACATACCACTGAAATGCGTATGCTCCGATGGGCGGGTGGAGTTACCCTTAAAGACAAAGTCCGTAATGAATATATTCGTGGGAGTTTTAAAGTAGCACCAATCACTGAAAAACTTAAAGAATCCAGGCTCAGATGGTTTGGACATGTAATGCGAAGACCCGATGATCATATTGTGAAAAAGTGCCTCTCCATGGCTACGCAAAAGAGAGGAAGAGGTAGGCCACAAACCACGTGGATGACGAATGTCCAGAATGACATGAAGGTATTGGGCCTGTCTATTGACGACACGTACCATCGAAGCAAATGGCGCCTCAAGATTAGGAAAGCCGACCCCGCGTAACGGGAAAAGGCGAGGACAAAGAAGAAGAAGATATCTTGCTAACTGTGTCTGTCTCCCATACCGTTTAGTTCGTCTGGGAATTAAAATTTTATGATAATATACCTATGTAAATACTATAAATATTTTCATGCCCCTTCGTAATTTAGCGTTTGAAACATAAAATTTGTATTAATAAAATTAAACTTAATTCTAAAAATGTCAGCCATGTTAATTTTGTCGCAAACTAATCTCTATACGACGTTTTAAAGACAAAAAGTCATTTTAAGGTTATTTGAAGACCAAGTAAAGCCGCCATTTTGTTAAACGTCGTTTAAAAGTCGAACCTTGACTCAAATGCGACATCAAGTCGTACAGACGTTTTAGCTAAAACTTTAATATAACGTCGTATAGTTTAGTCGTGCCGACGTTACTATGACCAGTTTATTATGACATATTTGTCGCACGACTAAAAAGTTAAATTTAAGACGTCTATAGGACCTAGCAGTCATCTCATTACTATTATAAGACTGCTGTCCGACTTAAAGTCGTACAAGTCAGCACTTATACGACATTTTTGCTTGTTGGGCAATTCGTCTCCAACTGAGGAAGTTTGTACTATGGCAATTAAATTAAGGAAAATAATATAAACATGCATATCTACTGGGGGTCAAGTCTGCTAATGTTTTCGTCAAAATCGTAGTTCAATGGTGTTTGAATGGTAACGCTTTTTGACACAGTTCTTGTTTTTTAAACCCAAAACCGAAACAAATTTTGTTCCTTAAACCTAAAACCGAAACATATTGAGTCTTGATTTTGGGTTTAAGAAACAAGAACTGTGTCAAAAAGCATTATCATTAGAACACCATTGAACTACGATTTTGACGAAAACATTAGCAGACTTGACCCCCTGGTAGGTCGCAAAACGATAATTATTTTTCATGCCACAGAATGAACGAGCGCACGAGTTGGTGCTACGACAAGGAATAAGGGTTAATAAAGACGATAACTTATTTACTAATAAACTTTTAACCCCCCGTCCGCTCCTATATTCGAGAAACGATTTGTTTTGCTTGTAGAATTTTGACTATGGACTTTTAGTCAAAATGCTAACATCCGTATGCAAAATGCATCGTTCTCGAATATAGGAACCAGCCCAAAATCGTCGAAATTTTCATTGTTTTATGGTTATCGCAGAACCCGCGGCAGGACCCCAAGGTCGCAAACTTGGATTTTGAAGGCCTATATAACATACTACCTACCTGTATAACATATTATTATCCAAAAATGGTGGATACCCAACCTTTTCCAATGTAAAATGTATAAATTTACTGGGTTACAAACCAGGTTTTGAAACCAGTACCTTTGGTGCAGGCAGTCGGCAGTGTCAGTACCGACGCATATTTGTCGGCTTTAAATTAATTTGTTTGTGACTATCAGTAAACTGTTGTGACAACAGTTTACTGATAATCAAAAAGTTGTCGTTAACTATACCACTTCCTAAGAATTAATAATTATTATTGGTAATAATAAGTAATCAAATGAGTATTATTATGACTTGACTATACTATACCGAAGCAACAAGTATACCTTAATCACCCAAGATGTTTTCTCAAGATTTTGTGAATTGGGCAGTTGAGTCATCGAAAGAAATAATAACAAAAAGTCAAAAACTTAACATCTACATCTAAGAAAGAGTGGGCACAGTCGCCCTGATGTTGATAGTACAAGCAATAACAACTACTGTTATCACTTTTAAAACTTTATTTTCCTTTTTATAATGCTTTTAATATAATTCATCAGAAATACGTGCTTCAGTCAGGAAACCTTTAATAGAACCGATTGTTTGTGTTATTTCTAGCGAAAATTTCATTACAACGCTCCGCTGAAGTTCTGACTTTATGAAGAAATAATTACTTAGGTAATTAAATTTTTGTCTCTTATATTAAATTTATATTTCGTCTCCATCTTTCGCAAAGTAATAAGAAATTCGTCATATAATCTTTCTTATTAGTTTAAAAGCTATAATGAATGAAATTAGCGATCTTTTTACCTTGAAACGAAATTAAGAATATAATTTCAAGGTGATGTCGGATTGGTGAAAATATTTTCTGGTAATTGATTTTCAATTTTATTTGGATCTCCACATATTTATCATACTTATTTTTTATTACATACTCTAGAAGTAAGATACGATAATTTCTTGTAATAAAATAGTATGACTTTTAACAACATGTTCCCAGTTTTGCTACACAAAAAACCTACTTACCGAGTTTAATTCAGGTATACTCTGTGCCTATCTCATAACTTAGGGTTATGGACCTAAGCCCTCCTGCGTTGTTTCATTATTTCTATAATGTAACTACAATAATTCATAACGTTTTATCAGAAAGATAAATCTGTAATAAATTGCGTGAAAATATAAAGAGTTTCCATAAAACTCATTTGTTCCTTTAAAGTGCTTAAATCGTTTCGTTTAGAAAATGAAATGAAAATTGCTTTTATTTCCGTTGGAAATGAACAAAAACTGGGACAACATCAATTATTACGCTCAAGATTGACCCATTCCTTTGATTTCCGTTAAAATTCAGACGAAGTCGACGGAAAATATAACTGAATTATCTTTTAAATAATGATTCCTTGATTTGAAGTGAGCACGAATGAAAGGAATCGATGAAATTAATTTTGAAATCCATAAAAATATTTATTTTCTTTTAAAATTAAACAATTTCAAAGAAAATGAAGCATTTCGTTAAAAATCTAAAATAATCCAATATAACATTTATTTATTTAACATGAATTACGTAACTAGTATAATTGAAAAATAGTCTGGCATCTGTAAAGGTGTTGCATTCGAATGTCGAAGGTAATTCTTCACACTGATGAGATAACGCTGGCTTACAGCGAAAACGTAAAAATTACTAGAAAATTTCGCCGCTCCCACTACCGACTCATAGCATAAGGTTAGTGCATTGGGCTGGTCCGGAATCCCGACTAAGCTGCTACGGGTAAGTCGTTTTTTTCTAGTATTTTTTTTATTATATTAATTATCTTAATATAAAAATAACATTGTGAATGCCTAAAATCTAAAAGTTCAATAATGAATTACGTAGGGTAATGTAACAGAGTTTAATTATATTAAGCTAGTAATCAATTAGAAAGTTGCCAACGAGATTTGTTCGCGCGATTATCTAGGGAGTTAGAGTACTCCTATCTGGGGTGTTTATATCACCGAAACTAGTGATATATCTAACGGAACTTTGGAAAAACAATGGCACAAGACGATCCGGCCGTTGGTTCACGATCTCAAATTACTCTCAAGGGCTTTCTTCTGATTTTCGGCTAATTTTCTGATGGAGAATAGACGCAAGAAGTATTTCACGTGAGAGCAAATATTTTGGTAAACATGGGAGATGTATGGGTTTGTGTGGACTATTTCTTATTAGGCTAGCCCCTTTAGATTTTTTACAAAACCTAACCTAACATAACCGTGACCAAATCCGAGGTTTGATTACGTGTAGTATTTAATCGGGTAAAGATATATTTTTTTACGGGTAGTAATTAATCGGGCCTAACTTAAATTATTTATCTCACACATGAAGTTTTACGTATTTTTGTAATACATAGTTTGTAGCCCGTATAGTTATTTTGTCGCCAAAAAAATAAAACGCTGCCAGGTTTAGTATTTAAGTACCCCATTAATTATTTCCAGTCACCCAATTAATTAATTCCCTTTTATTACTATTTGTTATACTATTGATCACATTTTGATCGTTCTTAAGTTCAACATTCAATTCAATGAATCTATGGCACCCACATTTTATTTCCACACAACAAACGTAGAACTATATATTTTAATCATATTTCAGACCAATTTTTGTAAGCAAACATTTTTAAGCGTTCACGTTGTATCAACCTCTATCAGAATTTATGACCACGATAATATGTGAGGCTTGAATTGAACACCATGTTAATATTTACACGGGTAACGAATACTTTACACCCTAATTAACATACAATTTATATCACGAGATTAATACAAACATAATAATACTGGTAATTAAATCGTAATGAGGACGCTTGTTTCTACGGTTCGTAGCATTTTCTTAGCGATTGAAATAATATTATTTTAAAGAGTAGGTATCAGTTTCAAGAATTAAGAATGTAGAGATGAAACGGATATCCGGTAACTATCCGGTATCCGGCCCATCCGGCAGTTTTAATACTATCCGGCCGAATACCGGATGTGGCGTTAGAGGAAATGCTTTAAATTGGATAAAAACTTATTTGCAAAATCGAATGCAATCAGTAGAAATAACAAAACTAGATTCTAAAAACGTTGCTCAGAAATATAGATCAGATTTTGAAGAAAATAAATTCGGAGTTCCTCAAGGGAGCGTTTTAGGACCTCTCCTTTTCTTAGTCTACATAAATAGCCTTCCAGAAATAACCAAACATAGATGTGTCTTGTTTGCGGATGACATTTCAGTGGTTGTAAAAACAGACGAAATTTTGACATTAAATGAACATATAAATGACATAAATAAAACAATAATAACGATAGTAGAATGGCTTAGAAATAATAATCTAGTTATAAATATTGACAAGACTTACTTTATAAATTTTAATAACATACTACATCAGACTATTAATATTAACTTTGACGGACAAAAGCTAAAAGGCACAAATGCAACTAGATTCCTAGGGCTAGAGATTGATGAAAAGCTAGATTGGAAAAGGCAAATAGAAAAAGTATGTAATAAAATAAATCGATTCTCATTTGCCCTCTATAAACTAACCAAAGTAGCATCAAGAAGTGCAGCTCTTGCAGCATACTTTGCCTACATTGAATCAGTTTTGCGTTATGGACTAATTATATGGGGAAATAGTACGGATGTTAATAAAGCTTTTATAGCACAAAAGAAATGTGTCAGGGCAATATGTGGTATTGCACCAGACGAATCATGCAAGCCTCTATTTAAATTATTAAAAATTATGCCACTTCCCTGTCTTTATATTTTTGAAGTAGCTAAATTTGTTAAGCAAAATATGTATTATTTCAGCCAAGCCAAAGATGTGTACCCGCGTAATACCAGAAACTCGTGTAGATTGGTTTCTGCAATAATTCCAAGAAGTGCGCGTTTCCGAAAAAAATGCTATTGGATGTGCATGAAAATTTATAATAATATACCGGACCATATAAAATATTTGACAATTAATAGATTCAAAGGAGCATTATACAACTGGCTAATGGAAAAATGTTTTTATTCTGTTAAGGACTATTTAAATTTTAACTCATCATTGATTTATTAATTTGACTTATTGTATTTAATTTTAATTTTATTGACATTCTATAAATTGTAAGTGTAATTGTATGTATATTGACATGGTTTAATAATTTCATAAATTCTATTTTCATTTTTTTACAATTTTTGCATGCTAATTTGTAAATGGCTGAATAAGCTGAACTAATTTATTATGAACATCTTAAGTGTAACCTTATTCAAATGCAAATAAATTTCATTCATTCATTCAACTACTATTAGGCCGGATAGGCATCTGGCCGAATAAAAAAAAACTGAATAAATAAAATATATTTTTAAGTAATTATTTGCTTTATTTAGTTAGTCTTAGTATCACTTGAGAAATATAATTCCGAATCGAATTGAGTCCACCTGATCGTTCGTGCGCTGCCTACGCAAGTGTGTGTGTGTGTGCGATGCACCAAACGGCTAAGTACTGCCGGATATCCGGCCATCCGGCCACATGGTTGGCCGAATATCTGGTATCCGGTATCCGGCCAAACTGCTATCCGTTTCATCTCTATAAGAATGCTAGTATAATAAAGGTCATTTGGCATATTTGACCTGCTTGATGAAAGTTCGCGTACAGAAACCAAACCAGTTTTAAATTGAAGAATTTAATCCCACTTTTAAAAATATGTATTATATTTTTATGTACCGACCGGCAGAAAAAAGTTATTTCACAGTATGTGTGCGAGTATATGTATGATGTTATTAAACTTTTGTTAATAACACAGAAGTTTTTACTTTCATTGTGAAAATGTGTGGTACAAGCATAATAAACGTTTGTATTGTCTTTATTTATTTTATTTTATTTATTATCCAAATGATATGATATAATGATAAAAAGTGAAACATGGCCTGCAAGAGTGCGACCCATATCACTGAGTAGCAGATACATTTATCTACATATCTAGCCCTATTTCGTGTACGCCATAAGTCAAACGTCGAACAAAATGCCCATTGACCTTTGTTATGAAATTTTGTCACAGTGTATTGATACTATTTATAGATATGAATATATTATAATCTTACTACACTTTTAAATAATCGCGTTGCATTATTATATTACAATTAAACGTAGTCTCTTAAGCTAGGGTTTCCTAAGATGACGGTGCTGCCATATTACGGCCGTTATTTAGCGGCGTAGAACGTTGTCTATGTAAACAATACGACGCGGTTTCTGACGTTACTTAATCTACGACTTTAAGATGTAAGAAGAAGAATCTCCTAGAGATTTACATTAGCTTATTTTTTCGATGTGAACCTTAGGCACTTATTGTAGACAAACGAATCTAGCACCTTTTCACGTCCAAAGAAAATGAGGGCGTCCTCTACCGAGGAAACTGCCAATAAACTAAGCCGTCATTTTCTCAACGTTGTTTCTTTTTCATCAAAAACATTTCCATCGCAAGGAACAACTTGCAAGTAGGTACCTACCGATAAAATGATATAATACGGCTTAGAATCATTCGAATAATATTCTCAGTCTACGTAGGAAAATTCAGTCGTTTCTTGAATTCATGTTAAAACGGTTCTCTGAAAGTTTCCCGGTTTTAAATTCCGCTTCTTCAATCGAATTGTCATTATTTCTATCACCTACTTATTCTTATGTACTTACTAATATGTTATACAATGAGGAGCTCGGTGGCGCGCGCAGTGGCTTAGCTCTTGGCCCAGCGATTGCGGAGGTTAAGCGACTTTCGCAAGGGTCGGTCATGGGATGGGTGACCAAAACAATTATTATATCGAGCTCCTCCGTGCTTCGGAAGGCACGTTAAGCCGTTGGTCCCGGCTGCATTTGCCGTCGTTAACACCAATCCGCATTGGGCCCGCGTGATGGGTTATGGCCCGTCCTCCTTATCCACCCATAGGGAAGGCCTATGCCCCAGCAGCGGGGACATTAAAAAAAATTACTGATGGACATTTTAAACAATATTATGCTTATAGTCATGCCTATACCACAGATAATATAATACTCCTATACCCAGGTGTCGTGTGGCTGATATGATCATGCTTAGTCAAGTGCAAGTTCTGCTTATCTAGGGCTAATTAAATTATAATTGTTATGAATTGTCTTTTAAACAAAATTGCATTTGTTACAAATTGTTACAATTTTTTTAATACAATAAAGCATTATTATTATTATTATATATATATATTTGGGGTGGTTGGGGATCTACCTCCGAGCGGTCCACCCCGGGCGCGATATTAGAAATGCCTGTGGGGTACAGACACTACCTGCTCTGTACCGCTCTGGGTTTTTCTAACTAATAACATTAGAAAAAGCCTGTGTGTTTCAGAGCATCGCTTGCTCTGGAGCGCGCGGGGTTTTTCGACTAAAAATTTAATAATATCACCGTAAAAAGCCTGTGGAACACAGACAATTCAGAAAATTACAGTTGTGGTTAAAGTATTCCTTTTTCATGTTTCGGTAAATTATGTAGAATATTAAAATAGTGATTTATAGTCATACTAGCGATTTTTTTTTAAAGTGGTATATTTTTTTAGTTTATCCTACTATTCATATTAATTTATTGTGTATGTTAAAATATTTTTTCTCTTAAACGCAAAAAAATGGCAGGCTATGCTAAATGGGATGGATTGGGATGAAAGGCACACAGATAGTTTTTTTTAACCTGGATTAAAATATTTGACTTAGACTTTGGTTCCTTTATTACTTTTGCATGCTTATTACTTTTGCATGCTATTAATATTTAGCAAAACATGTGTACTGTTTTATATACTCAACATCTTTTATACTGTGTTTTATGCAAATAAACGATTATGAATTATGAATGAATGAATTATGAATTAAGAACGTCGCGGGCGGTAGCTTGATAGAGCGCATTTTCAAGTTTCTTGGATAATTAATAAACAATACCTAATTATGTTTTATTGTATCACTAATCTGACATAAGTAATATTTATGTGAAACTTAATGTGTTTTTCATTTCGATTTATTATTTTTTCATTAATATTTTTGTTATAAATAAAGAGTATTACAAAAAAGACAAAAAACACATTATCAGTGATTATAATTTTCTTGTTAACAGAAAAAGCCAGCAAAATTATTTATTTCCTATATTACAAAAGTACTCTTTGATGTGGGTATACAAGACAGCACGTTAAGTTAAACAGTTGAACTGCAAAACAGCTTTTATAACGTACGGCATAAAGGCGATCACAAGGTCAAGTACCTATAGTCTAAATCTGATGTGCTGTTGACTGTAGGTACAAACATTATCAAACGAAATAAAAAAAAATGAAATAACGTTCGGCTGTTAGTTATGGCACTCGAAAATTGCAAAAAACTAACAAAATACTTTTCTTTCATAAAAATAATTTTTTTTGTAAAACTCTCAATTAATATTATTTATGGTAGGATATTTTTAATTCCTTACATACATTACACACATTTTTAGGTAAGGTAGGTAAAATGAAAAGTTTGATTGTGCTATGCCGTTTTCGAGAAATTTTGCAAATTACGATAAAACAGCTGTTTTTTGGGGATTTCTTTCTAAAAGGACCTTCCAAAAATAAATTATGTCCCATGTTTTTTTGACGAGTTAAAAGTTTTTTTGATAAGAGAGATTTGATATTTTAGTTTAATATCCAAGTTTCACGACACTTAGTGCCTTACGCGTCTGTATCGCCCGGGTTATTTATATTTAGAAAATCCCTGTGGATCACAGCGCAAGGTGTCTGTGTTCCACAGGCTTTTTAGGATGATATTATTAAATTTTTTGTTGAAAAACCCCGCGTGATACAGAGCAAGCGGTGCTCTGAAACACACAGGCTTTTTCGACGTTATTAATTTGAAAAACCCAGAGCGGTACAGAGCAGGCAGTGTCTGTACCCCACAGGCATTTCTAATATCGCACCCCGGGCAACGACATCACAGACCACCGTCTGTGTTGTACGGCTGAATGATCCCCCTGCGGTGGTAGGCTTCGTACGAGGCCGCCTGGTTATGCTACCACCATCCCGCCTGAAACCGGTGCCAAGCAGCTTGCTGCGTTCCGTTGGAGTGGGCGGGAGTACCAGCGCCATTGGGAAGTAGCGAGCGATCAGTTGCGCTGTGAACTATGAACGTTGCAAGGCTCTCAATGACACCGTACCGGGCAACTCATTTTGGAGACTAGCGGGATCCGAAGCACGGTCCTGCCGTTGACCGACCGCAGTTAGTTGGGGGCCCAAGTAGTGCGCTAGCCACGTGTGAAAGGCTGCCCCGCCAACTCGCGAAAAATCCCAAAATGCGCCACCGTGCCAGTTGGCGACCGGACGGGAGGACCCGGTGGACATTTTCGGGGGGGTTCGGGCGTCCCCGCAGTCTCCAGATTGAGTTTCCTACATGTCGGTGAAGCTGTGTTGCTCTTGTTTGTTCATTGTGCGGCGCCTCGATCAGTTTTCTACTTCCCCTACTTCACTCCCTACACAACATGAAAAGCTCAAAAAGGAAAAGGTTTAAACAACGGCAGCACTTCCTCCCAAAAAAAGTGCACCTCACTAACATCCGAGGCCTGCACTCTAATATCAATCCGGTCCACCACCATCTTGAAACCGAAAAGCCACACCTATTCTTTTTAACGGAGACGCAGATAGCAACTCCGTCCGACGTATCGTACCTCAACTACCCAGGCTACACTCTTGAGCACAAGTTCAAGAAGCGGGCAGGGGTCTGTGTATTCGTACGCGATGACGTCTGCTATAAGCGTCTCCGTAGCTTTGAAAACTCTGGGTTTTCCGCTATTTGGCTATTGGTCGACACTGGAGTAGAGAAATTTCTCTACGTCGGTGTATATCGATCGCACAGCGGTGACCAGGAGACGACCAGGCTCATGGAGTATCTTACTGAGGCGGCAGATCAGGCTAACCAAAAGTATTCTGCAGCGGAGCTCGTGTTTCTCGGAGACTTTAATGCCCACCATCGTGAATGGCTGTTTCCGTTTGAGAAAACTGACCACGCTGGGCGTGAAACGCGTAAGTTTGCATTATCAATGGATCTCACCCAATTGGTGAACGAAGCAACGCGGATACCTGATGTTGTTGGCCATACCCCCAACTGCCTAGACCTTTTGCTGACAACTAACCCTTACAGGCATTCTGTATCAGTCTCAGCCCCGCTGGGCTCGTCAGATCACTGTGTGGTAAAATCCGTATCGATTTGCTTGCCTCCTGATGACAGCCCTAGAGGCACGAGGCGTTTATGGCGATACGAGTCAGCTGATTGGGACGAAATGCGGCATTTCTTTGCATCATATCCCTGGCAGCAAGTGTGCTTCTCTTCAAAGGACCCCTCGAACTCTGCTGACGCGGTTGTGGATGTGATACGGCAGGGAATGGAATATTTTATTCCATTCTCCGACATTCCGCTTGGTCACTGTACCCAACCATGGTTCAACGCAGACTGTGCTCGCGCAGAAGCGAGAAAAGAATCCGCTTTTCGAGCCTGGGTACAAGCTCGCGACCGTAAAGTGCGTGCCAGAAGGGTTCGAGCTAAGAAGAAAGTCTATAATTCTGCAGCCAAGTTTAGCAAAAAAGTTATCCGTAAGGCTCGATTCGACCATGTAAGTCGTATAGGAACCAAATTATCAAACAGCCCTACTGGCAGTAAGCAATTTTGGTCCCTGTCTAAGTCGGTAGAATCAAATTTCTGCCACCTCACTTTGCCACCCATGTTGCGTCCTGACGGATCGCTGGCCCACTCTGCGACTGAAAAAGCAAATTTGTTTGCATCTTTGTTCGCGAACAATTCTCGTTTAGAGGCAAGCTCGGTAAATCCACCTACTTTACCTCACTGTGGCGTTTCCATGCCGCATATCACCATACACACCAAAGAGGTCAAAAGAGTATTGCTGAACCTGAATGTGAATAAAGCCAGCGGCCCGGATGGCATTCCTGCTAGATTACTGAAAATCTGTGCTCCTGAGTTGTCTCCTGTACTTACGTGCCTGTACCGCCTTTCTCTAAAAACTAAAACTGTTCCCAAGTCCTGGAAGGTTGCGAATGTGCAACCCGTACCCAAAAAGGGTGACCGTGCCGATCCCACCAACTATCGACCTATTGCCATCACCTCCATACTCTGTAAAGTTATGGAAAGGGTACTGAATAACAAGCTGCTATCGCACCTAGAGACGGACGGGACGCTCAACTGGGGATCTCCTAGTGTACCTTACGCATTGTTGGGGAGAAGCAATCGAGAATCATGGCGAAGCACTTGCAGTGTCGCTTGATATCTCGAAAGCCTTTGACCGGGTCTGGCACGCTAGTTTGCTGAGCAAGCTTCCAGCGTATGGTTTACCTGCTGACTTTTGCAGTTGGACTTCGGATTTCTTGAGCGAACGGTCGATAAGAGTGGTTATTGACGGCTGCTCTTCTGACCTCATGGCTATAGAAGCTGGAGTTCCTCAGGGATCGGTTCTTTCCGCAACGCTTTTTCTGCTGCACATCAACGATCTGCTTATGCCCGGAATTGTTGGGTATGCAGATGACAGCACGATTGCGGAGAGGTATTTGTCCAATGCAAATGCCAGCAGAGACGAAATTAGTTCCTTGAGAGAAGCCATGGTGGAGCGGACTAATATGACTTTGAGTCTTGTCTCCCAATGGGGCGACAACAATTTGGTCACTTTTAACGCCACCAAAACGCAGGCATGTCTATTCACTGCTAAAAGGAGTCCTCTGAACTTGACTCCTACTTTCCGAGGTGTTTCTATACCAGTCACCGACAATCTCGATCTCCTTGGCATAAAGTTGACTTCCGATCTCAACTTTGGTGACACAATTGAGTCGAAGGCTCAAACTGCGGCCAAAAAACTAGGCATCTTGAACAAGGTTAAGCGATATTTCACGCCGGGACAGCTTCTAACTCTTTACAAAGCGCAAGTCCGGTCGTGCATGGAATATTGCTGCCACCTGTGGGATGGGTCCGCAAAGTACCAACTAGCCGCACTAGACTCGGTTGAACGCAGAGCCAGAAAACTTATAGGGGATAGTAAGCTAGTAACAACTAAGCTTCATAGTCTTTCCCACCGCCGTGAAGTAGCTTGTTTGGCGGTGTTCTACAGGTTATATTTCGGAGAGTGTGCTCTTGAGCTGCATGAGCTCATTCCGCCATCCCCGTTCTATCATCGGTCGTCCAGACGCACGGCGGGGTATCACCCCTATTTGGTTGACATTCCATGCATGCGCACGAAGTGTTTTTCGTCTTCTTTTTTAATGCGCACAGCCAAGGAGTGGAATTCCCTGCCTGCGTCTGTATTCCCGCAAGCATATAACCCAGCGATATTTAAAGCCCGAGTGAATAGGCTTCTTCTGGGCAAGCTCGCTTCATCTTCGGCCTCTTCTTAGCCTTATGGTTCTCGAATGTGGCCAAGAGTAAGCCCATTTAATGTAAAAAAAAAAAAAAAAAAAATATTATTATTTGAAACGTGCATTCAACAAAACCAATCGTCCTTCACGAGAAAGAAAAAATACAACATCTTTCTGAAAGTCAAAATAAATAATTGGTCCACTTAATAAATGAGTTGTAGAGTAAGTGAGCAGGGATCTAAGAAATTTCTCGAGGAATTTGTTCAGGGTGCTTAGAGAGTGTGTTAGGGTGTCCTAATGTATCTATATACCAAATTTCATACAAATCTGTTCAGCCATTGAGTTGTCGAAACTTTTTTTACTTTTTCCTTTTTATTTTGTTTTAACCCGCGTGGTTCCCGTTTCCGTAAAAATATCGGGATAAAAAGTATCCTATGTTTTAATCTAAGCTATCTACTATCTGTGTGCTAAATGTCATCTAAAACCGTTCAGTAGTTTTTGCGTGATTGAGGAACAAACATCCAAACATCCAAATCATCAAATGTATAAAATTTGGTATATAGATACATTAGGACCTGAATTAACATACTGGCTATTTTTATCCCGAAAGAATACGATTTATGTAGCAGGCAACAGCTAGTGATAGACAAGTCATTTTTTTTTTCGAAAATTTTACTATTTCAGATTGAGTTCGAAAATGGGTTAGAAACTGAAAAAGTGTATTAAACAAAAGTTGTAGAAAACTTTATTAGCTTTTAATTCGTAGAAGATATTTTTCTCTACGACGCACCGTTTTAAAGATATTAGTGAAAACTCAAAAGTGGGAACTTTAACCCCCCCTCCTCCCTCCGGCTCACCTCCTAGAGGCGGGGACTTTTAGTATGTTTACTCTCTAAGCACCCTGAACAAAGTCATGGAGATTTTTTTAGGTCCCTGCTCACGCACTCTACACCCCCTTTTTGATTAATCTTTGAGCGGACTAAATAGGCTATCGTGTTTTTGTTTTTCTTAAAAATTTGCTTTGACATTTTATTTCATTGCAATAAAGCAAGAAATAATCTTTGAATACCTATAAGATTCTTGCAATAAAGTTGAAATTGTAAATGACTTTTAAGGCCAAACTACTTTTTGTTGATTGTCTTTGTTATGAAATGTATGTAAACGATTGTTTTCCATGTTTTCCGATGCCCAATCACCCATTCTTTATCTTGAAGTATATAGGTATCTACTTTTTGTTATAAATCTCTTCTCTGTCCGAGGGTAAGGCGTCGCGCAGAAATTCTACAATAATGCCTGAACGGAAATTAAAGCCCACAGAGGCGAGAGCTCGCGATACACTTTTATTGCATGGATTCTTAAGAATTCCCGTGTGACATTTCTCCACGTGGCTACCAGCGTCGCTTTGATATTTGCCAGAGCCGATATTCCTTAGGCTTACTTTATTTTTCGCTAAAAAAACAGCATCTTGTTTAAACAGATTTGATTTTCATTTTTCCTTAGAAAGTAGAACAATGTTTTGAATCGTTTTTTTATTTTGTATTAAGGAAGCTTGTACTAAGTCGGATTAAATCCTTAATAAGCTTCCGTGTTTTGCAAAGGATTCTTAGTTATCGCTATAAAGGTGTGTTTAGAGCCCTGGATTTTGATTAAATTTGTTTTTTTTTCATGGGGTTGCTTCCACTTTTGTGCTTTCATGGTTATAAGCGGTCAACTGTAAAGTCTGTAACAATCTGGTATGAGGTATAATTTACGCGTTATTTATACATGTTATGATGTATATTCGAAACAAATATTTTCTAACTAGCCGCCGCCCGCGGCTTCGTCTGCGTGGAAAGTTTCTTTTGCAATCCCTCAGGAACAATACTTTTTTCGGGAGAAAACCTTCCTTCTCTGTACCTACTGTAGCAATGTGTATGTAAAATTTCATGATGATCGGTTACGGCATAACAAACAAAAAAACGGACTTTTTATTTGCAATTTTAAACTTTTAGATTTTTGCATTCACAATGCTATTTTTATATTAAGATGAATAAATAATGAAAACATATTAGAAAAAATCGGCTCACCCGTAGCAACTCAGACGATTTTCTAATATTTTTTCATTATTTATTCATCTTTTTATTTGCATTCATAATATTAGTAAGTATTGACTAAACAGCTGTTACAGCTGATTACTTAAGCTATATTTATTTTATAAAAAAAAACATTATTAATACAACTTATCCTTGATATTGAAATAATCGAAAGCCTTGTCCTTTTTGGAATATTTATCTTATTCTAAAATGTAGTCGAGTTAATTTTTGTTTTGACTCAATCTTTTGTTTTTTTATAATTTTTGCTTTGAGAAACTTAACGATGTTCGAACGATGTCTCTTTATGTTTTAAAGTGATTTAAGTGTTTTCATCGTATAAAGTAAGCACAAAAAATTCCATTATGTGTGTGATGTAAGAATAGCGCTTGCTTACCATACCACCCTGGTAAATATGTTGCGGATTCAACTTGAAAATTGACTCTTTGGGATAAGTTAGAAGTTTTAAATGTTTCTGTGGTCTAGTGGTTCTTGTGTAAGACGCAGGGACCCGGATTCGATTCCCAGGGGGTAATTTGTACTCGATTTGGTTGGTGGTAGGGCTTATTTCAATTCGCCTGGCTAACTACCACCATCTTACTTATCTGACGCCATAACGATAGTTAAAAAAAAGTGTTGTGGCAGTTAGAGGTAAGATAGCCAGTTCCTCAGTGATGAGGATTCCGGGTGTAGTGCACTTCCACCTTCGGCCTTATCGTCTCTTAACCTCAGGAGAGGTGAAGGCCAGTTGTGTATAAAAAAAGATGTAAATAATGTTGTATTTTGTAGATGACTGAGATGTGATTATCATAAACCCAATCGCATTCAAGGAGAGGTAAACAGGAAATAAGGAAAGTTTCCTTTAAAAAACCATCGTTACAGACTGTATCAAGATTAAAGTAGATTGAAAGATGATAATAGTAATGTTTCTTGGATGAAAGTTATCTTATTCGCAAAAAAACAAATTGGTACTTCTTCGTGTACTATTCATAAAAAACATGATTTTACAGATAAGCGACTTGTTACTTATCAAAGAAAATATAACCATAATAACATTACGTTGTTTACACTTGCCATTATAGTAGGTATATAATATTTAATTCATCCTGTATTTTATCTAACAATAAAACGTAAACAAAGCGTGTTCAAATTTATTCGGTTTCTTGCGAATTATCAACAAGATCCATTATTTAGTTTTGTCAGAGTAAATAAACAGTCGTTTGAAAGGCAAAAGACTGTTGTTTATACATACTTTTCTAAAAGGTTAGGTTTTATTGTTTTTACTGGTCTAGTGAAAATCTAGTGCTTATCAGTATTGTGACTAGTTTTTTTTTTATTTTATTTTTTTAGATTGGGTTATTGTCGCGTTAGAGTATATATTCTGTGTTATTGTGCGATTTGTGTGAGTTCATAGCTAACCCATCTAAAAAAACTTCATCTAGCCATAAGACAAACAAGTATAATGTATATAATATGTTTTTTTGCAATCGGCTTACTAATGATATAAGCCAATATGATGAATATGGCGATTTCTCGTGTAGAGTGTGTGATGGCATCTACTCTTTGATCACTTTAAAAATAAGTATACAAGGTGTTTGGTAAAAGCCTTATAAAGCCGAATATGGTAGATAGGGACCATCATACTAAACAACTTTTAGTATGGGACCAACTCTGAAATCGCGAAAAAAAATCTGCTGTTTCATACATTTTGATATTTTCGTTATTAATTTTTGTATGAAACAGCTGATTTTTTATCGCGATTTCAGAGTTCGTGCCATAGTAAAAGTTGTTCAATTTGATGGTCTCTATCTACCACATTCGGCTTTATAAGGCTTTTACCAAACACCTTGTATATTACAAAGACTATGTCTTTCCGCTTAAGGTGCTTTTCATAGCTTCGAGTCGTCAGCTTAGTCTCCAGTTCATTAGAGTGTCTCTCCAGCCTTTTTCGGTATTTCACACTGGCATTATGGCTTAAATAAATAAGTGTGCAATCTTAAGCATGATAAATCGCAGTCACTGCAGTCGTACGAGTGTAATGTAAAAGTTTTTTGAACTAGAGTTTCTAATACTAAACTAGAATCTGCCTTTCTATTGTCTAATTTCAAAATCTACCGTAATGGCTTTCACGATGCAACACATTGATGCTTCTTTTTGGCACAAATAAAAACTTACCAAAGAAATGCAGCAATGTCTTGCAACAATTAGGCCCCAGTTTCATCATGCACATATTGCCGTCATCTACGTTTCTCTTTTTTCCTTTTCTCTTTTTTTCCATCAGAAAGTTCGCCAAAAGTCCTTTCCACGCACATTGACAGCAACAACCTATTCTTCTGCACAGTGGCCCCTCTATAATATCTACCACATAACTACCTATACCTACGTGACAGTTTTTACCCTACATCTCAACATGATAATACATGCTCTTTGTTGACCCCTGGGTTCCGGATTATGGTTATAAGTTTATGTCTGGGCTGCAGATTATAAGGGAAATTCGTATACTCGCAAGGGATTTTAGGTCAAATACTTTTTAAGTCGCATCGACGAAACCAGATGTTATCTTAATTAGCTTGTTGATATTATCAGCGTAGTTTACCCTAATTTTGGTTCTAGATAGTCTTGGTTTGGTTGTGTTATGTATATAGTAGGATTGTTATAATTTTTTTTCTTTGCCTGTTATTGTTTGTTCACACTGTATATTAATGTTCGTTTTCTTTGTCTATACTGAATTAATGTTATTCATACATTGTGTTTTGTGCTGCGTATAACGTAAAAAATTATGGGTTGTGGAATATTGCCGTGGTAAATGTTTAGTGATTTATCATTACAAGAGTTATATGTGATGTGCAAGTTTAGTACGTAACCTATAGTAATTTAGAATAATTTCGAATCATTGCTACTTTTGTCACTTTCTACCTATTGAATTCACATTGTCATGGGAGTGTCTTAGCTGAGTGAAATCATAACTTTGATGATTTTTGTGACTAAAAGAGATTTTTACAAGAATTCCCCTGCAACTGACCGACTTTTGCAATGATATTCACTAAGGTCATTAAGATCTTCTATAGTTTATAGTAAGTTAAACACTACTTTATACTTTTACATAGCAAAAAAAAAATACTTTTCGATTTCATCTCGGAAGCTTATTCACAGAGATTCAATATCATGAAAAACAGTAAAGGAAATTCCATTGCGAGTTTTATTAACGTAACGTTGAACGAGATTGTACAGCCACAAAATAAAATGAGTGTTATACAGAAGGTTCGCTCAGCACGCGTATCATGATGGGCTCGAGAGAGCATCTACTCCAAATGTCACTATTGTCCGGTCGAAAGATTTTTTAATGCACAACGTGGTAGTGCTTGTGGCCTTCACATCACTTGATTATAAGTGACGTGTCTGGGTAGGCCTGAAACTGCCTGTATGAAATGTCTATGTGTGTGTCCACAGATAACTACGGTTTCTTTCAAACAGCTTTTCTGCCTAACTTTATGTTTTGTGGTAGTACGACTGTGCTCAAATGACGTTCACGTACAACGGGGGATGGAAAGATTGTATTTTAAAGTATTTCCATGCCAACTGTCCAGTCCGAAACCATAAATCTCTCGCTTCCAGGGGCCCTACTATCGGTTTTAAGTGAAAACGAGACGGCGCTATACGGAGCGGGTGACAGCGGCGTTCTTTCAAAGCGCAATTTCAGATCTTTGGGTGAAATCTTAGAATTTAATTTTTTTGTGGAACAAAGTAGGTACAGAAATAAATGAGTCACAAATTGTAAAACTTTGGGATGACTTTACTATTTTCTTTTTGCTTGCATTGATGACCGTTTTAACTACAGCCTGTACTAAGATGCATATGCTAAGCGCATCTAGTAGAGGCTATGTTTATATGTTAGCTAAACCTATTAGTTTTTATTTTATAGTTTCTCGATTCATTTATTTTAAAATTGGTTTTATCGAACGTCAACCACTTTTTATCAGTGCGGTTTTTACTAGGTGAAACTTAATTGGTGACATATATAAACATTGATGATAGAAATAATTGTCCCCATTTTGTATATGTCTAACCCTTCAAGCCGCACCACACCGCGTTCGGTAGTTATAAGTATAACAAATGTTATGCAACATTCTCTAACTTTTTTCTCTCACATTTTGTAGCAATATGTTACACAGTGTTATAGAATGTTATCGTGTTACACAATGATATACTTAAAGTATACAACTACTGTGTGGGAAAATTCATAGTAAGGCCAGAAGTGGGTTCCTTGCGTTTTCTGTTTAAAAATTAATAGTGCTGCCTTGTAGCATAACGTTTTATTGCTTACTAGCAGCCGGAAGAATGAAAAGTTATTATGCGGTGTGGGTCGTAATATTTCATTTCATATAATAAGCTTGTTCCACGTATATTGAAAATGAATAGCCGGACAATTGACAGATTTTAAAGTGGATGATAAACGTTTATTTTGTTGTTGTTTGATGCCGGACGATGAATATGTCACTTAAATAAAGATGTAATTTTATTTGATTGGCACAGTATTTTTGCGAGTTCGAGGGCACTATTTAAGGTGTTAAAAATCTCAATCAAATAATAGTACATTATGAGACAAGTTAGCTTAGGTTGCTCATTGCACACAAGGCTGTGGGTTGCAGCCCGAGCCGCAGGCGAGAGCGTAACTCAGCCGAGTGTGCAATAAGCAAGAGCTCACGAGTTTCATACGACGTTTTTCAACACATTGGCGAGGAAAAAACAAAGTAATTTACCACACAGCAACAAATACGACAAAAACAAAATATGGGAAAAGGCACGCAGGTTTTTTTTTGTTTTTTTCAAGCGCCAATGCAAAAATATTTTGCGAACAAAGGGATGAGTGAGCATACTGCCAACTACAGCCTACTTCAAAATTATGATTTTAAGTGATAAAATGCAAATATTTTAATATTTTATAACAAAATATTATGAATTATGAATAATCTGATAATAATAAATATTTGTTTCACTTAATTAAGGACTTACACATTCATTTACTCCAAAAATGTATAGTCAGGTGGGGTAAGTGAAACACCGGGGTAAGTGAAACACCCAACCATATCTAAGAAACTATCGTAGTTTATTCTCATAGCGATGTGTCGATAAAGCAGGAATGACGAATTACTTCCCTTGACACAACACTGATATCGCTGCGATCATTAAACTAGCTAGTAAACCAAAAAGAAATTCATTAGATGTCAAAACGCAAAACACGATGTTTTTTTGATAAATCTTTAAAACTGGACCCTATTTTATGAGAATTTGATACATTTTGGATATTAACGGTTAAACATGATCCTTTTGTCCTGTTTTTAATTAAATGGACACAATATTTAAAGCTATTTTGGCCACTGTTTCACTTCCCCCTTGTCAGGGGTAAGTGAAACACTTCTTAGCTTTTATATTCTTTTCGTGATTTTGTTGCTTAATGCAAGTCTTTAGATATTTATATTCATACCGTTAAAGTCTGATTTAATTAGGACTACATTGCCTATACAGCTACTTTAATTGCGAGTTTTATAGCTTTACTACACCTTGTTAAATAAAAATAAAAATAAAGTATGTTTCACTTACCCCACCTGACTATATAATATGAATTTTCAGCGGCATAAAACCTCTTTGTTGCGACTAAAAAAATAACTGTATTCTATGCAGTTTTCTAATAATATAGTTCTATGCGAGTAAACAGAGCATTCCCAATTTAACCGGGTAAAATTGGGAATGCTCTGTTTACTCGCATAGAACTTGCAGTAAGGTACTTATTTAACTTTGTCGGGTTAATTCTATAACCAACTAGTGTTTTATATATTATTGCACGCGTTTGTTATAGTTCGGTTTATGGCCCTAAAAGCGATGTATTAGGGCTCACTTTACGAGCAAGTGTGTTGAAAAGATTTGAATTGTATTCCCCGACCCCGGTTCCTTCTTTTTTTGTCAAATGCGATCTATTTGTTTTGTAACACGTTGCATATTTTAATATAATTTTCTTTACTAATAATTTTGACAGATAGACAAACAACAGCAAAGACGAAGGTCACATGAAGTCACTGGGGATAAATTACTATGCCTTTATTGGTTCACAAAAACACTGTAAGTAGATACTTACAAAAATGTTTACGGTAAAAGTTGTAGTACTAATACCTATTGTATGAAGCCTTGCAGCGTATAACTTTACAATAAAGACCATAATATATTGTTCAGCTTAAACACTTATTACAGATTGATTTAGAGGGTTTGAAATCAAAGCACAAATAATGGTGTCTGGTGGTGAAATCCTCCGTTTATTAGAGTGCCATTAAAGGATCGGGTTTTGTTATTATGTAATTCGATATGAAGCCCAAACATAATAAGAAGTTTTTTTTTCAATAAAATCGAATGTCTTCAGATTTGCTCGTTATTTTATAAAAGACTTTTCCATTTTAATTTGGAAAGTCTTAGGATTCCTTATTTATTTTAAAGCCATGTTAATTTATTTGTTTTTGATTAGAAATTTGGTAAATTACTACGATTGATTGGAAATTATTAGTCAAATAACTATCCCAATAATTATTATTGATAACAACAAATGAAAAAAGTCTCCTGCGTTTACTATAATAGGTACGATATATCGTTATACATAATAAAATATGTTGGTGTTAGTGAATAAACAGTAGGTATGGTAGATACTTATATTTGTTACTGGTTAATTTATTAATTTTCTGGTTTATTGAGTAGTGATTTTTAAAATATTTTTGCTTTCATTTGCAAATATTATTTACATACAGGGTAATTTTTGGACTCCTTTTCAAATGTTGTCAGGTCATTCTATAACAGCAGTACAATCAATATATGAAGTAAAAAAAAAATTTCATCCCAAACTTTTCCCTACACAAATTGAATTTGTTGTCACTGTTTGTGCATCGTACGGTCGACCCGCGTGAGCCCCCCTCCCGCCACCCGCCTTCCCCCGTTCACACCCCGTGCGCGAGAGTGAGCGCGCGCGCCTAGATTTTTAGGATATAAACAGTGGATGAAAACTGTGAATTAAAAAAAAAAAACAAAATTATCTCACCAACTTCTTTTTTATTACTTCCTTGAACATATATTTGATTTTGTAAAGGGGTCGTAAAATTACCCTGTAGTATGTCTATGAAGTAATAAGACGTACGATTTTTTATGTACAACAGATCATTGCTTCAAGCCGAAGGTAGAAGCACACTATACCTCAACCACTGAGGATCTGACTTCCCATTTCTAACTGCCCGAACACAACAATACGAAATTGTTGTTATGATTAAAGATTGCCGGTTAAAGAAGGCCTTAACGAGTTTTAAGTTGCACCTCGCCTTAACTACATGACCACGGAAAAGAGCGACTAGAAGCGAGGCTAGCTAATTCCTAATCATAGCGTGTACAGCCATCTTGCGCGCCAGTGTTGCCGATGATACGGCAATTGCCGTATTGTACGGTAATTGGGGTCAAAATTAACCTTGGTACGGCGGCAGCTTACGCCAGAAATCTTCATACAAGTACGGTAATTGTCAAATACTTATTATTTTATGAGTGCAATAATTATTGTATCGAAATACGCCAATTTTTGCAATTTTTCACCGACACAAGTACCTACGGTAATTTTACTAACAAAACACGGCAACTACCAAATTTACAATGGCAGCAGGACTGCATTTTGGTTTAGCACCGCCGGTCGCTCTGTTCCGTGGCCAAACCGTAAAAGCAAAAGCTAAAGTACCTATCTGCTCTGCATGAACAAAAACTAAAGGTCAAGCCACACAGCGAGCGTGACGGGGCGCGGCGTGACGGGGCGCGGCGCGACGGGGCGCGACAGGAGTTCACACTGCGGGCGTGATCGATCACGCCTACATTACATTCCGGCCCACCGCGCTTCCGATCTGTATTCACGCTCGGCGCGACGGCGGCGTGGCGCGACGGGACGTGACACGTCGCGCCACGCCGGCCTGTGTGACGTCGTCCATAGTATCTAGTACACTACAACTTCTCAGCGTCGCGTCGCCGTCCCGTCCCGTTACGCCACGCCCGCTGTGTGGCTTGACCTTAAAGGTGCTCCCTCACCGGGGGCATTCGCGTGTAATGTAACATTATAGATTCATCTTTGAGCATTACATTACAATAATACCTCCCTGACTGACGAGCATTCGCGTGTAATGTAATATTATAGATTCGACTTTGAGCATTGATTCCATTGTCAGATGTTACAAGTTGTATCAAGATATTACACATTGTATCATTACAGGGTGCGCACTTACACATTGTATCATTACAGGGTGCGCATTGTAATGCTCGGTTCTCCTCCTTCACTGATGTAATGCTCAAATCTGTAACGTTACATTACACGCGAATGCTCCCGGTGAGGGAGCAACTTTACTCGATGGATCAATTCTCTCCCGAACGAACAACTCCACTAATGTTAGCAGGGAACTTGAAAACAAGCGCTGATGCGCTTTAGTCACAAACTTTCGTACGTGACGTATCGGAAATGCAGCGGATCGTAAGAAAGCTTATATGAGCTGACTTTAAAGCAGCTGGAGCGCTAAGCGCGCTTTCCATTTGCTGCACTCGGTACATTATTCAGGTCTCAGGCGATCTCCAAGGTCTTAGAAACTTTCACGTAAAAATTGCCTTGGGAATCAACTGATTCGTACTTAGGATTAGACTACTCAAAAGTTCAATGAACTTTGAGATAGAGAAACTGGCAAAAAACATGTGAGAAAGTATCATAATCGTCGTGGAGATCCTTTGTCAAAGTCCGATTTTCTTTGTGGATTACATGGAACTTGCATAGAAAATGTTTTTTTTTGTTTTAACGTTTTGAAACTCGTAATTGAAGCGGCTGCTTCGTATAGAGTCTGTCTAAAAAGTCTGTTTACATGAGAAATTATTAAATTATTAATAAAAACTTATACTGGTAACCCTGTTGGTGCTGTCAGAATTTTGACTTATGCTAGTTACCCTGTTGGTGTTGTCAGAATTTTGACAGCACCAACAGGGTTACCAGTACAAGTTTTTATAAATAATTTAATAATTTCTCATGTAAACAGACTTTTTAGACAGAGTCTAGCACAAAATACACAATTAATTCTTAATTAATAATTTCACGCAACCTTCTCCTCTACCAAGGATCGTTGTAATTCGAAAGACATAATCACACTTCTCCGCAATATAATCTCTTTGTGTAACATAGGCACTGAAATTAGGCGATGCGTAACGACTTTTCTATTTATAAGATCCCGCTCCTCTAGATTTACATTAATCGATATTCCCGTATTCGTAATTACAATTCGAAGATTGTCCTAGATAGTATAAATTATTTCGGGTAGGTAAAATACGCATATACATACCTATAGATTAGTTAAGAACTAGACAGTGCCAGCAAACAACAAAATTCCTACATTTTTGTAGATTAAAAAAAGGAATTTCTGTTAGGTAACACATGTGTCATAATATCAGTTTTTACATAACGTTATTCGGGATATAAATTTAAGAGCTATTTTAAAAGGTAATATACTATATCAGTATGTAGCTGCGGCTCTTTTTCTACTATTTTGTACAACTGATTCGAGGTCACTTATATATGTAGGTATGTATCCTAAGTGGAGCTACTTAGAAACACTGTACATCACTTTATGGTAATAAAAATGGGGCCCTTTTCCAATGAAACGTTTCTGTAACACATATGCGACTGTTTATATCACCAATATACATGTACTCTATGTTCTATATTTTTTTGGTAGCTGTAACACTTCGCTTAATTTGCAACTAAACTACATCAAAAGACAATATCATTTAACTTAGGATAATGGCTAAAATCTGCGCCATCATCCTCCATTGCTCCCAGCAAAAACCAAGCTGATCCTTGGTCCTGTTGCTTCTGGACACTTGCACATACATACATGGCTCTTAGGTTACTTGTCTGTGTTGTTTATTTGTTTTAATTGTGTGTAAAGCACAAATAAACGATTTGTTCATCTATCTACCTTCCTTGCACATTAACGTCACAAAACTGCAGCGACCATAGACAAAGAAAAATTTTCGCTGCGCTCAAGAAGACCAACAAAGAGTGGAAAAGAGAAGTTAACATTATACGGACACGGTCTATGAAAAAAAGAGACAAAGGATCAAGCGACAGTGTGCCAAAATTTTTTACAGTAAGAGCCCCTAGCGTCCCGTCTAGTAAAAGAGCAATCACCATTTCTTTAAAATATTTGGTAATCTTGATTAGAATTTTAAATAAGGGTATCGTGGAGTCATGGTGTCTTGTTCTGTTAGTGATTGTGAACTCACACACTTTTCACTTTTCACAGGTAAATAAGATATTGCCACACATTTCTCTAAAACCAAATTTCGCTATATTTATTCGTTTATCGACGAAGAAAACAGTATGGAACATAGTTTAATAATTTCCTTGGCCATAATATAGTCATATTTTATGTATGTAAGTCATATTTTACGTATCTCATATATAATGTATATATTCGTTTTTTGGATCACCTGTTTATTAACATTGTTGTTCTGTGGCAACGATTTCTTTGGCATTCTATTTCTATGGCAGATACTTTCTCACTTATTTGAAATGAATTCCACGTTGAGTATTCAATAAAGAATAAATTACGAGCAAACAAAGAGCAAAATACCTTCTCGGTTAAGGCCGTCTTAATTGTAATAAATAGAATAGAAAAGAAAATTCTAGAAAGGAGAGGATAAAGCTAAAGGAAATAAAGCCGCAAGCACGCAAACCAAGTGGGTATTATTTCAATAAATTCGTTGAGAATGACACAGTACAGCAATAAGCTAATCAGAAAGATGAACACCCGTAAAGCAAATAAAAAAGATCAACCCAAAAAATATAAATAGGTATTTTTTTTAGCTTGACGCGTAGTCATTACTCATCATTATAATAGGAATAAACGTTTGAAATTGCCGATTTTTCTCACACACATAGGCTCTCATATCTATAAAAATCAGGCGATGATAAAGCAAACAACGATTGATATTTCAAAGAAATATTTATATCTTGTCTAGTAACATTTAGTAACAATAGTCTTAACAAGAACGTCTAACCTCGATGACGATCCAAACGCAACTGCCGACCGAAGCAAAGCCTGTCCGCCATTACGGAAAAATACACTAGTGGCGCCAACCGGAAGTTAAACAATTGGTAACAGGGATATTCGTTTCACAACTTTTAACAAATTAAAATGAATTGTTTGTAAATTAAATTTTAGAAAATATTTAGAATCCATACAGTTATTCACACTAACTTAATTGAAGAAAATCTAACATTCGGCCTTTCCTGACACTAAGTTTGTCCTCGAACTTTGAACTATAACAACTCAAAACCTTTTGTGAATCTATCTTATTTTAGAGACACAGGACCATCTTCCAGAACAGCACAGGAACTGGGCCGGGCTATACCCTGGACTCCGTGGGCCGGGATATTCCCTGGACTCCGCTGCTACTGGGCCGGGCTATACCCTGGACACCATCCTTGACCCGTACGCTTCTTTCTTCTTAAATTCGTCATTGCTCGATCTTTTCTAGTATATCTTGATCAAATGATCTTCCCTTTGTGATAGTGGATCTATCAACACTAATCACCAAGACAAGATTTTCCGATTGAAAGTCAATGGATCTATCAACATTGACAATCAATTCTATTCTTCTCTTTTTTTTAACATTTATCAATTATCAGTGGATCTATCAACACTGTTTAACACTTGATCTTCTCTTTGTGATAGTGGATCTATCAACACTAATCACCAAGACAAGATTTTCCGATTGAAAGTCAATGGATCTATCAACATTGACAATCAATTCCATTCTTCTTTTTTTTTTACATTCATCAATTATCAGTGGATCTATCAACACTGTTCAATTAACACTTGATCTTCTCTTTGTGATAATGGATCTATCAACATTAATCACTAAGACAAGATTTTCCGATTGAGAGTCAATGGATCTGTCAACATTGACAATCAATTCTGTTTAAGCATTCATCAAACATCAGTGGATCTATCAACATTAATCACTAAGACAAGATTTACGGCAAAACTATGATTACATTTGAAGGAGCACAACTTTATAATAAAATACCCGCACCTATAAAAAGTGAAGACTCATTTAACGTATTTAAGAAAAAACTTGCTTAGTATGTTATCAGTACTCAATAATTATGAAAATAGTACGTTAAACGGGACTGTGCATTGAATTGTTAGATTCTACCGTGATGTAATTGACTTTTACCCGGCTTTGTTAGTAAGTACCTACTATGTGTTTTGCTTTTGCGACCATGAACTGTTTTAGTCTTTTTATTTATAATGTTCTCATGTAAGTGATGTTGTCTTTATGAGAATAAAGTTCTATAAACCTAATATTTTTAGGTTGAGAGTCAATGGATCTGTCAACATTTTTGGCATTAATTTACAATTTAGGTACTACTACTCTTTCACAGTTTAGCATTCATCAACAATGGATACTACTACCCTTTCACAATTAACATTCATCGACAATGGGTACTAAGTACTACCTTTCACAGATTACAGCCTTTCTTCATGATCGTGGGTCGCTCAACCCACTGATCACCCAGAATGGATTTCCAGGTTGAGAGTCAATGGATCTGACAACAATGACAATCAACCATCGAATTCTTAGTGTTAATCCATCAATCGTTATCTATTATACTCAATCTCTACTGCATACTTTACTCTTAATAGATACATCAAAACCATAACAAAATTATTTTCCACTAATTACTTAAATTATTTTGTTCATAATAAAAATAAAAGCCTTTTCAATTCATAAGTGTACATAATAATAAGTACACATAAAAACAAAGAGGTCTGGACATCTTCCTTAGTGTTAAATGTGATGAATTGTATTTACATAGACCAAATTATAACAATAAACTGTAACAAATGTATACTACCATAGTACAATAGTAGAAATAGACTCCATATTATACTACAATTTGACAGAGCTTTTCAGTTCTTTCCATCATTGTTGCCACTTGCCACCGAGCAAAATCACAATTAGGTACAAAACGATCGTCTTAGTGACTAATTATAGACGTTACAACAACGAAAAGTGTATAAATACAAAATGTGTGTCTCATAAAAATAAAAACATAAGTAATGTTATTATTGACCAAGATAAGAAACGATTTGCTAAGAAAAAGAAAAAGAAGTGTTATTCGAATAAACTTGAAAATTAAGAGCCTTTACACATTTGAATTATTAAGCCGCAAGATAAATATATAAATGCTATGACAGTAAAATAGAAAAATATATTAAAGCGAGACTGTATATTATCATTACTAGCGTATAAAAAAAATATGAGTATCATAGTGATTACGCAAATGTTTTGGATAAGAGATTGTGTTTAGTGACCAAAGATAATAAAAATAATTGAAAATGCGATTAATAACTATTAAAAAAAAACGTAATGAAAAAAAAACTGGAATATAGCTGAAATCTTTCAAATTTCTGTCAGATGACAAATATACAAATATGCCGATTTTGCAAAGCAGCAGACAGCAGCTGACCAAATTAAAAAAATAAAGACTGAGAAAATAATAGGATAACTAGAAACAAAACAAAGAATTTACAGAAAAAAATGTTAATAGCAGAGACTGACATCGATAATATTTTACGAAAAATATGAACCTAAAAAAATAACATAACACGCGACAGAAGAAAAATTTAACACAAAATTTATAATTGAAGTCCAAATAATTTATCACATAAAATTACGAAGAAGAATCTACACTACACAGGATCATTTTAGATTTCTTACACTTCTTACAAAGCACTGTCGAAACCAGAGGACAAAAGGAAATGTGTACAACGCCGGAACAAGACATGCAAACTACGACGTAATCAAGTATGATAAATTACTATTTCATTTTAACAAAATAAAATAGTAATTTCCAAATCCCAAATTTAACTCTTATATCATTCCACTTGGAAAGTATATATTATGACATAATATTTAGGTTTGTTAGGTATATAACAATGGGACTTTTATTAATTTACTTGTCTGTCCAACCAGAGAATTAGAGAAAGAATTACTTGTCCAACTATAAAATTATTACATCTCTACAAAATATAATTCCACAGACCTAGGTCTGTGTAAAATCCCTTAAAATAAATGAGGCACTCGATTGTCTAAAATATGTGAATAGTTAAATGTAAAAATAAATAAATAAAATAAAACAAAACAACATAGCAAATTATTAAATCTGAAAAAAAAATGTCCGATACAATGGCTAATTAAGAAAAGCACGTTACCATTCTATTGCTCTAAGTGTAAATTGTAAAAAAAATGTAATAACACCGGAAAGAATCCCTGATTGTTTTTTGTTCTGAAATAAAAATAACAACTATGTAATACTATACCAAACCATTCAAGGCTTGCCTTTAAAAAGAGGTAACACTGACTGAAATTAACGCATAGCCTGAACTAAAAATAACCATTTTGACGACTTTTTAGTGAACTTTCACTTTGAATGCTGCCACATTTTAATTCCATTGTGCAATATAGTTATTAGCGTATATCACAGCTCTACAGTTATAAATAAACTTCATTTTGATTACACAAGCACTATTACTGTAGAGAAAATAAATGTTAACACTAGCTAGCGCTAACGCCTCTAGCTAGACAATAATTATAATCTAGCGCAACATGTAATCCAACGCATAAGAGGCCCATCGTGCACTGACCACGCATTTAGCAACGGGCACCATCGTCCCATCGTGGCTGTCCAGGCACTTAGCTTTCAATCAAGAAAAGAAAAATAATCTTACCCTACGCCATTAGAACAAAATACATACGTACTAAGGGGGTTACTCAGAAGATTTAAAGTCTAAAAAAAAAACCTAAACCTTGCTTTTCTAGAGTCTCACAATGAAACTAATACGAACGAAGAATAACTTATAAACTTATAGGTTTAGATAACACCCTAAGACTAACTCACTACACAAAAAAAAAACTAACACAAAAAAGGAACAAAACCAATCTTCTCCAAATTATTAAAAAGACGTATATCACGAGCAGAAAAAATACATCGAACCAAAAATACATAAAAAATATATATATATCTGTAAAGATAAGTACTTGGAATAATAATACCAAATCAAGACAAATACGAGTACTAAATCAGAGTTCGAACAAAATTATTTATGTTTAAACTATTGAATGTACTAAAGTTCCATAAAAATAATTGCAAACACATTCAATGACCACTTTATATATTTGACAACTAAATCGTATGCTGTAAATTAATAATTTAAATCTTGCATTTTATGAATCATCTAAGGTCATTTAAAGCTATTCGAACTATCTGACTCCTAGTCCACGAATACTATATAAAATCAAAACAAATCAACGAATAACATGAATTCAGAGGGTTTATAACCAACCATATCTGCACGAAAGTTATTAAGTCAGAGATAGCTCCTAGCCTAGCTTTTCTGATAAACAAATGGAACCTTTCCTGACAGGCTCAATCTTTTATTGGCAAAGCCCTTGTATAAAAATAATAAAAAAAATACCTTATACGTATGGATAATCATAATATCAATTACTCGGATATCAATTCTATCAAAATATATGAAAAAGTAATGTTAAATAAACTAATAGCGTTAATTGAAAATTATGGTAAGTATTTTGAATAGATACCAATTTGGATTCCCACAGAACAAAATAACCCTCTTAATAACCCTATTAATATATTTTACATCAACTACTACTAAAAAGGAAATTCGGAACATTATGGGATCAGAAGCCCAGCACTAAGCTGGATAAAAAATTGTGCAACAGGACGCAAGCTGCTGAAATACTTAAACTTAACTTAAAAAAAAATGTAACCCAAAGTATCAGTCGGCGGGGTATAGGGGAACAAATTTGGAGTCCCTCAATCAGCATATTATGGCCACTTTTCTCAGTCTACACAAATAGTATTCCTCATTTGACAAGGCATCGCTGCACCTTATATTTCCTGATGACATTTCTATTATTGTAACAAGTGATAAAAAACACTTAATATTGAATAAACTAAATTGGCTAAAATAAAAATAACTTAGTAATAAATATTGGAAAACAAAACTTATTTTATGAAACATTAACTCGATGCTGCATTGAAACAATTAAATATAAACTATCAGGGGTTGTTCAAGTTCATACATATTACATTTCAGTTTCAAAACCAAGTACAAATTAAATTATATATATATATAAAAAAATACAAGCCTTACAATAAGGTAACAATAATTTTCTTTTTTTAGTATCGTAATCCCAGATCTTAATAATTCCAAACACTAAAAGTTTTAAACCTTTTAACAATTAATTTCTGGCCAAAATTTGGCATAGGTTCCCCGTCTCGGAATTTCTAAGCAAATTAAACAATAAGTCAATAAACAAAAATATTCTAAGTTCAAAAATCAGTAAACTGTCTTAGGTTAAAATTATCTTTTGAAGTAAAGTTTAAAATTGCGCTATTTAGAGGTTAACACAGTTATTCCTATCCATAAAGTTCAAAGTACTCACGATTTACACTGCACTCACTTCACCTCATCATACGCTGCCCGCTGATGTGGTGGGCCCCGCGCCTCCAGCGTCACCTTGCTGTGGCGCCTCACGCGCTCGCTGCTGCGGTGCCTCGCGTGGCCGCTGTTGCCCCAGCAGGCCACTCCGCACCACGACGAATGTGCTCTGTCCGCGACCACGATCAACGCAGTTCTGTTGCAGCATTAATCTTGTTTTTTTTTTAACCTGAAAAAGCCATCACCGCTCCGAATCATTATCCAATAAAAAGAGTTTTTAGTTACGGAAGTATTAGCTAATAAAGGATACTACTATATTGTTTAATATTTCATTTATAAAGTTAATAATACTATAAACAAATGTTATTTATTTCTAAACACATTCAATAAAATTACTCCTCTAGAAATAAATATATTGAATGTACACAGACCGGAATGAAGAGGGAATGAAAATCTATAGCTATCGCTAGTCTAAGATGAAAATAATAACGAGAAGGGAAAAAAAACATGTTAACAGGTATTGTTAAATTGTCGATTTTTTTTTAATTTTATCATTGCAACGGTAAACCATTTATCTCTATTTCTATTGTCATTTAATCAAGCAAGAACAGCATTTCAAAATTAATTTCTTCCAAGAAGTCTAATGTACGATTCAAACCAACCGGCCCGCATTGCAACGCATTTTACCTCTGTTTGAATCGTACATAACACGGAAAAGACAAATTTTACACTTTGAATTTTTAATACAGAAAAGAGGGAAAAAATATATATAAAACACTTGTACTGGCCTGTGAATTGTGATCGATTCTGCCGATGAGATGCGCAACCTTGACTTCCATCCCTTTTACCACTTGCTCTTGCGACGAAAACGAGACGCAAAGGGTGACCGTCGGTCGTCGTCGCTCAGCCGCGGCCGCGCTCGATAGAAAATAAATAAATAGTTATTAATATTATAGCTGTCACTTTTCGTTTTTGACCGAGTTCGATCTACAAAACTATTACTCCGAAGCCCTGTTTTGTGGGCGTTTGACTTTATCTCACTTCTGATATAAAAATCAGGCGATGATAAAGCAAACAACGATTGATATTTCAAAGAAATATTTATATATTGTCTAGTAACATTTAGTAACAATAGTCTTAACAAGAACGTCTAACCTCGATGACGATCCAAACGCAACTGCCGACCGAAGCAAAGCCTGTCCGCCATTACGGAAAAATACACTAGTGGCGCCAACCGGAAGTTAAACAATTGGTAACAGGGATATTCGTTTCACAACTTTTAACAAATTAAAATGAATTGTTTGTAAATTAAATTTTAGAAAATATTTAGAATCCATACAGTTATTCACACTAACTTAATTGAAGAAAATCTAACATATCTTGTATGATGTTAAAGATGTTTCGGTTACTTGTTATTATTTCGAATTATGATCATAACGGCCCATTATCAGCAATAAAAAATATTCAGATTTTTCCCGAGCGTTATAAAAAGTATCTTAAGTGAGTCCTTTTTTCGTTAGCAGAAATGACCATTTAATTCATTGTAACATAGCCGATACTTATTTTTTCACTTAACACATTGCTGACCGCTTAAAGCCTTGTGCATAAAAGTTTTAAAACATTAGCGTTCATTGTTGTTAAATAAACTACGACAGATGATTAATATAATGAAAAAATATTCTACTAAAAATATTCGACTCACCCGTAGCAACTCAGACGGGATGCCGTCTGAGTTACTACGGGTGAGTCGATTTTTTCTAAAAGCAAAAAATAGCATTGTGAATGCAAAAATCTAAAAGTTTAAACTAAGACAATTAAAGTATAGTGTAAGATAATTAAAAAATAGCATTATCATTAATTTAAGAGGTATGAAACGTAATTAGTGATTATGTGAGACAGAACGATGTATGTAGGATACATTATAGGATTGAGAGGTAAAGATGTAGGATAGGATTAGGATGAAAGTATGATGTTCTCTTTTGGCAAGTTAGTGAGCTGTGATCAAATAAGTTTAAAGCTACACCCAAAGTTTTTATTAATCTTTACAAAATGTATTTACCTAATCTAAAAACACAGGAAACCCAACAACGATTTATTCTGTGGTACTACTGACTTGTTCCTTATCTACTGTGCCACATTTGTATTTCACATTTCTTTAATTTTCCGGGGTTTTCGCTAAGCCGGCTCTTTGTGCCGAGACCTTCAATTCGCGCACAGACATATAATTTCTGAATTATCTCAATATTGGCCAACTTGGGAGCCTGTTTACTTTTAAACGAAGCAAGTTAATTCTTCTGTTTCAGACGGTCGGTTTTGGTTGGACGTAAATATATTAATTCAGTTATAGCTAAAAACACAAAGGAACAGTATTCAAATGTAGATAAAGATGGCTGGATAATAATTTCAATATTTTCAGTACATAAATGTAAAGCAAATTGCAACTGTTTTTTGTTCAATGAAATACATCAGAAAACTGCGAATATCGAAAATGTAAAAGTCAGTGCATTATATCGGGTCATTTTGAACTTCATCATCATCATCATATCAGCCGCACTATACCCACTGCTTGGAATAGGCCTCCCCTAAGGATCTCCACGACGATCGGTCCTGCGCTGCCTGCATCCACTGGCTTTCCGCAACCTTCGCCCTCACGTCGGTCCACCTTGTCGGGGGCCTACCCACGGAGCGTCATCCGGTGCGCGGTCGCCATTCCAGAACCTTTCCGCCCCAACGGTTCTTCTCGCTATGTGTCCCGCCCATTACCAGAAGCGTCAACTTCAACTCGAGAATGTATGGCAAAAAGTAAATTTTACAGAATAAAAAAAAACTTAAATCGAACATCTGTAACAGGATCTTAACTTTGCAATGACAAGTTCTAAAAAGGGCCTAAAAGCGCTAAGCGCTGCAGCTCGAAAAAGCGCGAGATTTCCCTAAAGGATATTGACAAAATCTAAGCCCCCCTCCCCAGCCCCTGTGACCAAGCGAGGTATTTTAAAGACCCCCCCCCCCCCCCTTAACGGGTCACGTAGTATGGGTACGTTCCCTTACATCGTTTTGTACCGCAAGCGCTCTGAATTTGGTCACTTTTTATTTATTTATCATAAATAACCGGGCTTATGCCCAATTACATTACTTATGTAGTACATAATGTACATTATTATATAGTTAATTTAATCGCATTGTTCTTACTCAAAACAGTATTCACTAAAATGAAAATATTTTAAAGCAAGTAAAAACTTTTCTGTATTATAATTAAATTCTTTTCACGTTCTGTTTAATATCAGTCAAACAACAGTGAAATTAATATAACTGTTCATTGTAAAATTTAAAAATATAAGTATGGTATGCAGCTGTAAAATTTCAATTTAGGTTTCAATGTAAGTAAAAAAAATGACTCCCGATTTGAACTAAAATAAAATTCAATTATCTCTATATTATTGGGAAGCTTAGATATTAAACTGTTTGAATTCTGAGAGAATTTGAGTGACAATGTTTTCTTAACACGGGGTCTAGTCTGCTAATGTTAATGTCAAAATCGTGTTTCAATGGTGTTTGAATGGATGTGCTTTTTGACACAGTTCTTGTTTCTGAAACCCAAAATCGAGACAATGTGTTCCCGTTTTGGGTTTAAGAAACACAATGTGTTTCCGTTTTGGGTTTAAGAAACAAGAACTGTGTCAAAAATCATTACCATTCAAATACCATTGAAACACGATTTTGACGGTAACATTAGCAGACTCGACCCCCTGAACTAAGTAATATATTTAAACCTTATGATCGGAAATCAAGTCTTTTACTCATTTGCTGAACCCTCTTCGTCTCAAGGCTCAGCCTTACAGAAAATTGTGTTAGTATTTTTCTAGCAGCCTCATTTACCGTGTCGAAACTGCTTGTTAAGACTTCCTCGGATCCTTTTCTAACTAGATACTTATACTTTTAGACTTTTTTTTAGATTATTTTGATGCATGGTTTGCAGACCAGTTGACTATTCCATCTTGCAGTATACACTGTCTGTATTTAATTAAGCATCTGTCTCTTCGATCATCTGATCGAAGATCTGTCTAAACAACAATAAGAGAATGTCAAGAAACTTTGACATTGCCTGATTTAAATATTATTAACAAAGAAAATGCGGTTAATCTGTTTATTTTGACGACATCTTCTTCATAGTTTGATTTGTTGTTAGAAATAAAAACACTTTTTAATGGGTACTGTTTTATTAAATGTTTTATTATGATGATTAGGTAGTTTGGTTTTAATTTTTATTTTTCCCTACGTTTCGACACCTTTCTAGTTGCCGTGGTCACGAGAGACTGAAGTCACTTGTACTTGTTGTAGTTGGTTACTAAATTAGTAACATTAAAATCAGCCTAATTTTCGCATTTCTTTGCATTATTGTAGAAGCGATGTACCATAGGCAACACCGTCGCTTAACCACTGCTAAGGTTAAAATCGCTTGCACGCCGCGCCGTCTCAACCATACGTTTAGTTCGTGCAGGGGCGATACACGCGCACGCGAATTTTGTTGCTAACTGGTTAAGCGACGCTGTTGCCCATAGTACGCTTGAAAATTGTGACTAAAAAAAGTTCTGTTGTCTGAGACGGAATCTTCGCAATTCGGTTGAGTGCTCTATCCAACTGAGCCAACGAAGCATTCGCAAAATAAAACGTTTCTAACACGAAATAAAAATATTCAATTTCTGGAATTCACTTTTAAAGCTAACAGGCTTTTATGTAACTTTTTGCCGGACTACAAGCGGACGGCAGCGCTTTTCATTTGTCAAAATTACGATTGTCATATATTTTTTTGTTGCAACATTGCAAGTTTGCATAAACAAAATATTGAAAATATGTATATGGGTACATATGAAGTCATAAAAGTTTGTATTAGGTATGATAACTCAAAATGACGGAGTAAAGTTAAACATTGTATAATGTATCGAGTACTGTGGAAAAGTACTGGGGCCCTATTTTCGAAAGGCGGTGAGCGCTCTTTATTTTCATTCGACAGCATGGCTGTCCATAAAAATGTGAGCATTCGTTTTCAGTGAAGTACAGTGGCAGAAACTTATATAACCCGATGGCCAAGCCTGGAATTTAAATTGGTCTCGTATTTCACATAACTTATTTAAAGACCAGTTCTTAAATTAAGACCAGTGCCATGAATGAGAACACAACAACTTTGCCCACCAAATTATCGTAGAAAGTTTAAACTTTCTTAAAGAAATAGGTAATGACGAAGTTTAAGTAATTCTTATATAAGCAAGCAAGGAGACGAAAAATGTAACATTGGCAACATAACATGTAGTGTCTTCTTGCAGCTATATGTATATAAGAATTACTTAAACTTCGTCATTACCTATTTCTTTTAGAAAGTTTAGACTAGAATTTTCTAGAATAATTTGGTGGGCAAAGTTGCCGTGTTCTCATTCCAACGTAACCCTATTATTACATACCTACCTACTCACTTAAACTTGCCTAGAACCGATAGTTTAAGGGGATGTTGGTTGGTGCTATTCATAAGAACAGTAACTTATAAAGTATCCTATAACAATATTAGACCTTCGGGATATTATATGAACGAGGCGCTCGAGCAAGTTGGCTGCTTCGAGTGTTTTGAGCAAAATTCAACGGTTGAGTAAAATTATTTTTCACCTCTCCAGCACGAAAAGGGTGCTTTTGGCGCGTAAAAACTCGCAGCAAAATCGATTTTTGCTGCGAGCTTGAGACAAAGTGCTTTTTTAATTTCTAACACCACTTTTAAAACAATAAAGGAAAAACAAATAAAGTGACAAGGATGACACTTGTAAAATTGATATGTGAGAAAAGGATAGATAGAGTGCTTTAGGGTGTCATACACGGATTAAAAAGTAAAAAAATAAAATACACGGATATACCAAGGAGTTTTAAATAAGGATTGTTAAAAAAGAAGGTTGATAATTCGAAATAAAGAGTATGAAGGTAATGAGGTCACATGTACGAAACAAATATGAAATAAGAAAAATTAATGAAATTTACTAACAAATTATGTTTTATGATTATAAATAAATAAATAAGACGGAATATTAATGATTAAGAGAAAAACACAACGTAATGTAATCAAAACGACGGGAATTACTGACTCTATGAATAAAAATTTTCAGCATAGGTTTGATTGAATTATTTTTGTGATAAATTAGAAAAATGAATGTGTCCAACGGTCAAGATAGTTAAAAGAGTTAAGTGAACAAGTTTCTTATGCTGAATTAAGCTTTTTTACCAGGAAAGTCAAGTGAAAATTTTCTCGCTGGTCGAGGTGAAAAGTTGTATGTTTTACACGAGACCAAAATGTTGTTCTGCCTCGTGTCTTTAAATCACTCACTGTGCTCAGTAGTCTATATTAGAATCACTCGCTACGCTCGTGATTCAATTCTAGACTACTTCGCTAGTTCGTGATTTAAAGTCGCCACTCCCAGCACAATTTGATTTTGGTCACTTGTATAACAAATAACTAATATTTGTGCTGCTGCGCAAAACAAAAGCCAAACGTTTGAAAAGGAAGTCACACACAATCACAAACTGTCAATCTTTAAAACCAACAAAACTACTTTTTAAAATAAGGTAAGTACATTAATTAAATTATGTGTGTGTGGGTACATCAACTAAACTATAAATACACATTGGATTAGGACTTATCTATAGAATATCACGACAGCGTTAATATCATAAAACTGTTTGCGGTACCTAATGGATCGCGTCGCGCTTCTTATTAGTGTGGTACTTACCTAATAAAAGGTTTTTTAATGAAAATTAAAAAATACTTATAAATCAAATGTATCTTATAATTACACCCTTTTGTCTTTGACTACACAACCAAATACCAAACAAAGTAAACAATAATCTTCTGGTCGTTTCAATCACAACGACTCCGCTATCCGTGCTGCCCCCATTCCAGCCATCCGACCAAATTTATCGGCCCCAGCTTATTTACGAAGGCTTTTAGAAGCGCAGACAAACTAAAAAAGTTCGAAGAGGGATGTGACGTCGAAAAAACTGGCCGATGCAAAACTAAATTGGAATGTAAATCAAGTCCGCCCGTTTCGCGTCTCGATGGCGAATACGGACACCTGATTACGTAACGTGCTTAGTAAATAATGCCAAATTATGGTTCAGTCGGTGCCAATTTTGTGGCAAAAATAATAAATTCATTTTTGGCATCAAAAGCCTACCATTATACCATAGTTTTAGTAACATTAGAATAACATCAACAACTAAAAAGGCTATATACGAATACTAGCTTCCGCCCGCGACTTCGTCCGCGTGGATATTAGAGAAAATCCTTAGGGAACCTTCAACCAGGATCCGACCAGCCGTTTTTACGCGATTAGGCGGGTCCCCACCAAGCGCGCTGCCTTGCGAGGCAAGACGTTTGCCTCGTGAGGCGGGCCTTGCACGAGGCTGCTCGCTTGGCGGGGACCCGCCTAATCGCGTAAAAACGGCTGGTCGGATCCTGGTTGAAGGTTCCCTAAGGATTTTCTCTAATATCCACGCGGACGAAGTCGCGGGCGGAAGCTAGTTTTTTACAATAATCAGAATTGGTCCAGAGATATTAGTAGGTATCTCGTCCCCGTCCCTGTCCCCATAAAAGCTCAAAAACGACATCCACATCGATTTTCATGTTTACTTATCCCATTTAACCCTAAGGGATGATTTTCAAAATAACAAAATATATAATTGCCTTTTTATTTTTAGATGTGTTCCTACGAATTTTAAAATTGTAATGTCTATTTTATATTATTTTTCCATACAAAATTTGAACCCCGATTTCACCCCTTTAGGGGTTAAATCATGTCCACCGTGTTGGACTTCAAAATAAATGTTATTTTCGCAATCGTCAACTCAGAAAACCCCAATAACGACATCCATATCGATTTTTAGGTTTATTTACCCCATTGCACCCCCATTTCATCACCATGGGGGTTGAAATTATACCAATACAATATGCGTTGCGTTAGATTTCCATCCATAAGCGATTTTTACTTCAAAAATAAAGGATTATCTTCTAAACACAACTTCATCCCCCTTTTCACCCCTTCGGGGGTAGAATTTTGAAAAACGCTGAGACAGGTATTTATTTATTTTCAATCATCAGCCTAAACACAAATTTTGAAGATCCTAGCTTCAAAACTGAGGGAAACTTTCATACAAACTTTCATCCCTTATTTCATCCCCTTAGGGATGGAATTTTCAAAAATCCTTCCTTAGTAGATGCCTACACTGTATAAGGTATCTGTGTGCTAAATTTCAAGTCTCTAGGTTCAGCGGTTTGGGCTGTGCGTTGATATCTCAGTCAGTCAGTCAGTCAGGACTTTGAATTTTATATAATTCATAATTTATTTATTGCATAAAAACATGGTACAATTAGGTTTTACAAAATAACAATAGTCTCACATATTTTACTGTTGGACAGCATGCAGTATTTTAGATTTAATTTTATAATGAGTTACATAGATGCCTATAGATTATCATAATATTCATTATACATTTCATTAGTCAATATTAATTTAAATATATATTTTACATATTATATTATTCAGTCGTCATAATATTATTAATCTTGTCAGGTATTTAAAGTTGTTACGTAAACTTGTCCTTGAAGAACTCTGCAAGTGAGTAAAAGCATTTTTCTATTAGTATTTTATGAAGTCGCCGTTTAAATAGAACTAGTGGAAGTGACTTCAATGCCTCCGGTAATTTATTGTATATCTTTACTGACATTGAAATGCTATTTCTTCTACATATCTCAGATCCAAAGTCTGTTATGCATAATTTGTTTGGATACCTAGTGTTAAAAGTACAACAATCTTTTTTAGTTTTGTAAAGCTCTGGATGCATTTTAACAAATACACATATTTCGAAAATATACAAACATGTTACTGTTAACAGCCCATAGGATTTGAACAAAGGCCTGCAGGAAACCCATGAATTAACATCCGCAATGGCTCTGACGCATTGCTTTTGTGCAATTAAGAGTCTATTATTTTTTACTGAGTTACCCCATACCAGTATACCATACCTTAGGTTTGAAGTTACATAACCATGATATGCTTTTAGTGCAGTTTTAATGTTACATATTTTAGTCAAACGCCATAAAGCATACGCAAATTTGTTAATTTTTTTTTCTATTTTGTCAACATGTGGTTTCCAAGTACATTTGTCATCAAACTCTATACCTAAAAATGCAGCTTGATCAGCTTCAGCAATTTTTTTGTCACCATAACGAATTTTGATTTCGTAGCACCTTTATTAATGAATTGTAAAAATTTAGTTTTTTCTAAATTTACAGTAAAATTGTTACCATTTAGCCAATTTATTATGTCACTTACCGAAGAATTAATTATTTCATTTAAATGTTTGTCATCTTTGTCGCTTATTACTACTGCAATGTCATCTGCGTATAACGAGCAATGGAATTTAGTTATTTTTGGGAGGTCATTAATATATAATAAAAATAGCAAAGGGCCTAAGATAGACCCTTGCGGAACACCTACGTTATTGAACTTTAATGTTGAAGCATAAAACTCTTCGTGAGAATTATTACGATTGCTTTTTATCTCTACAAACTGTGCTCTGTTGTGGAGATAGCTTTCTATCCATTTTAAGGAGGTGCCTCTTATACCGCAAGCTTCACATTTTTTTAGAAGAAGTTCATGTGTGACGAAATCGAATGCTTTACACATATCGAAGAATAATGCTACTGTTTTCCTTCTTTTGTTTACATTTTTTATTATTTCATTAATAAGCTTAAATGCTGCTAAGCCCGTTGACTTTTTTTTTGAAATCCGTATTGGTTTGGGTCAAGGATTTGAAATTTTTGTATAAATTTCATTAATCGTCTTTGCATGCACTTTTCAAAGATTTTAGACAGGATAGATATAAGTGCAATTGGTCGATAGTTACTGGGATTTTCCTTATCTCCTTTTTTATGAATAGGTTTTATTACGCTAATTTTTAACCTATCAGGAAATACACCTTCTAGAAATGATAAATTATGTGAGATAAAATCGGGGCAATAATATGTTTAATTTCCTTTATTATTTTAGTACTAAGCTTGTCATAACCAACCGAATTGGTATTATTCAAGGAGCTAATTATTTCCGCAACTTCTACGTCGTCAGTTGGAAACAGAAACATGCTAGAAGCAATTGATTGATTATTGTTATTAAAATTAATGTCATTAGTTGTATTAGTCATGTCAATAAAATAATTATTTAGAATGTTGCAAATGTCCTCTGGATTATTGTATGTAGTATTGTTCAATTTTATTTCTTTGATTTCTTTGTTTAAATTTACGTTATGTCCAATATTATCTTTTATTATGTTCCACGTAGCTTTGGAAACGTTCCCTGCGCTGTTAATGTATGATATGTTACTGTTTTTTCTAGCTGTCTCTACGCATTTTTTGAAAAGTTTGTTGTAGCTTTTGTACTTTATCATGTCAGTGGTTTTCTTTGATTTATAGTATTTGAATCTTAGTTTTCGTTTGTTATTAGAAGCAATTTTTAAACCTTTGGTCAGCCATTTAAGTCCTTTGCGAGTATTTCTTATTTTTACATCATATACCGGGAAACATAGGTCAAATGCAAGAGTGATGATATCATGAAATTTGTTAAACGCTTTGTTTGTGTCCGTTTCAGTGAGTACCTCCTGCCACGATAATGCTGACAGGTAATCAAGAAATTTTGATTTATTTGCAAAACTAAAATCTCTTTTTTTAGTGTATATTGTTTTCAATGGCATATCTTTTTTTTCAAGATTGGTTACAAAAATCTGAGCTTGGTCGTGGTCTGAAAGATATAATGGGATATTTTCTCCTCTTGCTTCGTTACAATTACTAATGATCTGATCCAAACACGCGTTCTTTCTGGTTGGAGAATTGATATGGATTATGAAGTTATAATTTTGTGTCAGTCTATAATACTCATTTAAAATGTCTGATTCCTTTAATAAGTCAATGTTAAAATCGCCTGTTACAATAATTTTTCTGTTTCGCTTTTTTCGAATCATTTCCAATAGGGATTCTAATTTTTGTAAAAATATGTATGGCAGGCTTTTTGGTATTCAATAGATACAAATTACAATACACTTATACTCGGGAATATCAATACCACAAATTTCAAAACGCAAGTCACACTTAAGCTCTTCAAAAAAATTTAACCTCTTAAATTCAAGATAATCTCTAACTAGTATCATAGAGCCTCTGCGTTTATGGTGTCTTCTAGAGTACCAATCAGCCAATACGAAACCATGTAAAGAAGCATTGGATTCATCGCCAGCTCTGATAAAGGTTTCGGTCATGCATAGAACGTCGACGTATTTGTCATTTGCGGCAAGATTATTTAGAGCAATTTGCAGAACTTCTTTTTTACTTAATAATCCGCCGACATTCTGATGTAATATAGTTAGTTTGTTACTCTTAGCATCGAAAAAAGTCATTATTATCTTTAACTGTAGAGTTGCAAGGGGTTTTGTTTGAAATCACTGGGAAATAATCGATTATAGTTTTCTTTACCTTTTGGTTGTTTTCATTGGGTTTACTCAACAAAGTAGGCGAGCAAGGGATGGTAGCTGGTTTTGGTCGAAAATAAAATGGTATTGTGCCTTTGCGAGGTGTGTCGCTATTAGAGATTTTTTTCTTTTCTATTCTCTGTTCCAGCAACCTGCAAGCGTTTGGCCAATGTTTTAAAATTCAAGAAAGTTTTTTCATAATACATGCAATCTATAATGTAGTTAATCCTTTTACAATAGTTACGTAGATAATTATAGTTCTTGAAGGACGAGTCTACGAAAGAACAATTAGGATAAAGGTTAACCAATTGCTGAATTTCTCTATTAAGATACAGTTCATTCAAATGGGAGTTATTTACAACATTTAATATAATTACAGTTCTATTGCTTAATTTCTCGAGGGTTGAGTATAAGTTAGCAATGATTTTTAGTCTATTTGTGTCATTTTCACCTACACATATAACGATAACGTCCTCGGGTTTGCAGAATCTGTCACAGTCCTTTAAAATTTCGTCCGTCGAAGCATCTGGTTTAGTTGTAGAAAAAACTGAGTACCTTTCATAGTTTGTGTTTCTCCTGGATTCCAACAGTGTCTCTGCCAATCCCACACACTGCTGCGATCCAAAGATTCTTATTGTTTTCTTCGTCGAATCAGATAATTCCTCTATCATGTTTGTAGTATCTTGAGTACTTCTTGCATGGATCTCAATATTTGTTTCGTTAAGAATTTCTTCAGTTTGATTTGGCTTGTCATCCTCCGTACAATATTCACTGTTCATTATTTTGTCACCCGATGTCGCTGTCGTACTTTCGAGGCAAATTTGTTTTAAATTGTTTATTGTAGCGTCCTTTTTTGTTAGCTTTCTTTCTAATGTGATTTTTTCCAGTATTAATTCACCTATATGATTATTTACTGCCTCTAACTTTTCTGTTAATTCCTTTATTTTGCTTCGTAATTCATCAACCTCTTCAAGACAATGAGTTGATAAGTCTGGTAAGCTTCTACGGGGGGTTGTGTTTAATGATATGAAAGTCGATTCCGTGTCCATAATTGAGTTGTCCGGATGTGCCTCAGCTCTATTTGTCCTTGGGATGTATTTAATAGCACTCTAAATTTGATGAAAACAGCTATAAAATTGTACATCAGCACTTTAAAATAATGATAGACCTATAATTTAATCTTATCACTACAGAAATAATGGTTTGCACTTTAAAATAATAATAGATCTATAAATTAATATTACCACTACAAAAATAATGGTTTGCACAATAACTGTGACCCAACTCCGAAATCATTTAATTTCTGTCAAACCATGTCAGACTAATGAGATGGCAAGTCTCACCAAGTCGGTTCTAGCGTTGTTGGTCGCAATGGAACCTAACCTCCTCCTCAGCTCCCCTCTCGATACGCCCGCTCGTCGTCGCACCTAGTCGTCTGTTTACCAGTACTAATGTTAAAAAATTAATTTGTATGGTGCAAAGTATTAATTTTAAAGCTAAACAATTAAATTGTATAGTGCAAAGTATTAATTTTAAAGCTTAGCATATTTATAGTGGAAACCATTATTTTTAAAGTGCATTCAATAAATTTTGAAGCTAAACATTTTAAAGTGTGATACATTATTTTTAAAGTGCAATTATATATTCCCCTTTGTCCTTGAGGGAGTATTGTAGGTGTTTTTATTGCGATTTCGAATTTTCGGTATTTAACTGTGTCTCTTCAATTTTTTTTGTTAGTGGTGTACTAGTTTTATTGGTTTCCGGATGTTTTGCCTTTGCTAAGCAAATACGACAGACCCATTTTTATTTTTTTTCCTTTGTCATTAATAAAAGAATTTATAGATAACTTTGCTTATATCCTAATGGGGTATTTACACAAAGTGACTTGGTAGGCAATTTGGCAGGCGACTTTAGTTAATTAGTGCTTTTTTAGGGTTCCGTACCCAAAGGGTAAAAACGGGACCCTATTACTAAGCCTCCGCTGTCCGTCTGTCTGTCTGTCTGTCTGTCACCAGGCTGTATCTCATGAACCGTGATAGCTAGACAATTGAAATTTTCACAGATCATGTATTTCTATTGCTGCTATAACAACATATGCTAAAAACAGAATAAAATAAATATTTAGGGGGGGCTCCCATACAAAAAACGTGTTTTTGCTGTTTTTAGGGTTCCGTACCCAAAGGGTAAAAACGGGACCCTATTACTAAGACCCCGCTGTCCGTCTGTCTGTCTGCCTGTCTGTCTGTCTGTCTGTCACCAGGCTATATCTCATGAACCGTGATAGCTAGACAGGTGAAATTTTCACAGATGCCGCTATAACAACAAGTACTAAAAACAGAAAACAATATATTTAAGGGGGGCTCCCATATAACAAACGTGATTTTTTTGCCGTTTTTTGCTCGCTATTAATAACGACTGCAGGTAGACAGTTAGATTTTCACAGATGATGTATTTCTATTGCTGCTATTACAATAAATAATAAAAACAGAAAAAAATAAATATTTAAGGGGCTCCCGTACAACAAACGTGTTTTTTTGCTGTTTTTAGTATGGAACCCTTCGTGCGCGAGTCCGACTCGCACTTAGCCGGTTTTTTTGGTACGGAACCCTTCGTGCGCGAGTCCAACTCGAACTTGGCCGGTTTTATAGACGATCGCTTGTAAAATGGAATCGCCACCTTATTGAAATTAGTTTTGCGATTAGATTTTACAAGCGATTATCAATGAAAAACGCTAATTGACCAAAGTTGCCTGCCAAGTCGCTTCATGTAAATACCATAATAACCACATTCTTATTTTCTGTACCTACTCAACCTAAGCCATATTGCGTTAATTTTGCTATTTTGTATTGGTGAAAACTGTAGAGTTGACGCCACGAAACATCGCTTGGGTGGACGTTGTTGCTGAAATAAACTTTATGTTATGATGGCACTGTAAAAGTTTTTCATACAAATTCCGTAGGACTTATTTCATGTTCGAACAGCTACGTGCGAATTGATAAACTGACTATAAATATTTTCAAGCTTGCCACTTAATATTCGATGTTGTGATCTTATTGTCTGTAGAATAGAGTTCGAAATTTAATGAAAACTCTGTCTTTATACAATTGATATGAAAATGCGACTGTTTCGTACCTTCTTGCTACATTTTTTCTTAATTCCTATATTGATTTTCAATACAACGTAGTTTCTGGAAACCTGAAAACTATTTCTAGAGTTGTTTCCATACAATATTCATACTGATAAATTCTTAAAAATAACTTTGTATTTTAAATTCATTACAATCGTGTTTCTAAAACCATATTTCTTCATTATTCGTATTTCACGTCATATATATGCATGAGGGTTTTAATCTGATGCAATTGCTTTAAACAAATATCTAGGTACTCTTCAATTAATCTTAAAATCTTATAAACCATGTAACATGGTAAATGCACCAAATTTCCAATTTAATAATAATATTTGACCTTTAGACCAACGAAACTTTCCCTCTTAATAAAGCTGAGAAAATCGCGTCCATTTCGTTATAAGATCCCAAACAAAAATTTAATCTAATCGTTAATAACTTCAAGGGCATTGCGTACGAATCGTTTTGCTCTGAAAAAGTTTCTTTATACTTTTTTATCTTATAGTATCTTCCGCCCGCGACTTCGTTCGCGTGGACAGTCGAGAAAATGCTTAGGGAAGCTTTAACCTGAATAAAAAGTGTTCTATGTTTTAATGTCCTGCCTTGCTAAGTAGCCCGCTTGGTGTGGACGTGCCTTGCGCGCAGCAGGCCTCTGGAGAGCGCGTACGCGACCGCGTGCGATGTCGGGCCACGTGAGGCCAGCCGCATGTGGCAAACGCTCTGCCTCGCAAGCGAGGTACGTCCACACCAAGCGTACTGCCTTCTTCTTCTTCTTCAGCGCATATCCGCCCACTGTTGAGCATACGCTTCTCCAATTGTCCTCCAAGCAGCCCTGTTTTCTGTTTGTCTAGGCCAGAGTGGACCTGCGACTGTTGATATGTCCTCAGACCATCTGGCTGGTGGTCTGCCTACGCTTCTTTTAGTGCGAGGTGTCCAGATGAAAACGCACTTGCTCCATCTGTCATCGCTGCGGCGGCACATATGGCCAGCCCAAGCCCATTTCAGCTTTGCGACGCGGTACCCAATGTCTACCACTTTGGTCCGTTTTCGAATCACTTCGTTTCGGATCCTGTCTCGAAGCGATATATCGAGCATAGCGCGCTCCATATGCTGCCGCTCCATATCCAACGTACTGCCTATAGGACGTTAAAATATAGAATACTTCGTATCCTGGTTAAAGGTTAGGATTTTCTCGAATGTCCACGTGGATGAAGTCGCGGGTGGAAGCTAGTAATATAATAGAAAGCGGGTTTAGATTTTACCGCATGCACGTGCATTTTGTTTCTGAGAAATTACAAAAGAAAGACCCAAAACTCGACAGGTTATTGTTCACTTTTAAGCCATTGACCATTTTACCGTGCCAGATGTGGAAACACCAGGTAGTCGGTCGTTCTAATAGTATAATTCCCCAAAGATAATTATTACAACGAATTCATCGTAAACTCTTCTTAAAATCTTAAAAGTCGTATATCTTTTGATTGAGTAAACCGATTGCAATGAAATAAAGATTTGATTATTTTAAAAGATTTGCAGTATATTTATATGTAAACATCATTACGATTGGATTAGCGCTTTTTAAGTTATTAGTGCACAAACATACAGACAAACGGAGAAACAGACAAACAGACAAAAATTCCAAAAATTATAGAAATTGGTTCTATAGGTTGTTATAAAACACCCCAACCTTTTATTTTTCAAAATATTTTCTTTGTACAGACACAACTTTTCTACAGCTTTATTATATGTATAGATTTATGCTGCTGACATTTCTTTCGAGTAAGATAACAGCTTTTAAGTACACGTACATATCTGCTCAAGAGGTTGCTTCTCTGAAAGAAAATATTCTAACTATATATCTTTCCTAACTAAGTATAATTCTTACCATAAATGCGAAAGTATGTTTGTTTCTTACGCCTTCACGTGTAAACTACTCAACCGATCATTCTGAAATTTTGCATACACATTGTCAGGGATACAGAAAAGGACATAGGATAACTTTTATGCAAAAAAAGTATTATTCCCGATATTTAATAACGCAGACGAAGTCACGGGCTACCACTTGTAACGCAATAAAATGTTGAGAAGGTAGCATTGAACGTCAGGACCGCGCGTTTAGGCTGCGTAGGAGGAAATTCGGGATTTGATATACCATACTCATGGCGGAAATGTTTACGACCACTGGCGATGTGGGTTCATCGCTAAAATGTTTTAGATCTGGAACTATGAAGAGCGTTTCTTTGCTTCATTGTAAGTAGGTCAATTTGACATGCATAGCTTGTTCGACGAGTTCTGTGGTAGATACACGTTTTCATGGTTTAATTTGGATATTTTTTTATTAATTTATAATGAAAATTAGTGACTTCGTCTGCGTGTAGACTGTAGTATTAAGACTGTGCCTGCGTGGACTATATTTACAATGCCTCTGAAATATTTTTTTCTGGATGTAACATATCCTATGTTCTTTTCTGTACCACTGCTGATAACGTGTATCGAAAATTTCATGATTATCGGTTGAACAATTAACGTGAAAGCGAAATAAACTGACTTAATCGAGTCGACGTTGTACTTTTCTATGGAACAGTTGATTTTTTTTCGAGATTACGTGGTTGGCCCTAAAGTAAAAGTTGTTCATTCACGTGGTCTGAAATCCCTATTTCAGTTTTAGATATACTTAAAAATTAACGGTGTATAATTAGTAAAGATGTAAACTTTTTTAATCTTGTCTATTAAACAACTCTCTAATACAGTGGTTTTCAAAGTGGGGGGCGTAGAGACTTTCCAAGGGGTGCGCGAGCCACCTGTGTAGTTAAGGACCTTATTAAGAGATAACCAAGAAACCTTCTAATAACCCCCGAGTAAAATTGTGTGGGTAGAGGGGGGCGCGGGATCTTTTTTTTTGGTATAAAGGGAGCGCGTCCCAAATAAGTTGGAGAACCCCTGTTCTAAACTAAACAATATTATGTTTACAGTGCACCTTGTTCCTTTGAATTGCGTTTAAAGAGAACGAGCAAACAATATCTTCAGTTCACGTCAAATACAGTGAGCAAATAATCTTCCTTTGAAACTCGCTATTCTTTATTTATAGCTTCTTAAATGTTTTGAAAAATGCTGAAAAACATAGAGAATCAGTTCACGTAGTGTTTTGATCAGAATTTTGTATCTACATTTGGTGAAAATTCATTTAATTTTGCTATTATTAATTATCAGCAGTTATCGTTCAATCGCGGAGCTCGATGGCGCAGTGGTTTAGTGCCTGGTCTTGCAATGCGGAGGTTAAGCAACTTTCGCAAGGGTCGGCCATGGATGAGTGACCAAAAATATATTATCACGAGTTTCTCTGTGCTTCGAAAGGCACGTTAAGCCGTTGGCCCCGGCTGCATCCGCAGTCGTTAACACCCACCAATCCGCATTGGGATGGCGTGGTGCGTTATGGCTTGAGAACTTGAGAAATAGTTTCCAGGATCTGATGATAATGCCGGAAGAAGGCCAGGGTCTACAACAGTCAAACTATTTCCCAACAGAGCGCTTGTCAAGAAGATTCAAACGAGCCCAAACCCAAACTCGATGGGGTTGCATGGTGTCAATATTGAGTTCCTGTGGTCTTCTTCCAGCTTCATCATCAGACCCTGGACCTCTTCTCCCGTCAGAGTACTTGTCAAGACGATTCTAACGGGCACAAATTCGAAGGGGTTGTTTTTGTATAGTTTTATCAGTGTTTCTGTGGTCTTCAACGCAAATATATGTCACAAAATATGTGTCGTATGTCAAATATCGTCAATTACCGTCATAATATTTTTGTCCTGAAGTTATTTTGTACTAAATTCCAATTTTCTTTCCAAAATCTCTATATTTCTAAAAACTAAACGGATCGGCAACATTGCCAATGTTGCCGGCAAGATTGGAAAGTTACTGGCAACGGCAAGATTGGGAATATTCCCGGCAGTTGGGAACTTTCCGCTCAGCACCACTCTAGTTATGGCACATCCTCCTTATCCACCCATTAGGAAGGCTGGCCTGTGCACCAGCAGTGCTGGGGACATTAAAAATGGCTGATGTTGATTGTTTAATCATATATGGTGGTTTATATTTTATTAATTTCTCCCTACTAAAAATAAACACCGTTATAAAGTGAAATAAGAATTTATGATAAATAAAATAGTTCAACTTTCGTACTATATTTCGTAATACATTTCTCGGTTCACTGAACAAATTCCGTTCCCGAGAAAATACTTTTTTGACATTTCTCTAACATCTTATTTCCACGCGTGTAACAAGTTATATCCAATTTATCCGTTATAAAAAGTTTGGAAAAATCAGAAAGTCATATTGTATTATTATGGCTTATCACGGTGGCTCAATCCATCACTATGTCACTTTCGCACAACGAAGGTTGGTTAAATTTATCGTTTACTTAATCAAAGAAGCTAAAGGAAAAAGCCGAGAATAGAATAAAATAGGTTTTTCAAATAAAATAGGTATTTCTCGGTAAATTAACAAGAGTAAGTAGGTATTTATAACATTATTCGGTTCGTCGAGCCAAATTATGTTTTCAGTTGCCAGCACGTTCAATGAATTTTGAATACTTATCTTTAATTTTTTCTCGAACTGGATAGAGTGGTCGTTATGTAAATTAACTTATTTTTTTTCTCACAACTCTTTTGCTGTTCATCACTCAATGTATTCATAAATTAATATTACTAAATAAAATGTATACACTACACCAAAAGACGTCTACACCATAAGGCATCCAAAGAGAAGCAATCTGTTTTCCAGATGAAAATGGTTTTATTTACATTGCTTGATTAAATTAAGGCCTTGGTTGTGGTCATGAAAATCTGCCAGGTGCCCGGATTTGTCAATAATGATAGTATGGCAAACTAACTAGGATTTCGTCGCTCTGTGAATTGTCCACCTATTTCCGGGGCCAGCTCTTAGAATAATGTGGGATTTACACGGCTGACTAAAGTCGCACGACTTTTGCCGCACGGCGAAAGTTGACTGTGTAAATGGCAATCCGACGAGAACCTGGACTTACTTTTCTGATCCGAGCTCTTCTGTGCTTCGGAAGGCAGGTATAACCGTTGGCCCCGGGTGTATTTGCAGTCGTTAACACCCACCAATCCGCATTGGGCCCGCGTGGTGGGTTATGGTCCATCCTCCTTATCCACCCATAACAAAGGACTGTGGCCCAGCAGTGGGGACATTAAAAATGGCTGCAGTGAGTACAAACGTAATAAAAAAACCGGCCAAGTGCGAGTCGGACTCACGCACGAAGGGTTCCGTACCAAAAAAACCGGCCAAGTGCGAGTCGGACTCACGCACGAAGGGTTCCGTACCAAAAAACAACAAAAAAAATCACGTTTCTTGTATGGGAGCCTTAAATATTAACCCTTAAATATTTACTTTATTCTGTTTTTAGTATTTGTTGTTATAGCGGCAACAGAAATACATCATCTGTGAAAATTTCAACTAATCTAGCTATCACGGTTCATGAGATACAGCCTGGTGACAGACAGACAGACAGACAGACAGACGGACAGCGGAGGCTTAGTAATAGGGTCCCATTTTTACCCTTTGGGTACGGAACCCTAAAAACGGCAAAGAAATCACGTATGTTGTATGGGAGCCCCCCTTAAATATTAATTTTATTCTGTTTTTAGTATTTGTTGTTATAGCGGCAACAGAAATACATCATCTGTGAAAATTTCAAGTGTCTAGCTGTCACGGTTCATGAGAAACGGCCTGGTGACAGACAGACAGACGGACAGCAGAGTCTTAGTAATAGGATCCCGTTTTTACCCTTTGGGTACGGAACCCTAAAAATAATTGATTAGAAGCGGCTTAATAAACCCTTTTAGTACATGTTCATATGTGTTGTTTTCCCATGCACAGGTAGGTTTACGGTCTATAAAAGTTAGTACGGCCGCCTAATGCGAATGTTAATGGATAGCACACTTTATGCTGACTGGTAAATATTTATAATGAACCCACCCCGTTTTACGATCTTTGTGTAGGATAAATAGTTACACTTTGTTTTTCTATTACATAGGTAAGTAAACTTTTTGAAGTTTAGAAAGGTAAATTAAATACTTAGAACAAAATAGATTTTCACAAAATAGGGACCTTATACTTACTTATAAATAACTTTACATATGTATAGTTTTAATTACCTCCACATTATTAGCACTAAAATAAGCATTATCTTTACTCATTATGATAACTATTAATGCAAACTGTTCAAGTTACATTAGTTATTTTTCAAGTAGATATTTATAAAATAACATACCTGCAAAAATAATATAGCTGCAATTGACATTTTTGTTTCTCATTTTTTAATACTAAATCCCAACATCCTTACTAATATTATAAATGCGAAAGTTCGTTTGATTGTTTGTTTGTTACGCCTTCACGTCCTAACTACTGAACCGATCATCATGAAATTTTGCATACACGTTGTCAGGGGTACAGATAGCAAACAAACCTTTCCACGCAGACGAAGTCGCGGGCAGCCGCTAGTATTCTAATAATACTTCATAATAAAACGTTTGAGTATCCAAAACCTTTATACAACTCCATTTATATTTCATAGCGAAATCGTCAAAACTATTGTATTCCGTTCAATAAAATCTTTTTCCATTTTTACGGTCACGTAGCCGAAATAAAATAACAAGATTATACATACATTATATGGAAAAAAGGGTTCAACTCTAGCCTTTATTGAGTTAGGCGAAATCATAAAAAGGAGCGTTTTGCAATATCAGAAGCGAAACCACTTTTATAGTGATCTACCCTACCTTATTAAGTCAGCGGCCGACCCTTCAGGACCCCTGAAATGTTTATGAATGCGAGAAATGTTCTTAACTGCACCTGTTTATTCCATTACACGGGAATTGTCCAATTCGAATGCGACATAAAAAAATGTGTCCATAAAACAAATTGGAGTTAATTACTACCAGATTTATGACGGCAGTTACCGTTTTGTTGCGTTTACAACTTTTGTGGGTCCATTTGGCTGACAAACGGTTTGTGTTGTTTTCATATTGGAAACGAATGTGCGTTTTCGTTTTGAAAGTTTCGATGTTAAAATTCGTCGTGTCACTGATGTTGGAAAAATTGGTTTTTCTAGTGGTTAAACGGCTCTACTTTTCCTGATGTTAAGTTCAACAGTTGTGTTTTGGCAGTTAAAAGTTAAAAAAGACAGTTCCTCAGTGATTGAGAATTTCCGGGTGTAGTGCGCTTCCACCTTCGGCCTTATCGTCACTTAACATCAAGTGAGGTGAAGGCCATATACTAACTTTTTTTTTAATAGGAGGAAACGCGGTCTTATCGCCTTCCGACCCACCCCATCAAGATCGCTCTCCGATCCGACGGGAGGGGGTCGGCGAGTTCTGAGCTCTCCATTACGCGTCACTCCGACGAGCCGAGTTGCTCAGGTCGGAGTGCCGCGCAATGGCATATCAGTTAAAAACCTCCTAATGCCCCGCCGCTTTACCACACAAGGCCTACGGGACCGCGGTGTCAAGCACCTTGCAGCCCTGGTGTTTAGCTCTCAACAGAGCCCGGCAGCTAGGGGATGACCGGGGCATTTGGTCATCCCCTTACAACAGCTAGGGGGGAATGAGATGTGCGTATCGGCGCCTCCTCCTTCCTGGCCGTCGTCTTCGGAGCGCGTCCGCGTGCGCATCCGCCTCTCGGACCCGCTCCGAAGCCTCCTTTTGCGAGATGACGTCCTCACAAAAGGAGACCATCGCTTGCCATGACCTGTCACTCCCCAGCATGGCGTTTACCACGCTGGGAAACGAGAGGTCTTCTCCAACGACTGCCACTGCCACCAACTCTCGTCCGTAGGCCAGCTATTGGGAACTCCAACTGCCGTTCCCATTCCGCCATGCATCTGTCCTCGTCACTGCGTCGGGCATTTCTTCGCTCTTCTGGGGCCAGGCGGTCGCCCCTTGCCCTTTCTTCTCTCCGCTGTTTGTACGCCTCCGAGAGCAACTGGGCCTCCAGGTCCCTAGGAGGCGTGCCAGCCAGTACGCAGGCAGCCGTCCCAGATACCGTACGGTATTCCCTGATCATCCGGGAGGCAACGACTCTTTGTGGTCGCCTTAAGGCCGCCCTATTTTAGAGGGCATCCGCCCACACGGGGGCCCCGGCCATACACTAACCTAAAATGTTAAGTTGGAGTGGTGTCCAGATGCAAGACCTACAAAAAAGTAATTCCAAAACGTTCAATAAATGTTCAAAAATAAAAATAAAAAATGTCGGGAAGTTTTTTTTTGTTTTTCAACATTCTCCAAACTTTTCATTCCTCAACGGAATAGTAGCCACGGGCACTGTAGCACTGAGAGCAAGCGTGGTTTTAGAAAGTAACTCGAAACTATCCACTTTTTATAAAAAGTTGAACTGCGCATTGTCCTTTGAAATAAAACGCGTTTATTATTTAGCAAAATCAAAATATTATCTTGGACTCACGTTTATGTTTAACAGAAACAAAACACTATCGTGGACTCATGTTTATTATTTAGCAGAAACAAAATACTATCGTGGACTTACGGTTATATTTTAGCAGAAATAAAACATTTTTGCTTGCTATTTGTTCAAAATTGATTTCGCGATGGGTAAACATATGCTTAAATCAGTTTAGTTCCGTTAAACAAATGATCAGTTAATAATATTACATTGCTACAACTCTGAGAAAAATTCTGCACAAGAATTTTCACCGTTTTCCGTGCCTTGCGTTCTGCAGATTGTGTTCCCCTAATAAGATACATTAAAGAATTCAACAACATACCCAATTGCGACATCAATTTCAGCAATTCACACGAAAATAATAATATTATCATACACCGCCCGCTTCGGTCGGCGAGCTTATTTCATTTTGTCGACCCAATTCTTGCAATGGAGTCAATGTGTATCAATTCCATTTTATTTGTGAAATTATTTTTCATTTTATTTCTTGTTTCGTCTTTCAACTGGGGTTAATAACCTTATTCTTGCTACAGATATCATCGAAGACTATTTAGTCACGTGTAATAATAATGTGTAAATGTGAAGCTCAAAGTAAGAATAATGTTCATTGAACGAAAAATTACATCCATGAGAAATTAGTGTATAAAATGCCGCATAAATGTATAAAAACGCATTGAGAAAAATCGCAATACATATCGATCTACGCCTCTTTTGGCTTTGGTTTTTTACCTGTCACGTCATTTGTTTGCATTTGTTTTGATGCCTTTTTGATGCACAAGGCGCTACAGTAGTTGATTAGCCCAGTTCATAGACTTAGAAAATTTTTCGCTATGCTCAAGTAGACGGACAAAGGTGCGAGTGAGAAACCGATTCTTACGGCTTATGCGATGTGCGAGAAAGAGTAAAAAAAACTGACAGCTGAACCTGGTTTGACTTCATTTATCATCGTTTATCACCTTGGTGAAAAGCGTCAACAAAATTATTTTGTAATTTTGATCGCGATCGGGTCGGTTTGGCTCTCAAAGCTATATAAATCAATAATGGTGTCGTGTTCTGTACTGGATTGTAATGTTACTTACGATAATAACCCAAATAAACACTAATTTCACAGGTAAATATGATTGTACTATTACCATTTTCATAATTCATATTTTAGTTGAATATATTCCCAAACACACTAAGTTATATACTAATATGATGCTATTAAACGCCTATTTCCTAAATAAAGGCTAATTTCTAAACATTATGTGTTAGATAAAAAGATATTATGTCCGTGAACTTGAGAAAATAAGGCGTAGATATTGATCAAAAATTATCGATATCGATACTCATGTCGATGATTTCCAATATAACTTTGTTTGTCTTTGTGAACACTGATAGTTTTATTTAAAGCTGCAACCGACAGCTTTCAAATGGTAAATTATACCAACTTAAGTACTAATTTAACAATTATTTCCAGGTTTTCTGTAAATCCAGTGATTAAATTAAACTGGATAAATGTCATAAATAAATAAGCAGGGAGCCTCAAAGGAGACCTTAAGAAATTATTTAAATAAAATTGTTCAAAATCTTGTTTGTGTTTTATTTATTAGAGCAATAATACATTATGGTTATCGACAACCTAAAATGGACTTCAGTGCATCTCTAAATTCACGCACACGTTTACATATTTACAAACACTGGCTCATCTCACTTTTGGTTTCGCAGCCAAGCGAACTCTGTTCGTCTATTCCAGTGGATATTAAGTTTATGGCCCAGTTTGGCCTAAGAATAATAGTAATATCTATGTGTGCGTATGTGTGTGTGTTTACTTTATATTTTGCGATTTTAACGGTTGTCTATTTCAGTACATTAACAAACACTGACAGTGTATAGTGGTTGTAAGTTGTTAACAACTAGCGTACCGATACTCGATTCCAACTCAGTTAGCTTTGTTTAGCGGAGCTGATTGAGATTGCGTTTTGCCTTGAGCGTAGTTTGTCTTACATATAGTTTGGAAAGCGCTGCTTATTTGCTGGGGGCAGAAGATAGTGATTGAGAGCCGGTGTCCTAAAGACTTCGTCAGTCAGAACAATTACAGGATTTAAGCTATCTATGAATATGCTCCGAGTTTCCGAGTCTCCACCTTAGGGCGGCTATTTTCAGGGCGGATAAACGGAATAAGCCGAGCGGTTCTTCTGTTTGACTTCGTATGAGTAAACAGTTATTATCATTTTTTCTGTACATATCCTTTATTGTTTCTGACAATGTGAATGAAAATAATTTGTGACGATCGGATGAGTAGTTTAGAAGTAAAAGCGTTAAACGAACAAACTTACTTTCGCACTTATAACTAAGAAAGATCCCAATGACGCCCTATAAATTTGATCAACCTACGTGTCTGAAATAGTGACAAATCTCATTGAAGTAAGGACAACGTTTCGAGAACTGGTGCATTGTGTACAGATGAACTTCCGAAGCAGTGATCCGAACGAGTCATCTATCGATAATCCACTTTTGGTGTATGTGTTACTGTAAAAGCATATTGGGCAATCTTAGGTTTTACTGGAAAATCTTAAGATTTACCAACAACATAAGTTGGTAAATGTAAGGATTTTATAAAAGGGAGACCATTTTTCGGGCATTTACCATTAGGCACGTGCTAAGTTTTACCAATGACGGTTGGTATGACTCGCGCGGCGAGTTAAGAGCGCTCGGCAATTCTGGAGGTGGCATACGCAGTAGTATTTGTTATTAAAAAATAATACTGCGCACACCTCCTTCACACCGCCGAGCGCTCGCGAGGTATGAATGTTGGATTGTTTTAATAAAACAGTGAATTAGCTATCATAACATAGTAATTTATTTCAAATTACCTATCAGGAAAATCCTTAAATATTTTTCATTGCCATTTTGATTTATAATAATAATAATTTCATTTATTTCAGACATAGTCCATATCATATGTTAGTAACAATCATGACTTATAACTAGTGTTAGTAACATTATTCACAGTACAATAGGCAGCTTATCGGGCATGCAACTGCGTGCAGCGGCGCAATATTAAGCTGTCCCATCTAGCAGCTATCGTTGACAAGATGCTGTTCGAGCTGGCCAGCAGTCTTGCAAGCATTGAGGCGCAGCGTGTTCGCATTATTGCGTAAAAATCGTTTATTCGCGCCGACCCGAACATACCGGAGGCACTACATGACCGTGACCGTTATTCTTCACTCTCATTATTATTTTTATTTATCTTGTAGGAGTGTTTCTAAGTCATACATCACAGTAGAATTATCCGTCAGTCAAATACTTTGTTTAAATTATTATGATTTGATGAATTTATTAGTAATAACTAATAAGTAAAATATAATTTTAAAACTGCTTCAAAATAAATATTTTTCAGCATTTACCTCGTCCCTAAGGTAAAATCTAAGATTTACCGAGTGAATGGTGGTAAATGTTCGAAATGAACGATGATCACAGAAATGGTAAATCTTAGGTTTTACTGGAAAATCTTAGGATTTACATAAGTTCGGGGTTTTACAGTAACATTGCATGCATTCCTACTGTAAGACAATGCTGTTTGGCACTAGCTAGAGCGTATGAACCTTAGTTCGGTTCTATTCTATTGTAGATAGAATCGACATTACGATATTGAAGATAGGATGAGAGGTTCATTGGATTTGCGGAGTGACGAAACTCGACAAAATATGCAATGTGTACGTGGAGTTCGTCTATGTCACCGCATTTCGAGCTGGCCGTTGCGAAATTGCTGCATGACAAGCAACAAGAGAGTAGGTTTCAATAGTTTAGACACAATACACAGCGTTGACCACCACATTATGTGGGTAACCAGGCTCTAGGTCTCAATTCCCTGGGTCCAGAAGGAAAATCAGGTAAAAAAGAAGATAGCTCGACTTGGTACAAACAGACATCAGCTCGAATAACATCTCTCAGGACGACAAAAGAAAGATAGAGCGAAGTGGAGGAGAAATATTCGGAAGACAGACCTTAGCATCATGTGGGAATAATAAATGCGCAAGTGAGAGAGAGACAGAGAGAGAAAAGTTCGTGGAATCAAAAACGGTATTATAAGTTAATTACGTTTCGTATGATTATTTATAACTTTGCTGAATTCATCATCTTTTAAACTTTAAGTTTATAAAGAGTTTTCCAAGATTGAAAGACCTATATTGAATAGCTTAGAACTCTTCATTTACTGCCTTTTACACATTATTTTCGGTAGAAAAATACTGATACCGACTTATTATAGGTATTAAAAATTTACTGAAACTCCTTATCTAAGACTTTTATGTCAAACTAGTTCCCAAAATTGTTTGAAGTAAACTATTCTGGAAACTACTTAGTTAGACATGATGTATACTGCAAGATGACTTAAGAAATGTCTAAGAAAAATTACCCAATAATTTCCAAAGTATCATCACACCACAATTTATTGTAGGAATAAATATATTGGGAGGGTATCCCGATCCCGTATTTATTACAGTAAAATGATAAATGCTCTGATGTGTTCTTAATGACAGCATCTGACGTTACACACAATGAAACGAATATCACCTCACATAAAGATGTAATAAGAATCATGTTTACTCCCCAAACATACATCAACTTTACCACCCTTTGAGGAAGACGTAAACCGGTACCGCAAACGCAATAATAATAAAAATTTGTTCCACTTGATAGCTAGAAAGTACTTATTAGCATATGCTACGTGAAAGCATATAGCGACAATTTATGGCCATGTAATATTGGGACAATTGCCATCGCAAGAAACGAGACTGAGGGAATGTGGGAGCGTTCTAATTTATGAGATGTAATATTAGAACTCCGGACTGCGCCTCTTAAGTCTCACCTGGGAGGTACATACGGCTTAAGAACATAATCTTTATTACACGAAGTACTTCCAGAGTTCCTTTATTTTATTCTCCATTGCGGTATACATAAACGAAGGTATCAAATGTGTGTGTAGAATCTCTGAGCCGCGCGTGTAATGTATTAAGCGTGGAATACTTTTTGCTTTAGTGATATAAGTACAGAATTTCATTTGTTTCGTTTCGACACGTTTCTTTTATTGATTGTGACTCTGCCACTTCGAATATTATTTTTATATTAACTTTGACTTCTTTAGGCGTATGATTTCGCTGGAAAGGATTTTTATTTTCCAATACAGTCTATGATGTGTTCATTAGTGTGATTACTTCGTGAAAAAATGCTGAGTTAACCCGCTTCTTTCGAATTAGATCCCTTTGTTACAGAAATTGGTTTTTGGAATTCATTTATTGTTTCTTAAAAGGTCATTCTCATGAAATTATGTAGGTACCTATAAAATACGTGCGTCGTTCGAAGTAAAATATGGTTTGGTTAATGAATGTTTTAATTAAGTACCTACTGCTGTGTTGCTTGTTATCGTTTAATCATAATTTATTATCCTATAAAAAGACTTGTACAGTCATAACTGTCACAAGTCAGATTTTGACAAGACACTAAACTAGTGTTGAAAAATCACTAGTTATAGCATATTGTGTTTCTGTTGTCTTGATAGGCAGGCTCAGGTTTTTTACAGGCTAAAATCCACCATACTACTGCTACTGGCTACATTCAACAATGAACATCATTGTTCTGGATTCTGTTTGTTGATTGGCTGATTAGACGATTTATCAATTGAATTAGGCTATGCAATTACAGCCGTAGAATAATAATAGTCGGTGAACAAAGCAGGTTGCAACATTAATTGTCCAATTGCACACAATGGTAACACGTTGGTAATGCTTAGGAACTGTAGTACCTCCGCTTAAACCAACTTAGTACTGAACATTGAGTTAATCTCTTATAATAACGTAAGTGAACATCGACCGCGACATATAAGTTAGGAACTCCACTCTTAACTTAGCAAGGCCCCAATTTGAGATTTGAGGAGGCGAAAACTTTTGGGACTATGGCTCCTTGACTATTCATATTTTGAAGGAGTTCTAGAAATAAGACTTCTGGATTTTCATGGAGAACGATGTTTTCGAAATGCATCAAAAGAGTTTGGTTTACGTCAAAGTTTATTAACTTAAGAATATCGACACTACGACAGACTATCCATCTAGTTTTGGTTATATCTATTTTTATGTTAGCAAAGTAGAAAATGCTTTTATGTTTTGCAAACAAACATCTCAATATTCTTTCTTATCACGGGCGGGCCTGCTGTTAGAAATTACAATACCTATGTTGTGTAAGAATTATTCTGTCCAATTCTTTTCTGTGCACAGAAATAATAAATAAATACCTTTCAGTCACTACTGTAGAGATCGTCTTTTTCCGAGCTGCGAGCTGGCCATCACCGCCGCGAGGATTCAATTGAAGGAACAGCACGCCGTGCGTACGCATGGATGGATACCGATATTGGATTTTGTAAATGAAAAAGTGTAAAAAAGCTAATAGTAAAACTTAAATATCAATTTAAAACGTCCTTTTTAATATCTACGCCCCCAAATCATTATAGTAGGTACCTAGGCAGATGTCTACCATTCCACCAAACCGGTCATCACAATTAGAAAACATTGACTTCATTCACTGATAGGTGATAAAAAAAAGACATTGATGATTTTTACAAATTAAACATTTAACCAAGAACATTGCTAGTTGTTAACAATAACCAGAACAATGTACTTCAACTCTCGAATCGCTGATGTTGTATGGAAGGATTAGAATAATGAGACAAGGCTGTGAAATCCTTTCAATTCAATTTGTATTCATCAGATTTTGCCATTCCGAAGTGGGTATTATGATTGTGGATCGGTTAAGCCAGCGAGACTATGTCGGTATCTGTTTTGTGATGAGATTGATTGTGACAAAGCTCCTGTAATTAATGCCATGGGATTTATACAAAGTGGGAATCGCGGCGCAATTATTTTTGATGTGTTGTTTGTATTGATTGATTCGGTTTAAATTTAACGCTAATTTACTTCGCGTTTTGAAGCGAACGTTGTGAATTTTGTTTTAATAACCTTTGATACAGTCCGAAAATAATGTAAGTATAAGTACAGAGATTAATAAATTACGCACTGCTGATTTCCCTTTTTCGCTGATTAGGCAGCGGAGTGGCCGAAATCCAAAACAGAGTTATTTACTAATTCATCTCTCCCGAAATCACCACTTTGATCGGACAACGGTCGGGACTGATTTCGAATGAATTTCTTAGACGGTTACACTTACGTGGGTATGGCGATAGTTTGGGCTTCACTCATGAATATTAATAGCAAGGTATAGTCCGAGGATACGTCTTTGTGAATTGAGAATAAATTATCTATGGCCAAAGAGCTTTGTTGATAGCTAATTAAAGTTTGTGCCGGTTAAATAATTTTCGAAAATCTTGTTTATGAAATCATAAAGTGTTATAAAACTATGTTTCCGAGTCTATATTAATGTTTGCTTTATTACAAACATGAATCTGACTCATTTAAATAGGAAATACCTATCAATTGTGGTAGAACTACATTGTCCTGCCCGGCATCGGATTGTTGTGCAGCTCTCTCTCTCTTTCCGTTACTCGGAAACATCATTAACTAGAGCGAGAGAACCACTCGGCCACGCCCGCGCTTTTCCGCTTCAGTAAACCAGTTGTCGCGTTGCCGAGGCCAGAAATAATTCGAAGAAAAATAAGTTTAGCCCAGATATTGTCAGTGACTTTTCCAATAAAATCGAAAGGTGCTGCCATCCCAAGAATGTCCAATAGTCACTAAATGACTTTTGAGGTGAAATTAAATTAAAGGTAACAAATCGGCAACGTTTCAGAGTTCAGACGCGAGGCGTCCGAAAGGAATTCGTTTAATTGTCCTATAAAGTCTACGAGCTGAGGAAAAACGTCGATCGGAAAGTTTTAGCACTTTAAGAAAACAGTATAGCCGAGCCAAATATTAATATCTTAATATATAAAATCGTAAACTGAATGACTGACTGACTGACTGACTGACTGACTGACTGACTGACTGATCTATCAACGCACAGCCCAAACCGCTGGACCTAGAGACTTGAAATTTCGCACAAAGATACCTTATACAGTGTAGGCATCCACTAAGGAAGGATTTTTGAAAATTCTATCCCTAAGGGGATGAAATAAGGGATGAAAGTTTGTATGAAAGACCGTCAGTTTTGAAGCTAGGATCTTCAAATTTTGTGTTTAGGCTGACGATTGAAAATTAATAAATACGGGTCTCGGCATTTTTCAAAATTCTACCCCCGAAGGGGTCAAAAGGGGGATGAAGTTGTGTATTGAAGAAAATCCTTTATTTTCGAAGTAAAAATTGCTAAATATATAATTTTGGCTTATGGATGGAAATCTAACACAACGTATATTGTTATTGTTAGTATTTTAACCCCTCCGGGGATGAAATGGGGGTGAAAAGGGGTAAAAAAACCTAAAAATAGATATGGATTTCATTATTGGGGTTTTCTGGGATGACGATTGCAAAAATGACATTTATTTTGAAGTCCAACACGGTGGACATGATTTAACCCCTCAAGGGTAAAAATGGGGTTCAAATTTTGTAAGGAAAAATAATATTCAATAGACATTACAACTTTAAACTTCGTAGGAGCACGTCTGAAAATAAATCAGCAAACATTTATTTTGTAATTTTGAAAATCAACCCCTTAGGGGGTAAATGGGGTGAGTGAACATAAAAATCGATGTGGATGACGTTCTTGAGGTTTTATGGGATGGTGTTGCGAAAATGAGATTTATTTTGAAGTCTGACACGGTGGACATGATTTAAACCCTAAAGGGGTGAAAATGGGGTTCCAATTTTGTATGGAAAAATAATATAAAATAGACATTACAACTTTGAACTTCGTAGGAGCACATCTAAAAATAAATAGGCAAACATATATTTTGTGATTTTGAAAATCAACCCCTTAGGGGGTAAATGGGGTGAGTAAACATAAAAATCGATATGGTTGTCGTTTTTGATGTTTTATGGGATGGTGATTGCGAAAATGAGATTTATTTTGAAGTCCAACACAGTGGACATGATTTAACCCCTAAAGGGGTGAAAATGAGGTTCAAATGTATGGAAAAGGAAATTAAAATAGACATTACAATTTTAAAATTCGTAGGAGCATGTCTAAAAATAAATAGGCAAACACATATTTTGTTATTTTGAAAATCATCCCTAAGGGGGGAAATGGGGTAAGTAAACATAAAAATCGATGTGGATGTCATTCTTGAGGTTTTATGGGATGGTGATTGCGAAAATGACATTCATTTTGAAGTCCAACACGGTGGACGTGACACATCATGGACCTGGACCTGGACATGCACATCCAGGGAACGGGAACGGGCACGGGCACGGGAACAGGAACGGGAACGGGAACAGGACGAGAACGGTAAGGGAACGGAACGGGATGGAACGGGAAGGGAACGGGAATGAAACGGGAACGGAAAGGGAACGGAATGGGAACGTGAACGGAACGGGAATGGAACGGGAAAGAGAAAGGGACAGTAACGGGACGGGAACGGTACCGGGAAAAGGAACGGAAGGAGTACGGGACGGGAACGGGACGCGAATGGGAACGAAACGGGAACGAAATGGGACGGAACGGAACGGGAACGAAACAGGAACGAAACGGGAACGGGACGGGAACGAAACGGGAACGGGACGGGAATGGAGGGGAAAGGAACGGGAACGGAACGGAACGGGAACGATACGGGAACGGAACGGGACAAGAACGGGACGGGAACGGAACGGGAACGGGAATGGGAACGGAAGGGGTACGGGACGGGAACGGAACGGGACGGAATGGGAACGGAACGGGAACGGAATGGGAACGGGAACGGCACGGGAACGAGAAAGGGACGGGTACGGGAATGGGAACTGAAGGGGTACGGGACGGGTACGGAACGGGAACGGGACGGAACGGGAACGGAATAGGAACGGGAACGGAACGGGAATGAAATGAGAACGGAACGGTACGGGAACGGGAACGAGAACGGGACGGTAACGGGACGGGAACGGGAATGGCAACGGAAGGGGTACGGAAACGGGACAGGAAAGGGACGGGAACGGACGGGAACAGAACGGGAACGGGAACCGGAACCAGAACGGGAAACGTAAAAATGACTGGTCAGATCCTGGTTGAAGGTTCTCTAAGGATTTTCTCTAACATCCACGCGGACGAAGTCGCGGGCAGAAGCTAGTACTTTATAAAAGAAGATACTGACTCACGTATCAACGCACAGCCCAAACCGCTGGGTCTAGAGACACCAAATTTGGCACATAAGTTTCTTATGAAGTTTAAGGGTGCACTAAGAAAGGATTTTTCAAAACTAACCCCCCAAGGGGGTGAAATGGGGCTCCAAACTTTGTATGAAAGTCCCTCAGTTTCGAAGCTAGGATCTTCAAATTTTGTGTTTAAGCTAACGATTGAATATTAATACATATATACGTGTCTCAGACTTTTGGAAATTCTACTCGAGAAGGGGTGAAAAGGGGGTATGAAGTTGTGTATAGAAAATCCTTTATTTTCGAATAAAAAATCGCTAAATTTATTATTACGGCTTATGGGTGTAAATCTAACGCCACGTATATTCAGCCTATTGTTAGTATGTTAACCCCTGTGGGGATGAAATGGGTTAAAAAAAACCCAAAAATCGATATGGATGTCGTTATTAGGGTTTTCTAGGATGACGATTGCGAAAATAACATTTATTTTGAAGTCCGATATTGGACATGATTTAACCCCAAAGGGTTGAAAATGGGGTTCAAATTTTGTATGGAAAACGAATATTAAAATCTTCGAGAGCGAGAGGGAGAGGGTAAAGAAATGGGAACGGGATACTAATATATCTGCGGACAAAATTCTGATTATTGTAATAAACTAGCCCCCGCCCGCGACTTCGTCCGCGTGCATATTAGAGAAAATAACACAATACACACAGAAGCTAGTACACTATAAAACTCCCGAATATTAATTAGAACATTGAACATGGTTTCTGTTCATGTGATACTTCATACCTAATAGCATAGTAACGTTTGTTTGCTTTGCTTTTAAGGTAATAGCTACCTGCGGTGTAATGGACGATAGAAATGTAACGGTTAAAATAACAGACCCATAAACGGAAATCGAAAACTAATAGGTGGTCAGGGGTGGTTTAAAAGTAGCTCCATATTTGATAGATTAACTGCCAAATATGTCGTTGTAGAGGTATACTTAGAAATGAACATGTACCTACTTGATTTTGTTGGTTAGATTTTCCGCAGTCGATCTGGCCAGTTGCCATCGCCTTATCTGTGTTTGTCGCCATTGCCGGAACACAACAATGATGTCAGCATTGTTGTGTTTCGGTAATTAAAGGTAAGATAGTTTGTTTACCTATAGTTGAGGATTTGGGATCAAGTAAGGTTCTGGCTTTTATCATTTTAACCCCTCTCTCTATTCGAATGATCAACTTGTTCCTTTAATTAAAGTAACGCTAACTTCGTGATCGAAGAACGCTAAATAAAAGCCTAAAAATAAACAAAAGACTATTAAATAACGTTGATATTATAATTATGGAATCGACAAGTTAACGACACAATATAATTATATAGCTTCTTGCGGCCACCCGCGACTTCGTCTGTGTGGATGAACAGTACTTTTTCCATTCCTCGGCAATACTAGGTACCTACCTTTACATTTATGATGATCTATGTTTGACTATTTGTATCTCTGACAACGTGTTTGTAAAATTTCATGATAATCAGCTGTTGTTATTCGGAAAATAGATCGTTAGTTATAGGTGCCATCACGTAACTTGGCAAGACAAAGATGAGAAAATTAAATAAATTAAAAAATATTAAAAACATGACTGCCCAGCCAAAAACGAACTAAAAAGTTAAACAACAAGTGTCATTGCAGTCGGGGGACCTTATTATGGAACAATTTTTGATCAAAGAAGTCCCCCAACTGCAATGACACTTGTTGTTTAACTTTTTAGTTCGTTTTTGGCTGGGCAGTCGTGTTTTTAATATTTTTTAATTTTATTTCACACATTTTAGTGACATATCATATAGTTTTGAAATGTGCTCATCAAGGCCTTTCATTTGATGCCCATATTGTAATAATAGAAGATTTTTTTTTTTCACATTTGAAAATGGCGTCGTACAGCCGCCATATTGATTTTTTTAAAATAAAAATATAGCCAGTGTCACTCGGGATGCTATAAGGATTCTAACGATACCCTATTTATCCAAATCAGTTCAGGCATTTAGAAGTTATGATGGAATAAAGAAACTCACATACCCACAAACATACATTAACCCTGAACACATATACACTCTTTTTGCTTTGGGCAGTCGTGTAACAAAACATGCACCGAGTTTAGTGTTTGTTTTGTTGTGCTGCTGCGTATCTTTTGTCGCATCTTTGTCTTGCCAAGCTAAGTTAAAAATCATCGTATTCGTAACTTAAAATTTCCATATTATAAACAAAAAAGTATTCCTGCACAGCCGGTCGCAATATTGAAACCTGCTACTTATAAAAAATATGTAGATTATACCTGAAAGTGTTGTAAGTCTATGACTCGTGCACCAATTAAGAGTTCCGTACAAAATGATTGCAATAAGCGTGAAAGTAACTTTGACGGCCTTTCTGTTATCTAATATCTTATCACGCCTGAGCCACTGAACAAATTTTGGTGAATTTAAAGTATAGAAAAGGAAGCCTCGCAAAGTCTATTTCCACCTTTGAGGTAAGCAGTATCTTAAAAAATAACAAGGTACCGCCAGCCTTCATATACATCGTGGCATTATTAGGTTACCTAGGTGCGCTTATTCAACGAAAATACATTTTGTAGCTACAATTCACGACGGCAGCGTACGAAGTATGATGAATAGTCAAGTAAATTAGCGAGTGGAGACGGGAAAAACGATGCGCCACTTCTGGGAAAATGCTTTCATTTTTCAAACCTTGATGGGTACGTTACGAGTAACTGCAAATGTTGCGGGAACGATACAGATGAATATGTTTCCCTTTCTTTTTCTGAGTTGAAGTGCTTGCCTTGCAAATTCGATGCCGAAATCATAGGGATATAAAGATACTTCATGAGAAAAGAGAAATCCGAAGAGTAAACAAAATGTTAGGTAACGAAAGATTTTTTTCTCAAACATGCTTGGAAACCTTTTTCCCCCTAGGCACTACCGTTTGGCACTGACCAGCAGTGCATTATTTCGATCAATAGTTTGACAACCTTCTTTGAGCTAAATCGTAGTTGCAGGAGAGGTCCAAAACACGCCTGCAAGTATGAAAATACATATCTGCCGTATTTAGTGGCCCGCAATGTTACTATGAAAACTCATATCTCTCTAAACATTAATCGGATCCCCGGCACATTTGATTTTGTTTTTATAAAGATTTAATAAAAAATAGCCTCAATAAAAAAGTCAATATATACTTTGCTGTGATTTTCCAGTTATTTTCCGTCGAATAGCCTATTTACGTTGCTGCAAACTAGAGAATTTTTCTTTAGAAGGAACGATGAATCAATATTCAAATTCTTACACGATATTTACCTTGGTTATTTGTCCAAATCATTAAGGGTTTTTTTTCAAGAAATTTTCATGCACTATATTTAAAGGCAAGATGCAATGCAACTATCTTTATTCACTATGTTTAACGGCAAACAAGAGCCAAATACTTCTAAATATTAACATAATTATAAATATCGCTTCTTTTAATAAATCTGATACCTACGTCTATTCTTGTCAGCAAGAGAAGACCGAATGACTGGTAGGGTTCAAAAATACGGTTTGGAAAGATTATTATTGATAAGGTATCATTGCCATCGATAACCCAGCTGAACGAAAGTCACTTCCTTAATAAGTTCCTTTCCACCGAGTACGCACTCCCCAATATCGCTACAATAATAGTTCTCAGAAAAAGCCCTCAACGCGGCTCAGTCACGTCAAGTTTACCGACGAAACATTTTTCCTGCTTACTTAGAAACTAAGAAATATTGTCGCTAAGAGTGCTTGCGACCGAAAAAAGTAAGCCTCTTATAATTACGCGTGGAGAGGTGTTTTTATCGAAACAAGTAACGAAATCTTATTCGTCTTCATTCACATGAATGGGATAATGAGATGTTGTGAAACAAGGTTTTTTGTTTATTCTGCAAAGATACACAGAGAAGAGAACATAGGATTTCTTTTTTAATAATTTAATGTTGTGTATTTTGGTAATTAGTTGTTTGAGAAACATTCTAGCAGATATTTTATTTTTATTTATCTGCGTAATATTTTAACAATGTAGGTAAGTACTACGTTACAAAATTGAGTCGTAATTTTACGTATCAGTATCCGTTTAATGGAAATGCCAAGTGGACTACAGGTATATTGAGGTATATTAAGCAATTGAGCATAAATAAGAGAAAGTAATGTCGAATGCCCATACTGTACCCGCTCCAGTAATGTTAGGAACACTACAAAACTCGAAGTTCAACTTACCTCAGTGTCTCAAGATGAAAGTCTTTGACCACTGTGTGTGTATTGCCATGGTATTGCCAGTTACGGTAGATGAATGTGGTCGCTACCTATAGATCTCATAAAAAAGCTCAAGGTTACCCAGTGGGCAATGGCGAAAGCCATGCTCGTGGTTGCCCTGCGTGATCGAATCAGAAATGAGAAGAAAGATCCGTAGAAGAACTAAAGTAACCGACATTACTCTAAGGATTAACTTTCAACACAATAATATTGTATGGTATTCGTACAGGTAGGCTACGTTTAGGCGACTATTCAAATCAAGTGTTTTGTTTTGTCAATTAAAAACAATACATTTTAGACGCAGTTTTCTAGGCGTCAATTACGAGATTGTTGTATTCGATGAAAGCTCTCATACGGTAATTTTATACGTCTAAATATCCGATAGCGCAGGGGTATTGTATGTTTGCCTTGAAATACCACGCACGTGCGTACCTACCAGACGGCAAACTCATAATAGAATTAAGCCAAGCTTACATAGCGTTCTAACCAGTTTAAATGCTCCTAACTTCAGCAAGTTTACATGACGGGCATTGGCTGAACTCTACAAATTATTTTGCAAACAAAATGTCACTAGAAATTGAGGTGCGAAAGTCGCAGAATCTTGAGAGGGAAACTATTTTGGGGCATGGCGAAAGTTCTTCACAAAGGTCTTTGGTATGTCACCGCTACAAAATTGGTGCACAGTGTCGCAGTTGCACAGTATATTAACTAAAGCAGTAGGAACGGAAACTAAGTTTTTTTGTTAACGTCGTCGGTCGGAGTGCTCTAGGCTTGACATTCTCAGTGCGTAGCGGGCTGCGGGCGGAGTGAACGCGACACTATTAGCACAAAATAGTTAGGCCTGGTTTTATAGATTGACTGACCGCAAGCGCCGTACCGCACGCACTACGGCTAGACGTGAGCAGAAGCGGCGAAAGATGTTGGAAAGAAAAAAGGAGCTGCTCTGCCCCGCACTCACGCGAACTTAATCAAGACGTGGCATTGCACTTGCGGTCAGACTGTTCTTACCAACACGAGACGACGCAGCACTCGTGACTGGCAGGCTACTGGAACGTATTGCGAATGTGAACGAGACTTGCTTAGAGCTTTCGCAGCGACGTGAGTCTATGTTGAGTGCGCTGATTCGTACAGTATCTAGTTTCCTTACTGCTTTAGCTTTATACTGTGGCAGTTGCAAGCACTATGCAATTGCGGAAACTGCACTCTCGGATGTGGGAAGCAGTGTCTGTGAAAAGATTGTTTCTCACTTTTGACTTAATCTGGAGCAAATTGCTAACAACACTTGGTTGCTCTCGTGCAGGCAATCTGTATTCAACCACGCGTTAGTGTTGGAATTAACTATGTATGAGAGAAGCCAGAATGTTGTCAAACTAGGTTTGACAATAACTAAGTGTAGCGTCACCTCGGACTTTGTTTCTATTCTAGGGCAAACTCACTCACACTTTTTTAAGTATATCTAGCTGACGCACATATAATAGTATAGTCATAATTAGTATATAAGATGTATAAATAAATAAACATCGTTCTTAGCTGCACCCTACTCTGTTTGATTCACCTTCCAAGCTAGGAGCTAAACTAAGGGTATGACTTCATGTTTATATTCTGGTCCTTCGCTGAGGTAAATTCATGGAGTAGGTACCAAATATTCCATTGCTAAACGATCGACATTTATATTTTATGAAGGCCTCTTGGTAAACAGCTTTGTTAAAGTAAATAACGTAACGTTTAACTTTATGGACATTATATTTACTTTAGTTTCAACAAAAAAAAGTACAGTAAGTAAGTTACAAACAAAAGTAAATAATTTCTCGCACTTGGCCGGTTTTTAAAGATATTTAAAAACCGGCCAAGTGCGAGTCGGACTCGCGCACGAAGGTTCCGTACCAAAAAACAGCAAAAAATCACGTTTGTTGTATGGGAGCCCCCCTTTAATATGTATTTTATTCTGTTTTTAGCATTTGTTGTTATAGCGGCAATAGAAATACATCATCTGTGAAAATTTCAACTGTCTAGCTATCACGGTTCATGAGATTCAGCCTGGTGACAGACAGACAGACGGACAGCGGAGGCTTAGTAATAGGGTCCCGTTTTTACCCTTTGGGTACGGAACCCTAAAAAAGACGACGATTTTGACTTTCATGGTCGAGTGCTGGCTTTGTACGCTGCGCGCCAGTTTTCAAGATGTTGCCATCTCTGTGGCCCCGGGTTCAATCCCCGTCTAGGTCAATTTAGAAAATGAACTTTTCTATATTGTCTCAGGTCTGGGTGTTTGTGATTCTATCGTTGTCTTTGATTTCGTTAACCCAAGTGTTTTTGCTACTTACTTTGGAATCGAAGTCATGTATGTGAAGTTGTCAAGTATTTATTATTTATTTATAAACTTTTTTCAAAAAACAGAAAAAAGATAATAAAGAATACCTTTTTAAAAGAAACTAAAAATATAAAAAATTGGACTAAAACAGACAAGACAGAAGTTTTAAACCTAAAAACGTGGGGAGCATGCAAAAGACAATTGATACAAAATACGCCCAAAATTGTCTAGTCCGTATTTTTTGTTGTCTATACAATCAATTGAAATTCATTCATGCTCAAAATATTCAATTCCAAGGCAAAAAGACAGTACTTTTTGCACTTTTTAAAATGATGTACATTGTTTTACGTAAATCTATAAGGTGACGACTACTTTACGTTGTCTTCAAAAATTATGACTATTCCAGTCTACGTTCCAGTTATTTCAGACAGCAAAATACACTTATAATAGGTAAGTTAGTACGCACTACAGTGTATTATTATTTATTTTAATTAAGGTGGTCTGAAGGTGAAAATTCAATAAGAAAGATCGACCGCCGTGTTTTCCCAAGTTAGAATATAATAAGTTATTTGCACAATCATAAATATTAGACGTCATAAAATATGATAAGCAATTAAAAAGTTAATGATAATTTCAATATAATTAATATATTATAAAACCTTTTCAAGTCATTCTACTAATTAGGCACCTGTTAGGTACTTTCTCTTGCTACGAAGATTTCACTAATTAAGAAAAAGAAAAACTATATTTTAGATAAATAAATAAAAAAGACACCTATGTAATTTTAACTTCGTAACATTGTTAGAAATTAATCTATCTAGCTAGAGACTGACTAAGTAATAAATACTGACATACTGTTCTATGGTCAACTAACGGGTATGCATTACAATGTCGAAAATTCATAATACATACGACCGAAATATCGACGCATAAAACGCCGATTTTCAAAATACCGAACATCCTAAATGTCGATATCCGATAAACAGAAACTTGAAAGATCGATTATTAAATGACCGAAAGTTCGAAATCCCGAAAGGTTAAAACCCCGAAAGTTAAAATGTCGATACTTATAACTTAATCTACCTACACAAACACATACGAGTACATTTATAAAAGTAGGCGTTGCGGTTAATTTGTTTTACTCAAAAATGCTTGTAAAATGGTTATTATTTTGACAAAATCCACCAATCGAGTTAGAAATAGTTTTTTTTCTGGCGCTTCGCCGGCCGCTACCGCGGCATGCTCGCTTCGCTCGCTCGGCTCGTGCGCTGGGTTCATGTCAACCTAACATGCTCGTCGCTACGCTCCTCGCACCTATCTCGTGACCTACGGTCTACGGTTTCTAAGTCCTAGTAGACTAGTTTAGACTCATTTCCAGCAGCTAAATTTGATATAAAGCATTTCAGGCAAAATCCAAACAAAGCCGTTTATAATTTATGATAGCTTGTTGTTTTTGACTAATTCGTTAATTCGGTATTAAGCAGTTCGGGGTACAGAACGTAGGTATATTAAATTTGGGTTTTTTTAAGCTTCGGGATTTAGTCTTTTTGGTAAAATGTCCTTTCGGGATTTTAAGCGTTCGGCCTTACAACCATACGGCCTTTTAATTTTCGGTCTTTCGTCCATAGGTCTTGTAAAATTCGGTCTTTTCTACTTCGACATTGTATGTAATGCATACCCCAACTAACACATACTGTGGTCTTAGCCTCTGTGGTCTAGTGGTGTACCCATCTGTGTAAGTAAGACGCAGGGGTCCCGGGTTCGATTCCCAAGACAAGCACTATCCCGTCGTGTATAAAAAAATATAAAAGACTGTCGTATAGTCAAACCAAAACCAAAATAGCGTGGCCGTGGTCGCTGTTTGTAAACATTATTGAAAATCAAAATGTCATAACTCATAAGTGTCTAAATCAATGGCTGAATCGTAGTACCATTTTTCACTGTTTCACTGTACACAAGGCTAACCTAAATTCTTGCTTTTTCAGTGTAAACCATTTTCCGAAGTTTATAAAAAATGTACAGTAGTAAAGTGAGATTGTTTGAGAGTGAAACATTCTTCGAGAAACCCTTGGCTCTATTGTCGAGAACCGTTCTACTTCGAAACGGTTCAAGGAGCTAGTTCGAAATCCTAGAAATTGTAATATACCACAACAGTCAGCTATATACCGTTTCGGTTTCGCACTGACTTCAATAACTGAATCGCGCTTTTGTTTCTTGGTAAAGTTTGTTAATTAATGTAAAGTGCAATTGATTAACGTCAAATTAGTTGTTTAATAGATTTTCACTAAATCTGTTTCATATATCTAAAGCGAATTCGTTACCTACATTAATACCTATAACTGTCATTTAACTTTTGCTTATTTATTTAAAAAATACGAAAACCTCATATTTTTTATTATTCTATAATTATTAGAACATACTATTATGACCATAATAATAATTAAATAAAAATAAGAATAAAGAAAAATCACAGTTACATAATGAACTGTCCACTAAATAAATCATTAGAATTTAGCAATAAATTGCACTATTTTAAGGAATAACAGTTGCAAACATTTTTTAAGGCCTTAACATGCGTCAATCCGAGCGGGTCGATTCGTGATGGAGTGAAATCGAACGTTACTCTACTCACTTTGGGTTCAAATCAGTGCGCGTTCTAATTCCAACGCGGCGGTTGCGTTGAGAACTAGCACCGAACTCTCAATTTTTACATGTTTTTATTACTTTACTTCGCTTTCAAGTTAGTTAAAAAATCTGTTCAATTAAGGTTGAAGGCATTAAACACCGCTGATTTTTGTGGTTGGTTTTAACATAAACGAATGTTCTGTTTCCGAGAAATTTTGCAAATAAGACCAGAAACAGGGTCCACTGAATATTTTTTACATCAAAGGTGGTAACATTTTTATAAATCCTTTAAATTAAATCTATTGTGTATTATTTCAAGTACAATATATATTTTTTCCATGATAGCTTCACGCGCGTAATCTTTCAATAATTTGAATTGAATATTGGGATTTGACCCACCTTAAGGCCTTAATTGGCAACACTAAGTTAAGCATAAAGTTGTTTTTAATACTGTTTTAATAATGCATGACTATTGCCATTAAGTTCTGCTGACAAAATTGTCCAGGGAATCGTTTTAGATTCGCAATGGGTAAAGAATTGATGCAAGCGCCAGAGCAATTTCAGAGAAACACCTATGGGCTAGATTCTAGAGACTATATGGGCCAAATTATTGCTAGTTAGAAACGGAATTAACTTGCTGCTATTGCATGCTAAAATAGTACTTGTTTAAATTTACAATTGTTTTCAGCAGGCTTGTTTTAGGTTCTTAGATTAATCTAAGTTTAGGTTTTATACCAATAATAAAAAAGTCCGGTATGAGAACCACTTTCGATCAAGTTCGAAAGTAGCTTTTTGTTTTGCAAATCAGTGCCTTTATTTGCGTGCTGTTTGAATTCGTGAAGCGTTAATTCATCCTTGATCGAAGATAACTAGCAAGGTTTTTAGTTTTGTTTTAGTACCTTATGTTAATCGCCTACACTTCAGCATTTTTTAAAGCTTAAATTAATCTATAAGTAATGAATCAAATGCATAAAAAGTATGCCTCCAAAGAACATGATAAATTGTTCAATTAACACAAAAACATACTTTAAAACTTTCATAAATGTTTTCTTTCGACAAAATGTTTGAGTAAAAAGTCGATAGCTCGAAAATAATTTTCGGTTTATCCAGCATGAGATAACACCTCCATTTATAACATTTTAGAAGTGCCAAAGTCAAGGGCAGTAAAACTTCTGGAGTGAAGAAGAATAATTGCCATCGAGTTTCGTAGCGGAGTTTTTTCTTACTACGAAATGGTTTGTATAGTACCTACCTTTTTGGAGGACAATTTTTTTTTCTATAAGCCCCACCCGACTTCAATATACGTGTTTTATTTTCAATGATATTGCGTAGGTATCTAGTGATTTGAATATTATTTCTTGCTTTTTAGAGGTAGCGTAGGCTTTTGAAGTCGGTTTTTTGTTTTTTAAAACAATTTTTTATTTCTTTCTTTTTAGTTTAAGTACCTTCTGTATTAGATATGTTATCTAGGTAGAAAAATCGGATTTGACCAAACGTGAGATAATCGCGGACACACATGCATATGGGTCAAACTGAGAATATCCTTTTTTGAAGTCGGTTTAAAACACCAAAACCTTCTCCTAAATCTAACAAATACTTTTCTGAAAACCGCAACAAAATCGGTTCAGCCGAACGCGAGATAATCGCGGACAAATATACATACATACTGGTTAAACTGAGAACCACCTTTTTTGAAGTCGGTTAAAATACCAAAACCTTCTCCTAAATGTAACAAATACTTTTCTGAAAACCGCAACAAAGTCGGTTCAGTTTAACGCGAGATAATCGCGGACAAACATAATACCGGTCAAACTGAGAACCTCCTTTTTTAAGTCGGTTAAAATACGAAAACCTTCTCCTAAATGTAAGAAATACTTTTCTGAAAACCGCATCAAAATCGGTTCAGCCAAACGCGAGATAATCGCGGACAAACATACATACATACAGGTCAAACTGAGAACCTCCTTTTTTTAAGTCGGTTAAAAACAACTGGCTACATATTCTCATGTACCTACGGAAAGTGTTGCATACTGGTGTTTGATATTTTGTAATCAACTATTACAATACTATTTTTTACCATATTATTTGTCTTTAATTAAACAGTCTCTTCACTTCAAATGGTTTTTAGATTGTTAAAAAATACATTGTACAAGATACTGTTATGTATACAACGTGTTACAAAATAACTCCTAATCCCGAATATGGTAGATAGGGACCATCAAACTGAACAACTTTTACTAGGGGACCAACTCTGAAATATAAATGTGAAAGTCTGTGGGTTTGGATGCGGATTTGGTTGAAATTTGGCACACAGATTGTAGATAGCCTAGATTAAAATATAAAATACTTTTTATCCAGATATTCCCACGGGAACAGGAACCACGCGGTTGAAACCGCGGGCGGCCGCTAGTCATATCATAAATTTTACTATGGGACCAACTCAGAAGGCTTCCTTTAAGGCTTTTCTGTAGCGTTTAGCTTTGAAGAAACCACTTATAATAAAAAGAGAGAAAGAGAAAATATAGATAGTTGAACTCCGATTAAATAGAATGAGCGAGATAAGAACCGTGCAAAGTTGTTTCAAGTGAACGCCAATAGCTTACAGGAAAAGCTGGATTGGAAGAAAGCAACAAATAGCCATGGACGGTTTATCTCGTATTTGCCGGAAAATATTATTTTTATGGCATTGTTGTACTATTTATGGTTATTTATGGAAATGTTGGACGTGCTTGTTCGTTTTTATAGCGCAATTTGGACAGAATGTTTATAGTTGACACTGTTTGACTTAATTGAATTGGTTTATTTAAAAATATTACCTCAATACTATCTTGAAATACTTTTGAAAATAATATTTATCTTGATATTAATATTATAAAGACGTGACAAAATAGGTATGTTTGAATGAAGGTTCTACTCATTCGATTTCAAAAATTCTTTCACCATTATAAAGCTTGGTACTTGTACTATTAGTTGTTCTGTGGCTTGACAGGCAAAATTTTGTAACCGAATTTTCCACGGGAAATGGGAGAACACACAGATTTTTAAATCTTTGGGAGAACAAAATTTTTTTAAGAGTATGGGGAGAACATAGTACCTCAAAATTAAAAACAGAATCCTAAAAGCAAGATCATGCCTCATAAATAAACAGTACGTAACGGCTATCGCAGTATTTCATAACCAAAAAACCTGGCATAATATAATATTGACAGGTATAATTCTGCGATTTCCGTAACACTAAGAAATTCAAAGTGGCATGAATTTGCAATATGCATAGGAATTTGCATATACAACGCATTGCCTCCGGTTATGGCTGCTGTGTAATATGATTGAGGAATACGAAGCGTTCTGCGTTTACATGGTGGTTTGGTCTCAGTGGGAACTGGGAGAGCTTAGAGGTTATCGATTACAGTTTAATAGAGAATTCACAATTTCTGTGAAATAATTTTAAACGCCTATTTTCGAAATCAAACATGAGTAATTAGTCGTTTAGAATAAAAACCGGCTAGCTATCTTTTTTTGTCAAAAATAACTTATTTTCATCGACCGTTCAACCTTTTAAGAATTTTGATTTTTAATCGGTTGAGCGGCCATTTCCCCTTGTATAAGAATCAAAGACTATACAAAATCCACAAAATTCCGCCATTTTGAGTTTTTCTTTTTCACAAATAATTAAAATGACAGACAGTCGGTTTTGATTGTATACGACTTAAACAAACAAACAAAATTGTTGTTCGTTCCGCTTCGTGACAATAATTATCATCTCAGGAATAGGTAAAGAAGGACCGAAATTAATATTGTCTTATCAATAACTAAAAAATATTACTTTACTTTAAAAATATTATTAGTTTACTTTACCTTAGAAACTTACAAAATACAGGGTTATTTGTAAAACACCAACAACCTCGCAGGAGTAGATTACCAATGGGACTACTGGGAAATAATTTAAAAATATATTAATTTCAGTTGTCCCATTGGACTAATGGGAGATAATCATCCTATCTTTCCAATCATGGGACGTCAATGGGACTAGTGGGACAGACAGGAAAAAAATAAAAAAAAAACCAACAGATTTTAACGCTTTTAGACAACTAGAACGTTTGATATTAATTGCTGAGTTTTTGGCACCATTTTATCGAGTTCGGTTCGGTGTCTATTTTATTTGCTAATTGATTCATAGTGGATATTGTGTCTTAAAATTGGTGCAGTTTTGTGGTACAAGTGTCTACGCAACTGAACAATATGTGGGATAATTGAAATAGGCGCGATCTTGGTTGTGTGAAGCTGAGACTTTTATTGCAGTGGTGACTACCTCAGCAGAACTAACCGAGTAAACTGTCTTGATATACTTGGTGCCAAATGCTCCAAGCAGCATTGGAATGCGATGCACCCACATTCTAATGAAAATTGAAACAATATTACTAATGACCTATTCAACACTTGACACTGACAAAAATTACTTCCAAGAGGAAAGTAGATTGGCAAAACAAAAATAAGAAGAAGAAGATAATATTAATCGCTACAACTGGAACCCCACCTGATGGTATCACAGTTGTTCAATACATTATATATTATGCCGCTGTGTCGCTTGAAAGCATATTTAATATTAATGTCATTATTTATTTCATGTGTTTACATTGTATCAATCTATATTAGCATTTAAAACACAAAAAATAGCTTCGTTTATTTATTTATATCTTCAGTAACTAAATTAGTGTTAACGCATGCACAAGTCCTTTTCTTCTTCGTACTAGATAAGAACCAGGAAGATTTTCTTCTTTTGCTAACAAAAACATTTTCGTCAAATAAATACTTAACTTATATTGAACTTTGATGGATGGTTTTATATAAAACTTTGGTTTATTTCTTGAACTTCGAATTTATGAATAAAATACGAAGAAACTTTTTCACAACCTTTTAGTCATTTTGGGAAACAAACCCAGATTATGGTAAAGAAGCAAAGATATGTTTTAATTATTCCTAAAAAGATGCTAAAACATTGTAACAACAACAGTTTTGTAACACAGACAATGATAATTAATTTGATTCATCTTCCCGAAGTTCGAATATTAAATCAAAAGTTATGAGGCTCATGATGGGATGTTGACGAATTGTATTTAAGGAGATTTTTGAAATTGAGGAAATTTAAAAAGTTCCGCGAAGCTGCCGAAACTCGCCAAGACACTAATTGCATGCTCGTTCAAACTCTGAATTCGCCGTTTAACGAATATTGCTCTTCAAAGTTTTGGCAGATCTTATTGTTTGTTTGGGTTAGTGTTTGCCGAACGGTTTTCACCCTAATAAGTTCGGTACCTATTTGTATGGAAAAAAAGTGACAACCCTACACGCAAATATCCTACTGTTTTCGATAATCAATCCCATTAATGGGCAATAGCAAAACAATTTAGGTTGCCAATGTGCAGATTATCATGAAAATATTTTTTTTACTAAAGCATAGGGTTTCCTATTATGACGGTGCTGTCATACACTCGGCGTCAGAAAAACCGCACCTTTTCTTCAAAGTTAATTTAATCCCATATAATTTAATGATAAGTGTTATTATATACTTCTTCCCCTTCGGACATAGCCAACAGTCTTTAGAAACCGTTGGAATACTCGTCGAACGGAATCAATTACTGAGATTGAGTTTCCGAGCACATTACATTGCCTAATTTTTTTGCAATATTTGAGTAACTTCATGGGCAATACTAACCATCTTGGGTATTCCTTTTTTTAATTGAACTGTGAAAGTGTGTTTTCTCCATCATCTCGATAGCGAATTTACCCTCATTTCCTGAATTGACCCCTTTTATTTCCCTTTTGTGGTGGCGCTAGCAATAACGCTTTAATCGTTTAATTATGGTAACTGCATATATGTTAACTAAATCAAACAATTATCAAAAGAAAGCTCATTAAATGTACTTTCAATAGATATCAACATTTACACAATAAAACGTTAGCTAGCAATAGCAGATGGCCAAGTCTAAACTTAGTGTCGAAGAGGTGCGGTTTTCTGACGTCGAGTGTATTACGGCCGTTATTTAGCGGCGTAGAACGTTGTTTATGTAAACTATACGGCGCGCTATATCCTAGGAAACCCTAGCTTTATGCTCTAAAAAGGTTTCATTCCATTTGAAAAAGGAATACAGGGCGTTCCACATTTCCATCTGGGTCTGGTTCATAACATTCTAAAATTTTAAATTTAGTGCGGAAATGTTGTATGAACTATTGAAAAATTCGGCTAAGTGCGATAGTGGGCACCCCGCTATTAAATCATTACCTTCAATACTTACTTCCCGCCACTTCCAGCACTAGTACGGGAAGTATTCCAAAGTCAGAACGGCAGAACTCATCAGCTAGGCATTAAATTATTAAAGGCATGTTTTATAAACTGTATAGTTGCATGACAGGCCATTTAACTAATTTAATTTAACACAATAACTAATTTAAAAATCACATTTTTACCAAGAAAAATTCATTTCCTCGCATTTCTTGAGAAAAACATTATACAAGCCTTGTACTGGAAGCTATTTGCATAATCTCGAATGATTAAAACCTTTAAACCATCCTCTACAATGCAAATACTAGCTTCCCGTTCTTGGCTGTAATGTACTTTTTTTTTTTAATTGGTGGTTTCCGGGATTTGTAATAATTTACTGGGGTTGTATGCATTATACCCTATCTACCATAGTCGGTTTTAGGGTTTTTTTGTAAAACGTTGTAAGCATACCCGTAAGTACCAGCTCATGTAAAACAAGGTACATATTTTCATATTTATTTAAGTTTTTACAGCGTTTATAAAGCTATTACCTTAACCATTCTAATTTAGAGGATGGTTTGATGGTTGTTAATCATTGTTTTCAAATTTACTATTAATTAAAACAATTATAAATGTTTTTAAAGGGTTCTGTGTCGTCAGAGCGATAAAGTAAGATGGCTATTTATCGTGTTAAACGCTTTATGCAGTAGTCAAAAAGCCTGTTATTAGACACTCTACGTTAATAACGAAGCAAGGGATAGAAGGATAGTGCTTAATTGTTAATTTAGGTAACAAAGGAATTGTGACGTTAATTCAAAATAAACGAGAGTAATTTATAATATCTTTTGTCAAAATTCCGGTGTAACACAAGCTTGTTACGAGCGTCGACTAAAATTATGTGGTCTCCAGCTAAATTACAGGTTATATTTCATTTGTAATTATGCTTTTTGCACGAAAGCGGTGGGTGGGACGTTAATTCACCCATTAGTAATAAAACTTGACCCCTTTAGAGTTTCACTCGGTTTTCACGAGAGGTATTATGAACTAGTTCAAATGTGAACTGCATGTCAGGTAAAAGCTTATCTTCTTTTAGTTATTTCACGAGCATAATTCATTGAAATAAAATAGTCTTTATTTTTAACCTTAAATGTTAAATGTGTAAGAATTATGTAAATATTGGACAACATCACATAAATTGCTTCGATTCCAAAATAAAGAGATAACTAAACAACTTTTGTTAAGGAAATCACGATCGATGGTACCACAAACATCCAGACCTGCCCCCCTACTCAAATGGCCAATTTTCTATTCATTTGAACGCTACGCTTACTTTTAAAGCCTAAAATATGAGCATTAGATGATTAAATAACATGTCGCAAAGTTATGTAATTCACAGACTTCGAAGTATTGTATGGAATTGTCAAGCTTGCGGCACGTAATTTTATAGTTTACAGCAAATTTTTAAGTTTTAATAGTAAACGTAGCGTTCAAACGAATTGAATGTTGGCCATTTTTTCCGTTATACGTTCTGTGCGTCTTTTGTCTTCTCAAATTGTAATGCACTAAAAAAGCCGGCGTTGCTCTAAGCACTAAAACGATAGACAAAATTCCCAATAGTCCCATAGCATGTAACAAAGGCATTAAAGCTGTTACCATTCGTAACTGGCTTATACTGCAAGCAAGATTGTCCTAAATCCCTAAGGAACTAAAGTTGGCAAAGCGAGCCACACAAGGGGTTTTAAGCATCGTCAAACACTTTAACGGCCTGGGCCTGCAGTCTCGACATAGATAGCGATCGTAAAATTAACGAATTCGGTCGATATGTCATTTTAACAACTTATTTTCGATTTTTGGTAGTCTCTACAATCATAGCTACCGATAATTTTCGGTACCGTATCGATTACCACAGAGGAAAAAATCACTACGTGTCGGTACTCTCATTTTGACACTCAACCATTGACACATATTTTATATTATATTAGATTTAATATATGCTGTGGCACTGGGTTCTGTCTAGTCAGTGTTACAAGTAATAGTCATTTAATGTCCACCATTGCCCGGCCAAGCCAACACAAATACAATTTATATTGCATTGTTGCAATATGGCTGCAATTGGTGTCAATAGTATGGCCAACGATGCAGAATCCCAAATTTACATGAAAATGTTTTGACTTACCAAAAATATGTGTAAATATTTAATTGCCGGGCCATACTTAAAATATTGCTTTAGTGGTATTGCTAGCAAAATTGCCGCCTGCCGGCCACAGGAAAACCGCTAAAAATTGCCGGAAAATACTTAGAAGCATCTTCACAATATTTATAATTAGTTTATTTTATACCTATCTCTCTAAAGAAGGAATGTTATAATTATTAACTTATGATGAATAAAGACAAAAAAATAAAATACTTATATTTTTTGTAATTTTTTGTTAAACACGGGTAGTTTTTAAGTACCTACCTACTTACATCTAAAAAAGTTAAATGAGCGTATCTCTTTTCCCTTTACTAATCAAGTATCTACCTATGTGCAGTGAAAAGTTTTAATCCTTATCCTTATACTTATTCCTTATATTCCTTACTCTTTATTCCTTATATAATATTTATATTATTAAAATGTAAATAAGGCGTAAATAATTATTTTATTATGTTGTTTGAGTTTTTGCCAGTTAGTCAAAAAGTGTTTTTTTTTGTTTTATAGGTATTTAAGTTAATAATAATGTATAATAAACTATAACTTCAAAGAAAGTTGATGATATTTGCTATAAAACGTTTTTTATTTTACAACTCGTAACTTTTATAGAAGAGAAATTGCAATTTGAATAAGTTTTAAACGTCGGTGTAAGACAGTTGCATTTTCGCATATTTTTTAAATTTCCCTAAATCGGAGGGACAGTAATTCAACGGCCACACAATGATTTCGGTTATAGCAATAGCGGGGAAAATCGCTTGCCGTAACGATCGATAAGGCAAATGCAAGTCTCTACTATTACGTTATCGCACAAAATCGTAAAAATTTTAGTCGATAAGTTACCGAAAATTTTAAGTAATTGTGTGGCCATTGAATTGCCCTCCCTTTGATGAAGGGAAATTTAAATATTATGCTTATTAAAAAGCAACTACTTTATTTAACCAAAAATAAAAAAAAAACATCTCTTATTATATTTTCTTAATTTATCATCTGATATAAAATTCCTTCTTTTATTATTACATGAATAACCACTAAAAATATGTATCTGAACTTGTGGACATTACTATAATTTTACTTGTAACACTGTGTCATAGCCAACGGTTATGGCGTTGTCATGCCAACAGTCATATGTCAATGAAATCTGTGTTTACCTATATCTATGGTGTTTACTTACGATTGATAACTAAAACTGTCAAGTGTATGGTGTTGATTTTTTAATAAATAAATTCATTAAAGAATAAAAAATCTCTATAATAGTGGCTTCAACTCAAAGGAGTAATAATTATTCGGTTTCGGGTTCGGTCCACTAGCTAGACCTGTCTGCTGTGAGGAATATGCTGTAAGTACAAATACTTTTCTTTGAGTTTTCTTTGGATCTTTCAATATTTAATTATGTTTGTTATACCTTCTATACCAATGCATTTATGTTTAGTTTTACATAATATAGTATTGAGGTCAAAAATGTATTTTAAAATCTGCTCAACACGCGTCACACGGGTTTGGATGCTTGTGATTTCTTTGTTGTTTTCGATCTTTCATAGTCACATGTGATTTAGTTATTTACTTTTATGATCAATGCAATGAATTTGCTGATGTCCACTACTTACTTAAGTATTTAATTAATATCTGTCTCAATATTTTAATTTAAGAATCTATTTATTCTAATTTAATTTATATTTTTTATTTCAGAGATTTAATCCAAGAATTCAAAGGCTCCCATGAGAAATGAGGCTACGGAGACTGAGGCATCAATGGCGTTTGGCCCCTGCATGAACTAACCAGTATATCAGTGATGGCGTGGCATACAAGCGATTTTCAGCTCACTAGTAAAGCGGAAGTATTTTCCATAGTATCTATCCATGAAATAAAAGGATATGTTGTTAACAATAATAAATACATCAAGTTATTTGATTGTACTCTTTTATTTGAATAAACTAGCTTAAATAATTGCAATTAGTGTCCAGTGTAGATACTCATAAAGTTGGATACGAGCGTTGACACTGTGCAACTGATGATCGTCCAGGCAGTAGTGTGTGATCTGTGAGGAAATCCGTCATCCTCCAAATCAACCGGATTTCGGTTATAGCGTCAGTTCTTCCCCATCTTCGACGCCACACCATCATTTTCTTGACACTCGATAATAAGCGAATGCCATGCCAATTTGCTGCTGATGATGATGAACGAAGAGCGGTTAGTATCTAAAACAAACAGCAAAAAATAGAAAAACATGTAGTACATAAAAAAAATCCAAATGTAATTTTAATTTAAAATAAGATGATGATGGTAAATTGCAAATTCTTACTGGGTAATATCATAAATGTGAAAGTCCGTTTGTTTGTTTGTTTATACGCCTTCACGTCTTAACTACTGAACCGATCATCATGAAATTTTACATATACGTTGTCAGGGGTACAAGGAAAGACATAAGGAAGGTATTTATACCTTTTATTCCGAAAAAAACTATTGTTCAGAGAAATAACTGACCACGCAGACAAAGTTGCGGGTGGTTGCTAATATATTTTATTAATTTTGCTCAAACAAAATAAAGATTTTACATTTCGAGTTTAAAATAATTACAGTTAGGTACCTACTCACTTGCGATTGTATAAGTAGAGAATCCCCAAGGCCGCTGTCTTTAAAGATAAGACCATATGGCCGCAACTCTTGGACGAGGTCAGCTCCATCA